>OX388201.1:9340700-10590700 GCA_947578815.1 Epinotia ramella
TGGGCCAAAAATTAACATATTCACTTTTAACCCTTTTGTGGCGCTAACTGCGTGTGTATACAACGAATTGCAAGCTTTTCCACTTTTCAGTGAAATTTTACTATGAATTGAATTTGTCTGCTTTGCCCAAAGGTAGACTGGTAGAGAATGCTTACGGCATTCAATCCACCTCAACTTATCGTACCTACAGTTGTTATTTTGCAATAAAGATTAAATAAATAAATAAATAGAGAGCCCATCTTAGGTGCTCTTACAGCCTTGCAAGGTAGTGCTTCGAGCACTGTCTCGTCAATAACAGGCGTTCTTATAATACATATAACATACGCTCGCTTCCTAACCTATTATTACTTTGAATATATCCACTGCGTGCAAATAGCTGATATACGAGTAGTGTCAAGTTGCCCGGCGACTAACTTATTAAAGCTCTGATTCGTAACTACCGCTAAATTCAGCTGGATGCCGTCTATTTGCCAATAATTCTGGCTACACCGTTACAATGGTTGAATAGTTGGAGATAATTGTTTCTATTGTGACTTACTTTTAAGATATTTCGTTGCGTAATTATTATTATTATTTATTATTTAAGTAAAGCACTTTACAATTACTTAAAATTAAATACAAAGTCCCACAAAACGTAAACGTAAGTAAACGTTTGATCTCAAAATGCAACGCAGCCACGCATCACCAGATATATTTAACCTCTCAAAAAAGAACCTAGAATATAGAACCTCTCAAAAAAGAAGTCGTTCAGTTTGTATAAACGAAAATCAAGAAACTACATGTACCTAATACCTATTCTAAAAGTTGCAGCCTTAAATTAAACTTCACAGTACGTTTGAGCGGTAAAGGACGATCCTTGCGTTTAAAATCCCGACAATGATAGAGGTACAAAAACAAGTTACGTAAGTATCCAATTAGCCGCCACGATAAAATTAGATCGGTGTTCCCTTAAGGTTAGGTTATTAGTAACAACTCTTATTGGAAAATAAGTACATGCAACATTTTTATAGAACAATTGAATACAAAAAAAATCACGTACATTTACAAC
The DNA here is from genome assembly GCA_947578815.1 of Epinotia ramella. Lineage (NCBI taxonomy): Eukaryota > Metazoa > Arthropoda > Insecta > Lepidoptera > Tortricidae > Epinotia > Epinotia ramella. Next base: position 9,341,749 of record OX388201.1, read on the forward strand.
GAACAATTTTGTTTTTATACCAATACATCTTCAGACATCGATGCGTCGTCGCGCTGACGCATATTTAAGCAAAAAAGGAGCAAAAGGCAACTAATTCAAACGATTCGCATTTGATATCTCATAATGATGTCCATCAACTGTAATATTTCAAAGTTAACCAGATACCTACCATTCCAAAGGCGCTGTTAAACACCCGGAACTCACACTGTTTTATATTGAGCTATTACGGCAACGATTTTCTTAGGTTGAAAATATAAGAACTTATTTATGGCGCGGGTAATTCACAGAAAAAAACTTCAACGCCAATTCAGCCTACATATTTTCTAGCGGAAGAAGCCGCTTCCTGGAACGAGGCAATTTCTACAAATATAGACTCGCCTCTTGCAAGTTTACTTACTTTGAATGAAGGACTTGAAAACCTAGCTTTTTTCATACTAAGGAATAGCTGCAAAATATAGCTTGTTTTTAGTGAACAGGATATACCGCACTGTAGGTATTATTCTGATAGGTATAACTTTTATTGGACTTCAAGAGGTTCGGCTCCTAGGAGGTAAGAAATTTGCATGCATAATTCAGTTTAGAGCAATAAAATTTACCATCGTGACTGGTACATTTTATGACTAAAACGGGAAAATATTGATAACACCAGAATGTATATCACTGTCGTTTACTTTTAGCTGGGTGGCGTCTTTTTATACCAAGTTCTAAGAGGAAAGGAGAGAGCGAGGGTCATGCCAATAAAGGGTCGACAATGCGGAAGGGTTTCCTCTGGTGCTGCAAGCGTTCATAAGCTGAGGTGTCCGTTTACTATTACGCTTGTTTGCTTGTATCTCTATAAATAAAATAAACATAGATATATGTATATACTACTTCGAAATAAACTTGTTCATCTTGCAATAAACGTAATCTAAAAGGGTCATTGTCAGTTAGTAAAACAAAAATCGTCTTTTCAGTGGGCAATAGTTAAGGGCTTATGTTTTTATATAATACGCCGTTTATGCGGATTCAGAGTTCAACCAAAAATTAGGCTTTAAAGCCCTTAACTTTGGCAATGTCCACCGAAAAGACGCGAACTTAAATCTGACAATGACCCAAAAAGGAACGATTACCGTTATTTACAGCTCCTACACGAATGTAACACGGCTGGCCAGAGATAAGATTACAATGATAAGGTTAAGAAAGTATAACATCTTAAATAAATACGAGTAATACAACCTCATACCGCAAAATGTCGGCAAAATTATTTTAGCTTTGATGCATTTTAGAAAAGTTCAGGTTGCATTCTGTGGCGGCTGGAGGTAATCAGAAATCGTTTTGCGGTGTACATTACCGAAGTCTTGTACTCCAAGTCAAAAATATGTTTCATGTTCCTGTACCTACTTGCACGGACTGTTTCGCTGATGCGTTTCGTTCGTTTAAACTATTCTAAAACTTCGTGCTTGTAACATTAAGGAATATAAGTTTTGTGACTAAAATATAGGGACGTTGTTAAGTCCCATATCTGCAGGGCTTATTCGATTGTACTCGTATATAATATAACGAATTATGCTATCTGACCATGACCTACGGCCGTTATGTCTTTCACAGTGTTTTCTCTCTCAAGTGCACAGCAGATAATTAGTATAAGTGTTTCTTGCTGGCAACGTTTTCAAGTTTTTATTGAACATCGCGTCGCAGGCCGGCGTCGCAATAAACCTCTCCTACATATTCAAGTATTTAACAATAGTAAGCCGCCGTTAGAAAATATTTAAAGCGGGAAGGGAAAATCCAAACTAGATAGATAAAAGAATTTATACCATTATAAGAAATTACAGTGTAAATTCGCATACGTGGCAAAATTATTTGCCTTTTTGTCTTGCTGGCCCCGTAGCATGGATGGCGTTATCACGCGATAAGTGACAGGATAGGCGCGTCGTCTCGTTCTATCGAACGGTGTCAGCCAGGGACGGAAGCTCTATCCCGTCACTTATCGCGTGATAACGCCATCCATGCTACGGGGCCTGCAGTGCACACAGTTTATTTCTGTACATAAAAACTGATTGTTTTATGTTATTTTAATGTTCTTTTAAGTTTTGTGTTTTCTGTATTTTTTTTTTCTCTTATTGTAATGTTTTAGCAAAACAAATAAATGATTTATCTATCTATCTATCTATCTAATTATATTCATTTTAATTATGATCGTCAAGAACAAAGAAAATAATAATAGGTATTAATGGATTTTTCAATAAAAGGCGTTTTAGGCGGCGTAAATACTTCGTCAGATAGTTAATTCCGCAAAGGGCTCATTCTTTATAGCCTGGGGACCGCAGTCCATTCCATTTTATCTATGAGACCTGTGCTACAGTAGGGCGTAGTACAAACATAACTGTTCGTTTCTTCAAAATGTAAAATGAAGACAAGACACATAATTTCGGTTAGCACATAATGTTAAGATTTTCAATGGATCTACGGCAACATTCTCACAGGTTATTTAGATTTAAGTTAATTTCTCCAGGACACTATTAGGTATCTATTCTAATTCACACTATTTTGAAAATTATTTATATTTAGTCACTTGTTTGTTTGAGTTAATTATAAAGTTTTCAAATTACAACATGCACTGACGTAATATTCAATTATTTTGTATGAAAAATTAAGTTTGTTACTTGTTTTGAAAAACTAAAAGTGCTAAGTACTTATCTCATTTCTTTATCTGTGAATGTGCTAAAATTATCGGAAATTAAGAAATCCACGGTGTTATAGGCTAATGATAACGTTCATGATTTATATTTGGCCTCACCAGATCATAACATCTGTGATATGATATCACATATATGCGAGATATGTCTTCATAACTTTCTGGTCTTTGATATAATGTTTTGTTACTCAGACGTGCACTATATGCTATAGGATATGCTTGTAGGATAGCAATTAATTGGTGAGGTTGACAAATAAATACGAGCATATTACACATATTATCTTATCTTATCTTATCATAGGTATCTACGAGGAATTTGTATAAATATTTACATTCGACTAAAATACATACATTCCGTAACTTTGTCTTAAAACGTTAATACAATAGGGATGATGACTAAGATTTTTTTGTGACGTCATTCGAACCAGTTTTTGGAGAGGAACAAATGTTTGTATGGGAGCAACTACAAATTAAACAACATAAATACCTAAAAAAAATAGATAAAGATTGACCTCGCTGGCGGCAGCGCGAAACGCTTCATACTGTGTGTCTATACAAGTGTGACGTCACATTTGTATATTTGTACTAATCGTAGTATGGAAAATCAGGTAAATTGTTGTTTCGGTCGCGAAATACTGCGTTTAAGTACATAGTTGTCATACAATTTTGTTTCTAGAAAAGCGTAAGGATTCTATTGGTAGCTTTTAATTTACTCATGGACAATAAAAAAAAATGCATATTTTTTCTAAACTTTCAAGGTTCATATCTTTTTATGATTTTAATTATATTTTATAATTTATACTTTATTACGATAATTTGATGGTTTACTATCCATTTAGTATCACTATGTTATCAATTTCAACATGAGGCATCATGCCTATTGTGGATTTTAGTATTTTTTATAAAAATACTGAAAGATTCGACTTCTCCATCAAGGGTTTACCCGTCAGTACCCCTTGCACCGGGCTTAGCGGCTTAGTCCCGGGCCCGACTTCTGTGGTGGCCGCAATCGGAACCCTACTCTCAACATTATCTCGTTTTATTTTGAACCTCGTCTTAAATATAGCAATGTCCTTTCTCATTTGCGCTTGCCGAACAACATTTGTTCTTCCGGAAGCGAAGCTGCGGAGCCACGAATTTGCAGCTTTCTACTTTCATACATTTTCTATTATTTCAACAAGACAATGGATTGAATCGGGTGCGAAACTTCATTTAGTATAAAGAGGATAAATGTCAATCATTTGAGTGAAGCACTCATAGCCTAGCGGCGCCTGCGAGTCGGAAATGATAACGCAGGTTAAGCAAAGATGGCAGCGGTCAGTCTTTGGATGGGTGACCGCCTGATGTTTGAGTGGTTAATATAAATGAGCGTTTCCGTGCTTTGGAAGGCACGCTAAGCAGTTGATCCCAGCTGCTGTCTATGACAGTAGTCGTTAAAACCGAGTTAGAGGCCTTCAGGCGGCTTATAAGAACTTCTAACAGTCGAGTTGCCCACTCACTTGACAAAGGGGGGCACCTGTTGCTCGCGTCCGCAGGAGCTACCTACCACAACCCTGCACGTGTCCCCTGGGTGGTACTAAAGAGTGACAAACTTTAAAGGCCAAAATAATATATGCCATACGATTAAATAATTATGAGAGAGAGAGAGAGAGAGAGCGAGAGACAGAGAGAGGGCGCTATGTATTTGACTTATTTAGTTTTTGAGCTTTAAATATCTAATTAAAGCTACTGAAACATGTACTATCGGCTGCAATAATGCATGGACACCTTACGGCCCAGTTTCGCTTGCATCGTTTGACGTCTGCTGCTCACCCAGTTGCACGTGGTGCGCAATAATTAAACTAGATGGCGTTGTTGGCGCTACTATTTAGAGATACCGCGGAAAATAAGCACTATACTAGGCACATTAAATACCTATAAATTGAAACCTGTTATCACCAGAAATATTCTCATATTAGTATAATTATTAAGAAGGCTATTAAATGCTAATTTATAATAGCTGCATTTAAGTGCGATACCACTGGTATGTGAATGCTATATTTCCACCATTAGCTATAATGTTGAGATAGCTCAATGGATTAAGATATGTGATCTAGGCTCAGCGGCCTAGAACGATCGAGGTTCGAATCCCAGCTAATGGGAGGTTTTATGTTTTTGTATTTTTTTTTATATTTGTTCTATTTCCATTGATGAAAGTTCTTTATATTCAAATATTAGTCATAAAGAAAGTTATATATTCATAACTTAAATAATTAAAACAACATTTTATGTTTTAATATGTTTATTTTGTTCACTACAGTTCTGTTAAAGCAATTTTATAATACTACTTAGTAATAGTTACCTATCAACTTTGTAACATATTTATTGAGGTAATAGCTTAAGTTTCATTTCCATAATTGGAAAAAGATTGAAGCTTCATCCCAATAAATATAATATTGACAATATTAACTTACAACCGGGTTATCTAACATTCAAATCAGCAGAACGCATTAAGGTATTAATTGCCATAATATATCTATACCTATATGTGAGCGTTCAAACCATGAATTATTGTGTTATTGATGTGAAAATAATCATAATAATTTTATTTGGGCTTTCACCGTGACTTACACTTGTTTGATCTTATGAAATATCACATTTTAAATAGTAAAGGAATATAAAAATATAAAGCAAACGGCATATTAATACCTACCTACTGAAACAATATATATTTTTTAAATTTATTTATGTTAACCCGGTTTATAGAATATATAAATCATAACGTAAACGCGACAGCATCTGCACTTTTTCTATATTAGGAACTAAGTACGCGACCATTATCACGGCGCGTATTATTATAACACCATAAACTTAAATGGCCGTGTTGACTGGATTGAATACACTTCACTTTTTCACTCTTCACTTCAGAGTCTTCAGGCAGCCATATCATAGGCCAAATTACAACCTTGTTTTCTGGGTTTCCGTTAGCAAAGACGAACTGGGCTTTCGCTTGTGTTGAATGTGGGTTATCCGCTTAAACAAATTTTCTTCGTATAGGTCATCTTCACAGCTTCATAATGCGCGGCGTCAATGAGACCTGGTCTACGAGATCCTTCCTCTTGTGCCCATAAAACAACCGTTCTTCGCTGTAACAACTGTATTCGTAAATACACAATAAGAATAATGTAAGATACGAGTATGTAGTAAGGTGTAATATATATTACAAAACATATGTAAACACTATATACTTACGTTTACATTATATTTAACCAAAAAATTGTGATCTTTTAACTAGATCAATCGAGAAGTCATTGTTATGTTTGTATAGAAGGAAATCGAATCGTAAATGGCCGACAAACGAACAAGAAGTAAGTGCCATAAGAAATATAATAAATTGGATGGTAGTTATGTATTACAATACAGTCTACCCTCCTCAATTATTCGTAGTTGTGATGTTTGTGACGAATATATGCATACAAAATTAAACCGATGACGAATTTCAACCAATCTTTCGACTGTCATAATGGCCCAATGGTAACTATAGACTGGTTTACGTTGACCTAAGGTGTCATCACTGGAAGGTTTCGAGTTCAAATCTGCGCCCAGCCAAGTTATGGTGGGAATCAGTGTTTTTGTAATTTATTAGATGTTTGGATATTTCCTCGTAGCGCAAACATTAGAAAAAGATGAATAAATCCACAAAAAGGTGAGAGTGACAAACTAAAAATTGGCAACGCGCTGGAGTTGACTTGATAAATATAGTTAATGTAAAAATAATAGGCGGTAACCCACAAGAATACAGTTTTAAAAGACAATAAAAACATCAATTTTATTTTTGCCAAAACATTGCTTACAACGCCATCTAGTGAAATCTCGCTAATAGTCGTGCATCGTGCTCATAGATGGCGTAGGATCGGCGGACAAGCGAATCTGTTTCTGGAATGACCATGCATTTATGCTGTCTGCTGTACCGACTTGACTACGGGTACTGACTTGATCAAACCGAAACAAAGGACTTAATTTGTCATAATAAATTTGCGACGGTCGACCGCTTAAGTGTGCTCAGTCCTCGCCTGCGTGGCGCGCGGGTGCAGGGGTATGACGATAACGGGGCACGGGCGACGTACGGGAGGCGAAGCCCGGCGCGATCGACCTTTAAGCTAACTTGGTTCTCAGGCGCCCCGTCCGTCACATGCCCGACGTCCTTTCTTTTTTGAAGTGAAAACTTCTTTAGCGGCGCTGGGCAAAAATTGATAAACTCGCGACAGATTTTTGTGAAGAAGTCTCTTTCTATCAAAAGGTATTGAAAAGAGACTTCCGCTTGTAATTTGTGAGACTTTCGAGTGAGAGACCGTGAGAGATTTGCTGCTAGCCGATTCGACTTCATTAAAAACTGAACGCTATTCGTAAGAGTATAAAGCCGTTAAACACTTTTTGCAATAGCATATTCTGCAAATGAATTTGTATTTTGTCCACGCGTCCTTTACCGGAACCGATGCCGTAGTGGCGATGCGGCGCTTATTCGTTCGGCCGACACACAATAAGTTCTCATGCGCTAATTGGGAAGTGAAATAGTTTACTTCTGTTGCTACGGTGCTCGTCGATTCGAAATGTCAAAATATTCGGTCTTTTTTATTGTTTCTCATACTTTTTTGGAGGTTCCTCCACTCTGTACGCATGAACGCCGGCGCGTCGTCGTCCCTAGGGGACGCGTCGGGTGAACCCGACGTCCTCCCGGCAGCCTACAGGGTTCAGCCCAATGCAAGCACGCAACACCGCCGAGGTGGAAGCGCGACAACGGCGGGGGCGACTATCTACGTTTGACATTAGGCGGCTACGCCCGAGCGCCCCGCAAGCGCAGCGTTCCTCGCGCGCTCCTCTCTAGCTGATGTAAGCGCAGCCCCGGTGTAGCGCGGGGACCGCGAGATGACCACGAGGGTCACGCGCCGTTAGCTTGTACCGAGTCGGGGCGATGCCGTTAAGGAGTTGATTAAGGGGATGCCTTGATTTGAGTCGACCACGCCCCCTAGACAGAGACACGCTTATGCCTTCCGCACACGAGAAAAAGAGATGCAACACTCTTCGGGAATGGCTTTTTTGGACAAATTTAGATAAATATCGCACTTAGTGAAGTTTTATTTATATTTCATTAAGTGAGATTTTAGATTAGATAAATACTATAGTATCAACTTGATTGTGTCGTAAAATAATGTATTGTTTGAGTAGGCTGAGTAAGAAAAGGTAAATAAACACCCAACTTTGGATTATTTTTCGATCGAGAAAATTTTAGGCAATCATGTACCGATTAAATCAGATAAACAATCATATAGTCAAGAATCATACATCTGAAAATCAGACCTTATTTTTTCTTAATCTAGTCAGAACGGCGATTCAAAGCACGCGATAATTTCCAATTCACCCCCTTAAGTGCGCGTTGAGTTTCATATTCCATAGAGTTTCATACATAGAATACTGAATCTTATTATAGGGGCTTTCTATCTGGGAGTTTGAAAAGAGAAGGCGGAGGGGTTTAATAGGGATGATGACTAAGATTTTTTTGTGACGTCATTCGAACTAGCTTTTGGAGAGGAACAAATGTTTGTATGGGAGCAACTACAATTAAAGAACATAAATAGGAATAGAGACAAAGATTAACCTCGCTGGCGGCAGTGCAAAACGCTTCATACTGTGTGTCTGTATAGAGTAGTATGACGTCACATTTGTATATTTGTACTAATCGTAGTATGGAAAATCAGGTAAATTGTTGTTTCGGTCGCGAAATACTGCGTTTAAGTACATAGTTATCATACAATTTTGTTTCTAGAAAAGCGTAAGGATTCTATTGGTAGCTTTTAATTTACTCTTGGACAATAAAAAAAAATGCATATTTTTTCTAAACTTTCAAGGTTCATATCTTTTTATGGTTTTAATTATATTTTATAATTTATACTTTATTACGATAATTTGATGGTTTGATGGCATACATTTAGCATCACTACGTTATCAATTTGAACATGAGGCATCATGCCTTTTAGGAATATGCGCACGACCGGGGGCAACTAAGGAGAGAGCCGCGCGTTGGACCTTCCCGAGGCGCGGGGAATGCTGAAAATGCATAACAGTTATATTGTATACTAGCTTCCGCCCGCGACTTCGTCTGCGTAGACCCGGAATAAAAACTATCCTAATATTAATCCAGGCCTTAAACTGTCTTCGTGCAAAATTTTATTCAAATCTGTTGAGCCGTTTAAGCATGATTGAGTAACAAACATCCAAACATCTAAACACCCAAATTTTCGCATTTATAATATGTATTAGTAGGATTAACTATCGCGCTGTAACTGTTGAATTTGAGCGCCCCAACGCAAACAAACCCTAAATGGTAATTGTATGCTGCGTACTTACATTACGAGAGTAAAAAAGATTATATTATGCCCACCAATCCTCCTTAGTTTGACCAGAAATCAGAATAATGCCCTAATATATCCTGTCGTTAATGTAGCTTTATAACCTTATTTTTACATAACGTGTTTGCTTCTGGCATGTATTAAACTATACGATTATTTAAGCATTACCCATGTAAGTATAAACTCGTTTTTGGGAACACCCAAATACTCCGAAATATTTTATTCCGAATTTGCTAATTCCGATTTTCAAAACTCCGAATTTCATAATTCCGAAGACTTATAATTTCGATTACTACAAAACACGAATTTTATTTTACCGAATTTCAAAATGTCGATAGTTTTGTTTTCCGATTTTTATAACTCCGAACAATCAAAAGCGCGAAGTGTCATTGGCCCGAAAAACAGTATTCCAATTAACAAATTTCGGAAATTTCATTGCTAATTCGAAAATTTTATATTTCGGTGCTTTTTTAATAATTTCATATTAAAGATAAAATGTTTTAATAATTACATTAATCATCATAATTATTAGCGTTTCATTAAAATAGGGCAACTTGAAAAAGGGGGGACAGGGGAGCAAAGACCCCCCCACAAGGATGGTAAATATAACAGTAATAAAAACAAACAACTGTAACACTTGTCTTATTGGTAGGTTAGGTAAGGGTCAACTTGCGTCCCTTAGAGCGGAAATAGGCACCCCGCGAAGCGGGGTGACGTCGACACGCTGGCGGTTAGGTTAGGTTAAAATAATTGTACGAGCATTATGCTCACGAGGTATAAAAAATATGAGTAAAACGCTAAATGAGGTGCAGTAAACCTCATTTACATCTCCCTCCCCCCCCCCCCCTATATTATGTACATGGCACTAATTTTGTCACATGAAAAAGATTTGATTCGGGCTTCCTGTGCCCTGTGTTTATTCTGTAAATCGAGTTCGAAACTTTTTCTAGAACTTCATACGGCCCAATTTTTATTTCATCTAGTTTTTTTCTATTTAGACGATTTCCATTTTCGACATATACTAAATCTCCTACTTTCAATTCGCACCTTCGTCTATTTTTGTCAAATTGTTTTTTATTATAATTGTGAGATTGAATGCTGTTTTCTAACGCTATTCGCCTATCTCGCAATAAATCATTACGTGTATGTTCTTGTTTTAACTCGTCCGGTAAAAAGTCAACATTTTTCCCTTCTAGTAAATACAGTGGGGAAAATCCTGTCACTGTGTGCTCCGTTTCATTATATTTTTGGACACATTCGTGAGCAATAGTGGTCCAAGCAAATTTATATATTTTTTCATTTATCTTACACCGTATTTTATTAACTAACGTTTGATTCAACCTTTCGTTCAACCCGTTCGAAAATGGAGCATTTACTGCCGTGAAGATAATTGGAATATTTTCTTTTTCCAAAAAAGTTTTAAACTCTCGCGAATTTATACCTGGGTACTGATCGGAGAGAATCATGCCGATTTTATTTCCCTGTGTCACTTTTTGAACAAGCTTTATAAAATCGTTAGAACTCTGAGTCTTAGACGTCAAAATAAAAGCATATCTCGTAAAATGATCCACTAGTAAGTGTAAATATGTCTTCGTAGAACGAGATCCGCCAAATCCACCAACAGTATCTATGGATATTATTTCAAAAGGGTAAGTAGCAGGGCGATGTGACATTAATCCATATTTATATTTTCCTCTAGATTTATTTTTTATGCATATTTCACAGTTTTCACAAATCTTTTTGATATTGTTTGTCAAATTTTTCGATGTATAGAATGGTTTAATTTTGTTTTCCAGCTGTTGTTTGCCAATATGGCAGAAGGAATAATGTATATTTTCTATGAGCTTTTTGCAGAATTCTTCCGATAAAACAATTTTTTCCTTTTTTCCTATGTTTTTATAGTATATGTTATTTTTAAATTTTAGTTTGTTTTTATCATGTTTTATGTCTTCGTTTTTTTCCTGATCGCTTATTATATCTCTAAGTTCTATTAAATTTAAAAAATTAAAACTTTCATCTTGATTTTCACCTGGTTCTAATACAGGGTTTCTACTCAAACAATCAGCTTCTAAATTGTATTTTCCTGGAGAATATATTACATCAAAGTTGAATTGAGACAGATAATAACTTAGGTCTCCTAATTCTTCATCAGTTCTGGCCTTAATGTTCATCTTTTCTAGTGGCTTATGATCAGAGAAAACCGTAAACTGTTTCCCTATAAGCCAGTGCTGCCAGTATTTCACTGCTTCCTTTATCGCTAAACACTCCAGATATATAGCTTTTTTCTTTTTCTGTGTATCGTTCAGTTTTCTCGAAAAATATGCGCACGGTTTTTCTTCTCCATTATGTTGCGGTTGTTTTAAAACCGCGCCGATACCTTGAATTGATGCATCGGTGTAAATACATATCGGTAGTTCCGGATCGTAGATTGCTAATATAGGTTTCAAACATAGAAGATCTTTTATCGTCTTAAAGGATTCTTGACATAACATCTGACCAAATAAATTTTTGTCCTTTTCTTAACAAATTATATAAAGGATCTAATATAATTGATATATTTGGCACATATTTTCCATAAAAATTAATTTTACCCAAAAACTGGCGGACATTTTTTACAGTTTTTGGTGCAGGACAGTCTTTTATGGCAATTAAATTATCTTTCAATGGAGTAATTGTGTTATTTTTGATTATGTGACCTAAATATTTTACGGAGTCCTGAGCAAAGTGACATTTTGAGAATTTCAGTCTGAAACCTTCGTTCGAAATTGCTTCCAATAGTGACGACAAGTGTTTAATGTGCTCTGAGAATGTTTCAGAAAATACTAAGATATCATCTACGTAGTTGACAGTAAAACCGGATAAGCCATGTTTCCTTATAATACTACTTAGTATTCTCTGAAAAATAGCTGGCGATGTCTTTAAACCAAACGGTAAACACGTCCATTGAAAGTGGCCTTCTTGACTGACAAAAGCCGTTTTTTTCCTGTCTTCAATTTTCATAGGTATTGACCAGAATGCTGAATTTATATCCAGCGTCGAAAAGAATTTACAATTCCTCGTTTTAATCATTAGATCTTCAATTAATGGAAATGGTTGAGACTCAGGAACAACAATCTTATTTAAGTCGCGAAAGTCTATACACAGTCTTGATCTTCTTCCATCTTCTTTTTTGTAGGCTAATGTTACAGGTGCGGCAAAGGGACTATAAGATTCTTCAATTAACTTTTTTTCTAATAATTTTGATATTTGCTGCTCTATTTCTTTTTTGTCCTCAAAAGTACACCTGTATGGTCTTTTACAACAATATTTATCTATTAATAAATCAATATGTGCCTCATAGTCTCTTACAGTGCCAATATCGTATTTGTCTTTCGCAAAAAGTGAATTATATTTGCTAATCAATTTATCTATTTCAGACTGCTGCTGCTGCTCAAGATGATTAATGAAAATATTAAAGTTTGCAATCTCTATGTGTTCATTAAAGTTTATTTTATATCTATTTTTTGTTTCATTTTCTGTTTTTCTAGGATGCTCACATCCTCGTTATCTTTTTTATTATTTGGTTTTCCTCCCATTGTATTACCTGAATAGTCAGGAATTATTACAGTATTGGAACGTACTACCATTTCATTTTTTTTTAATATATCAATATTTTGTGTAATTTCCAATTTTTCGTTTTGATTGAGGTGAAATTTTTCTATACAATCTAATCCAATCAAGAAATCGTAATCAAAATTCTCCTCATCTATCACGAAAACATTAATAGTCTTTTCCATGTTTAAGATTTTTATCTTTAAAGTCACTATCCCTATAGATTTTTTTACACCATTAATCGTTTTTAGACTTGCATTTTTAGTATTATTACTAATTGCATTGTTATTCAAGGATAACAATTTGGAACTTATTAAAGACACGTTTGATCCTGAGTCATAAATTCCAAAAATGTCTAGGGTATCATTTATTAATAACTTAATTTTGATTAATGGTGGGATATCTAGTTTTTTGGGTCTATTTCATTTAATTCAGTCTCCAACTGAGAATTAATAACATATCTTATTTGATCTCGTTTTTGATCATCACTATTCTTGTTCCGGAACCAACACAGAGATTCAGGATGGTACCGGTTTGCTTTGTTTTCTTTTTCACAAATCCTACAAGGTCGGTATTTTAGATTTTTTTCTTTAATTTTATTTTCAAGGCCTACTGTTTTCTTCTCCGAAGCCTTTTTTTCCACCAAATGTTCTAAACCTCTGAGATTATTAAATAAATCCTCAGTTTCTTTTAAAATATTCCTGTCAATTTTGTCAGCTACAAAATTTGGCAACCCTGTAGCTATAAGATCTATCAGTGTTGGTTTGTCGATTGTCTTATTTATCTCCAATAAAAGACGTTCTTTTTTTAACGCGTATTCTAGTAACGAACCCTGTTTATATCTGAATGACATAGCATACCTGACCGGCGACCAACCTCTGTCCGCATACGTTTCGCAAAACAATTTTTTCCACATCGACCACTCCGAGTCGATTGTATATTTTATGAGCATGGAACTGTACCAGTCTAGACACGAGTCTTCCAAAAATAACCTAAGAGCTTCAATCCTTTTCATATCTTCGTCTATTCCTAACCGAGTACACTCAGTTTCAAAAGTCATCATCCATTGACATACATTTGACGTCTTCCTGCTGAATTTTTCCATTGCAAATTTCTCAGTCAAATTTCTTAAAATCTGCGGTTTATACACATCCTTTTTCATTTCAACAATATTTTCCAATAGTCTTGTTAAAGTCTCTCCTGAAATCCCAGCCGCCGGTGTCTGTAACTGAATTTCAGGTGTAACTTCCTCCAGCAGATATCCCTGGAATTGCATATTTCCATCTTCGTCCACATAATTCTTAGTTATTTCCGGAGTCAACGAAATCCACACTTGCCTTTTGTCGTGTCGCTTTTGCAAAGTATTTCTTACTTTTTGAAAAGCTTGTGTTGTTAAAATAGAATCATGCTGTTTTACCGGTTGAAATTTTTCCGGGATTAAAAAGACACGTTTATCATCATCCGCAATTGAAGTTATGCAGATTATGTTTGTTTTCGGATCTTCGATCGGTTTAACTACAAATTCAAACCTTAACTTCTCCATAGTTGTTAAAGGTTAGCCGTAGAAATGTGGTTTTATAATGCGTTTGTAAATCGCATTACCCATTTATGATAGGAACATAAACAAAATTGCGTTGCTCTGAAAGAGGATATTTTTATTATTTACAATGTTACAAACATAACACATTACCTTACAAAATACTAACTAAACACTATACCTGAAAGAGAAACCACATTTAAAGCTAATATTCCGTATTCCTTTAGATATTGTATTTATTTAATTATCTTGACATAACATCTGTACATATCTGACAGCTCTCTCGACAACTATTATAGACTGACCATAAACACGCTAAATGAGGTGCAGTAAACCTCATTTACATATATATATAATTTCATATTATTAGGTAGGTTCGTAAGGTATTTGCTTTGTAATTCAATCAAATGAATAACTAAAAATATGGTTCACCCCCACTTAACCTAATATCATTAGTGCTAATTTCACTACACCTAGCAACGTTCGATATAATTTTCATTAGCCCTAATATTCGGATAACTAATCTTATATGGCATAATTATTCGCTGGGCCTAATTTCATACCTCCTAATCTTTCCTAATACTAAACATCAAGTGTGCTAATATATTGGAAACTAATAATTATTTTTCCTAATGGGTACTAACCCTAATGATTAATGTGCCTAATGATTACTATGTTCAATGTTCACTACACCTAATTTCGTAACAACTATCTGTCACTTGACCTATTAACTTTTGCTCTAATGTTTCACTAGACCTAATTAATGCATATTTCTTCGAAACAGCGAACTTTTGGGGTTTTCTATGAATATCAAGTGAACACGGATTATCGGGCCGTACATATCAGGACGGACAAAAATGGCTTGAAAGCGCTTGGCTTGGAAGCGGGAGCTTCGCTCCCGCTTTCGTCTTTGAGGTTAATTTTTTATAAAAGAGCGGAAAAACTAATAATATCGTAGTGCATTATTTTAGGTGTTTCCATATGTTGTTGTACGCGCGATCCGAGTCGGTTTTGCCACTAAATCCCTGTTCAAAGGATGGGCATCAAATAAACTTTTCTCTGAGATAAACCAATGCTTAGATAGTGGTGTATCGTAGGCAGTAGGGAATAGGGGTTTAGTGGCAAAACCGACTCGGATCGCGGATAGGTTAGAAGACGGAAGCGGGAGCTTTGCTCCCGCTTTCGTCTTCGAGGTTTTTTTTTTTTATAAAAGAGCGGAAAAACTAATTTAGGCAGGCAGAGGAATTTTAAGGAGGTAATAAATAAAATACTACTGTTTAATAGACTTCGTTTTTATAATTATATTAAACATAAATCAATTTTTTGTCGTCATGAGACCTTAGTTAGACATTATGATAATTCGGGATACTGACATTAGGGCAGAAATAGTTAGGTAAAATGAAGATTCGGGTTTTTGATTTTAGAGACATTGATAATAAGGTGTAGTCATTATTAGGCAAAGGAATATTAGGCCTAGGAAATATTCGGTTAAATACAATAGTATAGTTTTAGTGAAAATTCGGACATAAGCAATTAGACATTATGAAAATTCGGAATACTGAATTTAGGGCTAATGAATAATTAGGAAAAATGAAAATTCGGGTTTGTGATTTTAGGGTTTACAACATTAGGGCTAGTGAAATTAGGTTTAAAATTCTTAGGGCTAACGGAGGGGAACCTAAAAATATAATTATCTTTGCAACAACAATCTATGGTTAAAATTTCTGCAAAGTCAGTATTCCGTTGATGAAACTGTTGTCTTGGACATAAACTTAATAATATGAGGATGCAGAATGACATGAATATTGAATGATTAAATTTTACTTGTAACAACAATCAATGATTGAAATTTCTACAATCTAAGTATTCTACCAAATGATAATTGCGAATAATTTTATGTGAAACGAAATTCTACAAAACTGTAGTCTATACAAGACTGAACGTGAACAATAGCTGATCTTAGACGTCGGGGGTTGTTTTAATTATTTCTGATGTTTCGGACTTTTGTTTAGTCGGGTTGATTATGGGTCGGTGTTATATTCGGATTTTTGAAAAATCGGTATTTTAATAATCGGAATTCATATTTTTGATATTTCGGATTAATATTCAGTCGGACTTCTTATTATTCGGGGTATTGAAATTCGGAATTTTGATAATCGGAATTGTAACCGTTAGACCTTTTAAAATTTCGGATTTATGAAGAATCGGAATAGTTATATTAGGTGTTCGGGCCGACCGTCTGCCCGCCCCTTAAACTCCTCACGTGTGTACGCCTCTTGAGTCTGTGGTTTTGACAGTGACACTTCTTGTCAAGGCGGACGAAAAAATATAACCTCGTTTTTGCAGACCCGAAAGGGACGAGTGGTTTTTTTTTGGGTAATTTGGAAACGCATTTTTCCTTGTTTTTGTGTAATATCGCTCGCTTTGAAGACACACGGGTGTCCGAGTGTTTTGTGTGGATATTTTGGTGATATCAGAACAGTTGGTGATTTGACGCCGCGGATTGTTGGCGAGACGGCCCCGGAACACCACGGCGGCTTCTTCGGCCCCGGAGACCCTCTTGATTGAACTTGACTTGACCTGACAGTTGACTGAACCTTGACAGATACTAACCGGAGTTGAAGCGAACATCGCGCCTCCCGGAATCAGGTGAGTTGAACACGTTTTGTAGCCAATCCACTGGCTTATATGACCCGCGAAACGCGTGGCAGTTCACTCCACTCGCACTAGGCGAGGAGTTTGAACAATTTTTGGTAGCAGAGCGTGGTTACCCACAAAGAAAAAACGCGAATTTTGATAGTTTTTTCCTTTTGGGTAAAAAAGGGCATTTTGAGGTTATTTGTTGAAACCAAATTTAGCTACAAGTATTTAAAACTTCTATTTTGTGGCACTGCAAGTGTTTTGTACTGTAGATTTCACGAAATTATTGTACTTGCAGTGCAAATTAGTGAGATTACAACCTCAGGAAGGTGATTCTGAGTGTTTGGTACAATTTAATTTGGAAAATAGTTGAAGGCAAATTTAAGCCACATATTTGATTGATTGTAATTTGGGAAGCCTTTCATAGCTTGTTGTTTGGTAATAAGGCATTTGTTTTATTCAGTTTGCTATAAGCGGCCAAGGTTGCTAAGAATATAAGTTAAAATATAAGGCTACCATAAATATTAGTTGTAAGCTAGATTATTGTAGAAGTGATGTAACTAGCCAATTATAGATTATAATTTGAGCTTCCACTGCGTTTTGAGAATCTATATTGGTTGTTATTGTAAGGCATTTCTGTAATTGAGTTGATATTTGGTTTTGATTCACTAGGGTGACCAAGAGATTGGAATTTCCACATTAATTAAATTAATTTTAATTTTCTCTGGTATTGTTGGAAATTAATTTAAAATGGGATCTACACCTAAGGCTAAGATCCAGTCTGCACTGCGTTGGTTTTCATCTGCAGCAGCTTTGGTTGACAGAAATGACCGGGAGGAGGCTATGTTGGCCCGGTACGAGGAGGTGTCAGACCGTCTTAAGGCTGTGGAGTTCCAGGTTGAACTCTACCTAGCGGAGCCCGGCCGGACGACCCCGGAGGCCGAGCAGGTGGAGCGGGACTTTGAGCAATGTATGGATTTTGGGGACAGGATTGTCGAGAGGGCTTCTAAGATACTGCGGGTTCGGAATGGTGCGGCCCGGGACGTTCCGAAACACGCAGTTATCTATAACCCAGGGTTGGCAGCGCGCTTGCCAGCCATACAGATGCCGGTCTTCCGAGGAGACCTGGACGAGTGGACCAGCTTCATCGACCTCTTTGATAGCTTGGTGCATGCCCGGACGGACCTGCCAGCGGCGTTGAAGTTGGCGCAGCTGATGTCTGCTCTCGTCGGGGAGCCGCGCGACTTGATCGCGCATTTGTCGGTCACCGACGACAATTATGAAATCGCGCGCACGTTGCTGAGGGACCGATACCAGAACGTGCGGCGACTTGCGGATACTCTTATGACTAAGATCTGGAATATCCCTCGGATCGCTCAGGCTTCAGACATCCGGCTGAAAATGCTGAATCCTGTTTTGACAGCGACCAAAGGGTTAGAGAACCTTGGTTTGCCGGTGGACCAGTGGTCCTACATACTGTTGAATTTTTTGTTGAACCGGCTGCCGGCTGATGTACGGGCCAGGTTTGAGCACCGGTATGGTGGTGAAAGTGCTCAGCATCTGCCGACCTTCACCAATCTTATCGACCAATTGGAACTTGAGTGTCGACGGGCCGACACCTCGGATCTACCTCCACCCCCGAGGCCTCCTGGGGCCCAGCGGGCCCAGGGGAGAGTTGCACCTCAAAGGGGAGGGTGGGGCAAATCGGCCCCACAACCAGCGGGTCCTCACCAATATAATACCAGTGCATTGGACCCTGAAGTCTGCCTATGCTGCAAGAACCCTGGCCATCGGGTGCCAGCGTGTCCGAAGTTTCTTGCGCAGCGGGTTGTGGGACGCCGCAACATTGCTAAGCAGCGGCAATGGTGCTTTGTTTGCTTGGGCCCACATTTTGTGCGAGATTGTGCCCACCCGCAGGCGTGTAAGTCCTGTGGTGGGAAGCACCACCCCATTTTATGCATGAACCGCAGTGGGGATACACCTCCCCCCCCCCTGCGCAGGGGTCATGCTCCCCTGTTCGGAGGCAGCAGCGGGCTGACCAGGGGCCCATGGCCGAGGAGGAGTGGGGACGTCGGGTAACACCCCCCTCCCCCCCCCCTCCAAAACTACGCGACTACTTCGCACGCACCCGTGCCCCAACGGGGGGTCCTTACGGGCGGGTGCCCGCAAACGCCTCCACCCCGGCAGGCGCCACGGATGTCGCCGCCGCTTGTGGAGCGACCCCGCTTGGCGTCGGGACCTCCGGCGTACGGTCGGAGTAGGACATACCAGGGGGCGCAGGCGGCACGCATGGCGCGACGGCAGTACCAGCCGGAGTGGGACCCGCTCGAGCGGTACGAGCGGCCCGCCCATGCGGAACGGGATGCAACGCGTTATCCCTGCTAGGGATACGCCGCCCACGCACCAGCAACCGCCACGCCCTTGGAGACCGTGTTATTGCCCACGGCTTCGGTTTGTGTTTGGGGCCCTGGCGGAGGATCAGCCTGCGTGCGCTCTCTCCTTGACACGGGAGCGCAAGGCTGCATGGTATCCAGTAGGTTGGTGCGACAGTTGGGCTTGGTTGTGAAACCCCACCCGGAAAGTATACGTGGGGTAGGCAATGTGACAGTGTCAAACCTGGTAGGGCAGACCTTACTCACCTTTGGACCGGGTCCCACTTCACGCGCGAGGATTAATGCTCCCGCGTTAGTATTGAATGAAGTGGTGGGGAGACTCCCCCAGGTGAAGCTGCCTCCAGAGGTTCGGAGTTTGACAGCTGGATTAGTTCTGGCGGATGCTGGATTTGACAGACCTGGTCCGATTGACGTGTTGCTGGGTGCAGACGTTCTTGGGCGGGTGCTGTTGAGCGGCAACCGTACCTTACAGCCTGGCGGACTGGTTACACTGGAAACGGTGTTTGGCTATGCTGTAATGGGTTTGGTGTTAGCGGCTCCACCGCCTCCTACTGAGGAGGGCTGTCTGGTTGGAACTGCTCTTTCAGAAGCCGTGCAACGGTTCTGGGAGATTGAGGAACCACCTACCGCGTCGCGTATGAGCCCCGAGCAGGAAGAGTGCGAACGGTTTTACCAAAATAATACTGGGCGCCTCTGCTCTGGTCGGTTCATAACACGACTTCCTCTGCTCATCCACCGACCTCCTCTTGGAGCGTCACGTGAGATGGCTGAGAAGCGGCTGGTTTCGATGGAACGCCGAATGAGAAGAGATGCGCTCTTCCGGCAGAAGTATGTGGACTTCATGAGGGAGTACGAGGGTTTGGGACACATGTCGGTGGCTCGGACGGACTGGAGTACAGTGGAGCACTGCTTCCTGCCGCATCACGCGGTCCTAAAATCCCCGGAAACCAAGATTCGCGTGGTCTTTGATGGGTCCGCGTCCACCTCGACTGGGGTGTCATTGAACCAGTGTTTGCATGCAGGTCCTAAGCTGCACAAGGATATCACGGATATCCTCACAAATTTTAGGAAACATCAGGTGGTGTTCGTCGCCGACATCCGGATGATGTTTCGGCAGACAGTGATCCATCCTGATGATCGTCGGTATCAGCTGATCTTGTGGCGTGAGAGCCCTGATGAACCGATGTTGGTGTACGAGCTGAATACGAATACATACGGCTTGAAGAGCAGTCCGTACATTTCAATTCGAACTTTGTTAGAATTGGCGTCTCGAGAGAGACTGAGGTTCCCTCGAGCGTCCGCCATTTTGGAACGGGACTTATTTGTCGATGACGTGTGCACCGGGGCAAACAGTGTCGAAGAGGCTTTGGTTTTGCGGGATGAGCTGGTGGAACTCTTGCGGACGGGTGGATATGAATTGCGCAAATGGATGTCCAACTCACCGGCCGTGGTGGCCGGCCTCCCCGAGGATCACCAGCAGGATCCGCACCTGTTCGAAAATGTTGAGAGCCCGCACATGTTATCAGTCCTAGGCGTGCAATATCGACCAGTCCAAGATGTGTTCACCTATCGGGTGGAACTGGATTCCCCGAGGGTCTGGACGAAGCGGCTTGTGCTGTCCACGGTGGCCAGGACGTACGATCCGAATGGATGGATCGCGCCGGTCATCTTCACGGCGAAGGCATTTATGCAGCGCCTGTGGATGGTCCAACTGGGTTGGGATGGTCCACTATCCGGAAATTTGTTGAACGATTGGGAGGTTTTCTTCTCCACGCTCCCGGAGATAAATCAGGTCGAACTGCCGCGTAAGCTGTTGCCGGCAGGGAAATGCCGAGTAACCCTACACGGGTTTTGCGACGCCTCCGAGCGAGGGTATGCAGCTGCCGTTTACTTGCGGACGGTCAGCTCCGCCGGATCGGTCGATTTGCACTTGGTAATGGCGAAGAGCAAGATGGCTCCCCTTCGCACGCGTTTGACAATCCCAAAAATGGAATTATCTGGAGCGGCTCTTCTTGTACGCCTACTGAACCACGTGGCCTCTACCTTGAAGGACACCGTGAACCTTGAGGAGAGTGTCTACGCATGGACTGATAGCCAAATTGTATGGTGTTGGCTGCAGTCGTCATTCCATACTTTGGAGGTCTTTGTGGCCAACCGGGTCTCGCAAATCCAGAATTCGGAGACTGCTTTGGTTTGGAGACACGTGCCAGGTGAACTGAACCCAGCGGACGTGGCGTCCAGGGGTTGCACGGCACCTGAGCTTGTTGCCCACTCACTGTGGTGGAGACCAGATTGGTTGTTGGAACCGGAGACACTGGCCTGCCAGTTGTGTGATTGGGACCCCATCCTCTGGCTTGGGTGTCCACCTTGTCGAGACCGCTCCAGTGTCAGACACTGCTTGGTTGCTAGAACGGTATAGCTCTCTCGACAAGCTTGTTGGAGTGACCGCCTGGGTCAAGCGATTTATACACAATTGTCGCCACCCTGACAACCGGTCACGCGTTAGAGTTCTCGCCACAGAAGAGCGGAATGCCGCCCTACATCATTGGATTAGGGTTATGCAGGAAGAACACTTTGGGGACGTATTGAAGCCCCTGCGGCAGGGACGTCCTAAGCTACCGAAGGCGATAGCACGCCTCAACCCGTTCATTGACGAGTCGGGTACACTCCGGGTTGGAGGACGGCTCCGCAACGCTAGCTTGCCGTACTCGGTGCGCCACCCCATTTTGCTGCCTAAGAAGGGGCATCTGGTGGAATTGTTGGTGATTGACCGCCACATAAAGAACTCGCATGCCAGCTGCAATGCACTCTTGGGCATTTTGCAGCGAGACTTTTGGATATTGAACAGCCGACGGGTTATTCGGAGCATCGTGTTTCGGTGCTTGCCTTGCTTTCGGCTCAAGGCAGCCACGATGCAGCCCCAGATGGGGGACCTTCCTCCTGATCGGGTCAACGAGGCTAGGACCTTCTCTAGGGTGGGGACCGATTTTGCGGGACCTTTTTTAGTGAAAACGTCGCGACTTCGAAATGCGAAGGTTGTAAAAGCGTATTTGTGCGTTTTCGTATGCCTGTCGACCAAGGCTGCTCATCTTGAACTTGTTGGTGATCTTACGACGGAGGCTTTTATTGCGGCATTGGATAGATTTGTATCCCGTAGGGGACTCCCATCTCTGATCCGGTCAGATTGTGGAACCAATTACAAGGGTGCCGACCGTTATTTACAAGATGTTGTAAAAATTTTATTTGAAAATAAGATTGATATTGGAACAGACCTCTCCCGTCGGGGTATCACCTGGACGTTCGATCCGCCAGGCTGCCCCCACTGGGGTGGAATCTGGGAGGCTTGCGTGAAGCAAGCAAAAGCCCATATGTATCGGGTAGTCGGTCAAACTGTATTGACTTTTGAGGAACTCGCGACGTTGTTTTGTAGAATTGAGGCCGTCCTCAATTCCCGTCCGTTGTGTCCGCTCAGCTCCGACCCAAATGACCTGGAAGCGCTCTCTCCAGGCCATTTCTTGATTGGTCAGCCACTTGCAGCGTTGCCGGAGCACCCCCTCCGGGACGTACCCTCCGGTCGTTTGTCGCGCTACCAGATGCTGCAACAAATGGCTCAGAACTTTTGGACCAGATGGTCATTAGAGTATTTGCATGTTTTGCAGCAGCGCCTCAAGTGGACTGACAAAACCAGTCCCCCCAGAGTTGGAGACCTTGTGCTAGTTAAGGATGCTAACCTTCCGCCACTGCGATGGCGCCGGGGGCGCATCGTTAATTTGTTTCCCGGTAAAGACGGGACCCCTCGGTTTGCCGAGGTCATGGTTGGGGACTCGGTTCTGAAGCGAGCGGTAGCAACCCTATCGCGACTTCCCCTAGTATAGCGGACCGGCTTAGAGGCCGTTCCGAGGCGGGTGATTGTTCGGGCCGACCGTCTGCCCGCCCCTTAAACTCCTCACGTGTGTACGCCTCTTGAGTCTGTGGTTTTGACAGTGACACTTCTTGTCAAGGCGGACGAAAAAATATAACCTCGTTTTTGCAGACCCGAAAGGGACGAGTGGTTTTTTTTTGGGTAATTTGGAAACGCATTTTTCCTTGTTTTTGTGTAATATCGCTCGCTTTGAAGACACACGGGTGTCCGAGTGTTTTGTGTGGATATTTTGGTGATATCAGAACAGTTGGTGATTTGACGCCGCGGATTGTTGGCGAGACGGCCCCGGAACACCACGGCGGCTTCTTCGGCCCCGGAGACCCTCTTGATTGAACTTGACTTGACCTGACAGTTGACTGAACCTTGACAGATACTAACCGGAGTTGAAGCGAACATCGCGCCTCCCGGAATCAGGTGAGTTGAACACGTTTTGTAGCCAATCCACTGGCTTATATGACCCGCGAAACGCGTGGCAGTTCACTCCACTCGCACTAGGCGAGGAGTTTGAACATAGGAGTTTTAAATCATTCGGAATTATGGAAATCGGTATTTTGAAATTCGTGATACCGACTTTCGGAATTTAGTTTTTCGTATTTATGTAGTGTACCCCTCGTTCTTCATATCTTCTTAGTCACACCAATAAAATGGTTGCTTACAATATCTATCTAATGGGTTGCTGTTAGATTTCTCAAATGGCTTGAGTAGGATAGCTATAGTCATCTATATACAGTGTGTCGCCGATCTTGGGGCTTTAAATGTAAGGCTAGATTCTACTCACCAAACTAAGCAACTTTTGTTTTACAATTTCTTAAAAAAATGCTATTTGTTAATTTAATTATTTTCATACAAAGTAAATGTGATGTTCAATGTACATCATCCATTAGTTAGTTTTCATACTTGTCAGTGTCATGGATGTCAAATAATGAGGCCGTGTTTGCAATACATTGATGGTACAGTTAAAGTTCAAACGCGAATAAATTATAGAAATAATAGTTATTTTACAAAGTTGCGGAACAAAAGTGGTTCAGTTTCAGGACCGTAATGGACATTTGCATTTAAAGCCCCTAAGTCAGAGACACACTGTATATATATAAATATCATGCGTTACAAAATTTCAAGGCTGTAGGTAATTTAGTTCCGAAGTTAAGCGAAAGCAAAGTTTCGCATTTATGACACTCACTCACTCACGATCATCAAAATAGAATTAGTACTTCCCATAGACTCAGAGAGCTGAAATTTGGTACAGAGTTAGGGTTTAATGGCCACATAAAGGGAAAACTATAAAAACTAGGATAATCGAAGATCTGGAGTACCTGGTGACCCTGATTAGAAAACACAAGAGCCCAACCAAACTACTGGGACTGCATTAATAATTCGTATGTATTGATAACACAATAAGTTACAAAAAGAAGTGAGATCCCATAAAAAAACATTCCATGTAAAAAAGAGGCCAAGTCTCGAAACTCTTCCACCGTAAAAAGTAGTGAGATATTTCGTGGAGCCAAGTCTCAGGCATTCTTTAATCTTTATTTGCTTGCTAAATAACATTTTGACACTTGGCAATAAAATAAAATAAAATAAAATCAAATAACTTAAGTACCTCATATTATGTAAAAACATTACATAGGTATATCAGTTACACCTATTGATGTTGGCTGACGAATCTTACTTCACCGTGATACAGTTTATAACTAGTACGGGAAGTAAAGGACTTCATTCTGCACCAATTATGTAAATTACAACTTGATAACTGTGTTACTAGGTTCAACTACACTTTTGTTGTACAAATTAACTTCTACATATACTCTTTACTTTAATTTCGTCTTAGACTAGGTTTTTACAATAATTATATCTAAAAAATAAAATATAAAACTATACATACAAAACATAAAATCATTATAAAAACCTAACCTAGGGTGCAGCCGGCAGCGAGGCGCGGCCTAAGCTACCGGCGGTCAGGGCGACAGAGACAGGAACCTCCTGACTATACGCGCAGTATCCAGGAGTACCGCCTTCTGTATCTGACCCTTGATCCAGCCGCCTAGCGAGAGTCTCTTGAGGTGATGGTCGAGACTCTTCGCTATTAAACCGTTCGCCGAAACGACTATCGGGACGATGATCGTCGAATCAACATCCCACATGGCGGTTACCTCGTGAGCCAGGTCTAGGTACTTGCTGGCTTTGTCCTTCTCGGCCTTCAAGAGGTTCTCGTCATGGGGGATGGTGATGTCGACGAGCACTGCCTGGCGTTTCGATCGATCTGTCAGCACGATATCAGGCCTATTGGCTAGAATAGTCCTGTCCGTGATCACAGATCGATCCCAATAGAGCGTGGCACGACCATTTTTGAGAACTGGTGCAGGTGTGTACTTATAGTAAGGCACTTCGGAGGCCACAAGACCGTATAGTAGAGCAAGTTGCTGGTGAATAATTCTGGCTACAAGGTTATGTCTCTGTTATTATTATTATTATTATTATCATACATCGGGGTTTTCGGAGCGGGAACGTTTGACATTAGCCAAAGAGTAGGTATTTACTTAAAAACAGATCGTACCCTAGTAGGTTTCTACCGAATGAATAATTGATTGAAAAATAAATAAAGATTAATCATACATATAGGTACATATTTTATATTGGTCATTCATTATCAACCTCTTCAGTTAAGTCTATTCATTTATAAGAAAATGCTTCATAGATATCGAGCGTCAAGATTGACATTGTATTAGACACCTATTGTCAACCGTTACCCTTGCTTGTCTAGTAGATAAACTTATATGCAATTGTATTTTAAAAAACTGTAAATAATCAGTCAACACAAATATGCCTCCGAGAAAAAAAACTCGTTACGAGTTTATGCGTTCGTGGATAGAAAATAATCCAGAGATAGAGGTTCGAGATTCTTTATTATTTTGCACCAAGTGCAATGTGAGCTTCGCTCAAACGAAATCTAGTGTGACGCGACATGTCGCATCTAATAAACATACAGGTATGAAATATGATTTCAATAGTGAGCTCTTGAAATTTGTTGTGGGCTGTAATATACCATGGACGCAGGTAAACAATCCGATATTTAAAGATTTTATCGAAAATTGTGTTACCGGTAAATTTGGAAAAACTGCAAAAGTTCCTTCGGAATGTCAACTGCGACGGGAATATTTAAATAAAGCTTACGATGAAAAAATGAATAACATACGGAGCGAGCTAAAAAATGAATATATATATGTGAGTGTTGACGAAACCACGGATGATTATGGTCGTCAAATAGCTAACGTAATAGTGGGAGCATTACGTGATGATCACATTGGCACTCAACACTTGATATCCAGTAAACGGTTAGACAGCACGAACAATGTATCAATATCCAATACGGTCACAAGTGCTCTTGATGAATTATGGGGTGCTAACCATAATAATCACAATAAAGTACTTTTACTTTTAACTGACGGTGTGGGCTACATGCTAAAGGCTGGAAGAAATTTAAAATGTATTTTTCCCAATCTTTTGCACGTCACATGTTTGGCTCATGGTTTAAATAGAGTGGCTGAACTAGTAAGAAAACTTTATCCAGATGTGAATGATTTAATCGCAAATGTTAAGAAGACATTTTTGAAATCTCCTAAAAGAATACAAAAGTTTAAAGAAATGCTCCCCGGAGTGCCTTTACCACCTCGACCAACAATTATTCGGTGGGGAACCTGGATAGAAGCTGCAACGTATTACAGCAAACATTACGATGAAGTGAAACGTGTTCTAAATACATTCAGTCCCACCGAAGCCCAGAGTATTAGAAAGGCAAAAAGAGCGTTTGGAAATGCAAATATAAAAAGCGACTTAAATTTCATAGCAAATCATTTGATGACTATCCCAAATGCTATTAAAAAACTACAGGATGCGAAGCTGTCCATCAGCGATAGTTTAAAAATAGTTCATGAAACCTATAGAGATGTTTCCAAATTAAACATGAGCGTAAAAGGAAAACAGATTTATGATAAACTGAAGTTGGTGTTAAAGAAGAATTCTGGCTATAGCACACTAAAAATTATAAATGAGTTGGTACAAGGCAAAGAAATAGAACTTCAATCTCAAACTTCTCGTGCATCAATTGATTCCTACAAAAAATTTAAATATGCACCTATTACAACTGTCGACGTGGAAAGATCATTTAGCTCCTTGAAATGGATATTTACAGCAAGACGCCGTAGATTAACTGTCCCAAATATAGAAAAAATATTAATAGTTTATTCTGAAAATCGTGTCAACTATTCAATTTACAGCAGGTAATTAATTAAAGTTATTTTAATTGTTACCTTATAAGTTATAAGACTTTTACGGAAATTAAAATAAAACTTTGTCACAGATTGTATACAACTCACAGAGAGGTAGTTATTCATTAGGCATAATAAGATATTTTCTTAGACTAACATATCTGTTTATCTCTACTCTTTCTCAAATCATTCCCGCTCCGAAAACCCCGATGTATGATTATTATATATACAATTTCCCGCGATTGACTATTTACAGGAATACCCTTTTTGAGACGTGTCCCCATTAAATTCAACTATAGAAAAATATCCATAGAAATAATACCTAAAAATATGGTGGTATTAACTACTCTACATATATAGTCAAAGACAAAAAAGACGACTGCATGCACTCTTTAGGTGTTCGACTGCCAATAAATCCGTCCACAGACTAATAAGAGATACTAAATCCGTCAAGCAAAGTAATTGACTCTGTCAATTTCTAATACACGATTTCGTCCGATTTCACCCGAAACCACAGAATAGATAATAGTGCCGAAACACGAATCCCTATTCTTATCCTACTATACACTAACCGAAACGAAAGTAAAATTAACGTTCATTTTCAAATTATTCTGCCAAGTGTAAAAGTAGGTCTCTTTATTCTCAGAAATCAGCATACAAATTAGGGGCTTCGGGCTTTATTAAATTTTTATCATGGAGCTTTTACATTTATGTTGTTGTTTTTGCCGTAAGCGTTCGTGACTGGAATGTTTAACACATTTCTCTGCTTGCAGTTCACAGCTTGTCTCGCCTCACTACATCGCCCTCATTGGTATAACTTCACCCCGAGATTCCTAACAACTATGCGCCATCTATGGTCAGATTTATACTGGTTTGCCTCACTTGAGTTGTCGGAGAGCCTTGCGAATACCGACCCGGCAACGCGCGGACTCCGGCCCACGACGGCAACACCGCGCCGCTAATGCACGCATTCACACTACCCTACTGTTCAACTTCAAATTAATTCATTCCAAAATTATCATAAATATACGCTTATTTGCTATTTTTATTATTTAAAGATAGATTTACGAGTACAAGCACCACACTTGATCTTAAACCTGCATACATTAAACCTGATGTATGAGAGACTATACATTTAAAAAAGTAACCATTACACCCATGGCTAATGCACTTCAGCAGGTCGATTACGCAACGTATACTACGTACGTCATGTAGATCTAAATGTCACTTTTTGTATAGGAAAATGACAGAATTGAGTTGTCCAAACGTGCGTTCGAAAAGTTACGTGATCATCCCTCTATAGGCCTGCCTGCGACTTATGAAATACTTTACGAACAAGTGTAATAATAGTACATTACGTACCTAGGGCGGTGAATTCGTGAATGCCCCAGATCGCAGGTGTTTGTGGCCCGAACCAAAGGTGAGGGTCATAAATATGCGATCTGGGGCTTTACGAATTACCGCCCGTGGTGCGTACACAATTTTACGTCTTCTCCTGGGTGTGAAGGGAGATTTGCCGCTGCGGCCGTGGGCGGTAAATCTCACTTACCGCCCGGAGTGACGTAAATTATTTTTCATCACACCTGCTCGTCAATGGCGTTATTACTTGCGAACGTACAGAGCAGTTATAGCCGTTTTACCTCCCACGGGCTGTTAAGTTTAGTTTTAAAATATAGAACCCACATCGGACTGAGGATGTTCAGCCAAGGTGTATTTCATATCTTCAAAAGTTTTCTACAACCAGCTTTTAATATGTATAAAACATAATATATCTTTATATTAAATTTGACTGCAATTTAATGTTTAGCAGAATTATTTACAGATTTAATATGTAGTTATTTAGTGTCTATGTAAAATGTTTTAAGTGTTTTCAAATCGTGGCTGTATACCGAAGGGTCTTTGCCATACGCGCCTCACGTCAAATTCTACAAAATGGACAACTGACATGACATTATTACATTATTACGATTTGTATTAATTTCATCTAAAATGTATTTGTTGCCTCGCAAATGTGATGAAAAAAATTGTGTATAACACGGGCGTAAGAATATTGCAAACTCGAGTCATCAAAAGCCTTCTGATAGACTCTCGTCGCAATATTCCATTTACGCCCCTCGTTAAACAATGTACTATTTCTCACTGAGTGAGAAACGTTAGAATCATAGAACAGAAGCGAGATTGCTTTCTAGCGACAATTCAGCATATCTTCATAATTTTATGAGATAAATTACCATACATTTTACGGGAAAGCTATAATTATATCCCTTTTATTCATTTATAATTCGATATTTTGGTATTTTTCATGTAACTGTAAATTTGTAAGATGTAGATATGATATTCTATTTCTTCCGTAGTAGGTACATACGCGTAGGTACATACGCGCAATACCGTAGGTAGCCAAAATACAGAAGCAGGTAAACATGAAAATGTAACAGCGAAAATGAAAAGGAAAATCACGTTCGGGCTGGTGTTTGCCGAGCGATTTGAGGGGCGCGGTAACTATTTATGATTCGGCAGTTTTCCCACTGTTTTCCGTTTGATACATCCCTCCAGCGAAGCCATTGTCATGTAGCGATGAGGATGACTCACGTTACACAGCTTTTCAAATTCCAAGTAGCTTAGTAATCGTATTCGGGGAAGTTAAAACATTTAATTCGATAGGTACCAAAAATTAATATACATAAATATCGAAGTGCAATAAAGAGTATTTATTATTATTTATTTTATGAATACCTTGTATCCTACTAATAATATAAATGCGAAAGTTTGGATCAATCACGCTTTTAAGCGATGGCTTCACCGAATTGGATGTTTTTTTTTTATAGCCTGTAAAATATTGGATAGTTTTTATCTCGGGTCCACGCCGACGGGCGGATGCTAGAATATTATACATTCGTACTACCTAATTTCTTATACTTCCTACAATTATTCACACTCACGATCCCGGGACAATGGTCTCCCCCCGGACCGCGGCAAGGAGGCGTGTGTAGGTCGACCCACCAAGTATCACAAGGGCAATATGTAGGCGCTTTAGAACATTATTGAAAGGCACGCGGTACACCGAGCGGATGCAGTCCCTGCTCGTGTCGTGGAACTTGTGAAACGCACACAGAAACAGCCGCCCCCAGGGTGTACAGGGTCTCTTGCTGGTTGATGGAATCTAAAATACGTAGACCAAGTTATGGGGTGAAGTTGATTGACTGATGGCTGTTCTTTTAAATGCGGACACCTGCCTAATAAAACAGTCTCACATTTCATCTCCTTCGGACGGTAACTCGCCCACTGCTAGATGGGCCCTCGTGATAATAATAGCGACATTAAATAATTACCTAAGGTTAACACCAGTGCAGAGAGCTGTGGGTAGAGAGGTGGCACTGGACATGAAATATTAAGTACAATACATCTGCTCAGGTTAATAGGCTAGAGTATATAATGCTGATAATTACACGGTTCAACTCAGGTACTAATTAATGTCACTACGGGCGACACCGGCACCGCCGCGAAAACACTCATCCTGAAGAAGAACTCCCGAAGAGTTCGAAACATGTCGCCCGTAGTGACATTTAATACGTGAGTTGAACCGTGTAATTATCGTTCAACTCACGTACTCGTGTTGAAATAATGCTCCACATATCTCACGAAAGTTTAAATTTGACTATACAGTAATGTTTTCTCTTATTGTTAATTTACCTGCGTAAAATATTAATGGATTACTTTGGAACTAGAGGTAACGAACAGTGTAGAATAAATAAAAGTTTGAGATAAAAGTAAGTGATGGCTGTACGCGGAAGCCTTAGGCCGTGAAAGCACTGGTAGGGGCGATTAATGACGCGACGGCGATCTCAGTACATCAATCCACCCAAGTTGCAATTATATCGCCGTTCGCGTCGTCCATTGCCCCACCGTGTGGTTCCAGTCTTAGAGCACTCAAGAGACACTTGTCAAGCTCATTCTTACTTTGCTCTTCGAATTTGTCTTCTCTTAACTGCTGCCCAATACAAGGGCTAAGTCACAAGTGATGATGGGAATGAACAATGAACCGAAATGTTGGGCTAAGTTATGGACATATAAGTACCTATATAACTGGTATGCAGAGTTGCTAAAGATCATGTAAATATACATGGCATATAGGCGCAGCGTGGGTAGGCCCCCCACAAGGTGGACTGATGACCTGGTAAAGGTCGCGGGAGTCCGCTGGATGCGGGTGGCGCAGGACCGGTCATTGTGGCACTCTTTGGGGGAGGCCTATGTCCAGCAGTGGACGTCTTTCGGCTGATATGATGATGATGTAAATATATACGTATATTGTTTAGCATTCGTAAGAATAGTTTATAAATCGATCCTTATATTCATTTCCATCCTAAATAAGAGTTAATATTTGTACCTAAAAAAATATCATCTATATTAAAAGCTGTGTTCATCACTTCCAAGCTTGATAATGTTAAATCTTTCCAAAGAAAAATTCGGAAAACCCGTGATAAATATCGGTTAAGTTTTTGCCCCTGGTTCGAGGGCAATCTAAGTTTCCCCTCGCTTCCCTTTCACAACACTTAGTAGGTATGCCTACTTTTATTTAACTTATTTTGCAATTCATGAGAACCCAGAAAACAGATACGAGTATGACGCACATCTTTATAGTGGAATTTGATTGCTTAGTTTATACGTGGTCATAAAAACATGCAATGAATTATTAACACATATAACGTGGCGCGTTTTGTGGGTTGTTCCGTGATACAAAGCTAATTTAAATATGGACCTTTCAGAGTTAAATTTTTAATTTTAAATAATGTTATTCTGTTATAATTAAGTGTATTGTAGTATTTGATATTTGTATCAAACTTACGCCCGGTTAGCCTAGTGTGTCTAGTCTACACTGCCTACGAAGCTGAAAGACCTGGGTTCGAATCCTGATAAGGGCAAATATTTGTGTGATGAGCGTGAATATTGGTTTAGGAAGTTTTCTGAGTCTTGTTTGTGATGTTTTCTATGTATTTAATTACTTATATTATATCTATTAAATATATCGTCGAATAGTACCCATACTACAAGCTTTATTCATTACTATATTTACTATGGGGCTAGTTCCATTTGTGTAAGATTGTCCTCTAAAAAAAAGAACTTAATATTTAACACACACACACACACACATCTACACCATATATCCATATCCATTCTACATATATATTTCTAAATGCGAATTTCAGTTGCGTATTGAAGCTGTGTTCCTCATCAAAACTCGCTACGTAAAACTGAAATACATAAAACTTTGCGAACATGGAACAACAACAGGGCTGATAATTACTTACTTAACTTGCAAACGAGTAAACTTTAATGCAAATCATTAAATTACTTGATTCTACAGCATGTGAATTATAGCTTGTAAGACAAACGTGTTATGTTGCGGAGGTCTAAACCACATTACCGACACTAAGTGACTTGTCAGTTTTTACGACTGAACCCGCTCGGCGTGAATTGACAAGCTTTGATTTAAGGCGCCGTAGGTTCATGGTCTTCTCTCCCTCTCACTGAGCATAAGCGTGAGCGAGATGGAAGTGCGTGCCCGGAAGCGCGGATATCTTGTTTTTTAATTTTAATTTTTTGGCAGTTTAAGTAAATAAAAATGATTCACTGATTTCCCTCGAACATGATATTGCCGATTTTTAGGAGCAATTTTAATACTTATGGCTTCTGTGCATAATTTGTTACGAATATTTTAAGTGTATTTTTGTGTATTTTAGACCTATGTTCGTGATTTTTTTCTATAAGTAGAGCGAAATTTGCTTAATCATGTTTCTTGCTGCAAAAAAGCCTCAAGATTACTATTCGTATTTTTAGAAACCATATTATTATGAACAGACGAATTATATTGTTTCAAAAACTCTGTTCGCTTAACTTCGCTGAACCTACGGCGCCTTAAGGTCGATCCTTGCCGCCTAAAATAAATTCGAATTTTAAAATTCTCGCAATGAAAATGCACGATACGGATCTATTGTTTTTATTCGCGTTGGTTTACCAGTTAATAGTAAACTTACTCACCGCTCGACTTGGCTGAGCTGATTCAGCAATTGAATTGAAAAGTAGGTAGATGAAGATCAGGCCTTTAAAACGTTATAAAATGAACCGGAATTATAACGGTATATTCCGTTAGTGTTCGAAAATTACGTTATAACAAAACCAATATTCTCCATAACGATATAAATACCGTAACAGAATGAATAACAGAACGATATATAATAACGTTATAATATCGTTTTAAAATGCGAGCCGCGCGCTACGGCTGCGCCGTTGCCGCTCTGTGCCAATGCCAACATGCCACCACGTGGGCCGTAGCGCGACGTGCGACGTTGCCGTTACGTTGTTCTAGCTTCTAAATCTTATTAATGCTTGTTTACCTCGATCATTTGCAAATTGGTTGTGAATTGTGAATATTTGGTTGGTTGCGACGATAAATGGCGGAATAAAAATGGGACGCAGGAAACGCAACGCTGTCCACAGATTCGTGGACTTGCTCATAAATAAAAAGAAAGAGTGCCAATCTTAATAGCCCCTAGGTATACACTATTACAATATGTAAGAGGGTCAATATTTTTCTATGTTAATTGTTTGTCTCGGCACTAAATCGCAGACTCCCAGTATTAGGACCTATTCCAAACAAGCCCTACGACCGACGGTGTTGCCGTGAGCAAAAAATTATGCATAGTTATGTTGGTATGTGCTTTTGTTCATTAATCGTAATAAAATTAAAATATAGTTTTAGTTTCCGACATTTTATTTTATTTTTGATTTAGAGCCATTCCGAAAACGACAAGTTGAATAAAATCTGATTATGAAACCAAAGAATGTGTGAATTTTCGATTTCGGTTCTTCGCCATAATCTGTCTAGATAGGCTCGCGATAGATAGGGGAGACCAAGGACGGTTGGTACACATAAATATGTATCGATCCTCCTTTTCTTACGATTCATCCTCCTTTTCTAATTAATCCTTAGTCACTAAATATTTATGTAAATAACTAGCTGTTGCCAGCGACTTCGTTCGCGTGGAACTTGTTATGGTCTTAGAAAAAATATTGCTATTAAATTATGTTCGGTGCAAGCTATTTATCGCTGTCCCAAACACACTTCTACCATCTTAAAGATATACAAAAACTATCCTATATCCTTCCAAGGGTCTCAAATTATCTGTACGGGAAATTTCATCTAAATCCGTTCAGGGATTAGACCTACGTAAAAGGTAACAGTGCGATGAGTTCGTTAGTCTAAATTGATAAATCTAAATTGAAAACTTCGTTTTTACAAACATAAATATCTTAAGAATCATCAACAGACGTTTTCATACAGTATTAAAGAAAAATATATTTTTATATGTCTACTAAGCTACATTACTAAAAAAGCCAAATTGCCAAAGGTTGTCTGGAAGAGATCGCTCTTCAGCGATAAGACCGCCTGTTGTCTACCTCTACCTACATGTTATTGTATTGTTTCTCTTTTTAACTGCTTTGTTTGTGTGAGGTGTGCAATAAAGAGTATTTGTATTGTATTGTATTACTGTTATAATAATAAGTACCCAATGTTGATTAAATCTATTCGATTCTGGGAGCATCGCAGTTCTAACCTAACCAATCCTACATTTCTGGTAACTGTTCAAATCTGTAAGTCTTACTTTAAAAAAGGTCTTGCTCTCTATACAACCTTCAAACCTTTTAACTCTCTTAGGAGATGAATAAAAAAACGCTGAAATCGTTTTCTAATCATTAAACAAACGGTCAATAACCTAAGTAATAAATCTATTATTTTAAAAATATCTTGCTCTTCGTATAAACTTTGAACCCCCTAGAAACCCTCTTGGGGGATGAATTTCAAAAACATTGAAATGTATTTTTTAGTTTTAAACAAACCGTTTAAAATCGTAGTTACACTAATGTTTTACTTTAAAATTGTCTTGACCCTATACGGCCTTCGAATCCCCTTTAAATTAAACACTCTTAGGTGATGAATAAAAAAATATACTAATCTGCTCTCTCTATTTTAAGACCAAAATTAAAAAATCTTACTTAAAAAAATACTTTTCCCTCAATATAAACTTTGAAGCCCCATTAACGCCTATAGGGGATGAATAAAAAAAAAACTCTGAAATCAGTTTTGTTGTCTTTTAACATACAGACTAAGACTGACATTAGAAATATCTTACTATATTTTCTTGCTCTCCATATAAACCTTGAATACAGTTTTAACACTTTTAACCCCCTTAGGGGTGGTATTTTTCCAAGACGATGAAAGGATTTTTTTTTTCTAATAAGTAATCGTACCACAAAGTTGCCCATCTCTAGCTCAAAAAAAATGTTTCTCATCCTAATCTTGCATAAGTACCTTTTTAACCCCCTTAGGGATGGAATTTTCTAACACGTTAAAAGTACTAACTGTTTTTCTATTCTAATAAGTAATCTTTCTACAACGTTTCAAAACTCAAGCTCAAAAAAAGTGTTTCTCATACAAACCTTTCATCCCTATTTAACCCCCTTAGGGGTGGAATTTTCTAAAACGCTGACAGTCCTTTTTTGTATTGTATTTAGTAATCTTTCTACAAAGTTTTAAGTTTCTAGCTCAAAAAATAAAGTTCCCTCCATACAAACTTTGCACCTCTATTTAACCGCCTTAGGGATGAAATTTTCTAAAACACAGAAAGTACTTTTTTCTATTCTAATAAGTAATCTTTCTACAAAGTTTCAAGTCTCTAGTTCAAAAAATAATGTTTCCCCCATACAAACATTGCACCCCTGTCCCCTACTTAACCCCCTTAGGAGTGGAATTTTCTAAAACGCTGCAAGAACTTTTTATGCATCTTAATAAGTCATCTTCCTACAAAGTTTCAAGTCAATAGTAAAAAAAAAAAGTTTCCCTCATACAAACTTTGCACCCCTATTTAACCCCCTTAGGGATGGCATTTCCAAAAATTCCATCTTGTCCCTTCTTTTTAGTCCCAGTAGTTTCGGCTGTGCGTTGATGAATTAGTCAGAAACATTTGATGCAGGCATTTAAATTATAAATAATTTACCATGTTATAACAATGCCATTAATATCTGGGGGCACGGCAGTGCCCCCGCCCCGCCAAGTCGAGCGCGAAGCAAACACTGCCGTACCATCCTTTACTGGAACCATTTCGCCACATTTTCAGGCCCCTATTTGAGAACCTCTGGATAAGACCAGAATGCAGAAATTTTCGTCATCCAGTAAGCTATAATCACAAAAAAAAAAAAAAAAAATTCAAGTCTGTACGTCATTTAGTTCCGAAGTTAAGCGAAAGCAAAGTTTCGCATTTATGACACTCACTCACTCATGATCATCAAAATAGAACTAGTACTTCCCATAAACTCAGAGAGTTGAAATTTGGTACAGTTAGGGTTTAATGGCCACATAAAGGGAAAACTATAAAAAATTGCTATTTCAACCCAGTTTTCTAGATACACCAACTGTATACATTACTTTGTAATCCTATACAAATATATAGGATTACAAAGTTACATTTGCAGTGAATGGGAAAATTCAAAAGCAAGAATGGGCCTGCATTCATAGTTTGTATCATACATACAAATTGTATGTATGGATAACACATTACCCTACAAAAAGAAGTGAGATTCCATAAAAAACACTCCATGTAAAAAAGAGGCCAAGTCTCGAAACTCTTCCACCGTAAAAAGTTGTGAGATATTTCGTAGAGCCAAGTTTCAGGCATTCTTATTAATCTTTATTTGCTTGCTAAATAAAATTTTGTGACTTGGCAATCACACAATTACTACATAATTTTAGGTAAGTATGCAAAAATCTATAAATACAGTTAAGTTGTGTGATTGCCACGTTGCAGAATTTTATTTAGCAAGCAAAAACATTCCATGTAAAAAAGAGGCCAAGTCTCGAAACTCTTCCACCGTAAAAAGTTGTGAGATATTTCGTAGAGCCAAGTCTTAGGCATTCTTTAATTTTTATTTGCTTGCTAAATAAAATTCTGTAACTTGGCAATCACACAACTTTCCTGCATGAATGGATTTC
Source organism: Epinotia ramella (assembly GCA_947578815.1). Classification (NCBI taxonomy): domain Eukaryota; kingdom Metazoa; phylum Arthropoda; class Insecta; order Lepidoptera; family Tortricidae; genus Epinotia; species Epinotia ramella. The sequence goes on from OX388201.1 coordinate 9,379,205, forward strand.
TGCATACCTAAAGCTATGTAGTATTGTGTGATTGCCAAGTCACAAAATTTTATTTAGCAAGCAAATAAAGATTAAAGAATGCCTAAGACTTGGCTCTACGAAATATCTCACAACTTTTTACGGTGGAACAGTTTCGAGACTTGACCTCTTTTTTACATGGCATGTTTTTTATGGGATGATGCATCTCCGATTAATGAGGCACAGAGTAGCTAAAGACAATCTGATTTGAAAATTATTAGTCAGGATATTCGTATCAGGCTACAACCTGCGCCGACAAGCCGAGCAAATCGAAAAATTCTCTATTTTACTATGACGTCGTGCACTCTAACAAACAACCTACGTTACGTAATCACATCGCTTACATTGCACGAGTAGGCTATACTGAATGCGAGAAAGGGGTATCCTATAACGTTATTACATTATTATATCGGTTAAAAAAGTATCGGTTTTATATTAATGGTTTAGATTTATAACGTTATAATGGATATCGCTATACAGCGCGTCAAATATCGGTTTCGAGTATAGCGGTTTTAGGAATAATAACGTTATAAATGATAGCGCTATACGAAAATAGCGCTATTTAAAGGCCTGATGAAGATTGACCAAATTATGCACTAGGAAGCTATGGTGACAGATACCGTTGACCGTGGAACTCCGCGATACAAGTCGATGTCGGTGAGTGCGGTAAGGTATTCTGTTCAAACACGCGCGCGTGCCATTTCTACATCGTATCGTCATTGCGGTTCTACAATAAGGAATCTTTCTTGGCTAATCAAATCACATTTTATCTAGGTTTATCCATGTTACATTTTTTTTTTGCAAAATAGTTCTTATCAATAGTTTAGTCAAAAATCGTTTTATATCGGTCTAACCCGATTGCGTAATGAACTTTTTTATTTTCTTTTCATGCATTAATGATTTGCTATAAAAATGATTTTGTTTTAAGTCTTCGCTTTGAAAATGATGTTAACCTGAATGAGGGCTTGGATATAAGGACTTTCTTCAGTCTGTGTCTATTACAAATAGTCTAGATTCAGAAATAAAAATAAAAAGATTTATTCAGCAAATAGGCCACGGGGGCACATTTATAAGTCAAAATGCCTATCTATACTCTAAATAGTGTGACTAAATTATTCATAATAGAATTAAGTACATCAGAGTTTACATTTCAAATACAATAAGAGAAAAAAATACAATCTTATTTCGTAGAGGTGAATAAGATCTCCAAGTGTCATAATTATAATTAAATCTCATAGGTACCCACAGAGATGTATAAGGGCTCTGTGTGTCAAAAACTAAGTAATAAAATAATACAATCAAGTGAAGACAGAGTGAAATCGCTCATATCAATTCTTTAGAACAGTGGAATGAAGTTATGCTTGTCGTCCTTGCAAATATGAACTGACCGGACGCCACAAACAGTACCCGTTCACGAGTATGATGCATATCTCAGCCATCGCCTCCCTCGACCATCTGTTAGGGAAGGTGGCGACCCGATCAACGACGCCACCGTAACCAAAGACCTTTAGGCGAGCATGACAAATTCAAGCTGCAGGACATTTATATTATAATAAGCTAAATACACAATACTGAAAGAACTTTTAAATGAGAAAACTCATTATGTGCTCACATGTTACATGTATGAGAGGTGATTTAATTTTACGAAGTATTTAACATCCTCGTTTAATCTCATTTTTTTTTTATACAACGACGGTGGCAAACAGGCGTACGGCCTGCCTGATGGTAAGCGGACACCGCAGCTTATAGACGCATGCAACCCCAAAGGAGTAACATGGGCGTTTTTTGACATGAGAGTCTATTTTTATTTATGTAATAAGTTCTTATGGAGTTTCTTGGATTAAGACTTGTATTTATTTCTAGTAAAAATAATGTACAAAATAACCAAAAACACACAAACCAACAAGTTAAAAAAACAATTCAAATGTATTTTTTTTTTTTACATTTACGGGTTTGTCAGACCCACCAGGCATACAGTGTGACTTTCGTTCACCCAGGCATGCCAAGGGTTAATATACAGAAATTCAAGTGCGATTTTGAACCAGCCCTTCTTAAAGCGTTCAAAACGGTATTTCCTGGGGCAGATGTGACAGGCTGCTACTACCACTATAATCGGGCTATATGGAAAAAAGGGGCCGATCTTAACGTTACAGACAAGCAGACGATCAGATGCACTGCGAATTTGCCATTGTTGCCGGCTGCCTAAGTTAAAAGATATTCGCATAAAACAATATTATTTTGAACGGTCACGCAGATTGCGACGCCATATACAATTCGACAAAATGTACAAAAATGAAATTACAAGTCTGCAGCAAGGCAACATTACTGTGTTGCAGTTTTTGAATAATATCGCACGAATAAAAGCACAGATTTTACGTCAAAAGCTGTAAATATCTTTTAAGAAGAAAGTTAGAATTTATTTTGTTTTGGAATACAAAGGAACTAAGGTAAACTTCCAAGTGATCGACGCTGTACTAGTATATGGCATGGGCACTTTATGTCAAAGCAATATGGATTAAATTCGAACTAAAGGGATTTTTCTTCATTCGAATTTAAGGCTGTTGTCCATGTTAATCTCCTAGCCCGATCCCCCAAGGGAAAAAAACGGTTAGGTTGTTGGGTGAACTGCGACCCTACAGCGCGCGAGCCGAGCGAGCGAAGCGAGCGTGACGCGGTAGCGTCCGGCGAAGCGCCATAACCGAACATTATCATTTTTTCCTAGTTGAATATAAAATAACTGCCGCTAATTCCCCTGGGTGATCGGGGTCAGGTGATTAACGTGGATAACGTGAATTTAAGCCATGTCACTTTGACATAAAGTGCCTATGCCACATACTAGTACGGCGTCGAGCACTCAGACGTTTACCTTATTCAAGTTTGTTTAAATAATTATACTGAATAATTTGAAATAAAATACTTTCACTGTAATTTGTTGTTTTTGTTAACCGTACATTTTAAAAAGTAGTCATTTTGCGACAACGATATTTTACGACGGAGTTTTAATTCAAAGTAGCTGTTATGCGTAGTAGGTCTCTTTCACTGATGGTTTTCTGCTGTATAGATATTGTTCTACATAGATATTTTGCATTGCAGGTTTTTTGCCTCATTGATATTTTGCGTTGTAGTTTTTTTACCGTGTAGTAATTTTGAGAGGTAGATATGGACGTCTGGACCCTTTGAAACAATATAATGCGTCTGTTTATAATAATACTAGCTTCTGCCCGCGACTCCGTCCGCGAGGAACTCGTTTATATCGTAGCTCCATACAAACTTTCACCCCATCCCTTTGGGGGATGATTTCCGGAATAAAAACTATCCTATGTCCTTCCCCAGGACTCAAACTAACTCTATACCAAATTTCATCCAAATCGGTTCAGCGGTTTAAGCGTGAAGAGGTAACAGACAGACAGACAGACAGACAGACAGACACACTTTCGCATTTATAATATTAGTATGGATGGTTTCAAAAAAATACGAATAGTAATCTTGAGGCTTTTCTGCAGCGAGATCAGAGATTCGAAACATGATTAAGCAACTTTCGCTCGATAGAAAAAAATCACGAACATAGGTCTAAAATACACTTAAAATATTCGTAACAAATAATGCACCAAAGGTAAAAATATTAAAATTGCTTCTAAAAATTGGCAATATCATGTTTGAGAGAACTCAGTGATTACTTTTTTATTAATTAAACAGCCAAAAAATTTAAAATTAAAAAACATGATATCCGCGCTTGCGAGCACGCCCTTCCATCTCGCTCACGCGTATGCTAAGTGAGAGGGAGAGAAGTCCATGAACATACGGCGCTTTAATGAGTCACGGGCTCCTAATAGTTCATAAATAGAACGCACTGCTCGTTTCTGTAGCACAAAGATAGTCTGGATGTCCGCCGCTTTCCCCCACAACAGGATTCCATAGGACATAACACTGTGGAAGTAACTGTAGTACACCAATTTCGCTGTCTTAACGGTTGTCAGCTGTCTGATTCGCCAAACTGCATCTGGCTTCTGAGCTAAGTTTACCTGCTAGTGTGGCAATATGGACATGCCATTGTAGTTTTGAATCCAAGGTGATGCCCAGAAATACAGTCTTATCTTCGAATTTTAGAACATCGCCCTTTAACTTGATATGAGCTTGGTCAAGTGCAAGTCTGACTCGCGCACCGAGGGTTCCGTACACACTATCAATTAACCCAAGGTAAAGTAAATGTCCCAATATTTGTTAAATTACTTATTTTAACCCTACACAACAGAATTTAATTTCAAACAACGAATAACTTTTACACCAAGACCATCCAACTACCAAGACAATTGAATCGCGTTTTTTTTTGACCTGCTATTGAAATATAATATACCCGTCCCAACCCCATTAATTCTAGAAAAATGTTAACAGCGCGAAGTAGGAATGGGCCCCATTTGGTACTAACGTGCAAGGGCAATCAGCTTAGTATGTATGTTGGTGTTTTAGCGATTATCGCTTATCACGTGAACCGATCTCGATTTCTTTTTATTTGAAAGAGAGTACTTCTATTATAGTCTTATAGGGATTTAAAAACCAAAAAAATACTTATAAAGTTGATTAAATTGCAAACTTAACTAGGAAATGATTTTTGAAAATAAAACAAAAAATACGCTAGATATAGAAAAAGTTATACTTTTCTAGTAATACTTATGTTTATCTTCATCACAAGTAATAATTTAAAATTTTTCGCTTGGATAACTTCGGAGAGGGGCTGAATGGTATAAATTTACATTTTCCTTCATAGATCGAAATTTTACCAATGTAGAAAAAAAAGAAAAACTGTTTCAAAAATTGCAACTCAAGCCCTTTCATATGATACCCCACTTGACCTAATAGTTGAATTTTTTTTTTGCCCTCTCCTCATATTCGTAATTGTTCATAGAAAATTAAAATGTATATTTAAATTTCTCATTTTCCATGCACGTGGATAACTCTCATTTAAAACCATTCAAAATTTCAAATTGATAGCTTAAGTAGTTCGTGAAATATTTCACTTTGTGACAGACAGACCGACAGACAGACGGACGGAGTCGCACCATAAGGGTTAAGGGTTAAGGTTATTACCTTTTTTGGTACGAAACCCTAACAAGAAGGGACGCAGGACAGGATTGATCCTTATGGGGTACTCCATAGCAACGTTTGACCCGGCTGATTGAGTCCCATTAATGGCTTCTCGCTGAGTTCTGTTCGTTAGGTTGATGATAAGCAGAGCTCGGAAAGGGTGAGCTATTCTTATGTCATTAATGTCATGCGTTAATATTAATATGGATACACCCTGAAAATAAATATTAAAACAAAACGAAACTATAATTGATTATGATTAAACTATAATGATAATGCATTGCAAAAAGAGTACTCTCTACGATTTTTATTTTATTATAAAGTTTCTGTGTAAAAGAACTATCAGTTTTTCTATATTTTCTATTTTCAATGTATTTCTTCTTACGTTTGATATCGACTTAAGTATAGATATAATTCAACAAAGTAAGGTACCTAATTAAATTACACTTTGGACAAATACCATTGACAGGTATGCCCATGTAATGCAAACTCTCAAAACAGCTCACCCTATCCGAGCTCTGATGATAAGAGATCAAGGGCTCCATTTTTTATCGCATAATGACTTAGTTTTTTAATTAAGATGTCGTGATCAAACCGATCAAATACTTTCGATAGATCACAGGCATCAAATATATTTTTAATGAGCACCACAGCAGCATCATTGGTGGAACGGTCCTTTGTAAATCCGAACTGGCTGCTATTGAGCAATTTATTACGGATTGAAATGGGAAAGAAGCTGATTAAGTATACCTTAAAACAACAAAAACTTTGCTTAATGCCGGTAGTATTGATATGGGTCAGTAGTTTGTGGGGTCTGATTTCGTTCCTGATTTGAACAATGGGATCATATTACTATGTTTCATCAGGCCAGGAAAAACTCCAGAATCAATACTTTTATTAAAAATATCATATAAAGGAGCGATTATCTCTATAATAGAATGTAATACTTTGACAGAAAGTCCCCAAAAATCTTCCGTCTTCTTGAGATTCAATGAATTAAACGTTTTTATAGCGATTGTAGTAGGGGTTTACACAGTTAAAGCTAAAAATTTCTGTACATTCCATAACATCTCCCTTCAATTATAATTCAGCAGGGGCTGGCGATGAATCTAAAGACTGTGGTATCTACAGGTACATTAGCGAATAACTGTTCATAATGATCCGCTACATCGAGATCGGAACTTACCAAAGTTATAGTGCGGGTCTTTAATCTTTCTTTTTCCAGTTTCATTGCCGATTACTTGCCATACGGTTTTACCTTATCATTAGAGTTCTGTATCTTTTTGGACAAGTAATTAGCGGTGGCACATATTTTCTTAAAAGATTTCGAGAAGTTCTTAACATACTCCAGAAATTCCGGTCTTCTGTCCGTAGTTCTCGAGTCATATAAATCATAGAGCCGACGACAGATTTTGGAAGTTACAATATTTTACGAACAATGTGTTAAAACTAAGTCTAAGTATCAAATTTTTAAGTCAAAACTCATCAGCGATGATTTATTTATTTGTCATACTTGAATGAGCACCAAACCACGTAAAGCTCCAAGGAGAATGCAATCAATGGTAAAAGGCATCGATATCGCTTTGTGCCCGCCCCAGGGACGCTCGAGTGCCACCAACGGGGACGGGGAGTGCTCGATCCGCTCCTGAAATACAATTGCTGACCCGCTGAAGATTTCGACAAGAGACCACTCGCTGTTTTCGTCAATTACACAATTAGTTCACAGTAGTATACTATACAATGTTACATAATTTCAACAATTCAATTACAATTATGGCTCTTTCAAGTCAAGCATAGCGTTACCAACTATGTTTTTAAATCTCTTAGGCCATTCGGCTGGCCTCATCCAAGTGGCCCAAGATATTTAAAAACATAGTTGGGTAACTCTTGTATTGATTTATAAAACCTCCACAAACTAAAATCTATATAAACGTAAAAGTCTGACTGACTGCCCAAACCAAACGCCCAGCCCAAACCGTTGAACATAGAAAGCCGATTTTTTCACAATAAGTAGGTTATATAACGTAAGTACGCACTAAGAAGGGATTTCTGAAAAATCCATCCTCAAGGGGGTAAAAAGGGGGATGAAAACTTTATATGCCAAATATTATATTTACGGCGAGGGCGGTGGTGTATTGAATCCTGAACGTAGTGAGGGATACAAGTGTTAACGCCCGAGACGAAGATAATTTTGCTACCGAGTGACACATACTATTTTTCACACCGACTATGAAGAGATTTAAAAAAGATTCTGTTAAAGTTTTAACAATTACTAATTTTTAAATGTTACGAAAAATTCATAAATTTTCATATAACGTTGTTAAAGTTAAAACTTGAAATATGTTCGTTTTTAATCGATTACGATGAAATTACAATCGATTATTTTATGTTCAATTGGCACATTGCAATGGCAATAAATTAAAAAAGTAGCTTGAACAGAAAAGTAGCATTAGCTCTCGTCGTGGAGCAAAACTTACTTTTCCGAATGAAAGGTGTGAAAAAAACTTTGTGTATCCTGCCTGACTCTTATTGCAATACAAGAAAATTTATTTTAAGGTTTTGGAAAAACTCACCCCTAAGCGAGTTAAATAGGGGTGCAAAATTAGTACGAGGAAACTCTTTTTTTTGAGCTACAAAATTAAAACTTTATGAATAGTTTGAGTCACGGGGAAGGACCAGAGTTTGTCTCGCAAAACATCCCCTAAGGGGGTGAAAGTTTGTATGGAGCTACGATATAAACGAGTTCCACGCGAGCTAGTATATTATAATTTGAAAAACCATTGAGCTTACTTTCGTTTCTTCATCAAGTCGTATCTAATAATAAATGCACAGTTATTATACGCCATCGATGGATTTTTTGCGAAGTTTTACTCACGTACTCGTGTTATCGAAATTACTCGTACTGGTATTAAAATAATGCGGATACAGACAATATAGCCTTTTATTTGGGAGGCACTTTTCTCTTAATTGATTTCAGGTAACCGTCGATATGAATCCGAACCATCGGCATTACGGGCAGAAATATATTTTCACCGAGTGATGCGGAAGAAGTTAAACCAATATTAATGAAAAAATCGAGGCTATGAACAATTATACCTATAATAAATTGATATTTATTTTCTAAAGTATATCTACATTGAGATTGTGAAATGTTTGGAGGAGGACCAAATGGTCGGGCTATTAATGTCAACTTGGAAAATTATTCCTTTCTCGGTATCATGAATCATCATCATCACGAACATGAACGAGAAACTAATAGGTATGTTGGTAAGTATCCGAACCGATGGCACTTGTTTACTAGCCGCTACTTACTAATGATTACTCCTAATATACAGGGCGTCCCACGCCTATACCACATGGAGGGAAAGTACCTTGAATATTGTAGATGGAAGATTGTACTAAAATAAGACATTATTTTAATTTAAAAAACAATTTAAACTGCATTCAAAGATTTTTAAATAATTACATGGTTGAACCGGGAATCGAACCCGACACACGAGAAAAAAAAAATACCCTGTAGCTTTATCGTACCGATCGAAAGGCTTCACCATAAGGATTATTTTTTGCTAAATAACATAGGTAGTGTCAGAAATAAAAGGAAGACCATGAATTTTAACATTTTTAATTCAGTTTACAGTTATTTAGCAAAAAATAATCCGTATGATGAAGCCATTCGATCAGTATGATAAAGTTACAATCATGGTACTTTTTTCTCGTGTAGCGGGTTTGTTTCCCGGTTCATAAAAGAATCTATGAATGCAGTTTAAATTGTTTTTAAATTAAAATAATGTCTTCTTTTAGTAAAATCTTCTATCTGCAATATTCAAGGTACTTTCCCTTCATGTGGCATAGGCGTGGGACGTATATTATAACTAGTGTTCGGAGTTTCAGTGGCAAATTTCACAGAGATAAATGGAGTCGCCTAACAATTTTTTTGATTAAACGAATAACGATTAAATGATAAATTTTGTATTTAACTCCTTATACATTATCTTGCGAGCATTACCTACTTATACCACGATAACACAGGACTACTAATAACACAAGTATGTAGGTAAACATTGTTGAATGAATTTAATTATTTTTAGTTATTACATTACAAACATGTCACTTAAACAGTCGGGACAGTATAATGTTTGTACCTGCCGCCAATTAAAGTCATACTACCTAAGTACTTCAGGTAAATGAATAATTTATTTATTCAAATCTTAAAAAGTTAATCATAAAAACGACTCCATTATCCACTGTGTGAAATTTGCCACCGAAACTCCGAACCCTAATTATAACGTATTACTAGCATGCTTAATGCCAAAAAATATCACAAGTGAATTGTCGACAGAACTAGAAACGTAATAACTAAAACGGTAGCAGTCCACACGAGTGCTCTTTAAGTTAAATAAGTAAAATTGGATACAGTCAATGCAATCTGCGAATAGCAATACGATACAGAACCAATTTCAATAAGACATCAACGGGTACATTGTACCAAGAACGATTGCCAAGATTAGAATTGACCTCTCACTGGGGGATTTCCGTACAAATGAGTGGCTCGAGTATAAAAAGCATTACAACAGGATGAAGTCGGACCAATCCCGGTTGGCTCATCCCTGAATAAACTGTAATGAAATTGTCCAAGACGAAATAATGCTGAATTGAATTCCTCTGGAATTTACATTGCAATTATCATGTTTTATGGTGACAAGCGTCCCTGTTCTGGGATTATTCGAGCGTTAAATCCTGCCTAAACTTTAATTATAGCAACCGTTCGATCACGAAAGGGGTTCCAATTTATATTCGGCGTTGTGGCGATGGCGGACCGTTCGCAAACTTTTTTTTTTTCAAATTTCTTAGGAAAGGTTTACCCTGCGGGTTCATGGGTTTTCTTAATACTATTGTAACAAAGAAAGTTTGGTCTCAGTTATTGTATTTATTTTTTAAGGAAAATACTGTTTTAAAAGCCTCCGTCCTAGAAAATCCCCAGAATTGTATGTTATTTAAGCGGAACTGTCATTAACCGAAGTGATTAAACGATGGATATATTATTGATATTTATGGGTACTAAGAAGAAAAACAAAAGTTTCTTTCTTCTTTTGACTTGGAAGTAATATGTTCTAATATAGCGTTCCCGGCCTAGGTACTCTTGATTTATACCAAAGTTGTGAGTGTACAGACATACAAAATAAATGCCCTTACCGGGTTTGAACGCGGTACCTCCGGCTTCGTAGGCAGGGTCACTACCAAATAGGTTACAGAGGTCGTCATCATTATCTGTGGCAAGGAACATAGATATTAGTATACTATCTTGCTGTTCACTTAATAACATCTAGGTACTTAATGTAATAATCCTAAAGTACTGTACTCATTTGACTGTATAGCATATTCATTTCGAGTTTGCAGCTGTTATTATGTTGGAAGGTTTCTTCATTCAAAGCCATAGTGGGCTTATTCCCATCGCATCACCAGCTAATGAACTGCGGCCGGTCATATTAAGCCGCTAGCGAGTTATCCGCCGTGCCCGCATTCGTTAGAGGCCTCGGCCTGTATTTTCCTCTTGCCGACATTGCTTGTAATAAAAATGTTTGATTTAATTTATGCACTTAAGCTGCAGCATTTGGCTTTATGCATTTTTAAGACGACGAGGTTTCCATTACAGCAATTTATTTAGTAGAAGCTGATATCCTCTTATAATTTAGTAGAGGCAATAAAACTTTTTCTAACAGAGTATTTTTATGGATCTTTATTGAAAGGTCTGAATAACTTTTATTACTTCGGCTCAGCAACATCAATAAAAAAACTTACGTAAGAACATGGGATATATTCGACTAAACGTATTGATTTGGAATCGGTTTTGTGTCTAAAACGTAAAACTATAATACCTACCTATACTGGAAATCTAATATTGTGTTTTTATCATCGCGCCTATTTTCTACACGTTAGAGAATAAATAGTTCAACAACAGTCGTTTAGAAATAAATCATTTGAAATATACTTAGACAAAATCGGATTCCTTCAATTTAATTATAAGACGATATTTATTTTTATCAATAAATTATGTACCCAAAAAATGGCAACAGACGTCTTATTTTGAAACGTGATTCCCAAATGTATACTTTCGTTATGTGTCACGATCATACACGATACAAGGTCAGATTTTTTTGCGTTTTTCTTTAATCTTAATAGTGACAACAAATAAAACGAAATGTTTAAATACTGTACAGGATCCTGCACAATCGAATCTGACTCGCACTTGGCCGATTTTTGTATCGTTGTTCGTATATGTCATGGTTCGGGGTCTCGGATTATATCCGTCCAAATCCTTGATATTGGAGTCGCTCGCTGACCTTGCCGCCCCGCTGCTGTTTGTGCAAATCTGATACAGCGACTTCATTGAATATGTAACCACAATAAATATTGTATTTTGTTGGGGCGCTCTGTAATGACGGGCTCGGTTGACGGCGGAAGTGACACAAGAGGTCAACCGAATATCGTGCAATATGCTGAAGAATTAATAGGTAAGTATAAAATATTACTAAATATACCTATTATGTTTTGCATTTAAGTAGGTATTTGTAAAAAAAATATCAATAGATCTCTCTCAAACTGCTGATTAATCGGTGACGATAACCCTCAAAATTACACTTAATTTATGTGAACTGCACTGCTATCACAAGACGGTCCGCGAGCTGCGTATACATATTTCTGGAGGATTACTGGATATCCCCTAAACCTAAAAGCATTTCTCAAATTAAAGTTCGGGAAATAAGAAGGCATACAGTGTTTAATCGCCTGCATGCCTCTGCGGACAGCTCGCCACCGCGGTATGTAAGTAGGTAGTCGTCGATAAATTTACTCTCGCAATTTACCATCTTGCTCAAATTTAAATGAGATGGGACGGTACGTTGCTATACTTGCTAAATCAAGTTGTTGTTAGGTTAAAAACGCCCTTTTAAAACTACACGTTTTCTTTAATGTTAAGGATAATGATTGTTTTTTAATTTTGAGTTGTTACGTAAAAACCATGAGATAAATACCTAATTCTATAATCTTACTTTTGGTGCATAGGTAGCTACTTGAATGTTTTTGTTTTCAATAAAGGTACATTGTTTAATTAGAATGAAATATTGGAACTTCACAAGTATATATAACTATTTATCAATGAGACCAGTTTCAATTACCTGTAATGTTATCTGGTTGTTGTAAGCGTTCCATGTGTGACTATTTATTTATGTCTATGTAGGTAGCAAGTTACCTGTAAGTACCTACTTATTCCACATTTGAACACATGTCCTTACTTGCCACACTAGATAAGTCACACATTTACAAACGAGAGGGCGAAGTCAATTGGTGATTACATGAAAAAGATAATTTTTGCTGTATCTTGTCATCAATGGACTTTGCTAAGTATGTAAACAAAGGACGTATCTTTGTTTTGTCACTGTTTCTCCTCGCATTTTCACATCACCTCATCAAACACCACTGAAACTATACACTATTGAACCGGTCGTTACCGTAAAATACAAAACCATAACATATATAACTGAATCTTGGATATTTCATAAAAGTTTAAAATTGTTTCATAAGTTAGGTTAGTATGACATGATGGAAAGACATTTTTGTTTCTTTTAAATTCTACAATTGTCTATGATGGGTAGTGTTGTGACTAAAGTTGGTGATATTGTAAAGCCGCTACACACTACCCAACTCACGCTATGTACAGTCGACAACACAGCTAAGTGACCATCGGAAATCTAATCTGACCTTAAGTGCATTGTAATAAGGTTCTAGGTTTTCACGGTATGGTTAGTTAGGTGTGTTGCTGTGTGTACCTGCCATCGCGGTTGTGTACACTACGCCGTAGTTTTATCAGTGGGTAAAGAATCGTAGTGTTTTATTAGTGGGTAAAGTGGATTAAAAAAAATTAAAAATATCTACTGTTTTTTACTTTCCTTATTTTAATATTCGATATGTTTTGACATAAAAGAGTAAAGTAAGAGTCTTCCCCATTACTAGTAAATTCATCATTCAGAGACAATTTCAATATGGCGGTTTGTTTACATACTTAGCAAAGTCCATTGATGACAATTTTTTTTAACTGCTGCGTGGCAGTCTCCTGGTGACGACCACGTATAATTAAAACATTTGTTGCTCGTACCCTACGTGGTTGCACCCCTTTTCATTCATACATTCATTTCGCACTTTATAATATATTGTTTATATTTGCGGAGAGATTTATCAAAGAGAATATAACCACTACGTTCTAAGAGACGGGACTTCGAACTAAGTTTTGGATGACAGTGACATTGTCATTTGATTTTGACATGATGACTCAATTGAATTTAGCTATTTTGCCATACCACATTAAAAAATCCAATACGGAAGTAAGTCGTACCAATATCGGCACGCAAGTGATTAGGGATGTAGTTTAACATTATCGATGTCGATAATATTAGTATGCAACGTTATCGATATCGATAAATTATGATGGTCAGGTCCACTGCATGAAGAGCAAATTATTGCACTATATCGACACTAACAAAATAATAAAAGAATAATAAATGTTTTATGTCACTTTATTTCACACCCATTTAGAAATTATAAAAAATATTTAGGAGTAGGCAGGTATGTTTACAAAATTTCACCAATTTGTCCATACTATCTCTTTTTCGTTCGCAAGCAGCCCCAATGGATTTCCATAATTCTTCTTGTTACTAAAACAGCTCCCGCTTGATTACCCAAGTGCCGTTGATTTTCAGAAGTAAATCAATGTTTACGCTCGACATTTCGTACTTACATATTTCGTTAACATTATAGGTTAAACAAACTTGTATGTAGGTAAGTACAGTCGAGGTCAAAGATATGTTTACACTTTTGCACCTTATTGCCTTGTAATAAGGTGCAAAAGTGTAAACATATTTTTGACCTCGACTGTACATAAAGTTCTTAGTATCTATTATTGCTGGCTTTAAACTGGTTGATGACGAGAATCTTATACTTACAGTATATACATTTGAAAGTACATGTTTTATTTAAATGTATTCGTCAAAAGTGAAAAGCATTGGTTGTTTGACACACATGTTTTCTCCTGAAGTTACAATATCCATGGTAACCATCCAAATGCCACAATGACAGAATGACAGAAAGAGAAAGAACGGAAGTAAGAGATAGCATGTGTCCGCCATGGTAGAAGCACAGATAGAAAACTTGTTACTTGTTCTGACACTTGTCAGATTTGATCTGAATGTGAGCAAATGGAAGTCATTCTTCTTTTTGTTCCTAGTTGCGTGACACTGAGATTTATCGCGATTTTATTTACAACTGACAACCATATTTCACGTCACTTGGTTAGACGCCAAACCTTGATTTTATGACATGTCTCTCTTATATAACTTTTGACATGACACGTGATCTCTTCAAATGAGGTGCAGTAAGAATAAGGTTGATTTGATAAAAGTATATGCGAGATGCTAGAACTCGAATGAAAAATATGGTTTAACAGTCGTCTTTATTGAAATACTTCACCCTTCTCTTGCATTTTGTTTTCCTGTGTTGTATTACGCATAGTTTCATGCTTACCGAATAGGAAAAATGACTAAATCATTGAAAGACAATTCAAATCAATGACTAAGATAATAAACAAACTTTACGTGAAAGGCGTTTCACGTAAAGTATGTTTAATGTCTGACTAAAATGCGTCAAATAATGATATACCTAGTTTATTCATTGTACATACTTCGTCACTGCAAAGGGGCCTACTTTCCTTGTAAAATGATCACATCGACTACCTCATACCGCACCATGCACTAAGGCTCTGAGGCCCGGCACGCGCGCGATAAGCCGCAGTAATACGTGATAAACGATCAACGTCTCGTATCCAATAACCCTGGGGCTGGATTCGGCAAATTGGAATAAATTTTATTACAAGACAATCGATTCGCACCTTGATTAGCACGAATTTATCTACATTGAAAATTTATATCCCAATATGTACATATACTTACAACACAAATTATCTTATTTACGGACAGTGTGAACTCTGTACAAAATTAAGTTATGAAAACAAAAGGTATCCAGTACTTATATAATTCCCGTGTACCTACTATTTATTTCCTTGCTGGAATAGAAGGGTCGAGTTGGGTCAAGCGGAATAGTTACGCTTTAAACGGTATAATTGCTAAAAGTGGAACGGATAATTTGAGAACAACTATTAGCGAGACTTTAGGTTTCGCTCGTACCCAGCGGGGAGTAACGAGAAGAATTTAAGTAGGTACCTGGTTCTGGCCCCCTTACTCGTTCGTCACAAGACCAGGTTCTGGGGGTGAGGGGACTGCGGCAGCGCAGCGTAACATGATTCATGTTGAAAAATATTAATCGACCGAAACGGTTTATGGGGAGATATTATAAGCTTATCTGAGTGGGTCTGGGGGTGGTGTTTTTCAAGTCTCGCCCTATAATTTTCAAATTTTTTAGGGTTCATGTACCTCAAAAGGAAAAAAACGGGACCCTTATACGATCACTTTGTTGTCCGTCTGTCTGTCTGTCAAGACTCTTTATCTCGGGAATGCCTGGAGGTATCGAGTTGAAATTAAAATCATATACTCAAGTCTACTGTCCCTTGACACTGAGATCAAACTATAAGTTACAATTATTACATTAAAATATGTCATATTATTGTTTTGATAGCTTAAAGTTTATTTCATAATGAATTACGCTAGTTAATATTTAAAAGTTAACGTAAAGATAAGATACGGCCGTTTATGCTGCAAAAAACGTATATCTCGACACTCTCAAGGGAATCAAAAGTTATTACGGTACCTACTTTCCATTGCCCTAGAACTATGAAATTTGGCAAGTAATATTGTCTTATAATACAAGTAAAGGGGAAAATCTGCAAACTATACATTTGTAATTAAGTACGGAATCCTCTATGGGCGAGTCTGACTCGCACTTGTGCGGTTTTTTGCCATTATATACACTCGTAAAACCTTATTCTCTCATTTATGGAGTCGGGCAATGAATAAGTGAGGTGAAATCTTATGCTTATGTAGAATGGTAGTAATAGTATCTTCTAGCTGTCTTTTTTGCCAATTTAATAATGTTGTAGCGGTCGATTCAGTTCTCAAGCGCCCACAAACAAGATTAAATCGCTTCTCCCGCACTCTCGTTCGGCCGTCCCACTTTATGACGTTGCGACTTTATTAACAGAAAGCTAAGATTATGCAAGCCAAGTAATTTCAGATATTATAGCCCTCATTTATCGAAGTTACTTTTGCGCCATGCAACCGCCAGATTTGCGTGCTAACGGGACAAAACAATGGCTTTTGTTTGTTATCTGGATACTCATTGTCTACAACCAAATAACGAAGAATCCACAGGGAGTTTCGGGCGACTGTAGGCGGGAATCTAAGCCTGTGTATGAACAGTTAACTATCTATTTGAAGTTAGTAAGGTGCACATTTAAACGAACACAATCTATCATCTTTTTAGAATGTTATAACATGAAGATGAATTTAGAACGTATTCTTTCTTTGAAAGTCGGTTGATAAACAATATTCCCTGACAAGGTTTGGGAAGGCTCAGGGCCTGAAGCGCTTATGAATCTTATGATCAAAACCGTTGACAGCCATCGAATATTCGCGCTATGCACCCCCTTAGAGTCACAGGCACGGTTTGGACGCTGCAGCTGGGAGCGCTCGCAGTGCTTATTGTCATATTCGAGCGCTTATGGTCAAAACCGTTGACAACAATCTAATAGGTATGACAATAAGCACGGCGCGCGCCCTAATCCCAAATCCATGTCAGAGCCCCTGATCCGGGATTCCGACGTGCGTTGCGGGCCTACCGAGAATGAAAACTTTGTATCTCGTCGCCTCATATGGAAATGACAATTATATTGACATGTGGCATCAAAGACTACAATATACATACTGAATGGAAATTATTAATACTTATACTTATTTGTGCAATATTTACGGCAAGTATACCTATTATTTTCGCATTTTATTTCGGCTGACTATTTTATAAGGAGGGTTTACTTTTCACCATAGTATATTACCTACATGAGTATCGCGTCACTTTTCTATGTATTTCAAGTTATGCATTAGTCAGATTTCCTATTCTATTTGTGTTTTTAGGCTAGGCGAAACCGAATAAATCTCTACGTTTTACAGAACGGCTTCGGCGCTGGAAGTAGTGAACCCACCGAAACCACCGAAGATTGAATCGAGACCTGAAACATGTAAGCCAAGAATTTATAATTCAATTCTTATTATTGTCCATGGGAGCCATTTCTTGGCAAGTTAAAAAAAAATACAATATATTTTTAAGAAATGATAATCCTATGAATTTGTTAGTAAATCACGAATTAAACAAGGAAGGAAGTACGGTTTCATGTCATCTAATGAGGTTGCGTGACAATAGATTGATAGAAAGAAGTATACTTACGAAGAACATTTAGCATACATGTTAATTTGCCAGGAATACATGCAACTCGATTCGGTTTACGAATTTATATGTAAATACTGGTATCAGACCCTGCGATCAATTCGCATGCCCTTGGCTGCTGTGGTGAAAAACAATTTTGCTGGCGGGACAAAAAGCTAATGGAATTGGTTCAGATTAAATTGAAATTCCTATTTATATATTTTTACATTCTAATATTATTAACTGGCACAGTTTGTATGTAAAAGATATGTATTTAAGTTGTTTTTTGTTGACCGGTTTAGCCTACTAGTTGGTAGTGACAACGCCTGCGAAACTAGAGTTCCTGGGGTCAAATCTATTTTTTTGTTTGATGAATGTTTTCTATGTATTTAAATACTTATAAATAACTATTGAATATATCGTGGTCTAGGACCCATAACACAAGCCATATTGAGCTTACTATTATGGGGCTTGCTCGAATTGTTCCGTAATATTTATTATTTAGATACTTATGTAATTTCGGTGACACTGCAATTATGGCACTATCGAGCTGATCTGATCATGCAGATGACAGTGGCCGTAGTAACTCTACCCCCCCCCCCCCCCCACTAACTAACTAACTAACTAAATTTATTCATAATTCAAGTCTCTTTGATATTGTATAGACCTAAAAATTCTGACCCATAAAAAGTACAAAAAGATGACCTTATGGATGGTCATTTTGCCTATGAAATTTAGATTGTGCCTAGGGCGTCCAGTACCGGGACCGGTTCCAAGATTTTCATTTCCCGGTTCTGAGTTGGGGCCGGTACCGGGATTCCCGGTTCTCCCGGTTCTTTATGCTTAGCTGATTTATTTTCATAGTTTTTTTTCTTTAAGACGTAATTTAACTAAAAATCTTGTAAGTAACTGTAATAATATTGAAAAATAAATCATTGGAATAATTCGGAAAATGTTATGGGGAAAAAATAAAAATAGTTTTAGTAATAAGACACTTTAATCAGTCTTCACCATTAGTTAATAAATCAGTTAACTGGAGATCATAACAGTAATCATAACAGTAACAGTAGTAAGTAATACTTACAAACACCATATTCTTAACATTCTTATAATTTTTACTCATCATCATAAAATTATATATTTTTTTAATAATCAACTTTTGCAAAGTTATACAAGCTTTAATATCTAAATCTGACAAATTATGTAAGTATGTTGATTGTTGAATTAGGTAACTTGACGGAAAGCTAATGATGGCTTCAATTTGAAATGTGATTAACTTAAGATAATTGTAACATTTGCAGTAATATAATAATCTACATAAAACAAATATCAGCCTTTGTTAATAAAAATAAAATCACCTTACAAATAATTCAACATAAAGGACTAACCCTAATCTAATCATTGGCTTAAAAGCGGAAAACTGGAGATCAACAAGACACAAGAACTTAATGAATTAAGAATGTTATTTATACAAAAACATTGTAGTTGTATTGTAGCAAGGTAAATAACAAGTCTTGTGTATAACATTTACTTATTAAACTCTGTGAAGAAAATAATCAACATTACGAAAACTAACTTATATATAAGTATTAAAATATAATCAGGTATTAAGGTCATTGCCAAATAGGCAAATACCATACAAAAAAAAAACAAACTTAAATTCTAACATTTGAATCTTAAAAAATAATCAACTTTCGCAAAGTTATACAAGTTTTAATAACTAAACCTGACTAGTTATGTAAGTTTAGTACGTCAAATTAACTTGACGAAACGCTAATGATTAGGTACTTCAATTTTAAACGTGAACTTAAGATAATATAAATCAGTCTAAATCTCTAAATCGAATAGTTAAAGATAATATAAATCAGTCTAAATCTCTAAATCGAATAGTTAAAGATTTTTATTTGCATCTCTTTTCTTGGTAATATGTCCGAAGAAAACTAATGGCATCTATGGTGCGGTCACTTAGAGATGTTCGCAATCGATTGCAAATATATCCTGCCGATGAAAAAATCCTTTCTGGTTCTACACTTGTCGGTGGAATAGCACTCAGATATTTATAAGCTAATGATAGATTTTTACCGCGATCACCACCATTCTCGAACAAAACCATTTCAATCTTGACTTTTTCAAAATCATCTAAGTCGTTTTCTTGCTGTCGAGGTGTACTCTGCATATTGGTAACTTTTTTCAATTCTACGTTTAATTCATTATTATAACCGGGGCCGGATTTAAAACGTTTTCATTGCCAGTTTGTATTTCGTCTTCAATGACTTCCTCATGCTCAGTAGAAGGCTTAAAAATAAGTTTCACTATGCTTCTGCACATTTCATCTGAGGTGAGCCTGGGAAATGTTTCCATATCTTCATTACTTACATCTTCAAAATACTGCTTCGGATTTGTAAGGTAGTAAAGTGTCGAAGCCTCTACTAATCGACGTTCACTATATCTTTTCTTCAATGAGTGTGTCATTTTCTCGCTAATAGTTGTATTCATTTCCGTTAATTTTCTTATTGCAAATTTTATCGCAATATCCGCTGTTAATAATGAAGCATCGCGGCGGGATAAACTCTCGACAATGGTTTTTATTATGTCTAAGATTTCATTTAGCTCATGCAAGATTTTCCATTCTTCTTGACTGAAAACTATGTCACTGTTGAGGTCCAACAGTGCTTTGTTGATACATGTTTTAAGCTTCACAAAGCGAGCCAACATGTCGGCCATACTGCTCCATCTCGTTTTTGCGTCTAAAATCAAGGAATATTCTTTCCCAAAGTCAGCCAATACATGCTTTTGCAAAATGTCATCATTTTTTGTGGGTGATTTTTTAAATAACTTAACAACAGTCCTTACTTTAGATATTAAATCAAAGTATATTAGGCTCGATTGGTCCAATTCGTTTTCATAGTTTCTTATCTCCTCTAAAAATAAAACACCATCATCATCATCATTGAGATCATCATCGTCAAAATCGTGTTCAGTATCAATATTAGAACTTCCGTGAAAAAAAAATATCTGTGTTAATTCCATCTCGCCTGACTAATTCGGCCAAAGTTATCTCATCTTCAAAGTCATAAAGGTCTGATTCGTTTGGTGCGACAGCTTCAGCTTCATTGGAATCACTGTATGTGGTAGTCGGTTTTTTGTAAAACACATCCGACAAAGCCAGCTGTATTCCGTGAGCTATGCATAGTTGATGCAGAGATTTGCTGAGAAGTTTTCCAATCTTCACCATGACACTGCAACCATCAGTCGTTTCTGCGATAATGTCGGTTTCTAAGTACACGCCGAAATTTTCAAGTTTTTGTCGAATCTGTTCAATAAACTTTTTTGCGGGTAATGAGCCGTAGACCCTTATAAGGCCCAAATTTTAAATTTGAAGGGGCCACTGAGTGATGGTGAATGCAAGTTTAAACTTATATATCTGCGGTTTTTGTTTGAGGACCACTCATCAAACGAAATTGCAAATTTTTCATTTTCACTTTTTAGTTTGTTAAGCTCCTTCTTTATTTCATCTTGTTTTTCTTTGTGGTGTTGTAAAACAACTTCACAGATTGAGGTTTTAGACTTGGGAATCTTGTTGCCCGTTTTTTCAAAAACCTGTCTAATATCTGTAGAGTTTGCCAATGTATGAAAAGGAATTTCATCCAATGCGACCATGCCGGGATATTCTAGTAGCTGTGGAAGGGTTTTCTTCTGATTCGTAGTAATCCGTGAGCTTCGCTTTTTTGCTTGTAGTTGGGAGAGCTACTTCCGAATCTAGATTTTGGCTGGCTGTTTTGCTCGTCAATGGAGGATTTTTTTGAACCTCTTCGTGATGTACATTCTTAAAATGTTTATGCAATCCGCTTGTATTCCCTCCTACACATTTTAATATTTTACTACAAATTTTGCACTTGGCACTCTTTTTATCTTTTGCTCGAACAAAGTGTTGCCAAACACGTGCTTTATCACCTGAGACCTCTTCATACTCCATTATTATTTTTGTATCTGTAATAAAGATAACTTATTTATTCTACTAGTAATGAACCCAATAAAAATAAATATTTAACCTCTGACAATATAAAGTAACTCTGACGAAATTTAACGTTAAACTCAGAAATAGACATATACTTTACGGATTACATTATTTATTTTCTGTCATTTAAGAACTACACTCTTGTCGGTGTAGAAATCGCCAGTAAAATGTTCATCATTCATGTATTATTTTCAGAGCTCGGACAGGGTGAGCTATTCTTATGTCATTAATGTCATGCGTTAATATTAATATGGATACACCCTGAAAATAAATATTAAAACAAAACGAAACTTTAATTGATTATGATTAAACTATAATGATAATGCATTGCAAATGAGATCCCACCAAAAACATTACATGTAAAGTGATGCCAAGACTTTTTTACTAGATTATTTAAATAAAGGAAAACATATGAACACGGCCAAAGCCTTTCTTTGATTTTTAATGTATTTCTTCTTACGTTTGATATCGACTTAAGTATAGATATAATTCAACAAAGTAAGGTACCTAATTAAATTACACTTTGGACAAATACCATTGACAGGTATGTCCATGTAATGCAAACTCTCAAAACAGCTCACCCTATCCGAGCTCTGATTATTTTACAAAACAGAGTCATAACTATTCATTAATCTACTTAATCGCGACTAACGATTAAAAATGACGATTGATTAATCTTAGTCGTAAGAATTTCGATTAATTTAGTCACGATTAAATGCGAGCGACTAAGTTTTTAATCGATTAATCAATTTGATTAATTTGTTCTCGATTAAAATTAGGACTAAATAAGGTTTTTTTGTAAGTGTAAGTTTCGGGTTACGTTGACAGATTACTTCATCTTAAGGAATGTACCTATAACAGTATCGAGGGCTGACTGAAAGCATACATTTGTGGTTATCGCTTGATAATTAACATGCCAAAGTAGTAACGTTCAAAAGAAGTGAAGTGACGAATTACTGCATTTGCGAATAGAAACAAACTAGTAAACAACTGATAAGACGGGTAAGTAAGATAGTTCTCTCGCTTTTTCATACATCTTTCTCTTTCTAATTTTCTACCTGAGGTTCATCTAAGCCGTAACCCCTTATCTAGGAGACCCTAGACTGTACTGTAAAAACATCTTGTGTTACTGGAACTAGTTTAAAGCATAATTTACACAGTACACCTACTCTACTAGAATTATTTTCCAAGTGCACAATACATGATAAAACTTATTTAATTTTTGTAATGTGCTGTGTTCCCGTTTTTAATCGAAATTTAATCGTGAAACTTAGTCGACTAAAATGACGATTTATCAATGGTTAATCGAATACTGCGACGACTAATTCAATCGAGACTAAATTAATCGTGACTAATTTTGTGATTATTCGACTAATTAGTTGATTAAAAAATTAATCGATTAATGCCCAACTCTGTCTGTACATAGCTGCATAGGTATTAAAAGTGAAACCAAAAAAGCTATATAAATAAAACAACTTTGCTTACCGTAACTGGACTCAGAATTATAATTCTTAGCATTTTATTCCACTTCACAAGTTTCACCGTCACCACAAACCACTGGTTCACATACGAAACTAAAACGTTAACATTCCAAACCAGGTTCCCGTTAATTATCAGGATAGAAATTATGACATGCGATGTGAATTGTGATGCGATAACGTGGCTGTTCTGCTAGCAAGTGAAGTGAGCGAATAAGGTAAACTCAGGCGTGCGTGGCGGGGCGGAGGCGGCATAGTTGAGACAAGCGATGTTGCAACGTCGCACCGCACGCTTTACGCTTCTCACGAATTCACGATTCACGCACGACAAACGCGACGTTGCCGGTGCGTTACATTTACATACTGATAACATAAATTCACATTTATTTGACGTTATGGAAGGAACCGGGAGAACCGGGACTCGGTGCTCGGTACCGGTTCTTTGGATTCGAAATAAATCCCGGGATTTCCCGGGAAATTGAGAACCGGTATTTCCCGGGAGGACGCCCTAGTGCCCTATAAAGGGATAAAGCCCTCATGGTTGGGTTCATTGCAACCCTCTCAACGATTAGCTTATGACTGTGAAGAAAAGTACAGTAGCAAGAAAACCTTGTACCAAATATTACATATTTGAATTGGACATAGGTTCTTTGCAGAAGCTGAAGGGCCGTGGCTGCAGGTCATGGTTGGCCTGTGGGTACCTCTAGTCTCCACTACAGGGCTACCCGACTGCCGGAACAACGATTACATCTTTCATAGAAACTTGTTATGAGGGTAAGTACCACATGAGGGTAAGACATAAACTACATACATATATCGTATCGACCAAAATAATACCTGCGTTGGTACCTTACCTACCAATTATCCGTGTGTCAGTTATAAATAAGTAATTTTGCTCCAATCATTGCAAGATTCGATAGTAGTCTAGTCTAGGCAAGAAATATGTAATCATAACTTTTTTATAGTAGATTGTCTTCTAGATCTGTTACAACCCTCTGGTTAGGATCGTCATTGAAATGGCAACTTAGTTACGCAGGTAGAACTCAGCTCACACAACAACAACAAGTCAGATTGCGTACGTAGTCTATCAGCAAATCCATCAGATACAAGATTGTTCCGGGAAACATAATCATAAAACTTCATGTTGATTAGGTACTGCACCCACTGTCTGCTCTCTCTATTGCGTTAAACCTTCGGTGTTGGAGCTTATCGACGTTTTATTATCTACGCTCTGCCGAGAGGGAGCGTCTTCAAAATGTCGTTTCAGATTTCTTCTTGTGCGTTTTTATTTACCTTTTAAACAATCTTTTGCGGTGGGGTCAAAGTAACAGACTGGAAAGTAAAATATACTGTAGCCTATGCTTGCGTCTAATACTGATTTACTTACTTGTCTTACTATTATTTTAAACATTATTGTTATTACTTAATAATTAACATCTGGTAGAGAAAAATATCCACTGTTTCAATCAGAAGCTTAGCAACCATTTCTTAATTCTACACACTTAACGCAGCGCGCAGGTTAAATCATTAGGTGCCAATCACAGAATGCCACGGCTTCTTTTCTCTACATAACGACATTAAACTGCTATGGATTACGGCGTAGCGCTACGAGCGTGGCGGTGAATTGGTTAATAATGTACCTTCTAATTTTATTTAAAGTCACGGCGGGAGTATCGAAACAGCCCGATTCCTCGTAAGACGCAAAAAGACGTAGTTAAAGATTTTTTTTTCTGAGAAAAGACAAATTGAATTAAAATATCGCTCAAAATATAAGAATTAAGTACTAATATGAATCGAATACTATAAGTACGGTCGAGGAAATTGAATGTTTGGCACATGTCAACTCTATTAGAATGACGTTAAGGTCCAAAAGTGCTAAACATTCAATTTCCTCGACTGTACACCGTTTTCGTGACTTTTAGGTACGTCGATTTAAGATTCGAGGAAGTTGTGTCCCTGGACTGTCAAGTGGCTAGGATTTCAGTAGTAAATTGTGTGCTCCATAGTACGGATAATTTAATTTGTAAGATAACGTAATGTGAGACAAGGTCATCTCGTTGGATTCGGAACTAGACGTTAGTTTGAGATGCTACTTTATTATGCTTTTATCGTATCTTTTTTAATTCGACGAAATTTGAATACAAATTTGCTAATTGACTGAGTGATCATCGAAATTAATGGTAAAATAATAATAATAAGGCATATTATTTCCGGTTGTGGTCATCTTGCTAACGGGGACTACACATACATAACCTTAGAGCCAGGATCATTCACCAGCAACTGGCTCTGCTATACGGTCTTGTAGACCGGGAAGTGCCATACTGTAAGTACCTAATACACACCTGCGCCAGTTCTCGAAAATGGTCGCTCTATTGGGATTGCAGTGCTCGTGGATGTCCCCCATGACGAGAACTCGTGAAAGCTGAGAAGGACAAAGCCAGCAAGTACCTGGCTCACGAGGTGACCGCCATGTGGGATGTTGATTCGACGATCATTGTCCCGATAGTCGTTTCTGCGAACGGTCTAATAGCGAAGAGTCTCGACCATCACCTCAGACTCTCGCTAGATGGCTGGATCAAGGGTCTGATACAGAAGGAGGTACTTCTGGACCCTGCGCTGTTAGCCAGGAGGTTCCTGTCTCTGCCGCCCTGACCGCCGGTAGCTTGGGCACCGCCTCGCTGCCGGTGGCACCCTAGGTTAGGTTTTTATCATGATTTTACGTTTTGTATGTATTTTATATCTTACTTTTTAGATAATTATTGTACAAACCTAGCCTAAGACCAAATATAAAAAAGAGAATAATAATAATTATTTATTAAAAACCTTATTGCTAATGTTAACAATATGCAGCCTTGGTTTAAAATACTGTAATATGAATATACATATTATCAATATGGGGTTTCCTATATGACGAATAAACCCAATTCCATAAGCTAAAGGAATTCCGTTGTTAATAGATCGTATTTATCTCGGTAACGAGCTCCCACAGACTAATCCCTTGCCGCCCAAGTGCCTTGCGTGTATTTCACCCAAATCGCTCCGTACCTTTTCGAACATTCATTTGTGCATAGGGATATCTTCCTATAGGCACACAGGTTCACAGGTTAATGCTATTTGTAATACCTTTTCCAGGTATAACCCGACTTGCCCATTCTACAGTCACCCTGACCAGCTATCAGAACTTCGTATGACTAGGGCAAATTCTTAATTGTTAGGGCCAGGTTAGACTTGAAAAATTGTAACACGAAGCTTCGTGAAATGGACCTCTGGAAAGTTTCATAAAATCCGTTCAGTAGGCCGTTTTTACGGTTAAGCGGAACGAACATCGGACGAACGAACAAACTTTAAAGTTTATAATATTATAAGGAAGGATTAGAATAAATGCAAATGAGGATGTTTTGATGTTTGTTACTCGTTGACGCAAAATTTACCGAATAGATTTTGGTGGGTTTTTTCGTCAATACGTACAGCTTAAACAACAGAATAACATAATTTTCAAACCACATGCTCGACAATGCCGAATTATAGGTCATGTAAACCCTACCGAAAGCAAGACATTAAATCCCTTGGTATTAGCCGGGTTATAATGTTGTACTGAATTTCATTATAACCCGCTGGTTAATAATATGATTTCACTTTTCATAATTCTTATTACTATATGCATAAAGTTTAATTTTGCTAAACACAATTTGTCCTAGGCCATGGCCTACTTGATTTGACAAAATAAATGAAGTTTGCCTCCGTGTGAACCCCGGTCCGGAGGAGCGCGGTGTTCGAAATTCGAATTTCGAATCTAGGACCACGGCTTGTGCTTTCGAATATGGAACGTCGCGCGCCTTCATTTGTTCACGCGTGACGAACAAATCGAGTTCTTGTAGGTGCCTATAGAAGATTTAATTTCAAAAATAATATTGAAAATGTCGAGTGATGAAAGTGTTTTGACTCCTGAGTTTATCAAATTAGATGCCATAGGCATTGTCAAATAAACTCCAACTCAACCTCAATAAACGTACCAAATAAAAACATTACCTTATCTTTCCATAATTGGACTAACGTGTCTAATGTTACTATGTACTTTTAATTTGCTAAATAAACATTATTTATCTACTGAGCCTGTTTTTTTGTCTCGCATAAGGTGTGAAAAGTAGAGTATACACCTCGGGGATAAGACTGTTTTAGTCTTGGGCGGTTGAACCCCTCACTGCACTCAGGACTCAGTCTTAATTCCCTCGCTTCGCTCAGGAATTAACTTATAACTCCCTCGCTACGCTCAGGAGTTAAATTATGAGTCCTTCGTTACGTTCGGGATTCAATTCGCTCCCGTGACATAAAACAGTGCTTTATCCCCTTAGTGTATAATCTACTATTAAAGGTACGCTTTCGACGCCGCGGATCAAGTAAATTGTACAAATATGACTTTTCAACGATTTACCTAAACAAATTGTTGAATGATTATTTTATTCGAAATACTATATTTAGAAGAAAATATATTATCTTGTTTAGGAGGTACTATTTTAGAGACTGACACACCGATTGTTTAGTGGTGCAACGCATACGTGAGAAAAACATGTTTATGACTCAAGCTTATATTGTGTTGTGATTATTTAAAGTTACCGACTTTTTATAAACACTGACATTGGAATTTTACCCTGGATATTATGTTTCACCTTGGACGGTAGAGTTATTTTTTGAATGAACTACTTTGACGCAATTTTGTCAACTTAAATAATCTCAACTAGATACGTGACTTGACTTTCATAGAATCATAATATTATCATTATAAAAAAGAAATAGGCCTCTAGGAGAGAGAAGTTCGTCTTTGAGTTTGACTTTGGCGTGGTTGTTTATTAATTGGCATTTTAATGTTTGACCTTCGACGCTAGAATAACTAGTAAGATGTAATCCATACCAAATATAAAGCTATCTCTGTGATTTTATTATTCAGAATCGAAGCTCAAAGATACTGATAGCTATTTACAAATACTTACAATAAATTAGTTATTAAGTTTTACAAAGGTGTTTATTTTTTGTATTTTTTTGTTTCTATATACCTCCGATTGGCGGTAGACTTGCACTTATAGTTGACTATAAAAATATACCTACCCACACTTGCGGGCGTCATTGGTATGTCATTATTGACTCTGAAATCCGTGAGCTCTTAGGTTCATCTGAAATCGCTTATTTTGCCATAAGATCGAGTAAGAGATACACATTTTCTGCGATATCACATCTTGTCCATCTTTTTTATACCCACATTCATGCTAAAACTGACACTGGAATCAAGTTTCATGCGCTCTGCCTGCCGCTTCTGGGAATAAAGGCGTAAATTTATGTATGTTATGTACGTATGTATGTAATATATACACATACCCGAACATTGTTTTATGTCCTCACGAGCTGTACTTGACAGGGATTTCCCATTCGTGTTGTTTTTGTGATTTAGATTTTTTATAAATAAATAAATCTAATACAAAATACAAATCGAATAAGCCACATAATATGCTCAATAGGGCTTGTGTTATGGGTACTAGACGACGATATTTTGAATAGTTCTAAAATACTTTAATACATAGAAAACATCCAAGACTCGGGAACAAATGCATGCATGCTCGTCACACAAATATAATCTCCGAAAGTATCAATATTCGTGACACATCCATCACATGAGGTCTCCTTCTTACACATTTGTTAGATTACTCTGTACTAGATTCTATATATTGAGTTTAAGCGATCCCGCTCAACGGCACAACTTAATAATACAAGGCCAAAGATGAAAGTGTTTATTTTCTCTTATCCTTGAAATCTATAAAAGCTTATATATTAATAGGCCTTTATAGGAGGTCAATTGATAGCCCCCACGTCTCTCTCAAGGTAATATTGCACGAGGGGAGCTAAGAATCGACATAGGTGTAGGTAGACAGAATTTAATCTACACAATCTAATGATAACGATTACGTTAATTTCGGGAAAATAAACATTGTGTGAAAATCAGAGTAAAGTAACTCTACATAAGAGTAAAGTAAAACAATATATTATTTGCGCATCTGCTGAGTAGTACGGGTCGTGACTTATCCACCCACTATATCCGCTGTATCAGTTTCCGCTAGCAGCGACACAAAGGAAGTAACTGGACCGCCTTGCATATAATCTACTCCCTCCTTCTTCCTTAGTATGTGTTCGTTTCGGGAGGTCGAATCAATTTACGTTCTTCGATTTGGCAAACTATCAAAGCGTGGAATACTGTTAAAAATATCGAATACAATATAAATTCTCACTTTAATAAAATAAATAGTACATTACTACAGAGGCCGGGAAGTAAGGGGTTGCCGGCCGAGTACATATAGAGCGTAGCGAGGTCGGATAGTTATGAGGCTGGCAACCCCTTTTCACGCCGAGGTATGTATAGTGCTTTTCTCAAGCATGCAATGAAATAAATAAAAAAACTCCAAGAATTCAAACTTTAATTTTCATGGCTGAACGCCGTGATCCTGTGCCACAAATTGTGGAATGGAAATTAAAAAAGCGGCCAAGTGCGTGTCGGACCACGCACAATGAAGGGTTCCGTGCCTATTAAAAAGGTCGTATCGTTACTGAAATCTTATGGTACTTACGTCCTTTTCTTTAAGGAACGCAGTTTGTCTGAAAGAATTTAATAAGCCCTACGTCCATGTTTATTTTCATATTTTTAAAATACATGGTTCAAAAATTAGAGGGGGAAAAACCCTAAAAAAACTTAAAACCACCCCTGAAATTTTTTTTTTTTGTATTTTAATTACAAAACTATGTAGCGGCTAACAAAATACACCTATCCTCAAAATTTTATTCAACACGTTATAGTTTTCCAGTAAAATGCCTGTGACATACGGACGGACAGATAGACAGACAGACAGACATGACGAATCCATAAGGGTTCCGTTTTTTGCCATTTGGCTACGGAACCCTAAAAAGGCCTCAAATTTTGTATGAAATGCCATTACGGGTCTCTTGTCTTGCTGCACCCGAAACGCGACACTTCGAAGCCCATTATGAAGAACATAACGTCAATATTTCATTGCATGTTTGAGAAAATAATGTTATTTACCAAAGTATTAGAACTATAAAGGTCACAGCCAGCCACTGTGCCTGTCGTGGGTTTAAACCCCGGCTCGTACCACTGAGTTATTTCAAAGTATGTAGGAAATATAATTTGATACTTACTAGTGACTTTTTGGTGAAGTAAAACATCAGACAAGGTCAGATGGCAGTCGCTGTCGTAAAACTAGAGCCTACGCTAAATCTTGAGATTAGGTGCCAAAGCGGCTCCTAGGCCTGGTTTAGGGCTTCTTCTCTTCTTCTTGGTCGATACGTTCTTGTCAGAACGGTCGTGGTCGGTATGAGTGGCGAGCAGATGTCACTCGATTTACGGTTTTTTGCCATTTCGAGCTATTCTCGGCCTTTCTGGTACACTCATACAATTTACCGCCCACGGCAGATTTGATCTGATCTGTCCATCCCATGGGTGATTTTCCGCGCGGTCGACAACACAACAAGACGATGGAGTCGCCGTCTTGCCTCGAGACGTGTCCGAAGAATTTGAGGATGCGAGTTTGTTTAGCGTGGATAGACACTGCTTGATGCCGCTTTCTTGGAGTAGGTATGGAAAAATTTCTTCAAAATTTGGTCCAGGATACTCCAAGCATTCTCCTCCATCACCTCATCTCTTGAGCGTCTATTTTCCTCATTTGAATCTCTCGCAGCGTCCACGGAAGCATACAAACTTATAGGGAAAACAAGGGTTCGTACAAGCCTCGTCTTGGTGGCTTTCGTGATATTTCG
Source organism: Epinotia ramella (assembly GCA_947578815.1). Classification (NCBI taxonomy): domain Eukaryota; kingdom Metazoa; phylum Arthropoda; class Insecta; order Lepidoptera; family Tortricidae; genus Epinotia; species Epinotia ramella. The sequence continues at coordinate 9,410,036 of OX388201.1, forward strand.
ATTTTTCCATCTTTTTCAGGCATCCGTCGTTTCACCTCTTCTATGCACCCGCCGTTGTTCGTTATTAAAGCTCCAAGGTACAAACGCCAACACAGTTAACTGACCATCCTGTATTTATATTGAACCCTATTACAATGCGCATAAAGTGCACGGATGGTCAGTTAACTGTGTCAGCGATGGTACACATATGACTGTACAACTTCACAGTTTGCAACGGCGGTCTACAATCAGTACATATATTGATCTTACTTCAATTAATCTTCAGTCCGAATCCCAGCAGCTCTTCCTTATGGTCTGGACTGGTTGCAAATAAAGTGGTGTCATCTGCGTAACGCAGGTTTGCTATCCTATAGCCACCAATCACAACGCCGTCCGTCCAGTCTTCGAGAGTGATGAGCATAATTAGTTCCGTGTAAATATTTAATAGGAGCGGCGAAATTATGCAGCCCTGACGGACACCTGCAAGGGCAGGCGTGGAAGTTTATGGACCTATATTCCGTTCGCACCGACGCGGATCATTCTTCATAAAGAGTTCTCAGCAAGTGTATAAGATGTTTCGGTTTTCCCATCTTTGTCAGCGTATTCAAAAGAGCCGACCATTTCTCGGAATGCAATGCCTTTCAAAAGTTAACAAAAAAAAAGTAAGTCGGTATGTTGAACTCACGGGACTTTTCGATGACCTGATGGACAGTGAGGATCTGTTCACGTGTGCCCTTTCCTTTAAAAAATCCAGCCTGTTCTGGCGCTATCTCTTAAGATAAGATATAGGCCTTCAGTCTTTCGTTGAAGATATGGAGCATGAATTTGCTAGAGTGTGATATGCGAGCAATAAGACGGTAATTATTGCACTTCCTAGTAAAAACTGTATGGGTACAATCAGTTGGCCATGCTCCGGTTTGCCATATCTTATTGCAAATAACGTGAAGGATATCGGTACCATATTCACCCAAGGCTCTGCCTGTAGCCTTTCCATTTTTAAGGTGTCTGATAGCCGCTTCAACCTCAGAGAGCAGAATATCCGCCTCCATTTCCTCAGGCTCTGTTCTTTGAAAATTCCGGGAATCAGGATCTTATTATTTATTTATTTCCAAAAACTTTGTTACATTGCACAAACATACAACTTCGCCAAACTGCAAGACAGTTTGTTGGCGAATAAAACACTCTTTATAATATATGAACTAAATTTTAAGTGTGCTGGTAACAACATGCATATGTACGGTCGAGGAAATTGAATGTTTGGCACATGTCAACTCTATTAGAATGACGTTAAGGTCCAAAGTGCTAAACATTCAATTTCCTCGACTGTACATACGAGTACAGTGGTAACAGCCTTTATCAGCTTTATCAGTGTATCCGAATTTTACGAGGATACTGACTATTTTATTCTAATACCTACAACTATTAAAACTACGTAAATGTGGGAAACAATGATTGGCAGTATTACCTGGGTGATTCTTGAGAGGGTCAATTTTCAGCGTTCAGAGGGAAAAAGTACCCGAAAAAATAAAATAATTGACCTTACACATTTTTTTTTGTAGTTCAACACTTAATCTAAGTGGGGCACGATTTACTTTTTGTGTAAGATAAGTAGAATTAGCCATATAAAAATGTCAAACACCTAAAACTTCATTCCCCTGGCGTGTCCATCAGCCATTTTGTGAACAATCTACTCTGAAAAGAACTAGTTATGGGTTGCAATCAAATATTGTATCGAGTTAAATCGTTAGAATATAAGTTAATGATTTAGAAATAAAAATATGGTTCCCCTATCTATCGTAGTTTTTATAGGAATATATGTCAAAGGTTTGTCCAGAACTAAGCTATCATTCCCCTGATGCCTGACTAAACAACGCGCACATCCCTACTAAAGCGTCTTGTGACGCGTAATCTCTGCCATGCCTCACCCTTGTCAGTAGCGCTACCAACGCGGCGGAGAGAGGACGCGTCTCGTCGCTGGAGCTCTGAGCAATGAAGGCAGATATATCATTCCCCTGGCTTTGGTTCCCTATGACTATCATTACCCTGTATATTCATATAAAATCTATTTCCTGTAATTGGCATACAATGTTTAGTGTAGAGAATAACACATGAATGATTGCATGTGTTGATTTAAAATTGAATCTTATAATAATAACAGTTTCGGCATAATCGACAAGAAACATACTTTTTCTTATTCCCCTGGCTCTCATTCCCTCGGTGTTTTATTCCCCTGGCTCACATTCCCCCGGTTTTCTGAACAGGGTAATGATAGATTTTTGATGTTTTCTTGAAAATTATAATATTTTATCATATAACGCATAACATATGTTCGACATAACATATTATTCCACAAGTTTTATTAATAGCATGAACGAAATTTTACTTGTAGTTTTTATCATTCCCTGGCATTTTTCTCATTTTCTTGTACATTTTATCATTCCCTGACATTTTTTCTCATTCCCCTCCTGGCAGCAAAACTTTGAATTATTAGGGCTATATTTCCGTACCCAATTGACCCAAAGTGATGCCTATGCGATAAATATGTTTATTATTAAATATTTAATTTGATTTTATTGTAACTTAGTAGAAATTCCTTAAAATAAAAAAAAGCCAAGGGAATGAGATGAATAATGCAATTCTCAAGAATGACCCCCTGCACTCTTCAGAAATTTGGTCGAGTTCCGTTCCGTAACTAAGATGTTATTGCTGCTTTCTGCTTTCAATGGCCCAGGATTTGGATGGCAATGTTTTTGTGATTATTTGAATCTTATGGTAAAGGTAGAGATTCGTATTTATCAGTATGTACATCTATCTCGTCGCAGATCCCTCGAAAGTAGTTACTATGGTCTCTTCTAATGCTCGCTTGAATTTGCGCAGAAACATCTATTCAGTTCCTTTACAGCTACCCCCTTTGCTTAATTTCACGGTAACGCTAAAGTACGCGCCAGTAGAAAACGAAAATAATGTAAACAAACAATGTATTGAATTTGACATATTAAATGTCAAATATGTCAAATAAAATGGGCACTATGGGTTAATAATGAATTATTAACTTAGTCGAAAAGCCCGCCCCGCGCCACCCCCGGCGGAAAGGTGCCCATCACGCTCGCCGCGTTGCCGCCATGAATCGCGATGGACAGACGTTGCACCAGGAATGACCCGGAACGGAGGTCATGACCCCTCTCCGCCAGACGGCGCCCGATCTCCTTAACAAATTTTCTGGCCTCCGAACCCATAAATAAAAAATAAATATTAATGAATATGTCAAATTCAATACATTGTTTGTTTACATTACTTTCGTTTTCTACTGGCGCGTACTTTAGGAGGATGATGGTGATCAGAACTATTACCTAACCTTTGCCTTTGCTATATTTACCGGGTGTGGCCTGTAAAAGGTGCCAAAAACTTGAAGGATGATTTCATAGAATATTCGCAGTTATTCTAAATCGGTCAGTGTTTCAAAATTATTGAAATCGGAAAAAAAATATTGAAGTTGTGATCCATAAGTAATGAACAGGGAGCGAAACTATGGTGCCCGTGACGTCATTATGACGCAAAGTCGCATATAGGATGTTTTTTTAAAACAACATTGCTACACCTCAATTATTCTAAATAATGTAATAATGGTAATATATATGTCGGCGGCCGATCGTAAAATCCGCCAGATCACGAAATTCCTAGGCATATCGTGAAACGCCGCCATTTCATGATTTGGCTAAAGGACATCCGCCATATCGTTCAAAACTTAACGTTTAACGATTTGTCTAATGACGTTTAGGCAGATCATGAAATTCCTAGGCATATCATGAAACGCCGGCATTTCATGATTTGGCCAAGCCAGTGACGTTTAGGCTGATCATGAAATTCCTAGGCATATCATGAAACGCCGGCATATCGTTCAATACTCACCGTTATACGTAAGTAGGGTGTCCAAAATTGAATTAGGTAAATTAAAAAAAAAAAGAAGTGCGGACTGATAATCTCCAGCGAGTCGACGCCACCCCGCTGCGCGGGGTGTCTATTTCTGGTCTGAGGGACACAAGTGAACCCTAACCTAACCGACCTAAGACAGAGTTCGCTTATGACAAACCATTTTTGTCCGCCCTGATTATTAGCCCCCAACAAAAACGGCCGCCATCGCATGTGCAGCGCCACCAGTGGCCAAGAAAGAAACTATTTTACGATGTGCTCGGTATAGAGCTAGGAATATCGACGAATGCGTTGCTCTAATCGATCTGCCGTATTGTTTATCAGGCACATCGTGATAAGCCTAGCCGACTTTTAGGCATATCATGAAATGGCGCCGTTTCACGATATGCCTAGGAATTTCGTGATCTGGCGTATTTAACGATCTGCCGCCGACATATAGATGTTTGTATTTATACAAAAGATAATGTAAATATTAAAAAACGATACGAATAGCGTTTTTTATTGGGTAATGTAATTCTAACAAAAAATATTTTTCCTCAAGTACATGAAACAACACAACAAATGTTTCGTTCGTTGCTGTTAAATTTTGCTGACAGCAGGAGCAGTACATTTTTTTATTGTTTACAATCAGACAAGGAAACTGCTACAAATACGGCTGCATAGACTCCATGGCCACTTCGCTCAAGCGAAACAATAATACTTCGGTTATATTTACAATTTACAAATAAAAAAATAATTGAACAGAAATTGGTTGTTGTTTCCAACAATCTTGTTTTTAACATGACAGAGACAGCTAGTTATGTTTTTATACGTGGCCAGTACGTAAAAAAACACTCAACTCAAGTTTCAATATCAGTAAACTAAATATTGTTATTCGATTAGGTAGCTATAATCTAAACTCTGTATCAACTTGACGTCATACGTCTGTCAACGGCACCATAGTTTCGCTCCCTGGAATGAATTTCGACATCACGATTATGTATTTAATATCTTGGCAGAACCCTGGGTACTTATGTCATAGTGATTAATAGTGTCTTTGTTCTCCATTAATTTTTGGAGTTTTTTTTTACATTTTGCAACATTTTATGTATTTAAAATGCAAAATAATGTTAAAAGTATTCCAGTTAACTAAAAAAAGCCAGGCATGCTGTGCTGTTACTTCGTTTTTTTTGTTAACCCCCTTGGAACTGATTGCCGATTGGCTTAATAATCCACCGTTTAATTTTTTGCTCCTGTTACAGGTCACGTCATGTATACTTGTAGGTGTTCAAAAAAAAATACTGACAGATTTTGCAGTTGACTTGATTTGATTTTGACAGTTAAATAATAGTCGATCGATGTACTATCTGTCAGGCAATTATTCATAAAGTTAGTGATCTGCAGACAACATAAGTATAGTTCTGATGCACGACCCCATCAAAGAAGGAGAGACATCGTCTACACTACACCAACCTGCAAAACCAAGTTTGCGCACAGCTTCTCCTTGTTCCTTGGGCCATATCTATATGTCGGCGGCAGATCGTTAAATACGCCAGATCACGAAATTCCTAGGCATATCGTGAAACGGCGCCATTTCATGATATGCCTAAAAGTCGGCTAGGCTTATCACGATGTGCCTGATAAACAATACGGCAGATCGATTAGAGCAACGCATTCGTCGATATTCCTAGCTCTATACCGGGCACATCGTAAAATAGTTTCTTTCTTGGCCACTGGTGGCGCTGCACATGCGATGGCGGCCGTTTTTGTTGGGGGCTAATAATCAGGGCGGACAAAAATGGTTTGTCATACATAAGCGAACTCTGTCTTAGGTCGGTTAGGTTAGGGTTCACTTGTGTCCCTCAGACCAGAAATAGACACCCCGCGCAGCGGGGTGGCGTCGACTCGCTGGAGATTATCAGTCCGCACTTCTTATTTTTTTTAATTTACCTAAATTAATTTTGGACACCCTACTTACGTATAACGGTGAGTATTGAACGATATGCCGGCGTTTCATGATATGCCTAGGAATTTCATGATCAGCCTAAACGTCACTGGCTTGGCCAAATCATGAAATGCCGGCGTTTCATGATATGCCTAGGAATTTCATGATCTGCCTAAACGTCATTAGACAAATCGTTAAACGTTAAGTTTTGAACGATATGGCGGATGTCCTTTAGCCAAATCATGAAATGGCGGCGTTTCACGATATGCCTAGGAATTTCGTGATCTGGCGGATTTTACGATCGGCCGCCGACATATATAACCGCATATCTAAAACAGTCGAATTACAGCAATGTACTAATAACAACTGCAAACGAGCTGTTACATCCTTTCTTAAAAACCTAAATTATGAGGAAACTGAGACTCTTCTCCAAATAATGTCTTGATAACTACTAATGCAAGCTCCTATTACCTACTATCCGCACTATCTTACTAACGCTCACTAGCAGCCCACAGCTCTAACTGACAATTACATGTACTTATTTTATTACCTACTAGCGACCTGCCCCGGCTTCGCACTATATTATGCATATAAACCTTCCTCTTGATTCACTCTAACTATTTATAAAAAAAAAAAAAAAAAAACCGCACCAAAATCGGTTGCGTAGTTTTAAAGATCTAAGCATACATAGGGACAGACAGCGTGAAGCGACTTTGTTTCAAACTATGTAGTGATTAATAGTACAGTTACTAGCCTAACCCTGATAATCCTCGTGTATAAGTGCCTACGACTTGGCGCAGTATGTAACATTAACACTAGTATCTAACTAGCATCTACTCTCAAAGCCCAACTGTAGGTACGTACATGGTTGTATGACCCGTCCGTGCCACTCATGAATTGCCTATAAATGTTTTATTGTTGGTTTCCGCACTGTACCTACTGCTTAGTCTATTCCCATCACAAACATACACACCCACACACACACCATACTACTATACTCACTATTTAATACATACATTCTCCCTCTAGAAACTCATGCAATAATTATGCTAATGATGTTACCAATTACATTTAAACCTATGTGCCTTAAAATAAATAGTATTAATGATCATTGTAGGTAATTACATAAATACATAATGTAAACAATTCTAACTCATATCTACGCGGTTAATCATGAGGAGAAGGAGGGTACCTTGCCGTAATACAGTTTATTAACTAGTACGGAAGGTGGCTTACTTTAACTTAATGCTTACCTATACTTAGATCTTAAAATAAAACTACATGTGGTTAGTTACCTAACATATTTACCTATATTATGTAAAAATGTGTAGTTCAAGTAAGCTAAATAAATAAATAAATAAATAGTTAAGATACATGCGTAGACCTTGACAAGCGATCAGCCGCGGCTATCGTGCGTGTGATGTTTATTTTCCCGACTACTTCAGAGCCGAAAGGAAGGGATATGTTTTAGCAGCCTATGTTTGTATTTACGTTTGTTCCACGTAGCGTTTAAGATGACTGACACGATAGTATAGTGTATAACTAGATATCAAAATTCAGAGGCTCTAGTATAAGTTTTACTGAAACAAAACTTTACGATTGCGTTTGCGTTTTTCGCTCAACTTGTATGGGATTTGACAGTTAAACGCAAACGCGGTCGTAACGTAAAACTTATACTAGAGCCTCAGCGCCTGAGTTATTTTCGCGTACTTGTGTTTCTAAAAAAATACCTTAACAAAATTACTAAATTCGGTGAACCGACACTATATAAATACATCCGATATTAATACAAATAAATATTACCATAAAAGAAGTAATGCCGAAGTCCACACTGAAGTAGTAGGTAAGTTAATTGTTTCCCTGTGCCTATTGCAGAGGTTAATAGAAAAATAATATGAAACACTTCGCACTAAGGTTCAGTCAATAAAATAAAAATACTCGTAGCAATATAAGAAAAATATTCGGCAGTAGGGTGGCGTCAATCAAAATTCTGGGCTAATATTTATTATTTAGTTAGTGACCACGTGTTTATACTAATAATAAATAATAAATAAATAAACTAACACTTTTAATAATAAATATTGTGTTATTTACTCAATTATTGTGTGATATGGATATGATATTCAACGTACATGAAATCTTTAGATTCGACAATCTCATGCATATATTGAGATAGCTTGAACTCTCAAGACATTTTAATCTTTAAAGGAACTATTACTAGAGAGCTAGTTATTATTTATTTATTTACTTATTTATTGGTGTTTAGGATAACAACAGCCGTAAATATACAGTTTCCTTACATAATAGGAGGCCACCAATTAATAAGAGTAAATTTCAAATTAATTATGTTGAAATTTACTCTTGGGCCGCTTCTTGTACCTAACAATGTTCATGTTTCGGAAAGAAGTGAATCCTAAGACCTGATGACCTTAAATTGACTGATGATAGGAATGTTCGTATGCTTCGTATACATATTTCACTTTCTCGTCCGTTGGACCACTCCAAATAAATGTTACCTTGCCACGAATTTCCATTTTAAGTGACATATGAGTGGATTTTTGAAATTAAATTTTTGCGTCATTTCCGTGGCTAATTTTTATTTCTTTATTTTATGCAAAATGACTACGGATTACGAAACAACAACTTTTAAACGCGGAGCCGCACGTCCACTTACTTCACAGCCTAAGCACAACTGACGTATTTTCTCGTAACATTGCAAACATGGCGACAGTGCCTTCGGCCAACTAGATATCAGCAGGTATTTGCGCGAAGTCATTTACTGGCTAAACGTGTGACAGAGACAAATGGCCTTCCTTCTTTTAAATAAAACATTATTTAATCAAAACAATTACGCGTTGTAATGCGTAATTTAATCGTCTTTCCAATGATGCATAATACTTACTTCTAAATAAGTTATTCAGAAATGATGTTGTGCTTACATATGTTTGAAGGAATTGGAATGTGACAGGCCTCACAGACTTGCTGCGCAGTGTAATTTACACATTAATTTTTTTTTTTTCGGTTTTGTCTGTAATAATGTTTAAAGTTATGTTATGCCTCACTATACCTTTATGTCCTCGACGTGTAAAAAAAAATAGTAGTATTTTGGTGATTGGTTTTTTTATAACTGGCTTGTGACACCTAAAAAAGTACCTTTGAAAATCCACCCATATGATTTCGTCACACATAAATCCCATAACGCAAGAACCGCTAGTTTTTGAATTTTTTGACCAAATGCCGTAGCCGCATTTTTCGAGTATTTTTATGATTTTCGGAGACGACAGGCTTAAATTTTCTTGAACGATTCACGATGCCCAGTGTCTTTATATGTTTTTACAGTTTTGCCGTCATATTGTATTTCCCTCTGAGCTTACTGTAAGATTTTGCGGCTCAGCCGGCCGTCTTTTCCTTTAATCAAGCCCCTCAGAAACCTGGCTAAAGGTGGAATGTTTCCCTGAACCATGCCTTCTAGTAGTACTTTTTCTCAAAGAAAAGGAAACAAAAATAACATAAACAGAGCTTCGGCTCTCACCCATTTGCACAAAATGTTCCACTACCTTCAGTTTCGGCCATAGGGAATGTGTACTGTAGAAATTACATACAGTTTCGCAACATCGTTCTTCTCGATTTACCATAATTTCAAGAGAAAGAATCCAATGCCCATGAAACTTACCAGATTGATTGACATATGTAGACTTTAAATTAATCGTAAGGTGCAAATTCTGTCGCGATTTTTTACATTTTACATATTTATTAAAACTTTGTCGAAATGTACAAGAAATGTTACGCCAGGCGAAGCCTCGCTACTTATTAGTTTATTTTCCCTTGTTACCTGAGCTCGCGCTAACTACCTAGTATCTCAGTGTGACCAGGCTTACTTAAACGTAGCTCCAAAGTAAACAACAATAAGCCAACTTGTGGTAAGTAGGAGCTTTGATCTTCCTGGTTTTATGCATAGTTTTAAGCCGGGTAAATTGTTGACACTTCTTCAGTTCACAGTACATGATAGAGTCTTTCTTCAAATTTGAATTAATTACGGCACGGTTTTATAAACATGCATTAGACCAAATTTCGGATACAATTTTACTGAGTACTGTTTTGATCATTATTAACCGACAAAAGCTGTAACTGATCTTTATAAAACCGGGGGTGAATTGTTATTTAATCAGTTCTGAAAGAAAATTGTAATAAGGTCAATGAGGCCAATTCCGTCTCCGGGACTATGCCGTCATATACACGTCTGCGTTGAATCCAAGCACTTTACGCTACTGCTGACTCGGTCGATAAAGCAGCAGGGTTTTCTAGTTCGAACTAAAAAACACAGATGGCGCTGTGCAATCGACGATAGTCTACATAAACGTCTCAAGTTTTCAACCAAAGTTGAACTAGCTCAAAAATATGACGGAATTAGCCACATTGACCATAATCATTCTAATAGCGCATAGTTTCTTTATTCCTGGTGCAAGTCCACCTAACTCGGGAATATGAATTATACAATAAGTTGACCGGATTTGTGAGTTTTGTGACCCTGATATATCTTTCCTCAATTCAACTGTCAATCTATCGTTATGTCGGGGCCTATTCCTCAACCGACGAAATTGCATATCACATTACCATAATACCACTCCCGCTTGGTGAAAAAAGGCCAGCACGCGAAGTTGTGTAACCAGACCGCAGCTGTGAGCGATAGTACGGATTATCATAGCGGCTCAGGATGTTGCGTCCTTAACCTTGAGTCACACTTACATATTATATGACATACATACGATTTGTTAGATGGGTTCCTCAAACGCGTTGTTTCAATGCAGCGTTTTCCCGAGTCGCATTTTTCCGCGATCGATCAATTTCCTTGTCGCTTTTTTACTCGTAGCTTTATTCAGCGTCTCATTGTTCCGCAATCGCCTTATTTTCGTGTAGATATTTATCGTTTTTCCGCTCTTTTATAAAAAAAAACCTCGAAGACGAAAGCGGAAGCTTTGCTTCCGCTTCCGTCTTCTAACCTATCTGCGATCCGAGTCGGTTTTGCACCTAAGTCCCTGTTCAAAGGTGGGCATCAAATTAACTTTTTTCTGAGATCAATTACATTACATACATTACATTACATTCAAACCCATAAACCCTTTTTGGTGGGTACGAAGCGGGAATTTTTTTACCGTTTCGGAGCCAGCATTCGGAGCCAGCTACCGTGTGGGAATTTAAAATCCCGATTGAGAGCTAGGCATATTATGACTTACTGTTACGGATAGGTACGACGACGAGCGAAGCGAGGAGGAGTGTGTTAGGTATCTTGTGATCATTTGGTACGACGACGAGCGAAGCGAGGAGGAGTGTAGGTTAAAATCCTACTGCTTTTGTCCTACCAATCGCACCAAGGCGACCAAGAAATGTTTCTATTTCGGGAAAAAACTATGCGAAAATAAAGCGATTGCGGAAAAATGAGACACTGAATAAAGCTACGAGTAAAAAAACGACAAGAAAAATGACCGATCGCGGAAAAATGCGACTCGGGAAAACGCTGCATTGAAAAAATGCGTTCGCGGAACCCATCTAACAAATCATACATACATCCCTTAGAATTAGGCCACAAGGCCTACTTAGGTTTAGATTAGGTTATTATGCTGTGTTGAGTAGCTAAAAATATACTATCATGATTCGTTTGAATTGAAATAGGTTTGTGGAAACAGCTTGTTAAACAATACAGAAAGTGCATGGTCAACCAATGAGTCTCACCGAACATAAAGATATTCCAGAATGGTTTACTTAATGTTGTATTAATATTGTTTAAAGTTTTATTGTATACATTCTTGGTGAAGACAAATGGTGTCTACCCAACAGTAGAAATATTTGCTCAAAAGGTTTTGTAAACTTAAGATCACGGATTGATCCCTGGTCCGTGTCAAGTTTGATTGGGTTTCAAACATTACTTTAACGTTTGATTTGTGGGGATATTTCCAATTGTCGACATAAACCAAACGTTATGTTTAGCAATCGTGTCGCTTTTTTTTGCCAGCTCTAACTTTTTATAAAACTCTTTTACCTACCAACCCGTGTATTGGTATAAATCGTTATAACATAACACATGTTTTAAACACGTACAACATGCAGTTTTTACTAACATTCGTTAATAGGAAATAAAACATAAAAAATGAAGACAGAGCCACGCGGGCAGCTAGGGAAGCATAAAAATGTATCCATTCCTGTACATATTGTTGTACCTACTTTTTAAATCAAATTGCTTCGCAAACATTGACTAAATTAAACAATCCAACAACTAGTACAGTATTCAGGCCAATATTAACTGACATGAACTAAATTTCGGGATATTACGTTATAGACGGCTACTATTATTTGTTGGGTGTTTCGGGATAATCCCGGAAAGGCCAGGAAGCCCGGCTTAGCTATAACACGAACAATCACCGTACATACTTTGTCCACCGGGATTAGGCTACTTACTAACGATCCACTGGGTGCGAGGACTATTAGAGCGTCCGGGCAAGACATATTAATTTGTCTGTCAGCGATATATTACACTGGAAAGTTAACTCGCGGGCATATTTGCATATAATGGTAAATTGTATAATGCTCACTTACTCAGTCTGATTTGATCATACCTACTCCTAGAAGTACAAATCACGCACACAGAGTTGAGCGTTTCCAGTGCTGTTTTTTTTTTATCTTAAACGCCGGTGCTTAAGATATTGATAATCAAATAAATAAATATGTACCTAAATAAAAGATGGTAAATCGGGAACGCTGATTTTAGGTATGAGAGAGGTAGGGCATTGTGGAATCTTTCGCTTATAATCGGAGCCGTTCACCTGGGGAAACACCTCCACCTTAAAGAATATCGTATTAATAACAACACTTATACTTTTCCTGTAGGTATGTGTTATTGGGTTACTGGTGAGTAAAGTAAAACAGACCGCCCGAGGATGTTGAGGATTGTTGAGAATGAAGGAACTGCATTTGTTTCTTGCTAACAACACAGGCAACTTGAAATCATATCAATAAACGGTCGATAACTTACTCTTATAACTCTAAGTAAACGTATACATATGGTCTACGGTGTACGCTTTCCATGAGACCTGACCCCGTATCATGGTCGGCCTTATCACGCGATAAGTGACAAGATAGGAGCGTCGTCTCGTTCTATCGAACGGTGTCAGCCAGTGACGGACGCTCTATCCTGTCACTTATCGTGTGATAACGCCGACCATGATACGGGGTCTGGGCTTGTTTGTTCCTGTCGTGGTGTATAAAAAACTTAGGTACTTACTATGTGTCAATATGCTGTAGTGACTGTAGCGAGGCACTGCTATAGTAAGTAGATATAGAAGTGCGACGGAATTGCCTTCAGTTCGTTTCAAGATTATCTTATATTGTAATAGATATTCTTATTATAATATACTTTATGTTTAAATAGTTATATGAAATACTAAATATATATTATAGGACAACCTTACACAAATCAAACTAGCTCCATATTTAAGCCCAATAAGGCCCGTGTTAGGGATTCTAGACGAGGATATATTTAATAGATATAATGACTAAAATACATAGAAAACATCCAAGACTAAGAAACAAATATTCAAGCTCATTACACAAATATTACTTACCGAGAATCGAACCCAGGTCCGTCAGCTTCGTAGGCAGGAGCATTACTCACTAGGCTAAAGCGGTTCTCCCTTGTTAGACCTAACTACTTTGGCCCTAAATGCTTTAAGTATTTGACCTAATGTTTCACTAGACCTAATGCATTTGTATCTTAAATAGTAAACATAAGATTATTGCGAAACAAACCTTATCAAACCTAACCTAATGACTTCTATTTGAACCGAAAAATTCACTGTTTCGAAGAAAATGCATGATGTCTAAGTAAAACATTAGGTCTAATAAAACATTAGGGGCAAAATTGGTAGGTCTAGTGACATGACCTGGGCTAAACCGGTCGTAAAATAATTATAATTATGTAAAACGACGCAAGTTAACGTAAGGTTAGGTTAGGTTAGTTATAAATTGTTAGGGCTACCTGTATCTAACTGAGCTTACATTCTTCAACTTGTCTACAAATATTCAAACCACATTAAACCCATAAAGTAGGTATTTAAAGGATCGTGTTACAATGAGTTTAACACTGTCACAAAGCACTTAAGAAAGTTCCGTCTGTATTCCGGAGCTCTTACTTAACGTTAGTCATTGTAGACAAGCAGCGCATGATAAAAAAGTTTCAGATATATACAATGGACCCGCACTTGCAAACTTGCTTGCAGCTTGCTTTTGAAAGTGTATTTTTACTTAGCGTCACTTTTAATCGGGTCTTGGTTATTGTCAGAGATCGGAAAAATTTGCGACATTGTTTGCAATTATGTGGACATGACTCCAAAATTAATCAAAATGTTAATTAATTATTCATTGAAAGATAATTTGAATTATTAAAGATAATAGTTTATTTATAAAGTGCTTTTAAGCACGTATATACTATAATAACTTAAAAAAAAATGACGTCACGACGACGATGAATTACATAAATAATTATTAGCAAAAGGTTCGTATTTAAAATGGGTATCGTTTCCGTAAATATTTATGTATAATAAATAAATAACGATTTTAAACTGACACGATTACTTACACTAGAAAAAAATTTGAAAAAAATACTGATATTTTTTTTTAATAAACCTATACTTTAACAAACTTTTGTATTTATTGACTAGGAATCAAATTATATGTCAAGTAAAAAATTTATTAACTGAATAACATTTTGATTGATTTTGGAGTCATGTCCACATAATTGCAAACAATGTCGCAAATTTTTCCGATCTCTGGTTATTGTACACTCGAGTCATTGAAGCCCTTCGCTTCGACATTCGGCTAATTAGGCTCTTGTTCGCAATTTCTGAATTGCCATCCTGATAATACACGTATTATCTATTATTTATGGAAAGCTGATCGATATTTAGTTTTGAATACTAATTAAAAACGAAATGCTGCGTATTGTTTAGTTTGGTTTAATTTATATAATAAATAATTATAGGTACCCCATTATATCATGATCATGTATAAGGATTGGCTGCTGCAGGGTCATTCTCAAATAATTAACGTCACTTCCATCTACAAAAGATAAGAATTTCGCAGCAGTTACATTTTGTAATACTTATTTATGTAACAGCTGACATCAATCTTGTGGTCCGTATATATAAAAAATAACAATTAAGTATTAGTAGCGTTAATTATTGCACATGGTTGTGTCAAGTCAATCACATTATGTGTTACCCGTCTATTAGTCCAGAAATGTGACTGAACTCATTCGGCGCAACGCCGTAGCACTCCGTAGCACACGGCGTAGCCAGTAAATTCTCTCGTAGCAACATCAAACTTTTATATTGAAAATTATACACGAGTCTCGATTTATCCATTAGTTCTAATATCAGCAATCCTTGGAATGAAAAATGAACTTTTATAAATATACATAATTACACGCATACCTATACAAACTCGATATATAATGAATTTATATTTTTTTTATTATTGGTAAACATATTTTTTTGCCTGAACGCCTTAAAAATATGTAGTCGCGTCACAGAAGCTTTCAAAGACTCGGAGAGTAAAGCTGAGGCCATGGGCAATAGGCCGTGAAGATAAGGCTAAACTGCCTCGGAATGCAATTTTAAAGATGACGACCGAGACCCTCAGATACTACAAAAAGGATGACGTATCGACTACGTCCCCTTTCTAATAACATTCAACCACTTGCACTTACGCATACATATAGACACATTCCTTTCATTTTCGTTACGGTTCGGTTCGGTTAAATACTCATTTACTTAAACATTTGAATAACAGTTAGTGTGTGCTGTTTAGAAAACTTTTTTTTCTACACAAATCAAAATGAGTGAAAAAATTCTATTACATTACATTATATAGCCCTTTATTCCGAACATTTATTTTATAACATAATAGTGTTTATAAAAAATCCTCAGTTCGGTGGGTCTATTGGCAAAGGTCTCCTCCAACTCCTTCCAATGTTTTATGTCTCTCGCCATTCTTGTCCAGTAGGGGCCTGCAGTTTGTTTTTTTGTTCCTTGAGCTTAAAAGCAAGTTTGTGTTTGTGTGTGTGTGAGCGTGATGCAAAAACTTCAGGATAGATGAGAATAAAATTAATTAATTTTAAAGTTGTAAAACCCTCTTTTCCCCAGAATTAGGTTTTTATTCAACAAAATGCGATCAGCAATTTGAAACGAAAGATTTCTTGCATCTGTTCGCCACAGAAGCGCTTGATTATTGAGCTAGTTTTTATTGAATGAAGA
This sequence comes from Epinotia ramella, assembly GCA_947578815.1. Lineage (NCBI taxonomy): Eukaryota > Metazoa > Arthropoda > Insecta > Lepidoptera > Tortricidae > Epinotia > Epinotia ramella. The sequence goes on from OX388201.1 coordinate 9,426,173, forward strand.
CCGTACAATGTACATACTACGTGGGCAATTGTTTGAGAGTGCAATTACAGTGTACAAATTGGCTATGCAAATAGAAAACTCGCAATGAAATAATTTTATTTGATATTTTAGTGAAAGCTTTTAACGCAATTTGTGGTACTGTAAAATGGTGTACTCTCGCGGTTATATGTGCACCGCGATCAGGAGTACCTACCTACGGCGAGTGAAACTATTTCATGTCGAAATATATGTGCGGTTGAAATTGAATAGGATTAACTTGAATGGAACATAGTACGAATATGTTTGAATACTTTTTTTACAGCAACATAGATAGGTATTTGGAATGTTTACATAAAAAGTCGATCCCTTTTGAGTCATTCCCTTTTTGAACGAGGGAACGGAGCGAGCGAAGTTCTCTGCTTCAGCTTGGGTCAATTTATTTCGTAGGTCCGTTTGTCCAGCTGTCTTACTCTGTGTGTTGCATTTCTCAAAAGATTGTCGTGGAAGTTTTAGAGCAGGTTCAATAATTATATAGTTTTTTTGTCGATTCATAAAATTTAAAATTCAAAAAGAATTGTTTAAAAAAATACCGGCCAAGTGCGTCTCGGGCCAAGCGCAGTATAGGATTCCGTAGTTGCCTGTCTGCCTTTGTTACATCAACACGCACGCGCCATTTAGTTAACTGGTGCGATTGCGTCGGCCGAATTTGTACGAAAGTTGGCCTTTTTAAATACATTTTACGTTGGTCGTCTATTATTACTCGGTAACTAGTACCTAATATCTACTTAGCCGTGACAGTTTTCCTTTTAAATTCACTATATGTACTATTACTGCCACAATTTTTTCACATTCCCAATCGCAGCCCTTTAGCCTGCAGGGGACACTTGACTCGAACAAAAATTTGGGCTTTAAAGCCCACTAAGTTGAAAAATGGTTTTAGAAACCCATATTTTTTTGGAAACTATAAGGGTTCCTTGTTGACTAAGGAACCCTAAAAACACAGGCTTGCGAGTTCTACGGCTCACAGACAGTTTTTTCCCTTTTAGATATAAATGGTTATTATAGAAATGGTACAACATATGATACCTAATATAAGTAAGTTTATATTGTATGCTTTATATATGTATCTATAGTAATGTAATTAATTGATTTGTGTTTCCATTTGATTCTCGTCTCAGTTTTTGGGATCCTGCACCACTAAAGTTTCTGTTTAGACCAATGGTTGACTGGTAGAGAACGCCTTAAGGCATTAAGTCCGCCAATTGAAATTTCGGGAAAATAGCTTATAACAGAAATTATTTCTAGGGCTTATTTCGATCGGTTTCAAGTAGAGTGGATACATTTGAATACGAATTGCGTGGTATCACGGCCTGGTCAACAATTGCGTGGTATGGGCCTGGTCAACAATTGCGTGGTATGGGCCTGGTCAACAATTGCGTGGTATGGGCCTGGTCAACAATTGCGTGGTATGGGCCTGGTCAACAACTGCGTGGTATGGGCCTGGTCAACAATTGCGTGGTATGGGCCTGGTCAACAATTGCAACAATTGATCCAATTTTATGTTCCTTTAACGTTGTCAATGTGTTCACAATAAAAACGAATAAATAGTTCTTATTCATATATTTTATGTTAGAAGAAGTACTCATAATATCTTAATTTTCGAACCAACTGCCCATTGGGTGCCATACTTTACTTACTGTCAGGTTTTTAAATTATCATCCCAATTCCAATATCTAACTGTCGGCAATGTTTTTCTTTTAAACTGCCAGTTGGCAGCGAGTTATCAGTTATCAATAATGAACTACTGCAGTCTGGTCGGCAATTATATTCTTTCGCTGCGCTCCCTTTATTATTATGTAGTGCTAGACTTCTTGCGTGATTGCTTTAATGGGGATATTGTGTTTCTGTCTAGGTTGAACTCCCCAGTAGAGCTAATTGGGTAATGACAAATTCGTCAGCACGGTTATCACAAGAAACCGAGAGAGCTCGCGCGCCATCTTGTGATAGACGTGCTGAAGGCGACACATGTAGAACCCTCTTGACTTAAATCGTGGCCAAAAGCGGATTTCATCGACCTCATATTATGATGGATTAGATAATTTTAAACACTTTCAACACTTCCAACACACATTCAATCAGAAGTTAACTCATTCGCAGCTTGTTTGCGTGCTACGCGCGTAGCCGATTCCGTAGTTTTGTCCTCTAAGTAGGCGCCCGCTAAGCGTTTTTGTGGCAGTAAAAGTGTTAATAACAATATGTAGCTATCGTGTATGGTGATTTCCGCTGAATTGTGGTTTGTATTTGAAAAAAAAGTAGCCCTAAAAGTCATGTTTCCAGACTGGGTAACAATATTTGGTAGTTACACACGCACACAATCCAAGATAACGTTTCAAGAGAAGATAAAATATGTTTATACCTACTCGTATAGATAATAAAGATCGTGTGCTTTCTAGAATTGTTTTCAGACATAAATATATTAGATCTCGGTGTCTAGAACCATGGCTCGCGTATTGAATAGAGATACAGTTCACGTTCGAGCCAGGTGCCAGTCGTGGCTTCCACAAATAGAAACAGCTCTGCACGACCGCAGAATTTATTTGTGAACTTTTGTACGATTTGATAGTGATCTCTATTTTATTGCAGTCACAATAAGCTCCCACGCGCTGTTTGGTAATGCAAAACAATATTTTACGTGATTTCTTATGAACCTGCTTTTTTAGTTGATCGGAAAGTTTTTACGAAGTAATAAAATGTTTACGTGAAAGCCTGTTTACTTAGGCATTGTTTTTTTTTGTATTGCTATCTTGAAGCATTATTTATCTGTTATTAGGACTATCTAACTGTATTCTAGACAAAATTTAAGGCATGTCGCTTTGAAATATGTGGGTATTGAAATTACTTAATCTCCTAATTAGGATCTTACTAGCTAGGAAGATACATGGAAACATTTCGTTATGTTTATTCATTTCCTACGACATTGTTTGAGCACTTTTTTGATTCAAACGTGCATCGATTTGGCTGTTTATGTATACTCTATCTGAAACTGTAAAAATAAATTCTGTCAACGAACACAAACAAAAAACTACTTTGGTCCGAGTATGGAGGTAGTTTTTCAAATGCGTGTTTTTTGACAAGATTTATACCATTTTAAACTATTCGCAGTCTCTAAATTACCAATGATCATTATTTTTGAGAAAGCGGTGAATATAAATAAAACAATCACTTTGAAAAATATAATTTATATAAATTTATACGACAACCCGTTTTAATAACTTCTAGAAATGTACACAGTTTATTCACACTTGGGTAATAATGGATAATGCTTTATCAAGAAGAAGTATACTACGGTATACATTTATATATAAGTACAATGAGAAATAACAATAGTCATTTTGTTGCTTAAATTAGTCAGACTGGAAATTTGTCCTTCAATGTATCTCTCATTTCAGATTTTGATAAGGTAGGTGATTACAGAATGTTCAGGCACTACAATCGGGAGACATACCTACTGCATATAATGTCACGGTCAGAATTTGTAAGGTAGGTAGGTACACAATCACAAACTAAGACCGAGTGGACCGATTCTCGAGTCCCATTTAGACGAAATTCAAGATTCCATAGCGATAGAACCGTACCGGTTTTCCAGTCACGATAATAGCGGTCTAGGCTAATAAAAGTAATAGGTGCCAACGTTTAATAATTTTAACATTAAAACAGCAAGTGTATCCTTTTCGCAATAAAAAGGGAACAAAAACCTGGTAAATTTAATAGCGCTTTCCATTTGCGTCGTACTCTTAAAAATAGAATGGCATTTAGTGTTACAATATTTGGAAACAATTTGTTTATCCACTCGGGACTACTGGACAAAGCGAGTTTGGGCGCCGCGCGCCGCTAAACACCCGCCCGCGTGCGGGCTCTAACTAAACCACTGGGCTCTCGCTTAATTCTCACTCTATTTCACTGTGTTTCGAATATAAAATAATTTGAGCAAAAGAATATCACGGACTAGAAACGATGAACGTTTGTAATACTGCTCCTATTTGGTTAACATGATTCAAACGATTTATATTATTACAAACCATTAAAATACATAATGTTTTCTTACTAGGTAGGTATGGAATTGAGCCTCTTGGCAAAAAGATCCATAGTCATACGATATATTTCACATTCAATTAAAAATATAATTAGACCTCCATAATCTTTTATACATGCGTTATATAAATATGTCTAACCTTCAAGGTCAACAATAATGAAATAAACAAGCTTCCAATAATTGACGTATTGCTAACGTATGAGTATTTGGAATGTATTTATGATTATTTACAATATTTACAGTTACTGGTACTTATATGAAAGTGTATCACTTCCCAATTTCCGTAAGACAAAATAGTATGAGAAGCGGGTGGATCTTTGATGGTTTCAGTTCCAGCTACCCGTTCTTCAAGGATAAAGATCGATAAGTTCATAAGCACGCATGCAGTCAGACTAGGTACAATATGTACATGAAGTTTTATATACACAGCTAATCAGTAAATCACAGCTCCTGATTGAAAGTTAATTTTACCGACTAACGACTGTCTATCGGTCTGTTCTTATTGTGAACCACTACTGTACCACTAGACGCTAAAACATTTCATGTTCAGCCGATCGTTATGGAATGACTATATTTTTTAGTTCGAAGTTGCGATTTAGAAAGTATATGCTGAATACTTGTCAAGGTAAAGTGGAGGTTTACGACAAGAACATTTAGACCTTACAACGACTAGAAAGGAATACAACCATCGATATATTATTTTCAGCTATAACTAGATAACTAAACTATCTTTCCAAGCATTACCTGATTTAAAAAGTAACCGATTGTAACTAATAAATATAACTCTATTTTATTCCCAAAACAATAAATAAATTATTTGCTTGTAGTAATATATTCCGCATATTTAAAACAAATAGATAATCGGGCACTTTTTATAGTAGGATCACGTACATCTAGAGGATACACATTTACACATTAAAACAATTCACGACACTAAATTTAATTCGAGGTCACTTCCGCTTTGGTTTGGTAGGTGACTTTCTTGGGCACGTTCCGTTTGAACGACTGATGCCGACTGTCACTCTCCAAGCTCACTTCACTGGACGCGGACTCCGGACAGTAGGGCACAGCCTCAGGGCACACGTGGCGATCCACGCACGGGATGGGACTGTCGAAGGAATGTTCGAGGGCCCTCATGCGGAAGGAGTCAGGGTAGTGCCTCGAGTGGCGCCTGTTGGAGCGCGCGCGCGCGTCCAACGGGTCCCGGCATCAGGAGCATCGCGCGCGAGCCGGCCGGCACGTGCCCGCGCGCGCCTGCCGTCACAACCGACACATTTCGTGCTGCGACACCGACGAGTACATCATTGTTGACACTGGATACTGCAACACAAAATACTGTATTATGTACAATCATTCATCAAGTGATCTGGAAGATTTGTTCCTGATTCGTCATATTCCTGATTGGTCATATTCCTTATCCGCCACTTTCCTAACTAGGTCTTAGGTCTAGGTTAGGAATATGACGAGTTAGGAATATGACCAATCAGTAATATGACGAATCATGAACAAACGATCTGGAAACCTTCAATCGGATTGTTATCGGTGATGAAAGTTAATGATCACGATTGTACGGTATGCAAATCGTTTAATTCAGAGTAAAATACACAATATATTTAATAATTGAGGTTGATTATTTGCTAAGTATATGATTTTACCACATAAGACAGTAAACACTGAAGAAAAATGGTGAACAACATTCAACTAACGGGCGTTGAGCGCTTTGGTCTATGTTTATTTAGTAATTAAGTTTAACTCCTTTCCCCACTGTACTTGCTAGTTGAATGAACGAGGTTCCTTCAAAAACATTAAACCATTGTTTAGCTTACCCTGGCCCACATTATCGAACTTTATGTAAACGTTTGTGTAACTCGTAAGGAAGCTGGGCAAATGTTTGCTGCCAGCCCGGTAATCTGCGGTGACGCAAGTCACTACCGCGAGATCTCAATATTTCCTTCCCACGCGCCACTATCCCCCTTATTCATAAAACTTAAAATGCCTTCGCTAAAGAAAATATGCTTTGTCCCTTTCTGACGAACACAGATGTCATCGTGACAGATAGAGATAAACGAATTTTAACGCCATTTTAGTTAAAATGGGCTTGTAGAACGTTTATGAATACGGCCCTATGTCGTTAACTAAAAACTTTCAGCTTTAATTAACAAATTTTGTTGCTTATTTGACTCAGGTCATACAAAAGTCCTTTTGATTGCTTTTACAGTGGGACTATTATATATAATATAAACTTCTTAAAACAATTATGTTTGCACACGGTAGTTTCTGAGATTATATAATTTATACACCATACCAAACACAACATTGTTGTAAGGATTCGGACTACAACGCTTATATTTAAAATGTAAACTCAACATTAACAAAGGGCACATCAAAAGATTACTGATAAACTAAAAACACAATACTTGAGGAAATAAGTGTGTTCAGTTGATGTTGGGTTCGTGGCGAAGCATGCAATGCTGAGGAAAACGGTTTATACATCACAATTTAAAACAGCGGTTCAGTGGGATAACAGCATTGCAGAAGAATATTTACTAAAACCAAGTGCACATATAGAGGGATAGAACACGACGTTTAAAGGCCAGGCGAGGGACACACGGACACGCTTACAAGCCCAGTCACTTATTATATCTTTTCTGGAGCAATGAATGGTATTACGTTCCCATAGAAGTGTAATAAATGTAATAATACGTTCCACAGATTTCCACTAAAAAAAATGTATATTAAGTTCTACCAGGGTTAAAGCGTCAATGGGGTAAATGCGACCTTCGAAGATATCTTCGAAACGCAATATTTTAGAACTATTACAGCCCTCGATGTTCAAAGTATGGTTACCAAACTTTCAATTTAGACGATTGTAATAGTCCTAAAATGTTCCGTTTCGGAGAAATCATCAAGAGACGCATTTACCCCATCGACGCATGCAAATGCCCCAGTTAACCTTACACTTGTTGGTGTTGATACAATTTTAAGTAGGTTTCGCTTGAAATAAGGAACGTAATCAGTATGAATTAAGGTACAAAAAAAATATCCCACAGCATCTTTTATGCTTAATTTCAAACACTCCAAATGGTACGCCACATGCACAGCGCAAGATATAATAAGTACAGGGTCGTAGTGCAACCTTTGAAGTTATACAGAGTCCACACGTACCTCTACCACTTCTGTTTTGATGAAGTTCTTTCTCAGAAAACTCATCTCACTAAGTAAAGTTTACCGGATTATCTCCATTCTTTCTTTTAGAGACATCTAATTTACGCAAAGTTAGACAAAGAGTAGATAAAATCTCAACAAGGCACTTGGAAATTTGGAGGAAATACGTAGACTGTATAGAGAGAAGCCGAGTCGCTATATGTAAGTTTGTTCGCAGGAGTTTTGTCTAATTTGCTGTATCCCGGTCAGTTCGCTCGATGAGTAATAACGACGTGTCGAGCGGAACTGAAAGTAAAATAACCAAATTTAAGTAAAAAGCTTACATACATTTGCAACTTATCAGACAGTCACTTGGGGCTCTGACAAAATATTTTTATTTGTCGTCGTTGATATCTGGCCAGGTTCTAGGAATGTTTACAAGAATGCATAACCAAGCTAAAAATGTGTCCCAAAGGACTGTTCAGGATACTCAGTACCAGTAGTTTAATTTTTTTTTGACATGTACATCAAGAAGTAAGTTTTGTTAAAAAATGAAACATCGAAATGAATTTTATCATTAGAATAACAGATTACGTACTGTATCGTGTAATTTGATGTCATATTGTTGTGTAAATAATGAACGGATAGGCTTTGTAAAACATAACATATAAGAGTGACCAATTGATCATGATAGGAGTCACGTCTTACTTGTTAACCACTTCATCACACCGTCCGCCTTCAGGGGGTACTTACACTTTCTAATTTGATTTTCATTTGATTTATTTCAATGATTTTTAAGCTGAGAAGTATCAAATGAGTGGGCATAATGCATTATAATTCAAATCAAAAAGATTTTTATTATATAATTAGTTCCACGACCGATTTCGGCCAAGGCGACTGCTGTCAACTCCGTAATTGTCGCTTTACGCACGTGTCGAATCAACACTTACAACTACCTGATATTATTATTTATTAACGCCATGATGGCTCCAGCCAACAGAAAGTATAAATACATTGTGCGCACGCGTGTACATTTATTTGAAGACAGCAAATACTCGTAAATGGCAATACGGTTTATGACAACAAAAAAATATACAATATTTGACATTATCAATGAACAAATCTTGTAAGTTTAAACACTGAAAATATAAAGCTTCAACTTATTTTTGGTATCTTAAAGATTTAAAAATTCATGGAAATCAAAAAGGACGCTGTTTAAGCATACAAAATTGTGACGTTAGTATTCTGTATTTCCCTACAATGATCATGGTATGCAGTGTTTTTGAACTTTCATAAAAAGTTCCTGATTATCAGTAAAATACAGTAGGTATTTAGCGGTATCGTTAGTACCTGTGACTGCTTGGAGCGCAGCTGGGGCTGGTATTTCCGCCGCAGCTTGCGAGGACAACAAACGCACAGAATCCTCAGGAAAGCCCTGCAAACAAACAAATTTGGTTTGGTGAGGTAGCGCACAGCAAAATGTCGTCCCGCTCGAATTTGGAGCAGCCCAACTGGGGAAGTACCTCCGCCTTGCGGAAGACCACAGCCATAATAACACTACTACTTGCTCTGTAGTAGTGTTGTGTTCCTGGAGGTGAGCAAGGTCGCCAGAGCTCCCGAAGATGCGTTGTGTTGTGTTGAGCGAGGGAATTTGTTCCTTCAGCTGTCAACACGGCGAATCCTCAAACATATCAAGGGTCGGCAACGCTAATGTTACTCCTTTGTAGTTGCATGCGTCTATAGGCTGCGGTTTCCGCTTACCATCACCGTCGTATAAAAAAAAAATGGGTAGCCGATGATATTTCTATACTAATCCATATTAATATTATAAAGAGGTGAAGTATGTAAGTTTGTGGACAAACTGATATCGTTTGTGCAATGGAGATGGGGGTAATCTCCGGAACTACTCATCCGGCTATAATTATTTTATCCCGTGGCTCCGGGTGCGTTCTTTGTAGTACAGTCAGCATCAAAAGTAACTGCGCAAACGAAGACGTCAAAAGTCTTTATTAAAAGGGAGGGGAAGAGCTTTTGACGTCTTCGATTGCGCACCTAGTTTTGATGCCGGCTGTACGTAGGCAAGCTCGCCGGTAGGGTAGCGGTAAGTTGGTTTCTTTCATAATTAAGCCCATGTAGGTTTTAGTAAAATATGACTATGAATAATGAAAATATTTTTATAAGGACACTGCAATACATTCAATTGCTTTCAACATGAATATTATCTTAACTGTTCTCTAGTCTTTCCGAACTCCAAAGGTTGTTTTTAATAAAGCGAATATATGCTTATTCGACAACGTTACAATCTGTTCAAAATAAAGGTAAAGTTGCATCATATCAGCCGAAAGTCGTCCACGTCCAGCCCGAGCCCGTATCATGGTCGGCCTTATCACGCGATAAGTGACAAGATATAGGAGCGTCGTCTCGTTCTATCGAACGGTGTCAGCCAGTGACGGACGCTAGAGCGTCAGCAGTAGAGCAGGATAGATCCTGTCACTTATGTCGTGTGATAAGGCCGACCATGATACAGGGTCAGGTAAAATATATCTGTAGACAACTTTATTTTCCGTGACAATAAGTGTTATAGTGTCATGTATCAGTGACTCTGCGTGCATGGGTACCTTTGAGGTCTAAACTTAAAAAAAAAAATACTACTTTTTATAACTCATTATCAATACCTTAATATCATTCAGTTACTAATATCCTAGATTACAATTGGTTTCTAGGCGACGGTGTAAAAATTTGTACTCAAGATCCTGTTGCCGCTTAAGTGTAGGTACCCACTCTATTTCGATCTAAGTCAATCGAACCGAGATAAAACGTTATATTCGATTTTAGTGAGTCGAACGAAGTACCTAACTACCAATATTCGGCCAAGTCAATATAACAAGTTCACGTAAGTTACTTATTCGTATGTTCGTAAACATTTGTGATCAGTGAAATAACATAATATGGGATTGGATTCTGATTTTTTTCCTACATCGAGATGATTGGCTGATGGCTATAAAAAGTTGCCAGTCGAATAAAAGGCATTCACACTAATAACCCGGTTCCTTCTTAAGGGCAATTAAATATACTATGATATTTATAGACTACATGCTTCAAACTCTTTTATATCGCAGTTCCATACAAACTTTCACCCCCCCCATTTAACCCCCTAAGGGATGGTTTTTGGGATAAAAACTATCCTATGTCGGGACACAAAACTATCTCATACCAAATTTCATCGAAATCGGTTTACCGGTTTAAGCGTGAAGAGGTAACAGACAGACAGACAGATAGACAGACAGACAGCCACACTTTCGCATTTATAATATTAGTATGGATAGTATGGATAGTCCAAAATAATCTAGTAATGTTTCATTAGGTATTCGACGGCAAATTTGTGTTGTTTTGGTACTACTTTATCGACATCTCTCACTTATAATAAATCTCTGAATTAAAAAAAGAATCAGCCAGTGTCAAACTAAGCATTGTTCTGTCACGAATGATCTCAGCTTCCCATGAACGGAAAAACATGAAACATGTTTCATACGTACATTATTATTATAGCTTCCGCTTAGGATAGTTTTTTATCCGACTGTGACGATTTATTAATTTTCCCAAATATTCGACCTCATAAAATGTTTCATTTTCTTCTTCTCGAAATTCTATCTGCTATAACTGTCAACTGTCAGTGACGTCAAAATGCTATTACTATCCATTTTGATCCGGTGTGTAATCTGGGGGCACGGCAGTGCCCCCGCCAAGTCGAGCAAAACAGCGAGCGGCACGGCCGTACCATCCTTTTCTCGAAGCAGTTCAGGCCATTTTCGACCCCCCTATAACTTCGTTGTGGATAAAACTAGAAGCCTGAATTTTCAGTAACCAAGCACGCATTGTATAACCACGATATATTTCAAATTTCATCCAATTTGAACTAGTGCTTTAAGAATGATAACTAGTCAAAGTTTCTTAATTTTGTCACTCAATCTTTGTAATCCTATATAAACATATAGAATTTCAAAGTTATATTTGCAGCGAATGGCACAAAAAATGAAAAAGCAAGATTGGGACTGCATTCATAATTCGTATGTATTGATAACACAATAACGTACAAAAAGTAGTGAGATCCCATAAAAAACATTCCCTGTAATAAAGAGGCCAAGTCTCGAATCTCTTCCACCGTAAAAAGTTGTGAGATATTTCGTAGAGCCAAGTCTCAGGCATTCATTAATCTTTATTTGCTTGCTAAATACAATTCTGTAACTTGGCAATCACACAACTTTCCAGCATTTATGGATTTCTGCATAAGTACCTAAATGTATGTAGTATTCCAGACTTGGCCTCTTTTTTACAGGGAATGATTTTTATGGGATAACCTTTACAAAACGTATACTAAACGATAGAGCATAAAAAAAGACCGGGTTGCACTCCGGGAGTGCCGGCAAAAGTGAAAACTTAAACTTAAATAACATTGTAACAGTTTTTCGATCAGGTCACGTGACATCTTAGTGCAAGGCCTGAGTGGACGACTCAGGCCTTCCACTTACGGTGTCACCCTAAACATGAAATTGACGCAATAAACAATCAATTATTTAGGCGGACGGGCCGCGGGCGCGTTGGGTGCGAGGGACCGCCGGCTCGCCCGTCGGCGCGCCGACGGGCGGCGGCAAACAATACCAATTTGTTTTTGCCTTTGCCAAATATTTTTCAAAGCTTTATCTCTTTAGGAATAACGTCTAAATTCGAACTATTCGAATTTGCAAGAACGGCAGACGGCGGTGGCGACCAAAATATCAATTTGTTTTTGCCGTTGGTAAATATTTTTCTAAGCTTTATCTCTTTAGGAATAACGCCCAAATTAGAACTATTCGAATTTTCTCAATAGAAAAACGGTGAAGGACGCGTTGGTATTATTACAAATTTATTTGCAGAATATGCTATTGCAAAAAGTGTTTAACGGCTTTATACTCTTACGAATAGCGTTCAGTTTTGAATGAAGTCGAATCGGCTAGCAGCAAAAACTGACCTCCTTCACAACAGCACGTCTAGCACACGGCGGCCGCGACATACTCTCGATTTTTATCGCACTATACCTCTTGTTCTAAGTGTTCTAATAAGAGAGAGACCGATAGTGCGAGAAAAATCGAGAAAGTTCGCGCGCCGTCGCGTGCTAGCCGTGCTGACGTCACAAAACTCTGTCGCGTATTTAGGCGGTATTATAACTTCGTACTTCGCACCTTCAAGTTGACATTTTTCGTGGAAAATTCCACCCCTAAGGGGGTAAAATAGGGGTGCAAAGTTTGTATGAGGGAAACTTTTCCTTTTGAGCTAGAAACTTGAAACTTTGTAGACAGATTACTTATATGAATACAAAAAGTACTTTCAGCGTTTTAGAAAATTCCATCCCTAAGGGGGTTAAAAGGGGGTGCCAGGTTTGTATGAGAAGCACTTTATTTTTGAGTAAGGTACTTGAAACGTTGTAGAAAGATTACTTATTAAAATATAAAAAGAGTATAAAAAGAAGTTTAAGAAAATTCTATCCCTAAGGGGGTTAAAAAGGGGTGCAAGGTTTGGATGAGAAACACTCTTTTTTGAGCTGGAGACTTAAAACGTTGTATAAAGATTACTTATCAGAATAAAAAAAAATCTCTTTCAGCGTTTTGGAAAAGTTCCATCCCTAAGGGGTTTAAAACGGGATTCAAGGTTTATATGGAGACCAAGAAAATGTTATAGTAAAATATTTGTAACTTCGGTCTTAGCCTACAAGTTGATTTCAGAGTTATTTGAAATTCATCCTCTATTGGGGATTGAAGGGGGTTCAAAGTGTGTATGGAAAGCAAGACATTCTTAAAGTAAGAGATTTGTTACTTCTGTTTTAGACTCGTTTGAAATTGATTCCATAAGGGGGTTAAAAACATTCATCCTCTAAATGGGCTAAAAGGAGTTGGATGTTTGAACGGGGAACAAGGCAATTTTAAAGCAAGGGATCTGTAACTTCGGTTAAAGACGGAAACTAATTACAGCGTTTCTTACAATTCATCCTCTAAGGAGGTTAGAAAGGGTTGGAAATATACGTATGAGGGACAAGTAATTTTTGAAGTAAGGGAATTCTTAAGTCTTCTAAGGTCACACATATACTATAGGGTAACAGCCATTTATTAGTCAAAATACAAAATCCCAGTGCTAGCAGAAAAGTAGGTTAGGTTAGGTAAGAACTGCGATGCTCCCAGAACCGAAAAGAAGGTAATGTTTCATTTAACCCGCGGATTATTTTGTTTTTTAATTACTTATTCTCTAACACCGTTAAATGGGGACGGCGGATGAAGATGAAAAGTTCTACGTCTTTTAACATTAGATAAGTTTGCTTTCAAAACTATACAGGTAGCCCGACTAACGTGAGTAAAACTACTGGACGGATTTAGACAAAAATGTCCAGTAATGAAACTTTATTTAATACATTATGAAAAACTATACAATTTAAGCAGAAATGTCTGTTGAGGATTCTTAAAATATTGAGGTGGATTTTAAAGAGTACACCTATAGATGTATCACGCCGAAGACGATGCAAAAGAAAGATATGATTTGAGTAGGTGAAAACAGAATATAAACAACTTTAACTAAAAAAGACTATACAATACACTTACATAAACCTACATACCCATACAATAACTAAATGTCATAGAAACAGTATCACTTTCAGTCAAAAACAATCGGCACACACCAAGTAGGAATGACTAGTTATGGAAGAGAAAAATAGTAATCCTTAAGTCTTGTTTTAATAAAAATAGGGAGAGACTTAGCACGTTTAAGTTCCTTGAGGTAGCGATGAGTTGCAGGGTTAAAAAGAATTCCATAAAGGTGGGCGAGAATGTGAGTTACGTCTGGATCGGATAGAAAGCGTTGAGAACGGAAACTGGATACATCTACCTATACATATAAATGCCTATGTCCTGACTGATTCACTCACTCACCCATCAACGCACAGCCGCCACTACTGCACGTCTAGCACACGACGGCCGCGACATACTCTCGATTTTTATCGCACTATACCTCTTGTTCTAAGTGGTCTAATAAGTGAGAGACGGATAATGCGAGAAAAATCGAGAGAGCTCGCGCGCCGTCTCGTGCTAGCCGTGCTGGGACTAGAAACTTGAAATTTACACCAGAACTTCCTTTTATGACGTAGGCAAGGGATAAGACGGGATTTTTGGAAATTCCACCCCTAAGGAGGTTAAATAGGGGTGCAATATTTTTATGGGGGAATTTTTTTTTTTTACTAGAGCCTTGAAACTTTGTAGAAGTACATATTACAAAAAAATCCTGTAATACATTATGAAAAACAAACAATTTAAGTAGTTAGAAACGTGTGATAATACTTAAAATATGTATATTTTTAAAAACGGACTTTTCAATTTAGGTTTAGCAATTTAAAACTTTTACGCCTAAACCCAGAACGGAATTTCATGAACATTGGCATAGATATAATTTGAGACCCTTGGAAGGAAATGGAAGGAATTTAGGATAGTTTTTATCTCGAAAATCATCCCTTAAGATGGTAGAAGTTTGTTTGGGACAGCGATAATTAAGGTTAAGTACGCCTAAAATAATAGCTAATAGCTATATTTTTTCTCAAGTTCTACGCGGACGAAGTTGCGGGCAACAGCTAGTATACGAATATGTAGGTATGTAATGTAACCAATGCAAATATTTTTCCTAAATGTACTCCGAAAATCAAATCCACTTTAGATGCAAAGTTCATTATAAGATAAATAAATGGTTTATAATTCCCGCCCGAGGCGCTAACAAAGCATTTAAGGTTACAGTGTTGATTAGCCCTCGGAAATCGCGGCGATAAGAGAAACTTCCATCAGATTCATTTGGAAATATCATCAAGGAAGAAATTGAAGTTGGCCGTAAGGCAAAGACTCCATTAGCATTGTAATTCCTTTTCCCTTTTCAATAGACTTTCGGGAATTCGATAAAGGTTTAATTAAGTGGTGGTGAGAGTTTCAAACAATGAATAAGAGATACACCTTTGTGCGACTTAAATACTTATATCCACTCGTTCCGGTTGATTGCTGCTCCTAAAATGACGGTCTTTAACCTAATTAACGACTTAACTAGAGAGGTCGAATTGAGTTAAAACGCTTAAGTACCAAGTGTCGGGATCGAATTGATAAAACAATTAGCCTTTGATTAATTTAATGCTATTGGTATTGTATGTAATTGAGTCCTACTGCGCGATAGGATTGGATTCGAAGTTAGCTAAGGTTGGTTACTTATACTGTAATCATTGTTTTATGTCGAAAGTTGTTATTATCATTTGCATTTTTATTGTTATTATCACATGCACTAACAACATTTGCCGTACCTACAGTTTATAAAACATCGCAGTGTTCCACTGATTGTCCATTCATAACACTGTTTGTGCAGAAATCAGCACGATACAAACGAACAGCTGCCTATAAAACAAGACTTGTCCTAGGTCAGGTTAGAACTGCGAGCAAAACAGCTTCTGAAGAGTAGTCAATTAGTTAAATGCGATCAGTTAGATGCGATCCCAGATATAACTGTAACAGTTAGGCAAGAACTGCAGTCACAACAAAAACAACTGGCTGACTACCGGTAAGATAGGCTCGGTCAGATAGCTGCATGTGTAGGAGACACCAACTAATATTATAAATGAGAAAAGGGTGTAAAGTCCGGAACCATTTCAAAATGCTTCCATCTGTGGACATGGACGTAGGTTTTCCTGCGTTCTTTGCAAAACGCGGGCGAAGCCACGCAAGCAGCTTGTGTCAAAGCTATTCAAAATAAAATAGAATGTAAAATTTTTGCTATTATGACCAATGTAAAGTTATAAGATATACAATTATGGTAAACAACATTATACTATACTAGCTGCCCGCGCTTTGCAGTAAATCCAGGCGAAGCCGCGAGATAAAATATACCTAGCCTATATTCATCCTGAATGTCTATTCCATACTGGTGAACGGATGAGTAGTTCCAATGATTACCCCGGACATACAAACTTACAAATATACAACCTCAGACTTTAAGACTTTACCTCTCTAAATTTTATTGTAAATAAATTGATGCTGTAAAGAAAAACATATTATAAAATCCATCGTGGAATATTACTTTGAACATAAGATTAAAAAATCTCCCCAAAATTATCTTTACAATAACTTCACAATTGCATAATTCCACCAAACATAGCTGTTGAATTTAGTCGGTTCGTTACTCGACTCGAGACAAAGTCGACCCAATTTGTTTTCATTAATTTATGATTTGTTGCCTAGGTACATTAATTCTTCTTGCTTTACTCTTGCTTGATTAAATTGTCTCGAGTCCTTCGCCTAATAAGTATGTATTTGCAATATAGGACAGTAAAAGTGGATGGTTTTCCTGAATATTATTAGAATCGAATACGTTTCTTTGCAATTCTTAAAATTATGTATATAATAACATTATTTCAGGATAGCAGGTACCACTTTTTTTCTTACGAAAGTTATTTGTAAATATTTCACACTCCGCTTGTTCACGTAAATTTTCACCTAAAGTAGGTACCTACACATTTTCGAGAAACGTCGTTTATGTCTAATCCTGCTCTTCTCACAATCTTTGTATTCATACCTTTATAACGAAACAATTTTTTTAATTCAATATTTTTAATTATTGTTATTTTTAACGAGGAAGTTACCCCGATCATTTTTTAAACGATATGATACAGAGAGAAAGAATATAATAGAAAAATAAACCATCTTCGTCGCAGGTTTGAATCCTGTCGGGGGCTACAGACGAAGATGGTTTATTTTTCCATTATATTCTTTCTCTCTGTATCGGCTCGTACCAATGAGTTTTTCTGAACTTATGTACGGAATATTTACCGTTAGCTTTTCGGTGAAGGAAAACATCGTGAGGAAACCGGTCTAATCCTAATAAGGTCTAGTTTTCCCTCTGGGTTGGAAGGTCAGATGGCAGTCGCTTTCGTAAAACTAGTGCCTATGCCAAATCTTGGGATTAGGTGTCAAAGCGGACCCCGGGCTCCTTTAGGGGCACTACCGGGAATAACGCTAGGAGGATGATTCTTTCTCTCTGTATCATATTAATTTTAATATTCATTGAACATGAAAGATTGGTTATTGTTATTTATTCATAATATTTAAATATCTTACCTTCACGTAATCATTGTTCAATGAATTTATCATCATCATCATCATCATCATCATCATCATCATCATCATCATCATCATCATCGTCATCAATTTATCATGTGTTATTCAAAAGATCTCATGATAAATTCTGGTGTGTGAGTGGCACCCTCATTTAATTTCTACTCTTTCATGTCGCACTGTAAATGCTTGTAGAAAGGTTGGTAGGTAGGCTGCGCAGTACTTACCTGATTAGCAGTATCTTAAGATTACTTTATGAAACAAATGCATATTCATCAACTCTCGCTGAAAGGCGAAGAAGTCAATGGCAAAATAAATGGTATATTTTCGTTATAACATAGTAAATACCTAAATCATATGAAGGAAAATATGCAAATAATGGTGTCGTTGTCGTGTCTAGAAACTGTACTAGACGCAGCGTCGAGTCCAGCCCGGTAAAGTTTTTTTTTTAATTCAGCTTTATTAAAGTCGTTAGCTCACGTTTTTGCTTAAATAAAAATTTCATATAATAAAATGCGGACTAAAAAATTGCAAGAACGTATAAATTGTGTCAATATTTTGTTCACCTAATCCTGTTAGGGCGGCTGGCCCGCACCTCTCGCGAAAGATGAAAAGAGAACCAGCCCGTTTATTATTTTCACGTTTCACAGAAAATTAAAAACGACTGTTCTAAATGTTGCGTGATTTGAATCCTGTACTAGCTATAGAAGCACTCTACGATCAACATATAACAATTGATCATAAAATGCTTCTATAATAGAGTGATCCGTGCACCGTTTATCTCCCCTTAAATTTTTTAGGGTTCCGAACTTCAAAAGGGAAAAGTAACCGTTATAGAACCACTTCGTTATCCGTCGGTCTGTCAAGATCCTTCTCATGAAAGCGTGGAAGTATAGTAAAACCTGGGTAATTGAGATCTCAAGTAGCCAGCAGCTTTGTGTCAATTAAAGAGGTATTTCATAGAAGCATAGTTAAGAATCCGCAGGTAGCTCGACACAAGTCGGCTCCCCATGCAAACATACTTAGAAACAAAAAAATTAAAGAAAATAATTTTCTTAATACAGAGGTAAATAAAATCTTGTGTGTATTTTTTTTCTATTACAATTTCTAGCTACAGAAACTAGGTTCCGACCTAACATAGGGTGGATCCCGTTGTGTATACAAAGTTTCATGTTATTCCAGCATGCTGATATAAAATTGACTACGTTTGTATGGAGAGTCAAGCACTCTTAAGTTTGTCCCTTAATGCCAGCAACAAATTTGTACGGAACCCTCAACTACGCGAGTCCGACTCGCACTCGATCGAGGTTTTGATGTTCTGTTGACTTACACAGCTGTAGACCTTGCTCTAAGCTTTATACAAATAATTTCGTTGAGTACCTAACATTGAAATCATCAGCATTTTTTAAAGCACTTACCGACATAATTTCCAATGAATCTTTATAAATGCCTCCAACCGGGTCGTAATAAATGTATAGTAAATTTTATATTGTCCTTACATAACCTTTTACGGTGAATATAATATATATACACCAGAGCTGTGCGAGGATGGAAGGCGGTGAGCGAGGAAAAAATCCACCAATAGCGTGGCTGGCCGCGCTAGCGCATCGTTTCCTATTGGTCCAGTTTATCCTCGTTCTCCGGCTCGCAACCTCGCATGACTTTGGTGGATACTCACCCTAACTGTCATCGGTTATTGACTTTTAGCTGGCGCGGCTCACTCCGCGATGTACTATCATCGCTACAAGTACATGCCGGTTACCCATCTGAGGGTACTATATTCAGTGGCTGCCACGATCGCACGCGCACGCTACTTAAATCGTAAATATATCACAAGTGAACGTGCCGCATTCGTCTGTTTGTGTGTTGCATTGTTTCTGTTAAATGAATAAAAAGACACCTAAAAGATATTGTATCGCAGCGGGTTGCAAAAAAAATGATAAAAATTCGAGTGTAGTAAAGTATACCTACTTACTAAAACAGCGGACCCGATTCTACGTGCACATGGCTTAACTAGCCTAAAACTAAATTGTCTAATTTTTAGACATAATTTAAAGGGCAGATTAAAAACGACATATTTAGAATAGCATTTAGGCAGCTAAGTAAGTTGTATAGGCCGCCTAAAATAAGAAACGTCAGATTCAAATTAGCGCTGTCATTTGATTATGACAGCTGCTCACAGAATAGCAAAGTGCTTTAGCGACACCTAAATAAAATTAGGAAGTTTAGAGGCCACTGTAGAATCGGGTCCAATAACTCCTATAAAGGGTAAGTCATAGTCTTAGAGGTTCTTATAATATTAAATGTCACCTCTTTTAAAATTACCAGTGATGAGTTTTTATTCATCACTTCATCATTAATTTAAATTTTTAAATGATTGATTGATAGTTTCATAGGTATATAAAATATATAAATGAATTAATAACCCAAATCGAAATGGTGTATTTCATTAAAGAATTAAAATTGAAGTGAGCAAAGACCGACGCAATTTTTAGTTGGATATTTTATTATATTATACATATTAAAATGTTTAAAAATAAAGCAACAAGACTTTGCATTACTGTGGGTTGCAGCAGAGCGAATAAAATGTGGCCTGGCGGTCTTGGTGTATTCAATTCGTCCAAATTGTGATATTTATTATTTTAGAGATAAATAATGAAATAATGTAGGTAAAATATATATGAAATATATGCATTTATTGCTCTCTATATTGAATGCAAGAAATAAATGCGCAATACGTTATTATTTTATTTTTAGTCGTTGACAGCCCTCACTATCGGCGATGCGGCGAGCGAGGCAATTCGTTTTCACCGTTCGTACAGTCGACGACGTCAGAGGGCCATAAATCATAATGTTTTGGCTAAGAAAAAAGTGGCTTTTGTAAAGATCAAAGGATATTATCTATTCTGTGCTTTTAGTGTAAAATATAGCAAAAAATCTATTAAAATAAGAAATGGTATCTAATACTTTCAGTGGAGACAAAATCTTAATGCAAGTTTCCTGTAAAATAATTAGACATTCAATCATTCAGTAATTTAAATAAATACATATGAATACCTACCGACCAAAAATATTACATTAATGTGTTTCTCATTTTCCTGGCAACGAACAATGCCTGTTGCTCAATATTAAAAGAAAACCGATATTAGGCTTTCGTTGTAATTAAGAGTCGGCTGGAAATCGAGTTTTTAAACTATAATATATAATGTTCAAACTCCTCGCCTAGTGCGAGTGGAGTGAACTGCCACGCGTTTCGCGGGTCATATAAGCCAGTGGATTGGCTACAAAACGTGTTCAACTCACCTGATTCCGGGAGGCGCGATGTTCGCTTCAACTCCGGTTAGTATCTGTCAAGGTTCAGTCAACTGTCAGGTCAAGTCAAGTTCAATCATGAGGGTCTCCGGGGCTGAAGAAGCCGCCGTGGTGTTCCGGGGCCGTCTCGCCAACAATCCGCGGCGTCAAATCACCAACTGTTCTGATCTCACCAAAATATCCACACAAAACACTCGGACACCCGTGTGTCTTCAAAGCGAGCGATATTACACAAAAACAAGGAAAATGCGTTTCCCAATTACCCAAAAAAACCACTCGTCCCTTTCGGGTCTGCAAAAACGAGGTTATATTTTTTCGTCCGCCTTGACAAGAAGTGTCACTGTCAAAACCACAGACTCAAGAGGCGTACACACGTGAGGAGTTTAAGGGGCGGGCAGACGGTCGGCCCGAACAATCACCCGCCTCGGAACGGCCTCTAAGCCGGTCCGCTATACTAGGGGAAGTCGCGATAGGGTTGCTACCGCTCGCTTCAGAACCGAGTCCCCAACCATGACCTCGGCAAACCGAGGGGTCCCGTCTTTACCGGGAAACAAATTAACGATGCGCCCCCGGCGCCATCGCAGTGGCGGAAGGTTAGCATCCTTAACTAGCACAAGGTCTCCAACTCTGGGGGGACTGGTTTTGTCAGTCCACTTGAGGCGCTGCTGCAAAACATGCAAATACTCTAATGACCATCTGGTCCAAAAGTTCTGAGCCATTTGTTGCAGCATCTGGTAGCGCGACAAACGACCGGAGGGTACGTCCCGGAGGGGGTGCTCCGGCAACGCTGCAAGTGGCTGACCAATCAAGAAATGGCCTGGAGAGAGCGCTTCCAGGTCATTTGGGTCGGAGCTGAGCGGACACAACGGACGGGAATTGAGGACGGCCTCAATTCTACAAAACAACGTCGCGAGTTCCTCAAAAGTCAATACAGTTTGACCGACTACCCGATACATATGGGCTTTTGCTTACTTCACGCAAGCCTCCCAGATTCCACCCCAGTGGGGGCAGCCTGGCGGATCGAACGTCCAGGTGATACCCCGACGGGAGAGGTCTGTTCCAATATCAATCTTATTTTCAAATAAAAATTTTACAACATCTTGTAAATAACGGTCGGCACCCTTGTAATTGGTTCCACAATCTGACCGGATCAGAGATGGGAGTCCCCTACGGGATACAAATCTATCCAATGCCGCAATAAAAGCCTCCGTCGTAAGATCACCAACAAGTTCAAGATGAGCAGCCTTGGTCGACAGGCATACGAAAACGCACAAATACGCTTTTACAACCTTCGCATTTCGAAGTCGCGACGTTTTCACTAAAAAAGGTCCCGCAAAATCGGTCCCCACCCTAGAGAAGGTCCTAGCTTCGTTGACCCGATCAGGAGGAAGGTCCCCCATCTGGGGCTGCATCGTGGCTGCCTTGAGCCGAAAGCAAGGCAAGCACCGAAACACGATGCTCCGAATAACCCGTCGGCTGTTCAATATCCAAAAGTCTCGCTGCAAAATGCCCAAGAGTGCATTGCAGCTGGCATGCGAGTTCTTTATGTTGCGGTCAATCACCAACAATTCCACCAGATGCCCCTTCTTAGGCAGCAAAATGGGGTGGCGCACCGAGTACGGCAAGCTAGCGTTGCGGAGCCGTCCTCCAACCCGGAGTGTACCCGACTCGTCAATGAACGGGTTGAGGCGTGCTATCGCCTTCGGTAGCTTAGGACGTCCCTGCCGCAGGGGCTTCAATACGTCCCCAAAGTGTACTTCCTGCACAACCCTAATCCAATGATGTAGGGCGGCATTCCGCTCTTCTGTGGCGAGAACTCTAACGCGTGACCGGTTGTCAGGGTGGCGACAATTGTGTATAAATCGCTTGACCCAGGCAGTCACTCCAACAAGCTTGTCGAGAGAGCTATACCGTTCTAGCAACCAACCAGTGTCTGACACTGGAGCGGTCTCGACAAGGTGGACACCCAAGCCAGAGGATGGGGTCCCAATCACACAACTGGCAGGCCAGAGTGTCTCCGGTTCCAACAACCAATCTGGTCTCCACCACAGTGAGTGGGCAACAAGCTCAGGTGCCGTGCAACCCCTGGACGCCACGTCCGCTGGGTTCAGTTCACCTGGCACGTGTCTCCAAACCAAGGCAGTCTCCGAATTCTGGATTTGCGAGACCCGGTTGGCCACAAAGACCTCCAAAGTATGGAATGACGACTGCAGCCAACACAATACAATTTGGCTATCAGTCCATGCGTAGACACTCTCCTCAAGGTTCACGGTGTCCTTCAAGGTAGAGGCCACGTGGTTCAGTAGGCGTACAAAAAGAGCCGCTCCAGATAATTCCATTTTTGGGATTGTCAAACGCGTGCGAAGGGGAGCCACCTTGCTCTTCGCCATTACCAAGTGCAAATCGACCGATCCGGCGGAGCTGACCGTCCGCAAGTAAACGGCAGCTGCATACCCTCGCTCGGAGGCGTCGCAAAACCCGTGTAGGGTTACTCGGCATTTCCCTGCCGGCAACAGCTTACGCGGCAGTTCGACCTGATTTATCTCCGGGAGCGTGGAGAAGAAAACCTCCCAATCGCTCAACAAATTTCCGGATAGTGGATCATCCCAACCCAGTTGGACCATCCACAGGCGCTGCATAAATGCCTTCGCCGTGAAGATGACCGGCGCGATCCATCCATTCGGATCGTACGTCCTGGCCACCGTGGACAGCACAAGCCGCTTCGTCCAGACCCTCGGGGAATCCAGTTCCACCCGATAGGTGAACACATCTTGGACTGGTCGATATTGCACGCCTAGGACTGATAACATGTGCGGGCTCTCAACATTTTCGAACAGGCGCGGATCCTGCTGGTGATCCTCGGGGAGGCCGGCCACCACGGCCGGTGAGTTGGACATCCATTTGCGCAATTCATATCCACCCGTCCGCAAGAGTTCCACCAGCTCATCCCGCAAAACCAAAGCCTCTTCGACACTGTTTGCCCCGGTGCACACGTCATCGACAAATAAGTCCCGTTCCAAAATGGCGGACGCTCGAGGGAACCTCAGTCTCTCTCGAGACGCCAATTCTAACAAAGTTCGAATTGAAATGTACGGACTGCTCTTCAAGCCGTATGTATTCGTATTCAGCTCGTACACCAACATCGGTTCATCAGGGCTCTCACGCCACAAGATCAGCTGATACCGACGATCATCAGGATGGATCACTGTCTGCCGAAACATCATCCGGATGTCGGCGACGAACACCACCTGATGTTTCCTAAAATTTGTGAGGATATCCGTGATATCCTTGTGCAGCTTAGGACCTGCATGCAAACACTGGTTCAATGACACCCCAGTCGAGGTGGACGCGGACCCATCAAAGACCACACGAATCTTGGACTCCGGGGATTTTAGGACCGCGTGGTGCGGCAGGAAGCAGTGCTCCACTGTACTCCAGTCCGTCCGAGCCACCGACATGTGTCCCAAACCCTCGTACTCCCTCATGAAGTCCACATACTTCTGCCGGAAGAGCGCATCTCTTCTCATTCGGCGTTCCATCGAAACCAGCCGCTTCTCAGCCATCTCTCGTGACGCTCCAAGAGGAGGTCGGTGGATGAGCAGAGGAAGTCGTGTTATGAACCGACCAGAGCAGAGGCGCCCAGTATTAACCGTTATTAACCGTTCGCACTCTTCCTGCTCGGGGCTCATACGCGACGCGGTAGGTGGTTCCTCAATCTCCCAGAACCGTTGCACGGCTTCTGAAAGAGCAGTTCCAACCAGACAGCCCTCCTCAGTAGGAGGCGGTGGAGCCGCTAACACCAAACCCATTACAGCATAGCCAAACACCGTTTCCAGTGTAACCAGTCCGCCAGGCTGTAAGGTACGGTTGCCGCTCAACAGCACCCGCCCAAGAACGTCTGCACCCAGCAACACGTCAATCGGACCAGGTCTGTCAAATCCAGCATCCGCCAGAACTAATCCAGCTGTCAAACTCCGAACCTCTGGAGGCAGCTTCACCTGGGGGAGTCTCCCCACCACTTCATCCAATACTAACGCGGGAGCATTAATCCTTGCGCGTGAAGTGGGACCCGGTCCAAAGGTGAGTAAGGTCTGCCCTACCAGGTTTGACACTGTCACATTGCCTACCCCACGTATACTTTCCGGGTGGGGTTTCACAACCAAGCCCAACTGTCGCACCAACCTACTGGATACCATGCAGCCTTGCGCTCCCGTGTCAAGGAGAGAGCGCACGCAGGCTGATCCTCCGCCAGGGCCCCAAACACAAACCGAAGCCGTGGGCAATAACACGGTCTCCAAGGGCGTGGCGGTTGCTGGTGCGTGGGCGGCGTATCCCTAGCAGGGATAACGCGTTGCATCCTGTTCCGCATGGGCGGGCCGCTCGTACCGCTCGAGCGGGTCCCACTCCGGCTGGTACTGCCGTCGCGCCATGCGTGCCGCCTGCGCCCCCTGGTATGTCCTACTCCGGCCGTACGCCGGAGGTCCCGACGCCAAGCGGGGTCGCTCCACAAGCGGCGGCGACATCCGTGGCGCCTGCCGGGGTGGAGGCGTTTGCGGGCACCCGCCCGTAAGGACCCCCCGTTGGGGCACGGGTGCGTGCGAAGTAGTCGCGTAGTTTTGGAGGGGGGGGGGGGGAGGGGGGTGTTACCCGACGTCCCCACTTCTCCTCGGCCATGGGCCCCTGGTCAGCCCGCTGCTGACTCCGAACAGGGGAGCATGACCCCTGCGCAGGGGGGGGGGGGAGGTGTATCCCCACTGCGGTTCACGCATAAAATGGGGTGGTGCTTCCCACCACAGGACTTACACGCCCGCGGGTGGGCACAATCTCGCACAAAATGTGGGCCCAAGCAAACAAAGCACCATTGCCGCTGCTTAGCAATGTTGCGGCGTCCCACAACCCGCTGCGCAAGAAACTTCGGACACGCTGGCAC
The DNA here is from genome assembly GCA_947578815.1 of Epinotia ramella. Taxonomy (NCBI): domain Eukaryota; kingdom Metazoa; phylum Arthropoda; class Insecta; order Lepidoptera; family Tortricidae; genus Epinotia; species Epinotia ramella. The sequence goes on from OX388201.1 coordinate 9,451,788, forward strand.
CCGATGGCCAGGGTTCTTGCAGCATAGGCAGACTTCAGGGTCCAATGCACTGGTATTATATTGGTGAGGACCCGCTGGTTCCACAACCAGCGGGTCCTCACCAATATAATACCAGTGCATTTGCCCCACCCTCCCCTTTGAGGTGCAACTCTCCCCTGGGCCCGCTGGGCCCCAGGAGGCCTCGGGGGTGGAGGTAGATCCGAGGTGTCGGCCCGTCGACACTCAAGTTCCAATTGGTCGATAAGATTGGTGAAGGTCGGCAGATGCTGAGCACTTTCACCACCATACCGGTGCTCAAACCTGGCCCGTACATCAGCCGGCAGCCGGTTCAACAAAAAATTCAACAGTATGTAGGACCACTGGTCCACCGGCAAACCAAGGTTCTCTAACCCTTTGGTCGCTGTCAAAACAGGATTGAGCATTTTCAGCCGGATGTCTGAAGCCTGAGCGATCCGAGGGATATTCCAGATCTTAGTCATAAGAGTATCCGCAAGTCGCCGCACGTTCTGGTATCGGTCCCTCAGCAACGTGCGCGCGATTTCATAATTATCGTCGGTGACCGACAAATGCGCGATCAAGTCGCGCGGCTCCCCGACGAGAGCAGACATCAGCTGCGCCAACTTCAACGCCGCTGGCAGGTCCGTCCGGGCATGCACCAAGCTATCAAAGAGGTCGATGAAGCTGGTCCACTCGTCCAGGTCTCCTCGGAAGACCGGCATCTGTATGGCTGGCAAGCGCGCTGCCAACCCTGGGTTATAGATAACTGCGTGTTTCGGAACGTCCCGGGCCGCACCATTCCGAACCCGCAGTATCTTAGAAGCCCTCTCGACAATCCTGTCCCCAAAATCCATACATTGCTCAAAGTCCCGCTCCACCTGCTCGGCCTCCGGGGTCGTCCGGCCGGGCTCCGCTAGGTAGAGTTCAACCTGGAACTCCACAGCCTTAAGACGGTCTGACACCTCCTCGTACCGGGCCAACAAAGCCTCCTCCCGGTCATTTCTGTCAACCAAAGCTACTGCAGATGAAAACCAACGCAGTGCAGACTGGATCTTAGCCTTAGGTGTAGATCCCATTTTAAATTAATTTCCAACAATACCAGAGAAAATTAAAATTAATTTAATTAATGTGGAAATTCCAATCTCTTGGTCACCCTAGTGAATCAAAACCAAATATCAACTCAATTACAGAAATGCCTTACAATAACAACCAATATAGATTCTCAAAACGCAGTGGAAGCTCAAATTATAATCTATAATTGGCTAGTTACCACTTCTACAATAATCTAGCTTACAACTAATATTTATGGTAGCCTTATATTTTAGCTTATATTCTTAGCAACCTTGGCCGCTTATAGCAAACGGAATAAAACAAATGCCTTATTACCAAACAACAAGCTATGAAAGGCTTCCCAAATTACAATCAATCAAATATGTGGCTTAAATTTGCCTTCAACTATTTTCCAAATTAAATTGTACCAAACACTCAGAATCACCTTCCGGAGGTTGTAATCTCACTAATTTGCACTGCAAGTACAATAATTTCGTGAAATCTACAGTACAAAACACTTGCAGTGCCACAAAATAGAAGTTTTAAATACTTGTAGCTAAATTTGGTGTCAACAAATAACCTCAAAATGCCCTTTTTTACCCAAAAGGAAAAAACTATCAAAATTCGCGTTTTTTCTTTGTGGGTAACCACGCTCTTGGTACCAAAAATTGTTCAAACTCCTCGCCTAGTGCGAGTGGAGTGAACTGCCACGCGTTTCGCGGGTCATATAAGCCAGTGGATTGGCTACAAAACGTGGTCAACTCACCTGATTCCGGGAGGCGCGATGTTCGCTTCAACTCCGGTTAGTATCTGTCAAGGTTCAGTCAACTGTCAGGTCAAGTCAAGTTCAATCATGAGGGTCTCCGGGGCTGAAGAAGCCGCCGTGGTGTTCCGGGGCCGTCTCGCCAACAATCCGCGGCGTCAAATCACCAACTGTTCTGATCTCACCAAAATATCCACACAAAACACTCGGACACCCGTGTGTCTTCAAAGCGAGCGATATTACACAAAAACAAGGAAAATGCGTTTCCCAATTACCCAAAAAAACCACTCGTCCCTTTCGGGTCTGCAAAAACGAGGTTATATTTTTTCGTCCGCCTTGACAAGAAGTGTCACTGTCAAAACCACAGACTCAAGAGGCGTACACACGTGAGGAGTTTAAGGGGCGGGCAGACGGTCGGCCCGAACATATAATGCAATTAACTTTTCGCTGCTATTGTATATAGGCACTTAATACCATCACCCCGTCAATATTTTCATCTGTCGATGTCGCAATCTTAGTGGAGTAAATAATTCATCTGAAGTTCAAAGTAAGTCGTTGCTTAAAATGTACTTACGTACTAAAATATTTCCGAATAACTCAGTTGATAATTATTCAACTTGCCTTTTAATATAAAGAAATGTTTATTCTATATACAAGAATCTTCAAATCAAATAATTGGGAACTAACTATTTCGTACGTTCCCAGAAAGGGTAATAGCAGGATAACCTAAGAAAAATTGCCCCCAGCGTTTTTGGATCGAAACTATAATCAAACGATGCCTTTTGAGGAGGTAATACCCTGCACAAAGTTTCATCTCTCTGTTACCTCCTGGGGCTGAAAAACACCCGATTAACCCCAAAACTGTTTTATTTATTTTTTCCTAAACTATGAAAGTGACGAATTTCAAATTTTGTACAAATATTAATGGGACTAAAGGCTATATTTAAAAAATATATGACCATCCTAAACATTTAAATTCTTCTTAAAAAAAATAAAAATAAAAAATGAATCAACCTGTATAACAAGTTCGGCTCTTGGTACACACACCATTTTTTTTCCAAATATTAACCAATTTATATTCTACATCATACAAAAGTTTCATCGACATAGCCCAGAAGTAACATTACGAAATTAATATGAATTGGCTGTTTGGTGCCTACTATTAACTCCTGCTAAGAGCCTTGCATTATTAATAAACAATGGCCTGCGATCGGACCGCTGCTTGTGTCCGATTTAAAAAGGTGGGGATAAAGAAGTATATAAATCAAACTCATTTGTACTTATAAAAACATTTTTTTCTTTACTAGTATTAACATAACATAACTTTTACTGTGTATTCATGAAATGCAAGTTTATATAATGTGTTTACCCTTTTTAGGGTTTTTTTAGACTTTTAGACTTCGCTGTCTGTCCGTCCGTCCGCCACCAGGCTGTATCTGAAGAACCGTGATAGTTGAAATTTTCACAGATTATGTATTTCTGTTGCCGCTATAACAGCAAATACCGTGAACCGGGGTTACTTTAGGATAAAATGGGGCTACTTTGATCATTTAGTATGTAGTATAAAAGCAGAACTATTTGAAATTAAGAAGATGTAATCAAGTAAACAGCAAGATAGAATACTAATATATTCACTGCCACAATTCACCCACAATTAATAACAATGATTTCGGAGAAAAACCAATTTGATCAATGTCGCCCCCCGAATCAAAGTAACCCCATTCCAAGGTACTAAAAACAAAATAAAATAAATATTTAAGGGGGGCTCCCATACAACAAAATGATACGGAACCCTTCGTGCGCGAGTCTGACTTGCATTTGGGCGGGTTTTTTTTAAATATATTTGCATTTGCTTTAGATTTGTTTGCATTTAAAATATTTTTTGCAGACATCCTGGCTACACATCAAAAAAGCGTAACTTTTGTATGATGTAGAATATAAATTGGTTCATATTTGAAAAAAAAATTGGTGTGTGTGTATCAAGAGCCAAACTTGTTATACAGGCTGATAATTTTTTTATTTTTATTTTTTTTACAACTATTTAAATGTTTAGGATGCTCATATTTTTTTAACATACTTATAGCCTCTAGTTCCATGAATATTTGTACAAAATTTGAAATTCGTCACTTGCATAGTTTAGGAAAAAATAAATAAAACAGTTTTGGGGTTAATCGGGTGTTTTTCACCCCCAGGGGGTAACAGAGGAATTAAACTTTGAGCAGGGTATTACCTCCTCAAAAGGCATCGTTTGATTATAGTTTCGACCCAAAAACGCTGGGGGCAATTTTTATTAGGTTGGCCTGCTATACCCTTCTACATTGGGTTAGAACATTATTTAAGTACAAAACAAAAGATTCCATTATATTATTTTGCATTAAAAACGTTATGCAATTCAAATTAGTCCTGATTTTAAACTAAAGACTGGATGAAGATGCTGATAAATGAACTGTACCTGGGTAAACATTGGAATTATAAAGGTAAAACCTAGGGCTGTCAACGTTCAATTAAACTTACGCCTCAAAACACATAAATATCAAAATAAGTTAGTACTTTTCGTACTTTTCCGTTTCTATAGTTCTATCATTAACCCATCGTATGCTTAGGCACGGATCCTCATATTCATACATGGCATATGGTAAATGCCTTATACCATAGTTACACAATATTTTAATCATGTTCAGTGACAACCCTATCAACGTCGGCCTATCGCCCGAGACGGCTCTGCTGGTTGGATAATGAGTATTTACATACGACGCAGACTCGCCTAGTTACCTTTCATTCATTAGTACTATAATTATTGCAAACATCGCACTCCAGGGGCATTTTGCGGGCACGTCAGTTAGCAAGGTTCACAAAAAATGTAAGGGTTATGTAAGTAGGTACAACAACTTCAGATACTTATATTTTTTAAATTCTTCTCTTATTTTCACAATGCATACCTACGTATCAACCAATTTACGTAATTTAGTTAAATTAAAATGAATGAACATCTCATCTCACCAACTTGATCGGTAAATTTTCATGTTGAATAGCCCCATTTTAAGATATTTTTGACATACTTGGTATTTTATGTTCTACAAGAGATGCCAACGTTCAAATTAATAATAATTTGCCAAAGGATAACATACTTACTTAATTATTTTTTACACTTTTTCAATTTAAGAGCCTTAGCGTTTCCAGACCGATCATCGGGCAAGCTACTCCCCTTTACAGTGATTGAAGGTTAGGTCAGAGGTTGTCTGGCTGGAAGCCAATTTCAATCAGAATTATTTAGGCATCGGCTTGGACATAACGGCTACTAACTAGCTACATCGGGATCAGCGCGCTCTCGACAAAGGAGCAATTATTAAAGTTATGCGAGACATCTTATCTTTGATCATTGTAGAGAATTGTAAAAGGACATTATATATAGTCCCCTAACTAGTAAAGTGAATAAATGGCACTTAGTGACTGACTTAAATTCCAAAAAAATCTATCTTTGTGTCGCACTTTGTCCAGTTCATTCATTTAAATGAAATGTAATGATGTGAATAAAACAACACCTCCAAAACAACCTCTGGTGTTGCAAGTGTCCATGGGCGGCGGTAATAGCTTACCATCAGGTGATCCGTCTGCTCGTTTGCCTCCTATAACATAAAAAAAAAACAAAAAAAATGAAATGAAATTATTTATTTGCTTTAACCATGGCATACAAGAGATGGTGAACGAGTGAACGAAGGAGTTCTCCGTTTCAGCTTTGGCAAAAAATCGTTCGTATGTTTGGCGTCTGCCCGAACTTGGCTCTCCTCTACAGGTCGTATTTCTCAACCGATTCTCATACAATTTTGTGAGCAGGTTCAATAACGTATATATAGTTTGTATTTGGCGATACCAATAAAACAAAAGTCGGGAGTTTTTCACTAGTATTTAGTGCTCTGAATATACACTGAGAAAGTATTTTGCGTAAATATATTCTAGCTTGCATACTTATTTTGTTATTTACCTACTTACCACAGTTACCACACTGATATTATAAATGTGAAAATTGGTTGAGGCTGCCAGAGAGACATAATAAGGAGAATCTGATGGAAATTGTATTTATACAACATTAATTAAAACCATCAATAGCGCGATGCATAACATCACCAATTTCCATGCATATTCTAGCCTTAGTAGGTCATTCTCCAGTTTTATGTCGGCATCTAAACTCCGTCAAACCAAATGAAACGTATAAAAAAGTTTGATGGAGTTAAGGTGACCCGCAAACCAAATTTGAGACTAACCGATTTGATAAAGTCGTGTATACGCAACAGCGCGCCATCTATCGTTGTCAAGTGGACGCCGCCGTGCGGCGGCGATGACAACCAGTGTAATTTTGGTGGAAAATTCTAGCAAAAAATACTGCACCGATTTTGATGGCACTTTCTAATAGTGTAGTTTAGACCTCTAATTGTATCTACCTCCATCATCTATCTACTGACTTTGCGGTCGTTGAGATTGACAAGGGCTTCGCTTGCTTACTGTACGGAGTAATTATCCTCCATCTTAAAAGAGTGAATGAATATCAGAATACGCGCACAATTCGATACGTACTTCTAAACATCATCATCAACCGATATACGTCCCACTGCTGGGCACAGGCCTCCTGTCTTTTTAAACATATAAATAGATTTACGTCAATATATACATATAGAAACTAATATGTATCCAATCCATATTGTTTGAAGACTTATTGACATTGAAATCTAGTAGAAAATATGGAATTATAATAATATTGCATATAAAGTGTCTAAGTGTGTTCAAATTTTTTTGATTAAAAATGTTTTCACAGCATTTGGTCACGGCTTGTTCGCCAATTAGCTAGAATCGCGGAATACCTTCAGTCATTACAAATTTTAATACTTCTCACTAAGCGATATTAAAACTAAAGAAACGTACAAAGTCTGCCAGCTTCTTGAATATTAATCTAGCCGATGAAACCGTTTCTGTTCCGTTACAAGATTTTTAAGGGATGAGGGACAGCTGGATCGCTTAATAAGTTGCTCAACACATATAACATTTAAACGCAAGTATAGTAAAATTAATAATTTGCCTATTTGCTAAATGTTAACCCACGCTGCGTTGCCAAGTTTAGGGATAATAATTTTGCATTTATTTACTATACCAACGCTTCTTTTGTTTTCTCCCCAGTATTTTCTTGATAATGTTATGTTATATTTATCACTGCAAAGAGCTTATTATTTAAACGGCCAAGATTTTTTTGTAGGTACTTAAAGGCAGGCACAATAATGATGAGAGCCCATACTATAGTAGGTACTTTTTCTACAGGAAAACAACAAGAGTTCTCAGTGAGCTTCAATGGATAAGTAAAAACTATCGATCACAATTCTTTACCTATCTTCTATTATACTTATATTGACGTAATTAAGTCCTCATGATCATTAAAGATGGGACGCCTCATCCTTACATAAATGGGCCCATTTGAGGTACAGCAGTTGCCTGTTTCCCCCTCCTCAAAAATTCAACATATACAACTTTTTTTATGCAATCAAGTGTTAACTACTCCTATTTTAATTACTATTTGTGGTGAGAGTACCAACTCCCAAGCTGTCGTCCTTCATGAAGGAGAAGATCTGGGGACCGATTTTTGACTTTCGAACGCTCGAAAATCAAATAAAAGTAAATACGTTTGTAGTGTCAAAATGGCAGGCACTTACTTTCTACCAATAGAATTTAATACGAGTGGTCAATTACCACTCGTTTTTAAATTTTCTATCGCTATTTCAAAATAGCATTTCTTGTCACTTTTCGAGTGAAAGAGTCGAGCGCTCGAAAGACAAAAAGGGGACCGCCCCTGGCCGAAGCTGGGTGTAGTTTTCCGGCGATTTCGAGGCCGAGATTTGACACCTAGAACTTGGGCCGAGCGTCGCCGTCTTAACGTGTTTTTGTGTTATATTATAAGTTTTGTATATTATTATGCATGCTAGTCTGTAAGGTATTAGTAAATATGGGCATTGTGGCCGGACTCAAATAAATAAAATAAAAAAATTGTTCGCTAAATATCTTACGTAATGAATAGGCACCATGAATAAAGTCACAAAATCATATCAGCCAGTGCGAATACTCGTAACACTTCGGCTGACGTGGCTGCAAAGACTTTAATAATAAAACAGAACTCATTAAAACTCCACTTCCCCACTTGTTACGTATTTCTTTTCAATTTATTCCCCCAAATTTGGGTTAATGCGACAGTAAATTTTACGAATGTATTTTAATGTCTTTACTTTTATTTCGGTCGTCTTTTTAACCGCTTTTAGATGACATGACAGCTTGCCCGGAAATCTTTCTAGAGTGAGCGACGAAATAAAATACATTATTTTAAAATACCATTTTCGGGTTGATAGATGACCACCTAACGTTATCCCTCTGACTCTCACACTCCTTGTAACAATTATGTATACCTACTTATTTTTCTCAAACATGCAATGAAATATTGACGTTGTGTTCTTTAATAGGCTTCGACATATCACGTTTCTGGCGTGGCGAGACGAGAAGATGTAGAATTTGTAGAGCGTGGCTGGTAGTGGTAGAGTTACGCTGTGTGGAGTAGGAAGCTTGGCGCTAATTGCGATCTGATATCTTTTTCACGCTGAAAGCTGTATGAGCTATGGAGTCTTGGCATCACTTTACATGTAATGTTTTTGGTGGGATACAATTGTTTAATATCTGAAGGATATTAATTAAGAAGGTAATTTTAATAATTAATTATTTTATATTTGTATTCTAAAATTGTTAAATGTTTTAAAATATTATTACGCATTGCTTTTGTGTTTATATACGTCAAATAATGATTTCTTTTAGAAGTCTGTTTTATTTCACATTTGGTTAATAAAGTTTACAGCACATAAACCTTTTGTAGTTTTTTTTATTCTGCTTTAAAATCAGTGACGTAATGGAACCTTTTTCATAAAATCGATATTTCTTGCTGAAATAGATATTATATACCATTATATTTAGTATTTTTATGTTGCTTATACAGTATACTCGTATTACCAACTAAACTATTCTAGCGTCTTTTTTTAAATTGGAACTCCTATATCGCCGCCAACAACAATTTCTGAAAACGCCCGGAGGGGGGTGGTCGCATTAACCGCATGCAAAAATACGCAAATAGTTGCATCTCATCTTCGCTGATAGACCAGCACGTTATTTAGCGGAATATCATGGACTTCCGCAAAGTATCGCCTGATTCAATTAATTATTAGGAATTTCTTACAATATTGGAGGACTGCAAAGCGACCTTCTTTTGTTTCAGTATCAATTCGTGACCCAACATCGTAGCGTTCAGTCATTAGAAAACTTGGAGTTTTTTTTATTTCATTGCGTGTTTGAGAAAAGCGCTATACGCTCGTACGTCTATATCTACTTGGCCGGCAATGTTATAATGTTTATTTGGGCAAACAATAACTTTTTATTTTTAGCCATTTTACCAGCACTTTTTTGCATTCATAATATGTTTTTGAGTGAATGTCTATAGTTTTATTTATTTTATGATAAAGGCGAGCTGATCTTGTAGCAAAATGCGTGTTCGCAAATGTAGTCCTGTTTTTTAGGGTTCGGTAGTCGACAAGGAACCCTTATAGTTTCGCCATGTCCGTCCGTCTGTCTGTCCGTCTTCGGCTTAGCTCAGTAACCATAACTCCTAGAAAACTGTAATTCAGCATGGGTCTATAAATTAATTACGCCGACAAAACGGTACAATAAAATCTTGAAAAATTTTTTTTAGGGTACACCTAAAGCGGGGATGTATTTTTTTTTCTTGTAAAACCCATGGTGTGGGGTATCGTTGGATAGCTTACCCTTCCTCTCCTGGAGACCCCGAAAGTGGAAGGGTGTTTAAATCCCGGACGTTACAACGGCGGTATCATCAGCATATGAGAATAGTTTCGCGTTTGGTCCATATACTGAGTAAACAACCCTCGTACCTGTACGAAAGATTAATATTTTCCCGTAGGCATGTAAGACAAGCCCCCCGCCTCATCGGCCCGCGACACACGTCGGCTAGCTTCCGTGGTAGCTTCAAGTACGCTGCCACGCGATGCTGGAACAATCTTCCACCGCCAATAAGAAATTCAAGTTCACTGGCCACTTTTAAAAACAAATGGAAACTGCACCTGCTAAAGGAACAAACGTCTTCTGTCTAGCCGATGAAATATATACCTACTTTTATATATTATATTCTATACCTCTTACTTATTCATTTTTATTTTTATTTTTTACCATTATGTATTTATCCTGTTTATTAAAATCAAGCTGTATCTACACTGCACTTTCTATTTAGATTGCCCTTATTCGTGTTGTGTTATTTGTGTTATGTTATATTTGTTATTGGTGTAAAGTGGATTCACTGAAAATCAGCGTCGTGGGTCCCCATGCTCCGACACATGCTGAGTGGACTCCTTTTTGAGACCACCCTCAACATTGTACTTCTTTTTATTTTTTTTCAGTTTTAAGCAGTTTGTATGTAATGTTGTGGTTGTGTTTTTCAAATAAATCATTCATTCATTCATGCATTCATTCATTCATTCATTTATTCATACATTCATTCATTCATTCATATCACAGAGGTCATTGATATAAATCAAGAACAGTGTTGGACCTAGAACGCTCCCGTGAGGTTTTATTTTTTAACTACGATAGTGACCAAACCAATAATGTGAATCATACTTTAAATTTAAGAAACAAAAAAAGGAAACAAAAAATAAAATATAGGTGATTAATAAGATCTCTTTTAAACTGCAAACCAGACTGCGCTTATATTAAGATTGTGACATATTCAAAATATCGGCATTGCTAAATCTATCATTTATGTTTTACATGCTCTACTTAAAAATGAATTAGCCTTATATTTTTTATGTGTGAGTGGGACGACGACGACGATGACGATGACGACGACAGTTATTGCGTGGAACTTTGAAACGTAACGTAATGCATTTAAGAAATATGGGGAGTCTATTACATTATTCACGATTTTATATAAAAACATTTGATCTTTTAATGTGCGACGGTCTTCGGGTGAAACTATTCTGGAATTATCGAATAGAGATTTAGAAATATATGCTTTATAATTCAAATGCCTTAAAAACGTGTTCTATATTCGCTCTATTGAATTAACATATATTTTGTACTGCGGGTTCCAAACAGTCGATACATATTCTAGAATAGGTCTAACTAATGAGTTGAAAAGCATCAATAATCTGTCAGGTCTCTTGAACCCCTCACCTGCTCTTAGGACAAATCCCAATAAGCGGAAGGCTCGTTGTGTTAAGAAATCAATGTGATCTTTAAGTATCAGCTTACTGTCTATGCAATCCCTATTTTGCCGGTCCCTTCAGTAATGTACTAGAAGAGTACAACTGTCGAGAAGAAGCGTCGGAACATCTCGGTGTAAAATGGAAGTACTTAAAATAATTAGAAATCAAAATGTGTGAAGTAACTATTTTTAATGAAAACAAATAAGTAATTATAATGATAGTATCTAGATCAAAGTTGAAACCCCGTGGACTTATTAAAGAGCTTTATAAATTGCTTTTCTTTTATAGTAATACAAATTCACACGACAATCGTGTATAATTTCCATTTAGTGTGACGTTTATTTTTCACGTCATAACCATGTCCCACTTATTCCTTGGCGTTTTCCAACTCTGTCGCGTCACGTCAAGGGTCTATTAAATTAATGCACCGTGTGGTAATTTTTGTATAATTGCCACGACCTAGATGTTAATTTTCGTTGAAATTGTTGGTTTTATTATTTTACTGAACGTGTTATTGAAACCAGACATTGTTGTTACTATGACACAAAAAAAAAACCATTGGAACAGAAGCTCAGCCTAGACTAAAGGTAATTTCCGAATAAAAGCTAGCAATACTACGGTTTGTAAGGTTATCTTTATACCTCGATGCATATAACACTAGAATGCTAACGGTCAAATTCGTCTACGTTGTTTCGTTTATATAAGACATCAAAGATAAAATATGATGGGAAGTAGTTTTGCGAAATATAGCACTGTTTTTTGAATTTGTTTTCCTTAACGCACATTATACAAAGTATGGTTACTTAAAACTAAACCACTGGATAAATTCTCCATAACTGTTTCTTTTCTTATTTCATTTCTATTCTTCCACCTATTTAGATAAAAAACCTAATGCGTTACGCCCTTTGGGCCTTAGGTTTTTTAACTTAATACGTGGAAGAACATCATTGAAATTGTATAAATAAGTAGGTATATCTAACACGGCGTTCACCGATCTATTTTAACTAAAAAGTAAAAAACCGGCCAAGTGCGAGTCGGACTCACGCACGAAGGGTTCCGTACCATTATACATAATAAAAACGAGCCCACATAGGACGATGGTAACTGAAGAAGGAGAACGAAACTATAACTTCTTGAAGTACATTTTATAAGTTGGTCGACTATTACTCGTAAACGTGTAAAGCCTACTTAGCTGTGATAGTTTTCCTTTTAACTTCGTTATATGTACTACTACCATGAATTTTTTCACATATCCCAAAACAACCATTTAGCTAGCAGGGGGTGGGGACACTGGAGTCTAACAAAAATTAGCACTTTAAGGCTTAATATTTCACAAACGGATCGTTTAATCGAAAAATTGTTTTCACAAACCCCCAATATTTTTAAAAGACCTATCCAACGACACCCCACAATATGGGGTAGACGACAATAAAAAAAATCATCCCCACTTTACATGTAGGGGAGGTACCCTAAAAAAAATGTTTTTCAAGATTTTATTTTACCACTTTGTCGGCATGACTAATATGTATATTCATGCCAAGTTACAGCTTTCTAGTACCAAGAGCCTCTGAGCTAAGCTGCGGACGGACGGACGGACGGACGGACATAGCGAAACTATAAGGGTTCCGTTTTTGCCATTCTGGCTCCGGAACCCTAAAAATGGATTGCTGAGCATTTTAGATATAGGTACCTTTTTATAAAATAAAATAAAACCGAGCCATTATAAAAAAAATTGGGCGCGTTAGCATCGGCAAGGCAACTCGACCACCTCCCTCAGCTACTATTTAATTGCAGGCAATCTTGAGTTGTCTTCATTAATAAAATGTGCTCATTTTTACTTTATTATTATTATTCTGTAAACAACCATCGCGTGTAACCTTCAAATGAAGTTCCCGAGGACAATGGTGCGATGTTGCCAGCACGGTGCCGGGGCAAACTTGCCAGTTCCGCCGACGGGCGGAGGCAGCGGATGCGGATGTGTCGCCATAATGGTGCTACATTTGTGTGTCACCCTGAACAAAAGTTCCCTCAACTCAGAAAGCTGCTAAAAGTGAACATATATGCTGGTACAATATTATTAGAAAATTTATTATAACATGTTTTATTACATCTGTCTCTCTAGCAAGACCATAAAACTTCTACGGTCGTAATTAAATGATACAATTATAGGTGTAGATACATTTATATTTATAGGTAGTATAAGTAACTTAATACGACATTTTTCTAAAATCACCAATTTACTGAACTTAGTATAATAGTAACACCAAAATGGGTAAGTAATACGGACTATAACAACTTATCGGTCATAATATATAATGTAATATAATATATACGCTCACTGTGTATAAGCTTGTTTAGTATAACGTTCATTGCACATAATGAACGAAAGGTATAATGTCAAAATATATATTTTCGTAAAGTATAACGTACTTTAGATAAATTATCAATTAATATATCGATTAAAGCGTATAATATTCATAACACCTAAGGAACTGAAAGGTTGAAATTAAATATTTTTTTGTAATCAACCAGGCCAATTATTTTAGTCTAACCTAACCGCCAGCGTGTCGACGTCACCCCGTTTCGCAGGGTGTCTATTTCCGCTCTAAGGGACACAAGATAACCCTAACCTAACCTACAAATAATGCCATTGTTAAGAGTATTTTTAGTTTTTTTACTGCGGGGGACTTCGTCTCCCGAGCCCCTTTTGTGATTGGCACCGCCCCCCTTCCCCCCTTTTTCTAGCTGCTCTAACCTAATTTTCTGTATTATAATCCTTATACGAAAATATACTATGTGTTATGAACTTATGATCGTTATACGTTATAATGTATGTTGTACGAAATTAAATTAGTCAATTTGAGTATTATAGAAAAAAACGCTATATAATATGAATATTATGTCAATTGACCGTTATTCCTTATAAAAGTATTGGTTTTGTTGTTATAGCTAACGTTCATTATATCTTGTGAACGTTATTAATATGAAATTATATATATTGTTGTTATATCTAGTGGGACGCACCCCTCTCGTCCATGACTTTGTTGTCAAGGGACGACCCGTATAGTTAAAGCAATGACGCGTAATTCAATGTTGGAAAAGCAACCGGATGGCTGACACACTTTCATAGGCTACCGCGTTTCATCCGGTTGCGTCGCGATTTTTTTTTTTTTTACCACCCCCCTCCTATTTCCGAACCAGTCACATTTGGCTCATTTCGGGTTGCACAGGGCGGTTCCACATCACTTCAGGAGCTCAAATACCGCGAGCCATCCGGTTGTCTATCCGACATTGAATTACGCGTCATTGCTCAGAATAGTAGTTTCTGATCAAACTTCAATGCATTGTCATCTTTAGACCATTGTTCTGTCACTGCAAGAAATGTCTTAAGTTCCACTGGTCTGGTGCAAGTTGTAAACTTACACAATTATGTTCCGGTAATCGGCTAGAAGTTCGAAAGTAATGGATGTTGTACCTATCTCTAGGACTTGGATTGTATGTAAGTATTTTAGCTTTTTGCTAACTTCCGTCTGTATCGGTACCGTCGGTTTAGGTATGAACCTAAGTTTCATAGGTATAATACTTATGAAAATGTTTTTTATTTTATTTTCACAGACTAATATTATATACACTGGCCTTTTTTCTTACTGTAGGTATTTAAAAATAGTACTTACATACTTTGGTATACAGTCGCCATCGGATATATCGGCGCGGCCAAGGTGTTCACAAATATCTGAACGTCTCTATTGTCAAGGCATTAAAGACGTGTTCAGATATTTGTGAGCACTTTGGCCGCTCCGATATATCTGATGGCGACTGTACCATTAAGTACATTGCATATAATTTTATGTTAACATGTTAATAATTATTCTAAAACATTGGTTTTCAAACCAAGTCAGTTTCAAACTTAGAATGAAAATTCAAAGGACAAGTCCAAATTAATCCTGCTCAATATTTGTATATTTTTTTAGTGCAGAATTATTTATAATCGATACAAATCGGAAAACAGAATCTGTCAAATGGTGTTCGAGCTGTCAATAGCTTAATAAGTCCATATTCTTGCACCAGTACCAAAATACCCAAGAGCATATAGCTATTGGTAATGTGTACGAGTATACTCCGTGTTAAATACAAATCTCGGTGCATGCGACGTCTAGCTACTCAAATATTGTGACTGACACTACACACATCTAATTTTCGATTATCGGATATGACCTTAGTGGGCCTGCAAGCAGGGATGGATGTGAGTAGTCCGCCTTGCTCGAATCGTGTGCAGGCCCTAAGCGAGTACGGTACCTGTCCATACGTACATACGTAGGCTGGCCTATACTTGCCCTAAGCGAGTACGGTACCTGTCCATACGTACATACGTAGGCTGGCCTATACTGGCCCTAAGCAGGTACGGTACCTGTCCATACGTACATACGTAGGCTGGCCTATACTTGCCCTAAGCAGGTACGGTACCTGTCCATACGTACATACGTAGGCTGGCCTATACTTGCCCTAAGCGAGTACGGTACCTGTCCATACGTACATACGTAGGCTGGCCTATACTTGCCCTAAGCGAGTACGGTACCTGTCCATACGTACATACGTAGGCTGGCCTATACTGGCCCTAAGCAGGTACGGTACCTGTCCGGCATACGTACATACGTAGGCTGGCCTATACTGGCACTAAGCAAGTACGGTACCTGTCCATACGTACATACGTAGGCTGGCCTATACTGGCCCTAAGCAGGTACGGTACCCGTCCGGCATACGTACATACGTAGGCTGGCCTATATTGGCCCTAAGCAGGTACGGTACCTGTCCGGCATACGTCCACGCGTAGGACGCACAATTATATACTGGACCTGACCCTAACCACAGCTGTTGATACGTATACATACACAATGATTTAATGGAAATTTTAGTGTGTATCAACAGCTACTTACATAAGTACCAAACGACACACCTACTTAATTTACGTAGGTAAATGATACAGCGGGAAATTACGTAGCCCGAACAATGATTTTTATCAGTAGGCCGGGCTACTTACGCTTAACTACGTAAGCAACATGGTGCCGGCTATAAGCTTGATATCGTAGACAATAATAATCGGTAGCCACTGTATAGTCGAGCGGTAAGGCACGCGACTGTTAATTTGGAGGTCGTACGTACGAGAAGGTACCTACCTACCTACAACTCGGTTACAATATCTGTGGACCTCGCTGGAATGTAAAGCCCCTCCCCCTTCTCTTTTACCTACCCGCGCTCGCCCCGCACCGTACCAGAGCGCCGACGTGACGTCAGTGACGCCCGGTCCACAGATATTGTTGTTGGAGGTCGCACGTGGATCGGACGGCATGAGTTGCTGAAGAAGCGGAGCCCCGGGCCAGATCAGACGGACGTCGGGAATCGCGGGATATCAGTTTGCAATTATAAAGTCAAGTCGTAGCAAACATTTCTTTTATTTAATTATATACATACGGGAACAGTACATGACAGCACCAAGGCAAAAGGAATAGAGAAAGTATCCATCTTGAAAAAATAGTGAGGTGCAAAACGTTTAGTGTTGCACCGTAAAGCAAAGTTTTACGGTATTATGATGCATACATACAATATGCAAAAAGCAATCTTAACACGCCCTCTTATGCTTTATAATAGAGTAACACACAACATGCATGAAACTGAAGTATAAAAAAAAAACGAACGTGCATGAGTTACATTCCAATAGCTAACAGTATTCACTATACACACACATACACTATGCTAAACCTGTTTAACATTACAAGCCTGTATAAATTTTTTATGTTTGACAATACCTAGCGCCTTAGTAAAAACATCGGCAATCATATTTTCTGTAGGAATATACATAACACATATAGAATTTTTCTGCACTACATCTTTAACATAATGATACCGTAGGTCTATATGTTTTGTTCTTTTGTGACAAAATTCCCTGACTTGTAACAGTTTTTGAGCGCTTTGGTTGTCATTATATAAGTTTATACATAGTTGGATATTTAAAATCTCTGTCATGAAGTTTTTAATAAAACAAATATCCTTACAAACATCGGACATTGATAGGTATTCTGCTTCTGTGCTAGAAAGTGCCACACAGCGCTGTTTTCTGGATTCCCAGTTGATTGTGTCATTACCAAGTTTAATTAAGTAACCTGTGTAGGACTTTCTATCAATACAATTGTTTGCCCAATCTGCGTCTGCAAAGGCATTCAAGGTCCAATTATTATGTTTTGTAAATACCAAACCATAATTAATTGTTCCAGACAAATACCTTAAAATACGTTTCGCTGCTAGCCAATGACTTTCATCAAAACAATTATTGAACTGGCATAACTGGCTGCAGGAAAATGCAAGATCAGCTCTTGTACATACACATAAGTACATAAGGGAACCCATTAGTTGTCTAAAGTTGTACACACTATCATCAAGTCCTTGCTTAGGCATTACCAGTTTATTATTTGGCAACATAGGTGTCGAAACAGGTTTACAATTTTCCATCCCAAATTTGGTAAGTAATTTTCTCACATAGTCTGACTGATCTAAGATTAAAATACCCTTAGACCTGTCACGAGTGACATTTATTCCTAAACAACTCTTGAGGGGGCCAAGATTTTTAATATCGAAATTACTGTCCAAAACATTTAATAATTTCTTATAATTGCTGCTGTCTCTACTATAGAATATGTAAAAATCGTCCACATACAAGGCTACTATAATCAAATCATTTTGTGCCCTCTTAGTATATACACAGGGTTCACATTTGCTCTGTACAAATGAATTTGAAGAAAGCAAGTCATGAACCTTTTTGTTCCAAATTCTACTTGCCTGCTTCAATCCATATATACCTTTAGATAATAAGCATACTTTACTACTGTCTCCATTATTAAAGCCCGGGGGCTGTTCCATGTATATGGTTTCCTGGAGATCGCCGTTTAGAAATGCAGTGGTGACATCAATGTGGTTAATGTTTAGATCTAATGTATTTGCTAATGAAAATAAAATGCGCATACTAGAGTGTCGTACTACGGGGCTAAAGGTGTCTGTATAGTTTACACCATGGACTTGTGTAAAGCCTTTGGCAACTAGACGAGCTTTGTGCTTGTCAAATTTGCCAGAAGCGTCACATTTTGTCTTGTATACCCATTTGCATTTTATTACTTGCTGTCCAACGGGACGATCTACTAACTGCCACACTTTATTGGCAAGCAATGAGTTATACTCATGCTCCATGGCAGCTTGCCATTTATGACTGCCAGTGCCAGACACTGCTTCCTCATAAGTCTGTGGCTCATCAAGTGATGAATGGGCCATAAGGGAAAAATCAGTATCGAAGTCATCATACCTGCATGGAGGTTTTAAACGAGTGCTACGTATTGGGCGCGAACCGAGTACGGGCGGCACGGGATGAATGATGTCCTCCCCTCCAGCTGACGCCTCGGACGATGACGGCACCTTAACATGCGCGTCACCACGCGGCGAGTCAGCAGAGCACGGCTCAGTTTCGCTGCCTGTACAGTACTCCAGTTCTGAAATGACGGATGATTCCAAGTTATTTTCATTGTATGATTCATTTATTCTAGAATTATCATCTATAGTACTAGAATTCTTATTTAAAATTGTATCATGACTAGAATTTGATAAACTTATGCTATTATTACTAATGACCACTTCATCATTCTGACTAGAATTTATTTCCTTATCAATATTAGAAGAATTACTATCATTACCATTATATGAACTAAGGGGACTAATATCACAGTTATTGTCACTCCATTCATAAAAAAATAGTTCATTATTAAGTTTATCACATTCAATATTATTATTATTTTCAGTCTTTTTATAAAACTTATCTTCTAAGAAAGCTACATTCCGAGAATAAACCACTTTAGTAGGGTTCGAGGGGTCCAGCAGCCTGTAACCTTTAGAATTTTCACAATAGCCAACAAATATATATTTTTTACTTTTGGCATCTAATTTTTGGCGTTTTTGTGCAGGTACCAAAGAGTATGCAACACACCCAAATACCCTTAAATGACTGAGGTTTGGCTTAGAACCAGTCCAAATGCCTTCAGGAGTCATGCCTGAAAGGGCTGAAGTTGGGCTCCTATTTTTTAAATAAATGGAACACATCACTGCCTCACCCCAGTATTTTTTGCTTAAGTTGGCATTTTGCAGCATACACCTGGCTTTATTTAGCAGCGTCAAATTCAATCTCTCGGATACACCGTTCTGCGACTGACAGTAGGGTATACTGGTTTGATGAACGATCCCTTCTTTAGCCAGATACTCTGCAAATCTAGCATTGCAATATTCTCCACCCCCATCGGAACGCAAAACTTTCACTGGCAAGCCTAACTGCTTTTCTACAAGTGATTTAAATTTAATAAAAGTGGACAATACCTCCCATTTATTCTTCAGTAGGTACCCAAAGGATTTCCTTGTGTAGTCATCTGTAAACGTAACCAAGTACCTCGCACCTCCAAAGCTGCTTTCTTGCATTGGTCCGGCTACATCGCTATGAATAAGTTCCAATGGCTTGCTAGCTCGTGACGCTTTTCCCACAGGGTAAGGTTGAGCGCTCAACTTTCCCTCGAGACAAGCCACGCAGCTCTCTAAGGGCTGTTTACTCTGAAACAGAACACCAGAAGCAACACCATTTTTTAAGGAACACATACCTTGTAGACTTAAATGACCAAGCCGTCGATGCCAGAGTTCAGCCGGCACAGACAGAGCAGCAACATCAGTACTCTGTGATTCCTGTCTAGGGCACAGGAACATAGAAGAGTACACTTCCTGCCAGGATACACCAGACTGGCACACACCTACATTTACATTCAACTTGTATAAACCATTATTATTAGAAGCAGTGCCTATACAGCTGCCAGTAGCTCTGTCCAAAATAGAACACTTTGTGCTGTCAAAAGAAACCTGAAAACCACACTCAGTTAGTTTACTAACTGACAAAAGATTTGTAGCAAGCTGAGGTACATACAAGACATCTTTTAAATGACTGAGAACATTATTCGATTCATTGATGTCACCCATACCAAGGCATTGTAACTCTTTGCCATTGGCAATAGTTATTGTCTTATTATTACATGGTTTGAAATTACATAAATAATTTTTATTATTAGTTAAATGAACCGAACATCCCGAATCAATATAGAAATCTGATGCTTGATGTTTGGCCATGAATGCTGTTACCAAAAAAGTGTTATTATTACTGTTATTAGTATCACTTGTCACTTTTTTATCACGCTTTAATTTAAAACACTTAGCACGTATATGTCCTACTTTACGACAATAATTGCACGTCACCTTTTTCTTGGTTTTAATTAAATAAGCAGCATTGGCCCCTACAGCGTCATTGACATCCTGTTTCCTAAATTCTTCTTGTAAGATCCTCGAACGTACTAGCTCACTTGAAAGAGTGCCGGTCATACAAGCAGTTTCCAAGTTTGAGACCAGGGCATCATAGTCGGAGGGCAATCCACTCAAGAGCAGCTCCGCGATCTCACTATCATCGATGAGTTTTCCTATGTCGGCTAGTTGTTGGACAACTGTCATAATAGCTTCAATGTAGTCACTCATCGACGAAAATTGATTGAACTCCATTCGGTGAAGGCGCCTCAGCAGTAGAACTCTCCTATACAGACCCTTATCCTCAAAAACTTTGGAAAGCTGGTCCCAAGCCTCCTTTGCCGTACTAGCAGTACGCACATATTGGTAGCAGGATGTCTTAATGCTCAAACAAATCCTAGCGAGGGCACGCTGATCGCGCTGAGCATCCTTATCGGTGCCCTGCACACAGCTCCACAGGTTTTCTAAGGTTAACACCATCCTCATGGTGAATTTCCACGTATTATAGTTTTGAATGCCATCCAATTTGTCGATTTGTACATTCGCTCCACCAGTACTAATCGAAAGCGAGCGGGAAGGCAAATTTTCATTGCCAGGAGAAGGCACGTGGCCGCCGCCGCCGCCGTTGTCACCGACGTCCGGTAAATTTTCATTATCTGGCATATTTGTAATGGCGCACAGAAATTACTCTAAATATTTATTCCAGGTACGTACTTTAATGCTCCTTTTGATTACGGGCAGCTTCTTCTTCTTTCTTTAACTGGGGTCCATAACCTGTTGGAGGTCGCACGTGGATCGGACGGCATGAGTTGCTGAAGAAGCGGAGCCCCGGGCCAGATCAGACGGACGTCGGGAATCGCGGGATATCAGTTTGCAATTATAAAGTCAAGTCGTAGCAAACATTTCTTTTATTTAATTATATACATACGGGAACAGTACCTACATGACAGCACCAAGGCAAAAGGAATAGAGAAAGTATCCATCTTGAAAAAATAGTGAGGTGCAAAACGTTTAGTGTTGCACCGTAAAGCAAAGTTTTACGGTATTATGATGCATACATACAATATGCAAAAAGCAATCTTAACAATTGTAACCGGGTTATACCACTGGTTTTTTTTTTAAAACACTTATTGTACGAAATATCATTTTCATATGTAACAGTGGCTTTTCGGTGAAGGAAAACATAGTGGGGAAACCGGTCTAGTTCCAAAAAGATCTAGTTTTTGCTCTGGGTTGGAAGGTCAGATGGCAGTCGTTTTCGTAAAACTAGTGCCTATGCAAAATCTCGGGATTAGGTACCAAAGCGAAGCCCGGGCTCCTTTAAGAGGGGGCGCTCCGCGAAATCGGGGTTCTTAGATTGAATATTTACCTATGACAAACTAAAGCGAATGCCAGGAAAAAGAACATACCAAAACTACATCATATTTGCAATTGAATCGTCTGAACAAAACCATACAAAACCAAAATTGCCTCGATAGAAAAGAACCGCCAAAACATGTCTTATTTTTACTCAATTTCAATAGTGTGAGGTTCCCGTGCATATAAATTAAGTAAAAGTTGAGTGTATAATAGCTTTTCACATTACCTAATGAAAGTACTAGCGGGGTATTTTTATGTAGTCCCTTTTCAGACTTATTGAGGTGAAACCTATTTGGCGTATAGGCCTTTTTTATTTAGCGCGATACCCTTTCTCCCGTCGCGTGTTTCGTGCGGTTCTGTATATCTTTTGTTGCCGTTCGCGGGCGGAGTCAGTCGTAATCGCTCCGCTGAGACGAGAGGACTACGTTCTGTGCTCTCACGACAGCACGATGAACATAATTATTTCAATAATATTGTGACCCAGTATATTCGTCCAGTGAATGAACGTATCATTACATTCCAGTAGATATTTTGCTACATTTTGAAATAATATATTTAAAAGTCGACCTTAACATATAGATCTTAAAGTTCAAAATACAACTATAAGATTACGCAGCGATCGGCGGGTGACCGGCTTCTTAGAATAATTTGTGCAGTACATGCAAAACTAGACGAACATTTTTCTGTCGATCGTGTATTTACTTTATGAAAGATTATCATTTATCACTATCACTATCACTACATAGTATAAAACAAAGTCGCTTCCCGCTGTCTGTCCCTATGTATGCTTAGATCTTTAAAACTACGCAACGGATTTTGATGCGGTTTTTTTTAATAGATAGAGTGATTCAAGAAGAAGGTTTATATGTATAATATAGTATCCGTGCGAAGCCGCAGCGGATCGCTAGTTGAGAATAAATCCGGTTATGTTCAAAATCGATGTCTGAGAGGTCTAAATACGAAGTCATAGTCAGAAATATTTCAAAAAGTGGTCGCATTATTTAAATTTTTTGAAACATTCGTTGTAAATTAATATGCGCGTTTTTTTAAAGAACAACATACATTGGCAGGCTTCTCAAGGGTGAAGATTCTAGAAATGATGTCCATTTTGAATTCCAAGATGGCGGACATTGCTTTACGAATTTAAACTTTCGTGAGACGTGTTGAAACAGTACTAATAATTACACGGTTCAACTCACGTTTTAAATGTCACTACGGGCGACATGTTTCGAACTCTTCGGGAATTCTTCTTAAGGATGAGTGTTTTCGCGGCGGTGTCGCTTGAATCTTGTCGTGATTCAAGGACACCGCCGCGAAAACACTCACCCTGAAGAAGAACTTCGGAAGAGTGCGGAACATGTCGCCCGTAGTGACATTATTGACATTGTTTTTCTTTAAAATCATCACGGGTGTCGCTTTTAGGGTTATCGAGAGTGCAGATTCCAACAATTATTGCCTGCGAACTTTTGATATTAAAAAAGTGAACATAATTATGCACTTTTTCTTTAATATGTTCAAAATTGATAACTAAAGGGCCAAAGCGTCTCCATTGTCTCCAAGTACGAATCCGAGATCAGAATTGAAAAATTTGGCCGCCACACAGTAGTGGCCTGAAAATCTGACTTTCATAGACATGATCGAAGTTTTCATAATATATTATAGTTTTTTTTAATGCTACTAATAAATTCACGTATTAAATGACGCGACAGGCGACATGTTTCGAACTCTTCGGGAGTTCTTCTTTTACTAGCCATTATTATGCTAGCTCACAACCCTTACGTGATTTAGTAAAAAAACGGAAGGCCATATTTCAGTTATAGCTCCGGTGGTTTTTTAAGCAACAAAATGTAGGTAGTGGTATTCCTTGGGTAATTAAAGTAATTTGTACTCTATAAAGTGAGTGTTTTCGCGGCGGTGTCGCTTGAATCTTGTCGTGATTCAAGCGACACCGCCGCGAAAACACTCAATCCTGAATAAGAATTCCCGAAGAGTTCGAAACATGTCGCCCGTAGTGACGTTTAATACGTGGGTGAACCGTGTAATTATTGTCATTGTTTTTCTTTAAAGTCATCACGGGTGACGCTTTTAGATTCCAACAATAGGGGCGTAGACACTAAATAAAATAATGTGATATTTTCTCGAAGAAGGATAAAAAAAATTGTAAAATGGAGAAAAAATCAACGCAAAAGGTTAAATAATCACGAAGTTATAAGTGTCCAAAGTTTTAAGAAGGGATGTGTTCTGTCCCTTTTTCGCAAAACGCAACTTCATATGAAACGATGACGCTGGAAGAATGTGACGTCACAGAAGACGGCAACGTGCCGCGCGCATCGTGGTTCTGTGACGCCGTCGACGCGGCCTGCCGGCAGCATCCTGTAATGTGACGTCACACACCGTTTGCGTTTTCTCTCTCTAACAAGCAATATTAAAACGGTTGTAGCTTCGTAATTCTTTGAGATATCTGAATGGGATTTTCATCACTATGCATATTTTTTTGCCTTCTTTCTTTTGGAGTAATAATAATTTTCGAGTCTGCACCCGAATTATTGCCTGCGAAGTTGGACATTTTTATATTAAAAAAAGTGAACACAATTTTGCAGTTTTTCTTTAATACGAGTATGTTCAAAATTGATAACTAAAGGGCCAAAGCGTCTCCATTGTCTCCAAGTACGAATCCGAGATCAGACCCCGTATCATGGTCGGCCTTATCACTCGATAAGTGACAAGATAGGGGCATCGTCTCGTTCTATCAAACGGTGTCAGCCAGTGACGGACGCTCTATCGTGTCACTTATCGCGTGATAAGGCCGACCATGACACGGGGTCAGAATTGAAAAATTTGGCCACCACACAGTGGCCTGAAAATCTGGCTTTCATAAACATGATCGAAGTTTTCATAATAAATTACAGTTTTTTTTTAATGCTACTAATAAATTCACGTATTAAATGACGCGACAGGCGACATGTTTCGAACTCTTCGGGAGTTCTTCTTCAGGATTAGTGTTTTCGATGTTTGTTTTGAAGAAGAACTCCCGAAGAGTTCGAAACATGTCGCCTGCCGTGACATTTACGTTAATTTTTTAACCGTGGATTTATTAGTAGTATTTTAGATATGTCTCACAAAAGTTTAAATTCGATTATAGCTGTTTTTTTGCTTTAGCCTTTTACGAGACATTATTATGCTAAATTACAACCCTTACGTGATTTAGTAAAAAACGGAAGGTCATATTTCAGTTTTAGCTCTCGAAACTGACTTAGCTACTAGCGAAAATTATATCTTCAAATATAGGTACTTACAGATTTTGTCTTTCTTTCCACTTATTATAATTATCTATAGGTATTCATCATGTTTCATCTGACTGTCGGGGCATATACTATGCGAGAAGGAGCGGGGCAGCAATAGACGCATCAGCGCGGCAGGTACGGGGCGCGCGGGTGATTTCTGATTTTTCCCTGGCGATACGCCCCCTCTTAAGGTTAAACGCTAGGAGGATGAGACGGGTGCATACAATTTAAAGTCATCATTTTGGTAGGATACTGGTTATGCATGCATAACCAACAAAAGTCATAAATTAGTTCGCATATATTTTTTAACCATAATGTTTAAGAGCATAACTAACAATTATCATAAATGTATTGCAGATTTAAGCATAACTATCAATCGCCAAAATAGTTTTGTGCATAACGTTTTTAAGTCATTTAAGACAACCATTTTTAATCATGTACATTTTGGACAAATTAAATTGTATCTTTTGTAACCTAACCTAACATTCTTTTTTTTAAACAAACGTACGGCAATTGTCGACGTCTCCCGGCCTCGCCGGGTGCCTATTTCCGCTCTAAGGGACACAAGATAATCATAACCTACCAAAAATAAAATTGTTATGATTATTTCTTTTTTTACTGCGTGGGGCATGGCCCTGCGTCCCCCCTTATTTATCTGCGCTAATATAATTAAACGCTGGTCAACTATTTTAATAGCTTGTTATTTTTGCGAATCAATCATAATAACAGTCTATTTATGACAAAAAAATATTATGATCTTCAATATACTGAAAGAAATTATTATGATATTCAAAATTAAGTTAAATAAAATATATGACATAGTACAGTATTGTAACTATGAAAGTATTATGTTCAGGGTACTAAATACTTTTATGACCAACAACTTTATGCGTAAAGTGTTATGCTAATCAAAATTATGACAATAGATATTATGCGACTAGTGGAGGACCTGATGCGACAATACTTTTTGGTAAAATATTCAGATTCAATTGCTATTGCCGCCCGCCTCCGCGGAGTTTGGTGCTGAGTTGTAGCGGACGCACGATGGACGTCCTACTCACTAGCTTCATTAGGCACACACGAGAAGTTACAGCTGCTTGTTATGTGTAGTGACACAGTTTTAACCCTGTTAACTATACGTACGATGTTTTAGGGTTTACTAATTGAGATGGATTCTCATACGTGAGAGCCTTTGCCCACTGCAGGGTAGGGCATATATTATACATATCAGGCAGAAGGTTATTTACAGAATTAAGTTCATATTTTATAAAATTCCATATAGTTAAAATAAATGTGTATCAATATATATGTAATCACGTCCTCCAAAACCTGGCACTACACTCTTCATGGACGGACACCACGATGTTAATTGGCCACTTCTCTATACTGAACGAAGTCGGTTTGGTTGAATAACGGTTAAGGTCAATGTCAAAGTTTTGCAAGTAGCCTTCCGGTATTAGCAGATATCTGCTGATTAGTACTAAGCTAAGACGGCCATCTTACTTACTCGTTCTTAAACTCCGAGTATCTACCACTTATTTAATAAACAATATAATCCCGTACCACCAAATTAGCCCTAAACTTTCTAATTAGGCGAAAAACTCGACGCCTAAGTATCACTTACATCTAGCCAGCGTCCGATTAGCAAAATGAAGGGCACCAATTACACAGCCAAATGGCACGGAAAATTATCCATATCCTCTGAGGCTTCCAGGAAATTAAAAGTTATCTGCCAAGGGCGATACGGAAGCATATTTAAAACAGCAGCATTTTACCCAAACATTTTAATAGCAACTTTCGATGTTTGCCCAATAATGGATAATTTTATTCTCAATAAAGGATAGTTTTATTTTTATGGTTTTATGTTATGGCAACTAATATCTATTCTAATTATATTATATTTTTTGTGTTTCTTATTATATTTTCAGGACATTGTTCAGAAGCTTGCGCACAATTAGAACTTTATTTATTTAATTGCTTGTGATAGTAGAAACTTTACTTTAAATCATATCACAAATCCTCCATAATTCTCACATATTAAACAAAACCTGAATCTGAATGATACTCTAAAACCCAAAACATCCGAATCCACCTCTTATACTTGTTCTTGAGCCGGCAAACTTTGCTTATTTGTAAAAGGTATCTCCGATATTGGTCGCCAAATTATTTCGTGAAATTCTTTCTACGTATATAAATTTTCATGACTTTCCGATGGGAGCAATTAAAACTGTCATGTTTTTCCGAAGTTCCCCAAGTAAATTATACTTTAGCCGGTCAAATGTTATTTTCGATGCAGTAAATTACGTCCGCGTCACTCATTTCTGCTTTGATTTATGGATCAATGAATATCCCTACCGCAGTATTTCAAAATACCTGCACCCATATATTATACAAAGTGTATTAAAAATAGACTTGTACTCGTATAAACCAGAATACGCGAACATTTTACCAACACAGACCATTTAAGCGAGGTACATAGCAACTAACGTAGGTCGCGTTTTAGTCTGGTAAAGAACTGAGCCATTTCTGGTTACAAAATAGAACATTGACCAAGCAGCCTTTTGCGCCACCTGCTACAAGTCGTTTGTCTTTTGTCTCACAAGCTGGCGCAGCGTCATAAGAACTCTAGAGCACTATTGTCTGCGAGTAGTTGGCATCTCTCAGCCCTTCGTAAAGTGCCGCTGAAAGCTGTTATCGATCTATGCAATACAAAATAATATAAAAAATCCAATATCGCAATGAATACATCGTTACCTATTTTCCACATGCACTAACCTCAAATTAAGAACAACAGAGATAATTTGTTTGTGAAACATTTTAACAACGTAAATATACTACCTGTTAATTTATTAACCATGGCCAAAAATGTACTTGCTCAGGTAGGTACTTAATGGAAAATTAACATGGGTCTCGGCGTTAAAGGCATTTATTTGAATAACCATTTCAAGTTGAATAATTCTAATATTGTTTATTTACAAGCAAAAAACTCAACGAAATCACTTTACGTTTTACTGGAAACGTAATCTGGGGAATAAAAAAGTCTTAGGGCTTCCCCTGGGTCGACCCGGCAAATGGAGTGCTCGCCGGGCAAACGACGGCTTTTTGTCAACCGACAATACCACAAATTGTGGACGCGGGGACACGCGTCCGGGTGGCGGCCATATTGCGATACGCAAAAATGATCTCGCGATAAAACACGAGAGTCATAGTATGAGTATGCCTTGTGCTTTTATGACCCGCAGCCGGGAATGTGATTTTCACAAAAGTGTGAAAAGTTAAGCACTACATACTCGTACTACCTATTCATATAATTATTAGAATAGCCTTATTTTTTAAACGTTCACGACTTAATGTACAGCAAAAAAAGAGAACAAGTAACGAGAACTTCATTAACGATTAGATAAGAATATATTTAGGAAATTGCTTGAAAAACATGCTTGGAAAAGGCAAGCCAAGGGTTATCTATGCCTAAGCAAAAAGTACCTGATTGATCGTATGTAAACTATGTTTTATAGTTGTAGGTATTGGCAAAAAATATTCAATGAAAATTTATACAAAATAAAACGACTTTAATGTTGTTTTGTTTCGCCATGCCACACAGACACATATTCCCATTTTCTTTCCACATGAACTGCTTTCCAATAGCATATTACGTGGTTACTATAGTCCAGGCAATGAACTGACAACTCGTATGGAAAAAATGTCAATTTTGGAAATAATTTATAATAGCTTATTTTTTATGTATAACGGATATATTATCAAATAAATAGTTACCCAGCGACAGAATCCGACAAAATTTCAGACATCGAAAAAATGATAAGTTAACTGGCTTTTAAAAAGTCAGTAAAAATATTAATAAATGTTTTTGTCTTTATTTTGGTTCATTTACATTTGCTCTATAATATTCAAGATAAATCGTACAAAAAAAGATATTGCATGCTTCATTTAAATCTACATAATTACTTCCGGGTGGAAAGTTTGTCGGATTCTTGACTAAATCATCTTGGAATAACATTTTCAAATGAAATCAACAAAAAAAACGCTATTATAAATTAATGTTTTTCAAAACCGTATTTTGCCTGGAGTACTACAGATAATTGCCAAGTCGTCGCAAGCATAATAATAATAACACTACTACTTGCTCTGTAGTAGTGTTGTGTTCCTGGAGGTGAGCAAGGTCGCCGGAGCTCCCAAGGATGCTTTGTGTTGTAAGCGAGGGAATTTGTTCCTTCAGCTCTCAACACAGCGAATCCTCAAATATATGAAGGGTCGGCAACGGCCATGTTACTTCTTTGGAGTTGCATGCGTCTATAGGCTGCGGTGTCCGCTTACCATTAGGCGGTCCGTACGCTTGTTTGCCACCGTTGTTGTATAAATAATAATAAGGATATATATATCTGTACACGCCTTTATGCCATTGACAATAGAGTCCTGTACAGATATTAAATGAAAAGTTTATTAAGTACATTTGTATCATAAGTGAAAGAAATTAGATTTATATGTAGATTATTACATTTTGTACATCTATTTATTATTATTATCATTATCATAAAAAAATAATCAGCCAGTATCAAACTAAGCATTGTTCTGTCACGAATGATCTCAGCTTCCCATGAACGGAAAAACATGAAACATTTTTTAATAGTACCTTATTATTCTAGCTTCCGCTTAGGATAGTTTTTATCCGACTGCGACGATTAATTATTTTCCGAAACATTTGACCTCATTAAATTATTCATTTCTTCTGCTTGATTTCGTAGCCGCTATATCTGTCAACTGTCAGTGACGTTAAAATGGCGGGCTTGCCATAACTATCCAACAGTAATGATTTCGATCCGGTGTTGTGATAGACCTTCACAAAACGCATATTTAAATCTAAAGCATAAAAAATAATTTTTAATTACTTCTTCAAATCCTAGCTCCCATATCTGTCAAATTTAAGTGACGGCAAAATGGCGGGCTGGTCTTAACTATCCAATATAATCATTTCGATCCGGTGTGTGTGGTAGACCTTCACAAAACGTGTTCTAAACGATAAAGCATAAAAAAATAATCGATTCTAATCTGGGAACTTATTATGCACTACATTCGTATTAAGGTGTAATTTCAATAAATGTATCATCAAATTTCAACAAAATACCGTCAAACGTCAAAAGCCTGATGACTATCTTCTATTTTTGAATAGCATGGCATCGTGCTGTTTACGCGTTCAGCAAACAAGTCTTTTTGAGTTTGATTACACTTATGACAAGGGGGCTCGGGGTCGCGTTATGGTTATAGAACTTAAGTGGTTAGGTTTAGTTTGGAAAATATAAATTGGCCATCTGATATCTAACTAAAAAGAGATCTTTTGTTCCGCGTAAAGACTTACCGACCAATGGGTACTCGAAAGTATTATCTATTATTCATTCCTAAACACATCTTTACCCCAGAGTCGGAGTGACTCAAGTCCATTTCAGTCATCACGTGTTTTATTTATTTAATTTAAAACATGTTTAAAAATATGTAGAGAAGAAGCTCAATATAAATTTGAATGCTGCAGCCTATGTCCTACCTGTTGGATTTATTGCCAAAAGCATCTACTCAACTTCTATCCTCATATTCATAAAACTTGAAATTCCTTTGATAAATAAAATGTGTTTTGTCCCTTTCTTACGGATTTAAATATCAGAGTGACAGATAAAGACGAATTTTCAACGTTTACTTGATAGCTTAAATAAGAACTGCATGTTTCCTATGTCCAAGAGAAGAAATGCATTGATTCTCACCACATTACCATGCAAAAGAAGTCGCAGGTACAGTTAGTTTATAATATTATTAATTTATTTTCTAATTTGTGGTTCGAGGCTATGGACTGACTTGGCTGACTTCGCAAGTCTTTGTTTCTCAACCACCAGCCTGTCTCCATGCCTATTGCTCCGCAGGGGATATCTGGACTTCGTGCCCTTGCATTTGAAATTGCCGAGATTTTTGCGTGTGATATTTATGTTCGTATATTAATACCCCACTGTACACGTTTGCTGTTCGGGGCAAGGTTCAGATCGGTTAGACGCGGCGACATTTTCCTGCGTTGCAAACCCGATACAAACGCGATTCAGTACCTACCAATACAGGGGCGCTACCCAGAAACGAAATCTAATTTCGTTCGTGCATCTTCCTCTCTGTCACTCGAATATACAAGTGCGACAGAGAGCGAGACAGCCCCTCAGGTGATTTTGGCAGATATTCTATAGCTAATAGTGTCGCGCCGCGCTTTCGTGAAGAGCGCGTTTGTATCGCTGCATAAAGTAGGCAATATACAACAACTATGAACTGTTCTATAACACACACACTGAACACAATACACAAATGTTTTCACATCTCTGATCATTACTTTCCCCAGATGCGGCTGCGTCAAGTGGGTTCTGAAAAGAAACGCGTCTCGGGCCATTTAAACTCAATGATCATTATGTGCCAGGGCAACGATCAAAGACGAAAAGCGATGAGCGGGTCTGAAAGCTGACGTTTTTAGGAGTACTCGTATTTATGATATTTTCAAAGGCTCGGGTTCTGACCAGCTGGAGTGGGATTTTGACCCAATATCCTTTGCGTTGGAAATCATATAAATTGCAGGACTTCTGGCGCGACAGCACTTACTCGATGACACTTTCTACTTAAGAGGATCTTATGAGATAACAATTAGAATGATAATCCTGTTTTTATTCTGGAATTTTACTAATATTAATATGAAGTATTATCAAACCACAATTAGAATGGTTATTAGAGGTGACAGTTTTGCCATAACAACATGTCACTGTATAATGTTAAGTATGTAAACGGACAGTTATTCCAACCCCATTCTAATCGCGTTTTCATAATAGAATATGTGTAATATGTGTGAATATATGTGTAGAATGTGTGATTGTGTGTAATATGTGTGTGTGTATGAAATATGTACTTTTCCAAATTTGTACATAACGAAAACTCCAACAGTTAATTCTAACATGTCCGTAAGTACCACAAGATTGTCTTTGATAGAATCAGATGTCTCTATTTCCAGTTTAGCAATGTACATGAGAAGTAGGTTTTACGCTATCTTTGGGGTAGATTTATATCCTCGTATGACAAATTTGAGTAAATATGTATATTACAGTCATATGATATAAAAATGTACTGCGTCACTTCGTCTGACAAATTGTATTGATCAGTTTTGATAGAGAGAGTACATACCTAACGACGTGTAGCTACGCTAAACAATATTGTAATCACAAAATTAAATACAAACATCTACCGCGCTTCAACAGTTAGTAGGTAAGCGAAATGTATTCCTCAGTTGTTGAAAATATTCCTAAACGTTCTTATATTCCTCCAAAGTGTAATTCAGTCCAATTTTATTCCAAGATTTTCACGTTTAACCTTCGATTAAGTCCTTATTCCTGTTTGGTACATACATATGACACACTATGCAACTGCTAATGTACCTTTTTATAAAATGTAAAATGTTAGCCTTTTTATCAGATTAATATCAAAATAAATTGACAGCTGGAAAAACCAATTTTCCAGCTGCCGTTTGCGTCAATCAAAGCATTTTAATTAAATGAATAATAGTGAGTGGCAGTGGCAGTTTTTTTATTCACAAGATGAAATCGAATCAGAATACTATGCAAATAGACACACGGCTTCAAATATTAATATCAAAGTATTCTGGACCTTCGCAAGTGCTTCTCATCTTTTTCTGCTTATTTAAGAGCGGTATTGTCGGTGTAGCTCAAAGTAGGCACTTCATTTACTCCGATCCAGGCAACCTCTTTGACAATATGATACGACCTCACCTTTACGATACGATCAACCTTTTTTTTGAGCTGCTCTATGTAGTTTATTCTAGGTCTTCCTCTTCCTCGCTTCCCCTCTCTCTTTCCTTCAATTATATTGAGTATGAACTTGTCATGTCGTATGAGGTGGGTTATTGTCAGATTTAGGTGCGCGTCTTTTCGGTGGACATTGCCAAAGTTAAGGGCTTTAAAGCCTAATTTTTGGTTAAACTCTGAATCCGCATAAACGGCGTCGCCTCTTCTATAATTCTATGCGATTAAAACATATTATATACGGGGTGTGGCCTGTAATGGGAGCAATAAATTTAAGGGCTGACTCTATGTATTATCCGCAGTGATTCTGTAAAGGTACCAGTGTTTCAAGATTCTTGAATTCGGAAATAATCTTATCTGAAGTTGTGATACTTACCTAAGTAATGGATCTCGACATCTCGATATCGTAGCATGCCAGTCATTAACTATCTTGGTAGAACACTGGGCACTTTCGTAATTGCGATTATACTAACTTTGGTTTTCTAATTCTTTTTGTTTTTTTTTTTCAATTTTACAAGATTTTTTGGTGTTTTTGAAGTAAAACAAAATGGATATCATTCCAGTTAAGCAAAAGAACACACGTACGCTTTTACTTATTTTTTTTTCTATTTTTTTTTCAATTTTTTTTCAATTTAACCACTTGGAAATAATTACTGATTAACTTAATAAGCCACCGTTTAATTTTTTGCTCCTATTACAGGCCACACCCTGTATAAACATAAGCCCTTAACTATTGCCCACTGAAAAGACGATTTTTGTTTTACCGACTGACAATGACCCAGGTGCCCTATCATGTTCCCTCTTCTATTTTGTAAGTTTCTCATTAACTGCCTGGTTTGTCTCACTCTATTCAGCACTTCTTCATTGATTACCCTGGCTCTCTCTAGCAAATTTTCTCCATTCGCCTCCAACACCACATCTCGAACGCTTCTAATATCTTTGTATCTTTCTGTATCGCAAACTGTGCTAAATAATCGTAAATCGTATCATGACGCGACTGACTTTAAAGACACTCTGAATTGCCTCGTTCATTGCTTGAAAGATTGATGTGATAGCGACGCCGTCGCGCCGCGCTTGTACTCGTAGCTATATGTGGTCGCTAGTGAAAGGTAGACAATATACCTAACCCGTAGTCAGTGCCACTTCCACACCGTTGATTAGAACCTGGCGCCGTGTCGCTCCGCCTACCCGTAGTCGCTTTCGACTGACAATGACAACGCATTACACCCCGTTCACATTGCGTCCGTTACCGTGTCCGGGAGGCATCCGTCTCTTTCGCTCTCGGGCGAAACATCGCAAGCGAGAAAAAGAGGGATGCCTCCCGGACACGGTAACGGACGCAGTGTGAACGGGGTGTTAGGTGTCCCGCCGCGTACTAGGTCACGATTGTGATTGTGACAAAAGCTACTACTTAGGTAGGTTTTCGTGAATATTCCTGCATTGCTTTTGTGTCCTCCTATAATAATATATTTCTGATTAAAACTTTAAAGGCCTGGAAAAAATAAGCTTGATTGAGGCAAAATACATTCTTTCATTTCTTTGTTTTGGAATTGGTAAAGGAGAACAATGACATGATTTTTCCCACCGGAGGGGAGCGTTAGTACAATGTAACTGTAATTTTTCCATATAAAAATTTACATTGATAACTACGAGTACCTAATGTACGAATAATGCGTTACGTGATCGACCTGCAGATTTGTGTTTGTTTTATATCTTTATTACACATAAAATTAGAGCATCAAATAAATAAACTTAAAAACCGTTTTAACGTAAGTAGAAAGGGTTTGCGTCTGCTTTCATTGTTTTGGCATTAACTAAAATCCGTCGTAATGCAGTGACGTGAGTGCCGCAATCTCCATCACCCCCGCTTAGTTAGTTAACGCGAAATTAGCGTGGTATGCGGTTTCATTTAATTATTAACTGGTAGCTGACTTCGTCATGAGATACGAAGAGAAACATTTTACTTGTTTAAGTAAGTCACGTAACTAACTATGTTGAAGTTTTAGATCGTTTTATGTTAATTCGTGGATTGAAGGCCTGACTTTGGAAGACTTAAAAATTAATTGCTATAGGTATCACCAACATTCTACATACTTTATCATAAAAAAAAATAGATATTACCTACCACTAGTATTGTGATAAAATAACATTATGGCGTTATAATCAGAACTCAGAAAGGGTGAGCTATTCTTATGTAATTAATGTCAAGTGTAGATATTATTATATGATATATGGATACACCCTGAAAATAAATATTAAAACCAAAACAAAACTTTATTCATTATGATTAAACTATAATGACAATGCATTGTAAAAATTGTACTGACTAAGGTTCTTTTTTCTTCTAAAGTTTCTGTGTAATGGTAATAAAGAACTGACACATTGCATTGATTCTAATTCACTTGTGTTCGTTTTAACCGTAACATAACGCTCGTAGCAGAAAGGCAGCATAAACAAAAAAATTTCATTAGTTATTAGTTTAATGACAGGTATATCCATGTTATGCAAACTTTGAAAACAGCTCACCCTTTCCGAGCTCTGATTATAACTGATTAATTGAAGTCACCTCTGATATCAAAGTCCCATCTCGACGGTACTAATCTATTTTACTATGAGTATTTTCATTACGTTAATTTGCATAATGTGTAACGCTGAAGATCTGGGATAATACTAGGATAAAGGTCATCATACCTACTTGTCATACTTTATTAGGAATACCCACACAATATAAAAATGGCGTATAGCAAAAACATGAACATCAGGGGTAGCCCATACCTACCCTCAACTAGGGTAAAGGATTATCAAAATGTATTTCGTAAAGGCGCCATGATCAAACGAACGACGTATTTAAATAAAATATCCAAATCCCACAAGAAGTCCTGCACTAGCATAGATATTACAAGTAAAGTATAAGATGCAATCACTAAGAAATGAAGTAGTCACTGATAACGCTTTTTTCCCACTTACAATATGAGGGGTGGTCCAAAGTCTCCAACTTTCGCCTTTTGCAATATTGCTTTTTTATTAAAAGTGAACCTACTTTTCACACACATAAATCTGATATGCAGAAATTAAGTTATCGTGGCAATTTCAACTACCTACGGAAGAGATGGCTTTATTCTCAAAGTTAGCAAACCACGCAGGTATAGTTGAATAGGGGGTTCTGCCTTTTATCCGAACTTTTTATTTCCGAATTTCACTTTTCGCCGATGATTCACTTTGACAACTGACTAATGACATTTTTTTTATATAACAACGTTTCATTTGGTAGAGTTATTTTAAAGTCGATTACTGGAATGCCTTAATTTTTTTTGGGATACTTTGGCAAATCTTTCAGTTAGTCAGAAAACTATTAACCGAATAACGTTTCGTCAGTGCAACAGATCCCTTTTCTTACATTAGGCAACTTTTTACTTCAAAGAACAAGACAGCATAACATATGTAGTCAGACTTTTATTCAACGTTATTAATCTATACTGTGTGTGTCTGTGTGTGCGGTTCTAACCGTGACCAAACCGCGTACGAAGGGTGCGTCTCACGAGATATAACAACAATATATATAATTTCGTATAACATACATAACGTATAACGATCACGGCACACATTATATTTTCGTATAAGGATTATAATATAGAAGATTATGTTAGGGCAGCTAGAAAACGGCAAAAAAACAAAAAAATATCGTAACAATGGTATTATTTGTTAGGTTAGGGTTCGCTTGTGCAAAAACAAGAGGCTTTTAAGACGGCCGCAAAAGGTTATAATAAGCGTAAAGCGTAAGGGCGTGCAGGGGCTACCGCAAAGTCACCTGGGCGGCTGCCACACTACTGGCAGGAGATCCGACCTGGGAATTACAAGCGGAGGTTCTGGCCGAGGTATATCGATACGGTGCGGAGCTGAGGGCCAGGGGAGAACATCCCAACCAAAGGGAAGTAGAAGGGCTTCGGGACGCAACTATGACTGTCCTTCTCCCGAGATGGAGGGCAGATCTGGAAGTGAGCACGGCCGGCAAACTTACTATAGGGGCAATCTTGCCCCACTTTGAAAAGTGGGTCGACCGCAAACGCGGCGAACTAATTTTTCACCTCGTGCAGGTACTCTCAGGG
The DNA here is from genome assembly GCA_947578815.1 of Epinotia ramella. Lineage (NCBI taxonomy): Eukaryota > Metazoa > Arthropoda > Insecta > Lepidoptera > Tortricidae > Epinotia > Epinotia ramella. The sequence goes on from OX388201.1 coordinate 9,488,850, forward strand.
CATGGTTGCTTCGGGGAGTATCTGCACCGAGTCGCCAGTCGGGAGGAAAGCCCCCGCTGCCATGGGTGTGGCGTAGCAGTAGATGATGTGCGCCACACACTGGAGGTATGTTTGGCGTGGGGGCCACAGCGGCACAATTTGGTCACTATAGTGGGTAACGACCTCTCGCTGCCGACCATTGTATCGAAAATGCTCGACAGCGAGAGGTCCGGGAAGCTATGGCTTCTTTCTGCAAGTCCGTAATGGCCTAATGGTACACAAGGAGGCTGCGGAGAGAGAGCGGGAGAACGACTCTTCCGCTCCAAATATCCGCAGACGGAGAGCGGGGCGCGCACGCCGCCGCTATGCGCACTTGTTCCCCCCGCCGTAGTGGTCTGGATGGCAGGATCGGGGGACCCTATCTGTCCAATAAGCCCACGGGATTGTAGATCCCTGAAATTGTCCCGGGGTGCTCTCCCAGGTCGTGCCCGCGCAAACGGGTCAATCGCGAGGGTCAAAGTAGAATGCGTCAAGCGAACCTTTGGGGATTTAGTGGGTAGTCTGGGCCTTCTGTCCGGGAGTCCCACACACCCGTCTGGTCCCCCTTGACCCGGCAGACGGTGCGTAAATCATTCGCCCAGCGTAAAAAAAAAAAAGTTTTCGCTTGTGCCCCTTATCGACACTCTGGCGGTTAGGTTTATAAAGCATTTCCACATCGATACAAAAAAAAAGGTTTAGGTTAGGTTGAAACGATTGGCCTGTTTCTTTAAAAAAAAAACCACATACATACATTCCACCAAGCAACAGTCCGCAAGTTAATAATGATGTAAACACTTATCTCCAATGATGCAATTCATTCAGGCAGTTTCATTGTCATAAAAACAAGTGAACGGTTGCGCTTACCCATTTTATAAACATGTTACATAGTTATTAATGAAACCTTATTAAATAAAACATTTAAGCGTTATACCACGAAAGTATATTACTCAAACTAAACCATTCTGCTACTCGAAAGGAGGCATTTTGACAAGTCACTTTATAAAAAAAAGACCAAGCATACAGTTGGTAAAGGTGAGGTTAGGACATAAAACGAAATCATTTGATAAGTTGACACATGATCATTCGGCGACATTAAATTATGCGAAAAATTGGTTGCGAACCGGCAATACAATTTTCGGCAATAATTAGAGAATCAGTTGAATATTAATATTACCCTAAACTAAACAAACACACATTGGTCGTAATAATAAAAGTACAATACATGCGTAGTTATTTAATAGCCACTGAGTACCTACATGAGAATGCTGAGACGGTGTCCCCGGAGAAGTAAAATTGTAAACTGGAGTGATGAACTCGTTACACAACAACGACACGACAACGGGCACTGTACAGAAACGTCCGACCAAACATCTATCGATGCAGAATGAATATCTAATCAAGTTAAGTCGTATAAAGACAGGCTCAAGTGATTTCATATAATGTCTCTTAAAACCATAGAGCCATCACCAAGTTTACTTAGAATGTTTGCGCTCAAAGTACCCCTCCCCACCCACGTTCCATGATACCCATGTCCACTATTTAGCATACGACTCTGCCGTTCCAAACTAGGCTTCCACTCGCCGGTGGTGCCCCGTCTGTCGCGCCTATAAAATAAATTGAGGGACAATTCAGACCAGTAGTCGGGCATACAGAGACTTGCCGTTTTGCCGTTTGCTTGCCGTAAAATTTCATGACCCAAACAAATGTTGGTGACCGTTGTGTTTGGTAATGCAATCTTTGGAATAATTTTAGAAGCACATTTTCATTTGATAAAATTTTCACTCAGTAGGTATATTATTACCACGGCAAATAATGTTCAGGTATTTGGTCTTTCATGCATGAAACACTTTATTAAAGGAGATTTTTTTTTAGACAATAAACATTTAGTCAAATTAATTGTTATGACAATAAGTATAAAAACAAAAATATTACCACGGAAAATAACATAATAGGCAATTGGTCTTTAGGCCACCGAGCGAGGGAAACCTTCTAGAGCAAAACCGGCTCTAATGTTGTTAGGTGTTAGATATTTTTTATGCGCCTTGAAAAATCATAAAATTCATAAATCATCATCAATTTTTTGTAAAATGTTTCTCTCTTGTAGTGGTGCAATAAAGAGTATTTATTATTATTTATTATTATCATGCTTGCTTGAAAATTCTGCCTATACAAATCATTTGCCTTATTATATTTTGCGTACAATATATTTTTCCAACTAAAACATTTGACATTACATGAAATTTGGTCAAAGTACCGCTTGGTAAGCAAGTCGCGTTGTTTAAACGTTCACTTGCCAAACATTGGGTTTGTGTTATAATTATTTGTGAAGGGTTTATTTGCCACATAATAGTTTGGCAAATGAAATTGTTTTTTTTTTATAAAACCATAGTAATCCAAAAATTGGTAACCGTCAGTGCGACATAGATCATATAAAATCACTTGTAACCGTAACACTGTATGTTCTTGCCTAAAAAGCGTTACAGTTGCTTATTCAAAATGTTGCAATGCTTACGAATCTTCAAATTGCACAACAAAATAAATGTACCTTGTCATTTCATTTGAGCAAAATTTTTCTTTGTTATTTAAGCTTCATATGAGTACGAAGGATTAGGTATAAATATAAACAATGACGACTTTCGATAAAATCTAACAACCACACAAGTGCTCCAGCGCAAAATGTAATTACACTAATTAGCCTACATGAAAACGCGTCTACAGGCAATAAGCACAATATACGAAGTGTATTTTGTACATAAGCACTCATAACATAAGTATTGTAACACATGAAAAGTTCAAAAAACAAATCGTATTCACTTGCGCAAAATATCTACATGACTTTTATGCGGAATCCAAGAATCTTAAAAAGCGCATAACACGATTCATATTCGAAATGAGAACGCCTAAGTTGGTTGAAACAATATCTTCTCGGACATTAAACGTACATTCATAATACATAGCCACGATATAAATACGTAAAGCAATTGTTCTGAGCATATTGGTTCAATGGCTTAGAAGAAACGCTGACAAAACGACGGGCCCGCGAATCCCGATCTAAACAAGATTAGAGTCAGACCGTCTAGCCGCGAGATATGGCCGAGATGCTTTAATCTGGGGACCGACCCTCATGAACAAAGATATCGCATTAAAGAAAGCAATAGTTAAACCCCGACAACTTATTCCAGGAATTACGAAAGTTACATCACAGTGGGTGGCAGTTTTATCTTCTTTATACCATCACTAATGAGATAGATTAAGAGTTGCTAGAACGAGTAATATTATTATGATTTGAAGATACCTGCTGCTGATTTCTATCGAGCAAAATGTATGTCATCATGGACATGTGCATTAAATTATATAATAACTTACCTGAGGACATTAAGGTTCTCCGGGGAAACAGTTTTAATAATAAGTTGACGAATTGGCTTCTCGACAGATGTTTTTATAGTGTTAAGAGTTATTTAGATTATAAGTGACATAAATTGAATATTATTTTGAATTTGTTTAATGTAGGTATATTGTAATTGATAATTTTTATTTTTACTAAATTAATCGCCTCTTTGTAAAATATTTGCACGCCTGCATGCAGGCTGAATACACTGTTATGTTCAATTATGTAAGACCTTCCTGTACTGTATTCTGGCAAATAAATACTTTTGACTTTTGACATAATGTTACCATTTATCAGTTTTGGTAATCCGATTTAGCCAAAGTACTAAATGGTTGCCTACGCGATTACTTAAAGTTCGCTCGATATGAAACCTAGTCGCAAATTAAATACCATAATTCGGTCTCGGTCTGCCTCGTTGCCTAAATTAACTAATGTTTATTATATCTAACTAGGTTTGAACGATCCAAAATCTAATATCAAATAGAAAAAATAGAGAAAGCACAATGCGCCAGTGAAAGTTTATTGGGCACCTGGGATAGCGGTGGCGACATAAATGATTTTTGTGTTGTATAATTATCTTGCAACTGTGTTACAGTTACCAGTTGTATAGGTGTTTAGACATTATTTTTATTCTGACAAAATAAATAATGTGATTAATGAAAATAATTACTGCTGCTGTAACAACGTTTAATTAAACTAAATGACCCTCCAATTTGTCATTGACGCTCCTGCTGATACTGCTGTTGTATTTCGTTGTAGCGCCCATTTCAGAAAAGCTACACTTGTGTCCATCACAGCCAATTACCCGGAATGGTAATCGTACGATTCTGAAAAGCCTCAATTATATTAAAAGGGCAGCGCCCGCTCGAATGTTCATACCATAATTTCAGTAAAATTCAGAGCTTTTGTGAAGTAATAGCTTCGCATGGTATTCCTATTATTGGAGTTTATGACTCAAATTGCGTAAATAATTTATATCGAGAAACTATCGAACGGGATGTTTGTGATGAGACGTATCAAAACAAAACCGCGGCCCGTGGTGACATAATTATGTTAGTTATGCACCTTAGTTTTTTTTTTTTTTGCTAGCCTGTTGGAGTGTCCCACTGCTGGGCAAAGGCCTCCCCCCTGGATTTCCACTCGTCTGTCCCCCGCAATCCTTGTCCAATCACTCGAAAATGCGTCCAAGTCATCCCGCCATCTCCGCCTTGGCCTACCTCGCCGCCTGTGTCCGTATGAGCCCACTTTTGTGGATGCATGCGGCAAACATGGCCGGCCCAGTTCCACTTAAGCAAGGCAGTCTTCTTGCCCACATCTGCTATTATATATATATTTAGCACCATAGCTAATTGAGAAAAATATTAATTTACATTTGTCAGGATAAATCATACATCCGACTATTAGATCTGCGATCTGCGTTGCAACTAAGCTGCGTTAAGCGGTGTATTGTTTGGTGCTGTAAGCGAACGTCAGCGAATGGTGAACAAATTCAGATTTGCATCGCAAAATGCACTCAATGTGAAACATTGTCGAAATGCCAGCACCTCCTACATTTTGTATTGATTTACTCAGCCTGATATCCCATTATGTTTACCAAGAACCAATGCAAATATTGTCTGTTAGAGGAAATATTTTGCATTTGGCATGTACGTGGAAAGGTAATAAAGTAATAATACTAATGGATTTTCACCCTTTTGACTTTTTTCTGCAGAATCTTTAGCGGTAAAAGGTTCACTACACGAATTGAAACTTTGCTTTGGAATATAATACTAATACTAACCGCGTTAGTGATACGATACTTTTAATTACTAAAATAGAAGTAGTTTTTTAGTGCAATTACTCCATGTTTATTATTATTACATTTAAACTTTAGGATATTTAAAAAGTACCAATCATTAAAAATACTCTATAAAAAGAGAGAGACGGGCAAACAGGCTAATCTCCGGTTGGCAAGAAGACGATCTTAATAACATTAAAAAAAAATCACAGACAGTGAGTATTCCAAACATATTTATACAAATAAATTAGAAACAGTTCGGGCATACGCAAATTGCTTTTTTTATTAATTAAACTGAACGATATCTTTTTAATAAAAACAGCAGGAAATGTTTTAGTATATTAGGATACAATTTGTTTTTTCAATAATGGAGAAGGAAACAAATGTTGTTCTCAGGAAACAATCCGAACAGTGTTAAAGATAAACCTAAACTTACTCTTACCTTTTACACATTATCCTTGCTCAATCCTACTAATATTATAAATGCGAAAGTTTGAATGTTTAGATGTATGGATGTTTGCTACTGAAACAACGCCCAAACGGCCTAACCGACCTGGATGAACAGTTGTACGAAGATAGTTCATAGCTCGGACCAAAATATATAAGATGCTTCCAAATTAGATGCCAATACCTTAAGAGATGTTAACTTACATCAAAATAATTTACTTTAAATAGGAATTAACAAAACTTTTTAAATGAAATATTTCTTTTAATTATCCTAACAAAATATTTAATTTAATTAAAATTCTTATGAACTGACAAGGTGGTTATCACTTTAATGTCAAGTGAGCGTCCTTGTTTGTCATCGATGACATTGATTAAGATTGGCGGGAAAAATATTAGAAGGTAACTAGCTTTTCGTAATTTTCAATAAGTAATACCAATAAAATTAATACATTTTAGTTTTATTACTAACATACTTATTTATTACTTAGCAATTTAATTACGTAATCGGACACAACACGCACGTAAGACATTGATATTTATTTAAGTTTAATTTATCTAGTTGAAGGGGGCACTTAAGTGACAGTCAAGAGGTTTCATACGATAATCAAAGAAATCTTAATCATGGAATTCTGATAACATTTTATTAACAGGGTGGTATTAGGAGGCACAGTTGTTTTCCTAATTTTCTCCAAAAACTAACACAAACTTTAAATTAGTTTTATACTTAAGTCTACTTCTAAGGTCGAGTACCTACTATCAGCTTTGAGAGTTATATGCATCTATTTTGGAAACACCTTATATAGTAGTTTCCATCCCGGGTCCACGCAGACAAAGTCACGGGAAGATGCTAGTAATTTCTAATGCCAATATCCGGTTTGTTACTATAATACCATTACGTACTCCTTTAATGATTAGAGCTTTCAATGTTTTACTTTAAACTGTTCTGTGCAAATCCAATAATTCGCGTGGTCGTCCGGCGCCATCGACAAGATGAGCTCCATCCGACCAACTTTAAATGGATTATCGGAGGCGTCGGAGAATCGCCCGAGGCTTCGCCGCTTTTCAACAAGATTATGATCTATAGAATTTGCCTGCTAAATTAATAAAGAAATTGTGGTCTAAGTTTTGTATTTCGAAGCATAGGTGTCACCTCAGTGGTTATCGTATCATTCGTACATAGTATTTGACATTATTTTAACAGTGGCTTGTCGGTTAAAGAAAACGTCCTGAGGAAACCGATCTAAACCTAATAAAGTCTAGTTTTCACTCTGGATACGAAGGTCAGATGGCAGTCGCTTTCTAAAAACAAGTGCCTCCGCCAAATCCTAAGATTAGCTGCCAAAGCGGACCCCGGGCTCGTTTAGGGAACTACGGAGAAAAACCCTAGGAGGATGATGAAATTTTAACAAAATCTGTCGTAAGTAGTCAAAGTCCTTTTCTAAATAGGTTGACACTCTTAGAAGCTTATTTCTTGTTTGTATAACCGTACAAGAGTATTTATACTTACAGGATCAGACGTATGAGGGACCCTAAATCGGTAAAAGGTAATAAACTGTACTTAAGCCTAATGGCGTCGCCTCGCCTCGGACTCTGGACAGTTTCAGAAAAAGTATAATACCACACTATCTCACTCTTACCGTTCAGTTAAGTAAAGGATGGGACTAGTCTTGGTCACTCTGAAACTCAATTGAATATAGGCGTTGTAGGATCGATCTGGTCGTATTGTTTTAGTGGCTTTGCCCCCTGCGCGAAAATTAATTTAAGTCCGTATTTTAACTTGACCTTACGTAGATATAAAATGATAGCAATTCATGCAAGGGTTTCGGGTTATTGCTTCGTTTGATTGGTGAAGTAACTGGTATTTTTTTGAGCTTGGTTTCACATCAACAGGACACTAACATACATATCTCAACAATATGCCTCCTGTTTTCCGAAGGGGTAGGCAGAGATCACGTATTTCCACTTGCTACGATCTTGACAAAACATGACATTCTTCACACATGCTTGTAATTTGTTTAGGATTTCTCCGATTTGATCAGAAAAAACCGGCCAAGAGCGTGTCGCGCCACGCTCAGTGTAGGGTTCCGTAGTATTTTGTCCAGAAATTATTTTGTAATTTTTTTCAAAAACGATTCAACCTATCAAGATCAAAATAACTTTCCTCGAATTTTTTTATAAAGTTCTACTTTTGGGATTTTTTTCATATTTTTAAAACTTATGGTTCAAAAGTTAGAGGGGGGGGACACATTTTTTTTTACTTCTTGAGCGATTATCTCCGAAAATATTAACATTATCAAAAAATGGTTTTAGCAAACCCCTATTCATTTTTAAATACCTATCCAACAATATATCACACGTTAGGGCTGAAATGAAAAAAAAAAAAACACTCCCCACGTTACGTATAGGGGAGGTACCTACCCTAATAAAATTTTATTTTTTTATTTTACCACTTTGTCGGCGTGATTGATATACATATTAGTACCAAATTTCAGCTTTCTAGTGCTAACGGTTACTGAGATTATCCGCGGACGGACGGACAGACAAAGCGAAACTATAAGGGTTCCTAGTCGACTACGGAACCCTAAAAAGAAGGACGTTGCAACTGGTAAAGTAATCAGTCAATGATACATTGACGTCATAAAACTGAGCCCAGGAACTTTCAGAAATAAAATAAATAAATACACATTTGCGGACAATCTTACACAAATCTGAGGGGTAATCACTTAACGTTTCGAACGCGCATTAGTACAGTTTAACTGTCATTTTTCCATATAAAATTTGACATATAGACATGCCTAACGTACGTACATTAGGTTGCGTGATCGACCTGCTAGTCTCAAACTAAGGAAAGCTTGTACTATGGGAACTAAACGAAGATAAACATACTTATATAGATAAATAAATACTTAATTACATATCAATCATCAATGACTCGGGAATCATCTCGTCACGCAAATAAACGGGCTTACCGGGATTCGAACCCTCCTCCTCTTGCTTCGTAGACAGGGTCACTACCAACTAAGCTAAAGCGGTCGTCCAAAATTAACAAAGGTTTTCAAACTAAGCATTTTGTGCCACAATAAGATTTTGTCTTGTTACTTGACGCATGATGATGATAAAATAATGATGTGGTTCATGTTATCACTAATTTGGGTCACAAAACTCTCAAAAGCATTTTCTATTTGTCTTGATTTTGCGAGTCTGTTTCCAGCTCTTGACGCATAATATCCTACATTCACTTAAATAAGGATGGACTTCACTTAATTGCTAAAGACTTGATAAGTATCTATATCCAATGAATTGCAATAATAGGTACCTACAATCAACGAAGTGTGACTGAGAATGCCTTAATGCAAATTTGTAGACTTAAATTTAATTGTTCTAGTTCGTCCAACATTAGAGAATTGAGAGTGCGTAGGAAATAAAATAAAATATTTACTGTAACGCTCAATGTAATCTGTTCCAACAAAATTTAGTAGCTATTAGTTTGTGTAATCTTACGATCATGTCTACGTTGGGATTAGGAGTTTAGATTCTATTACTAGTTGGTGGGAGGTTCAAGATCGGGAACCTGAGGTGAGTTACCTACTTTATCACTTTCACTGCCAGGAACCCGCCTAGTGGGCGCCTACGCCGTAGTCGCTTTCCGCTACATACAAGGAAAACCACTGCATCGGCTACGGTAGCGCGTAGCAATTCTTGGCAGTGAATGTGTTATACTGCAGCGTCGAGCTGTGTTATCAAAATGTCTTTTTTGCTGTAGGGTTTAGTGGGTACACCGTGGGTTCCACATGACCACGTCACGCATTTGATGTTTTGTATTGTATCTCTACTCCCTTTGTCTCTGTGTGTCTTTTGTGTAGTGAATAAATATCTTCTTTCTTTCTTTCTTTTTCTTTCATTTTCCCACCCTACACAAAAAACCGGTCAAATGCGAGTCTGACTCGCGCACCGAGGGTTCCGTACAAACTATCAATTAACTTAAGGTAAAGTAAATGTCCCAATATTTGTTAAATTAAATTACTTATTTTAACCCAACACAACATAATTCAATAAAGACCATCGAACTACCAAGACAATTGAATCGGGATCTTTTTATTTGACCTGCTATTGAAATATACCCGTCTCAACCCCATTAATAGAAAAATCTTAACAGCGCGAAGTAGGAATGGGGTCAGCGCCATCTATCGGCCCCATTTGGTACTAACGTGTAAGGGCAATCAGCTTAGTATGTATGTTGGTGTTTTAACGAATATTGTTTATCACGTGAACCGATCTCGATTATTATTTTTTATTTGAAAGAGAGTTCTTCTATTATAGTCTTATAGGAATTTCAAAACAAAAAAATACTTATAAAGTTGATTAAATTGCAAATTTAACTAGGAACTGATTTTTGAAAATAAAACAAAAAATACGCTTGATACAGAAAAAGTTATACTTTTCCAGTAATATTTATGTTTATCTTAATCACAAGTAATTATTTCAAATTTTTCACTTGTATAACTTCGTAGATAAGGGGGGGGGGGGGGGGGGTATTTTTTTACATTTTCCTTCATAGATTTTCCCCCCCTCTTATCCGTAATTTTAGATAGATATTAAAAATATATATTAAAACTTTTCATGTTCCATACACGTGGATTAACTTTCTTTAAAACTATTCTAAATTTCAAATGGATAGCATTAGTAATTCCTGAGATATTTAACTTTGTGCCAGACAGACAGACAGACAGGGTTCCGTTTTTATCTTATTGATCCGGAACCCTAAAAAGGTCACAGCAGGTGGTTAATATTTATGAAATTAAAAGCCACCATGCACACACCTAGAGCTGGGTAGGGGTGGGTAAATACCGGGTATTTACCCGGTGATGGTGATGCACCCGGTAAATACCCGCGGCCTATAAGTAGTCTGCAATAATTAAAACCCCAGTTATTCTATAAACATTGTCCAATTCCGACAAAATTATTCTGACTTAATATTCCGTATGATATCGCTTGTACACATTAAAAGTTATTTTCCGAGCGGAACTGCGTATCGTCTTGCTCATTGTTTGGTATTTTTCTTCCATTTAAATGCTAATAAATCCGCGAAATTTAATAAATACAGTAAAATAACAACACAGATTACAATACGTCTACTAGCATAAGAGCATAAGACAACTTTAACGAAGTTACCAGGGTCGAAAAAATTGTTCCGTTTCTAGACTTTTTTGCCAAGCTGTCCGCATTTACTCAAAATGACATATTATGTTTAGTAATTATGGTCATCTAACTTATACACAATAATTTGACTTTACAAACTAAAAAAAAACCGTTTTAGAGCTTTCTGTAAATATTTCTTGCGCAATAAGTAGATCGCAACACTATTTCAATATATATCTTACATTTTGTTTAGGGTTATAGTTACAATTCTGGTAGTGGCTCCCGTTTTAACTTTATCTAATTTCGGAAAAAAACTACATGTGGTATTTTGAAAAAAAAAAGAATGAAAAATATTCTCATTAAACTATGCATCAAAATGGATATTTCATCATTACAAAACTTATTCAAAAGGCTTTGAACATTTCATGAAAAAAAACTCAGCCCTAAAATGTCACTTTTTGAAAAAATCCATCAGAAATAGTTTCTACCCACCAATTTGGGTAGAAACGGGTAAATACGGGTAGATTGGGTAAATACCAGGTAAATACCCGGTATTCACCCGTGGGTTTTTACCCACTACCCATCTCTACACACCACTGGCTTTTTAAAACTAGAATACAATAAAATCGTACGCTTACGTACATACGATCGTTCAATCCCAAGTAGCATTTTACTCCATTTAAGAGTACACATTTAGTTCCCACGTGTACTTGAAGCATTATTACAGTTCACTCGTGATGTATAAGCTGCATTATTGCGATTAATAACACCTATACCTGTCTAAGGGACTTATAGGAGTGTAGAGTTATACTTTTATACGATTGTTGGTACGAGTATTATAATACTCTAACAACTATCCTTTAGTCAGCCGTCTGACTAAGAGCATTATAGGGGGTAGAGGGGGAGGGGAACGGCTTACTTGTACGATGATATAGAGCTAGCATTTTAATAGAACACACGTGGTCATTTATAAAACCAAAGGCAATGTTTACTTGTTTTAGACTGTTATACAGCTAGTAGCTGTAGTAGGACTTGTTTGTGATCATTAAAATAACCCTTTTTTTACTATGTGTACAGAAGTGTTTAAATGGTTCGCATGTGCACTGCAGGCTGTTAAAAAGACACATGTGAACCTATATACGCTTCACCGCATAACACGTTCGCTGACAGTACGCCTCTAGGCGGGAATTTCAAAAGTAGCGATATGACAGTACGTCGAAGAACGTACCTACTTTTTTAAAGATTATGGGCAGTACGTCGGCCGACGATAGTTTTTCATATAAACACTAAGAAGAGTAGTGTTCACTGTCATGTTGTAAGGAATCTTATATTTCCTACTGCCGTATCAAGAGTATTTCAATAGCCCTATACCTGTCCCTTACACACACACGTGAACCGCTCGCACTTGAGTACTACGTCGAACGACGTGAGCGAACGCTTCGTTTTTGAAACAATAAGTGCAATCAGTGTCATATTGAGAACAACTACGGAGTTTTGTCGCAAAAACGTAAGTAAAATTTACATAATAGTTATTTTGCTTGCTTATATCTTTTAATTTAGCTTGCATTAGATGCACAAATACGATTTACTGATATTGGTATTTACTAAGTTGAAAATACCCACAATTTAAATTACAATTATGTTAATTATGTTAGCAAGCAATTGATACATAAAATGTTTCTATTCTATCCTCTAATTTAGTTAGATGATCAAAATTGAAGGTAGCCTGGGTAGGTACCTATGCAAGTATTACTTAGCAGTTTGTAAGAATTATGATTAAGTGTAACTCTAAGTTCGTAGGTAGTTTTTACACAACAATCTGGGTCAATTTAGTCGTTTTTTTTAAGGTTAAGGATCTGTTTGATTCGATACTGAAGGACCCTATCTGTAATTATTAATGGTTGAGTATGATTTAAGTTAAGTAGGTACCAAAAGGTAAAGTAGTCACCTAGTTCAACTACACATAACATATTCATATATATGTATGTAAATAAATGTGAATGGTACAATTGTAGTACTCTCTCTCTCTCTTATCTTTAGTACTTAGGTACTTAGTCCACTGATGGGTTTTAGGATGTTTTCGGGTATCGCAATTATGCTCATTATTTTAAACCTTTGATAATTAGTAAATTAGGATGCAAATATTATCAGGTAAACCTTAATTATTTCAGATGTCGGCGAAAAAAATCGTATAAACGTCCAAAGAAACGCTTGTTTGACGATCTGACATCAACTTCGGACACTGAGGTGGATCCATTCGTAGACAGTGAAGGTGAATATAGCTCTGACAAGAACTATGATCCACAGCAGGCAGGCGAAGATACCGACTCAAGTTCTTCAGAGGAAATATTTAGATCAAGATTCTCTTGTTTGATTTTAAATTTACGTAATTTGCGAATTTGTTTCTAGGCAATTATGTCGTTTATAACACTTTAAAGAAATTGTTGAGATTTGATTTGTTTTTCAGAATATATTATTGTCTTATGAATATCTTTTTTTACTATTTTCCCTTGGAAGAGGTGGAAGACACGAGGTCCTTCGACGTAGTGTTACATTTAGGCATACAAACGTATGCTCAGCTTGACACTACGTCACCTGACGGGCAAGTTATTCGACGTAGTGTCACATTTAGGGCAGTAAACATATGCCAAGCCTGTTACTACGTCGACAGACGGGAACGACCCTCGACGTAGTGCCATATTTAGGCCAGTAAACATATTATGTCAACCCTGCCACTACGTCGACAGACGAGCCGTCTCTCGACGTAGTGTCACATATGGGCATGACAACATATATCCAGCCTGTTACTACGTCGACGGACGGGAACGTCCTTCGACGTAGTGTGACATTTAAGCATGTGAAAATATGTTCAAATAGGCACTACGTCGAGAAAATTCCACGTCTGTCGACGTAGTGTTGCACGGAGGCAGGTATTTTTTTGTGTAATTAGTCACTACGTCGCAGGACGTTTTCGGCTGTAGACGTAGTGACGCATTTATTCAAAATAATAACACTGAATCTGTAAGTACGTCGTTTGACGGGTTGTCGTTTAGTATGGAAAGTTTTACTGCCGTATCATGATGTTAGGGTAAGAGTTCACTGTCAGCGAACGTGTTATTGGAGTTATAACAATTCACATAGCCGTATTTCATTTCCACCATTTTGTTCTCGTAACCTAAAATATTTACCAAATAAATCTCCAAAATTATCATGCAGATTTATCACAAAATACGCAGATAGAGCGATTGAGTTTTGGTTTCATGTTATAATTAATTACCGTAGTATAATTATAATGGCAATATAATATCAAAAACTGAAAATTGTAGATTTCCTCTCAGCCACTTTTAAATATTTTAAAATGAATATCGCGCTTTTTAGAGAGGCGCGTGAATATTTTAGCTGTAAAAATATGTATAGATACATTTCACGATAAAGTTGCATTCCCATGGCATTAACATGATTAAGTATTGAAAACAGGTTATTACCGCGTGTTATCATATATTTTTATATCCAAATATTGATATCCGCCGGAGTTAATGTCTTTCTGATAATGCACACACAAAACCACAACTATTAATATGAATATTATAAATTAAGAAATAATTTAGGACATACGTGAACTTTAGGTAGCAGTACTAGCTGGTAGTGGTACGTAGTAGCTGGAGTACTTTTGTCAGATTTTATAACTGTGAAGGCTGTGTATTTAGCCACTTCTTACTCTTTATTACACTCATGTACGTTGTATGGTTCACACTGCGTCCCATATAGTGCCGTAATTCAGCCTTAAGTCCGATGTTACTACTTAAATTGCTATTATAATGCTATTATACTGCTAATGTACAGCCATAGTGAACTTAAGGCTGTCTAATTTGTGCCCAAACTGGTTCTATAAGAGCATTATAGCAAGCTATACAGCTCTTATACAGCTGACTTACACAGCTTGTGGAGTACATGTGAACGACTAGACATCTTATATAGAACCCCGAATGCTACTTGGGATACTCTTACCACTAGAAAAGCTAGAATTTTATTTAGAAAATAAAGTTTGAGACACTCAAGCGCCTTTGTTTATCGTCCATCTTCCTATATACCCAATTTCTCACACCACAGCGATATATTTGTTCGCCGGCAGGGATGTAGTGGACATGCTAACCAAAGTGCAGGATGATTTTGAGAACATTACCAAGTAGGCGCATGATAATGGAATAATATTGAATATCAGCAAAACTAAACGTATGACAATCTATTCACCGTATAATAAAAAAACAAAACAAATAGCGTCGAAAGACATTAGCATTGTAATGCAAGACATACTCATGAATGCCTGCACGGGAATCAAAATAATTGCACATGTAGTAAAATATAATTATTTGAAAGATTGGGATTATTAATTGATAAACATTTTAATTGGAAATTGCACATTAACCAAGTACCTATGTAATGGATTAAGATCTGATTGGGTCAATTTTATCACTTAAGCAGAATAGTCAATAAACGCACTCTGCACAGTGTTTACCATGCATTTGCTGACTCATTGTTGAGTTATGGACTCAGTTGGTATGGACGTACCTTCAAAACATATTTGGATCAAATAAAGCAACTGCAAATTAGGTTAATGAAATATTTAGTTGGAAGAAACACGAGGAATAGGTATAAACACCAGTATGATTATCTGTTCTCAATTTGTAAAATTCTCCCAGTGCATTGTAAAGTTACTTACTCAAATGTAATGAATTAGGTACACGTTTTACACAAAGAAAGAAAATATAAAAGAATAATAAACGTGTGACTCGATCCTCTAAAATAATACAATTAAAACAACCTGTAGCCAAAAAATATTATGGACGAAGAACTCGAGAATACTTGATCCCCAAAATGTATAGTGAGAGTCCTATGTTACTTGATAACCCTAAATTAAAAATAGGTAGCTTGAAAGAAATATTTAAATCTAATAATATTTAGATAAGTTCGATAACTCCATAAAACAATCAGTAAGTAACTATAAGTTAAGTTAGTATTACATGTTATTAAAGATTAATTACAGTCACAGTGCCTCTGGCCACATGTGTATTTTGACGAGTTGTTAGTCAAGTCAAGTCCAGTCAAAATTATTTATTTCAAAGAATATGGTATTACAATTTTGCCCGCACAGGCGTAGAAAAAGAAATAGAGCTGGAAATATAGTAACATGCCAATTAATAAATCTACTTATATATCAAAACTTTGCTATACAATAAAAAAAAAAAGTTTGAGTGAGGATGTCAAAAATTACAATTTAAATATTCGTTAACTGTGTAAAAGGATTTATCCAAGAGCCAGTTTGTGATCCTTCTTTTAAATATTGATGATTTTATTAGTTTAATAAGGTAATGTAAAAAAAAAACAATCATAGCATTAAAAACAAGGTAGGTTATAAGCACCTTTGTACTCCTGTCCCGCCAGTGGCTCAGTCATCTTATATGCACTCGAATGGAATAGTTATTTGTTATACAAGGGTGCAAAGTTGTATTTTACCCGCGAATGTGGAATTGAAACACAAGCAAGCGAAAGGATTCTACAAGCAATTCTTTAAAAGTTCTTAAATATTTGTTTTATTCTGTTTTTAAGTATTTATTGTTATAGCGGCAACAGAAATACATCATCTGTGAAAATGTTGTACTCGTATTATGAGTGTTTTAAGTTTTGTTATCTGTCAAAAGTCTCAAAAGCTACTTAAACACGCTCCAAGGTCAAATTACTTTCCCCACTAGTGGATAAAATGCGTTTTTGCTCACTGGTTTTAAAGGATAAAAGACGGCTTTCCGAGACAGTGAGGGGAAAAATATGTTATGAATGGGCTACGTCGGGCTGGTAGTACGGTACAATTTCGATAACTACTTTTATCATAAAACGAGCGAGCTCGTCGCCAACAAACTGCTCCGCAGTTTGGCGAAATGATGTATTAACTGTACACAGTTTTTATATGTTCAGGTAAAAAAAATAAAAATAAAACTTTTCTAGAACTGTACTTTATTACTGATCTGTTATTTCAAATGCCTAGGATTCTAACCCTGTTCTATTCCTTTATATAAGGGCAGATGATAAGAATAATTTTCTGATCTTAACTATTTCTCCCGTTTCTGATGAGGTTCTAAAGTTATGACCTCCAAGTAATGTATCTTGGCACCACTTGATCATAGCACATCAGTCAATGCAAATTTTGAGGTAACATCATGTAATGAGTCATAAAAGTTTTTGCATTTTTGTTTTTAAGAGATATGGAGATTTAAAAAAAAAAAGATTTTTTTTAGTGTTTCTAAATTAAAATAAAACTCCTTGCCACCCCAGAAGAGTAAAAATACACATAAATATACTTAAAAAAATAAAAATAAAAAATAAACTTTTTTCAATTAATACCTACCACCTGGAAATAATTGCTCACAAGCTCAATAATCTACCGTTTCAATTTTTGCTTCGACTCCAGGCCACATCCTGTATAGTTGTTTCACTGACAGAACTGGCAGCCGCTACATCGGTGAAGTAATAATAATAAGTCACGTCTTACATTGCCTTTTGTGCGACAAGGATTAAACGATCTTAACGTCACTGGTTGAAAAAACATGGTGACGCTGGTGACATATACGAGGAAAATTTACCGCGCCCGGAATCAAAAGTGACGTAGCGTGATTTATGACGACATCGCGACTCTGGTCACGATTCCCAAACACAACAGGGCTGAGGTTTACCCCTAATTGACGGTCTCAAATTTATTATGTAATAAATATCTCGGTTACCGACTTTGAAAGCGCTATTATTAAAATCTCTAAGCTGTATGATACTGTAACACGGCTATCACAAGACGGCGCGCGAGCTCTCTCGATTTTTCTGGCACTATCAGGCCTTTAAAACGTTATAAAATGAACCGGAATTATAACGGTATATTCCGTTCGTGTTCGAAAATTACGTTATAACAAAACCAATATTCTCCATAACGATATAAATACCGTAACAGAATGAATAACAGAACGATATATAATAACGTTATAATATCGTTTTAAAATGCGAGCCGCGCGCTACGGCTGCGCCGTTGCCGCTCTGTGCCAATGCCAACATGCCACCACGTGGGCCGTAGCGCGACGTGCGACGTTGCCGTTACGTTGTTCTAGCTTCTAAATCTTATTAATGCTTGTTTACCTCGATCATTTGCAAATTGGTTGTGAATTGTGAATATTTGGTTGGTTGCGACGATATATGGCGGAATAAAAATGGGACGCAGGAAACGCAACGCTGTCCACAGATTCGTGGACTTGCTCATAAATAAAAAGAAAGAGTGCCAACCTTAATAGCCGTAATTGTTAATAATGTTAATTGTTTGTCTCGGCACTAAATCGCAGACTCCCAGTATTAGGACCTATTCCAAACAAGCCCTACGACCGACGGTGTTGCCGTGAGCAAAAAATTATGCATAGGCATGTTGGTATATGCTTTTGTTCATTAATCGTAATAAAATTAAAATATACTTTTAGTTTCCGACATTTTATTTTATTTTTGATTTATAGCCATTCCGAAAACGACAAGTTAAATAAAATCTGATTATGAAACCAAAGAATGTGTGAATTTTCGATTTCGGTTCTTCGCCATAATCTGTCTAGATAGGCTCGCGATAGATAGGGCAGACCAAGGACGATTGGTACACATAAATATGTATCGATCCTCCTTTTCTTACGATTCATCCTCCTTTTCTAATTAATCCTTAGTCACTAAATATTTATGTAAATAACTAGCTGTTGCCAGCGACTTCGTTCGCGTGGAACTTGTTATGGTCTTAGAAAAAATATTGCTATTAAATTATGTTCGGTGCAAGCTATTTATCGCTGTCCCAAACACACTTCTACCATCTTAAAGATATACAAAAACTATCCTATATCCTTCCAAGGGTCTCAAATTATCTGTACGGGAAATTTTATCTAAATCCGTTCAGGGATTAGACCTACGTAAAAGGTAACAGTGCGATGAGTTCGTTAGTTTAAATTGATAAATCTAAATTGAAAACTTTGTTTTTACAAACATAAATATCTTAAGAATCATCAACAGACGTTTTCATACAGTATTAAAGAAAAATATATTTTTATATGTCTACTAAGCTACATTACTGTTATAATAATAAGTACCCAATGTTGATTAAATCTATTCGATTCTGGGAGCATCGCAGTTCTAACCTAACCTATCCTACATTTCTGGTAACTGTTCAAATCTGTAAGTCTTACTTTAAAAAAAGGTCTTGCTCTCTATACAACCTTCAAACCTTTTAACTCTCTTAGGAGATGAATAAAAAAAAGCTGAAATCGTTTTCTAATCATTAAACAAACGGTCCATAACCTAAGTAATAAATCTATTATTTTAAAAATATCTTGCTCTTCGTATAAACTTTGAACCCCCTAGAAACCCTCTTGGGGGATGAATTTCAAAAACATTGAAATGTATTTTTTAGTTTTAAACAAACCGTCTAACATCGTAGTTACACTAATGTTTTACTTTAAAATTGTCTTGACCCTATACGGCCTTCGAATCCCCTTTAAATTAAACACTTAGGTGATGAATAAAAAAATCTACTAATCTGCTCTCTCTATTTTAAGACCAAAATTAAAAAATCTTACTTAAAAAATTACTTTTCCCTCCATATAAACTTTGAAGCCCCATTAACGCCTATAGGGGATGAATTAAAAAAAACCTCTGAAATCAGTTTTGTTGTCTTTTAACATACAGACTAAGACTGACATTAGAAATATCTTACTATATTTTCTTGCTCTCCATATAAACCTTGAATACCGTTTTAACACTTTTAACCCCCTTAGGGGTGGTATTTTTCCAAGACGATGAAAGGATTTTTTTTTTCTAATAAGTAATCGTACCACAAAGTTGCCCATCTCTAGCTCAAAAAAAATGTTTCTCATCCTAATCTTGCATAAGTACCTTTTTAACCCCTTAGGGATGGAATTTTCTAACACGTTAAAAGTACTAACTGTTTTTCTATTCTAATAAGTAATCTTTCTACAACGTTTCAAATCTCAAGCTCAAAAAAAGTGTTTCTCATACAAACCTTTCATCCCTATTGAACCCCCTTAGGTGTGGAATTTTCTAAAACGCTGACAGTCCTTTTTTGTATTGTATTTAGTAATCTTTCTACAAAGTTTGAAGTTTCTAGCTCAAAAAATAAAGTTCCCTCCATACAAACTTTGCACCTCTATTTAACCGCCTTAGGGATGAAATTTTCTAAAACACAGAAAGTATCTAATAAGTAATCTTTCTACAAAGTTTCAAGTCTCTAGTTCAAAAAATAATGTTTCCCCCATACAAACATTGCACCCCTGTGTACTTAACCCCCTTAGGAGTGGAAGTTTCTAAAACGCTGCAAGAACTTTTTATACATCTTAATAAGTAATCTTCCTACAAAGTTTCAAGTCAATAGTAAAAAAAAAAAGTTTCCCTCATACAAACTTTGCACCCCTATTTAACCCCCTTAGGGATGGGATTTCCAAAAATTCCATCTTGTCCCTTCTTTTTAGTCTCAGTAGTTTCAGCTGTGCGTTGATGAATTAGTCAGAAACATTTGATGCAGGCATTTAAATTATAAATAATTTACAATGTTATAACAATGCCATTAATATCTGGGGGCACGGCAGTGCCCCCGCCAAGTCGAGCGCGAAGCAAACACTGTCGTACCATCCTTTACTGGAACCATTTCGCCACATTTTCAGGCCCCTATTTGAGAACCTCTGGATAAGACCAGAATGCAGAAATTTTCGTCATCCAGTAAGCTATAATCACATACTTAAAATCCAAAATTTCAAGTCTGTAGGTCATTTAGTTCCGAAGTTAAAAGAAAGCAAAGTTTCGCATTTATGGCACTCACTCATGATCATCAAAATAGAACTAGTACTTCCCATAAACTCAGAGAGCTGAAATTTGGTACAGTTAGGGTTTAATGGCCACATAAAGGGAAAACTATAAAAATCTGCTATTTCTACCCAGTTTTCTAGATACACCAACTGTATACATTACTTTGTAATCCTATACAAATATATAGGATTACAAAGTTACATTTGCAGTGAATGGGAAAATTCAAAAGCAAGAATGGGCCTGCATTCATAATTTGTATGTATGGATAACACATTACCCTACAAAAAGAAGTGAGATTCCATTAAAAACACTCCATGTAAAAAAGAGGCCAAGTCTCGAAACTCTTCCACCGTAAAAAGTTGTGAGATATTTCGTAGAGCCAAGTTTCAGGCATTCTTATTAATCTTTATTTGCTTGCTAAATAAAATTTTGTGACTTGGCAATCACACAATACTACATAATTTTAGATAAGTATGCAAAAATCTATAAATACAGTTAAGTTGTGTAATTGCCACGTTGCAGAATTTTATTTAGCAAGCAAAAACATTCCATGTAAAAAAGAGCCCAAGTCTCGAAACTCTTCCACCGTAAAAAGTTGTGAGATATTTCGTAGAGCCAAGTCTTAGGCATTCTTTAATCTTTATTTGCTTGCTAAATAAAATTCTGTAACTTGGCAATCACACAACTTTCCTGCATGAATGGATTTCTGCATACCTAAAGCTATGTAGTATTGTGTGATTGCCAAGTCACAAAATTTTATTTAGCAAGC
This sequence comes from Epinotia ramella, assembly GCA_947578815.1. NCBI lineage: Eukaryota > Metazoa > Arthropoda > Insecta > Lepidoptera > Tortricidae > Epinotia > Epinotia ramella. The sequence continues at coordinate 9,510,267 of OX388201.1, forward strand.
AAATAAAGATAAAAGAATGCCTGAGACTTGGCTCTACGAAATATCTCACAACTTTTTACGGTGGAAGAGTTTCGAGACTTGACCTCTTTTTTACATGGCATGTTTTTTATGGGATGATGCATTTCCGATTAATGAGGCACAGAGTAGCTAAAGACAATCTGATTTGAAAATTATTAGTCAGGATATTCGTATCAGGCTACAACCTGCGCCGACAAGCCGAGCAAATCGAAAAATTCTGTAAGTATTTTACTATGACGTCGTGCACTCTAACAAACAACCTACGTTACGTAATCACATCGCTTACATTGCACGAGTAGGCTATACTGAATGCGAGAAAGGGGTAGCCTATAACGTTATAATATTATTATATCGGTTAAAAAAGTATCGGTTTTATATTAATGGTTTAGATTTATAACGTTATAATGGATATCGCTATACAGCGCGTCAAATATCGTTTTAGAGTATAGCGGTTTTAGGAATAATAACGTTATAAATGATAGCGCTATACGAAAATAGCGCTATTTAAAGGCCTGGGCACTATACCTCTCTTTCTAAGTTTTCTAATAAGGGAGAGAAAGGGGTTTGCGGTTGTCTCTAACCGGTAATGCGAGTAGTACATTATTGCAGAAACTTATATTGATACACGGCACGAGTCATAATGCCAGTTTCTTTGGACGTAATATTTATAAAACCGGCCAAGTGCGTGTTGGGCCACGCGCAGGGTAGGGTTCCGTAGTTGCCTGTCTGTATTTGTTACATCGACAGGCGCCAAGTAAATGGTGACGTTGCGTCGGCCGAATTTGTACGAAAGTTGTTTCAAGTACATTTTAAGTTGGTCGACTATTACTCGGTAACTGGGTGAATTGCAAATAAAATTGTAGGTACATTCCAAAATTGGAAATGTCGTCCTACTTCAAAATTCTATAAAAAAATAAGTTTTGAAGTAACATGTATTCCAGATATGATTTCACGTTTATATTATAATATTATGGATAAAAACATGAGAAAAAGGCATTAACAAAAAAAAAATATATTTGCTCCCATACTAATTTCAGCTGACTTTTGTGTAACACACAGTAATCAAAAAATCTTAATTTGATTTAAACAGACCAATATTTTTTCTTGTGGTCTGTTTAAACCATGCAAAACTTCAAGGAAATGGTTTTCAGGTCTCTAGAACAAATATTTTGTATCAATATCTTTTGTCAAAGTTCGGGGAAAGATTTCGTTCCTTTGTGTTACGTCCGCTGTGTAACGCTCCATTTTGCGTTTTATTGCAGATACGACTGCATTCGTAACATGTTTATGTCGAGCAACAATTAGTCTACAACCAACACAAGCGCAGTGTCGCTAGCCATATTCGTTTTTATGTTGTGGTACGAAAATTTAAAAAATATATTTAAAAAACAATATTGTGATATGTCTTAATTAGGTAATTTATTTGTTTTTTACTGCTGTTTTTGCAAAGTTGGGTGGTGAAATAAATAGGTAATCGGCTAGGCATATTCGAATTTTCCCAACCCCAATTTTGCTTCGTTTGTGTGACGTTTTTGTGTCATTTGTGTGATGTTTTGGCGTTTCCCAAAAATTGTGAATATACCTTTGCGTTACGTACAATATTTTTGCAATCCACCCAACTATGGATGTCTACTTAGCCGTGATAGTTTTCCTTTTACATTCATTATATGTAGGTACTACTGCCACGATTTTTTTCACATTCCCAGTAGCAGCCATTTAGCCGGCAGGGGGTGCACATGACTCTAACAATAATTTGGGCTTTAAGGGCCACTAAGTTGAAAACCAGCCAAGTGCGTGTCGGGCCACGCGCAGTGTAGGGTTCCGTAGTTGCCTGTCTGTCTTAGTTACATCGACGTGCGGTGCGGTTGTGTCTGCCGAATTTGTACGAAAATCGGCCTTTCCAAGTACGCATTAAATTGGTCGACTATTACTCAGTAACTACTTATGCCTACTTGTCCGTGATAGTTTTCATTTTAAATTAATTGTATGTACTACTACCACAATGTTTTAAACATCCCCAGTAATCGCCAGTTAGCCGGCAGGGGGGGGGGGGGGACACATGACTTGAACAAAAATTAGGAATTTAAAGCCCAATATCACGCAAACTCATCACTGATTTGAAAAATAGTTTTAAAAAATCCATAACAATTCTTAACAAGCTATCCAATGATACCCCACACTATAGGTTTAACGAGAAAAAAATACATCACCAATTTACATGTAGGGGATGTACTATAAAAAAATATTTTTTTAGGATTTTATTCTACTGTTTTGTTGGCGTGATTGGTTTATATACCCACGCCGAATTGCAGTTTTCTAGTTGCACGGGTTACTGAGCTAAGCCGAAGACGGACAGACAGACAGACAGACAGACAGACAGACAGACGGACGGACATGGCGAAACTATAAGGGTTCCTTGTTGACTACGGAACCCTAAAAATGGTTTTTAAAAACTCTTAATATCAAGCGATACCACACTAATATCATTTTGTCGGCGTCATTGATTTATCTACCCATGCCAAATTACAGCTTTCTAGTAGTAAGGGTCACTGGACATGGACGGACATGGCTAAACTATTTGCTATTTTGGCTCCGGAACCCTAAATCGGATCGGAATCGGATTATGTATTTAAAACAAATATTTTTAAATTGTTTAAATCGACACTCCTTTTAGTTCATTTTGAAACTATTGTTTTTTATTCAAATTGAGACATTTTTGAATACTTGCCGCTTGAATACTTGGCAATGTACAAAGACGCCGGCAATATCCTACACAAATCTCATTACCGACCTGTGAATTCATGGCACTAGTAACGCTGTGTTTCGCAGTGTATTTTCGCGAACATAAGGTAGAGACATTTCTGAGCATGTTTAAGAAAAAATAATAAGTATATATATTATAATACGTGAGAAAACTCTAATCTTACTAACGATCGATGCAATTTGTCAAACCAACTTGCTATGGTAAGAATAAAAGGTATATCATGCAGTCTCACTTCCACTACAACAAGTTGTTGTCACAAATTTCTAGGTATGTGCGAGTACTAATAGGGGGTATGTGTAATATACGCGCATTTGGCTGTTAGCATTGAATTATCTTAGTTAAAACTTGTTATTTAAAGGTAAAAAAAGAATGCGAGTAATGGCCGCTGCGAAAGAGCACTAATGATTTTTAACTTTTTTAATATGCGCTCGTCAGTAACGAGGAACTTCACTTACTGTTTTTACTGTAGTACGAGTAAGGCAATAATTTCCGAGCATATTGGAGAAACGGCATGAGAACATGCAATGACATATTGACGTTGTGTCCCTTATGGGGCATATACATTACATGATTTGTCAGCCCCAATCCATCAGAATCTGACTAATTGCTATCGTGTGGATGCATGTTGCGCTGCTCATCCAATCGTCAAACGAGTTGTCCGACTAATTGCATGAAAATCACAATTTAGACCATGGAATTGGCATGATCTGCCAAATGTTTTTTTTCTTACAAATTTTATTCAAATAAATTTAAACGAAAATTAAAAAATATATACTAAAGAATATTGTTTTAATATTTTACACTGTAATTTTGTCAATTTTTTTAAACCGGTGTTTTACAACTACAATTTCATTCAGTGTGGCCAGTTAACAGTAAGAAAGCGAAACTTGCCGCATTAAAACGGTCCTGCGAAGCGGACTGCAAGATTGTTACTAACCGATGAGATAGGGCGAGACAGCACGTCTATCATGAGACGGCCGTGACATACTCTCGATTTTTATGTGCTGCATGGCTATCACGCGACGGCGCGCGAGCTTTCTCGATTTTTCTCGCACTATCCGTCTCTCTCTTATTAGAACACTTAGAACATGAGGTATAGTGCGAGAAAAATCGAGAGTATGTCGCGGCCGTCCCATGATAGACGTACTGTCTTGCTCTATCTCATCGGTTAGTAACAATCTTGCAGTCCGCTTCGCAGGACCGTTTGAATGCGGTAATTTTGCTTTCTTACTGTTAACTGGCCACACTGAATGAAATTGTAGTTGCAATTGTTACGTCTGTACGCTACACCCAATTATGACTTCTGGTCTGACAAATTGGGGTACAATCACGTGATTACGTGATACCCCATTATAATAACAGGCTTTGAAGTACCTACTTATTACGTTTCGGGTGCGGCGAGACGAGAGGTCATTAATGGAAATTCATACAAAATGTAAGGTGGGTGTCATACAAAACTAGGCCCGCAAACTGATCTTCCTTTGTTTTAATGTATGTGTTTCACAACATCATAGCGTTCAGCCATTCCAGAAAATCTTGTGGATTTATTAGGTATTACATTTTTAATGATATAAATTAAATAAAAGATTTATTCAGGAAAAAAAAAACACAAAAATGAATAAAACTGAACCACTACATACCATCAAGATCCACAGCGCAGGTTTCGTCATTCCACAGATAATGCATCCACCACAGGTTTCGTCAGTAAAATATAAATACAACACACAATCCGCAACACGCATCGTCAACTAAAACTATAATACATATACTCGTACATACACACCACCTAGATCCAACCCTATCGTCCTGCGAGGCGAGATACGTTCCTGGCGCAAACGTCCCAAAAATACTCGCCGCATTGCCGCGTTGGACAGCCAAAGAAATACGTTGTCAGAAAAGCACTGTACTTACTTACATACGTCTGCGTGAAAAGGGATCCCACCAAAAACATAAATGTAAAAATGGGAGCCAAGTTCAATATTAAGAATATGCGTGGTTGTCAACTTTGCCGAAAAAATAATAGAGATTTAAATGAGTGCCAAGTTCAGTAGATAATCCTTAAATAAAATGTATTCTCAAGAACATACAATTTCTTATTTTTTCTACTACAGCAATATTAGCTATATAAAAGTATAACTTCTTAAATTTGAACAGTCGAATTATTTACACAAAGCAGATAACTTGGGAAAAAATGATGCTCAAGACTTGATTTGGCTAGTAGTAAAAACAACGAGGTTGATGGGTGTATTACTGGTGAAAAAAATGGAGCGGTCTCTAACGTGGAAGTAAATAAAAAACTAATATCTGAAAAGAAACTGTACCATGTATTATAATTATGAACAATAAAGATTTGTTATTTTTATTATTATTATATGTCAGTTTTTTTTTGTCATAATGAAAATATAATTTATGATATCTTTAGTGAAATGTACAATATAATGTGAAGCACGCTAAAATCGGTTAGCTAGAAAAAATTATAGAAGAAAAATCTTTTTTTTTTTTTTTTAACAAAAACTACATAACTGTAATAACTGTGTGTGTGTAACTATATTTTTATTGATGGTGTGGCTGTAAATTAGTAATTAATGTGCAAAATTTGAGCACCCTATCAAATTTTGCACATTAATTACTAATTTACAGCCACACCATCAATAAAAATTACAAGCCCAAACTCGAGGGGGGCAGAATCACTTAGCTTATCCTGGCACGGCCTTTCGGATTCTACATAGTTATTCTAAGGGGTTTTAAAACATATAGGTACCAAATTTCATTTTTCTATGTTAAATAGATTTTGAAATTTTCCTCGCTTTTAAGCAATATTTTTTGCCGCCACTGCCAGTTGAGCCCATAGCAATTGCATAACTTTACAGTCATGTTTCAGTTTTTGAATACCTACCTAAATAAATTGTGCAGTGTACTTTTGCTATGACGGGAGCTGGTAATAAAGTTACCTCGATACTCAACGGTTTTTCACGATTTATTCGAGTGCAGTAAAGTGGACGTGTGTTTTGTTAATGGTTAGCAATTTCAGAACTATAACAAAGTTACGGGAGTTGTTCGTGGTACTAAATTTAACTTAGCAAATTGGTGCAGCTGGTTTACTCGAATAGGTGTGTGAAGTACATTAAGTAGGCTGTGTTGCATTGCAACCTACTGCAGTATACGTGAGTACAGTGTTATTAGTTAATTGCCTAGGTAATCCTCGGATCGTTTATTATGTTTAACTTTCTATCTACTCGAAATATATTAAATTATTAAAGACGCCGTACGAGTCATATATTAAGTATTTCCTCATAAAGAAATCGTGCACACTCAAATATTAAAAAAAGGCCAGCGTGTTTAAAAATTGAAACATACCTTTTAATGGAAAGATTTGCACACTAAATATTTGCGAAACTTTTATCATCTGAACTTACCTACGAAAATCTCTGCTCCAACAGGCGTAGATCACCGGGTTCATGGAGGAGTTGACCCAGCCCAGCCACGTGACGATCACGTTCACGATCTCCTCGTGCGCGATGCACGCCGAGCAGATCCCCGACAGCAGGTTGACCACGAAAAATGGCAGCCAGCATACTATGAACACACCCATCACTATCCCCAAAGTTTTAGCTGCTTTCTTCTCTTTCGCAAATTTTGCCAATTTACGCGATAAAGAAAAGTTTTTGGGCAAATGTTTGCCGTGCGTGGCGACATTGGTTAGACGCGTGGAAGAGCGAGACATGCCGTTGTTTTGCAGCGCTGTAAGCGGCTCCTGGTCCGCTTCCTCGGGCGTGCATACGCCGTGGCAGGCGTCACTGCGCTGGCGCATCGTGCCGCCGCGGTGGATCCTTAACGTCAACTCTAACTCGCCGCTTGGCCGCATTATCGACTTAGTGCCGATTTTCAACGACCGCGTCTGGATAGTCGCCGCGCGATAAATTCGGTAATAAGTGAACACCATCACGAATAGAGGCAAATAAAACGATATCATTGAAGAAAATATAATATATCCTAAGTTTTCCGTAAACGGGCACTTGTAATCCGGCACTTCCTCCAATCGGACGGCTCGCCACCACGCAATCGCGGGAAACGATATAGCCCCGGAACATACCCAAACGGCCGCTATGAGAAAAGCGGCTTTCCGTCCGCTCATTCTCATTGGATATGTTATGGGGTCAGTGATAGCCCAGTAGCGGTCAAGAGAAATCACGCACAAGTTAAGTATGGAAGCCGTGCTGAATAAAACGTCTAATGACCGCCAAACGTCACACCAATCCACTCCAAAAAACCAGGTATGCTCTAACACTTCGTACATTGCCGAAAATGGCATTACTACTAAGCCGACAAGGCAATCCGCTACTGCTAGTGATGTTACAAAGTAGTTAGTGGAGGTGTGAAGGTACCGTTCCCGCACAACGGCCAATATAACGAGCATGTTGCCGAACACTGTGGTTAACGAGAAAAGGAGCAAGAAGGTAACGAGTAGCGCTCGATCTTGGAGTAGCTTAATATATTCGTTCCACGTTTCGTCGGTAGTGGAGTTGAAGCCAGTGATGTTGTCGAAAGTGGCGTTATACTCGAGGGCAGCGTTATAGACGGCTGCGCCTAGAGCATACTCCGGCCCTCTCAGTACCTCCAATGGGCCTCTTGCCACTAGTGTTTCCGGATCGCTGGCATTCATATTTTTTCGATAATTATTTGCTAGCTAGGACCATGGTAGGTGTTTATGTTTTCCTTGTTTCGCTCGCAGCCATTTTGAGATTACATTCTTGGCAGGCATTGTGTTTGCGTATTCGGAATTCTGGCACATATTTCGTTGGCATATTTTTTCCGCCTGCAGCTACGTCTGGCCAGCACACTGCAACAAACAAACAAATATGACTAAAATTATTAACACGAGTGGTATGTACTTCTTAGGAAATATCGAGTGAAGCTCTTTCAAACACTAATTGATTAATCAATTTGAAACCTACAAATGATTACTAGACATTATGTTTATTCAAAATCAAATGAAGCTGAACTTTTCGATAAAGTTGAAATTGTCCATCAATCATTTTTAGATGGAATGCGTCAATCAAACGAATGGTTTTCGTGACGAGGCGTTCTGGGTTGTTAAACTTCTTTATACATCTTGACAGCGGCCCATCAGACAGTCGTTAGGTTAACTACGTCGTTGTGTCCCACATAGTGACGAAGTCAGATACACGGTAGTCTCGTACCTATTTATTAGCTATGTGCATGACAGAAGCTCCACGTAGCGACTGCAAGGTCCGGGGATATGTGAAATAATTACGCAACGAATATTTATTTAGTTCTATAGAAGAAACATAATCTTGAATGCAAATAAAGACATAAACAGCATTTTAACAATCCTGCGATACATGCTATAGGTAGACAAATAAACTTCGAACAACATCACGTAATAAGATAATGCGATTGGTTGTTGTATTTTCCTTATGGTGTGTCGCAATCAAACATGAATAAGACTTCCTCTAAGGTTAAAACCTCAAAATACTATAGACTAATCTTGGCATCAAGCTTATTCTCGTTTGGTCGAATCCGGTCTTAGTTGTAAATAGCGATATCGAATTAATTACAGGCTCCAAGCAATAGAATCGGCCTAATACTTAAATACGTAATAGCGCTTACAATCGATCTAACGGCCTGGCATGGCGGACCAAGAAGGACGCGGATACCGGATACAATGAGAAATTGGTATACCTCTCTCATTGTATATGTTACCATTACATTCTGAACACCGTCAGTTTATAATCTTACTCGCGATAACTCTCGAAAAATTGTGAACTGTCAAACCCGTTCACAATTTAACGCATAATTTTTCGTTAGTTTATAAACTATCAATGTCGAATCGTCAAATTGTGAACTGAGATCAAATGGGCATGCTACGGAACGGATACACAAAGACTAGGTAGGTAGGTAAGTTAGGTGGCTTCAGTTGCCCGAAGGGCAACCGCCCAGACATGATCCCCACGCAGCGTCGACACGTCGACACTGCCACATGACAAAACAAATTAAATAAAATTTTCAGTTAAAAAAACTGTCATGTTCTGACGTAAGTGGAAGTTAATGCCAGTGGAATAATACGTGTAACCAATCAGCGCAAAGGGTGCGATCCGAATCATGCGAATTTGATATCAGTTCACAATTTGACGATTTGACATTGACAGAACAAAATAAAATTAAATAAATATCTCTTAGATAGCTTCAAATTATATATTTCCCGAGACCCTTACATATTTTATTCCATCGCGCTTTACTTATAGTCCCCGGCAATGCACTTCAAACATAGCGAATTGGTCGATTTGTTCCCATGGATATATAGCATAATCAAAATTGGCAGAAAAATTTAAGTTTCTTCGCTTTGCAACCGATATTTTGTATTATGATGATGATACTGTATGTAAATAAAGTTACCAAAATATTTAGGTACCCAAAGTCGAAATAGAGGGCCTTGAATATTTTGAGATGGCCTCATGCAACTAAAGGAATTGAATTTATGCACGGATATACGTTATATTCCGACGCTGGATGTTATAGCTCAACACACTTGGCTCACGGACTATACCCTCATTGTGGACTCATCGGTTTTATGTTCGAATCAAATTCCCCAACAAAGTTCGGGCTCCTCGTAACGGATACGGTGAACGTAAAAAAATCATGCAAGCTGAACTGACTGTAACCAACCGTTCGAGAATTTTAACAAAGCAACTATTTAGCTACAGTCATTGTGTAGCAGTTGGAAACTGACTGGCAGTTCTCGATTAGGTACTTGAAAAGAAATTTCATTAGCCGAGTTTTTTTATAGCTTTGGCAAAAGTAGACGTATGCGATAAAACTATTTTAGGTGAGGAGCGATTGCGTGTCAGTGGAAATAAAATAAACGAACCATCAGGTCTGAAGAGGTTGCAGGCACCGTTTACGAGGTCCTATTGTAGGATCTCCGATGCCACAAGGACGATAATTAAAGAATGAGGTATGAAAACTAAGTTCCATTGTGCAAATATCAGGTAATTGATAGGACGCCACCGATTTGAATTATCAACTGAATAGTTATCTGAAAGTATAGAAGATGTGAGCCGATAACGTTGATTGACATGTATAATATTCTCAATTTTTATGGTCGTCAACCTCCGCCCGATCTACGTCATGTTCCAAAGTTAGTCATTACCAAAAGGGTCTCAATGCATTCGTACGCCTTATGCCGAGTAAATCGCGTCATCACAGCCATGTGTCCTTGGGTTGGGACATAAATAGCGCTTAGCGAGCAGCCGGTGAGATCAAACGAATTGTGCTCCATGGGCCGTGATCGGCCCGTGCACATGAGGGCTCTGATCCGCTATACTACGACCCAGGCAAACTTTACTCTGTTAACGTAGCTTTTCACTTGTTTCGCGTATTCACCTGAATTTCAAGTTGTTTTAAGTTGACGAGCCGCATAATAACTTATTTAACCTCAAGTAGCATATCATTTTGTTCCTTCTAGTTTAACATGTTAACCATTTGCAGTGGGATGTGTGAAATGTATTGAACAATGAAACTCATTACTCATTATCATCCTCCTAGTTATTCCCGGTTGTGCCCTAAAGGTCCGCTTAGGCACCTAATCCCAAGATTTGGCGTAGGCGCTAGTTTTACGAAAGCGACTGCCATCTGATCTTTCAACCCAAAGGGAAAACTAGACCTTATGTTATTGGGATTAGACCGGTTTCCTCACGATGTTTTGGTTCACCGAAAAGCCGCTGTTCAATATCAAATGATATATCGTAAATACGTTTTGAAAAAACCCAGTGGTATGAGGGGTTCGAACTCTCCACCTCTAGATTTAATGTCATATGCCTTAGCACTCGGCTACAGAGGAACAATGAAACTATCGCGGATAATAAACGGTTCACTATAAACTTATACTAGACTAATCTCATGTCTCAAAAGTTATAATCAACATTGTTTCCCAAACCTAATTAGCGCTATTAATTACGTGGTTTGTTATCGGCTGAGCCCGGGACTTTGAGATCCCGGGATGACGTCATTAATCTTCCGGGATTCTTGATTGATAGCAGTCCCACGACGCCTCAAATTGAGGGACTTCTGTGCACGAGACAAGCGAAGCGTGTGGGATCTATTAGTCAAGCCAATTGATTGGAAAGAGTTCTATGCATTATATGCATGTCTCTCGATAGGATTGATAGCTCGTGCAATTTGGGAGCGTTTAACAGAAAAAAAATCTTATTTAGAAATAATATATTCACACAATACTTACGAGCATAAGCCACGCCCCCAAAAGATTGTCTACCACGGACGAGAGAAAAAGGCGTCAGTCTTCGGGAATGGCCTATTTGGACAAATCTATCTTTTTTATAATACGCGAAGCCGATTTTGTATAGACTTTACCAGATCTACAGTTATGGACTGATTATGATAAATTGTAGATCATACGATTCATGCTGGAGAATTTCATCAAACTACGTTTTTTAATTTGGTGTCGAAAAAGGTTTTTTTTTTAACTACTGAGGGTTAACCACGTCACTTTAGCTGCGTGACGTGACGTCCATAAGGTCGTGAGCTCCAGAGGGCGAGGGCTCACGTAACGTTTCTAACGCACGTTAGGACAACTCAACTGCCATTATCCCATATACGTACGAAAAGTGACATTTAGATCTGCCTGACGCGCGTACAATGCGTAAAACAAATACCAAGAATTGAACGCCACAGTCACGCCAACCTATAGGTACTTAGTAAATAGGTAAGTTCTTACTTTTCTCAAGTGTTTGGAATGCAAGGAATTTGTTGGTGACTTGCCTACATGGATTGCTTCGTTTACTAGTGGACTGTATCTTGGTTCGTTATTAATTTATAGGTCTCGTCGGGGATGATGGAGTCAAACACTATTTGTTCGGGAACACAGGCTGGAGAGGCTGGAGCGATGCGAGTAGGCTTCTTAGGCGGAGGTGTTCACTTGGCGGCTGCTGAGTTCGGAATGATTTTCTTCCCGCCGCGCGCTCGCTTTATACACGCGCCTATTTGAACACCTCGCCTCCCGGCCCCCGCATCGACCCCCCTCGCCCCGCAAATCTTTATTTATTCAAATAAACTCTTATTTTAATACATAACAACTTACTATTATTCTTATAAGATGCTAACACTATTTTCTAATAGGATTCTGCCTCGGTGAGTGGAGTAACAGCGGGTTGAGAGCCGCTTTTCCTTTGCGCGGCTCCCCGTTGCTTCCCCTCCTCACCGAGGTATTAAATATAACCCAGCGCGAGGCCCTAGTCGGTCTTATTTACGGCTTGGGCGTCGCGCGATACACTTATCTGCTAAATTTCCCGCTATGCATGACTCAGCCTATGTTTATTTACTTATTTATTTTTCCTATCGCGAGTTCATGCATAGGGGCACTCCTTAGGAGCGATATTAACTTGTCCCTATAATGAAACAACGGACAATCTTAATTTTATTATCACACGTTTTAGGAATCAAAATGGTTCTTTTAGCCATTGTTACATCTTCTTAACTTATTACATATTATCTTTTCCGTCGTCGCTAACATTTCTCCCGCCGTCGCTTCGCGATCCTACCGGTAGCACGACGATCTTCCGAGTTGGTCGCCTCAGCACGTGTCCTTTGCTCGTGACGATGTCCACGACCCGTACTACGCCATCCTTCCCTGGGTAGGTCCTTGTCACTCTCCCTCGCGGCCATGTGTTGCGAGGGAGGTTGGAGTCACACACGATGACGATGTCTCCGACGGCTGGACGGACTCCCGTGTTGTAGGGCTCCCGCCGGTATTGGAGTACCGGCGTGTACTCGCGGACCCAACGCCGCCAGAATGTGTCGGCGAGCCGCTGGGCGCGCCTCCAGTGTTGGCGTGCGTTGTCGTCGCTTTCGTTGAACGTACCGGGCGCGGGCGAGTAACAGTCCGGCCCTAGCAGGATCATGTTCGGTGTCAATGCGGGCGGGTCATCCGGGGTCACTGGTACATAGGTCAGTGGCCGGGAGTTCACCGTCGCTTCCGCTTCCGCCAGCAGGGTACGTAGAGTTTCGTCGCTCGGGCATCTCTCGTGCAGTGTAGATTTTATCGCGTTCTTCACTGTACGCACCATTCTCTCCCATGCCCCCGCCATGAACGGGGCGGCGGGCGGAAGGAAACGCCAATTGATGTGGCGCGCGTGTGCGGCACCCCTGATGGCTTCCGTTAGCTCCCTGTCGGCGCATCGGAAGGCGGTCGCGTTGTCGCTCCACAGTTCCGTGGGGCACCCGCGACGGGCGATGAAGCGGCGTAGCGCGTTGATGGCGGAGTTGGCACTCAGCGATGTCACTAATTCCAAATGTACGGCTCGTGACGTCATACATGTGAACAGTGCGATCCATCGCTTCTCTCGGTGTCGGCCGACTGTGACCTCCTGAGGGCCGTAGTAGTCCCAACCCGTGTGTGTAAAGGGCCGGACGTGGTGGGCTAGGCGTGCCGCCGGCAGGTCGCCTGCTGATGGCGCCGCGGGCTTTGCTTTGCGCAGTCGGCACGTCGGGCATTGAGCAATCACCCTTTTTACCGTTGGTCTGATGCTTGTTATGTATACTCGCTGTCGCAGTTCGTTGACCACTATCTCGGTACCACCGTGGTGTAGTTGCTCGTGCACGTGGTAGACATATAATCGCGTGTAATAATGTTTTCCGCACAATACTGCTGGGTGCACTGTTTCTTCCCGTAAACCGCAGGCCTCCGCTACTCTTCCTCGCTGACGCAGCATACCAAAGTTGTCCATAAATACACTTAACTTTGCCAGTCTGTCGTCCTTGTCTGGCGTGCGGTCGCACGTCACGCGTTCCCTTTCCTTGCCGTAACTTTCTTCTTGTGAGGCGCGCATTAACAGCTGTTTGGCCATAAGTAGGTATTTAGCCTCCAGCGTTATGTATTCCTTCGCGGCACTCGTGGTAGTCACCTTGATGGGCGTGTTGGCGCGTGGCGTGTGTTCGCTCCAATCTTCATCTTTCTTTCTGTTCGCGAGTGTTCGTTTTCTTGTCGCGGCGGCGACTGTCTTCGTCTCGGGTTGCATGGGCGCGCGAGTTTTGCGCCGGCACAGCGCGATAAATTGCAACACGCGTGCGGCCGCTCTTATTAAGCGTGTCCACTTGGAGAAGCGTTCGACTTTTATGGGTATGGTCGCGAGGTTATACTCTTGTCGGTGTCTCGTCGCGCCACACACTTTCTCCTTCTCTTCGCCGGTCACGGGAACCTCGACTCTATTTTCTTCGGGCCACGTCGATTCCGGTAAGTATAAGAACGGCGGGCCATTGTACCATCTATGGCTCGAGTCGAAGTCGGCGGGCGTCGCGCGGGTAGCGTCGTCGGCGACGTTGTGTGCCGTCGGTACCCAGCGCCACTCGTTCTTCTTTGTACTGTCCTCGATCTCGGCGAGTCGGTGCGCCACGAACGTTTTGTATGTTCGCGGCTCGGCGCGTATCCATGTTAGCGCCGTCCGAGAATCGCTCCAGTAGGTTTTCGATGTGATCTCGAAATCATGCTCCTCGGCGACTGTTTTGGCTAGTCGCACGCCCAGCACGGCCGATTGCAGCTCCAATTTAGGGATGGAGATGATCTTTGTTGGCGTGACGCGGCTCTTCGCGGCGGCTAAGGCGATTTTGATACTGCCGTCGGCGCGCGTCATTCTCCAGTATACAGCGGCGGCGTAGGCTTCTTCGCTGGCGTCTACCATTGTGTGTAGCTCGTAGCGGGCGCCGGGCGTCGTGTCGTAGCACCTAGGTATATTGAGAGTACCTAGGCCACGAAGTTGCCCCAGCCACTCGCTCCATCGCGCGCGCAGCTCCTCCGGTATCGGCTCGTCCCAGTCCGTTTTGTACCGCCAGGTGTCCTGCATGATTCGCTTCGCCGGCGTCGTAATCGGTGATATGAGACCGAGCGGGTCGAATATCGACATAATGATGCTGAGCGCTTCCCTCTTAGTGGGAGGACGGAGGTCGTCAATCACCTCCGGCGGGGCTCTTCTTGTGTTGAGACGGAATCGGATGCTGTCTTCGTTTGTATTCCACAGTAGGCCGAGTGTCTTCTCCATCTCGCTCCCGCCGATAGGGACGGTATCTCCCTCTCGCTCTTCGCCGCTGACGACATCGCTGAGTGCCTCCTTCTTATTTGTGGCCCATCCGCGCAGCTGAAAGCCGGCCTGTCTGTGCACGTAGTCGACTTCTTTCGCGGTGCGCCGGGCTTCGGCGGACGTAGAGAAGCTCTGCAGATAGTCGTCCATGTAGTGATTTCTCTCGATTGCATCTGCGGCTTGCGGAAACTGTATGGCGTGCTCTCGCGCGTTTCTATTCTTTATATATAGCGCGGTGCACGGCGATGACGAGGCGCCGAAGATGACGGAGGTCATGCGGTACTCCTCTGGCTCGCCTTCGCGCCGGTCGCCCCTCCACAGGAAGCGGAGAGCGTCCCGGTCCTCTTCGCGTATCTTTATTTGCATGAACATCTCTTTTATGTCTGCGGACACTGCGGTGCTGTGCTGGCGGAATCGCATGATGACTCCGGGCAGCGATTGCAGGAAATCGGGCCCCGGTAGAAGCATGTCGTTGAGACTGCGGCCGTGATATATAGCCGCAGCATCATGGACCAATCTTATCTTTGGCTTCTCCGGGTTGCAGACAGCAAAGTGCGGCAGGTACCACGTCCTCTTTGTAGGTGGCGCGGTCGCGCGCTCGGCGTATTTTGAAGTAAGCAGATTGTCGACGCGTTCGTTGTATTGCTTTTTCAGTGTTTCGTCGCGATCTAGCTTTCTCTCGAGCGTGTGTAGCCGCTTGAGTGCACCGTTTCTGTTGTTCGGTACCTCCTCTGATTTGTTGCGCCACAGCAGACTTGTTTCGAATCGGCCGTCGGGCAGGCGGCGACTATTTTCTTCTAGCAACTTCAATGCCTGTTGCTCGGGGTCGCTTTTTGGCGTTCGCGGCTCGATAGAGAGTGATTCGAGCGCGAAATATTGCTTCATCTTTTCTTCCATGTCGTAGGTCGGCTCGGCACGCGTCAGGTGGGCGCAACAATATGCTACAGGCTCCGCTTGTGAGGCGCGGCAGCCGTGCAACACCCATCCTAGCGCGGTCTTCGAGGCGACGAGTTGATCGCGCCGCCCTTTTCTAATGGCGCGTGACACGATCAACTCCCAGTTGTCTTGCCCGATGAGTATTTTCGGAGTTGCTTCTTGATACGTCAACTCGTGCTTGATCTCTTCTAGGTGTGCGCAATCTTTTATCTCGTTCTCGCTCACTGACTGTGTTGTGAAGTCAAGCGTGTCGACGGTGTGCGCGTTGAAAATTGTTTGTTCGCTGCCACCGTGTCGATTGCGTATGTGCAAGTCGACTTTCTTGCTCTTCTTGTGCGCCATCTCTTTCCCACTCACGCCTTGTACCCACATAGGTTCTGTGGGTCCGTCGAGGCCGAGAGTGTCGGCGAGAGCAGAGTCGATTATGGTGACTGTGCTTCCTTCATCGAGTAGAGCGAACGCGTCGATCTCGGCTTGTGGGCCGCGGAGCGTAACCGGCGCTATTTTCAGGTAAGCGCGGCTTGCTCGTGTTGCGGCGCCGGCGACTTGTTTCACCGCCGAGGCCACCACCTCCTCTTGTTTGCTAGGTGGCGGGCCTCCTGAGTGGGCGGCGACGGTCGGCGTCTTCTCGTGGTGCAGCAGGCGATGGTGCTTCATGGGGCACCCTTGATGTCCGCAGGTCTTCACTCGGCATGCGAAGCGGCGGTGTCTACTGGCGAGGCAGCGATAACATATGTTGTGCTTTTTTGCCACCTCCCAGCGCTCGCTCGTGTCGAGCTTCTTGAAGGCAGGACACGACGGTAGCTGGTGGCTAGTGTTGCATAGTGGGCACTCTAGCTTTTCTTCTTTATTCTTTTCTCGTTCTGTGGTGGCGGCGTAGGCGCGCTCGGGTTTTCTTCTTGCGGCCCTTAATTCTGGCCTCTCCGCCGCGTATTCGGGCGAAGCGTAGGGCGCGCATTTGTCGGCCTCGTCGTTGAGGAAGGCGGCAATCTTTTTTAACTCGGGCGTGTCTTCTTTGGTGGCCGCATAATCGTACCACTTATTTTTCAGTATCGGCGACAGCTTGTCCACGATCGTTCGCAGTACCTCCGGATTGTAGAGGTACTGCGGCTTCTTTAATATCTCGATCGTGGCGACGGTGTTGGCGATACGGCTGGCGAATATGCACAGATCGCGTGGATTGTCACTTAGCCGCGGCAGCCCCTTCATCTTCTCAATTTCACTCATAAGTAAGGCGTCTGGTCTACCGTACCTTCTTTCCAGGGCGGCGATGACGTCTTCGGGGTGCGGCTGGCTGATGAGGAGGGCGCTCACGGCCTCCCAGGCGACACCTTTCAGACTTCTTCTTATACGGGCGACGTTTTCACTTGACGAGAAACTGGGCGAGGACTCGTTGTACGCGGCTTTGAACTGCAACCACTCGTTGCATAATCCACTGAACACAGGTAGCTCTGACAAGAACTTTTTATTCGATTTGCCTGCTTGGATTGCTTCAGTTAGTGCGGCTGCCAGCGACGATACGTCCACTTCTCGAGCGGGGCGGGGCGGAGCTTTTTCCTGGCGCTCCCGACGCGCGTGTAATTTAGTAGTAACACACGCGGCGATTTCCCGCGATTCTTCGAGAGTAGGTATTTCTATCGCTGCTTCTTCTGGCCGTTTCTCAAACCAGTCAGCAACCCTCTTTGGCGCCAAGTCCTCTTCTTCATCCTCGGAGTCATCCGGTGAGGACGCGGCGTTCAGGCGTTCTTGTCTTATTCTTGCTAATTCTTGTTCGGCGTTGATTCTTCTCAGCTCCAGCTCGGCTAACTTCTCTTTGGCCTCCAACCCCGCGAGGAGTTTCTTGCTGGAGGCCTTGGATCGGTGTGACCGAGCGGGCATTGTTTTTCCCGCGCTTTTTTGTGGCGGCGGCATTAGCTCACTGGGGCGGCGCTCGACGACTGTAGCGGTGCTGGCGGCAGGCGTGGCTTTGATGCCGGACGTGCCGACAGGTTCCCCGGCGTTGCTGGTGCTGTTCGTGGCTCCCGTCGCGTCGGTAGCTTCCGTCGCGTTTGAATCAGTCGTGGTGGCGGCGGTGCTCGACGTCGTGCGTGTTTCCTGCGACGTGGGCGTAATCGCGGTGCCGTCGCTTCCCGAGGAAGTTCCTCCTTCCTCTTCTGTGGTCTTCTTCCCGCTGTTGCTCCTGGTCATCATGACGGTTTTCTTGTTTCAGAGATCCGGCTCGGCAAGGACCATCGAATGTTGGTGACTTGCCTACATGGATTGCTTCGTTTACTAGTGGACTGTATCTTGGTTCGTTATTAATTTATAGGTCTCGTCGGGGATGATGGAGTCAAACACTATTTGTTCGGGAACACAGGCTGGAGAGGCTGGAGCGATGCGAGTAGGCTTCTTAGGCGGAGGTGTTCACTTGGCGGCTGCTGAGTTCGGAATGATTTTCTTCCCGCCGCGCGCTCGCTTTATACACGCGCCTATTTGAACACCTCGCCTCCCGGCCCCCGCATCGACCCCCCTCGCCCCGCAAATCTTTATTTATTCAAATAAACTCTTATTTTAATACATAACAACTTACTATTATTCTTATAAGATGCTAACACTATTTTCTAATAGGATTCTGCCTCGGTGAGTGGAGTAACAGCGGGTTGAGAGCCGCTTTTCCTTTGCGCGGCTCCCCGTTGCTTCCCCTCCTCACCGAGGTATTAAATATAACCCAGCGCGAGGCCCTAGTCGGTCTTATTTACGGCTTGGGCGTCGCGCGATACACTTATCTGCTAAATTTCCCGCTATGCATGACTCAGCCTATGTTTATTTACTTATTTATTTTTCCTATCGCGAGTTCATGCATAGGGGCACTCCTTAGGAGCGATATTAACTTGTCCCTATAATGAAACAACGGACAATCTTAATTTTATTATCACACGTTTTAGGAATCAAAATGGTTCTTTTAGCCATTGTTACATCTTCTTAACTTATTACATATTATCTTTTCCGTCGTCGCTAACAGAATTGTTTTATTATGTAGATCGGGTTCGGGACAGACCCTCGCGTTTCAATTTTGTTTTCAATATGTTGAGAAACACAATACAATTCCATTTCAATACGTTTTACGCACTGGTTCTAACATCGCGTCGAAACCGGGGGCCAGCACAACTGACGCCGCGCCGCGACGCGAGTCGAGAAAGATCTACCCTCCTCTATCTAATTTGCACGGTGCGAGTGAGACAGGAGACGCTCAGTCGCGCGCGAAGCGACTTGTCAGCAAGTAGAGCGCGTGATATATATTGAAATCAGATTGAAATGCGTAACGCATGTCTCGAATAGACCTGCCCTGGCCCATAAAAGAGTTGCTCACAGAATAAGACTTATTGATGTTGAACATTTTGAGATCGTAGTCGTCTCCCTCGCCCGCTCTCATTATCTGCAAACCTTGATCCTCGGTGATGACAACAACCTATTACTTTTGTTTTCATTCCCTTTGAGTCATCAGATAAGCTCCGGAGACCGGAAATCGCAGTTTTTCAAGAGTTATGAAATCCATTACTTTCCGACGGAGGGCTTCTTATCCGCGTCTTTTCATTTCGACGATTACTTTAACAACTTCAAATAGTTCTATTCAGGTTCACACCACTATTAACTTTATTACTAGGCGATAAGGCCGTTTTTGCAATTAAGAAGTTGTATAAGATACTAGATTGCGAGGGTAAGCAGTCTACTTGCTCAGAGCGACAGTGACAAATCTGTCAGTTCGGAACCGGACTGGGTGATTTATTGGCCAAAACAACCTAACGAGAATACTGTTTTGTCAAACTTGTCTAGTTCTATGTCACTCAAGAGTATATCCCTAACGGTTGTAGTTTTATTGAAAACTAATAGAGCAATACTGCGGCTAACTAGCTACTTATTTTTGAAGTGAAAACTTCTTTAACGGCGCTGTGCACTTTTTGTGATGGGAAAAAAATGTTAAACTCGCCACAGGTCACGTGACCGTAAGATTCGTAAGGCGTGAGATTCGAGACAGGTCACGTGATCGAAAAACTGTTACAATGTCATTGAGTTTTCACTTCTGCCGGCACTCCCGGAGTGCAACCCGGTCTTTTTATTTTTTACAAGCCTTGTACTAACTTCACCTATACCTAAGTATGTAACCATGTGTCATTAATTGTAACCATATCTTGCAAGCCGTTTTATAAAGTGAAACGATGACAGACCCAGGTGGTTAAATCGTAAAATGTTCGTTTTGTAAAAACAAATATTTATATATTTTTCATATAATATTATTCGAAATAATAAAACCGTATAAAAATGGCAGGTGATATAGTTATAAGCTATTATTATAAAGCATAGATGGTCGGCAATATTAAATAAATAACAGCTTAAAACGTTTACATATGGGGTAATCTTTTTCTCTTCTATATACTAATATAACAAAGAGGAAAAGTCTTTGAGGTTGTGTAACTTTGTGAGTGGGGTGTAATCTCTGGAAATAAAATCCTCTACTTACTTATCCGATTTAATTCTTTTGGATGGACATAGGCTTCATTCCGCGGGATTGCTAGCGTTCTTTGCAGTACGCGGGCGGAACCGTGCGGGCCTGCTAATCATTAATAAAGTAGGACTACTTTATTTCCTACCCATAAAGTAAGGTAAGAATTAAATTTATAATGAATGGTTCGGTGTAATACCTGACCTGATCTAATCTATTCCTTTATATTGTATGAAAGAACCTCTCAACGCAGGCGGAGGCTTGCCGGAAGTCCGCGCCGCCGCCGTACATCGAATGCTATGGGCCTTGAACACCGTGCATAAAACAAATGACGCGAGGATGGCCGCCGAAATTGCCGATTAACTCCTGAACTCCATCTTTAGCGAATTTTCACTTAAGCAAATGCCATTAGGGGTGTAAGATTTTATAAAAATGTTTTTTGACTAGGGACTACCTATTGTTAGTGTTTTTTTTATTTCAAGCCGTTGTAACTTCTGGAATTTGGGAAATGGGTAGCAAAAATGTAAAATTAATCTTAGTATACTATACTAAAACTATACATATCTAGTAAAATAGTCAATTGATAATTGTGCGTAGAACGCCTAGACGTCTTCGAAAAAGCGTAGCACGTTAACACTTGCTACGTAGTAACGTAGGTGAGAGCAGAGAGTTTGAAATTGCAGAAATACACATGCAATATAATGGTATTTTATCTACGCACATATCATCAGTGCTCTTAAATGCGTTCAGAAACCGTAGGAAATTACCAGCATTATGACAACCAATTATACTATGAGAACTTTCTTGTCTGTGGTAGTAGGTAAAATCTGTAATAACTAATAACATTACATTACAGTACAGATTTTTGTAAGGTTATGAGTTAAAATTTGGAACAGCTGACAAAACTCATATGGGTCTCTATTCTAGTATTCATAGATATTAAAACAGTTGTCGATGCGGAACGTCAATTCAGTATGTTTTTTAATATAAACCGCACGATATTTAATCTCGAGTGACATGAGTATAGGGACTTCATTTGTTTGTCTATGATTTAAAAAAAGATTCGTCTTGACGTAGGATCGAATTGCTGTCATTACTGTTGTCATTTCTTTGTTAGTTTTTTGCTGTTACGAAATTAGAATTGCGAAAAGTTGTTTGTCACTCACATTTTAGTTGAAAATATGAGTAGTAGTGACTCCGAGAACGATATGCACACTCCGCCGGATATCGTAAATGCAGCCACGATTGCAACAAAGATATTTTACAGGTAGCACTATAGTACCAATGCAGGTCATTTCCCTACGGCTTCTGAACCCATCTTAGAGTACTTATGACATGTATGTAGATAAAGTAGTGTATGAAACTGTACATAATTTGTCCTTAAAACACTCGTTTGATCCTGTTATGAAACTCGCTGACGCTCGTTTCATAAAACCACACTCTTATTTTAAGGCCTCTGATTATGTATCAGTTGCATAAACTACTATTATAGGGCGCATAGTGCAGATACTAGTGTAGTTAGGAATATTTATTAACAAATTTACAACTGAATATATTGAAGTGTGACCAGAATTAAGAAGAGATATGCAAAAATTGCAAAATCAATATAATATATTTGATAATTATTTTTTACCTACCCAACTACTGCCACTTATTTATCACATTAGCTTCACTCTATTACTTCACTCTATTTATGGAGACCTAAAGAAAAAAACGATTTTCTACTTTTTACTGTGTATTTATTTATCGTATGGCAATTTAGTGTATTTAGAACTTGTTTGATAGTCGAATACCGTCAAGGCTGAAATGTAAGCTTCTTTTCTCCGTTGAATACGTAGTTTACGGTTGTCCGCATTGTAACATGTGGCTTGGAGGCGTACTCTCGGGCCATTTGGGGTGACGGCTAATAGAGATATCTCGAAAAAAAATGGCGGCTGTCGAACGAAAATACATTTTCTTTTTCTGAAAATCTCACACTCGAGATATGATTTACATTATATCTGTCACTGCGTAATGGCGGAAAATATTGACAGCTTTCAAATACTGAGTCAGTAGTCTTTGGCTCAAAACTGCCAACTATAAAAAAGGTTTTTTCTCAAACATGCAATGAAATATTGACGTTGTGTTCTTCATAATGGGCTTCGAAGTGTAACGTTTCGGGCGCAGCGAGACGAGAGACCCGTAATTGCATTTCATACAAAATTGGAGGTTTAGGCCTGCAAGATGGTCTTTTTTTAATTTCCATTCCACAATTTGTGGCAAAGGATCACGGCGTTCAGCCATGAAAATTTAAGTTTGATTTCTTGGAGTTTTCTTAATTTATTTCATTGCTGGTTTGAGAAAAGCACTATACATACCTCGGCGTGAAAAGGCGTTGCCGGCCTCATAACTATCCGACCTCGCTACGCTCGGCCGTCTATATATACTCGGCCGGCAACCCCTTACTTCCCGGCCTCTGTAGTAATGTACTATTACAAGCTTTTATTTAACTTGCCCTGTTAGTATGTATGTACGTAATCAAATCTTGCAAGTTAAATTTGACCCACTTCCCGGTGACCGATTGAGCTGAAATTTTGGGTATTAGTATAGTTTGGATGACAATTCAATATTATGGTACCATCGAGCTGATCTGATGATGGACACGGAAGGTGGCCATGGGAATTAAGTACTTAACCGACATAACCCCGTTGAGTTTGGGCTCGTTAGAATCGTTTCAATGAGTAATTGATGATGGTACACAGAAAAGTACAGTCGGAAATAAAAGCTTGTACCAAAAATGAAATTTTTGATAGAAACTTATTTACGGTCCTTTCCACGTAAGTACGTAATAGAGCAAACACTTAAATGTATATGTGTTAAATAAACATAACTTATTATGGATTAAAGTATTGTAAATTAACAACACTATTGTTTTTGACATTAAATTCAGTAAGTAAGTACCTAGAAATAATTAAAAAATATTTTATTATTTTATTATTGATTGGAAACAAACAGCATCAAGAAAAACGAAACGCATGTTGTAATATTTTTTCATATATACGTCAATACAGATCATCTATTCGGACGGCCCGAGAATAAAATTGGCCTCTTGATCTGATTTACAACTATTCAGATTCACTTCACCAATCACCCCAGTATATTGTGAACCGGAGATTTGTAAGAGCTACGAGTAATCGCAGGCCAGACTTAGGATGTTTCGTGTCAGGCGAGTCGTCGGAAAGCCTGGTGAATACCAGCCAGATGTGCGTTGTGCTCTGATTGATTACTACCGGCTTCCGAGACAACGAATATATTAAACGCGTAGTTAAGTCTCTAGGCTAAGTTTATTGAGGGAAGGGGATTTAATGCTAGCCTTCTTCATTTGAGGGGAAGCCCAAGCTCCCTAATACGAGGCGAAGGCTAATGTAAACTTAATATTTAAGCATATTTAGGTTCTAAGTGTAGGTAAGTCTCTGATAAAAAGGTAAAAAAATACTCTCATCGGTGTATTAGAGATAGTTTGTAGGAACTTGCTTACAACGATGAGCTGGATATTTTTACAAATAAAATAACGTTCTTATACAGCGGCTCTAACAATACCTTTAGGTAAGGGTATTTAGTTTTAATGGGTTAGGCTGGTATTTATTTTTAGAGGTTTTAGTGAACTTAAATAATAAAGAAACCCGAACCACAGAAAGCAGTAGGAATCATTAGACTCGTCGCCAACGACCAATAACACGTGTAGGTCATAAGTCATAACGGAACGCGCAGTTTACGGTGCCCACGTGCACACGTGGCGTTGTTGATGCGCTGTGTCGAGAAACACAGGTCTTATTGTTCACCTGGCAAATCCCCTCATTATTTTATTTAATTTTTGTTTGTAACTAGCTTCCGCCCGCGACTTCGTTTGCGGGGATCCGGGATAAATACTATATTATATTTTTATCTAGGCTATAAACTATCTTCGTGCAAAATTGCATACAAATCGGTTGAGCCGTTTAGGCGTGATTGAGTAACAAACATCTAAATACCCACCAAGTTTTCGCATTTAATATTAGTAATATTTAACACAAGCCTTGTTGAGCTTACTATGAGACTAGGTCGATTTGTGTAAGATTGTCCCTTAATATTTATTATTTATTTATTATATTTATTTATCATTTTATTCAAAATTACTTATTAGGTAATCGTTCCACTTCAAAAATAGTTTTACTTTTTGCACCTTATTCCTTGGTTATAAAGCGAAAAATCTATACATATCTGTAACGGCGACTATCCCTATTCCCTATTAACACCTGGGGGGCGATTTTTGACTTTCGGTAATTTTCGTAAATTAGATAAAAGTAAATGCGATTGTAGTATCAAAATGACAAGCCCTCGTTTTTCAATTTTCTATCACTATTTCAAAATAGCATTTCATCACTTTTGACAGTTTTCGAGTGAGTGTCGAGCGCTCGAAAGTCAAAAATTGGTCCTCTACATGACTAGCACGGCTGCCGCTGCAACGCGAGAGGAGAAATCCTACCCTCCAGTTCCTAATTTGCACTGTGCACATGAGATCGGAGTCGCTGAGTCGCGCGCCACGCAACTTGCACTGTGCACATGAGATCGGAGTCGCTGAGTCGCGCGCCACGCAACTTGGCATCAACTTGTGCTAGCCCTCTAGAGGACAAACGGTGTCGAGTTCCGATACCATAATGTTCACCTGATCGCGCAGACGCTACGATGCGTGCATAGCCATCGTGACAAAACGAGCGCGAACAGTTATAATAAAATGGATAGTATAATTCCTTATTGATCGTTCCACACACTGAACACACAACGGCAGTTCTGCACTGGCAATTTTCGAGTTAAATATAAAGCGATAGCTAAATATAACTATCGTTTATTCAATTTTATCAACGATTCTAAGTACACCAAAAGATCTCAAGTTTCTGTTTGAATTGACAACCCTAGTGGACAAGTTAACTTTTGGATGTAGATTTTAGTCGATCAAACCAAAGCTTTTCCGAGCAGGAGCGGGTGAAAATAATATTTATCGCAAGTAAAGCCGCAGGAAAACGTTATTATTCCAATATCATGTTTGATAATAAATTAAATTTAGCTCCCGCTACGAAAATCGTCTTAACCCCCGGTAAATTTTCAGCGATAAATTGCATGTAAATTTCAAGAAAATTGCTTTCAAAGTCGACGATAATGTAAGCGTCACATCGCTAAATACCAAGGCTATATTTTACTGGTACTTAATCAAACATTAACGTACCAGCCCAGCCGAGCTTAATTGCTACAATTGTAATTAGTAGACCCTCAAACCGAGCACACAATGCGGCACTTGATACCCCGCAAACGAAAGTAAATTAAGTTAAACACAATAAATGCCACAGTACAAGTACTTCTTATGTAAGTTTGGGGTGCTGGAAAAGCATTATGCAAAGTGCAAAATCCTATTTGCCACGTGTTCTGTCTCCAAAAGCCTAAACAACGTAATAGAGTTGTTTATAGGGACAAAGCGACTGCGCGCCCCTTCGATACAATCATTTTCCTGTAACACGTGTGTTTGGAAAGAACACGGTTCTGTAGACGAATATTTTGGTTGGTTGTTGCTCCCCGCTGGCAGTTTTACGATTTCTTTCTTAATCCAGCTAAAAATAAACTTTTTGCGAAGTCTTGTCATGGCTCAAGTTGTAAACAGTTTCTTGTACAAAGTGTTAAGAGGTTTAAAGGATTAGCAACGTTTTAACTAATTGATTTAGTAGGTATCTCTATTTCTTGTAATTTTATGATCGTATCTATAGGTGTAGAAATTAAAGGCGGGGGGATATTGCTGTTAATTTCTACGCATATACGAGTAGGCACAATTATAATCACTGGTTTGTATTTATTAATCATTATCACTGACCCTTCGTAAAAGTAAACAATTGTTTTATAATTTTTTTTTTTTTTAAACGATTAAATGCACTTACTTTACACCTCCCATGAAGCTAAGTTAGTTTTAAAATAATGTAATGTCGAGAAGAGTGAAGTCAGAAGTATATTCTCAAAGTTTTTCTAGCGGACTCGAGTTGCAAATGAATTAAAATTGGATCAATTCTCTTATGACTTAGTTGGGCACGCCCTTGCGATAAATGCTGAGAGTTAAACGAGTTTTCAGTTTCCAAGAAAACTCCAGTGATTTGCTAAAGCTGGCGTCAGGCGCATGCTGAAAACGAATAAACTTCAAAGCCAATCGATTCTTCAGTCGGATTAAAAATGTCCAGGAATCATCAGGTTAGTAAACTCATTTGCGTTTTACTCGCGTCTTAACGAGTTCGTGAAAGTTATTTATATAAGCAATGCATATTAATAAACTCTAACTTTTGAGGTATTTAAAATTAACTCTAAAAGGAATTTAAATAAGTTTTTTACCACAGAATACTGAAATTAAGGATCGTTGTGGTGGATAAAAAAATATTTCAAAGTCGGGCTAGTTAAGATGTTAATTTCGTCAGAAGCGTTCTGGAATTCGGGAAACAAGTGCGTTAATGAGATACAGTCGAGCAGTGAACGTGCGCATTCATTATTCCAGGGAGACTCGGGTGAAGTAGCCTGTGCGTCGGCACCAGACCATCAATAACGGTTTCTTGAAGGTCATGGCCGCAATCAAAAGTCGAGGAACATATCTACAGCTACACTACAGAATACACCGCCAGAAGGCACGGCAGGGTTGATAATGGTCAGACGATGATTGATGACTAGAGCGAGGACGACGCGACGTCTTGATTTAATTAAATGTCATTCGTAAAGGTTTCGTGGATTATAATGTTGTATATGAATAGCTGATCCCGTTCCCTGTTCAAGGTATCATTTAAAACTGTTATTATCAGTGTTTGAGTGGTCCCGAGTTGCTAGATTCCGCAGTAGTGGCGATTTTGAGACACTAAGGGGCAATCTAAACTGAATTTTATGTAGGTGTGCGGACTGCTGCGGTGGCGTCTGCATCAAATCGCAGATATTCTCTTGTTCAATGTGCTGTGGTTTCTATTTCGGTTTCGAAAACAACATTTTATCAGGCTTAAAAGTTCTTTTCAGTTTTTATGTGGTTGAACTGAAAATCAGCGTCATGATATATTTCATGACATTACTTAGTGAATTTAGCTGTGAAATTTGAATATGTATCTATTGGTTGAAAAACAAGTACATCAAAATATTTTAGTTTATTTCTGATATTTGCGACTGACTAACGGAGAAGCTTCAACATACGAGTACCTATAGCTCATTTCTTTTTTCTGGGGTACTGGTGCTATCACAAGAAAGAAATAGGATTAATACTCAAACTTTGGTTAGTTTACGCCAGTAACACGAGTAGACTAACCAGTCAGATATTGATTTTGATGTATTTATCTATTTATTATTAACACGCTTTTATTAGGTCGACCTGTATGTAACTAACTATGTAATGGAATCTAAGGTAACTAATTTAACCATCTTCCAAGAATCGTAGCGTCATGAAAATTGGCAGCTGTATGTAGTTCTGATGACAATACAATAATATGGTACTGTCGAACTGAGCTGATGATGGAGCCGGAAGATATGAACTGGAACTTCAGGATAGAACATGTATCATAGCTGTGTCTGGATTTGTTGAAAAGTCTTGTAATGAACTTTGACCACGATTAGGTTAAAAGCGTGTTTTTCTAGTGTTTTTTAGATGCATATTTTCACACATTCGTCGGATTGAAAAAACCCATATGTACCCATTTAAATTTTACTGTTACTTCAAATTTGAAAACACCTCAGCTGCTATTTATACAAGGCTAGAACATTTGACATAGCCCCATTTTGAAGAGCTGCATTCTATCATATCAAATGTTTTGGCGCACTTTGTCGAGTCAGAATCCTGTAATTATTTAATTTGTAACAAAAGAGCTAAACCTTACCTAAATGCTACGGATCTTAGACCATTAGTTAAATGTCGGCATTAAACCGAATCGCACCGTCAGCACCTCTATGATAACCTGACAATACCGTACCGTGACGACGTCGTACTCGAACTAATAACCACGATTTATAGCCTAGAGCGAACATCAGTCATAAGGTGTTATGTTCGCATCGAATATCCTCCACTGATGGACATGGTTTGTGGTTCGGTAGAACATTGGAACGCCCAGAATTGTACCTTATGGAGTTGAATATAGGCTAGGACGTAGTTGATTTGACCTTACTTATCTATAGACGACTATGATATGATTTGTATGAATTTTGTCACCTGCGCTCCTATAAGCACGAGTATGCATACGTAAAGTTGCACGTCGATATCGGAATGTCATACCAATTTCACATTATCAATATGCCGAGTACAATAAAACTGGATAATATCTGAACGGTGGGATAAGATTGACAGCGATGACTTGCAACCGCGTGGTCACATTTTTGACATTTCCATTTCTCAACGTTTGTGACCGTTTATATCGCGTTAGCTTTATTATTAACATGCATGGAATTATTTTAATATTTTTTTACGTCACCTACTGACGGTATACCTACAGTCATTCGCTCACTGCCTGCCTGCAGGCGTAGCACGTAATACTGCAAATACCGCACAGTGAAAGCGTCCACATCACAGGTTAACATGACGCCTACTTTGCATGCGATTTAATTGAACTATAATAAGAGCGGCCATGTAAATTTGATATCGGTAAAACGGTTAACAGCTAAT
Organism: Epinotia ramella; assembly: GCA_947578815.1. NCBI lineage: Eukaryota > Metazoa > Arthropoda > Insecta > Lepidoptera > Tortricidae > Epinotia > Epinotia ramella. The sequence continues at coordinate 9,539,249 of OX388201.1, forward strand.
CTAAAATAGAAAAATGCTAGTTAAGTATGTACCTAGAGATCGTGTGGACCGTGTTAGATCATTACTACCTACACAATAGGGATGTTGACGCTAAATAAAAAAAGACCGGGTTGCACTCCAGGAGCCTGCAGAAGTGAAACAATGACATTGTAACGTTTTTTCGATCAGGTCACGTGTCCGTCTTACGAAATTTCAATCTGTCGAATCTTACGGTCACGTGAACTGTGGCGAGTTTAACAACTTTTCCCCATCACATAAAGTGCACAGCGCCGCTAAAGAACATTTCACTTCGAAAAAACAATAATGTTGAATTTTCTCGGAAAGGGTTTAAATTTTTTAACACAAGAGACTAAATAATCACAAAGTTATGTTTCCAAAGTTATAAGGGAGGGTATATTCTGTGTCTTTTCCGCAAAACTCACCTTCATATGGAACGGTTGTTAACGATCGCGATCGGTACTAAAACGGGTGTACCTATGCGTAACCATATAGGTACGAGGACTAGGTAATATGTTGGTAGTGAACACGATGCGAATCTAACCACGAAATACAGGAGTAAGGAGTATAAATACCGAACGCACTACATAATAACAATACATTTGCTATCTAAAAACTATGTAGAAGACAGAGCCATAAATACTCCGTGGTTGATAACTTTTCGAGGACGCTGAAATTACTCATTTAGTGAATATACAAGGGAACTTTTTTGCGTAACCACTGACGAAACTTGTATTTGTTTGTATTGGCCTTGCTCATAAGTTATAGTCCAAGGTTCCTAGAGAAATAATAAGGTATTATTGCTAGACTAGGTATGTATCTATAGTTTTAAGTGTCACACAGCATCGCAGCATCGTATTGTATTGTATCGTATTGAATAAATTACATTTTACAACGCTGCAATATCTCACAGACTGTTCTTCATTATATTTTTTAAATTATCTGTTTTAGTAAAAAAATAAGTTCACATTCAGAGCTAAACACGACAAAGGGCTTTTACATAAGGAGATTAGGCTTCTACGGATACTGCGTAGTGCTACGAACGTAGCTAGCAGTGAATGAGATAAAAACAAAACTAGTGGTGAGCTGCAGAATTCGCGAGCCTAACTATTCTTTGTTATTTCTTTATTTTATTTCGAAAAACTGAATCGACGACAATATCTTTACTCATATTATAAGTGCGAAAGTGTGTCTGTCTGTCCGTATATCTGTTACCGCTTCACTTTTAAACCGCTGAACCGATTAAGATGAAATTTTGTGTAAACATAGTTTGAATCCCGGGAAAGGACACAGAATAGTTTTTATCCCAGAAACTATCCTCTAACGGGGTGAAATGGGGGGTGAAAATTTGAATGGAGCTACGATATTTACGAGTTCCACGCAGACGGAGTCGCAGGCAGAAGCTAGTTATATATAATTATTAAACCTGCTCACAAAATTTCACCATAATCGACTGAGAAATGCGACCTGGGCACCGATTTTTGACTTTCGAGCGCTCTAAAATCAAATAAATGTAAATACGTTTGTAGTGTCAAAATGACTTACTTTCTACCAATAGAATTTAATACAAGTGATCAATACCACTCGTTTTTAAATTTTCTATCGCTATTTCAAAATAGCATATCATAATTTTTGACAGTTTTCGAGTGAAAGAGTCGAGCGCTCGAAAGTCAAAAATCGGTCCCCTGTACCTGTGCGCTGGCTGCGTGCAGCTAGTCTGTTCCGTTCCGCAGCAAACGCTGCTCACTCCTATTGTCGCACATATATTCCACTTTAGTTTTTTTCTGTTTATTAAATTAGATTAATTTATTTCATGACATAAATTACAGTACAAATTTGGCTTAGTCAATGCCAAGACCAAATCACCTAACTATACCGTGTTATAGTATCTACAACTAAACGTGTCTAGTGAAATGATGAAACGAGTTGACTTTGCGAGATCTTTTCGTCAACTCACTGACGTGTTTCAGGGATTTTATCAAATCACTAAGCACATCTGGTGAAATGAAAAAAGGCTGATTCCGTCATTTCAAAAAACAAATTCAGGGATTTGATCAAAAGACTGATTTTTACTATGCAAACATCCTGCGTGATTTGGTCATATTCCCTAGAGATTTGAACAAATCTCTACTTCGGTCATTTCCCTGCGACATACAAACTGTTACCTTGGAATATCTGGCTTCTGATTTACCGCAGATACCATTTGTTACGGGCCTTCATTGCTTATTGATGGCCTGAACACGAGATTATCGCGATATCAAGGAGCCATTGAACTCAAACGGATGTTACTACGCCTGTGTTGTATATTTGAAAGTCAATTACCGATAAAATGAATAAAAGATTATACTGAAAGAACACTTAGAACAGCTAACATAGTTTTAATTATACTCGCAATTGAGAACGAAATGCTAGTTATATTAGTTTCAGAGAACGCACTTAAATGCAAATGCTCCAATAAAAAACTTATTAATTAAAGAAATAGTCATTTCATATGCATGTACTTAAGTCGGATGTGACATTAAAAATAAACAAAAATTTGGTATATTGCCAGATTTTAGGTAGATATTAAATTAAATAAAACTTGTTTCATATTTAGATTTGATTCCGATTCCAGGAGAATCACAAGCGTTGCCTACCATTTATTGATTTGAGGATTCGTTGTGTTGATAGCTAGAACCATTATCAGTCTCCGGAAATAACTAAGAAATGCTGGTATCTCCAGCTGGTGCCTTTGCAAATTGCATTGCAGTAAATGTGCAACGCTGGTTCAAGTGCCAAAAAGGAAAATACGAGAGACGAACCCCGTTACAAGTAATTAGTAAACTTTAATGCCATCAAAACCATAACTTGTAAGAAAAAACAAGTCTCGCAACTTAGTTCTTCTACCGTGAAAAGTTGCGAGATCCATGTACGTAATACCAAGTCGGTTAATTTATTCAGTCCCTCCTTAATGGTCCTTCTGCCTTAAGTTATTACGTAATTAGCTAACCTAACAACATCTTATAGTGACCATGTCAATACGAGTATAAAAAAAAAATTATGTTTTAAATAAATAGATCGCACTAAACAATCTAACTTAATATACTCCGGGGGCACGGTAGTGCCCCCGCCAAGACGAGCCAAGCGAAGTGCAAGGGCACTACGTACCTTTACTCGGAAGCGGTTTTTCGTCGTTTTTTTGAACCCTCATAACTTGGGCTTGGATTATGCCAGATAAACAAAATTCTTGGGATATGATGTCAATGTGTGTGTAATGTATGTGGGCAGGGCACATAGCACGTAGAACCGATGGCCGTTGGGGCGGAAAGGTTCTCGTGTGGCAACCACGTACGCGCCGCGTGGGTAGGCCCCTGACAAGGTGGACCGATGACCTGGTAAAGGTTGCGGGAGTCCGCTGGATGCGGGTGGCGCGGGACCGGTCGCTTTGGCACTCTTTGGGGGAGGCCTATGTCCAGCAGTGGACGTCTTTCGGGTGTTACGATGATGTATGATGATGATGTCAGTAGTGGACAAGTTTCAGTTACATAGCTCTTATACTTAAGATTTTATTGATATCTAAAAACGCCGATTTTACCACTGACTCTTATTTATGCAGTTGGTGTACTCGTATCAAGAAAACTGGACCTCAAATTGCAAAATATTTTAGGTTTTCCTTGATTTATACACTAAACACTAATAGTATTCTGAATTTGAAGCTTCTATGTTTGCTAGAAGTGCCTTAGAGTTTTGATGATCGGTCAGTCAGTGAGTGAGTGAGTGAGTGACAAAATTAAGACTCTTTGACTAGTTATAATTCTTTAACCACTGGTTAAAATTGAATGAAATTTGAAATATACCGTGTTTATACAATGCTTGCTTGGTTACTGAAAATCTTTTATCCACAACGATGTTATAGGGGGGTCGAAAATGGCCTGAACTGCTTCGAGAACAGGATGGTACGGCCGTGCCGCTGTTTTGTTCGACTTGGCGGGGTACTGCCGTGCCCCAGATATTAATGTGTGCAATACACACACGAGCCAGCCAGTAAAATGTAAAAGGTTTACTAACGCGCATAAAGAATGGATGCGAATAAACTACTCGGAAAGGGCCGGGCCAGAAGAAGCGGTGATGTATTAAAATAGGGGGAGTAAAGCGAATCAAGATAATGGTGTTTTAGGAGCCCAGACGCGCATTACGAAGTGAAATGTATCTTGAACAATGACAAAAAGCTGTCTTTTAAAATTAAAAAAAGGTTTCCGAGCGTGAAACATCTTCACGGTAACTTGGGTATCTTTTTAATAACTGGAGAAGGACATGGAAGGGTCTTACTTGACGGTAATCTCAGTAACCTAGCAAGGTTATGGTTTAATTGTGTGTAGTGCCGACTGATCATCAACGCACAGCTGAAACTACTTGGACTAGAAGCTTGAAATTTACACCAGACCTTTTTATAACGTAGGTAAGGGATTTGGGTTTTTGAAATTCCATCCCTAAGGGGGTTAAATAGGGGTGCAAAGTTCGTATGGGGAACAGTAATTTGGTTTTAGCTAGAGACTTGAAACTTTGTAGAAAGATTACTTATTAGAATACAAAATACTTAAGTACTTTCAGCGTTTTTGGAAATACCACCCCTAGGGGTTAAAAAGCGGTGCAAGTTTCGTATGGGGAACACTTTTATATCAGCTAGAGACTTGAATCTTTGTAGAATACAAAAAAATACTTTCAGGATCTTAAAAATTCCTTCCCTAAATGGGTTACAAAGGGTTGCAATGTTTGTATCAGCGAAACTTATTTTGAGCTAGAGACTCGGAACTTTGTAGAAATATTACTTAATAGAATACGTAAAAAAGTGATATCAGCGTTTTAAAAAGGGGGTTTGAAGTTTATATAGAGAGCAAGATTTTTTTTAAGTAAGAGAGCTATTTGTAACTTCGGTCTTGGCCTTTATATTAGGACTACAAAACTACTTTCAGCATTTTTTTAAATTCATCCCATTATAAAGGGGTTATTAAGGGGTTCAAAGTCTGTATGGAGAGCAAGAATATTTTAAAGTAAGAGATTTGTTACCTCAGTTTTAGACTGTTGAATACAAGAAAACGAAATTCCGCATTTCTGAAATTGATTCCATAAGGGGGTTACAAGACATTGATCATCTAAAGGGGCTAAAAGGAGTTGGAAGTTTGTACGGGGACAAGTCATCCAATCCTCAAATTTTCTTACTCCATGTTGTGAAAAAGCAATATATCCTCGTAAAAAAAACAACTGGGTTCGATGCCGCGAAACGTATGGTTAGACAAGTCCCGACACTTAAGCCGATAATTTCCTTCCTGGAGACCCCGCCGATACCACCAATAGTCTAGGAGTTATTAAGCTTGTTTCAAATGACCCGCGTTCCTATTGACCCCAGTCTCCCCTACATATTACATTCCTGTCGCAGCACTACTGATGGTTTCCTTAAATAAGTAAATACAGTTTTATTTTCGAATTTAAAAATGCCACTAAAGCTAAAGGTTTCTATAAAATTACTTAAAAACTGTGCAGTATAAAATATGTATCGATTCCTCCTAATCCTCTCATAAAAGTATGTACCGAAACCTTATTCCGCTGACATAAGACCGATGGGACATGTTAATGAGTAAGTGGTATGCAATGCTCCCATATTTTTACACTTATGCGCCAAAGTATACCTACACTTTGACCTACTCTAATGTAAGGACATCGATTTTTGATATTCACTTATTCAACAAGCTTTGGGTGTTGAACATACAGAAAGACACATACCTGCATAGGTCTATAACTGTCATGAATAAGGTGTATAAGCATAGGTACTTCATATTGCGTTCTTTCTTTCCAACAATAAAATATAAAGCTTCATATGAGTCTCACAATCCCCATGTCGTTACACTTATTGGTTTAGTATAGTTAGTTACAGCAAAAATAAAACACCTTCAAAGAGCACAGGTAAGAGTCCGGATCCAAGTGTATCCGACGGATATTGCTGCTAATTGCCAAATACAGTTTTATCAAAGAATAAGTACTGCCTTTGGCCTCACTAAGAACGTTTCAAACGTTCAAAGAACCTTTATAAATTAGTTCTGAAGTCAAGTTGTGCGTGCGTACAGTCGGAGAGTGCGGAGAGTCGGTTTCTGGTGACTGTGACAATACAAAATTATATATTTCGGTGTGGTATAAATCGTCTGTCTTTCCCAAACTTCATAACCACTCACTAAAAATTTAAAGCAGTTTAGGCTACCTTTCTTAAAATCCGAAATCAAGTGAGTGGATAAATGTCAGCACATTTTACGTATATTTTATTAATAGAAAGAAAGAAAGAAAGAAAACATTTAACGTGGACAAAACAATGGGTATAAAAAACAAAACACAGTAACGTAAAAGTAGCAGGGTCCACGAAAAGGCCCCGACTCAGCATGGTGCTAACCTTTCTAGGTTAGGCCAGCGCTGGTCTTCCGTCGGAACCGTGAATAGCTCTAAACGAAGTTACTCGTAATTCAACTATCATTCGCTTGAGGATGTGGTTTAGAGACGTCGAGAGTTTTTAAGTTATAGTAGGGTACAGCCATACATTTAACCTAAAGTTCTTCGACATTATAACTACCTATGTAAAACGTTTTACTATTACTCGGTAAATAAGTATTAGTGTGTTGCTGATAGTACTTAAGACAGATTACTGAACGCCTAGCTGCCCCGATCCGAGAGACAATCCCCCAATGTATTTACCTAAATTATTTTTTCCTAAGAGAACATCATTTCTTATCTATTAGTGTGAATTGGATAGATGCGAAGTGAGTCGGTCTGGTGTAATCGAGGCCTGAGCACCGTTACTTGCGATATATTCAGACACATTTACCGCAGTTGGTGGCGGTTGATGGATGATTTGTGGCTGATCGATGTTCTCTGCGGACGCTCCCTCCGTAACAGGTGTAACTTCGCCCTTAGACACATGAAGATGGAACGTCCCGAGTTCTAAATAAATCTTTGTTTCTCCAGGGCTAAGTAGAATAGATTATTCGTACTGAGCATGATAATTATAACCCATAATTAATAAATACTAGATGAATACTTCACCAAGTGACCCAAAGACTGTGCAAGGTTCTTATTCGGGTGGATTATGAACAAAACGGGTGTCTATCATTTTATACATTACATTGTTTTTTATTTAATGAAACAACTTTTCATCGTTAATCGTTTCGAGTTTGTCTGAAATTGTAGCATAACGATTCATCGCATTTACTGTCATAGAATAATTAGTTGTTTATAGTATTCACTTATCGAAATACGGTTCACAGTTGGTATTGTTGGTTGGTATGGTTGGTTGGTTTGGCATTTTAACCTAACCTAAACCTAACCTAACCGCCAGCGTGTCGACGTCATCCCGCTTCGCGGGGTGCCTATTTCCGCTCTAAGGGACAGGCTAACCCTAACCTAACCTAGAAATGATAGCGTTGTTACGATTATGTGTTATTTTTACTGCGGGGGGGCTCCCTTTCCGCCTTTTTCTAGCTGCCCTGATCTAATCTACTATATTATAATCCTTATACGAAAATATAAGAATTTTGGGAACTGAAACAAGTTAAACGGAAATTATAGTAAAGGCGATTCGATGAACGACGATGTCGATGGACAAATAAAATAATAAAGTAAAATTCGATGAGTTGATTCTCGTGTAAAAGGTAATTCGAGCAAATGTATGAGCGCTCTAACGAAGTTCGATGAATGATTCCTAAGTGATGATAAAATTCTGCGAATAGTGTTAAAGGAAACGATAATCGATGAAACTATTTTCGGTAAAATAATGGATTCCCGAACAAAACGCTAAAATGCAACGTACATTATGTCTGAAGTTCTAGGTTGAACCTATAAATTCTAAAAATATATTTTATGTAAGCGAAAAGCGTACAGATGTAACTAACATTTTATTAGGAATTTATCTTATATAACGTTCTTCTGCTAAGGTGATTGGCGGGGATTCCTTTCAGCTTTAATGCCCCATAACACCACCTCCTGCCACTGAACATCACTGAACAGTGAACACTATACATACAGTACGAACCCACCGTATATTCGTAATTTAACTGTAGTTTGACAATCGCACGATATGAGAATGGGTATAGGTTAATACTTAAACACGTAGCTAAAGAGAGCAGCTTGAATACTATTATCATCCTAGCCAATTTTTTGAAGTGGATACTTCTTTGCTCGCGTTCTTGTATAGGGGTAGAGTTCAAAATGTATCACGTCACATCGCATCCGGAATAACTTTTTGTAGAGTTTTTTTTATTGGGGTTCCATAGCCAACAAAGAAGTATCCACTTAAACTTAATTAACGGTTGTATCTCCGACACAACCCGCTTCTTTTTTCTTATTCATTTGTAAAATATAAACCTGATCTTGAACGTGAAAAATTAGGTATGCAAAGATACTGAAATCGAAGCAAATAACAATGTGAACTAATTTTACGTCTACGTCTACCCAAACAGGATGAAGGTAACATAAAGTTGGTCAAGCGCAAAACATTAGGTAGGTACCTAATGCCGTGCTCCCGAACTTGACAAAGTTTTGATAAACATGGTTTGTTTTCCGAGACTATTAATTATACGTTTTGACGCTGATTCATGTTGTATCTCCTTAATTAGTTTAGTTCGTATATAGTGTATAGCTTCAATATACGATTTTATACTTCATTTTAAAATGCTGTATAAAGTTACTTGCTGCTCAGCAAGTATGAAATTTATCATACAAGAAAGCAACAACCTGGAACTTATTTATTAAGTTTGAGGTTGAGGTTAGACTTAATGAACAAGTTTGAGGTAGCTAAATTCATAATATATATTAACGAATTAGTTCATGGTTTTATACAACAGTTTTGAGTAAATTAGCAAGTTAAAATTTGCAATAAAACATACATTGTATTGGCAAAATGCTTTTCTAAGATCTTAACAGGGATCTAGTAAGGGAAAGATTAAAACGTGACTAACTTTCTTTAATTGACATTAAATTGTAATTTATAAAACACGCGCTCTCCTTCAGTTCGTCTTTCACAATGGGTACGTCATTCTTCATTCCAGTGCAATCCGAACCTGGATCTTGCCTAATTTATCATTAACCTGTCGGCCACCCCACCTTACATTCACCCAGAGCCAACCCCACACGTGTATTGAATACGTAGAGAGTACAACTACGGTAATAGAATGCGGATTGCTTTAGCCGTGCGCTTATTGTTAATTTTAATATCGATGATCGAATTCTTTTGATGTGGAAATGCGAATGTATTCCAATAAAATGCAAATCGTTCGATTGCTTTCATGGCGCCACGGTCGCTTGACTTTATGAGTTGGACCTTAACTCAAAACAACATTACCGAATCGTATTTATTACACGTTCCTTTGTTTCGGTAAGCTAAAATGAATATCAAATTAGGAAAGGATGCCAAAATAACATTCAAATACAATTTAAATTCATTCATTGTTAATCAAAATATGTACCTACCTACATATGATATGGGTGCCTTATACTTTTTATTATTTTATTTGGTGTTTCACTACCTACATATCCGCATTTGTTGACAAATAGCATAAGGGTATTAAAATTACTTTTCCTTTACAAATAAATAAATATTAAAGCAATATTAGAAGACAATCTTACACAAATCCAACTAGTCCCATAACACAAGCCTTATTGAGCTTAATAAGGCTTGGGCTAAGGTACTAGACGACGATGTATTTAATTTAATAGATATGAATACTTAAATACACGTTAAACATCCAAGACTCAGAAACAAATATTTATGCTCATCACATAAATATTTACCCTTACCGTGATTCGAACCCAGGACTCTCAGCTTTGTAGGTTTTTATTGAGTCGCGTTTTTTCTTACGATACAAGTAATTCTTCAATTTAATATAATTTATATTTGTGGTGCCTACTCCTACATACATTAAATGTAATAACACTCAGCTTAGGTACATACATGGATTTGAATTAGGTAGGTAGTGCAACTGAAGTGGTGATGTTAATAACTGCCAGTAGTTACAAATCTCATTTTATGGTTGTCGCTTATTCAATAAATTAATAATAACAACTTTTGGTTGACACAATATGTTGCCGAATAAACTTTAGATATCCCATAAAAAAACATTCCATGTAAAAGAGAGGCCAAGTCTCGAAACTCTTCCACCGTAAAAAGTTGTGAGATATTTCGTAGTACCAAGTCTCAGGCATTCTTATTATTCTATATTTGCTAGTTAAATAAAATTCTGCAACTTGGCAATCACAATAGTTATTTATGCTACAAGTGTGGAAAGTAGGTGATTTCCGACGAGTGTCATTTTTATACATGAGCGAGTGAAGCGAGCGAATGTATAATTCGACACGAGTCGGAAATCATCTTTACGCGCGTGTATCATACAACATTTTACTATGCCCTGTGTGAGGAAATATATTAAATGTTGAAATGTTGGTTTAAAATAGATTAAACTTGAAGAACCCAGGTAGTTTGTCACGTACCTACTTATTATCTGGAATTGCATTTAACAACTTCTTCACATCTTTTGCTGTCAAGCTTATTCACTTAAAAGTTAAAACCATTGTATTGTGGTTTTGGAACACAATTAATTTTGAGTAACTCAATATTATATTAAACAACAAAAATACACTGTACCGTCGTAGTTCTAAGAAACATACTGACACTATTGAAGCGCAATAAATCATTATTATTATTGATTACTCACTTTCACTCGACCTTTTTAACATATTTACATAAAATAACTACACAAAACTCACAATAAACAACAATGGCGGGCTTTTAGATACATATGCGCATTGCGCATGTGCAAGCCGCCATACTGTCGTATTGTAAAAGGCATAAGAATGATATGCGTTCAGCCAAACACATTAAATGAATATTAAAAATTTATTAATTTATTGACCAAATTCAAAATTCATAAACATTAATAAATCATTTTAAACGTTATTAGTATTTATGTACCTCTTATATGAAAGAAAACGTGTAATTGAAATATTTGTAAAACTTTTCTCGAGTAACAAAAACTCTTTGTCGGGCTGACGACGGACTTGAAAATTAAAAAAAAATTGAAAAGTAAAAAGCACTAGTGCGAAAAAGTGGCACTTTCCGCACGATTTTAGTGCTTGGAAAACGCTCTTTTCGAGCACATGCATTGTAAAATTATTTACAGTGCATATGGTGCTACTTTCCCGCACTAGTGCGGAAAAGAGCACTTTTCGTGCATATGTCGAAACTTTAAAGAGCCATATGTACAGTAAAACGTTGTACAATACACGTGCGAATAGGTAATTCGCAACTCGTGTCGATTTAAAACACTCCCTTCGGTCGTGTTTTAATTTATCACCACTCGTTGCGAATTTCCTATTTTCGGCACTTGTATCGTAAATAACTATTACAATGTATGTGCTCGAAAAGAGCGTTTTCGAAGCACTAAAATCGTGCGGAAAGTGCCACTTTTTCGCACTAGTGCTTTTTACTTTTCAATTTTTTTTTAATTTTCAAGTCCGTCGTCAGCCCGACACAAAGAGTTTTTATTAATCGAGAAAAGTTTTACAAATATTTCAATTACACGTTTTCTTTTATATAAAAGGTACATAAATACTAATAACGTATAAAATGATTTATTAATGTTTATGAATTTTGAATTTGGTCAGTTAATCAATTAATTTTAAATATTCACTTAATGTGTTTGGCTGGACGCATATCTTTCTTATGCCTTTTACAATACGACAGTATGGCGGCTTGCACATGCGCAATGCGCATATGTCGACCGCGCATGTAGATATCTAAAAGCCCGCCATTGTTGTTTATTGTGAGTTTTGTGTAGTTATTTTATGTAAATATGTTAAAAAGGTCGAGTGAAAGTGAGTAATCAATAATAATAATGATTTATTGCGTTTCAATAGTGTCAGTATGTTTCTTAGAACTACGACGGTACAGCGTCTTTTTGTTGTTTAATTTATTGAGTTACTCAACATTAATTGTGTTCTAAAACCACAATACAATGGTTTTAACTTTTAAGTGAATAGCTTGACAGCAAAAGATGTGGAGAAGTTGTTAAATGCAATTCCAGATAATAAGTAGGTACGTGACAATCTACCTGGGTTCTTCAATTTTAACCTAGATCTATTTTAAACCAACATTTCAACATTTAATATATTTCCTCACACAAGGCATAGTAAAACGTTGTATGATACACGCGCGTAAAGATGATTTCCGACTCGTGTCGAATTATACATTCGCTCGCTTCACTCGCTCATGTATAAAAATGACACTCGTCGGAAATCACCTACTTTCCACACTTGTATCATAAATAACTATTATGCAGTTGATGTACTTATCTAGAAAACTGAACCGAAATTGCAAAATATTTTAGTTTTCCCTTGATTTATAAATACACTAAACGCTAATTGTATTCTAAATCAGCTTTCAAACTTAAGTGGCAGTGGGCGGGGCACATTTCAAGTAGAACCGATGGCCGTTGGGACGGAAAGGTTCTCGAGTGGCGACCACGTACCATAAGACGCAGCGTGCGTAGACCCCCGACAAGGTAGACTGATAACTTGATAAAGGTCACGGGAGTACACTAAATGCGTGTGGTGCAGGACCGGTCACTATAGCACTCTTTGGGGGAGGCCTATGTCCAGCAGTCGACCTAGGCCTCCCTACGTCGTCGACGTCTTTGAGCTGATAGTCCAGGCAATGGACTGACAACTTGTATGGAAAAAATGACAATTTTGGATATAATTTACGATAGCTTATTTTTTATGTATAACGGATATATTATCAATTAAATAGTTACCCAGCGACAAAATCCGACAAAATTCCAGACATCGAAAAAATGATAAGTTAACTGGCTTCTAAAAAGTCAGTAAAAATATTAATAATATGCTTCTCTTAGATAATGCATGCTTCATTTAAATCTACATAATTACTTCCGGGTGGAAAGTTTGTTTTGGTGTTGTTCAAATGAAACCAACAAAAAAAACGCTATTATAAATAAATGTTTTTCAAAACCGTATTTTGCCTGGAGTATGATATGATTATGATGATGAGAAAGAGAAACGCGAGAATTCTGAGATATTTCATTCTACCCATAACAAGCTATCGTTTAAATAAAATAATGTATGTTTGTATAGTCTTAAGTATCAACTGATCTAAATTGTATATCTGACGCTGTTAGCTTAGTAGTTTGCTTTTTACCAAATACATATTATGAATGTCCTACTTTAGCCCCGCTATCTAAGCCTAATATGACACACTTTTCGAGCATGAGAAGTGAAACGATTATTTAAGTTTGTTGGTTTTTGTAAATTTGTTATGTTTTAGTTTTGAGTACTTATTTAATTTAAATTTTAGCGTCACTTATTCTGTAATTTTTATGTTAATAAATTATATTCGTTTAATAATAATATAATAATGTCTTATAAACCAATACATTTATGTACATGTATATGAATGAGCTTTTAATGTGAGATTTTATTTTTATTGTATCATATCAAACGAGTTTTTCCCGACGTATGGGACGTGTTAGCCGTCGACAAAAACACCAATAAAATGGTTTTTATTGACTGACGAATGCGAAAACCTCCATGCCATCACTAAGGTGTCGCGTCTTTCTTCGTGAAATGAGATAGTCATAAAGTAAATTTATGGTCTGCAGTAAATAAAGCGAAACATATTGCGCTTTCTAGCCGTAAAATATATCTCGGCTCAAAGATACCTACAATGTCGTTAACATTTTCTAACGTCGCAGGGGGAGTGTTGAACATGTCATAAGAGGGTGTAGCTGGCAACAGTTCTGTCATGTTGTGATAAACTGCCGCCAACTTGTTCGACGCTAGCAAATACTGTTGTTTTTTTCGAGGGCATGTGTTGTTTGATATTGGTTTGAAATTGATATTTGTATTTACGTAACTAGTCATACGAACTAACATATTATATCACAGTTTAATCTAAAAGCTTGTTTCACCGGGCGGAAGCATTCGTACAATGGCCATATCTCCAATAGGTACGTAATGAAATGAAATGAACTGCTGTTTTGGGCAAAATATTTTTCGCCAAATTTTACTTCCCAAAAAACTTATTGCAGTAGTTTCATTTCCGAAGCGAAGCTTTAGCACGTTTGTACAGTATATCGCATTAGGTATATGCATTTGGTCAAATTATTATTTGGTATCATTTTACTTAGTCAAGTTTTATCAAGGTAATTGTTCATTAAGCAAACGTTTTCTTTTGGAAAAAGTTATATTCCAAAAAAGTTTTTGTACAAATAGTCACTTCGCACTTTCAACACATACTCGTAAGGTCAGTTCGGGTATGTGCACCACCGGGGAAAGTGGGCCTCATTCATTATTCAGCCATTAAAATCAATATAAGGTGAGTCGGGGCAAGAGTAACATCGGGGGAAGAGGGTCAAAAGCTTCTCCAGCCAATTCTTTTGAATTGAGCACCTTTTTGTACCGTCAGTAAAACAGACAGGCGTGTATTAGTTCCATCATCAAATCATAGATGTCTCTTTCACGCGCCATATTGAAACAAAACATGGTTTATTTTGACTGGTTACGACTTGTGATAAGTGGAAGTGGACGTGTATAATTCAAAAGCGGTTTTGTGTGATTTATGGCTGTTAATTCGGATTTGTTTGTTGGTGAGTCGAATATTTATAGTCTATGTCTTATGTTACATCGTTATTTTCTGTTATTCCTATCGATTTTAAGTTTTTATCAAGCCAATAAAATTTTTACCTCAAATTATTTAAGTGGGGCAAGAGTGCCAGTTCAGTCTGGGGGAAGGAAGTCATATGCTACTCTTACCCCATGTCAGGGCTGTCAAACCTTTTATAAATTGTCGTTTATTACAAATTGGCACTTCTTAATTCAGGGATGTGCGTATGCGATTTTTCGACATTTAAGGATGCGGATGTGGGGTTCAAGCACTCAAAAACATAAATAATCAACCATATCGTGACACAATTACAACTACGAACAAAACAAAAAATCGCCTCAGTTCTTGTCACCTGATAAAATGCGGCAAATTGGTATATGTATAACAAAACCAAAATAAAGATTTTTATTGGTTAAGACGAAAGTAATCACGAGTGGCATTAATACTAAATACTACTACTGTAATACCTACGAGTATAGGTACTCGGAAATAGTATAGTTTTCAAAGTGAATTAAAAAATTCAAAGCATTATTTTTTTATTTAAGTGTTAGGTGGTTTGTCACCTACTATGACACTCTTGCCCCAGAATATGTATAAACGCAGTTTCTCAGAATTTTGAAGAGTTTTTCAACTTATTAAGGTATTCATTTTCTTGACAGCGTCTACCAACTGTGTTACTAAATACGTTAATCCACTGGAGCTAACATAGTTCAAGTTAGGTACGTACGATACTTACCCCAGTCATGGGGTCACACGCGGGCATTTTATTTTTTTACAAATTAGTGCATGTTTTAAAAGTTTCTTTGCTTGATAAGTAGTTTCAATTAAAAATATATTAAATTTACTTATATTTTATCGCTTTATTATACGAATTAATGCAATAATAAGATCACAAACACTATTTGAATCTAACTTTCAAAAAAGTATGATACTTTTACCCCGACTCACCTTATCAGCATTTAGCCCGGGGGGGGCGCACTTTCCCCGGTGGCGCACATACCCGAACTGACCTTACCATAATCTACTTTAAGGAAGGTCTCAGTTAGGTACGACGACGAGCGACGCGAGGAGGAGTGCCAGGCAGAACTGCGACCATACAGCGAGCGAGCGAAACGAGCGTGCCACGGTAGCGGCCGGCGAAGCGCCAGAACCGAACATTCACAACATTCGAACGGCTCGCAGCAATGTTGCTTTTTTATGGCAAAGGAATATTCTGTCAAGTAAAAAACTATTGCATTTGGGGTATCCTTAACTGTTGTTTTTACTGTAATTCATATTTAAACATATTTTTTATTGAGCTGATTTTGTACAGTCAAAAATGTGTTGTGAACTGCATTGTACGAATGCACCCGTAGACGGTTATCATAAGACTGCGCGCAAGTTGTTTCTCGGCGAGATAGACCGAATCCGTGGTGTGTGGAAGTGTTCCTATTATAAAAAAGCGGCCAAGTGCGTGTCGGACCGCGCACAACGAAGGGTTCCGTGCCTATTAAAAAGGTCGTATCGTTACTGAAGTTTTTTAGAAATATCTCAAAACCGATATTTCTAAAAAACTTCTTTGAACCGATCTTGTTCAAAACTTTTTTCGCTGACAGAATTTAATCTTCCCTATGTCCATGATTTTATTCATATTTTTAAAACACGGTTCAAAAATTAGAGGGGTGGGGGGACATAATTTTAGTGACTTTCGAGGCGATTATCTCAGACTCAATAGAGTCTGTCGATTTTTTTTTAATGCAAGCCCACGCGTGACACTTAAATCGATAGGCCTTTCAAAATAAATATAAGGTTGCTCAACCATTTTGTTGATTTAATGAATACATTAAATCAACAATGCAAGCCCACGCGTGCCCCAGCCCAGCCCAGGCCTATCGATTTAAGTGTCACGCCTGGGCTTACAATGAAAAAAAAAAAATTCGATGTTCAGTTTTATGTACGGAGTGCACCCCAAAAAAATTTTTTTTTTTAATTTAATTATAAAACTATGTAGCGGCTAACAAAATACACCTATCCTCAAAATTCTATTCAAATACACCTTATAGTTTTCGAGTAAAATGCCTGTGACATACGGACGGACAGACAGACAGACATGACGAATCCATAAGGGTTCCGTTTTTTGCCATTTGGCTACGGAACCCTAACAAGGCGGAGCCTCGCGCGCCGTCCAGTGATAACCGTGCAGCTTAATTCACCGGCTTAATTGCTAACAATATTATTATTACTAGATTTAATTATGATCGATGTACCAAAGCAGATCAGCGAACGATGTAGATTAACGTCCAGCACGGCTATTACCAGACGGCGCGCGAGCTCTCTCGATTTTTCTCGCACTATACCTCTCTTTCTAAGAGTTCTAATAAGAGATAGACGGATAGTGCGAGAAGAATCGAAAGAACTCGCACGCCGTCTCGTGATAGCCGTGCTGTGATGATAACAGTGGTGTACGAAGCTACCACGGTACAATTTTCATTGTTTGGGAAAACTATCAAAACACAGCCATGACACTTTATACTGACACCAAACTCAGCAATGTTTGATTTATCTCGATTTTGCTACCTTTTTTCACAGCCATAATAAAAAGTGTACGAATGCTCCACACGTTTCCCCTACAAATAGATAATGCAATGTCATCATGGTGGTTTTGTGTACCTGTTACTTAATATGACCAATATATTTTGTGAGTAAATTCAATCCTTTCTTTAATTTCTGACATTAACAAACATGATTGTAGGTGAATGTATCTGAAGGGAACGTCAGTGATTCCAAGCTAGACATCTTCCATAAATCTTTTCGAGCGGGATCGGTCCCGCATATTGCATGATACTATCATGGTATTGCATCCCCTAAAGGATTAATTAAATATGTTAAGGTTTTGGCGACTGGCCAGCATTGTTATTGGTTTGCGACTGTCCAATTATTATTTATGCATTGGTTCTGGATTGGGCTGAGCTGTAAGCTACCAATGAGGCCACATTAGGTGGATAGTGACACGGGCACGAATCCCCATGGTTCCCAACCAGTAGCTATAGGGTTACCAGAAAGTGGCGAGAATTTTGGGGCACCAAGTCCATCTTTAAAATATCACAAAGGTCCTACGACAACCATGTGGCATGGCGAGACAATACTGGCTTCAATAGGCATCTAGCGTTGGAAGACACCAGCCATCATTAGGCAGAGGGCCGATAATGCAGAACCTGGATGGGCTTCTGACGGGGTAGAAGTGAGCGAGCCATTGTACTGTGGTACCTACGGAAGTCAAATAGGGAAAAGACCCTACTAATATCCTCAAATAAAGGAGTATGATATTGGTTAGAAGCAAACTCAATTGTTCTCAATTAAACATGTGTTTAAAACAGCATACTGAAAACCGAAATGTATTTCATTATTAGGTTTCGAAATATGACATAAATCTCGTAAACAACATGAATATTATCTGATTTATGTGTAACTTTCACAGAGCACTTAATATTCTGACAAAATAATTGCCGCGTCATCGCGCCGTACGATCGGAAGTTGGGAACAATTCGGGCGAACGGATAAACACGGTCTGTTGGAACACGCAATATGTGTGCCAAGAGCGTTTTAAAGTTCATCGATCGGATGGGATGTGGACAAAGAGGGGCAATTCCCGTAAGTGTGATGACAGATACTAAATTAAGTTTCTTCTTAATATAACAGGCCGTTTTTCCATAGAAACATAGTCCCCTGTTTTCTCCCCGGATAATGGCAGTAGAGCAATATGTTTTTTTCCATAAATCTATGACTACTATTGACATGTTCCTATGTTTTCCTTTTTTTCGTAAATTTATTCTTAAAAGAGATATTAACTTTCAAAAACCTAAGAATTATGCCAGATTTTCCGCTATGTTCAAACATACAGAAAACAATTTTGACTAGATTATTTAAAAAAAGGAAAACAGGAACACGGCCAAAGCCTTTCTGTGATTTTTAATAAGTTTTGGAGAAGAAATCAGGGGACTACGAAACGTTGATTTTATGTACTTTTAACACGTTCACGGACACAAACCATCTCGAATTACTTGTGATACGACACAGAAATTCTCCATACAAAATGGCATTACATCTGGGGACGGATTGTCGCATTACTCCGTTTTGAATGTTTGTGTTGCGGCAGTAACGGTCAGAGACATGACCGCCTGTAGACGGACATTCATATCAAGCGAGTACTAAGACTTGTGTTACGGCACTAACGGCCACAGACGAAATCGGCTACAGAAATTGTCCGTCCACAGACGAAGTTTCACAGCACGTGCTTTGTCAATGTGTGCGTGACAGAGGTAACTTGTGTGCAAAAGCAGGCGTGTTTGCTGTGGCACTGACGGTTTGTGTTACAGCCAAAAACAGCACAGTCATTTATGCTTCCTATAAATACTATGAAAAATAGTCGGCTGTGGACGGAGCTCCACTTTTGGTGACATGTAAAATGTATTGCTGTCGCGCCAACCTCAAGCCTCCCCCCGCAGAGCGCGATAGAGACAATTGCAGCTTGGACGGAAATTCGTTCACGGACAGTACGTCGAGAGACGTGAATGAAGACCCTCGTAATATGGCACTACGGCTGTCGACGGGAACATACCTATTTCTCAATTATCTCGCCTTTTGTTCCATGATGCAAGAATTCGCATGCGGTTTTCGTTACATTAAATGGTTTGGTCGACCTGGTAGTATCTCGGTAGCCGGCAGTCCCGGAATGTAATGGAACTCGCATACAAGTTCTTGCACCGTGTAAATAGGGCTTTAGTGTTTAAGATTAAATATTGTACCTACGTATACAAGTTTACGACTGTAATATAGTTATTCAATAAGTAACATCTGAATTTGTATAAGCCCGTCTTGATTTTGACGGCATATATATATATATATATATTTCTTTGGGGGAGGCCTATGTCCGTCTACTGCTGGACATAGGCCTTTCGGCTGATATGATGATGATGATGATATAATTTTAATGGTTTGCTTGTTTAATTTAAACTTTCGATGTTGAAATAATGCTAATAATTACACGGTTCAACTCTCGTACGCCACCACGGGCGACATGTTTCGAACTCTTCGGGAGTTCTTCTTCAGGATGAGTGTTTCCGCGGCGGTATTGGTGTCGGTTTGCTTGTTATTAAGAAATGGTTGATTCCACTCGCATATACTAACTCGTACTTCAACACGGAAATTATGTAAATATATACATATAAATACGTACCTACTTACTACGTATTATTTTTCACAGAATTGCAAAAACACATCACGTGAATCTAACATTGTTTAATAAAATTAAATTTATTTATCGAAAATCGATTTTTATAAAAATAGATTAGCTGGCTGAATGCACCAAACGCCCTTGTCAACAGGGTCCGGGCTTTATTTTAAAAACGTAAATCACAGTGTTGCCTCTTTTGAGAAGTTGTTTACTATAGTATTTTTAATGGAGCGTTCCGTCGCTTCTCAAATTCAGCTTGCATAATAATTATTTTCAGAAAGCCGTATTAGGCATTTATTTAAATGTTCTTAGTAAATCGTTTAATACGTTGAAGTTCGTCGCGTTGTTCAGATCCTCGGAGATGAAAGTTGTTCGATATACGGTATTAACGCTGGTATGTATATGATTTTTTTAGTGCCTTTTGACACAATGAAAGACTAGGTTTATAGGTTTTCTATTTTTTTTAATTTTCATCTTAAAAGTACCTTTGGTCAGTCGCGAGCTGCTAGCTGCAGAAAAGCTATTCTTCCCTCTAAAGGGGCTCCCATAATCCAATGACCTCCGAACTGAATCCCTTAGTTTTCTAATATTTTTTGTAGCTTATTTAACAACAACGGCTTTAAGCAATATAGTATCCCATATGTACTTCAAAGTTCATTGTTTTCGAGATATAGGCATCAAAGTTGAGCAATTTTAGGCCAAAAAACAGGTTTTCTGGCAATAACTTTTGTGTTAATTGGTTTAAAATTAAAACCCTGGACCAGTTTTTAGAGACGTTACAGACAAACCCAAATATGTAGATTTCGTATATGTTAGATCTTTCACGTCAATAGAGATACGAAATAAGTGTTTTTTTAGACAATGTTTAAAAAAATCATACAAAATGAAGTATTCATTTGTTTCAGTTCAGGGTCTTACGTTACTGTAAATTCATAATAGTACATTGTTTAACGAGGGGCGGAAGTGGAATATTGCGAACAAGAGTCTATCAGAAGCTTTTGATGACTCGAGTTTGCAATATTCTTACGCCCGTGTTATACACAATGTTTTTCATCACATTTCATAAATAAATAAATAAATATTAGGGGACAATCTTACACAAATCGACCTAGTCCCATAGTAAGCTCATTAAGGCTTGTGTTATGGGTACTAGACGACGATATATATAATAGATATAAATACTTAAATACATAGAAAACTTCCATGACTCAGAAACAAATATTCATGCTCATCACACAAAATATTTACAACATACAATTACACACATTTACACATACAACATACACACACACACATACACACATACATTTATATATTTTTTACATTTTTTATTTTACATGTGTAAGGAAACAAATACATTTTAGATGAAATGAATACAAATCGTAATAAAAACTGCAACATGTCAGTCGTCCATTTTGTTGACTTTGACGTGAGGCGCGTATGGCAAAGACCCTTCGGTATACAGCCACGATTTGAAAACACTTAATAACGTTTTACATAGACATTAAATAACTACATATTAAATCTGTAAATAATTCAGTTAAACATGTTTAAGTTGTTTTTTAAGTTTAGATTTATTTATAAATACGTTTTCAGACATCGTTTTTGATATAAAACCTCTTCGCTTTGTAACTGCCGCATGACTGACAGATTCAATTTAAGAAAAAAACCATTACGCCCGTGGGCGTAACACAGGCTATGTCTGCGCATTATGAAGCCCTTTTCGAGCAAGTGTGATGAAAAGATAGTAAAAGCAAGTAGTAAATTGGCAGATTCCCCAGCAGCCGACTCACCCAGTTTGTTCTGCCAGCCGTGGCAGGTTGATTTACATATTATATATTACTTAAGGTGCTCGGTATCCCACAATAAATTGTTGTTTTAGGAAATTGGTGGTTTCGTATGACAAGCCGTACGCCACCTTGAAGGCTTTCGAGCAACAAATGTTAAAACGTATGTACTCTACTATCCCGCTTGGTGTCCACCTAAGTAATCATATGCAAATTAAAGCAAGCAATGTTGAAACCCATTAAATCTAACGAATGTTATAAATGAACACTACGTGGTGGACTGTGCTTACGTCTTTTTTGAGCTCCTTGGTTCTATTTAGCAGCCTTTTATACAACAATCAATAAAAATACGTCAAATAATTGAATTATATACCCAAGCTGTACCTGCGAATTCGTTTGCATGGTAATGTGTATTGAATTAACGCATTTCTTCTCGTGGATATAGGACACATGCAGTTCTAATATAACATATCAAGTAAAACGTTGAGCAAACCTGTTCTAACTAAAATGCCGTTAATATTAGTTTCTCATTATCTGTCACTCTGATATTTAAATCCGTAAGAAAGGGACAAAAAACACTTTATTTACAGAGGTATTTTAAGTTTTATGAATAAGATGATAAAAGTTTAGTAGATGTTTGTGGATATAGATCCAACAGGTATGACTTAGGCTGCAGCATTAATGTTTATATTGAGCTTCTTCTCTACATATTTTTAACAATGTTTTATATTAAATAAATGAAAAGAAATGGACTTAAGTCACTCCGACTCTCAGGTAAAGATGTATTTAGGAATTCATAATAGATAATCGTTTCGAACACCCATTGACCGTTAAGTGTTTACGCGGAACAAAAGATCTCTTTTTAATTAGATAAAAGACGGCAAATTTATATTTTCCAAACTATTTATACCTAACCACTAGGTAAGTTCTCCTCTAGTAAGACTGGAGTGCCCTGGCCGTGGTGGTCAATAGTAATTTTGAGATGTGGTGTTGGCTTCGACTTCTACGGATATCTTGGACTGCTATGCGAACAAACCAATTCATTCTCGAAGAGCTGCACATCCACACACGACTATCCACAATATGTCAAGACCGTATTTTCACATACTTTGGACACGTCTCACGACGTTTTCCGGATAGCCTGGAGAGGATTATTATGACGGGAAAAGTTGAGGGCGGGAGGCCTCGAGGCAGACCACTCGCTAGATGGAGCACACAAATCACTGCACTCTTGCAACTACATCTGCACGAGGTCATACATAAAGTGGGTGATAGGAGCCTTTGGAGAAGTCTGGTCAACAAGAAGAGGACATGATGTCACGATCCTCAGCATTGAGGGAACGACTGATGATGATGAAGTGGAAGCTAGAATAATATCTTCTATCTTAGTAGAAAACAAAGATTTTATGGATACCGCAATAAAAAATACAAAATTTAGTCGTCCAATTTGACGTGAGGCGAGTAAAGCCTGTATGTGGGTTTCAGGCTTAAAGTGGACAAAGAAAGACCTTTTGGCATACAACCATGATTGAAAATCAATATCAAAAATCTTTTATTCAGACAAGAAATGTACAATATTAAAATGTTAAGCTGCCTTTAGTTAGAATTGGCTTCATGCAGTGCACTAAACGGGGAGGGAAGATAACCATCTCGCTCTAATCTGTGAGTGTGAGTGCAGTAAGTGCACTGCATTTAACCAGCTCAAAATGCCGATTAACATTTCAATTTACCTATAGATATGACAAACATTGTTATGTGATTTTAAACCTCCTTGCTTTATAACTGAAGTATGAGTGAAATGCAACAGAAAAAGCTTTTACGTCACACCTGGCCATAATGCGAGTTATACCGCACGCTGCGCGTACGGTTAAACTCGCATTGTGGCCAGGTGAAGACGTAAAATTGTGTAATCACCACGGGCGGTGATTCGTAAAGCTCCAGCTCGCATATTTATGGCACAAACACCTGCGATCTGGCCCATTCACGAATTCACCGCCCTAGGTACGTAATGTACTATTACGCTCGTATGCGTAATATTATAAGGCTTAATTGTTCCTCAGTATGAAACACTATGCTCGCGTATTATGTTTTTTTACAAATAAATCTGATAAAAAAAAAATGTATACTTCTACGCAACTAATGAACTCTTAACTGAATTTGATGGTACATGAGGTTTTCCAATAGATTAATTTTACATTATTTTATCTACACATAATAATATTTTGCAAATGTTTCTTTCCCTATATACTTGAGTTTTGAAAGAAGAAGAGAAAAAGATGATCTTTTTGATAAGTCCTGAAATGTTAACTGTTTCAGAAAATGCCACGTAGTTTATTAATTAGGTTTTATTCAGTAAACTGTGAGCACCCTGTCTTGTGTTAAGGTGGTTCGATTTCCATACAAAACGTCTTTTGACATTCGCAGGCTAACAGCGTGATATTTTTAGAAACTTATGTAACAAACATTCATAAATTGGCTTTCTATTTGCGCGAAATTCCCCCTTTCCTAGAATACAATTGTATAAACTACGAGTAGAATTATTTGAGAAATTAGTTTGGGATGTGATACTTTGGGAAAACTATTTTTCTCAAGTTATTCTAGTTTATACAATTGGGCGCAAATTGAAAGCCAATTTATGAAAGTTTGTTACATAAGTTTCTTAAAATATCATGCCGTTAGCCTGCGAATGGCAAAAGGCGTCTTGTGTGGAAATCGAACCACCTTAAGGAATCATACTTATAAATATTACATATCACACAAAAACTACATAACTTTAAAATATATCAAAATGTAATAGCCGCCTGATTGAGGTGAAGATTTTAATGGATATTTAGTCTAAAAACGTAATCCGTTTTAATCCTCGGTTACCATTACAACTGTAACAAATAATGCGTTAAGTATTTGAATCGACGTTATTTTATTTAGCAACCGTCCGAAGCGTTCATTTGTTACAAATCACTGATGAGGAGGCCCGAGTTCTGTGTTTAATCCCAATAAGGTTTAGTTTTCTCTCTGGGTTAGGTCAGATGGCAGTCGCTTTCCTAAAACAAGTGCCTATGCTAAATCTTGGGATTAGGTGGCAAAGCGGACCCCGGGCTCCTATAAGGCACAACCGGGAATAACGCTAAGAGGATGAATAAGTTTGAAGTGTATTTTTCTTCCGAAAACGCCGTAAGTT
Source organism: Epinotia ramella (assembly GCA_947578815.1). NCBI lineage: Eukaryota > Metazoa > Arthropoda > Insecta > Lepidoptera > Tortricidae > Epinotia > Epinotia ramella. Next base: position 9,564,112 of record OX388201.1, read on the forward strand.
ATTTGAGACAACTAAAAAGTCGCGATAAAGTCACAGCTACTGATCTCCCGTTTTGGCTGTTTAGGACCTACTCGTACCTATGCCTTTTTTTATATAGCCGTTTAACTATTTTTTAAGTTTTTACGTCATCATCCTCCTAGCGTTATTCCCGGTAATGCCCCTAAAGGAGCCCGGGGTCCGCTTTGACACCTAATCCCAAGATTTGGCATAGGCACTAGTTTTTTACGAAAGCACTGCCATCTGACCTTCCAACCCAGAGGGAAAACTGCTGTTATCCACGTTAATCCCCTAGCCTGATCCCCCAGGGAAAAAAAAACGTTTAGGTTGTCAGGTGAACTGCGACCCTACAGGGCGCGAGCCGAGCGAGCGAAGCGAGCGTGACGCGGGAGCGTCCGGCGAAGCGCCATAACCGAACATTACCATTTTTTCCTAGTTGAATGTAAAATAACTGCCGCTAATTCCCCTGGGTGATCGGGGTCAGGTGATTAACGTGGACAACGTGGGAAAACTAGACCTTATTGGGATAAGACTGGTTTCCTCACGATGTTTTCCTTCACCGAAAAGCTAACGGTAAATATTCCGTACAGTCAAGGTCACTAATATGCATATATATGTATATACCCAAAGATGCAAAAATATGTATACAACTACGGAAATAAGGTCTGTATATATATTTCTGTAAGTTTGTGGTGTATACATATTGGTGACCTTGACTGTACATAAGTTCCGAAAACCTCATTGGTACGAGCCGGGATTCGAACCCACGACCGCCGCTTGACAGCCTGAACCACTAGGCTACTGTAGCTCGTTTTTTTTTAAGTTTGTAAGTACGTCGACAAATAATGGAGTTTGTATGCTGCATTCTTGTCGAGCAAAATCGACCCGGCAAGGTTTTATTTTAAAATTGTAATAAAAAAAAAAACAAATGTTTGACTAACCATAAACTATGCACTGAACACGTCCTGATTTTTAACCAATAAAGTCAACTTTGCCACACATTTTTGAAAAAAGTATATTTTTTATTGCACCACGACAAGCGATATTCATTACAACAGCGTTCGGCATAAACTAGTCCTTATACATGCCTTTAGGGAACAAATATAATGACCACCAGAAAATACTTTGATACCCTCAAGCTTTCTTACCAAAAAAATGTACTGAACACCAAAAAAAGAATTCTACCATTACAATGGTACTACCTGTTTTAGTAACGACTCCACAATTAAATTGTATTCAAAGATCAAATTTAGTAAATGATTACCTGAAGAATGAATGATTAACTGAGCACCTAATCTTAGCGAACAAATTAATACAATATTTCTACCTAAATAACCCACTATGATTACTATAAAATGTATTTAAAGACCAAATTTAGTAAATGATTACCAAATTTAGTAACTGAGCACCTAATCTTAGCGAAGAAATTATTACAATATGTCTACCTAAATAAGTCACTATGATTGCCATAAAATGTATGCATATTACCAAATAAAGTAGTACTTGCCGCTCAACTCCGTCGCCCCGCCCGCGCCGCGAATTTAGGGAATATGAAGAGGTATCAGGTTAGTAAACATTTTCTAGTAACTTAAATGATTCCTTGTTTATAGCGATCGAAAGGTAAAAATAGCTACCAAAACCCGAATCAGCGTACCCCACTTCCACGTGGTCTTGTCTGTCTTACCCCTAGAGTGTATATAAAAGCCCGCGGAGACAGAAGCTTGCGAAGGAGGTCCCGAGCGGAGCGTAGGTCGAGTTTCTGGCGGGAGCCCGGGCGGAGGGCGGGAGACTGAGTTAGTTTTGGGTTAGCAATGATTAGTTGGGAGACATTTTCTTTAATAGGATAGTAAGATGTTATAATTTGGTTATCAATTAACATAAAAATGGTGATTAAATCTTGGCCCTCATTAACTATTTTTGGGTTAGCAATGATAAGTTGGGACACATTTTCTTTAATAGAATAGTAAGATGTTATAATTTGGTTTTCATTTAACATAAAAATGGTGGTTAAATTTTGGCTCTCATTAACTATTTTTGGGTTAATAATGATTAGTTTGGAGACAGTTTCTTTAATAGGATGGTAAGATGTTATAATTTGGGTAATTTCACATTAAAATGGTGGTAACATTTTGGTGATCATTTACTATTTATGTGTTAGCAATGATTAATTAGGAGACATTTTCTTTAAATAGGATAGTAAGATGTTATTATTTAGGTTATCATTTCACATTAAAATGGTGAAAAAAATTAGGTGCTCAGTTACTATTTTTGGTCGTCAAAAGTATTTTTTTTGTGTTCATATTTTACTATATCTGGTGGTCCGTTAAACATATGCCATTTATTTATATCAGTGATTACCTATAAATTTATGTCGTTTTTTTGGGTTGCAGGTCTTATCGTGGCTGTGTGAAACGCTGAGCTATGTTTAACGGTGAGTTTATTATAGTGTACCTAAATCAAAGGCAGAATAAAATTTCTTTTTGTATTTGTAGATTTGTAGTTTGAGATTATAAGATTACTAGCTTCCGCCCGCAACTTTGTCTGCGTGGACCCGGGATAAAAACGATCCTATATATTTTAATCCAGGCTAATGCTAATCTTCGTGCAAAATTTCATTCAAATCCAAACATCAAAACTTTCGCATTTATAATATTAGTTAGGATATACCATTTGGTTTTTAGTGTTTTAACATAATAATTCGACCCGTATTGGAATTAAACGTAGGGTGAAATAGGGTTGAATACAACTTTCTTGAAGTTATTCTAACTACAATTAACATACATTATCATAATAAATAACCTCTCCGTTATCTTTACGTCCTTGACGCCTATGGAATTAATGGATCATGGATTCTGCAGAGATAAGGACTACCTAATTCCAAGTTCTTGGACGAACGCCCAAAAGTATTCACTGCGTTCGAGCAAACTGATGTAGTTAATTTCATTTCTTGCAGGATGCTTTTATCCAGCTATTAACAGAATAGCAAAAGTTCTTAAGTTTATCTTAATCACGCGAAATGTTCCTCTAGATCTAAACGTCCTACAAGCCTGTTTTAACTAAAATGGCGTTAAAATTCTTTTGTCCTTATCTGTCACTTTGACAATTGTGTTCGTAAGAAAGGGACAAAGCACATTTTATTTAGCAGAGGCATTTTAAGTTTTATGAATAAGGGGGTTAGTCATTAGCTCATTAGCCAGCGGCGCCCAAAATGTGCTTGTTTTACATATTATTCTGATATGTTTTCCTGTATGGGCAGGAATTCATTTGTGTACCTTCCGCTAAAATGTCTTGTTCAGAGTCTTGTCCATTTATAATTTATAAAATAATATTAAGTAAAGGCATATGTTTAACGGATCACCAGATATAGTGTAATTTATCTCCATTTTAATGTGAAATAATAACCCAAATTATAACATCTTACTATCCTATTAAAGAAAATGCTATCCTAATTGATCATTGCTAACCCAAAAGTATTAAATGATCACCAAAATGTTATCTCCATTTTAATGTGAAATAATAACCCAAATTATAACATCTTACTATCCTATTAAAGAATATGCTATCCTAATAAATCATTGCTATCCCAAAAGTAAATTAATTTCCTAAATTCGACAGAGCCCCGCTTTCGTTTCTGGGACTCAGTCGGGACCGCCCTGCGCCCGGGCTCCTGCCAGAAACTCTCTTCGTCGGCCCTTCGTTTCACGTGCGGACTCGACCTACGTTTCCTCGACCGCTCGGGAGGTCGCCGGCTTGCTTCGCTCGCCACCTTCCCCCACTCGCTTCGCTTCGGCCTTGTGCACCCCGTTCAACTTAGGACCTCCTTAGTGAGCTTCTGGCTCCGCGGGCTTTTATATATACTTTAGGGGTAGGACAGACAAGACCACGTGGAATTGGGGTGCGCTGATTCGGGTTTTGGTAGCACTTGTAAATTTGGCATCATTATACTTTATTTGGTAATATGCATACATTTTATGGCAATCATAGTGGTTTATTTAGATTTAGATTTAGATTTATTTATTTCACAATATACAATTACAATATAAATTAAAGCTAGCTTAATCTATATGAATTTATATTATGATCGTCAAAGAGAATAAGAATTGTAGTTAAATGTCAAGTTGCATTTGGTTTAAATTATAGTCACAATTAATTAATAGGCAAAAGTAAATAAATGACTAAGATAATATCACATAAAGAACGTCAGATTACAAACTATACTTAAACGAAAAATTCAAAAAATACAAATAACGATATAGTTTACAATGTCAAAAACAGTGATATTATTAATGTTTAATGTCCATAAATTCCTTTACTGAATATAATGCGTTTTTCAATAAAAAGTTTCTCAGTTGGCGTTCGAATGTTTCGTCAGATGACTCTGTTCGCAATGCGGCGGGTAGTCGTTCGTAATAGGTTGGGCCTATCACTCGAGGATTCCTACATGAAAGTGCCATGCGACGCGGGACCGTTCTGAGTCTCCCTGTTGATCGGAGCTGTTTGCCCGTGACCTCAACACGCTTGAACATTGGCAGATTCTTTCTCACGAACATCAACACTTCATATATGTACAGTGAGTAGTGCGTCATGAGGCCGTTACTTTCAAAAAGTTTCTTACACGGATGCCTGTGCTTTACTCCAGCCAGTATTCGCATAGCGCGTTTATGGAGTATGAATACTCGATTGGCATCCGTAGAATTGCCCCATATCACTATACCGTATGATATTAACGAGTGGAAATTTGAAAAATATACGGACCGTAACGACTTTTTGGATATCAGCGGCTTTAGCTTTTTTAGAGCAAATACAGCACTGCTCAGTCTACCACACAGCTGGTCGACATGGCCCTTCCAGTTAAGGTTCGAATCAAGTGTAAAGCCCAGAAATTTGCACTCGTTACATAATGGCATCGGACCATCAGCAATGCACAGGGGCGCTGTGGAGTTACGACCTGAGAAAAGCATGATATTTGATTTAGCGAGATTCAAGAGCAAGCCATTTAAGGAAAACCACGTCTGCAGTTGGCAACATGCCTTGCGGATCCTTTCAGCAAGCTGCTCATGAGTCCTTGCGCTAACTACGACAGTTGTGTCATCAGCGAATAATACAGAAAGGCCACTCGTGATTGCTGATGGTAGATCATTAACAAATAATAAAAATAAAGTATTGCCAATTGCTGATCCTTGTGGAATACCCAAGTGTATAGAACCAGTATCAGAAGTGAGCATTTTGCCGCTGCTAGAAATTTTCACTACCTGTTTGCGATCAGACAGGAATGATGTTAACAATTTGTGGGCAGAATTGACAATACCATAAAGACTTAACTTTGTCATGAGCAATTTGTGATTTATAACATCGAATGCTTTCGATAAGTCACACAGTATGCCAGCCATTTTGTACCTACCATCCAGACCAGTCACAACACAATCAATGATTTTGAGTGCCGCCGTTGTGGTGGATCTATTTTGTCTGTAAGCGTATTGATTATCAGTGAGCAAATCATTTCTCTTCTTTTAAATCATTTCATTTCTTTTCTTTAGGTAGAAATATTGTATTAATTTGCTCGCTAAGATTTGGTGATCATTTACTTTTGGTCTTCGAATGCAATTTAATGTGCAGTCGTTACTAAAACAGCTAGTACTATTGTAATGGTAGAATTTTTTTTTTTGGTGTTCAGTTTAGTTTTTTGGTAAGAGAGCTTAGGGTATCAAAGCATTTTTTGGTGGTCATTATATTTTACCCCTTAAGTAAATTACAAAGGAGATTGCCGTTAGACGTAGGTATGTACCCAAAGAAGAGTAATTGCACTGACATGTTTGTATTTCAAAGCCAAAAAAATTACTTTGGTGTGTGTTTAGGCTATTCTCGGCCATAAAATGTAACAATTAGAACTATAATTATGACGCCCATGATATTGCTATGGATGTGCGATGTCGTGGATGGTAGCGATTTAATAGTAACGCGTTCAGAAATACAAAATGAGCTGAGGCATTTGAATTGGCGGAGCACAATTTTATTTAGTCGTGTATTTTTTTAGACCTCGAGTATACTTGGCATTGGGAAGACGGCGCCAGCGGTGTCAAAGGTCAGACGGGGTACATATTTACAACGCTTACTGACAATTTGCCACAAGCGGCCCAATGTGAATGTGACCCCCTCACTAAGGGCCAGTTTACACATTGTTTGGTGATTAGTGCGGGTCCATACAAAAGCTACTCGCACTTGCAGCAAATGTATGGACTCGCACTAGTCACTAATCAATGTGTAAACCGGCCCTTAGCATGAGTGGTGAGATGAGTCAAAATATATGTGACGCCATGTGTGTGCATGTCTTCCTGACAATTTGTACAGGAAACGTTAGTGTCATAATGAGACTTCCGTCGTGAGACGAATATACAAATTATTTTATTATATTAATTTCGTTCAGACGCATTTCTAACTAGAATTGGTACGAGATCTCGGCAATCTCCTTTGCATTAATGTCAAAAGTAGATACCTACGTACACGAACTTGTATTACCTACTTATGGAAGTTGAATATGAAATGAATTATTAGATACATAGTCACATGAATCCGGGTCTTAGTCTTTTCTTTAGACTTGAGTGGTAACGAGAGTTGAAGCCGACTTTAGGTCGTTTTATTTTAACATTGGAAATGTTTTATAAAATAATATACCTTTCTGCTTAATATAACAAATAACCGCTAAAATGGAAAGGCCTCTAACTCTCTAGCACCCTCTTCGCATTTAAATATGTTATGCATTTGTGTGAATGACCGAATTACAAACTGCCTCCAACGCATTTGGAACCATGTTGTTATTATTATCATTTTTACGTCTCATCCGAGTGTATTCCGGGAAATTGTCTCTCAAAATGGTACGGAAATTAACGAAATAGGAAGGCGGATGTTTTTGAGTTTCCCTACAGTTATAAAAATAAATTATTGGGTCCACTTTAAAAATGATTTTGGCTTTAGTTAAAAACGGATTTAGAAGATATGGAAGTTGATTCCTATCCTAATCCGTTTTTGGGTGGTCCTGTTTGTGGGTGGTGGATTCTGTCGAAGCATACAAATAAAGACAATTATTGAACCAGTGAGAAAAGTGGGAAACATGAAACTCGACAAAATTAATCCTTCAAACAATGGAACGTGGTAGTACCTAAATAATACTCGCAGTAGAGGCGTGACGCTGTCAGCTTTAACACGTCACTCACCATGCGACCTCTGGCGCAAAACAAACAACAATCGACTTTCCTGCTATTGCATTAAGGATTCCAACATATCACAGATATTTTGGTAGGTTCTTGTGCGTAATGTGCGTACTGTGGGGATACGCATAAAATGGAATAAAAGCGGCACTTGCCGTCGCACCTTAACAGGGCCATTTGGAACGCGGATAGCCCGGAATCGTTTGCTCTCAACGACCGCGTGCCGTTTGCTTGTTTTTTGATAAGACGCGTACTTAAACGTAGCACGTTAACAATAAACACTGTTTGCATACCCATTCAAATTAGAAGTTACAGAAAATATTTGACGGGAATCCTTAATACAGATCAGCTTAATAAATTATTGTGGGGATCCTGCTCTTTTGGTAGCATTTGGTAACAGTATGCACATTTTGTGTCGACACAAGTAACATTTTTGGTCACATTTTGGTCGCAGTTCTGTCGCAACGACTAAAAGTGGGGAAGATTTGTAACATGAAAATGGTTACACTTAAGTAACCTAGTTACCACCCAAAACCCACACCGTGTGTCGTGATTGTGTCTACTTTAATGAGAGTTTCATTCACTCATTCATTTGATTTCGTTCTTTTGATTGGCATGTCTTTAAATTTGACTTCTGTTTTCTTTGAATTAAAACCGGCCAAGAGCGTGTCGGGCCACGCTCAGTGTATGGTTCCATAGTTTTTCGTCCAGAAATTTTTTTTTTTTTTTTTTTCAAAATCTATTCAACCTATTAAGTTCAAAATAATTTTCCTAGAAAGTTTATATAAAGTTCTACTTTTGAGTTTTTTTTTCATATTTTTAAAACTTATGGTTCAAAAGTTAGAGGGGGGTGGACATATTTTTTTAACTTCTGGAGCGATTATCTCCGAAAATATTAACATTATCAAAAAATAATTTTAGCAAACCCCTATTCATTTTTAAATACCTATCCAACAATATATCACAGTTAGGGTTGAAATGAAAAAAAAAAACATTCCCCACGTTAATATAAGTATAGGGGAAGCACCCTAATAAATAAAAAAAAACACTTTTTATTTTACCACTTTGTCGGCGTGATTGATATACATATCAGTACCAAATTTCAGCTTTCTAGTGCTAAAGGTTACTGAGATTATCCGCGGACGGACGGACAGACAAAGCGAAACTATAGTCGTCTACGAAACAAGTAAACGTATGACAGTGATTTATGTTTTTTTTTTCAGTTACGAACAAGTGAAGTTAGGTAGGTACCTACGAATTAAGTTTCTTCCTGGATTTTTGGAAAAGAGATCAAAACTGTGAAATATCCATATCCTATCCATACTAATATTATAAATGCGAAAGTGTGTGTGTTTGTTTGTCCGTGTTTCACGGCAAATCGGAGCGACGAATTTACGTGATTTTTTAAGTGGAGATAGTTGAAGGGATGGAGAGTGACATAGGCTACTTTTTGTCTCTTTCTAACCCCCCACTTCCCTAAAATGGGGGGTGAAAGTTTGTATGGAGCTACGATATAAACGAGTTCCACGCGGACGGAGTCGCGGGCAGAAGCTAGTAATATTTTTTTTTTTTTTTTTAATTAGATGAAAATGCTAATGGAGATATATTTTTTTAAAGAAATTAACTATCAAATGTCATTGATAGCGTAAAGCTTTGATACATTTACAAATGCTATTAGTATTACTAACTTTATGCTAGTCAATGTAAAGAAATTCAGGATTTACTAATATCTAACGGGGATTCATCCATATGGAAAATCTCTTAACATTGTTCCAATACTGTGTCGACATTTTGTCGACTTATTTGGATTTTAAAAGAGGAGGCGATGACCTTATTAACTGACATGGATTCTCAAACTTTGTATTTTTCAAGGATGCCATTATTAATCTTAGCATTGTCGTTGGAACTGGACATGTCTGAGTTAATATTGTGGTGCTCACTCCTGTACAATGACGTGCACTATTCATTCCACATCGTGAAGGCTCTGAGTTATTTTTAGTAGTGTACGAGATTTTACCGAGTTTTCGATAAAATTTTAGAGAATGTGTTGCAAAATTTGTTGATAAATGTTAAAGTGTACACTTTTCCAAGTTCCACTATTAAAATATATTATGAATAAGTTAAGTTAGGTGTCAAAGCGGACCCCGAGCTCCTTTAGGGGCATAACCGGGAACAACGCTAGGAGAATGATGATGATGATGATGAATAAGTTAAGCACAACGAGTCGACATAATTAATGGTGTTTGTATTTAATATATATTATAAGTTGTCTAATTTCGAAACAAACGTTATAAATGATTAAGTGAGACTCTTGGCATAGACATTAGAAGTACGTAGAAATGAACGTGTCGCGAAGTCTTATAAAAGGCATTAGGGTGCCTAAGGACCTAATCGTTGTATTTCTTTTCTATGTATATTTATCATAATGTATTATTGTATTAATGCTACAAGCTAGCTAATGGTAAGCATAATAGGGATGATGAATAAGATTTTTTATGATGTCATTCGAACCAGTTTTTGGAGAGGAACAAATGTTTGTATGGGAGCAACTACTATTAAAGAACATAAATACCCAAAAATTTGAGACAAAGATTGACCTCGCTGGCGGCAGCGCAAAACGCTTCATACTGATAGACACACAAGTATAACGTCACATTTCTACATTAAATGTAGAAATGTGACAAATACAAATTTTGTACTAATCGTTGTATGGAAAATCAGGTAAATTGTTGTTTCGGTCGCGAAATACTGCGTTTAAGTACATAGTTGTCATACAATTTTGTTTCTATAAAAACGTAAGGATTCTATTGGTAGCTTTAATTTTACTCTTGGATGATAAAAAAAATGCATATAAAAATATCTAAACTTTCAAGGTTCATATCTTTTTACGATTTTAATTATATTTTATAATTTATACTTTATTACGATAATTTGATGGTTTACTATCCATTTAGCATAACTACGTTATCAATTTGAACATGAGGCACCATGCCTATTATAACCATTCGTTTATCGATATGTGTTGAATACGTAATCATGAATGAACGCGTTTAATTTTGACAAATTGATTCACATATTCAGATGGGGCCTAATATCCATATCCATGACATTAAAATTGAATATATATTTGCAAAATGGAAGCCATGCACGTTCTATCCCGTCTAACACCAGGTCCCTCTTGCCACTTTGGCTAAACGCCGCTCTCGCACACCTCGAGGGGCACACACCGCCAACAGTGACACTATAGGGGCGATTACCTGCTGCGGTCACCGAACTTATTTCAACCTACTTCGGCCAACGACTGTCATCTACACATTACTCTGTCTGCCTACTGCGGTCAGATATATATGTAAACAATTGCAGCCGTCGATCACTATATGAGGCCGACTACCATCATCTTTGCACTGTTGCGGTCGCCAACATCGACTTTATGTACCTAATTGCCGCTTATCGTTCGCACATAGTGACACTAATGGCAATACAATACAATACAAAACAAATACTTTTTATTGCACACCTTAAGACATGAAACAAATACAATGTCACTGCCAGTCACACAAAACTCGACAACCTTAACTGCACGAAAGAGCTGTCCACTTACTATACGGTAGAGAAAGATGGCAATTATTTGTGATTTTTAGCTGTCAAACATTGGGTTTGTTGGACAGACAACCATCAGTACTTAAGTACTATTATTTATTCTGTTACACTAATGCAGTGTTATCCCCTATGTACTTGGCGCTTATCTGTGGATCGCCTCGACCTATGTTGAGGTGTGCATAAACCCAGGGACGTACGCAGATATATCGGGTGGCACGGCAGTGCCCTTGCCAAGCTTCGGGTTTTATTAAATAAGTAACCTACAAATAAAGAATGCATGCGACTGGAACTCAGAACAGAGGACTGAAAATTTTGAGCGTTTGGACCTGAATGGTTGGAAGTAAATCACTTGCTTCAAAAGGCTTCAATCCCGAAAAACCTCGGTCATACAAATTTGTTAGAAATCGCATAGACAACACAGACAGTTATAACTCAAAAAGATCGCATAACACAATTCGACAGTATTCCATGAATAGCTGCAATTTACTGATCGATATCAGTGGCTGGAGCGCTCCGCGTCCGTTCACAGTCACGGACACTTGCGGCGTGAATCGATTAGATTTAACCTTTGTTCAGTTGCTAACTGTATTGTATCTGTTTAGTTTGTAGCATGTGTTTAATCAATGCCTTTAAAACAAATGTTTGCTTTACTCAAGATTTCGAGCATTCAATTATTATTCTTATTCTTGTCTTTATGTGTAACTAACATGGTATTGTGTGGTTATAATTATGTCGTCTCACAGAAAAAGCTACGAGTACATTAAGTACGTGAACTTATTCTTATTATAATCGAACTTGAAAATTTTACGAACAATGAATTTAGTCGATTTATTTGAAACTGAATTTTTAATTTATATTATATAACAATTTTATACGTTAACATTGTAAACAGGAGTCAAGTTTGTGTCATTATCTAAATTTTATTGTAAAAGCTAAGAATAGAGTAATCTATAGCTTCCATAATTGGTATGGTGTCTATGCCGAAGATATATCGGTAGTCTATTTATAATCCATTGTAATTAATGACGTTGTATACAATACACATGACGTAGCACACCATGTGCCCATAGTACATAAAATTTAGAAAATCATACCAGAGAGGAACTGAGGGAATTGGAAACACTTGGATTATTAAAGGTCTATATCGTCGTTTTGAGAAGTAACCAAAGTAAATCTTAGATATTTAAGTGAAATGCTGAACTTAATTCAATATTGAAATGGAAATGACGTCTGCAAAATTTCATTTAAGTTATGTCAAACAAAAAGCATAAACCGCGGAATATTTACGCAGCTCAAACCCCTTTGCACTCAAAAGTTAATTAGATAAATTCATTATTTAAGAAGCGGTAAACAATAGCTATATTTTGTATTTTGTTTATTCTATGGTCTCAAAAGTAGGAGGTACCTACTCATTTATTAAGTAAATAACCCCTTTGACAATTAATGATTGAACTAAATCATATACTTACAGAGCCTGAAGTTGGGCAACTGATATGGCCGGAATATTTTAATTGCAGCCCCGAAAATGTTGACGAATTGATCGGACACGTGGTGCTGGCGCGCACAAGGCGATTCAATGGTTTGCGCTGAATTAAACTTGTATGGGGGAGTCGCTTCTGGCCTGTTGGCTTCAAATGAAAAATGGCATGATTTACTGTTCAAATTATAATTCAACATAAAGAGAAAAAATAATCGCAGAGAATACTCGGAGGTAATTTTCCCTTTGGAATAGGTAGGTACCTACATAACTTGTATACCTACTGGTATTGCGATTGGCTTCCGTTCTGTTGACCTTGCAACTCTATTTCTCCATCGCCATTTGGATTTCCAACACAATTAGTCCAAGAGAGGGCGGTTTTCAGCGGGCTGTTAGGGATTAGCGACCTTGAGGGCTCCTGGGGGTGTTCTGTCAGGGTCTGGCTGTGCCGAACGAATGCCTTTGCCTTAACCGGCCGGGCCGTCCAGAGAGGAGCAGCAATAAGTGTTGCTCGCGGGCAGATTTGATCATCTAATGGGCTACATATTTTAAGTCTTTACCTTCAAATTCTTTATATGGCAACAATTTTACGTAAGCTGTCAGTTATCAGTACCAATATTTAAAGAAGAAAAGTCTGTGAAATTGTAGCTTTGTATGTTTCTACGTTGGGTCAATACCCGAAACCCACGTCTCCGATTTCAAAAAATATTTCACTTGTGTATTGATAATCCTTCTCATTTGACTTTCTGAGTTTACATACCTATGCTATATAATATTTCGCTGCTTTTCCTACGTTGTTTTGCAATACGCGGACGAAGCCGCGCGGCCCGCTAGTTGTAAATTATATTCCGACCTTATCTGCTGTAAAATTCCGAAGACAAAAACCAACATGTTTCTTTTTGTTGTTTTTTTACCAACATGTTTTTGATAGCAAAATAATTTTAAATCGATTTAGTGAGTTTTGAGGTCATTGTTTCTGATAGTTTAAAAGCCGCTCGATACTAACTAGCAAATGGTAGGTAATAAATACACTCTCGGTGAGCAGACTAGCTAATTACGATCAATGTAAATTCAATTGTTCAAAACACCTGCCAGTGCTACTAATCTGCCCGTTTGAAACTAACTAGATTGTTCCGAGCTCAAACCCTGTTTTCCAATTTAATTAAACCTATTCAATTTCATCCATTTCCATAGATAAAACTATGAAAATACGGCATTTTCCTATGATTGTTCCTTACTTTGCGCTAAAAAAATGCATGTAACGAAACATCAGAGACTCGTTTAGTGATGGGACATGATGGAACTTGAGAATATCGGTACTTATGAATTGGTATGTAACAAACATTATTGTAAAATTTGTAAAGTCCGCTTACCTGATTATAAACTGGTTCCGCACAAATAAAAATAAAATAAATTATACCGCCTAAATAAACCAAACAGAGCAAGCAGATCATAAAACTAACGTTGCCAAGTTTACTAGTTACCTACTTAAATATTTTAGGCATTGCAATTGTAGTATTAGGCCAGACATGATTTATGCCATATATTAATAGGCGTAATAAGTTATAGCCATTTAAATCGAGTATAAATAATTAGTAGGTATTAGGAGCAATAAGAATTAGAACAATCAATATTAGGCTACACAAAGAGCACCCGTCAAAATGATATCACATAAAATAATGTAACCCATAAAAAACATTCCATGTAAAAATGAGGCCGAGTCTCGAAACTCTTCCAACATAAAAAGTTGTGATATATTTCGTAGTACCAAGTCTCAGGCACTCTTATTATTCTTATTTGCTAGCTAAATAAAATTCTGCAACTTGGCAATCACACAACTTTACTGCATTTATGGATTTTTGCACACCTAAAACTATGTAGTAACTATTGTGTGATTGCCAAGTCACAAGATTTTATTTAGCGAGCAAATAAAGAATAATAAGACTGTCTGAGACTTGGTACTACGAAATATGTCACAACTTTTAACGGTGGAAGAGTTTCGAGACGTGGCCTTTTTTTTAATGGAATGTTTTTTTATGGAATGTCACTTCTTTTTGTAGGTACTGTGTTATCAATACATACAAATATGAATGCAGTCCCATTCTTGCTTTTTAATTTTTGTCCCATTCACTGCAAATGTAACTTTGTAATCCTATATATTTATATATATTATATATTATTATTTATGCACTTGGTGTATCTAGAAAACTGGACTGAAATTGCATTTTTTTTTAGTTTTCGCTTGATTTATACACTAAACACTAATTGTATTATAAATTAGAAGCTATGTCTGCTAAAAGTGCCTTAGACTTTTATTGATCGGTGAGTCGTCAGTGACAAAATTAAGAAACTTTGAGTAGTTATAATTCTTAAAGTACTGGTTCAAATTGAATGAAATTTGAAATATATCGTGTTTATACAATGCGTGCTCGGTGACTGAAATTCAGTCTTCTTGTTTTATCGACCACGAAGTTATAGGGGGGTCAAAAATGGCCTGATCTGCTTCGAAAAGGATGGTACGGCCGTGCCGCTGTTTTGCTCAACTTGGCGGGGGCACTGCCGTGCCCCCAGATTTCAATTAATTGCAAGCACGGAGCCTGACGGAAGGGTGACACGAAGGCGTGACCAGTAGACTATCGGCATATAGTATCCAAGTGTCTAAATTAACCTAGCCGTGGATTTTTAAACGGAAACCTAATAATTAATTATGATGAATGCCTTCGTTCCGATGCAGTCGGTCTCTGTCTGTCGCGCCGATCTGCGGTAACGAGCCCCAAGTGGGCTGCGGGTTCGTTCGGCCGCTATGCTCGGGATCTTAACTAATTACTCTCCGGAGATCTTAAATCTCTGGGATTAGTAAGCATATAAAATACCCATCGCAAAATACCCTTTGTCTGTTTATTACCCATAATATTGTCGGTTGTTGTGAGTACAAATACCTAATATATATAATTTTATTTTTGCTAGTTCTTGGCGATGGTGATTATAGGGGCAAAACTACAAATAGATCACTTTAATCCCTTGTGTGCATATTTTAGGTAAGTAGTTGATTTTTTTAATTTTTAATAGGTATGTCGCGGAGAGTGCTACTGCTTACTACTTGAAAGTTTCAACCAATCAAATTGCGCAATGAGCCCCGCTGAAAACTATAGGTACTCTAATATAACTTTAATATAATATATAAAAATACCCTCGTATTTGAAATTACTAATATTATAAATGCGAAAGTGTGGATGTTTGTCCTTCTTTCACGTCGCAACGGAGCGTCGTATTGATGTGATTTTTTGTATGGAGATAGTTTAGAATCTGGAGAGTGACATAGGTTACTTTTTCGGGAAAACATCTGATTCCCACGGGAAATTTCTATGTTACATTTTCCTATAACCACGCGGGCGAAGCCGCGGGCATCAGCTAGTAAGTACATAACTGCATAAACGCTGATCTGTGCGAGTACCTATTCATTATTTTAAATACTGTGTAACAACAAGAACACGTGACACAGTACGTTTGCGGAGGTAGGTCTATATTTTTTTATTTAAATTTGAACACTAGTGCTCACGTTTTAAGGCCATCGCTTGTATAATAATAAAAATAAATTTCATTTAACGTCGCATAAAATTTAAATACCAATATGACCAAACGTGACTGTGGGCAAGTTACACTGTCGCGGATATTATCATGCGGGTTTAAATACCTACTTTTACGTAGGTCATGAGTTTTTTTACGGTCACGTATTGTACTAAAGCCTACTTGAATGGGGTGTAAAAGTTGGTTATCTATCGGCGATGTCGATCTAAGCATACCATTTCGTGTAGCCAAGGCCGCCGGCGGCCGGTCAAGAGTTCGTGTGATACAAGCTCGCTCAAAGTATTGACACTTGAAGGTTTCGATCGATGATAGACAAGTATTTTTAACCGACTTCAAAAAAAAGGAAGAGGTTCTCAATTCGGTTGTATTTTTTTTTTAATTTTTTTTTTCAATGTTTGTTACCTCAGAACTCCGTCATTGATGAGCCGATTCGTAATTTTTTTTTTTTGTTTGTATATGCTTCCAGGTGGGTCCCATTTTTTTTTTAATTTAGTTGGATGATGGGTTCCATGAGGAATTGAGGGAATTCCTCAATTTATATTAGGCACGCGTGTAGTGATTTTGGTATTTTCTATTATATCTCGTGTATTTACATCCGAAAATCATAAATTTGGTGGAGTGGAATTGATGATGAAGACCACAGATGACTTATGGAATTCCTCAATTATGTAGGTACTTAAAAGTACAAAAGTAGTCACAGATTCAGATAAGATTCCGTTGAAATAGCAACTAATGAAGTGCCAAAGGTGATCCTTGTGGAATCGACGGAAGTCCTCAAATATTATCGGGCTACATACAGCGATTGGGTTTTTTTCTCTAATAATCAACGCATTTGCTCTCGGAAATCAATTCATGTGGTAAATTGGAAAACAAATGTGGAAATGTTATCGTGGCTTGGCGGAGTACTAAATTGAAGTCGGTTAAAACTTTGTTTTTAAAGTAAATTATGAAATATTATAATTAGAATACTTATTTTTGTTGAGAAATTGAATATTGACAAAGTTGTTGAACACGTTTTCCATACTTAAATTAAATTAACTAACTTGGTTTTTCTTGAGATCTCAAACTACTTGCGGCAGAATAAAGAAACCCGCGATGCTAGTAATTAACTTTCAACAGCGTATCTTTCCAGCATTTTGACACATCAAAGAATCAAATTATCCTAGCAAGACGAATGAAATATCCAAAACCATGGGCGGTCCATAATTATTTTACATAGTAAAATATTATTGTATTGCCAGCAGTACAATAATATTACCCATATTCGTCTATACCAGTAGAATATGAATGAAAGGTCATTAATATTCACAAAGTAGTCATTCTAAAAATAAGTTTTACTCATCTAGTAAACGTGTCTAAATAAAGTTAATTATTTTTTCATCACACTTGCTCGAAAAGGGCTTCATAATGCGCAGACATACAGAGCTGTAATAGCCTGTGTTACGCCCACGGGCGTAATGGTTTTTTTCTTAAATTGTATCTGTCACTCATGCGGCAGTTACAAAGCAAAGAGGTTTTATATCAAATACGATGTCCGAAAACGTATTTATAAATAAATTTAAACTTAAAAAACTACTTAAACATGTTTAACTGAATTATTTACAGATTTAATATGTAGTTATTTAGTGTCTATGTAAAATGTTTTTAAGTGTTTTCAAATCGTGGCTGTATACCGAAGGGTCTTTGCCATACGCGCCTCACGTCAAATTCAACAAAATGGACGACTGACATGATGCAGTGTTTATTACGATTTGTATTCATTTCATCTAAAATGTATTTGTTTCCTCGCAAATGTGATGAAAAACATTGTGTATAACACGGGCGTAAGAATATTGCAAACTCGAGTCATCAAAAGCCCTCCGCCTTGGGCGTCGGGCTTCTGATAGACTCTTGTTCGCAATATTCCACTTCCGCCCCTCGTTAAACAATGTACTATTTCCAAATGGGGCCATATTTTACACCGCTAAAGTTGAATTGAAATTGTAAATATATTGTATTATTAAGTAAAGACTCTCCTTGACATCCAACTGAAAACCAAGTTTTGTACAAGGGCATGATGAATTTATAAATCAGTTTATTAAACAAGGTAGAAAAAAGGTAAAAGTAAATATATATATTTAAAAATAAACGACTTATCACAATAAATTTGTAAATTACACAAAAAAATGCGAATTCCAACATTCGATTTTTCCAATAGTAAATTAATAAATAGTTACCTAGGATTCTTTTATTTCAATGAAACATAAAAAAACAGCTATGTTCCTTAGCGCAGTTCACTTATTTATAAGTACAACGTTTGTATGGATAAAAAGATGTGATATGCGGGTTCGAGTTTTCCGAAATGAAGGTACGGAATATAATTCGACATTTACCACCAGCTTTTTATTGGAGCGCCCATGGATTAGCGTAAGTATCTGCACGATCGCACCGATTGTTCAGATTGAGCAACGGTGGTCCCTTTTAGTTGGAACAAACTGAGCATTGTGAGCATTGAACTTCGCTACGAACGAAGGCACGTAAATGCCGTTAATCCCGATCGTTTATGACAGCAGCAGTTAAGCTGATTTAAAAGCTCACGGGCTCCATCATACTCGTATCAGCCGAAAG
The DNA here is from genome assembly GCA_947578815.1 of Epinotia ramella. Taxonomy (NCBI): domain Eukaryota; kingdom Metazoa; phylum Arthropoda; class Insecta; order Lepidoptera; family Tortricidae; genus Epinotia; species Epinotia ramella. Next base: position 9,582,586 of record OX388201.1, read on the forward strand.
ACGTCCACTGCTGGACATAGGCCACTCCCAAAGAGTGCCCCGATTACCGGTCCTGCGCCACCCGCATCCAGCGGACTCCCGCCACCTTTACCAGGTCATCAGTCCACCTTACCTACACCTACTACCTACTACCTACTTAAAACAGTCAAGTTGCACCCTCACTTGACGAAGCTCTAACCCCAACAAGGCCTAGTTTTCCCGGTTGATTGGGAAGTCAGATGGCCGTCACTTTCGCAAAAACTAGTGCCTACCACAATACTTGGGATTAGGTGGCAGGAAGACCCTAGGCTTCTTTAATATGTAACCGGGATTACGCTTAAGCCGCCGCACGCCGAGTAATTACAGCGTCAAATTGCATGAAAGTACAACATTTTTAGAGTAGAACCAGACCGCAATTTTTTTATAGTAGGTACTTAGAACGACGTTGCACGCAGCGTGTGGCTCCAACCGGACACCACGGACAGATAAGGACAGAGGTTCGTTGCAATTCCAGATTTAAATATGTCCATATGTGTACATATATATGCTTATATATCTATATATATAAGCGTATATGAATATACGCTTATACATCTATATATATACACGGTGGAATTTAATCGGTGATCAGGAATCCAAAAATCTTAATTATCAATCTACACAGAAACCAATATGTGAGATCTCGTGCAATATAGCTCACAATCTAATTAATCACACTTAATTAACATCGGTAAAATGTACACTGACTGAATAAATGGACACCCTACTTTTATTGAAGGGAAGTTACTCGTAAGTGTACATACGTCAAGTGCTTGCTGGCTTTGGCGGGAAACTAGACAGATCAGACGTTTGTTATGAATTTGACAATGACAAATTGACAGCTTATTGCTCATTTATGTTTTAAGTTTCTATGGCTGATAGTTTGAAAAGAGGTATTAAACTTTTCAGACTAAACCATTAGTAGGGTGACAATAAATTTTAATTAAAATTTAATTTCAACTTAAAAATTAGTTATGACAAAAAAAAACTTGGTTCCACTTAAGTACTACATAAACGTGACCGCCATCGATTACTGAATTAGAAAAATGGGTTCCTGTTCACCGATTAAATTCCACCGTGTATATATCGCGCAACACCGTACCAACATTGCATGCTAGCAGTCACAAGCAGGATACTAAACTTGTCAGAGCTTAATGTTGGTTTTGTCGCACATTCGTAGTTTTAAACATAGTTTCCTCATGGCACATCGTTACCAACTTTGTCAACGATGCTGTAATTTTCTTTAATTAAGGTATATATGAGATTTTAACATTGTACTGTTTCATCAGACGGTACCAAATATTATTAGATGTATTTTTTTTATGAACTCAATTAGGCAGTTTTAAATAGGTATCGGTGTACATTTTATAATCTAAATATTTTAAATAAGACGTCCCTCAGTTAACTTTTCCAAGTATATTTAGTCTACGAGTGGGTTCGGTTACGGGTAAGCCCACAACACAACAGTATCAGGTTTGGTAGTGCCCGCGGGAACCGAACAATTCTACAAACCAACCGCCGTATAGAAATCGGCACATGTGAGTATACAGTCACCATTGATAACTGCCACAACGTGTCAGGTTCTATAGGCACATAAGGTAAAATAACGCTAACAAGTTTATTCAATTGACATTTTACACAGTTATTGAGGTATAACCATAACGATAAAGTATTAATAATCGTTAAAATGTATTAATTTATCGATAATTCGTGTTTCGGTAAATAACCGGTAAATTATTTTAATTTACCGGTAAACCGGTTAACCGGTATGCATACCCTAGGTAGAACCGCGCGAGCCGAGCGAGCAAAACGAGCGTGCCGCGGCAGCGGCCGGTGAAGCGCCAGAACTGAACACTTTTTACTACCTATTACTGATACTGTACAATTTTCAAAGAGTAATGTCTGCTATAGGTACATTCTTTACTTTATTGACATTAACAATATATTATATTTACTAGATACTTGATAGTTATGTAACATGAGAATGATACCATAATATTATGGTTATAATAAATATTATACCAGACGATAATTATACAAAATAAACATATATATTTTGAAAATATACGAAACGTTTATTTTGAAACTAAATCAAATGTCATTATTATTATATCATTTATTTTTATTGCCATCATTACACACCCGTTTGTTACTTATTAGTTAATCGGATGGCGATCTGTAGAATAGGCCAGACATTATTATTAGTCAACATTATCCATGTTAGACGGTTACGCGTGCTGTCAGACGAGAAGGTACCTAATGCCCATCCGTAGGTACTTAAGTTACCTTGAGTACCTTAAGCACTCTTAACACTTTCACTGTCAGGAACTCGCCTAGCGGGCGCCTACGGCGTAGTCGCTTTCCGCTACTTACGAGGAAAACGAAGGGATCAGCTACGATCGAATATCAATTTGAATTTGATGCGTTTTGAATAGGACCCCAGGCTCCTGAAACAGAACTGCAAGTACTTACATGCAAGAAATTCTTAATATCCTCAATGACAGAAAAATATGCAATCGGTATTTTGCTGGATATGTCGAAAGCATATGACATGGTCCAATATGATATACTTTTAAATAAACTTTATGGAATAGGAGTAAGGGGAACAACTTATAATTGGTTCAAATCATTTCTAGATAATAGAATACAATACCTTGAAGTTGAAGTGAAATAAAATATGTAAAATCCGACGTCCAGTATATGACATTCAATTCCACAGGGAAGCGTGATTGGATGTCTGTTATTTTTAATTTATATCAACCACATCCCTAAAGCTATTAACCAAACTTGCGTACTTTTTGCAGACGACATCTCACTCTTAACTTCATGTGACGACAGCACTAACATTAACATTGAAATAGATTTGTTATTAAACTCGATAATAAGATGGGTGGAAGACCACAACTTGAAATTAAGCTTAATAAAAACTAAAATAATACTATTTCGGCCGTATCAAAAAAAACCCTTAATGATTAATATAAACAAAAATTGCGTAAGTATGGAATGCGTTGAGCCAACCTCAGTATTGGGCTTCGAAATCGATTCTAATGTTAACTGGAAAAAGCACGTTGCTAAAATTAAAACGAAATTGTCATCATTCGTTTATGCCCTAAGAGAACTTAAAATATCTACTGATTTAAATTCGGCACTCACCGCGTACTATGCCTATTACCTTTATACCACTATCCAACAGGACTGAGCCTCGCAAATGTCTCGGAGTGTGACGGTACTGGTAAGCAGCCCCTACATTACTCGATTATGTGACAATAACATCGCGGAAGAGTTAGCTAGTGTGTCGTGGACGGGTCTATTGAACTGTGAATGCACTCTAGAATTATATGATAGATTGTGTGCAGTTTTTTCCGGTAAATACCGGAAAATACCGGTAAATACCGGTTATTGTTTGCCTGACGTATTATAAACATAATACGTCAGAAATTAAAATTCCTATTCGTAAGAAGCGTAAAAATAAGCCTTGGATAGCTAAAAAAATTAAATGTATGATTAATCGAAGGGACAAATTGTTTAACAACTGGAAAAGAAAGCCGAACGACATGAACTTAAGATTCCAGTAACAGATATAGAAATAGGGTTAATAAATATATATTTAGAGCTAAAAATAAGTACAGAAAGGAAGAAATATTAAAATGTAAAAAGAATATAAGAAAGATCTGGTCAAAAATAAATTTATGGACAGGGAGAGAAAAAGTGGGTGTGGATGCAGTGATACTAAAGTATTTAGGTAAATTAGAGAGAACTGAAGTAATATGTAAAACATTCTCCGAAACTTTTACCAAGGAAATTCTGAGCATCACTGTAATAATAAGTTCTTGGATAGATCGCTATATGTTAAAAGTAGTGAGGTCTCGTTAAGGTTTAAAAAAGCTTGTCCAGAGGATATAGTAAAAATTATAAATAGCTTAACACGTTCGCTGACAGTGAACTCTTACCCTAACACCATGATACGGCAGTAAAACTTTCCATACTAAACAACAACCCGTCAAACGACGTACTTACAGATTCAGTGTTATAGTTTTGAAAAAATGCATCACTACGTCTACAGCCGAAAACGTCCTGCGACGTAGTGACTAATTACACAAAAAATACCTGCCTCAGAGCAACACTACGTCGACGGACGTGGATTTTTCTCGATGTAGTACGTATTTTTACCTGTTTAAATGTGACACTACGTCGAGGGACGTTCCCGTCTGTCGACGTAGTGGCAGGCTGCATATATGTTGTCATGCGCATATGTGACACTACGTCGAGAGACGGCCTCGTCTGTCGACGTAGTGGCAGGCTTGACATATGTTTACTGGCCTAAATATGGCACTACGTCGAGGGTCGTTCCCGTCTGTCGACGTAGTAGCAGGCTTGGCATATGTTTACTGGCCTAAATATGGCACTACGTCGAGGGATGATCCCGTCTGTCGACGTAGTGTAATGCTGGTCAAGTGTTTGCATGCCTAAATGCGACAGTACGTCGAATAACTTGCCCGTCATGTGACGTAGTGTCAGGCTGAGCATACGTTTGTATGCCTAAATGTGACACTACGTCGAAGGACCTCATGGCTTCCAACTCTTCCAAGGGAAAAAATTAAAAAAAGATATTCTGACAATAATATATTCTGAAAAACAAAACAAAAACTCAACAATTTCTTTAAAGTGTTATAAACGACATAATTGCCTCGAAACAAATACGCAAATTACGTAAATTGAAAGTCCCAAAGAAAATAACAATTCCCTCGCTCTCAACACACGGGAGCTCTGGCGACCTCGCTCACCTCCAGGAACACAACACTACTACAAGCAAGTAGTAGTGTTATTATGGGTGTGGTCTTCCGCAAGGCGGAGGTACTTCCCCAGTTGTTTTTCTCGGCGAAGAATAATAACTTATCATTTGGTCAGATCTATCCACGCTGGACATGTATTTATTATATGTTGTTACTTCTATAGGCTTTTTAACCATTTTTCCGTATCTGTTTGTTGTTTCTGTCATACGGGGGATCCACCTCAGTGTCCGAAGTTGATGTCAGATCGCCAAACAAGCGTTTCTTTGGACGTTTATACGATTTTTTCGCCGACATCTGAAATAATTAAGGTTTACTTGATAATATTTGCATCCCAATTTACTAAATACATTTATCAAAGGTTTAAAAATAATGATCATCATTATTAGGTCGCCATTGCGACACCCGAAAAAAACCTAAAACCCATCAGTGGACTAAGTACCTAAGTACTAAAGATTAGAACACTACAATTGTACCATTCACATTTATTCACATACATATATATGAATATGTTATGTTATGTTACGTAGTTGTTCTCAAAATGACACTGATTGCACTTATTGTTTAAAAAACGAAGCGTGCGCTCCCGCCGTTCGACGTAGTACTCAAGTGCGAGCGGTTCACGGTGTGTGGGTAAGGGACAGGTATAGGGCTATTGAAATACTCTTGATACGGCAGTAGGAAATACAAGATTCCTTACAATATGACAGTGAACACTACTCTTCTTAGTGTTTATATGAAAAACTATCGTCGGCCGACGTACTGACCATAATCTTAAAAAAAGTAGGTACGTCCTTCGACGTACCGTCATATCGCTACTTTTGAATTTCCCGCCTAGCGACGTACTGTCAGCGAACGTGTTAAGTGTTGATAAATCGCCTGGGCTGGATAAAATAAGGATAAAGGATATAAAAATAGTAAAACAAGACATAAGTAAAGTGATAGCGTTATTTATTAATTTGTGTGTGGAGAAAGGGGTCAATTCCGGCACTCTAAAAGCAGCTTTAATACGTCCAATATATAAACAAGGCTCTCATAGTGTGTATTCTAATTACAGACCTATAGCGATCCTTTCCGTAGTTAATAAAATTGTTGAAAAATATATAGTCGAACCGATAAGTACTTTTCTGGAACGGAATAGTATTATAACTAATTCACAGCATGGCTTCCGGCGCGGGCGGAGCACGGCGACGGCTCTGGCACGGTTCGTCGGTCAACGAGTATCTGGGGCAGCGGAATCAGGTGGTGGTAGTGTACATAGACTTCAAAAAAGCTTTTGATACCCTGGGGCACCACCAGCTGCTTCAGGCTACGGAAGAGTGTGGAGTCGCGGGTCCGCTGAGCAGGTGGCTGCGCGCATACCTCACGGACAGAACCCTCCAGACGGTCGTTGACGGCGTCAGCGGCGCGCCTGCGCACGTCATGTGGGGCGTGCCAACCGGCTCCGTGTTTGGTCCCGTCGGCTATATCATGCATGTGAATAGTATCTGCAATGTGGTTCAAAATTGTAAAATGTATATGTACGCGGACGACACGTGTCTACTGTACGCGGGTTAAAGACTTGTGTGTAGTAGAAAACAAAATACAAGAAGATCTTACTAATATCATTAAATAGGCACACGACAATGGAATTGTCATCAACATAAATAAAACCAAATGTATGCATGTGCGATCCCCGTACAGTAGACAGGTTAATCGGCCACCACACGTAATTGGCCACACATATGGGTGCCTGCTCAATGCGCTTCAGAATTGTCAGTGTGAGAATATAGAGGTAGTATCAGAGTACAGGTACCTGGGCTTATTGATAGATTACAATTTCTCTTGGAAAAATCATATTAATAAGTTTTGTGACAAATTAAGGACGGTACTTGTAAAACTTTACCACTTAAAATCTGTACTGGATAGGACCACGATGTTTATGTTATACTATGCGCTGGCAGACTCTCTGCTTTCTTATGGACTGGCATGCTCTGGTAGGACATTTAAAACTTATCTAGACAGGGTCAAATCATTACAAATACGCTTTATGAAACTATTAGTGGACAAAAAAACGCTGTAAAAAAAGTAATTATGAGGAATTATTCGTGGAATGCCGTATGTTGACGGTTCATGAGGGGGTATTGCTGTTGATGGCTTTAGAGCAGTTCAATAAAAACGAAGTTAAATTCAAAATAAGTCACTCTAAATTATAAATAGCTTAACACGTTCGCTGACAGTGAACTCTTACCCTAACACCATGATACGGCAGTAAAACTTTCCATACTAAACAACAACCCGTCAAACGACGTACTTACAGATTCAGTGTTATAGTTTTGAAAAAATGCATCACTACGTCTACAGCCGAAAACGTCCTGCGACGTAGTGACTAATTACACAAAAAATACCTGCCTCAGAGCAACACTACGTCGACGGACGTGGATTTTTCTCGATGTAGTACGTATTTTTACCTGTTTAAATGTGACACTACGTCGAGGGACGTTCCCGTCTGTCGACGTAGTGGCAGGCTGCATATATGTTGTCATGCGCATATGTGACACTACGTCGAGAGACGGCCTCGTCTGTCGACGTAGTGGCAGGCTTGACATATGTTTACTGGCCTAAATATGGCACTACGTCGAGGGTCGTTCCCGTCTGTCGACGTAGTAGCAGGCTTGGCATATGTTTACTGGCCTAAATATGGCACTACGTCGAGGGATGATCCCGTCTGTCGACGTAGTGTAATGCTGGTCAAGTGTTTGCATGCCTAAATGCGACAGTACGTCGAATAACTTGCCCGTCATGTGACGTAGTGTCAGGCTGAGCATACGTTTGTATGCCTAAATGTGACACTACGTCGAAGGACCTCATGGCTTCCAACTCTTCCAAGGGAAAAAATTAAAAAAAGATATTCTGACAATAATATATTCTGAAAAACAAAACAAAAACTCAACAATTTCTTTAAAGTGTTATAAACGACATAATTGCCTCGAAACAAATACGCAAATTACGTAAATTGAAAGTCCCAAAGAAAATAACAATTCCCTCGCTCTCAACACACGGGAGCTCTGGCGACCTCGCTCACCTCCAGGAACACAACACTACTACAAGCAAGTAGTAGTGTTATTATGGGTGTGGTCTTCCGCAAGGCGGAGGTACTTCCCCAGTTGTTTTTCTCGGCGAAGAATAATAACTTATCATTTGGTCAGATCTATCCACGCTGGACATGTATTTATTATATGTTGTTACTTCTATAGGCTTTTTAACCATTTTTCCGTATCTGTTTGTTGTTTCTGTCATACGGGGGATCCACCTCAGTGTCCGAAGTTGATGTCAGATCGCCAAACAAGCGTTTCTTTGGACGTTTATACGATTTTTTCGCCGACATCTGAAATAATTAAGGTTTACTTGATAATATTTGCATCCCAATTTACTAAATACATTTATCAAAGGTTTAAAAATAATGATCATCATTATTAGGTCGCCATTGCGACACCCGAAAAAAACCTAAAACCCATCAGTGGACTAAGTACCTAAGTACTAAAGATTAGAACACTACAATTGTACCATTCACATTTATTCACATACATATATATGAATATGTTATGTGTAGTTGACTACTTTCCCTTTTGGTACTTACTTAACTTAAATCATACCCAACCATTAATAATTACAGATAGGCACCTTCAGTATCGAAACAAACAGATCCTTAACTTTAAAAAAACTACTAAATTCACCCATGTTGTTAGTGTAAAATCTACCTACGAACTTAGAGTTATACTTAATCATAATTCTTACAAACTGCTAAGTAATACGTGCATACCCAAGCTATTTTCAATAATAATCAATCATCTAACTGAATTAGAAGATAGAATACTTAGAAACATTTTATGTAAGTATCAATTGCTTGGTAACATAATAATTATAGTTTAGAATGTGGGTATTTTTAACTTAATAAAGACCAATATCAGTAAATCATATTTATGCATCTAACGCCAGGTAAATTAAAATATATAAGCAAGCAACAAAACTATTACCTATGTAAATTTTACTTACGCTTTTGCGACAAAACTACGTAGTTGTTCTCAAAATGACACTGATTGCACTTATTGTTTAAAAAACGAAGCGTGCGCTCCCGCCGTTCGACGTAGTACTCAAGTGCGAGCGGTTCACGGTGTGTGGGTAAGGGACAGGTATAGGGCTATTGAAATACTCTTGATACGGCAGTAGGAAATACAAGATTCCTTACAATATGACAGTGAACACTACTCTTCTTAGTGTTTATATGAAAAACTATCGTCGGCCGACGTACTGACCATAATCTTAAAAAAAGTAGGTACGTCCTTCGACGTACCGTCATATCGCTACTTTTGAATTTCCCGCCTAGCGACGTACTGTCAGCGAACGTGTTAAGTGTTGATAAATCGCCTGGGCTGGATAAAATAAGGATAAAGGATATAAAAATAGTAAAACAAGACATAAGTAAAGTGATAGCGTTATTTATTAATTTGTGTGTGGAGAAAGGGGTCAATTCCGGCACTCTAAAAGCAGCTTTAATACGTCCAATATATAAACAAGGCTCTCATAGTGTGTATTCTAATTACAGACCTATAGCGATCCTTTCCGTAGTTAATAAAATTGTTGAAAAATATATAGTCGAACCGATAAGTACTTTTCTGGAACGGAATAGTATTATAACTAATTCACAGCATGGCTTCCGGCGCGGGCGGAGCACGGCGACGGCTCTGGCACGGTTCGTCGGTCAACGAGTATCTGGGGCAGCGGAATCAGGTGGTGGTAGTGTACATAGACTTCAAAAAAGCTTTTGATACCCTGGGGCACCACCAGCTGCTTCAGGCTACGGAAGTGTGGAGTCGCGGGTCCGCTGAGCAGGTGGCTGCGCGCATACCTCACGGACAGAACCCTCCAGACGGTCGTTGACGGCGTCAGCGGCGCGCCTGCGCACGTCATGTGGGGCGTGCCAACCGGCTCCGTGTTTGGTCCCGTCGGCTATATCATGCATGTGAATAGTATCTGCAATGTGGTTCAAAATTGTAAAATGTATATGTACGCGGACGACACGTGTCTACTGTACGCGGGTTAAAGACTTGTGTGTAGTAGAAAACAAAATACAAGAAGATCTTACTAATATCATTAAATAGGCACACGACAATGGAATTGTCATCAACATAAATAAAACCAAATGTATGCATGTGCGATCCCCGTACAGTAGACAGGTTAATCGGCCACCACACGTAATTGGCCACACATATGGGTGCCTGCTCAATGCGCTTCAGAATTGTCAGTGTGAGAATATAGAGGTAGTATCAGAGTACAGGTACCTGGGCTTATTGATAGATTACAATTTCTCTTGGAAAAATCATATTAATAAGTTTTGTGACAAATTAAGGACGGTACTTGTAAAACTTTACCACTTAAAATCTGTACTGGATAGGACCACGATGTTTATGTTATACTATGCGCTGGCAGACTCTCTGCTTTCTTATGGACTGGCATGCTCTGGTAGGACATTTAAAACTTATCTAGACAGGGTCAAATCATTACAAATACGCTTTATGAAACTATTAGTGGACAAAAAAACGCTGTAAAAAAAGTAATTATGAGGAATTATTCGTGGAATGCCGTATGTTGACGGTTCATGAGGGGGTATTGCTGTTGATGGCTTTAGAGCAGTTCAATAAAAACGAAGTTAAATTCAAAATAAGTCACTCTAAATTAACAAGAATAATTAGGAAAAAAATGTTAGAGGTGCCGGCGTGTACTAATAATTATTATGGGAAGAGAAGTAGCGACGAGTACTTGGTCCCCAAAATATATAATGATATACCGTATGATATAAGGGAATGTAACACATTTAGAATGTTTAAAGTTAAAGTGAAGGAGTTTTTCTTAGAAAAGATAAAATCTAAACTGGAAATGTAGTCTAAGTAAAGTTATCACGTGAGCTGTACCATTAGAAAACAAAATTATGTAATTAAAGTAACTATAGCTATTAGCTAAGCCTACCCATCTATTTTTTGTAAGAGAGTCCCTCTGCCAACAAACTGTCCTGCAGTTTGGCAGAAGAAAATGCTGTAAAACAAGGGTTGTTTAAGTGAATAAAATTTTCTTATTCTTATTTTGATTATTCTTATATGCCGATTCATGGCTTAAATATGGAATAATACTTAGGGGAAACAGCACAGATGCTAAAGACCTATTTATACTTCAATAGAAATGTATACGAATACTTGCTAATATAAGAAGCCCAGAAATTTGTAAACCCCACTTTAAAAAAATCTAAATCCTAACTATATGATCTCCATATATACAGGGTGTCTCATTCAAATCGGTCAGTATGGGAAAGTCTGAAACTATAAGACATACGAAGATCTGTTCTTAGGAACCATGTCATCGATTTTAATAAGAAAAAAAACTGCATTCACACATTAAAAAAAAAACCTGTACTAAGCTCGGGAATCGAACCCGGTTGTTTTGAAAAAAATAAACTTACACTATTTCTATTTAGATATCGATTGTGTAGGTCTTAAGCAGTAAATGGTTCTATGAAACATGATGTCTAAAATAAATAAAATGCATTGTTTTAATTTATCGCAATAGCAGCTCGGGATGCCAGGTTCGCGTAAATAGGTAGTAAGTCCCATACGATTTCAATTCTCGCATCGTCTCGTCTGGTCTCGCCCCTCCGGTGGAAGACCAGCTTAAAAGAGGAAGAAAGCGAGAGAATCTTTACCAACCGATTCGGGGTATCATGTAAATGTTGTATGACTTGTATGTGATGGCATGAATAAACGAATACGAATACGAACTGCTTTTGTACTGCAACTTTTCAAAAATTTGTTATTTTTACATTTTCATTATTTCATACAAATTGAATTAAATCATCAATGGACATCATGCTTCAGTTTAATTATCATACTTGTCACTGTTATGGATTTCAAATAATAGGCCTGATCTGAAATACATTGATGGTACAATTAAAGTTCAAACAATATTAAATTATAGACATAATAGTTATTTTACAAAGTTGCAGAACAAAAGTGGTTCAGTTTGACGAGCAGAATGTAATCTTGAATTTCATAGGCACGTTGTGTATATTATATTATATATTGCATCATTCCAATAACCTCATAGCTTCAAGTACGAGAACATGCACGATGTCAATGTATGATGGCACTCTCACCACGTAGAAAAAAGGATTTCCGTAAAATACAGTCCAATCTCGTCGAGGTAACCCGCATGTACCAATCTGTGCGAAACAAGGGATCTGTAACTGGGAGAAAAAACTACACAAAAATTTTATCACCCCCATTCAGGGCCCATGACGACACATAGGCGTCAGACCGCCGTAGTCGCTTTCCGCTACATATAAGGAAAACCACGGGATCGGCTACGGTTAACACATTAATTGCCCAGAATCGCTACGCGCTACGCTCGTAGCCGATCCCGTGGTTTTCCTTATATGTAGCGGAAAGCGATTACGGCGGTCTGACGCATATGTGTCGTCATGGGCCCTGAATGGGTTAAGAGTCCGCAGTAAGCTCGGCCGAATTTGACCTTCCCATACAAACGGAGTTTCGTTCTTATTTTTAAACTAACTACGTGTTGGATTGTGACGAAACTTTGCATATTATACAATGACATGAGGTATATCTATGTCTGTAATTAGTTTACATGGTTCCAGTTTACAAAACTAACGAAATACTGCAAAAACAAGTTTTGTATGAAAAACTCAAATTCGCTGTATTTTTTTACTATGGTATCTAAAGCTACATAAACTAATTACAAACCTGGATAAAACTCATGTCATTGTAAGTACAAGCAAAGTTTCGTTACAATCCAACACGTAGTGTTAAAATGAGAGCGTAACTACGTTTGTATGGAGAATCGAGCTTACAGAGGACTCTTAAGCAATAAAAAAATGTAGTTAGTAGTGTACTGGTAAATGACGTAGAAGAAGACAGATCAGAGAAATTGAAATCAGAAAGACTGAGCATTATCTAATAAGGTACTGCTAAATCACCGATGCACTACACGTAATGGATTGCTCGTAAACTACTGTTTCTGTTGTGATTGCTGTTTTTTGGTAAATTCATGCAATTAATTTAAGTAAGTATAATCGTCTTTTGATTTTTATGCTTTCTTTTTCCTTTAGTCCCTATATACCCGCTTGTATTATATTTATTATGTGTAGGTGCTGCTGAGTAACGGAGAACACCTTGATACCTTGTCGCTCCCACCCGATTGAGGACATCGTATTGCAATTTTAACATGACCAGGTACCCAGTCGTCTGAGGTCGAATTGGTTATGTGGTATTTCTACCCACAAGCTCCACGGCGACCGCAGTTTGCACTTCCGTGCGGAGAAATCGAGGATCTTAAAGTCTTCCTCGCACCTCGCTATTTCTAGCTCACCTCTTTTAGCCGTCTTCCTATAAGGCTCGTTAGGCGAGTGCTGTGGTCCTCGCTGCGGAGAACACACACAACCCAGGTGGCCTTTAATTACGAGTAGGTACAGCGTTCTTTCTGTGTATTACTTAGTGTCCGTGTGCAGTCGAGGTACAACAAATAATCCAAGCAGTTTTTTTTCAGGATGTTTGTAAGCGTCTCGTTCTTGTAATGATTTACTTAGCATGCTACTATTAGATAGCGGATTTCGCAGTCAAAAGAGGAGGAACATCTGACAGTCTAGGAGTAATATATCATTTGCTTCTGATCATCGGTACTATCAATAATAAAACCAAAGTATTATTTTCTTTGTAAATAATAGCTTTCATGTGGACCCCAGAGGGCCGCTCGCGCTGGCAACTCCAAGTCACGTAGTGGTAAGCACGGCTAAGCGGCGTCTCTCGAGACTCGAACGGCAACCTACGCGAACTCGGTTTATTTCTAGTCGTAACTTTGAATTGAATAGAACTAATGGCAGTCTGCTGAGTGTTATCTCTTTGTGTAAATTAATGTCGTAGATACACTCGATATATTTCACCTCCTTGTTACCTATTATTAATTTATGTAGCGCAATTTACAATGACTTTTTATATAATTTTTGTTGGTGCGGGTGGTGTCCCAATAAATTTGAATCCATTCATTATTCATGAAGAAGATGAAGTAAGTTTGTATGTACACGCAAATAAGTACCAAAAATACATTTAATATGTTATTGTTAATATAAATAAGTTTAGAACATTTAAGCATAAATACAGTCAAGTCAGTACAGGTTGCTGGAGTTCGCTGGATGCGGGTGGCGCAGGACCGGTCACTTTGGCACTCTTTGGGGGAGGCCTATGTCCAGCAGTGGACATCTTTCGGCTGATATGATGATGATGACAGTCAAGTTAACACAAGTTATCTCATTCGATTACATTAGATTTTAACAGACAAGTTCGTCTACGTTTCTTCGTTTATCTAGGGTATCAAAGGAAAATATCGGACTAGTTTTACTATGTCAATCATTAAGTGCTCATCAAACATTTATAAGAATACTAATGTTTTTGCGTTACGAAATGGATTTCCTGGAATTCGCATACGATTAACGCACGATTTTTCAAATCTTGTCTGGATGGGGTATAGTTCTACTATTGATTAATTTACCAGGTTATCATTTAAGTAGTCCATTTCTGTTCAGCTAGAGTCATTTTGCTTGTCGCTGGCTACACTTGTAGCGAGCTAAATGCCACGTATTTTGCGGATCATTTGTAATGCTGGCGGTGTAATATCCGGAGAGAAGATCGTTCAGCGTGTGGGAGGCAAATTTTGCTTTACGATGGCGTTCCTGGCCTGGAATGATATTTTAGCACACATTTTATTTATGTTTGTAATGCCGATTATCATTTGTGCGGAAAATAAGCACGATAAGAAACTCGCATTCAATCATAATAAACTGATTATTAGTGCTTACTGGATGAATAGCTTGATGTCTAGGAGAGCCAGAGGAGTGCTCCTGGCAAGCCTTAAAATAGGCTGCGGGTAATGAGAACGCCTCAACTATTCTTTCTTTGTGTTTGTTCAACCAGAACTGGAATAAACACCTATTTATCGCCACCAAAAATCTCTAACAAGCACGTAAGTTTGAATGGAAATTCAATACAAAGTGTAAGTTCCTTACCAATTGTGTTATTCTTCATTCATAAAATAAAACAATGGGTTGGTAATTAAGTGTTCCAAGATTTTTACTGAAACTTCACTACGCCTGCAGAGGCTCTAGTTTAAGTTTTACCGAAACAATACTTTACGATCGCGTTTGCTTTTTACCCTCAATTTGTATGGGATTTGACAGCTAAACGCGAACGCGGTCGTAACGTTTTGTTTCGGTAAAACTTATACTAGAGCCTCTGGTCTATCACAAAACGGTACACGAGCTGTGTCGCGGCGTGATAGACTAGACGTATATCTTTCTAATAAGGACGCTTCGAAAGCGACGGATAGTCTACGTAAGCGCGACACGACTTGTTTTAAGCTTACCAAACTCACAAATATATCTTGACGCCGCGAATCGTACTAATGAAGGGTACGTATAAGCATAGTTTCGTTAGGCGCCACGGGTGAGATCAGGCGCATTAGGGCGTTCCGAATAACAGCCCTGCACGTGTAAAGCGTGTTACACACTTCGCAGATACGGTAAGATTTCCCCCCTCCCCTCCCCAATTATAAGCAGATAAAATCTTACCGTATCTGCGATGTGCGCGCTTAAGGCATCTCGTCTACTTATTTGTAGAAACGCTTTAAATTTACTTGTTTGTTGAAACGAAACTCCTTAAACCAAATCCTCAAATGATCTGTATACTTGCGTTACAGTCAGACGGATGCAGTTCTGTTTGGCTGGTATCACACACAATTAAATGGAATCATGGACCTATGATACTCAGGACAAGACGTGATGCCATAACGAGGGACAGAAAAGCTGCTATGCAGCTAAATTAAGAACTGGTCTTAAGGGGCTCCCATACGCCAATGACCTTCAATCTGAATCCCTTAGTTTTCTAATGTTTTTTGTAGCTTATTATATTAACAACAACGGCTTTAAGCAATATAGTATCCCATATTTACTTCAAAGTTCATTGTTTTCGTGATATTTAAAAAACTGGTTTTCTGGCCATAACTTTTGTGTTAATTGGTTTAAAATGAAAACCCTGGACCAGTTTTTAGAGCAGTCACAGACAAACCCAAATATGTAGATTTCGCATATGTTAGATCTTTCACGTCAATAGAGATACGAAATAAGTGTTTTTTTAGACAATGTTTATAAAAGTCATATAAAATTAAGTGTTCATTTGTTTCAAAATCCGGTGGACCAACATGGAGATAAAATATTTAAAACCCGACAACCGTTTGATTTATAATTCTATCTGTAGTGCAAAAGTAGGAGATACAATTCAAAACTTGTCAAAAATCGATGAAAACCTCGGGTAGCCCCTTAAAATGGCTGATGACTTGCCATAAACAACCTACTCAATTTGGATGGGTAATGGTTTATGTGCCACAACTTCATACTAAATCAGTTGTGGCAAATAAAAAAAGTGGAACTATATGAGAAGGACAACGAATGATATTTCCCTTTCTGTCACACTTATCAGGATTTGTTTGCTACCAGCTCGCTTGCACGTGGTATTATTATTATCATAGCCTGTCCTGAATGGAATAGTTAGGTTATCTTTTTAAAATGATCAAATACCTGAAATTGTTTTTATTCAGACCTACGGTTGGCTGGTAGAGAAAACCTTAAAACAATAAGTCCACCTTTCGTAACTAATGATGTACAATAGAATAAAAAAAAATACAATTGCTCAGTTATCATACAAATCTACATTCAAAGTATTTATTTCCAGAACATACTAAAACTCATTTCACGCATGTACCTATAAATATGTTCTGCCAAAATATACCTATGATTTTTATTAAACGAAGGTGAAAATTGTAAAATCGTAAACAATAGTATCGATTTAAATTCGTCGAAACTATAATTGAGCCATAAGCGTACTACTAAAATAATAAACACATCACATTCAGTCAGACACATTCACTGCCAAGTATCGCTACGCCCTACGCTCGTAGCGATACTTGGCAGTGCTCTTAGCGGAAAGCGACTACGGCGTAGGCGCCTGCTAGGCGGGTTTCGGGCAGTGAAAGTGTTAAGAAGTGTAACGTGATAAAAGCTGAAAACTGCAATTACCAACTCCGGCGGGGCAACTACTCGTACGAGGCAAAAGACGCCCGAGTGTATTCGCAACGCGAGCAAGGCTGTGTAAAGCTTTGACTCCCCTAGCCAAACTATTCGTAATTACGCGTTTCATGTTTGAATATAACTTAAATGAAGGGATACCAAATTTTCCAAATTAATTCTCTTCCACAGACTATTCGTGAAAGATGAGAAAAAGAATTTGGTGGAGTGCGTACTAAATAATCATAATCATCATTTATTGCATCCATGGTAGTACAATACAAAGGTCTTACATATAGTTTTAGGATTCACATGGACCCTGATAGGGCACAGCAATATTAGGTAGTCTTAAATCTATTTGAATTAATAATAAATAAATAAATGTTAGCGCGGGTTACCAGTACAATACATTCATTAATTCGAGATTATTTTGATATTTTATGTCACACATGAAAGAGAGTATCTTGTAAGTAAAATAAATTGATTTGAATTGAATAAATTGAATAATGAAGCACGTCGATAATTGTATCATGTCAATAGATATTATAATTATTAGTTCGTTTACATTGTATCGTCAAAAAAATCTTTCAGGCTATAGTAACACTTATTAACTAAGAGGTCCTTTAACCGTCGATTGAGCTGCTTTTCAGTCACTTCTTATTTTATATCGTCACTTATAAATAAGTTTTTGTCAGAACAGGAAATTTCACTTTTGAGAATAGTTTACATATATTGCCATCCTATTTAGCACAATCAACAACTCGTCAAGAGTAAACGACCTCTAACACGAACTAATGTGCAATTAAGGCTGGTTCTCCTTGGTGGTGCTATAAGATCCGTTTGTCATCTGACTTATATAAGTGTATTTTTTTTTATCTCTTAGACATCGGGTAGAGTATTTAAGTCTAATTAGACTTGCATGAATCACATTACAACATTGTCGCGTTTTCTTGTTTACAATAAGTAATAACCATCTGTGCAATCATTTTACTTATCTTATAAGTAGGCAATTTTCAGCCATACCACGGAAAGTCATGTTATGTAAATACGAACATGAACGAATCGTAATAATATAAGTCTGAATGATCGCGGCGCGGCGGGAGACTAGCTCCGCAATTAAAATGGGGGCATATAAATTTTAAATATCTGTCCGAAGATATGCGTATACGTACAGATAAAACGAATTTGCTAAAAATGTGTCCCATCCGAGCAAGGCTGGTATTTTGCGGTTGCTCAGCCACGTTATGAATTCCTATTCATTTTGTTTAAAAGCTCAGAATTATTTATATAGCCGGTATTCATTTGGATGCTGGTTTTGGGTTATTTCTACAGGCGGAAACTTACTTCCCGTATCTCAATCAACTTGTCATCACTATGTATGTAAAATATTCGGTTTAGTTTCTTAAGCTTAATTATTCATAGACATTGGACGCGGGCTGTCCTGGGTCTTCGGTTTCCGCGAATATGACTCAGAAACGATTTGAGCGGATTTTATCGCGTATATTGTGTATTAAATAGATCTCGACAGTTTGTGCCCTTTTCTTCTATTCTACTGAACATTGGGGTTCCTGGGGGGTTTGGGGTTACTTTGAAATAATACTCATAATATCTTAGCAATAAAATACACACAGCACATGCTTGAAATTGTGAAACACGGGAAATTGTTAGTTAATACATATATGTATGTAATACAATTTAAATAACATGGGGGCAATTTTACACGAATCAAATTGTTGTACTATGGGTACTAGGCGACGATATACATACATAAATAGATAAACAAATACATACAAAGAAAAATCCATGACTCAGGAACGAATATTTGTGCTCATCACACAAATAAATGCCCTTACAGGGATTTGAACCAAGCTGCCAAGGACACAGCTTCGTATAGGCAGCGACACTAACTAGGCTTAAGTGAGTATATAACGTAATTATAATCTACACTTATCATTAATCTCTGAATTAAAAAAAGAATCAGCCAGTGTCAATCTAAGCAATGTTCTGTCACGAATGATCTCAGCTTCGCATGAACGGAAAAACATGACACTGTTTTTATTACCACCTTATTATTCTAGCTTCCGCTTAGGATATGTTTGTCGCCGACTGCGACGATTAATTATTTTTCGAAACATTTGACCTCATTAAATTTTTCATTTCTACTTCTTGAAACCCTAGCTGCCATATCTGTCAACTTTCAGTAACGCCTTGCCTTAACTATACAATATTAATAATTTCGATCCAGTGTGTGTGATAGACCTTCACAAAACGCATACTAAACGAATCTATCTCTATCTATAATCTATTATGCGAACTTATATGCGCTGAATTCGTATTAACGTGGTGTAATTTCAATAAATGTATAATAATCAAAAGTCTGACTAATTTCTCTTTCTGTTTTTTTAATTAGGCACCGCGCTGTTCACGCGTTCAGCCAAAATTTCAATTTGAGTTTCTTTTTTTTTCATCCTTATTAAAACTTTTATACACCTGAAACTCATACCTACTCATACATTTGGTTTATTTATTTCTTCGTACTTCACACCTTTAAGTTGACATTCAGCCAATAATTGACCAACATACAGGAAAATACTTGTATCATAATATGGCTTTGTGTACACTTTACTTACCTATCAATGAATAAAAAAAAGGTAATTATGACTAAGGGGCTCGGGGTCGCGTTATGGTTGTAGAACTTAAATGGTTAGGTATCGTTGGGTAAATATAAATTCGCCGTAAAAGAGTTCTTTTGTTCCGCGCAAATACTTACCGGTCAATGGGTACTCAAAAGTATTATCTATTATTAATTCCTAAACACATCTTTACCTGCGAGTCGGAGTGACTCAAGTCCATTTTAAGTCATCACGTGTTTTGTTTATTTAATATAAAACAGTGTTAAAAATATGTAGAGAAGAAGCTCTATATAAACTTTAATACTGCAGCTTATATACCTATATATACCTGTTGGATCTACTCGTATTGCCACAAACATCTACTAGACCTTTATCCTATTATTCATAAAACTTAAAGTTCCTTTGATAAATAAAATGTGTTTGGTCCCTTCTTACGGATTTTAATATCAGAGTGACAGATAAGGACGAATTTTAACGGCATTTTAGCTAAAATTGATTTGGTGTACGTTTTACTTGATATGTCAAATTAGAACTGCATGTGTCCTATGTCCAAGAGAAGAAATGATTCCCACCACATTACCATGCAAACGAATATAGCAGGTACAGCTAGTCCATATACTTACTAATAT
Organism: Epinotia ramella; assembly: GCA_947578815.1. Classification (NCBI taxonomy): domain Eukaryota; kingdom Metazoa; phylum Arthropoda; class Insecta; order Lepidoptera; family Tortricidae; genus Epinotia; species Epinotia ramella. The sequence continues at coordinate 9,602,813 of OX388201.1, forward strand.
TATAAATGCGAAAATGTGTGTGTTTGTTTGTTTGTTTGTCCGTCTTTCACGGCAAAACGGAGCAACGAATTTACGTGATTTTTTAAGTGGAGATAGTTGAAGAGATGGAGAGTGACATAGGCTACTTTTTGTCTCTTTCTAACCCCCCACTTCCCTAAAATGGGGGGTGAAAGTTTGTATGGAGCTACGATATAAACGAGTTCCACGCGGACGGAGTCGCGGGCAGAAGCAAGTTATAAATATATACATCTAAAATAAGACATCAAAATCAAAAGCATCAATCACCTAATCGCCAGACTAAAAGGAGGAACCACCCTACTTCGGACTTCACATATCTACAACACAATCGTATCCTAGATCCTTTGTTAGCCAACAAAGAACTAAGAGAATTTCATTAAATTTTGCGTTTCATTCGCCGCGGTGAAAGGTTTCCCAAATATATAGTTTTAACAATGCCTTAATTTATTGAATACCTATACACTTGAATGAAGCACATATACTGGATTTAAATTATATTAGCATTTTCCAACATGAACATATTAACATTCAATTCTATAAAAAAGTGAACTTAACAATTATTATTCCATAATTTACAAAAATAGGTTTAACGTTCAAGGGTGACAGACACATCACAACGTCTCGTTTGTTGGTTTGGATGTAAAAAAACAGACGGGCAACTACGGAACCCTACACCTGCGCGTGACCCGACACGGACATGTGGTTTTGAGATTAGTTGCCCAATAAATTATTTTCTGATTATTGCCACGGTGTCCCGCGCCATGTAACATGTTTCTCAAGCGTTTACTCTGGAGCTTGACGGGTTTATAGCAGAAATATTGTTGCGAAAAAAAACCTAAACTTCTAAATAGTCCTTCAATCATACAACCTAGACGCCACATCATAGAATAAAAAAAATGGGTAGTGAGTAGAAGAAGCCCCAAATATTAAAATACTGACTAAATTTCGCTTTTAAATACTGTTATCCTGAAAGTAATTTTGTTTTGACAGCAACCCGATCTTTCAATCGCCTCCACTTTATTTATGACCTTTAAACGTTTGAAACGGTCTCTCGCTTCTCCTTTTACACAAAATAAAGCAGATTTCATTGGTCGGTATACTTTCACTGGCTATTTTCATTTATTACTTGAAAATAAAACATTCGATTAAGATATTATCAATTACACCGAAGACTTCTCACCTTTGAATAAAGTACAAATTATATATTACCTATTACATATATTATGTAAATTATAAATTATAACTGCGAAAGTTTGAATGTTCGACGACCGCTTTAGCCTAGTTGGTACTGACCCTGCCTACGAAGCAAGAGGTCCTGGGTTCGAATCCCGGTAAGGGCATATATTTGTGTGATCAGCACGAATATTTGTTCCTAAATCATTTTATCTATATTAGTATAGTATGTTATTGTCGTCTAGTACCCATAGTAGGTACAAGCTTTGCTTAGTTGGGGACCAGGTCGATTTGTATATGGTTGACCGAAAATTGTCCGAAAATATTAATTTATTTATTTAGATCAGATCAATAACGCTTAAACGGCTTAACCGATTTGGATGTAATTTTGCACAAAGATAGTTTATAGCCTAGATTAAAATATAGGATTTTTTTATCCCGGGTCCACGCAGACACGGAGACGAAGTCGCAGGTGGAAACTAGTATTAAATATGAGAGACATATTTAAACGTCAAGTTTTTTTTTCACCATACTGAGTAAATAATTAATATGTCGCTTTTCTTCTGAAGTCTGTGATTTTCTGTGTTAAGGCGCCGTAGGTTCATGGTCTTCTCTCCCTCTCACTGAGCATAAGCGTGAGCGAGATGGAAGTGCGTGCTCGGAAGCGCGGATATCTTGTTTTTTAATTTTAATTTTTTGGTCGTTTAAGTAAATAAAAATGTATTCACTGATTTGCCTCGAATATGATATTGCCGATTTTTAGGAGCAATTTTAGTACTTATAGCTTCTGTGTATAATTTATTACGAATATTTTAAGTGTATGTTTGTGTATTTTAGACCTATGTTCGTGATTTTTTTCTATCGAGCGAAATTGGCTTAATCATGTTTCGAATCACTGATCTGCGCTGCAAATAGCCTCAAGATTACTATTCGTATATTTTGAAACCATATTATTATAAACAGACGCATTATATTGTTTCAAAAACTCGGTTCGCTTAACTTCGCTGAATCTACGGCGCCTTAAGAGTCCCCAGGAAGCTCGACTCTCTTTAAAAGGTATGCTGGAATGACGTGAAACTTTATATACTCAATGAGATCCGCCATATCTAGGTTGGAAACTAGTTTCAGTTCCTATAAATTATAATAGACAAAAATAGAGACAAAATATTTTTTTCATACTAAACATATTTTTTGGTATTTTTGCCCATGGTCATTTTTAGCACCAGAAAACTAATTTCCGACCTAGATTATGATACAAAGTACCATTCACAGAATACGACGTGTCCGAAAATGTGTGAATCCGTGTGAATGTGTATGTCTACTGTTTCATTGTCTCTATTATTCTCATTTTGGACAGAGACATGAAGGTGAGGATCCCTGTGACATGCTGAGGACATGTCACATTTTGAATGTCAAATCGCGCCCCTTTCCTAAGTAGGTATAATCACTACACAAGTATTTAATACAAACGATGATACGATTACAATCTTTTCTAAATATTAAAGCGAACAGATTTGTATCTATTCGATTACATTCGAACGTAATAAGTGAAAGGAAGTACCTAATTTAACTTTGTAAAAATAATGGAGCAAGGATACTGCCGCCTTGAACGCGGTGTCATTTTTCAATCCCGAGAGATAGTCGTTTCAGCAGACGTTTCAAATTTCTGCTCGATTTGCTTGGCAATTTTTAAGTTATGTAATTTTAGTAATACAGCGGGTCTTTTATATAAGTATAATCAAATGATAGTGTACTATCACTTGACTATACTTATACTTATACATATACTCCCGCAGATTTGCATCGTTTTTCTGATTTATACCTAGGTGGGCATTTTAAAAATTCGTGTACCCAGTTAGCGTGAGATGTTAAATAAAAATTAACTCAGTGTCAGTTTTGTGACGAAAATTAAGCATACATATTATGTGAAATTGAACTTGTTTCACATTTAAATAACGTGTATATGCATAGCATATGTAAATTAAAAAGAAAAAGGTAACTTTTATACAAACTGTATACATTTGTCGTCACAAAACTGTCACTGAGTTAATTTTTATTTAACAACTCACGCTAATTGGGTACACGAATTTTTAAAAATGCCCAGGTATATGTTGGCGTCCCAGCCTAAGACTGGGATATCTTAGCGTCGTCCCGTCCGTCCTTTAGGGACCTTGATCAGGGCTGGGTCTGAAGTGGCTGACTACCTCAAGCGGCGCAAATATGCAGCGATGGACGCTGGCTGCATGGTGGACTCATTTGGGGTCGAAACACAAAGGCTATGGAGACCTGGTGCTCACAGCACCTTTAACTACTCAACTGGCAAACATATCTCGTGACGCGACAGGATACCAGACGGCTAGCGCTTGCTTATTTATTTTTATGCAGCATAGAATTATAACTACTGGTCATTGTTTGATGCCTGAAACCATCAAATAATACTGTTTGTTTTATGCAACTTAATGTCATATAGCTACTTACAAGATGAAATTATGAAATCGTTTTCATGTAAGTAATATGAAATTATAACGTTGCTCTTAGACAAATAATTTCACACCTGTTTCTGTCAGATGTTAAACAATTTTAAATATCCTATTTCACGGAAAAATTGATATTTATCCATATGCATTATTTAAGTGACAAAAAAGTTAAGCAGAAAATTTACAAGGAAACATTAAATTTAAGGTTTGATTATACCCTTTTCACGAAACAAATTATTTAATTAAATATTTTTGTTTGTTTTAGTTTTTGTTTATTTTGGTTTATTTTTTCATTATATTCTTTCTCTGTATCATATCGTTTAAGGTTTGATTGTTGTTACTTATGTACCTACTTATTTGATTTTATAATTGTTAGGTGTACTGAGGCATTATTCTTATTATTTAGTTTGTTTACGTTGATTCTGACATTTATTCCAAACAATGCTATAAATGGCTAACGTTATATTTTAACGATAACCTTCGAACATTCTCTTTTACTGCGGTTATTTGAAACACATTCTTGAAAACGATTTCAAAAGTGATTATTTCAATATTTCAATTCGCCGTGCACCGCGAGTTTCTAATGCTTATATAAATAATGAACCAGATACCTTGCTCAATGTTATAATTACAAAAGCATCCTTGCCATCAGCGCAATAAAGTTGCTATTTAAAACCACTGTGAAATATTGATACGAGGTCGAGAAAGAAAACGTATTTTTCTTCGATTAGACTGTTATCCGACTTTATATTCAGCAGTGCGAGTCAAAGTGGTCTCGAAATTCACGGTTCTGGATCACCGGTCGTCGCAGTGTCTCGAAAAATTTATTTTTGACTTGATACTTATATGGCAATAATATTTTTTTTCTCCTAGATCTCGTTTCGTTTCTTGAATATAATATTCTGCTGTTCCATTAAAACTCTCATCGGCTGGCTTTTGTAATTTCGTTTGAAAATTGTGAAATGGAATATTTGTATACGAAATCCGTTATCGAGATCAAAAGGTCTCGGACGCTGGTTTTGTTTTCTCTCCTTTGTGGTTTTAAATTTATCCAAGGATCATTCTTTGCAGAAATTATAAGGTAGTCCGATATCAAGATTTAAATTTGCGTTTATTGTTAAAAATAGAACTTATTATATTTATTCTAGTGAAAAAGTAGGTATTTACGATTTTACTGTTTTCAAATCAAAGGATAAATTTGAAATGGATGCCTAATGTACAACATAGCTGTCGAAGGTATTTCACTCATTGTACTTCCTCTTTCGCGGCTAAAAGTGATTGCAATCCCAAAAGTAAACGCATTTTAAACATGTTGTTAATATACTCGTACCAACCAAGGAATTGGGCCCGTGGTTTGCGTTGTTCATAAGTGATTCTTCCTTAATTTGCAAATCCAAATACCATTTATTATATTAAGTGCCTATATTATTGGTCGATAAAATGTATTTAGGTTCAAAATTTATATTAACTTACTCACCGACACGCTACGCTCGTAGCGCCGCTACTGTCTAGTCCGTAGCAGTTTCATTAACCTCCTTATACTCGTATGTATAGCGCCCATAGTTTCGTGATTTGCGCTTTGCGCTGAATGGGTTAAGTGTTTATGGGTTTAGTGTGTTTTTAGGGTCGGCAACGCGCATGTAACACCCCGGAGTTGCAAGCGTCCATAGGCTACGGTAACCTCTTACCATCAGATGGGCCGTAAGCTTGTTTGCTACCGACGTGGTATAAAAAAAAATGTTTATTATTAGATTGGTTGCCATAGTAAATACAGGATATTTTTAAAGTATTGGCAAATCCATACTTGTGCTTTGCTTTTAAAATCAAAAGAGCTCTACGTTTTTTTTCCGATATTAAGAAGTAAATGACGTCAATATGTTTTATATGACACAGGAATGCACTTAAAATATTTCTGAGTTTTGCACTATTTTATATTATTTGGCAATACTTTTTCTACACATTCCGTCACAACACAAATTAAGCAATGCTTGTGAATATCAATACACTACAATCTATAAAACCACGGTAACGATTAGGTAAATAGGTAAGAAAATAACAAAAAACCACTATTATTCAGCAATTAATATTTTGTGCTCATCCCATCCCACAAATCATTTAATGATTTTACCGGTCCTAATAGGAAGGGTCCCTGTGTGGTCCTTACCAATAAAGTAACACTAATTATTCCGTATATTTTTAAACTAATCTTGTTTTACGTATGACGTTGATATAGTATTTTATGCAAACGTTATATAATGCAAAGCTTGCTGAGTGGCCTAATTACGGTACGAGACTTAAAAAGCGAATTATATAACTATTGTATACAATACTTTTTGTACGAGTAAACTGAACTAATTAAACAAACTTGGTATCTATTGAAAATCTAAGCCCTGCTAAAACGAAGCGCAGCCAACGTTGGGTGTAAGAAGTCTTAACTCAAATATTAAAGTCGACGAGTATATAAAACTATTTTTTACTTATTTAATCACCAAAGATTTACAAAAAAAGATACTTCGTTATTATTTTGCTGTCCTAGATATGATGCGATCGATATTTCTTAAAGGAGTATGTACAAAGAGGTTGATCAAATATTCCGTTATTATTATAAAGGCACAATCTGATAAGACGTCAATTAATTGTCGCGTGACTTTCTTGATACGTTGCTGACACCATCAATCATTTCCGTGGTAAACTCGATTTATCACGGCTATCGCATATAGTCTACTACTGGTGTAGGCACAATAAAATATTCTGTATTATCAGAACCTATTCATATTATTTAATTATATATAAATCTATTATCTTTTCTGTTGGCCTCCCTTTGTGATAACTAAGCATAACCTGAGTCTTGGAAGATGTGGGATACTTTTTATTCCTGAAATCACCCCAGGAAGAAGTGAACGAGAAAATGGAGTTTGTATGGGAGCGCGAATAACCAGATCTTCGTGAACGTAATCGTGGGCAGATTACCTAGTAGTAAGCTTTCAGTTTTACTAATTTCGTATAAGTAGTTACTGGTGACTGAGCTTATTATCTTAACCGGAAGCTTCATGATATTGTTTAAGTATTACAGTACTCTAACACATGCACTTGCTCGACTTTAATTTCAGGATAAACAGGAAAGTTCTGGATAAAACATGTAAAAGCCAGCGTCAGAGCATGAAACAAGAAAGTAGGAATTGAGTTGTGCATTCCGTTATTATACCTAGGATTCCAAGCGCAGGTTTTTCTCGTATACCTAGCAACAAAATGATATTGTTACATTATTTACTAAAACCGGAAGTATGAACAATGTAAACCGGACGGCTCAAAAATATCCAAGAGTTACAATATTAGAAAATAGGGATACCTATATTATTGGAGAGTATTAAATTGTACACTTGCACAAATAATATTCTTCCCTACGTACCCACCCGGTTTTTATGTTGATAATTTAATTTTACTTCCATTGATCCCATGAGTCGAACCCACAGTCTCAGTCCATTGTATGAATCTGCATCCTCAATGCACTTTATTCTTCTATTTCTTCCAATGTGCATCTCGGGTTCCATTCAGTGTTGCATTGTAGCATCAATTGGAATTATCAATTGTTTTTAAAAACGCTTCTACGAAATGTTAAGTTTCTCTCCTAAGCATTTCACATTTTATTATACTTCCAAAAATCCGGACAGTTTAATACAATTTTAGATTGTTTTGCATGAATGTGCCACTAGAGAATATTTACTTTAATATTAAATATTAGAAACAATTGTGCTATGTAAAGCGGCGTTTGACGACCGGTTAGTTAGTGGGTAGTGACGCTGCCTACGACGCTGAAGGTCCTGGGTTCGAATCCCGGTAAGGGCAAATATTTGTGTGATGAGCATGAATATTTGTTTGTGAGTTATGGATGTTTTTTTATGTATTTAAGAATTTATATCTATTATATATATTGTCGTCTAGTACCCATAACAGAGGCCTTACTGAGCTTACTACGGGACTAGGTCGATTTGTTTAGAATAGTCCCCTTATATTTATTTATTTATTTAATGTGAAGCAATATTTGGTTGTTACTTTAAAGATACGCACCTAATGGATACTAGCTAAGCGTTGCTCCCTGCGTCGCCGAGGGTATCGTCTTTCTGCCGGGAAATCCTGTCTGCCGTACGAGCTTTTTTCATCTTTTGTGTCAGCTCGTTCCGACGGACATTAAACAAAATTTATAGCTAAGCCAATTTTAGACAAGATTTAAGTACTACCCTTAATGTCTCGCGAACAAAGTTTAAGTGACTCACACATTTTATGACTGCACCCAGATGGCGATACGCGTAACTTACGAGCATAATATTCTTTTTTTTGTCAACCTTATTTTTAGGCAGGTTATAAGTCGCAAAAGAAAATAAAAAGAAGAGAAGAGAACTGATTTATGGGTAAAAAACAAAGTCCCAAAGTAATACATCCCAAACTACTTTTCTCAAACTTATCGCAATTTGGCTGTTACCAAAGTTTTATTTGGAAAATTATTGTTTAACAAATAATTACTTGGTCATGTATGTACCGTTTAGTCAAATGTATCATTTGGCATAACATTCCAAACTCTTCCAGAAATAGGCATCGTATATAATGGATAGAATATCAATTTGTACAAAGATCTCATTCTATGTATAATTAATTATTCATATAATATAACAATCAACACAGTATAAGTTTATTATGTACATAGTGTAATTTTTTTGCTTACTCATCATATTAGAAAACGTTCTAGACTTTTGTAATAAAAAAAATCAGTTCTCAAACATCCAAACTTTCGCATTTATAATATTAAGTAGGATATGATGATGTTTTTCTTTTCAATCATTTAATTTGACTAAGATTTCGCAATTTTACTTCTGTTTAACCTCCTACGACCCAGTTTCGAAGAGGGTACTTCCGAGGAAGACCCAATGTCCTAATATTAGAACTAATTAATAAAGTACTGAACGCCCAGACCAAAAATTGTTCGTATCTGGTTAACCGCAACATATACAGCCGTCATATTTTAGGGGTGTTATAATATTGATTTAGGCTTGTCAGACAAAAAGAAAAAACAGCAATATATTTTGTTCTTTATTTAGCACATTGGGCTATCACATATAATCTACAGCAAATCGAACAGGCTTCAAAATCTTATTAAAAATTAGTATTTAGATGCTTAATACTAGCAGAGATCAACAAAAATAGCTTTCAGCCTTATCAAAGTTACAATAATAAGTTTTCTTTCTCATAGAAAGCTCAAATATCACACATAAAATCAAAATTTTGGCATCAAAATCAACAAAACAATAATATTTGTACCATTAAAGTTTCATAATTGGCCTTATTCTAATAAAAACTCGAAAACCCCTCGGCGAATGAGAATTTAGACAAAAAAAAAACACGATAACAATACTAATAATTACCATTATTGGCCTTTTTTTACAATAGGAATTCATAAATCACATAGAAAATGTAAATTTCTATACAATATTTCTAACAAAAAAATCAACAAAACTTTATTATTATTTTCATTTTAATTAACATTATTTATAAACCTTCTTTTGTATACAAACTAGAAACGCGTCCATGACCTCTTCTGGAATATGATCGACCACGGGATACCGCACCGATGGATCTCTCACGTCGCGAGACTGGTGTTGGGTTCTCAGGTTCTGAATCTGAGCTGGTACTGCTGTCGCTGTCAATTTCGCCAGTTCTGGTTCTGCGTGGAAGATACTCATTTTCTATATCATCTCCTCCGAAGGGATCGTCCTCATCGTCTTCGAAATCGGACTGTTGAAGAAGGTCAAGCACTTGACTATCTTTCAACGCTGTAAAAAAAAAAGAAAACGTATGAGCCCAACGGCCTAAAACTATGACAAATTATACTCTACAAAAATAAATATCCCATTCTTTGTTTCTCTATCACACGAATACAAAAACTCATTCGAATAAGCAGGATGCCAAACCATTAAAAAAAAGCGACCTACAGTATACCCGCCCAGCATACTAGTACTAGTACAAATAAATTATCGTCAAAAATACATGTCGAAAACGACGACATTACGGTGAAATAATAGTATTTACACATAAGTTATTCGTTTTTCTCAAAGACAATACAAAATACAGTAAGTTTCAGATAAAGATTTCAAAGATATTGATAAGTTAAACTAACCTCTTCTCGTTTCACGTGTCATTGCTGCGACGTCTCGTGACAGAAGACCGAAGATACCCCTCCCCGCTCACTTGAAGCAGTGCTGCCACAATGCCAAATATATCCACAGACTAACCGACAACGTAGAGATGACATGGCGCGTAATATAAAAATACCAGGTGTCAGTAAATATTTTGTTCTAGTACTATCACAGTGGGTCGTTGCTCCAAGTCTCTGTTTAAATACTTGGGCTTTCACTGCAAATTGATTTTGTCCTAGTATTATTACTTTGAACCCCAGGAGGGTATATAATTTTTACAATTGTAACATAAATTTTGCGTAATTGTTATACGGGCCGAATTTCAGATAATGTGCAAATGGAGGTAGGGTGCATTGGGGTAATTACGATAGAAATTTTGACGAGTTGAGTAAACGACAGCGTTTCAGTTAAAAAAACATTTTATTTTTAAATTTTACTGCCTATTTTTTCGTATCTCTTGAAAATTGATGAATATACTTATGATTACTGGACATTACAAACAAAAATACGCTGTTGTTTCTTTTTTATGCATATGTATTGTCATGTCTCACTTTATTGGACATTTGGGGGAAATACGAAATATGCCCGGGTAATTCCGAAATAGTTGAAAAGTAGATCTTATTACTTATACACTGATGGTTTATATTTATTTTTCATTTGTAATTGCCCCTTACTTGTAATATTGTAAACTTTGTCAATAGTTTCGCTTTTACGGTCATTTGGGATTTATTACTTCGGATTTACCCCCGGTAAGAGGTGAACATTTCAAACAGATACGCATTATTTTAAGTAGTAAAAAAACGCATTTAACTGAGAATAATTTAATTGTTTTACAATAAACGTAAACGTAATAATAGAAATGGCTATACAACATATCACTTCAGTATTCTTATTTTGAGGAACATAGATAGGTAAGTACTTAACGTTCGAGGCATAATGACCCCGAAAAAGAAGCCGCTGGTCATTAATTTCGTACAATATTATATACTAAATATAGCCCGCGCATTCGCCTATGTGTAACCCCTATTTTACCCTTTCCTACCCTCGCTATCCCTTGAAGTTCACCGGCCCCTCCAATATTACAAATCCGAAAGTAGTAGTATAGTCTGTCTTAACAACACGTTTTCACGTCAACCACTGAACCGATTTAGGTGAAATTTGTTGGCCTTACAATAGTTTTTGCCCGCGACTTCGTCTGCTTGGAATCAGTAATAATCAGCGGTTATAAACTGGTGAAATTATATCTATACCAAATTTCATCTAAATTGGCTCAGCGGTTAATTTTGACTCCCCATACAAACTTCCACCCCCATTTTCAACACTTTTAAGGCGCCGTAGGATCATGGTCTTCTCTCCCTCTTACTGAGCATAAGCGTGAGCGAGATGGAAGTGCGTGCTCAGAAGCGTGGATATCATGTTTATTAATTTTAATTTTTTGGCCGTTTAAATAAATAAAAATGTAAACACTGATTTCCCTCAAAAATTATATTGCCGATTTTTAGAATTTTTTTTAATATTTATAGCTTTTGTGCATAATTTGTTACGAATATTTTAAGTGTATTTTTGTGTGTTTTAGACCTATGTTCGTGATTTTTTTCTATCGAGCGAAATTTGCTTAATCATGTTTCGAAGCACTGATTTCCCTGCAGAAAAGCCTCAAGATTACTATTTATATTTTTTTGAAACCATATTGTTATAAACAGACGCATTATATTGTTTCAAAAACTCTGTTCGCTTAACTTCGCTGAACCTACGGCGTCTTAAGCAAAATTTCTGGAATCAAAACGACTGCCCTTTTTCAGTTACCCAAACTGTCTCTAAACCAAATTTCAACTAAATCGGTTCGTCCCCCCTCCCTTTTCACACTGTTTAAGAATGGTTTCTCAGGTAAAACTATTCTGTCGTTTCCCGCGAGTCAAACTATCTGTATACAAACTTTCGAACTAAATCGATTCAGCGGTTAGTGATTCCCCATACAAAGAACCCCTCCCCGAATACCAAATTTCAACTAAATCGTTTCATCGGTTGTTGATTCCCCAATTACCCATACAAACTTTAACCCTCTTAAAGGTTGATTTCTGGTGTAAAAACTATCCTATGTCCTTTCTCGGGATTAAAACTACCTATGTATATAAACATAATCGATTCAGCCGTTTAAGCGCGAGGAGGTAACAGACAGACACACTTTCGCATTTATAATATTAGTAAGTAATTAAGTAATGGATTAATACATACGATTGAATATTGCAAGAAAATATGGACCTCTCACATATTTAAATATTTCTTTATCGTAAATACCTAGGTTGAAGACCGCTGGCCATTTCTATGAAAATGTTAGGTGGGGTTATTGCGAATGAATATGTGTATCGTAATAAACCCAGCGGGGTATTTCCGAAATAAAATGAAAAACAACACGTGTACTTCGTGTTCCTCTCAATCAACAGTAAAAAACAATAACCTATAATACTAAAAATCAATTATTTTAATTACTTACCTGGGTTCCGAGAAAAGAGTGTTGGGGCTATTACGAATCACCCAAAAAGGCGCGAAAATCACTGGTCTGTCGAGACGGCACGTTACTCACACACTTATGCTAGCAGCGACGAACTGCGATTGGAGCGTCAAAGCCGATAACAATGGCGTCTAAAGTAATGTTACCAGTAAGAAAATATCGCGGCGTTTGGTAGTTTTCATAAACTTTCGGAATATACCCAATTTCGCAATTACCCCAATGCAAGGTGCATTGGGGTAATTGCGAAATTGGATTTCAAAAAAAAAAACCTATTTAGATTTCAAAAAAATACACATAAAGGAAAAGGTTTTCGAGCACTGAAACTAGGGTAATTACGTTAGGTGCACGCAATTACCCCATAGGTACTGACGCATTTTGCCAAGATTGATAATCTAAATCTCATACTTTACATGAGAATATCTACGAGCTAGCGAATGGATTCTAGGGTTGAACTACAAGCCAGCGAATGGATTCTATGGTTGAACCACGAGCGAAGCGAATGGTTCAAAAATAGAATCCTGACCGTATCGAGTGTTGCAACAACCTTTTAAAATATTGCCGTTTTAGTAAAAATTATAGTCCGTCCGTATAAAACAACTCACGATGACTGCGTTTATTACTAAAAAATCACGTTGGCATAAGGAAAAACCATGATCAAGACGGATTTTTTTACCTAGGTTGGGCACCGCGTTGGTCTGCTAAGGCGGTGAATTTCAAAATGGCCAATGGTTTGACTACGATCCTTTAAAACACCTTCTACTTATGTTATTTCATGCCGTCCAAGTAGTTTAAATGGATATCACTAGAGAGCACGAGATGTTGTTTTAAAAAAAACTCTAATAATCGCATTTTCCCGAAGACGCCTTAGCCCCGGTTGATCTTATATGTATTTTGTTTATGTATCTGTTTGTGTGACAATAAACATTTTCTTTCTTTTTTTAGAAAAATAGAAAATATTCAGAATTTTCGACTCTTAACTTGAACTCCAAAACACTGTCATAATTAATGCCTTCTGTTTAAATTACTGGAAGCTTATTATGAAAATATACAGTGGGAATATTCGGGTTGAAACTGAATTTACAATTCCTATTAGAAAACGGACCCGGCTGCTGGCGACATTTGGAGGGCGCTTTATTGGCAATTCATGCCGAAGTCGGATGAAAAAACCCGCGCTGACGTACAAGCTGAATCTGATAACCCTCAGCCCTTTGCCCCGGTCTGTGTATATCAGATTGGCCTAAACCACCTTTTTCTTCAGAATGATCATGGTATCACGAACATCAGACTTTATCGTTATTATTACATTTCGTAAATAGTAGTTAGTCGCACATAGAGATGTTAAACACTGTCTTGCTTTAATATAATAGGCTTCATAGCTAACTGACAGTAAAACGTTACCTAGCATGGGAATAATACATTATGCACAAAAATCGCATCGTTTTGCTAACTCGTACTAACATTCGTTGTAATAATGATAATAATGAGCTAATTGTAACCGCATCTATTGTACTCGGCTATGTCGTGTCTTATCAGGACCTAAAGAAATTAGCCGAGGACCGAGAGAATTGGCGCCTGCTCCACCTACCTACGAGTACAACAGCCTTCTTAAATGTTACTAGTCAGAGGTCCAGCCATTCCGGGTAATGTTTTAAGTTCTTTGAAACTCAACTTATTTACTACAGAAAAAAAAACCCTAAATCCCTACTATCTACTTTCTCTGACAAATTTAATGTCGCGGTAAATATTTGTGTTAATTTACTAAGACTGCTTCTATCCCTGCCGTGCCTGAACATTGCTAAATTGATGGCTGCCACAAACAAAACCAATTATATAACCATTTGGCAAACATTACGGGAATAATTTGAAATCTAAGCTGCTTATTCTAAATTAAGGTAAAATTCGTAAATAATTTGCACGATCACGCTACCCTGCAAAATTAATGGTAAGGTATTAATTCTCTTTCACAATGCGGGCTGCGTCTTTTGATGAGACGTTGTTCCTTTATGCAAAGTTACCTGAAATTATTTTTGATAAATATTTTTAAATATAGTCTTGCTTGTATTAAAAAAAGCAAATGAAAATTGTGCAAGATCGCCACAGTATCTAAAGTGGTCTTGAACCTTAAAACTACTTTGCTTTACTAATTTGACCACGTCCGGTGAAACAAGCGTTAAGTAACACAAGTCTACTGTACTCGTATGAGAAACTTTGTTTAAATATCTCAAGCACGCTATACAATTTAGATACGGATTAAAAGTTGTTCGGCGGCAGCGGCAGCGCCCGCACCACTTCTTACGCGACGTAATCCCGGAAGTTAGCGATAAGTGCGACACTGAAGTACAAAGTGGAATAACCTATTAAGTAAGGAGTGTGAAATGTTGAAGATTAGTCACTATCGCGGTGGGACTTTACTGCAATAAAGCTCGGTAACTTATTCGCTGATGCATAGGTACAGGCGAAGTCAAAGATACATAACTTAACACGGCTTATCAGAATGGAATAAGATGCAAAGGTGTAAACATAGCTTTGATGTCGACCGTACAGCAAATATCGCTCAAGCAAGAAAGAATAGGCACATACTAAGAATATCGCACGCAGTCCAACTACTTTAACAAATAAAACATTAGTAAGATATATTGAAAACAACAGTTGTTTTTTTGGGAATTAACACCAGAGTAATTGAAACATAACGGTGAGTCTTCTTTTTTTATCTCATTATTATGAAAAGTTAAAATTGGTTTTGGCCGAATGAGAAACTAGTCAATTCCAGCCAATTCCCAGGCGAACGTAGTACAAATAATGGAAAGTTATCATCATATACTGACGGCGTGTCAGAGCCAAGTTTTATTGGAGTTTTCCTTCTGGGAACTATCCATTTTGAAATAATACAATGCTTTAACTCACCGAAGATTTCAAATGATAGAAACCGTGACATTGCACTGTATTGAGAGTGAGGGGCCTATACGTGTCTCTGGTTTACTGTCAAAAACGTTTCCTCAAATAAATGTGTGGTGGCAACCCGCTTATTATTCATCTGAACTTGCACGGGTCTTATTTTTACCAAGTTATTTATTTACGCGATTAAGTCCCATTTAGTAAAAATAATGTACGAGAATAGTGAAAGTTTAAATCAAATATTGCCAAGCGTCTATAGGCTACGATGTTTGCTTGCCACCATCTTAGTATTTAAAAAAAACAGAAATAGGTAACTCGAGGTCAAAATAGTTACACATCCTCAAATAAACGGAATTTCGTTAATAACTTTATGAATTTGTAATTTCCCATTCATTTTAGTTAATAACAGTACGAGTGAATGAGCAGCAAGCGAATCGTTAACATGTTCCTATTAAGTAAACACCTATTTTATGTAGGTTTCCATAGAGTTTCGTGTTTAACAATATTTTTTAATAAATCATTATGACTCGAGTCATTATGGCGCTCTTTGGAGGAGGCCTATGTCCAGCAGTGGACGTGTTTTGGCTGATGATGAATGAAGATGAATCTAGTTTGGGATCTCTTGTAACTCTCTTCCCAAGAATTATGTTATAGAAGTGGCGAAAGATATTCTTAACAAAATGTACCGTAGGCATGGTAGTAGTGTAATATTATGTAGTGTAACAGTAAATATCCCTAATACCCTATTGAAACCTAAAACGCGAAAAAGCTCCTTTAAGGAATCCTCTACATTTCGGGCGGGACCGAGAGTCGTAACATATAAGTTGATACAAATAGACCGAAATACTTACAAAGGTAGCTTTTGGGGCTATTTGGGTTACTACGAGCATTACCTAACATGTTACTGCCTCTGATTTTCTTAGATCTTAAATGTTTTTTTACACACAGCTTAGCTCGATGTATCGTATAAATAAGTAGGTATACATAATATACTTAATATCGACAGTAAGTAAACCGCCCAAATGGTCCACACATTAATGGTTTCAAAATGTGTTAGTTCTAGGATCTGATCGATTCAGTACATTGTTTTGGCATATTTGGTTTGTTCCCCGTATTCAAAAGAAAAGTAGAATAGGTATTTAACTCTGGGAAAGCCACTCTTTGGTTAGCAATCAACTATTACAGAATGCATCACTGCACCGAAAATCTTTCATTCAAACGCTATTTTCTGTTGAAAGAAAACAAGTTTTTTTTATCAATAAGTATTAGGGAAAATCACGCACAAATCGAACTAAATCTTTTAGTTAGCACAATAAGACAGGTGACACCCAATAGGACACTAGATGACCTTATATTGAATAGCTCGAAATAGTCAAATACAAGAAAACATCTAAGTCTCAGAAACAAAGTATTCATGCTCATCATATAAATATTTGTCTTTACAGAGAATTCGACTCCAGACAGTCAGCTGTCATGCCGATACGATAACAATGTTTTTCAATATATGTACATACTCGTCACAAGGATCAGTGTTGGGAAATACCATGTTTTTACTCTTCTTAAATGACCTGCCATCCGCCATCACAACCGGGTTGCCAGTGCTGGTCGCGGACGATACCACCGTCATAGTCAGCGCGCGAACGTATGAACAGCTTAGTGAAAAAATACACGACACATCCGGGCAGTTGCAATACTGGTTCACGACAAACGGTTTGTTGCTGAATTTAACAAAATCAAATGTAATGATTTTTTCACTTCCATTCATTTCTTCCATGTTGCACTTCCACCGTGTATAGTCAATGTCCCAATGCCACTATGCAGCGACTGTAGGTTCCTTGGTTTTATTTTAGACTCGAACCTAAACTGGAAGTGCCATGTCGACAAACTGTGTGATAGGCCGAGTAGTGCCGTCTTCGTGTTGCGGAAATTGAAACCCCTCACATCGAAAGCTTCATTAAAATCGGTTTATTTTGCACTGTTTCATTCGCAAATGTCGTACGGTGCAATCATGTGGGGCAATTCAACAGATGCCAATCGAGTTCTTATACTAAAGAAGCGCGCCCTACGTACGGTCACGGACTTTAATTGTTGAGCCATTTAGAGCTCACTTTATACTGGACACTTCAAAGTTTGACTATTAAAATACCAAAATTAGTTGACACCTAAATGGCTCAACAATTAAAGTCCTTGACTGTACAATGGCTGGAGTAAAAACAAGACACTCATGCAGGGGTATCTTCAGTGAAACCCGTATTATGACGCACTACTCACTGTATTTGTACGAAGTTTTAATGTTTGTTAGAAGTAACTTGTCGACATTCACGAAAGTCAAAGTTTCTAATAAAGTGATTCGCTCAACGGGGCACCTAAGAGCGGTCGGACGTCGCATCGCACTGGCAGGCAAAAACCCGCGTGTCATTGGCCCGACATTTTACGAGCGCCTACCCCAAGCACAAAAAAATAAACTTGTAACGAGATATTTATATAAGAGACGACTAAGAAACTTTTTATTGGAAAATCCTTTATATTTAATAGATGAGTATTATGACATCACTTATAAGATTTATTACTTAATATTAAATTGTATCTTTATCAACAGAATTGTATACTCAATTAGAATTGTTTAGGTATTCTTACGAGTAGATCAATGACGACCCCGCATACGGTGATTTTATTTTTATATCATTTTGTAACTTGTTGACATGTATCTATGTCAATCATTCACTACGTTTAAAATATTTGTTATTATAATTTTAATTTAATTATTTGTTATTGTTTTAAAATGTAATGTAATTTGAAATGTAAAATAACTGACAATCACAATATAAATTCCTAAAATAAGTTTTAAGTGAAATTGTATATTGTGAGAAAAACAGATCATATCATATCATAATTCATATCATACTGTCATAAGATTACTTTCCTGGCATGATATGGTATGACATTTGACAAGAATTTCTTCGATTTTACCAGGTATTAAGCATGCAACACCCAGTGAATAGCAAAGAAATCACCCAATTACCTCCCGCTGCCTGTGCAGAAGTATTTATTTCTTAGCACGAGTATACCCGATAATGGCATTAATGCGTGGCTAACCCGCTGAACCCTGTCGCCTTCACTGCCTGATCCAATTATTTCGAGTATTTCCGAGGGACTATTGACGAATACCCCTCGATGGTTTGCTCTGAGGCTCACATGACTCTGAGAGGTCGCCCATTAGATACCTATATCGGAATTACATTTACCTTGACCGAAGCTTGGAATAAATAGGTACGTGAACTATAGTTTAATCCACAAAGGTGTACTAGTTGTATGTGCTGAAAACCATTAAGTCAAATAGATAAGTTTAGTTCGTAGCCCAGGCAACATAAAATAATCCGTATTATGAAAAAACAACAATGTTTTGGATAATTAGCATTATTTATTAATCAAACATAAGGTTTAAGTATTTTTCAATAATTTCTTTTTTGATCGCAATGGCAAAAGTTCCGTAAAAATGGCGAAAATTATGTGAGCTTTATTTGCATTTTACTATAAAATATAAAATAATAAAATACGGACAAAATTTATTTTCCCCAATACGATACCCAAAAAGTTAATGTTAGTTGGAAGTTGGAAAGTTGACGACCGGTTAGCCTAGTGGGTAGTGACGCTGCCAACGAAGCTGAAGATCCTGGGTCCGCTTCCCTCTAAGGGCAAATATTTGTGTGATGAGCATGAATTATGTTTCTGAGTCTTGGATGTTATCTATGTATTTAAGTATTTATTTTAATAAATATCGTCGTCTAGTACCCATAACAGAAGCCTTACCTATTAAGCTTACAATGGGACTAGTTCGATGAGTGTAAGATTGTCCCTTAATATAATAATAATAAAGGGTAAAAATATTTGGGTCTATATTGGAATAAAATAATGAATGAATGTAAAAATTAATCAAATAACTCAAAATAAAAAAAACGCTTTTTGTCCTATTTTATAAGATTAGATATTTTTTATTGACAGAACTGTGTACAATAGAAAACTGAAACAAGTACCTTTTTAACCCTTATTATCATTGTGACAAGAGCAAACCAGGCACGTAGTCTCAATATACTTGACATTTACAACCAACTTTAGCGACGACATTCGTGTGATCTGCCACACAGTGATAATATAATCCAGTAAGTATGATTATTTTTACAAAACTCAATGGCCGTGACAAACATGATCTCATAAGGGTTCAAGAGGTGGGTATCAACGTCGTCGGTTACCTGTGAAAACCCGCACTTCGTAAATTGTGAAAGTTTAAATCAATAAAATTAATTAAGACAGTACCAAGACCCGCGCAATGCACAAGGGCCATAAGGCAAATCAAAATTGTAGACTTACAAAATGGATGCGGCCCTACAAAATGGAGCAGGTTTTCGTTCGTGATTGTGAAAATCATTTGATTATTTTATATTCGGGCTATTATTTAATCATGAAAATTTAAATCGTTTGATGACACTGATTCAGTTGTCGATAATTGAATACAAATGGCATTTTTAATGTATTGTTTTACGGGGAGTAGTTTTTAGAAAAGCTGTGCAATCGAATAATTGTAGAAACATTCAGGGCATTTCCGTTTTTGTCATCGTACGACTTTTGTTCCACAGTCAAAAGCCCAATCAGAGCGTCGCGGCGTTTCATTATACCCACCACGGACGTTTTCTTTGTACAGTCTGTCAAGTCAAGTGTAACCTTGTGTCGCAAATAACTATATTAAAATATAGGCACGTAACTAAGGTAAACTTCCTAATGTTTGACACCTTAATACCAATACTTGACACCCTGCCACCTGCTATAACCTCTATTTTGATGAATTAAGTAGAAACGTGCCAAGTAACGGGCCCATGTCGAGCACTGGGACGTTTTTTTTTAATATTAATTATACAATATTTATAATGGATGCGGGTGGGGCAGACTATTGTGGCACTCTTTTAGGGAGGCCTACGTCTTTCGGCTGATATGATGATGTATGTAATATCAAATGTAATTAAACGTGCACATGCAATGGTACCTACCCATTCGCGCATACACTCACTAGGTACTCACTACATACTCACTACATACTTAGTTAAATTAAAACCATACACTAAAGTCAACAGTCCTTTGAAGTTGGGAAAAAATCTAACTTCTAAGTTAACGTAGAAAAAATCAAACTTCTAAGTTAACGTAGAAAAAAGAGATTTATGGCGCAAAAAACGTATATTGTGCACTCTCAAGCGAATCAAAATTTATAGGGTGCTTTTCGTTGACCTAGAATTATGAAATTTCTCAAGTAATATCGTCTTATACTACAAGTACAGGGAAAGTCTGAAAACTCTACATTTGTAATTTGATACAGAACCCTTCGTGGGCAAGACCGACTCGCACATCGGTTTTTTTTTTTTGTACTTTTACATTAAACCCAAACATTAATACTACTTATTCAACAATCTTTTAGATTTTTTTCGTAAGCAATAGGTATGGTCCGCTATTCTAGAAGACTACTGCACAGTGAGGATGCTGTGCGAGGCCAACATCAACCTACAGAGCAACCTAGTACGACAAGTTTTATCACGTAGGCATAAACGAGACGACGCATTGCTTAGTAAATAATGTTAGGGCTCTATAAAAATGTTTTTGTTCCAAAATGAATTGGCTGCCAAAAAAGTTTGAGAACTGCTGCAAAATATATCACTTGAACCGCTGAAATAGTCATCTTAATATTAAAATGTTATCGCATTACGCCAAACCGGCTGAATGGATCTCAGCTAGTTTAAGCATAGGTATCTGGAAAGCCAGGCAACGGTTACAGGCTACCTTTCACTCGCCTGTAGCGAAGTAAATCAAGGGCTTTTTCTTTCAACACCGCAGGGGTAAATTCTATTTTGGAATAAACAGATTTCAATCTCTGGAATGATCTTACCACAGAATAGGTTTCCGTCTGAAAAAGTAATCACAATTTGAACAATCGCCTACGCTTTACTAGTTCTATTTATTCATATTTCTACTGGCCCCAGATGTTACCTACTCGAGAAGACCGCCTACACGTTCTCAAACAATTCAATGAGCGTAGGAGGTCTACACTAACAATTGAATACAGTGTAATAGGATTTTAAGTTTGGGGAGGTAAGAAACTGTCAAAATCCGGGCAAATGGCAATATACCTATAATATTCAAGATTTACACAAAATTCCAACTTCTCTAGTTGAGGGGGGTTTACTATAGTATACTAAAATACCAAACCTAAAATAGTTTGGTTGTAGATGAAGCTTGGTCGATTGCGCTAGATCTTTATGCGAAAGGCTTATTATATTAGGCTAGAAGCTGAATTTCCGTCACCGACGGCGCGCTCCACAGCGTGGTTCAATCGTCAAAAAAACGTTTTGTATAATTTCATGTAGCATACGTTCGGAACACATAGGTAATAAACGGTGACCATGCTTAAAAACAATAAAATTAAGTATCAGAATTTTAGTAAGCGTAATGGTCAAATGGGTTTGGGTGTGTGTATGAGGGTGGAAATATGTGTTTCTTACTGTTTAACTTTAGTTTAAACATGTGGACGTGACACATCAGGCAAAATATGTAAACGTTGTTTGTTAATTCGTTAATTAAAAAAAATGTTTTAAATTTACTGTCTCATGGTCACCCTAATTGCTACGTTAACACATTCACTGCCAATAATCGCTACACGTTAGTAACACACGTGTGTTACTAACGAAAAATAGAAAAGGGCTCATGGACCCTTACCTGAATTTAGCATCCTAATTAGGGAGCGGAGTTGGGTCATAAGCCTTTTCTTTACGCATTGTTCTACAGACGACGCGCGCTCGACGGGTTAATGCAACGAATTGCCAGTATTTTATACTGCGATAGAAACAAAAATTTCTGTTACGCGGTTGCGTCGGCCTAACTTCTAAGAAAGTTGGCCTTTTCAAGTTCATATTAAGTTGGTCGACTATTACTCGGTAACTATGTAGATATGCCTAATACTGCCGTGATAGTTTTCCTTTTGAATTCATATTTATTACTGCCAAGTTTTTTTTTTCACATTCCCAGTAGTAGCCGGCAGGGCTTTAAAGCCCAATATCACGCAAACGAATCACCGAGTTGAAAAATAGTTTTAGAAACCCATAATATATAAAGAGAAAAAAAACATACATCCGCACTTTACGTATAGGGGAGGTACTAACCCTAATTTAAAAAAACAAGATTTTATTCTACTGTTTTGTTGGCGTGATAGATTTTTATTTTTACACATAGGTATGCCGAATTACAGCTTTCTAGCAATAAAGGTCAATGAGCTTAGCCGTAGACGGGCAGACGGACATGGCGAAACTATAAGGCGAAAATATAATAAACTGAATACGACGACTGATCCCTAACATTGTTTTATGAAATTATGCTACTTGTATTATACAGATTGTTTTATGCAACTTAATCACTTATACAAGTTGAAATTATGATATTCGTTGTTATGGAAAATGAAATTATAGATTTTTTTTTATGTACCTAAATCATTACTGACTTGGAGGGCCACAGGGGCTGTGTTAGATGAAAGAGGGACTCCTCGAAGCAAGGTGCTAGGTTTGCAAGTCTGGCCGGCCTGGCTACAGGGAGGCCCAACCAAACATCTCCTTTATAGAGAATGTCAACGAATGTCAACTCCTGGCCAAACACTCGGTCTCGCCCAAAATGTATCAAAAAGACAGCTAGCTGGTTTGCTAGGCTTAAAATTCTCCGAACCAAGAGCCCGTTAAATACAATTGTACTATTGTTGTATATCAATGGTACAATAAGATTGTGTTATTTTAAGATTCAAAAATACGAAACATTGAATGTTCCGAAAAGTTCAAGAGCGACCTGATACGGACAGGAGTCGGTTTAACCAGTAATGTGATGATTTCAGTTCATTGGATGAGACCATTGTGAAGCTAGAGCGGCTTTCGACATATTTTTAAAAAATACGACATGGTCGCCATATCTTACTTTACCTAC
Source organism: Epinotia ramella (assembly GCA_947578815.1). Classification (NCBI taxonomy): domain Eukaryota; kingdom Metazoa; phylum Arthropoda; class Insecta; order Lepidoptera; family Tortricidae; genus Epinotia; species Epinotia ramella. Next base: position 9,626,080 of record OX388201.1, read on the forward strand.
TCCTATAGCCTAGATTTAAATATAGGATAGTTTTTATCTCGGGTCCACGCAGACGAAGTCGCGGGCGGAAGCTAGTACTTACTTACTTCCGTTGGCGCTACAACCCTTTTTGGGTGTTGGCCTCCTCCACAGCCTTCCTCCAGATGTCACGGAGCCTGGCGACCTTCTTCCAGTTGGTAAATTTCCCCATCTCCTTGAGATCTTCTTCCACACCATTCATCCATGCAACGTTTCATAGGCCTGCCCCTCGGTCTTTTTGTTGCGGTGTCCACCTTGTCATTATTTTAGCTGCCCTATAATCTGGCATCCTTTCAAGCTGTCCCGCCCATCTGAGCCGCTGCGACTTACAAAACCTGACGATGTTCTCGTGTTTGATGAGTGCATCTAACTCGTGGTTCATGCGTTGACGATAGATACCATCACGCTCTTCTATGGGGCCATAGATCTTTCTGAGCGGAAGGTAGTATCGACATATTTACAATTAGTTCCACTCGCACTACTGGCACAATACGCCTTAAGCCTCTCACGGACAATCAATAGTAAACTTGTCATTAGCTGTCTTTACTATTGACCGCCAGCGCAGGCCGCGCCAGTGTGATTCAAGCCTCACGAAAGCGATATCACCTCTTGTCACATTCATGGTAGGTCTGATTGGCCATGGGAACCTTTTTTTCCTTTTCACGCAGACGGAATGCGTTTACGCATCCCCCCGAACCCCGGGGGTGGCTCATTATGGGGGGTATGTGATATGTGAGACTCAGCCTTCCTTGGGGAAAGGCAAATAGCACGTAAACCCTCTGCGGCGTTAACCTTTGCCGCCGTGTATGGCAGCACTATGGGATCGCTTGCCCGCTATGCCCCCGGCCGCCCCGGTTAGGCCACCAGGGGTACGCGCCAAGGAGGGAGGGGTTGGTTACGCTTCAACCCCTCACCCAATTGTGTAGGGCCTGGGGGTGAGCGATGGGGACCTGCCGCGAAACTATGCAACCCCACTAATTTCTCATCATAGGAGTTGTGAGAAAAACATCAATATAATTTAAATAACGATTGCATTAATGCATAAGGCGAAGAGAAGTGCAAGATTTACCTGTACATATATGTATATGGTGTTTTATTATATTCAATTCTCGGTGCATAGTTTCCAGACGGCGGAGTGTCAACTTTGCGTCTGCAGGGTCAATGGCTGCTAGAGCGTGAGGCAACGGTTTATCTGCATCAGCACCACACTAATCAAACACTTTATGAGATCATTTTAACTTGTACGTGTTTGGACCCTACGTTTGGATCACATTTTGCGAACAAATTCAACTAACCTTATGTAGAATTAGAATTTAAGTAGAATCCAATGGGTGGCCAATACATGCACTCAATATTACTCCCAATCTCCCATAGCACAAGACTTAATCGCAACGATGATTTGTAGAAGTGATTACGCTGCAACCTTATTTACTTTTATAGCGTCATCCCTAGGGAAATGTTGAGGGAGCATTTCCTAAACAATTCCTTTCACGGCCGTTGGAAATCGTTAGCTTAATTTCCTTCGGGAAGTCCATAATAATACGCATCTTAGGTCCGTGACAGTTTGACGTGACGGCGTCTGTCATTTATTTACGTGGAAGACGGGAATTCATTTACCGATAGCGTAGCTATACTTACTACCTCGTCTTAGCGAAAAGTGAACATTATATGGAATCGATCTTCAAAATACATGATTATGAAATTTCATTTGAAACTTGATGTTGAAACTATAACTCAAAACAAACAAATGGCAACCTCAGACTAGGTCCATTTCGTGACAAAGCCTAATGTGCTATTTATCATCTGTGTGTAAATGTTTGTCTGGCATTTAAATAAAAGAGGTAAAACTAAGTTTTTGTTTAATTTATCTTTCCTGTTCGTTCCTAGTATCGTAGGAGTTCTTTGTGTTTCAACACAAACGACTTCTATTTAAATAGGCAATTTCGTTCTGCGACTCCAATGCAGCAATGGTGCAAGAATCATGAAATAAGATTAAAATAATAATAAATTGGTTATAAGGACACGCTGAATTCTTGTATACAAATTTAGAGTAGTATTTGGTGAAATGTTAACCCTACTTAACACATTCACTATCTGGAACCCGCCTAGCGGGCGCCTACCTTAGGCGCTTTTCGCTGCTTAGCCAGAAAACCTCGGGAAATCGGCTACGAGCGTAGCGCGTAGCGATTCTTGGCAGTAAATATGTACTTAGCAAAAAAATTGTGCGTACCTCGGTTGCGCTGTATTAGAGATCAAAAAGTTTTAGTGAAACTGTGTACTCTTAAAGAAGACGAGACGACAAGAAATAAAAACAGAATCGCCATCATCATCGCCATTTAATTTCATTTCGCAGTGATGTTATTTGGTTGCGTGTTTAATCAAACATTCTCACTGCTGAACATTCGTCATTCTGTAGTCCGAGGATAATTTGTCACTTCTCAACGATTGAATATTCGGCGCTATTGGATTAATTCAATGGAAACGTAGGTATACTATAGGCAGTCATCTGTGACAGCAACAGCATTCTGTTACAAGGTTAACCTATTCAAGCTCATGTAACGGTGCACAGCCAAGAATCGCGACACACTACTCTCGTAGCGGATCCCGTGGTTTTCCTCGTATGAAGAAGAAAGCGACAATGGTGTCGGGTTGAGGGTGTTCTGAAGTTTTAACATCCTTATCCTTACTTCCCTACTAATGTATGTGTGTGTTTGTATGTTTGTCCTTCTTTCACGTCGCAACGGAGCGTCGTATTGATGTGATTTTTTGTATGGAGATGGTTTAGAAGCTGGAGAGTGACATAGGCTACTTTTTCCAGCGGGAAAACATCTAATTCCCACGGGAAAATTCAATATGTTACATTTTCCTATAACCAAGCGGGCGAAGCCACGGGCATCATCTAGTAAGTTTATACATAAGTATTTAGTATTGTTAGATCAAATCCAACTTAAAACTAAAACCTAATTACCTAAATGTTATTGTGTATGGCGTGGAAATAATTATAATGAAATAGAGGCCGTATTTTCCCGTCGACGTTTGTGAACACAACAGCACAGGACGCCGCGCACAAACTTGTCGTATATTTTCCGAAATATTATATTCTCTCTTAACATGTCAAGACATATTTAAATGAAGGTTCGAAGGAGGGTAAGACAGGCGCCTTTGACACCGGACGTCAAGCAAATCGAAACAAGTTTAATACGTTCCGTCCGTTAATAAAGCCACAATATGTCTTTTGCTTTCTAGACGTAAATAAAATCACCGTTAATGCGTAGCATTATGTAGATACTCGTATTTGTGTTTAATTACCAATTAAACCATTAAACCATTTTACCATATTACTCCACGACTTCTGAAGATCGAACTTGATCGAAATAACGAGTAATCAGCGAACGAAATAAACATAGAAGGCGAGCTCCTTACAAATGTCTACCCAAACACTTGCCTAAACCCCGGTATGCGCATGTTCGAACTAAGCGGCTGCCTGACATCGTTTTGACACCGCGCCCCCATCCCCATCATAATGGCAATGCTTATCATCGCCACCCACCCGCCGCAGAATGGGTATTGTGTGGGGCCATTTTGTGGCACTACTTAGACATCTATAGTTTTTACGTCACTCTGGGCGCGGTAAGTGAGATTTACCGCCCACGGGCGCAGCGGCAAATCTCACTTTACACCCAGGAGAAGTCGTAAACTTGTGTACGCACCACGGGCGGTAATTCGTAAAGCCCCAGATGGCATATTTATCGCCCTCACCTTCGGTTCGGGTCACAAACACCTGCGATCTGGGGCATTCACGAATTCACCGGGCTAGGTACGTAATGTACTATTTCGTTCGATGCGAGTAATACATTTTAGTATCACGTTACGTTATTTTTCATAAAATACATGTTTAGGTACATACAGTTTTAATACTCCTGTGTTTAAATTTTTGTCATCTCTTATTGGCATTTGGTTCAATTTCTATGACATGTGCACAATATACAGATACAAGGCTGAGTTACACCGTTAATTTCTTATATTTGTTTTGTTTGGAAATTAGATGGTGCTTTAAGATAATTATTATTATACAGCGCGCAAATCACGCGCTACAGTCTACATAATAAAATAAAATCAACAATGTTCATATAATAAAGTTTAACGATAGTGAGGACTATGTGTGTATGACTGCTCATAATATGACGGCATATAAGCTATTCATTCTGAAATGAGTTTCCGTTGTGTGTGGGCCAGAATATTAATAAACACATTATTTACCTACTGTGCTAGCATCAAGACTTCTTACATGATATTGATCGTCACTGTAAAGTACAAAATGAGTCCCACACCATGCCACCGACCGTAATAAATAATTGAACTTGGCTGGACACGCTGCCGCGTGTCTTGATCACAATACAGAGACAAAGGATCCCTATGCAGCAGCCGAAGCAGACTAATGAAACAACTATATCCAATAAACCTTCTTTTCTTTTCATATTAATGCACAAAACGACGTGCTAAAACTGAAATTTCTACGTTATTTCTCTTGAAGAATCGTTTGTCAAATAGGTGTTATTAATACTCCTAAATAGATTCTTACGTTCTAGAATCGTAGAGCTGAAAGTTAACTTATGCAAAATAAGCAAACAGCATGCAGCTAGAGCAAGTTGTTATTATAATATCCTCACTTTCATCATGATTTCTCATATTCTCGTGATTTAATCAAAACTTATGCAGAACGTAGCTGGGAGCGGTGACAGCTAAGCTGGAATCTGGAATTAAGCTCCGCTCTGACAGGAACTAGTCGATCCTGATATCGAAGTTCTTGAAATGAGTTCTCAGGAACTTAGAAATTATCTTTCATTCCCCAGTGACGAAAAATATTGCGAGGGAACCTGTTGTTGGCTTCCACTAGTGAAATCGCAATAAACACTTTCGTTTCATCGTAATATATTTTTAGGATATTTGCCTCATAATAAGGAAACTAACTTCGTCAAGTTGGTACATTAATTAAACTCATAAACCTTTAAAGATTGCCTATAATGGTAAGCTTTGTTGCTCATTATAAGGAAGGGCAAAAGCTTAATGGTACATATATTTATTTACCAGCGGACTAGAAGACATCTATATATCATTTGTACTAAATTAAACGAACTATTTAACAAACAAAAAGGGTAGGACCCCCGCTCTGAGTCCTTTCAGGTGCAAAGGCTTTCCATGGCTATCCAGTGTGGAAATGCCGCCAGTATTATGGGGACTTTTGCACCAGGAACGGCTAGGGTCGATTAAAGTTAAAGTTAGGTAATTTTGTGTTGTAATATATGTATTAATTGTAGTATTTTTTTATGAATTATTTAAATTTAAATATTTATTTAAATATTAGGGGGACAATCTTACACAAATCGACCTTTTCCCAAACTAAGCGAAGCTTGTACACACAGCAACACACCTAACTAACCATACCGTGAAAACCTAGAACCTTATTACAATGCCCTTAAGGTCAGATTAGATTTCCGATGGTCACTTAGCTGTGTTGTCGACTGTAGTATGGGTACCTACTATAGACGACGATAAACATACTTATATAGATAAATAAATACTAAAATACATAGAAAACATCCATGACTCAAGAACAAATACTCGTGCTCGTCACACAAATAGATACCCTTACCGGGATTCGAACCCAGGACCTCTTGCTTCGTAGGCAGGGTCACTACCAACTAAGCTAAAGCGGTCGTCAAGTAGTTAAATCAAAAAAAATAGGATCGACTTGGTCTACAAAAAGTTCACATGAACATAAGCAGTGAACTTTTCGGTAACTGTAACTTTCTAATACTAATTTTAGTCTCTAAGTCTACAATATAACATTTCGTAGACTGCTGAGAGGCTCACGGCACTGGACAGAAAAGGCCAATATCAGGTCACCCGCATCCCTGATTTGTTGGGCACAAATAAGGAGAGAAGAGTGTGTATCTCAAACACTACTATATACTTGTTTGCCAGAAAGCCAGGCAGATGATCGCGGAGTCGTGCTCGTGGAGTCGCGCAGCGATAAAAAGAATGTATTCGAATTTGTGAGGGAATTACGGCTCGATTCACTTTGGTTAGTAACGCGACATTTATAAATTGAATATGATTTAGTGAATTTCTGAGCTCCATGAAAGTCCCCGAATTCTCATTATTCGGAGGTAATTTTTCATCGCTCTTATCGTCTTCGTGTCGAGGTTCCTCAAAAAAGTGGCCAAGTGCGTGTCGGACCACGCACAACGAGGGTCCCGTGCCTATTAAAAAGTTCGTATCGTTACTGTAATCTTATGGCACTTACGTCCTTTTCTTTAAGGAAGGCAGTTTTTTAGAAATATCTCAAAAACCTTTGAACCGATCTTGTTCGAAACAACTTTCACTGAAAGAATTTAATAAGCCCTATGAGCCTGATTTTTTTCATATTTTTAAAATACACGGTTCAAAAATTAGAGGGGGACATAATTTTAGTGACTTTCGAGGCGATTATCTCCGACTCTATTCACTTAATAAATAAAATTGCTTAGAAACCTTATATTTATTTTGAAAGGCCTATCGATTGATGTGCCACACGTGGGCTTGCAATGAAAAAAAAAAAATTGTATTTCAGTTTTATGTATGGAGTGCACCCCTAAAACATTATTTTTTAGTAATTTAATTACAAAACTATGTAGCGGTTAACAAAATACACCTATCCTCAAAATTTTATTGAAATACACCTTATAGTTTTCGAGTAAAATGCCTGTGACATACGGACGGACAGACAGACAGACAGACAGACAGACATGACGAATCTATAAGGGTTCCGTTTTTTGCCATTTGGCTACGGAACCCTAATAAAAACGGTGTGGATAGCTCAGGCAGTCGCGTCTTTCAGGTCATTGCCATTGCTCTTATAAAAATCTTGATGGTGTCTTATAACCTTATTTATGCAAAAACTATTTAATGTTAAAACCCGACACTTATTTATCAATCATGTAAAACCTTAATCTTATAGTAATAACAAACAATGCTCTGGCGTGTTGCCAGCCGCTGCCTGCTCGGCCGTTTGACAGGCAACTACGCAATCCTTTGTGTTTTTCTTAATGGGTCTAAATCATAATATGTTTAGAGTATGACACACGATACATCGTCGTAGAATATCCCCCAGTAATCTTTCCTCATTACATACCTACATCACACTTAATAATAAGCTACGATGTGGGTGACGATGGAGCGAGCGAGCGTACTCAGAATTAATTTGGTAATAATGCTTTCCTGTTTTACCCCAAGATGTAACGATTTAGTAAAAAACAAACTGATGACATTAAGCGCTATACTCGTATACTTTGTAGTATGAGTGGAGTGTTTTTATTAAATGTCAAGAAAATACGCATGTACCTCCTCCTCAAAACTTTATATTTTCGTTACGTTGATTTTCTTTGCGCCCACTCCTATGAGAAGTCATTGTATAAGCTAGTCTGTGTTTTATTTTAACTAAAGCGTAGGTAGGTAGAATTTGGGAGTTTAAATTAACGATTGTATATGTTTGTCAAATCGGCATGTTAGGAGATCATGGTAATTCCATCAAAATAATATATAATATAATATAAATATATCGGTAAGTATTTATAACTTAGGGTAGGTAACTTAACATTTTAAACTAACTTAGCATACATATTCAATTTAAATTTAAGTTAGATTATCATCTGAAGAAAATACCTCTTATTCACAATTTTGGGACAGTCCAAAACTACGTCGGAACTGTCGGGAGCGTTATTTAGAGGCAGAAATAAGGCTTCACCGTCCTTAACCCTTTGTCTGAGGTAATCATCTGTTTTATGAAAAAGCAATCACATAATGCCAAACATTATAGAAACATAGTGGCAGAAATAAGGCTTCAAGGTAATCATTTGTTTTATGAAAAAGCAATCACATAATGCCAAACATTATAAAAACATAGTGGCAAAAGTATTAACTTGTGTAGTTTATCTATACATTTAAAATAATTCCCTCCGTTTAAATGTATAGTAAAAATTTATGAATGTATGTATGTTTAAATGTATATCTGCAGCATTTCTTTTCTTTTGTCTAAAATAGAAATATGATTGATTTTTGATGGTTGATATGCAGTTATAGCAAATAATGTAAGATTTTAGTTGCAACGTAGTGTTATTGGAAAGGTGAAATATGAAAATATCGGTCCAAATGATAAATTGAGGTAGTTACTTATTATAAACTTTATTAACCCTTAATAACGGTTGAAATTGTTAACATCACTACGCTGCGTCGAAAATGCTACAAAACAAAATGTACGATGTCTGTTGATGAGATATTTCTTAATAAAATCAGGTATTCTATGAGAAGATCATAAAGGAAGAATATAATTTGCCGACTTTTTATCCCAATTTATTACGAGTCATTCAAAGTTTTAATGAAATATTAATTTATTTTGCGTCCTCCGGGTATTGTTATACACGGGTGGGTGAGCAGTCCAAATGAGTGTGAGGAGAAATCCTAAATTATAAAAGAAAATGTAATTTCTATTTATATGTAAGTTATGTGTATACAAAAAAACCTCCATACACTACCAGAAATCAAAGGCGCCATAACGAAAATTGTGATAAAAATAATTCAGTTTGTTCAACTTCTTCCATTTTTCACAACTTTGTACACGCTTTTATTTATCTTGCACTGTTCACCTGTAAATAAATATGTAAGTAAGTTGTCCTTCAAAATTTGTAAACCAATTTTGAGCCCCTTGGCGATGCCTGATTGTACTGTAACTTGTCATACTTATTGTACGTACAGTGGAATCCAAATATATTTTCACGGATAAAGTGAAAACGTCGGTACATAAGTACCACCGAGCTGACGTTAGGCACTGTACGTCTAGCACAACTTGCTGCTCTCTCGCTTCCCGCGCGACTGAGCGTCTCTTATCTCACTCGCACCGTGCAAATTAGAAAGAGGAGGGTAGATCTTTCTCGACTCGCGTCGCGGCGCGCCGTCAGTTGTGCTAGCCCCGCTGGTCCCAGCGTCGGCGAGTAAGCGAGTGTTACTACCTGCTACTCGCTCAAGCGAGAGTAAGCGAGTAACTAACTATGACAGTATTCGGTACTCGCCGGCGGCGGTGGGACAAAGAAGATGGCCGGTATCAACTCCCAAACTACACGATATAAACCCGTTGTTTCGGTTGATCGGAACCCCTTTCAAAGAGTAGTTGATGACTGTGCAAAAGTATAGTCGGTAATAAAAGCTTTAATCATATTTTTTTATACGAACTTGTTTACTTACATTTAAATTTCTCAAAGCCTCTGTATCGGTATCTGGGACGAAGGTCATCAATCAGCTTATAACGGTTTATTTTATAAAAAAAACAAGTTACCCTTTTTTAAAAATTTCCGCATTGTACCTAAATTATTATTGTTCACCTATCTTTATTCAGACGATGACCTAGTTGAACGAACTTTTTCAAATAGTTTGACAACACAGACCGCGCCCGCAATAGATAAGTACCACTTAGTGAAAGTCAATTTATCAATGCAATGACAACTTGTTTACATTATAGTTAATGAAAAACATGCCAACTCCCTTACAACGTAGTTGCTTGGCGTTAATATTTCTAAAGTATTTATACCTACGACGTACTTAATTCCTTAAACTTGTCTACGCATTTCTCATTAAAGGGCAACGTAGCTTTTCGATTTACGTTACATGAGTTTTAATTAAATATCCTTAAATACTTGCTGAAGTTGATACCGCTTATAATAAAGTACTTAAATGATATTTTAACGTAAATTAATTAATGTTAAGCTCAGTACATAAACTCCATACCGTAACCGATCAACATAGGTATAACAATACTTAATTTTCGCAGAAATTTGTAAAAAGTGTTCTAATTGTACTCAAACTCATTTGCGAATAGATTGTTAATAAATATAGTAATTTTATTGCTTTTGTAAACATTTTGTATGAAATTAAATATTTTTCTGAGAATAATCAATTATTTGACTCGATCTTTTGCGACAGGTTCAGATACTGATCTCGCTAGTTAAACTGGGTTAACTTAGTTGTTGCAAACAAATAAAGACATTAATCTTCATAATATATATGTGAGTGATTAAAGTGGGGATTACCCACCAGACATAAGTAGGTAGAGTTCAGCGAACTGCGAACACAATAACATAATATTATAATAAATTATAATATTATGTGTCTTGGTTTTTGTGATTGTAGACATGTTAAGAGTAATTAAATATTCGTATCTATCATGCTAACTATACTTTTCTCCAACTTGCTCGGAAATGTTCCCATTAGTGTAGTAAAAACACACCGCGAAGTCCATCGTTATATGCGATAATAAATTAAAAAAGTGGAATTACTTTCCGGACATGCCCGGGAAGTGTACATTATTGTGCATGTTTTTTTACTTTTAATTTCATCCAAGACTGAAAATTCACTATACAGCCAATTGTCTAATAGTCCCGAACAGAAACCGAGATAGATAGAATAGTGATTGTGTCCCAATTTTTTTAATGTTGTGCGTTTAGGAATTGCCGATTTAACTAAATGTAATAATGCATATATTTTTATTTATTATACTAAAAGTTTTCTTTTTATTTATTTTCATGACTATATTTTATGTGGAACCAAATACACAATTCGGACCCAAAACTTTGAACTTTAATATCTTTAAAAAAAAATTAGGCGGGAACGTGAATTTCATTTTGTCAAAGATTTTCTGCCGTGTTATTTTTACGAAAATAAAATGAATTCTACAAATAGTGACGAAGATATCCCAATGGGTACACCACCAGAATTGGCTGCAAAGGCAAAGTTGGAAATCCGACGCAGTAGCTGAGAGCTACATTGAAGAATCGGTGCAAAACAAAAAGAGCATTTACGAAAAAAATAATCAAACCATCACCCTTCAAACAGAATCTCGGCCATCTACATCGAAGAACCAATGTAATAAAATATCAAGTCCGATACCATCCACCACTCGCATAGATTCTGCCCCTTTATCACCTAATCCGCAGCATTCGAACACACAATCAACAACAACTTCTAATCAAGAAATAAAATATTCAAACCGACATAAGCGTTCCGGGGACAAAATATAATTTTGTCGTTCACGAACTGCCCTAATATGAGCAATGTGTATGTAACATTCAATTTAAACTCATAACTCGTAGCGTATAGAATCCTTTATCAGTAGGTTGATATTATTTAAAGTGTTAAATTTGTTTAGATTGTTATATAAAGATGTTTCAAATAAATATAGGTAACGTTTTAAGATATAGTTTTATTTCCTCGCATATTTGGAGAAAAGCAGTATACAGGCCTCGGCAGGAATGTCATTTCGTGGATTCGTATCTATTGAAGGACTCGGCTATGCCTCGTCCTTCAAAACCATACTTGTCCACGAAATTACTTTTCCCGCCCTCTGCAGTAATATACTATTCTCCCTTTATTTTTCTTTTATATTTAAGTAGTTGGCATATAATCAGTGATCAGAATTAGGTGAGCCAAAATACCTATTCTTCGCAAGAGGACATAATATAGAGTGGTACAACCGGGTATAAAAATATATTTTTTCTTGAATAGGTACCGAGTATTTGATATTTATCCGGGTACTGGTCCTAATGGTAAACATACATGTTTTAACTTACAGTACGGGATGTTTTATGTTAGTTTGTAGTAAAAAGGGCTAGTGTGGCTAGTAGATATGGTTTATAAGGAAAGTAGGAAAAAGTGTGAAATAGTTATAACTTTTAGATTCACATTAGACATCCCGTTCTGTAAGTAAAATCATGTATGTTGAACATTCCGACTAGTACCCGAAAACATGTCAAATACCCGTATTCAAAAAAAAATATTTTTCTACTCGCTTGCAACCACTTTATATTATGTCCTCTTGCAAAGAATAGGTATTTTGGCTCACCTAATTCCAATCGCTGTATATAATATAAATATTTCACTTTCAAATATACAAAGTCTTAACGCAACAGTACCTAGAGGCGATAAGTACCTAAGCGAAAAACTCAAATAACAGAGCCGTAATCCAACGGCCAACTACCGTAAACCCTTTGTCTTCGTAATGTAACGGACAAAGGAAATTATCACCCCCGTAGAAGCACTTTTGTTTGTAAGCCGTTAACCTTGATCAGAGGGAAAGCAGATGTCGTGGGGAAACTGGAAAACTCTTGCCTCTAATGGAATTATCTAGAAAGGTTTCTTAAAAAATCTGCCAAAACGAATTTTTATACAGGTTGACTTGCAGGTTTCATAGTTCAACTTCGTTTCCCTAATATTCTTATGCTAGATTAAGTTCGTGTTGCGTAGCGATACGTTCGCGATAGCCCAAATAAGTAGCCATCTCTTGTACAGCAAGTAGTAACACTATGAAGGTTGTACAACACGCGCGTCGCATCTTCACCTCGAAAAGTACATAAATGGTTTCTTTGTTTGGAAAGTATCGAACACAGCAACACCCTGCAACGTTTCACGGAGCGTGGCTCGAAAGTATTAACTTTCAGGTGTCGAACGAGGATGTTCTTCGATTTGGTGTTGGCGAACAAATCAAACATTTCCGTGAGGAAACGCCTCGGTACCATGCCGAATTACCTGGTTTGACAAAGTTTTCATCTTTGTGGTGCTTTAGCCGGCGTGTGACTTTGTAATTTGAACCGACTGAAAGGGCGGAATTCGCTGAGTTTTCCTTGCCATCACATATGCAAAATCAATTTATTTACCGAATATTTACATTCGTTTACCCTCAGAGTTACGGCACAGTTTGTATGCTTACATTGCAATGGAAAATGTAGTAGATTATTGGAGTCAATATATTGTATTTGCATGTTCTTGAGTTTTCTGGGTTTTTAATTGTCAAGTTGAAAATAAAAATAAACGCACTACAATTGAAAATAAAATAAGCGAATTTACACTTTTATTTTAACAAAAACTTGGGACTAACATGGAAAAAGCTAGCGATAACCCGTAAAAATAGTAAATTTTCCGCTGTGGGCGCAACAAAGCGGCGGATTACACGCTGAGAGATTGTAATTAATGAGCTCTTTGAGCGCCGGTTTAATTTAGCTAAATCAGCGCCCTCATTCGTGGGCAAAAGGCTATGAAAATTAGACAACACACGCAATACGTTTAAGAAACACACTCTCTTACTTAATATTTTTTAAAACAATGGCTTTTATTCTATGTATTATGTCTAGAATGTATTTCACACCAATAAAACTATGGGTTGTTCTCTGTTGGAGGTAAGTAATAACCGCCAAAAGTACGTAAGTACATAGTTTTGGTATATATTTTACACATTTTTGGACATTAAAACATTTTTAGTTTTACTTAAATACGGCTAAACCACGTTTTTTTTAACGGATTAACATTTAGGAAGTTTCCAAGTTGTTTTATTACAGCCGCAGATTACTAACAATACAGCGATTAAATACCACTTAAATTTTCTGACTACGGGTTTAGAAAAATGCGTTAAACCAAATATTAAAATTTTGGTAAAGAGATTTTTTTTGCTATTAAGTACTTACCGACATAAGCAGGTCGATCACGTAACGCATTGTACGTACGTTAGGTAGATCTAAATGTCAAAATGTATATGGAAACATGACAGTTTTTTAAACTGTACTAACGGATTATTATTAAACCAAGGGTAAGAATATTAGAAGGACTGTTGACCACAGGTCAAAAAATAATCCCTGTAAAAACACCTCTGACCCACTTTTTCCCCAAGAATTAGCGTTACATAAATCGTTGACACTCCCTAATTAATCATCCCCATAAGCTTATCTAATTCATTCAACATCGATCGATCAACGTAGGATCGCCGGGCTCAGAGCGAGCCTCTTGAGAGGGCAGGCCAGGTTCTCCATAAAAGCTATTTCCAAGTTTCTTTTCATCGGTGTTGACTCCTGGTTGAAAAATTCTTATATTAAAAAAAAATAAGAAAGAATTTAAGAAAGTTTTTGTGAAAATTAGATATCATAGACTGCATATCCTTAAAATATTAAGGGGGTGAATTGAAAAATAATATGAAGAAATATAAAATAATTCTGTGGTGCACAAGGGACGTGATTTTTACAAGGTGTGGCGAGGACCTTATAAATGGTGTTGCTGAGGACTTTACTTACGGTGATTTAGTTCCAAATATTTTTGCGTGACCTAAGCTCTATATCTACATTTAAAAGTGAATTGATTCCACAATCAAGGAAATCACAGCAGTCAACATCACCTAAACTCAACGTTTCTAATAAGGTACTTGAACTATGTAGAATAAATACTATTTAAATCTAAGCATAATAAATAGAAGGGAACAGTTAGCAAGTCATATGAACTAATACGTAAATCTTTGTACCCATATCTCTGACAAAACGGTCCGATAATGCGGATTCAGAAAACACTCGTAGCCAGATAAACGCAATGGGTATAAACTGCTTTCAACCGTCGTCGTTTATTTCGGTCGTATACTAAGGTATTTGTATGTAGTACATGGTCATATGTATTATACATTCTTATAATATCTGCGTGAAACTGAGTGAAGCCAATAGAAAAAAAGCCAAAGTAGCCTCTCTCGTTCACGAAAGTTAAGGACAATGGAGTTTAATGTCTGGTTGTCAATATTTGAAATACACCTTCGTAGTTTTTGGTTTGGGTGTTCTAATGTCACCTCAGTTCATTTAGTTTGTTTACTTAAGATTTAATAGTTGAAATGAAATGAAATTAAATTAAATTTATTGACAAAAACATGTTATATACACGTACAGATACGAGTTGTTGTGTCCTGAGCTAGGATGCCCTGTGTTACAGGTACCCTGTAAATTAACAAGTGTGAAAATCGAAACATGCATTTGTACAGAGTAAAAGTCTATATACTTAGGTACATATATATATATATATATATATATTTATATATTGTTCTATAATCTTAAGTCATTATGTTAATAAAAATATGTAGTGTATATATATGTATTTGATGGTTTGTTAAAATTAAGATAAGAATATATAATGAATAATGAATGCTCAGCTAATTTTCATACATTTAATATTATGTGCAATGTACCAGAGTCACACATTTTATATATTGCGGAATTTATTTAAGTATAATGGCCAAGTAGCCACTAGATGTCGCTGTTACGTGTATGAGCAATCCTGAAATTCGCTGTTAAGGATTTTCCTGGAATAGGGACCGCAGTGTGATATTATTTCAATTTATATAATATACATTAGCTGAATAAATCGTATTGGTGTATGAAACATATGGAGGTGTATCAATTTTGGGACCTAGTTTTTCAATATAAAACCTGTGGGGTCAAAGGCTCAGAGAGCCATATATGCAATGCGTGGAGAAGTGACAGCTGTGTTACTAGAAATTTTGTATCTGCCTAGATGTAGGTACATTAGGGAAGTGTCTGTTCTCGTAGAGGCACACAAAACAGTAGAATAGTAAATATTAAATATCTGCACTACTTCAAAACGCGTTAGGAGACTACGTTAAGTCTGATGCGGCACAGAGGGTAAAACCTTCTGTTCGAACCTAAAAAACAGTAACACCACTTTGGTATTACTTCAACAAAAGACTTAAAACGTAACACCACGACAAAAAACCACGTAAATCCGAGACACCTTTAAAATGTTTTGAATAAGAAATCGAAGACTTTCTCGTTCTTTATTAAATGTGCAACACATAATCTTCAATGAATTCAAAAATGATTCTGGTATTTGCGACTACAAATCTTAAAATGAGTGTGACAAAATATTAAGTACTTCGTTTCATTTCATTGTGCTTAATTGAACTTAGGTACACATTACACTAATAGTCACGAACAGAGAAAACGAGTACACTTTATATCGGCTCTACTTGCTAACGGACCCGCTTATATTGGTCCTTAATGTATTTGCGACACAATAGAAGAATAGCATTGAGCATATGGAACGGTTACTATCGACAAAGTTCTTTATACGTATACGAGAAATGTTATTTCATAGCTGCGATCACTCAATCATTTAATTACGTGTGACATGTATATTAGGTACCCCGTACTAGTATGTTTACAATCACCGAAGTGCTAGGGTAAACTTACATACAATTATTAGGTACCTACCAGATTAAACAATGTAATCTATTATTTTCTTTAATCTGGTACGTAATATATATATTGGTAAGACATCTAACCTCTTTGTACTCGTATGATCGTCGGAAATGCTACAAGAGTAATGAAGATCTCATACAAGAAAGAACCCGGCAACGAGGAAAACATGACATTAAGCACTGGACTGGACTACATTACATGGTAGGTAATCATTTGTTTTTGTGATTTTAGCGATTCATTTATCCTCGGCTGATTTATGGTAGCCAAATAAATACGATAATAATATAACCAGTATGATAGGTGTATAGCCTATGGTGTATGATGAAATTACGTTTGGTGTGTAAGCGTTTCATACGTTATTTCAATTAATTACAAAACTTTATATTTGGATAAAGAGTAGATGAATATAGCGGGTAACTTTTCTATGCATGTCATTTCTCTTGACTATTTTAGCTGTTGAAATTAAATAACAGTAGCCAGGATAAAGTAAAATGTACTGATTTAGTACGTACATTAACCCAAGTAATTGCACTTTTGGCATATTTAAAGAACAAAAATCAGGGCACGCAATTTGTCAAGTTTCGGGCGTTACAACCGTAATTCTCACTAAAATAAACATCCCAGTGCTTTCAAGTCCTTGGCGCGTTCATTTCCATCCTAAAAATTTATTACAACGGTTTCCATAGTCTCGAAGACTCTGGAATAAAATAATTCTGCAACCGAATATGCTTCAAAAGAGTTTACTTATTTACTCTGAAGCGAAAGATCGCTTCACCCGCAGACTGGAAACGAGTTTCACTGTGAAATATGCAGTTTTTTGGCTTATCTAAAGAGAAGTTTCTCTGAATTGTATATTGTGTTGCGTACAATTTTAATGTTCGGATCTTATAAAATTGGGGTTAAAAGATAGTAGGTATATTTTAGAACAGCAGGAAACTATAGATACCTACCTATATTAAAATCCATTAAACAGTATAAGTAAATAAATGATTATTAGGGGCCAATTTGACAGCAATTTAATTAGGATTGTGTTATGAGTACTAGACGATGATATATTCATTTATGGGATCCTCTCATTGTACCGACAAAACTATCTACCGGATTTGACGCAAGCTCTGGATTCTGGATGTATAAAGTTACTGGACTACAAGAAAAATCCCGAAGGGTTCGAAATGTGTGCTCCGTTATTACAATTAAACAGTTCGAGGGTTAAAAGAGTTAGTAGTATAATTTTAAATATGTTTCTAACCATTCTAAATCATTCCTTTACATGCGCTGTGCTATATTTAGCGATTTGTCAGATGGACAGCGTGGCATCATCAGGCACCCTTTTTTGCTTTCCTGGTGCGGAATCACTACGGAACCATAAAATAGAACCTTTTAGCCTCATATCACTGAGTCCTTCCCGCGTCCTTTCTGCAAATCTATTGTGTCCACGCGAGCGGGGATTCATTTATTTCAGCTATCAAGAACAAACGATAACACTGAAAAAGGAGTTGCAAAGACCAAGAGTAATGACCTTTGCAACTCCTTTCTCAGTGTTATCTTTTGTACTTACTTCTAATCAAATTTACCTTGGAACAAAAGGGAGGTCAGGGTCCCGTGAAAACACATTATATTTATTAAATAACCAAATTAAAAATAGAGAGATTTGAGATCTAAAAAAACGTACATATTGAAAAAATATGGCAACCAACTCCTACTGCTCCGATCCGGCCAAATTTACTAAAGACATCATAACTATTCAATATATAAAAAACGTTGTTAAAATCGATACGGAAATGGCCGAAAGTTCGTATACAAAATACCAAAATGTATGGGTAATTTGCTAGGAAAACTGAAGAATACATATTGTGATTGTGCAGTAAAAGTGTTTAACGCTCCCAAATAGTTTTTCAGCCGCAATAAAATAAAGTCCATAAAAATCTGTATTCGTAAATCTCAAAACTGCTGCGAATGACTGTGAGCTTTTAATTTGTGAAAATAACGACGACGGCAGCAGTGTTGAAATCGTGCACTCTCGTAACGTATAGTCTATTTTTTTCAGGAAATCGCTTTTCGGACGGGGTCAAATGTGAAGCTTATTTTGCGAGAGTTGGGGGTACCTATTCGTAATATATGATTTAGAAGGATACCATTTTCCGATGGTAACAAGTAATATTTTTTTATATTGCCGATGTCCTCGGTAAGCCATGGATAAATAGATTTTATATGCCATCGGAATTCCACATGTAGCACAAAATGAGCACAATATTGGTCGCATCTACCATACGTTATTATCCGAAGAAATGCTTCTGTACATTTTTTTCTTAGATGGAATACAAGTTTCGTACTCACTATATCTATGAATTAAATAAATATCAGTTACCTTATATAATTAAATACTCTGTCTGTATATTTGCTTGTCCGTTTGCGTTAGTACGTTCTGACGTTTAAACCGCCTAACGTATTTTGATACATTTTGGCCGAATGTAGTTAGTTTGAGTTCCACAAAATACGTAAGGATACATTCTACGTCGGAAACAATCCCCTCAGGGAGTAAAACAGCCGTGGACAATGTACGGAAGTGCGTTTAACAAGACTTCCTAAGGAAGTGGTGCCATTGGCATAGCTACTCGTACTATAGCGAGTCATAATATCATAATAACATAAAATGGGTACCTATTTGTGACAAAACTTACAGGTATAATCTCGCTTTACGCTTCTTTTGTAGAGATCTTTTTATAAATTTAACCTCATTCTTTCTTGTCTTGTAATTTAGAACAAATCTAACTTTTCAATACCGTCCATTAACTGGAGTACTCGTACTCAAAAGGTTGAAATTAGATGAAAGTTAGCGACCGCCGCAGCAAACAATCCTATTTTGTTATACACTCAAGAGCAAAAGATTTACCAATTTTTTTTTAATGTCCCGAAGATCTTGATGACTCATCCGCAACTCATCCTCAAGATCCCTAATGACCTGACCACCAGGAACAACACCACCACACGCAAAGATCAAGTACCTAGTGATAATATTATGGTTGAGATCTTAGTACCTAGAGGTACGGCTGCTCCAAATATGAGCAAGACATTTAAGAAATTTAATTTACATTTTGGTTATAAGCGTGCATTTTAGGAACGTGACATACCCATTTAATGTAATATTTAAGAGTTTATGTAAAGACTGACTGACCTTTTTGTCTTCTATCTATTCCAATCTGAATGGAGTCTATCAGACATGCACGTTTTTTATGTGCAAAATAAGCAAATTAATCTTATTGGTGCCAACATCTTGAAACTTGAGTTAAGCTTATTATAAGTTTTGATTACCAAATGAACAAACCTGTTACATTTTGCTTAGCTAAGAAGCTACTTACAGTACTTACACAGTGAAAGCTTTGTTAAGGCATAACACATACGATTTACGACATACGACAATTTTATACAATTTGTCTGAAATTTGGAAACTGTCTATGAATTTTATTGCTTTTATGTATATACTATTAATGATTTTCATGCAGATCAAGTAGTCCTGAGAAGTAGTAAGTTTCTTGATATAAATCTGATCCTGCACCTACTCATCGGTAGTAGATTCCCTTTCAATCATCTGCGTGTATCACAAATATAATAGGTATTTGTAGGAAAGTACCTATAGGTTATACATATACTTACATGTCTTATGGGGCTTCTAGACGGGCTATACTTTTCCGGAAATGTGTGGTCGGCAACTATGCGCGTCCCTCTCTTACTCACATGTTAGACAGGGACACCAATAGTTGCCGGCCACATATTGCAGTGAAAATATGGCCCGTCTAGAAGCCTCTTTACATAGGTACACAAACAACACATATATTTTATATTTTGTACAGCTAAAATTACCATCACAATTTGTCATAGTTACTTACGGCCGTATTCATAAACGTGCTACAAGCCTATTTTAACTAAAATGACGTTAAAATTCCTTTGTATCCTATCTGTCACTTTGACATTTGTTTTCGTAAGAAAGGGACAAAACACATTTTATTGAGCAGAGGCATTTTAAGTTTTATGAATTAGGGGGTTAGGGAATAGTAGGTACTTTGTGCAACGAAGTCCGTAAGAGACTCCGCATCTGGCGCATTTTGGGAGACATGAACAATAAATCGGCCAGTGTCCTCGTTTCCGTACTTGCGGACCTTGTCCAAGTCGGGGTGTTTATATAGTGTCGCACAACTCGCGGGAGATTCATGAACCAACTTTTTTTCTTTAGGTTCTATAACCTTTTCGGACGGCGTTAATTCTGAGGGACTTAGGCTACGTTTTGCTGTAAGTATTTGCCTATTCTTGTCTTTGTACACCTGCACCTGTAGACTCCAGGGTTATTTCAGGGCGATACCTAACCTAAAAATCGAACAGACTAAGGCCTCTAACAGACTGGAGCGGCCTGGCCGCGGCGGTCAATAGTAAACTTGTTTATTCCATTTATATTTCAGTCATTCGCTAACAAATTAACTATTGACCCCCACCGCAGGCCGCGCCAGTGTGATGCAGGCTTTACTCAACGCGCTTGTGTCAATCCTAATGGTGCGTTTACACGCTTGCCAAGCCACCGCGGGAGACCAAGTGTACATTTTTATGTCATGCATATGTTAAAACAAATAATAACAGACACAATGTTATTAGTTTATACTTTAATCTAGAAATTACATAAACACCACTTACAGTCCTACAAAAAGAAAGATAAATCAACGGATTATTTAGGGTATGTTAAGAATATTAGTTACTGAAGGGCGAAAGCGGCAAAGTTTGACTTATTTGGCTATAACCCAACGGTATCTGCCCGAGACCACTTAATGCGGAGCCGGCCATTTCGATCAATATTAACTTATACCCATGCTGACTGGCTGGGCATTTTTAGTTATGTGGCGAATGTTACGATCTACAAACCCTAATAATACGTTAGGTTATAATAGGTGTATTTTCAGAGTTCGTTTCAAGAATACTTATTCAAGCAAATACGAAGAAAAATGAGCAAAAAGAGAAAATGAATAGTAAGTGCTTGTTATCTGATGTAATTGCTTTCAACTACACAAAATGACAAGAAAAACACCATGTTCTCTGAAAATTTGAAACGGCTTCGGGAAAATAGAATGAGGGTTTGTAAATACCCCCCCCACTGTCATATTTTAGTTTCAATAATATCCCTATCAATAACTGTACATATATCCTAGTACATCAACTATGTCAATAAGAACGCAGCTTTAAAGATTACAGTTGCATGAGGTGTATTTTTTTAATATAGTGACGTATTCTAACCATTATTTTACGAGACGTGAGCAACTTTCTCATGTTTCGTTTCCGTCATAGTTTATTTTGACCTCCAAGTACTATAATTCTGACGTACTAGAATTGTAGGAAATGGATATAATTGGACCCCGGCGCCTCGAAGGCTGCATGGATTCTGAGAAACGATCGACGTTTACAAGCTTGCCATCGACTGCAAGCGTCTTACGGCTCTACACTCGCCCTTGCTGGACTTTGTTCTGAATGTCGAGTTTTAATATTTATGTTAGATATATGTACAAACTTTATTTATGTGAGGATAAACACCTTACTTAGTTCTTAAAATTATTTAATACCGTTATACTGTTAATACAAATATATGAAGTGTAACTCTGATAGATAACTTGTTTATTTAGTTTGTTTGGATATTGAAAATTGCACATAATTGTATTTACCCGCGTATGGTTCTAATCCAGTACCAATATAACAGCATTTATAAAATAGTATGAGTACATATACAAGTTATAGTATATAAGGTGCTTCCAAATTAGATATCAATACTTTAAGATACGTTAACTTACATCAAAATTAATTTACTTTAAATAGGAAAAAAGAAAACTTTTTATATCACATTTTTATTTTCATTTTCTGAACAACATAATTAAATTAAAGTTCTGCCCAAACATAATCATCCACAAGGTGGTTATCACTTTCTGTCAAGGCAGCGTCCTTGTGACATTTATTTTAGCTTCATTTATCATGTTAAGTGGCCAGTTAAGTGACAGTCAAGAGGTACGATAACCAAAGAAGTCTTTATCATTGAATACTGATTATCTCATTAACAGTGTGTTAATACGCGGCACAATTGTTTTCCTAATTTTCTCCTAAAACTAACATAAACTTTAAATTAGTTTTATACTTAAGTTAGAATTGTAAGGACGAGTACTATCAGCTCTGAAAGTATTGGCATCTAATTTGAAAGCACCTTATAGTACAACGTGTTAATAAAATAACGCAAAACCTGAAAACCGTTTGTTCAGAATCGAGCATAGAATGCGAAAAAAATAAAAAAAAAATTTTTGACAAGATTTATTTTTTACATTTGTATGGAGTGTTGGCCGACTGGGGCGACCTGCTCCATACAAATGTAAAAAATAAATCGCGTCAAAAATTTTTATTATTATTTTTTTCGCATTCTACTCTCGATTCTGAACAAACGGTTTTCAGGTTTTGCGTTATTTTATTAACACGTTGTATAGTACGAGTCTAACCCTGACGTTTTACGTCCATCCGCCATCATTTGCTGTAGGTATACTAGGAGACTTACAAATAAAAAAAAACCTTGTAAGTTTTATTTATTATTTTCACTTATCTTTGTCTTTAGACAGTTAGTAACACATTGTTACTAGGCAGCCCTCTACATGTTTTCATTGCTCGTGACTGCATGATACCTTACCAAAATATTTTACTGCCAACAATGGGTGTCATTTAAAAGCACCACACCGCCCCGAAACGTCCCCAGTCGACGTAATATTTTGACAGGCCACATTAGGTTGACAGACGTGCTGTGAGCGGAACTCATAAATCTAGAGGTGCTTACTCCTGGAACGTTTCAATTTGCGTGTACACTTTCTCTGTGTCTGACCTGGTTTTCAGCGGCACGCACAATTTCAACAAAGTCTACATTGTATGTCTGTATTTCTGGGGAAGGAATATTACTGCTTTTAGCAGAACCCTTAAAAATACATGTATATTTCGAGACTCGTCATGACTATTATTAGTAAATCTTGGAGCATGATTTTGGTTATGTGACGTGTATCAGTTTGAGTATATGTCCACTGCGTTTCTTTCAAGCCTTTGACTCCGAGATAACAAATATAATAGGTACCTACCAAATTCGGCCTCATATGGAATGTACACTGCTATTTCAATGATTTCACCTGCAATTTACCTTTTATTTTTTTCTTAGCATTTGGAAAGTGTGAAAGTTTGTTAGGTTGGTTTCAGTTTTTTGACGGTGTATACACAATGTATTCTGAATAAACGTTACACGGAGTAAAACAAGGGTATTTCCTTATTAAAATCAACGCTACCCATGATTCTAAATAGGAAAAACCAAATTTGTGTATTCTGAGAAAAAATTACAAGGTACACTTTATATTGAAAACGCTCACCGGCAATGTGAATCCTGCAGTTAACACGTCAGACAGCCGTATTGTTCCCGCAACAATACAAGCCAGGTTCGCTTCCGTCGAACGTCGCGTTGTAATTTTATTTCCTCGTATATTTTTTATGTTTGAACTTTATATTCCACAAAACAAAACTGCTTTTGATTGAACATCTACACTAAGTAGGATACGCGGTCGCGGAAGCAGTTTAATATAGTTTAAATGGTCGTACTCATTTTGATGAATCGTGCGTTGTCAGAAGAACGATGATGTTTTTGGGTTAAAGTTAGATCATTTAACAGGCGCCTTATGAGCACGTCTATATCTAAACAACTAAAGAGATTCCACTGCCTGCGATCCACTAGGCAGGTTCTCTGTCCCTATTCTGTCGGCTATGTGTAGCACTACGAAAAGATTGGCAGTGAATGGATTAAAAATATATATTTAAATATCATCTGATTTCGGGTAAAAGCGTTATAATGACAGCAACTTTTTTACTGTCATTAAAGTGCAATCATAGAATCAATGTTGTCAAAATAAGAGAAAAAAACAATCAAGTACGTGCCGGGCCACGCGCAGTACCTACAGGGTAAACATATTTACCTGCTAATCCTGTACGTAAATATGATCTAAATGTCACTTTGTTGTATGGGAGAATGACAGTTGTTGTCCGTTGTCCTAACGCTCGTTCAAAAAGTTACGCGATTATCCTCTGTTTTATAATACTAACTTAATAATGTATCTGAACAATTTTCAATGGAATTTGTACTGTAATTTGCATACCGGTGTACATGTTTGTTGGTCGACTATTACTCGTTAACTTGGACTGCCATGGTTTTCCTTCTTTCATTATCGAACCAACGAGCGAAGCGACCGAAGTTCTATGCTTCAGCTTGGGCCGAAAGTCGTTTGTCTGTCCGGCCGGTCCGGTGTCTGTCTCGCCGTTCTCCTCTACGGGTCGCATTTCTTAACCGATTTTCGTGAAATGTTGTGAGCACGTTCGTTAATTATATAGTTTTTTTTGTCGAGTCACTTTTTCGAAATTCAATTTTTTTAAAGACAGGCTCACGAGTTCTACTGCTCACAGAGAGCCACTAGTGTACTTATCGGACCAGGAGCGAAGCCAACGAAGTTCTATGCAAGGTTGGGCTGAAAATCGGTTTCTGTCCGGTGTCCGGTATTTTCTCAACCGATTCTCGTGAAATTTTGTGAGCAGGTTCGTTATTTGTAAATAATGTTTTGAATGCTTAATATTATCCATCTGTACCATTCTGTGCATCGAAAAATGGTTTCTATAAACCCCACAATATATTTGTACGAGATATCCAGCAACACCCCCATATTATCGAAGAGATGAAGAAAAAAATACATCACTTTAAATATAGGGAAGGTGTCCAAAACACCATGTGTTTTTTGTTTTAGAATAGAATAGAATAGAATCCTTGTTGACTACGGAACCCTAAAAAATAAGTTTGATGCAAGGTCCTTGAACGTGCAGTGCAATACATGAGTATTTTGTAGGAGATGCCCCGAGGCACGCGAAGTAAGACACTTGTGAGGTAAGTTATTCCCAACTCTTGCACAGCTTAAAGATCTAATAAAACGAATTTTAATATTCATGAAATACTCGACAAGCGCTGTATTTTGTTCCGAAAAATTTTGGAATGCCAGATATTATTTACACATAAAAAGTTTCCGTTTTCCATTTACTAACGAGTATTAGAGAGTAGTAATACAGGATCCACCGGTGTGTTTTTTTGTATAATAAATACTAATTGTACTGTGAGCTGTACAAACTGAACTCACGAACGTATGATTTTTTTTTACTTATAATAAGTGAGTCGACAAAAAATCTTCTTTATTCGAACCTGCTCACAACATTTCACGATAGTCGGTTGAGAAATACAACCTGTAGAGGAGAACAGCGGGACAGACACCGGACACCGGACTGGACGCCGATGGACAAACGATTTTCGGCCCAAAAGGATGAAGCATAGAACTTCGTTCGCTTTGCTTGCTCGTTCGATAAATAATTTATAATATAAGTATGAAAGATGAAACACACGGTTATAAAAGAAAGAGAGTAACTTTTTTAGCATATTAGAAATAGAAATAGATGTGTTTATTGCGTGTCACATTATACATGGTGAAAACAATAAAGGTATACATGTGACGCCCTGCAAACAAATGAGAGGAATTAATCAAATTATATCATAAGTTGATCGGACCACCCAATAAATCGGAAAGGTTTATCCCGGAAGCATAAGTTTCTCAAAATTTTTTTTTTTTATGATATAGGAGGCAAACGAGCAGACGGATCACCTGATGGTAAGCGATTACCGCCGCCCATGGACACTTGCAACACCAGAGGTGTTCTGAGTGCGTTGCAAAATGTAGTAATTCTGAAAGCCAGCAACTAAATATGTATTGTATCTGCTTAATTCGTATAAATATATACATACTAGCTTCTGCCCGCGACTCCGTCCGCGTGGAAATCGTTTATATCGCAGCTCCATACAAACTTCAACCCCCCATTTCATCCCCTTAGGGGGTGATTTCCAGGATGAAAACTATCCTATGTCCTTCCCCGGGATTCAAACTATCTCCATACCAAATTTCGTCGCAATCGGTTCAGCGGTTTAAGCGTGAAGAGGTAACAGACAGACAGACAGACACACTTTCGCATTTATAATATTAGTATGGATTAGTAAGGATAGTATGGATATGTAGGTTAATTTTAGTAATATATAATGAAAAACAAACACTCCTTTTTGTTGTCATTCGAGTATAAATTAAAAACTATTCGTCGGGATACGGTTTCCAGAACAGTGGTGTTTTCAAAGAAAGGACCTTTCGGTACTGTGCAGACTTTTAGCGATACCTACTCAAATCAAAATGTGTTGTTTAGTTTGTGTATAAGCATCGTACTCGTAGAAGAGTATCTACAATAATCTTCTAAATATGCGTTGCGAAATAGGGAAGTTTGTTTAAGAAATATAAGAAATGGTATTTATTTATTTTATTACACATATATTTCAGTCTATATATTTAGTACTAACTCAATGTTTATTTTAGGGTAAAAACACAATGGCTACTTAGATACTAAACCGAATGTACGCAAAGCAGTGGAATAAGCTTAGTTTTTTTTAATAATTTATTAGTTACTTACGTTTTTGATAATAAATTTGTGTTGACATGATTTAACTACTTTGTACGGCAAAAATATTTTTGATCAAGATATGTACTATTTCAGTGTTGTGACGTTTCCCGCGAGTATAGTGTATTTATTTCTTCCATTTCTAGGTTGTTCGTGTCATCGGGTAGGCTCTTAGGTCAGATACAAAACACAACTTGACCCAAAGTTTCCTCCCTCATTTTTGCTTCGATAATAGTAAAAAAACCGGAAATGCAATCGCATTCCGGGCCTCTCTCTGTAGCCATTCCTCTAATCCCCTCAAAGGGAGTGAGCTCCGGTCGTTGGCAACTCCTGAACTGATTTATTTCGTATTTCGAGTACCTACCAACTTTGTCTTCGGGCTTCATTAATTAAAGCAAGATTTTTTTTGATTCATACTTTTTGTTTGGATTAATAGTTGGCAAGGTGTTTCATTGTATAGAATTTGGTCTGGCGATCACTTAAAACGAGAGATTTTATAATACTTTTCTGAGAAGAAGAGATTGTTATTTTATGCTCCATGAAAACTTTCATCGAATGATAGGATTCTGTAGGGCAAATTGTAAAAATATCGTTTGAAGATCGTCAGGTTTAGCATAAAGAGTAGTGGCGATAGTAACCCAGATTACGAAGCTGACGGTCCTGGGTTCAAATCCCAAGGGCAACCAATTTGCGTGATGTCTATGAATATTAATTCTGAGTCTTGGATGTTATTTTTAAGTATATACATATAGCAGTAAGAGGGTATCGATACCATAAGCCTTATTGTGGGTCTAGTTCGATTGGTGTGAGATTGTCCCGTAATATTTGTTCAGTTAAAATTATTGCACATATCTCAAATTCGACCGTCGTCGGCCATGAGAGAAACTCAAAAATATATGAATTCAAATTTGAAATAATTTTCCTTATATAATGAAGCTGGTGGCCCGATACTAACCCCCACGTCATAAATCTCACCCGAACATAAATTCTCTGAAATCTAGCACTTTGATCGATAAGCTCAACCGCATCACATACAAATCAAAAGGGTGGCCTTCCCAAGGATTTATTTCTCCAAATGGTCGGACAAAAATTTAACAAAAACTGTATTTGGCATCTCGCCAAGTCGGAGCCTCCGCTTATATACGAGGTCGGTAAATCTTCCCATGGCATTAATACCAGGGCCCTGGGAACTATCGAGATAAGATTAACATAACTGAAGCCTCGTACATATGTGTATACAAATATCGTGTACATACAATATGCAAAGAAAAGTTTACTGGTCAATCAGCTTACAAACGCAGCATTTTTAGCGTTTCTAGTTAATAAATCATTCATAAATACAGCTTTATTCGAAATTCAAAAACGCCGTGGTTGAAAGCTGATTTTTTTACATGCAGGTATACTTAGCTTTCGGTAAAGTATTCTAAACACAAGTGTAATATTATCATAATAAAGAATTACATTGGTAAAAAAACATCTTTACTTATGCAAGAATGCTAATAAAATCTGCTTTTAGTATATTTTTCTTGCAAGGCTTCGTCTGACTAATTAATATCATGTTCGACGTAATTTCTCGTTACGTTTAAAACTGGTGGGTGTAATTAGGATATTGATATCTTAACTCTCGCCTTTGTTGCTGAAACACTATCAATGTCGGAGATAATTAATACTCGTATATATTTACATAGGTACTTAGTTAATGTCATCCGAGGGGTAATCACGTAACGTTTTGAACGCGCGTTAGGTAGATCTGTCATTTTTCCATATCAAAATTGACATTTAGAATCTACCTAACGTACGTACAATACGTACCGTGATCGACCTGCTTATTATAGGACAGAAACAAACTTAGGGTCGACGACAAAGAAACCTATGTTTACCCTTTCACTTACTACTTTATCCCAATGTAATAAGGCGAAAAATGTATTAATAGCTTTAACAATACAATAACGGCGACAGTAAAACACAAATTACTGTGTTATTGAAAATATGAACTCCAACTTTAATATAGGTACCTAATTGAATATTGAATGGCTCGGTGTCTTGGTTATGAGAATTACGCTGGTTTTCACTTTAATCAATTTGTATGAGCTCGACGAAACTTATTATCGTGATAATTTTTAAAAGTGCGTGATAAATTGTCGACGCATGGGTTGAAAGAGAAATCACAGCAAACCAAATTTAATACGCAAGTACATTATAGTAAGAGTAATAATTAAACTGGTTTAGAATAGTGACGCAAAACGAATTACATGATGACATGACATAAATGTACCTACTTAGGTACCTATTGTTAAGATCTGTACAAAGTATGGTTACAATAAATGTTATGACTATGAAAAGGTCAATTAATATAACTTATCAAAATGTATCTTAACGGTAATAAATAATAATAAATATTTGAGTTTTACTTACCCGCGACGCGCATAAGTGAGTACCAGAACTTTACACATCACTTCAATGTTACATTACACTATCCATTACATTACGATTCCTACTTAGTGAGCAATGGGTAAACAATCTAATCACATCAAAGGACTACTTCTTAATACAGTTACTGATACACTTTTATATAGTTATTCATTTTACGTTTTATATAAAAGTAGGTAATGCTAGGTACAAAGCATTGTTTAAAATTTTCTTGAATCATTCCACAAAACGAATACACATTATGTCATAATTTTCATCACTCATCTTCTCTATTTGCGTATCTGCATTCAAGTTTATGGCTGTTGTAACTTCGTTAGTTTGCGCGGGAAACGGGGGGAAAAGAAAATGGCCACCGGGGTGACGCGGCAGCGACGCTTTCCGAGGAGCTACTAGCGATTCTGGCACTGGCAGATCGCTTCGCTTATGCGCCGCTCTATGCGCAATCTGTCGCCCACGCTTTGGATGCACTGTCAAACTGAACAGACTTTATTTAATTGTTCTCTATGGATTAGTAGTAAAATCTGGATGCGTTTTACCGCAGATCAGAAAATATTCCAGTAAGTATCTATATCTAAAGTGTACAACACGCAAGTAACGTGTATTTTACGTCAAGGTCGTAATTACCATCCTAATTTTAATCGATGAAATTTTAAGGATAGTAGAATAATTCCATCGATTAAAATTCCATATATAATGATACTGTTTTTTTTGTACTTTCTAATATATAGTCAATTGATTTACCTTAAACTGCCTACCTGCACTTATAAATTCAAGCATTTTTGCTAACTTGAACGTTTTTAACCGCCTCGATCAATTCGCGTATATTACCCGTAACATTTAAGTCAATTAATTCTTGCATCTACTTGTCACGCATTGACAACTTATCCATATTATCCATACTACCATACTGATATTATAAATGCGGAAGTAACTGCCTGTCACCTTTCACGCTTAAACCGCCCAAGTTGGGCCCACCCAACCAATTGAGATGAAATTTGGTATAGAAATAGTTTGAATCCTGAGAAAGGACATGGGATAGTTTTTATTTCGGGTATCATCCAATGAGGGGTGAAAGTTTGTATTGGAGCTACGATATAAACGAGTTCCACGCGGACGGAGGTTGGTTTATGAAACTATTATTTCAAGGTTTTAGGTTTATAAATTTAAACAATCATTACAATTCATTTTTGTCAAAAGTTAATTCCCAAATAATTGTTATTAAGCAAAACAAAAAAGTTCGTTTTAGGCAACTACGAGTTAAATCGTGTTAGGCATCGATAATCCATCCATACTAATATTATAAATAAATCTGTCTGTCTGTCAATTGAGATTAGATATGGATATAGTTTAAATCCCGGGGAAGGACATAGAAATAGGGGTGAAATGGATGGGGGTGAAAGTTTGTATTGGAGCTACTATATAAACGACTTTCACGCGGGCGGAGTCGCGGGCAGAATTTAGTTGAATTATAATTATAACAATTGGTCCCTGATGATGTAGGTAGTTTTATCATTTCATGGTTCACTGCACTATCGTTTAAGTTAATCTTAATAGGTAATAATAAAAAGGTTAGACGCCTTTTAAATATGGGTAATAGGTAACTCACAGAATAGAACATCTATTTTTAAAGCTGCGTAGGTACAATTAACACTACGCCTAAATGAACCGGGCACGTGTAGGGACTTACAGTAGGCATTTAATAGTACATTGTGATACAAGTGAGGTACGTTGATAACTACACCAGAGAGGCGGAATTATCACGCGAGCCGCAGGTGAGCGTGATAAGAGAGCCGAGAATGTAATTATCAAAGCTCACGCGTTTCATACGACGTTTTTCAACACATTTTGCGAGAAAAAAATCCTTTTCATAAGATGAAAGTTTATAGGCCTGCCAAGTTGTTTTCTTTAATTATTTATGGCAACAGGTTTTTACTCACATATTGTATACATCGCCAAGAATTTCCAATGGCGTCCATTATATTTATCACTTATAGTCACCACGAGTGAACATCCTTGTTAATAACCAAACACGCATTAACAATGTTTACAAATATCTGTGAAATAACCTATAATGGCGTGCAACTGTTTTTATTTGTGAAGTTTTTAGATGAAATCTCTAAACAGCCAATACAAAATAAAATAAATATTTTCGTTTTAAAATGTTATGCCTACTTATGAATTCATGTAAGGTGTTATCAAAAGTGAATAGTTTTACTAAATTAAACGTTTCTAATATATCATATCCAAAAAGAAATAGTAAATTAATTAACAAAAAGGATCTAATTTGTTTAGTCGAGTAAGAATCCATTTGCCGAGAATTAAAAAAAAAGCTGTACATTCTGTAGAACCCGGTTAATTTAAGAATGCACCGTGTTCATGCATAGGTACATCTTGCTGCAAGGTGCCAACGTGACTTAATCGGGATATAACCATAACACACGTGTGTCGTAATGTTATAAAACACGCGTGTTTAATATCCAGGATTATGAGCCTAAAAGCGGCACAATAAGAAGTACGTTACGAGCAAATGTGTTGAAAAAGATTTAACAGCATAACACAATTAATGGTACGAGTAGGTAAACTTTATCATCACATTCTCTTACCCGAGAACAGGGATCAAGCCAGCTTTGATCCTGCCCTCCTATACCTGCTTTTAGTTTTCTATTTTTAAATATATGTTTGTTTTTGACGACCGGTTAGCCTAGTGGGTAGTGACGCTGCCTACGAAGCTGGGTTCGAATCCCGGTAAGGGCACATATTTGTGTGATAAGCATGAATATTTGTCTCTGAGTCATGGAAGTTTTCTATGTATTTAAGTACATATTTAGGGTAAAACCCGGATAGATGCCCCACTGGGATAGGTGCCCCAATTCCTAAAAACCTAACTTCCCAATATCGCAGCACTGAAATAGTAGGTTATATAGGATGCGCCAGCGCCACCCACCTCAGTCCCCCGCAAGCAGCTGCAAGGAATGAACGCGTCTCGTGTGTGTGCACCGATATCTCCGCGTGACTCGAAAAAAAGTTGGCAAAGTGTGGAACGTAAGTATTTGTTGAAGCATTACTTTTGAACTTTTTGATTCTGTTTTATTATATCAACACACTGATATGTTAAGTACATATCTAACTGCCTATACTCGCTCCATTGTGTTTATTTTAGTCAAAAAATGGATAGATGCATATCGAAAAGGATAGCCGCCCCGAATTTTTCGAGGTATAGTTGCCCTTAGGGGTATCCATCGAAACCGCTGAATTTACTTTTTTTGAACTAAATAACTTACTTTTTCTAATCGATTCGTACTAGTAGGTATATTGTAAATTTACAAAGTTTTAATAATATTTGTTGTTTTTTTTATAGGCTCGAGTTATCTTGGAAGGAAGAGCAACTACTCGCCGCTTTCCATCCAAGAAAGAAATGATGTTGATTTGTTTAAAAAAGTATTATTACGAGACCAAATAAACATTTTATCATAAATATTAACTTATATTATTCCATAGGGCATCTATCCTTCTTTGCATTTTGATTCTGAGGCATCTATCCATACCTGCGAGGCGTCTATCCTCAAAAACATGCTCTCGAATAACTTAAATTCTACAAAAACTGTAATTATTAGGACAACAGCAACAAGTCATAGGGAAAGAAAAAAGATTAGACTAGCTTAATTCATTAAAATTATTCATGAATAGTTCAAGTTTTCGGAATTATGAGGCAATTTCAAAATGTGGGGCATCTATCCGGGTTTTACCCTATATCTATTATATATATATCACTCTTGTACCCATAACACAAGCCTAACCTTAATGAGCTTACTATGGGACTAGGTCGATTTGTGTAAGATTGTCCACTAATATATTTATATTTATTATTATTATTTATTAAAAATGTAAATAGTTTTCCTGGATACGTAGTTACTTGTGTTTTGGCGAAGGTCTTATATGTAAGTAATTATTTATTTGGTTTAGTTGTTCGCTCAAGGACGAGTGGCTGACATAAGAGCTATGGGACATCTGTATGAGTAAAATGTATCCATATTTTTAAGGCCCATTTACATGATGCATATAATATTACTAAATGTGATAGGTTATTTTCAGCACCAACGGAAAGAAAGGGGATGGCCTATTCTAATACACCCACACACTAAGGTAAACGCACCAGTCATGTACATTCTCCTGTTACGGACCGTTTAAACAACGCCTATAAAAATAAGCAAACCCTAACGATTTTTTCCACCGGTAACGCTTTTTGCAAATGGCAACACTTCCCGCTACCAAATGTTCAACATTTAACAGGTAACAGCAATTTTGTTTGCCTTTGAATAGTTAGAATTGCTATAGGTGCCTGGATATAGGTATTGTTTATGATTGGTTCAACCAATGATACTAATTCCAGTCATTATTTGTCCATTACTGGATTTGCTTCAGTTTAGATTTTTTTTTTTTACTATACAGTCGGTAGTTTTGCGTTGACACCTTCCCTGTTCCCATTCATTATTCAAATCGTATTACCTGGTCCCGTCAACAACGCAACAAAGAAACTCGGGATTTCATCCCGTCCAGCAATATACAATATCAGTCCATGACTGGTTGTCCATAACTGGTACAGTCAAAATGCAATTCACTTACCGAAAAAAAATGTTTCTTTTTTTTCGGACTTTATTTATTATTGAAATTACATGCTTTGTAAAGATTCTTGAGATTTAATTATTGAGAATTTTCAGTTTTTTTTATTTTATTTTGGTGTCCATGAGTAGATGTATGTCTACATATAAGTACAGTACAAGCTTTGCTTAGTTTGGGACTAGGTCGATTTGTGTAAAGAATGTCCCCCAAATATAACCATAATTTAAATATATATATATATATATATGTATAAAAATATTTATATAGATGAGTGTCGATGAATGGAGTATGTCCATAGATGGGTTTCCATTATTGAATTTTGGCTGACCATAAATAACTAGTTTTCTAAAATGTTTCTGTTAGTTAAAATTACGTTTTTAAGTGGTATGATAAAACTAAATAATCAAAATTTATTGGCCAAACTGTATTTATAATAACTTCTTAGCAATCCAAAATTTATCAGTGGGATGAAAAATAAATTAAATTCCTAAAACTAAGTATTTTTCCTTATAGAGTCCATGACTTCTTACCTTACATGGGGATAGGGTTGAATTGTGTTGTCAGCCATGGACTACTTAATCTTTAAACCACAATTGCTAGAATTGTAATTGTGCAATTTATTTTTATGTGTTCTACCTCTTTCTTTTGAGAGTACACGCGTGAGTTTGTGTATGTATGTAATAGGTAAGTAACACCATTATCATCATCACATCAGCCGAAAGATGCCCACTGCCGGACATAGGCCTCCCTCAAAGTGTGCCACAATAACCGGTCCTGCACCATCCGTATGCAGCGGACTCCCGCGACCTTGTCAGGAGTGTTCTTTAAAATAATTATATATTTTGTCGTAGGACGCCTTGAAATCCAGTCAACCTTGTGGGGGATCTACCCACGCTGCGTCTGCCGGTACGTAGTCGCCTCTCGGGAAGGTAAGTACGAGTATAGTGAGATAGAAATGACAGGGGAACTGATCAATGGCGGCGCATGATCATTTCAACACGATAAACATCTATGAAAAATCGAAATAGAGTTCGTTTAAAAAATATATTCAGACGTGACGCATGAAATCCTAAACTGCAAGCTTATACAAGTTTGCAAAGAAAGAGAATCGAATTCAAAATATGGGATTTACTTAGTGACGAACATCAAAAGACTCAAAAATTGATGCAATTTTTCTGAAGTGAATGTATTTTTGAATGTATAAATAAATGAAACTCACATAAAGAATTCCGGAACTCACACACATTATCTTATCTTATCAGCATTTTATCATAGATAGTATTGTATGAATTCAGGTCAATGAAAACCTTAAGCCAAACAAATAAGCCAAATAGTATGATCGATATGACATTAACCTGGCGCAAAAAATATGCCTCATACATATACATAATAAGCATGTCGTATTTTAGGTAATCCTCCACAAATTAACATGGGAACCGATATAATTTTTAAATATGGGTCTATCCACATAATCTAGACTAGATATATAGTAGGCGAATATGCTGATAATGATGATGATCACTATCTAATTTGTATTGAATACTAATATGATGTTTTGAATTCAAGATGGAAGACTCCATACATGCCATAAACACATAATCTTGGGAGTTGCAAAGATGTGTCAAATAATGTTAGCCGTTAATTTTTCATTACATATTGATGTGCTTATTTTAACGAGACAGCTTTTGGGGTTTTGAATATTGAATAGGTAGGTACTAGATGCCAAAAAAACCCCTAGTACTTTTTTTTGTAAACGTAGATTAGCCATCGTTAATTTTCAACAGGACAATAGTTTGACAGTCTGACAGTGCAAACGTCGTCGGTACATGTACGTACGTACTGTATGTAGTTGTCGAAGGGGAAAACATCTTCCCTGCACTTCCTATACTTACCTTAGAATAGAAGTGTAAAGGGCTATATTGATCTATATTAAATGCATAATGTATTTAAGGTAATTAATTTGATAAGGATTAATGCTGTATTGCTTAAAATCGCTTCGTAAATAAGCCATTATTTCTCGTAAAAAGTAAAGGATAAAATGGTTATTGTGGTTATCCCTAAGAGATAGACATATACCATTGGTGACTTTTTTGAAATGAAATGAAAATGAAAATGAAAATGAAATGAAATGAAAATATCTTTATTGAGACAAAAAAAGCAGTAACATAAATATAGTTGTATAGCGGGCCCCAAACTAGGCTGGGCCTGTATCTTGGGCGCCCTGCGAGTTGGTAATCTTTACAAAAACGAGTTACAGTGTGCATAGTACTTTAAAAGGACATTAATAATCATACAAGTAGAAAAAGAAGAAAGGAAAAGTAACAATTGAAAATACTTAATCATTGATTCAAAAGCTCAGGTGATGAAATTATGACGTGAGTGTGTATAGGTGACTGTTGTAAGAGAGTGTTTTTGTTTGAGTGCGTGCGTGCGCGTGTGTGTGCGTGTGTGTGTGTGTGTGTGTGTGTGTGTGTGTATGTGTGTGTGTGTGTGTGTGTGTTAACCTACGTACATGGAGAGAGCAAGTTCTCCGTTTCTGAGTATGTTAGCGTCTTCAGCCATTTCCCAACCCATTTTGTAGACCTTTTTAAGGTGTACAATACTGTAGTACATTATGTTGATCTATCTCGTAGGGTTCAGCCAGCGTTTGCAATGTAAGCGCAAAAAAAATGTGTTTACTTACGACATCACATTAGAAACCTCTAAAATTTGTGTTTCTCGAACTACGCAAATAAAACCAGTACATTTTGGATGATAACGCGTAAGAAACTCTAAGAAACAAAACCTTCTAAGAAACTTTAAGAAATAACTAGGAAAAATTTCAAGATTTAGATTTAGAAAGCCCCATTATTGCTTATTACGGTTCCCCTCCGCCGTTAGCTCTAAAAATGTCAAACCTTTTCACTAGCCCACAGTAATGTAACCCTACCTACAATCGCAAACCCGAATTTTCATTTTTCCTAATTATTCATTAGCCCTAAACCTCAAATCGGTGTCAGTATCCCAAATTTTCACAATATCTAATTTCTCATGATCATGACAGAATTCAACCTAAAACTAATTTTATTTAACCGATTTTTTCCTAGACCTAATATTTAAAAGCCTAACAGTGACTACACCTTATAATCTATGTCTCTAAAATCACAAACCCGAATCTTCATTTTGCCTAACTATATTAGCCCTGAATGGCCAGAGACTGCTTAGAATCGGGAGCACTGAAAAAAGTGGGGGGAGGCCTTTGCCCAGCAGTGGGACACTACAGGCTCATAATAATAATAATAATAAAATAATATTACCACATTAGGGCTAGCACTATCCCGAATTGTCATAATGTGTAATGTCTCATGACCGAATTCTCAGTAATATTAATTTCATTTCACCGATTTTTTTTTTTTTGTATAAAGTCGGTTCTGGCGCTTCGCCGGCCGCTGCTGCGGCACGCTTGGCTCGCGCGCTGTAGGGTCGCAGTTCTACCTAACACTCCTCCTCGCTTCGCTCGTCGTCGTACGTACACCGACTTGCCTTGGAGTAGAATAGGCAGGTAATCTGATGTCCAGAGGTATTTTTTGACTCTAGAAATTGATGATATTCAAAGAAAACTCGATGAGTTCACTGTTTCGAAGAAAAATACATTAAAATTTTGAGCAAAAGTTAATAGGTGAGGATAAGGACAAGTGATAGGATAGGTGTGACGAAATTAGGTGTAGTGTTTATTGAACATAGTTATCATTAGGCACATTAATCATTAGGCTTAGTAATCATTAGGAAAAATCATTATTGGTTTCCAATAGATTAACACACTTGATGTTTAGTATTAGCAAAGATTATAGGAGGTATGAAATTAGGCCCAACAAATAATTATGCCATACAAGATTATTTATCCGGATATTAGGGCTTATAAAAAATATATCAAACGTTGGTAGGTGTAATGAAATTAGCACTAACGACATTAGGTTAAGTGGTGGGGGACCCTCTTATTACGTTTTTTACGGATGATCCCTTATTACCGAGGATATACAAAGTAGGTACAAAGCATAAATCATACTTACACAAAGTGGATAGAACTGCTTCACACACTTACTTTATTAACATTGCAAACTTTAAACGAGGCTATCTGAGCACTTAGTTTTGTAAGGAATTAGTTAGGTACAGAGATGGGGAGGAATGTTACAGAGCTTCGGTTCCGACACTTTTTAACCTGAGGTTATATTGGAGGTCAAAGGAATCACAGAATAAATAATAGTGCTACGTACAGAAGGTTTGTTGAAGGAAGGTTGTACCCTGTTTAAGTATGCCAAACGAGCCTTAAATGCTACATCATTTTCAAATATAATGCTTGTGTCGTTTGCCTTTCTATCGCGCTCTTTCGGAGGCCACGCCTTAGTGTTAGCACAGTATAATAAAGAGTACTACAAGCCTGCTGTACGCACTGGGCCAACGTTGGCGCGGAGCAGAATGCAGCTATGCGTTAGAGGAAGAGGGATTTATTTCGTTCTCATGCGTTCGCATAGCTGCATCCTGCTCACGCGCCATCGTTGGCCCAATGTGTACAGCCGGCATTAGGGTTGCGGCCAGCGAGAACCTATTGAATTATACGTTAGTATAATAGTTTTAGTTACAGTCTTTTTTAATTAATGATCACCCAAATACACAAAAGCTACTTAACTAACACTAACATTATTGGTTTTGTTAAAAACTCTACAGTCTACACAGTACTAAGAAGTTATACAATTAAATAAATCCTGCAATGAACATTAACTTCGTACATTGAAAACTGACAATACTGCTTTGTTTGTTATTGGTGCAATATTCACAGCTCACCCTGTACATATCTCTTCCACCTCCGCTTCCGCTTCCGCCTCCGACTCCGCCTCCGACTCCGACTAACTTCGGTTCCGGTTACAACTCCGACACAGTGGCGCAGAGCCCATACAAGGCGATTCCCACCGGGTTTCCTAAAATTCCTTCTATGATATGTGTTTTTGGAAAATATCTAAATATGGTGAGTAACACCAGAGTTAGAAGGTAAAGAAAGGTATACCTACCTATAGAATTGCTATAAAATAATCTCGCAACTTCTGATTTCACACGAAAATTTCTACCACATCTTTACCTTTCAATAAGTAAAATCTTAGACGACAAAGAGATACTTACGAAGGCAAGCACGTCTCCCGTTGCATCTTAAAACCGCGGTCGCGGTAAAACTATCCCCAACGCCTAAGTTTTAACCTCATCATATCTGTAAAGGCCAAAGAGTCATATCGGTATTTCATCTGCAAA
Source organism: Epinotia ramella (assembly GCA_947578815.1). Taxonomy (NCBI): domain Eukaryota; kingdom Metazoa; phylum Arthropoda; class Insecta; order Lepidoptera; family Tortricidae; genus Epinotia; species Epinotia ramella. Next base: position 9,665,100 of record OX388201.1, read on the forward strand.
AGCATATAGGTCCTTTTCAATCAGAAGCGGGATTGTTGAGGAAGTTGGATGTCGCGACAAATTCATAATGAGGTAGATTCCACCCACGCCACGCGACGACGTGTCCCTCGGTCAAACTTCCCCGATGGAACTCGTCAGATATATTCTCATTTGAAGTTATTTAGGCCATCGGGATCTCATAAATCTTAAATAAGTACCTATGTATTAAGAGAATGCCTTGATACGAGTCGACCACGCCCCCTTGACAGAGACACTTGACACTTATGCCTTCCGCGCACGAGAGAAAGAGATGCAACACTCTTCGGGAATGGCTTTTTTGGACAAATAGCATTGGGTAACCTTGTATGGGAAAAAAAGTCGTTTTTATTTTTTGCAGCGGCCCCGGTTGTTTTGTTAATAATCGTTTAGTGGACCTCTTAATATGCATATATAATATATATAAAATTAAACGCTTTAAACAATATCGGAGCCGAGATATCTAAGTTTGAAGTTTTGTTTATAACTTTTCAATATATGACATGTGAAAATATATATTGCAAATATCTCGGCTCCAATGCATTTTAGTGTATTACATTTCATAACAAAATATGTTTGTTTTGAGTAGATCTATCATAATCTACCACTTTTACGAATGAATGGCCGCTCATCTAAAAAAATTACAACATTTTACCCAAACCCCTTTCGATAAATACCTAACTTAGTGAAGTTTTATTAATATTTCATTAAGTGAGATCTTAGATGAGATAAAGTAGGTACTCTAAGTATATTAACTTGATTCTGTCATAAAATAATGTAAGGTCAGTGTGGGCAAGTCCGTCAATAAGGAAAGCCCGTCTATACGCCATAACTCTTGTATTTGTATACGCGCGCCACTTATAACTCTGTCGGTAAAGCGGTTTTTCGTCCTAGTTTTTTTTCTCTAACGTAGATGTCGCTATGACGAAAACTATTGTAGCAACTCAACTTTCAACTTCATTCGTGTTTCGAACTACATAAGTGAGTTCAACGTGGTCCAGAAAATAAATCGTAGAAAATAGAAAAAATCGCAGTATTTGTTAATGAGGTGAGTAACTTAGCAGTTTAATAACTGCTTTTCCTATCTAACGCTTTTAATGTAGCCAAAATGCTTTAATTTTGTAGTTTTAGGTTTCGAAATGTCTAACCTTAAATTTTATCTAGTTGGAAAGTCCGTCTGAAATGATCAAGGGAAGCCCGTCATGTGCCGCTCTTGCCTTAAACCAGATCTTGCCAACCTTTTGCGTTGAAATATTCTCATTTCAAATATTGTCACGATAAATGAGATACTTACACGTAAAACTTTTTTTAAATTACTTAAAACGTATACTATTATATTGATTTAAATTTTCACGATTCTCACACATTATTTATACTAAACATCCAACTCACACAACTGTCCCGTGACCATGGATGTTGCAACACATCCGTAACGTCGGGAGACCTCAGTGAGGTAAATAAAATAAGTTAGTTATACGCGATTAAGTCCCGTTTAGTATCAATAATGTATACACTATTGCTTTTTGTGTACTACGCTATTTACGTACAGTACCGGCCAATATTATCGCCTTCATGTTTTCGGATGGTTTCCGGTCAGAGTATCGGTTGCCAGATTTTTTCAGACGCCTTTTTAAGGTTGCAGGTCGCTGAGGTTTTGTTTAATAGCTCTGATTCTTTCAGATAGCTGTGTCCCTCTCGGTTCGCCGGACCTTTCGATCGTCTGTTAACGCTATAAGATTGGTCATAACTGTCGGACTAATTCAATAATAGCTGTTACAGCATTCCGATTTTTTCTGAAACAAAATTGCTGACATTTTTTTTTTTGCAATTGCCTTTTTAAAAAGTTTTGATAGATGTGAAATAGGGCGGTAGTTATTTATGTATATTTTAGAGTGCTTTTTATGTAAGGGGACTACTTTTGTTTTTAGGGTTCCGTACCCAAAGATTGAGAAGAATTGGTTTTGCGTTTTCTTTTTTTGCTTATCGATATTGTTGTATATGTATAATTCGATGGCAAAAAGCGAAACTGCTGTAACCGCCAAAATGCAAACTTTACACCACAGCCAAAAAACTTTTCGTTTTAAAAAAAAAAATCATAACTTCATCGTTTTTAAACAGAAAAACTTGAAAATTAGATCAACTACATAACTCATAGATTACTTTCAATTGACATTCTCAAAACAAAAGTAGTCCCCTTACACAAAAAGCACTCTAAAATATACATAAATAACTACCGCCCTATTTCACATCTATCAAAACTTTTTAAAAAGGCAATTGCAAAAAAAAAAATGTCAGCAATTTTGTTTCAGAAAAAATCGGAATGCTGTAACAGCTATTATTGAATTGATCCGACAGTTATGACCAATCTTATGCGGACCGAGAGGGACACAGCTATCTGAAAGAATCAGAGATACGTATTAAACAAAACCTCAGCGACCTGCAACCTTAAAAAGGCGTCTGAAAAAATCTGGCATTTTACTTAGGTTTCTCAAGGTTAATATCTCTTTTAAGAATAAATTTATGAAAAAAAGCGGCCAAGTGCGTGTCGGACCACGCACACCGAAGGGTATTAAAAAGGTCGTGTCGTTACTGAAATCTTAAGGAAGGCAGGTTTTTAGAAATATCTCGTAAACCTTTGAACCGATCTTGTTCAAAACAATTTTCGCTGAAAGAATTTAAATAGCCATCATTTTTTTCATATATTTTTAAAATACACGGTTCAAAAATTAAAGGGGGGGGACAAATTTTAGTGACTTTCGTTTCGAAGTTTTTAAAAAAAAAATCATAACCATCGTTTTTAAACAGAAAAACTTGAAAATTAGATCAACTACATAACTCATAGATTACTTTCAATTGACATTCTCAAAATTAAATGAAAGTGCGTCGTTTCCATTTTAGTGGCGCTAACAGCAATAGCACTTATATTTTCATAACGCTTAAATGCTGTAAAGGAAAAAGGTAAATGTACTAAATTCGTTGGCCCAGTACAAATTCTATAAAGCATAAATGCTGTAACCTGATGCATATTTAATAAATAATAATTATAATAATAATAAGGCGTAGGGATGTGACGGCCCCATCACCCACCAGATTTCTGGTGCAATCAGTCAACGTAAGGCAGCTTGTGGCGGGCTGTTAGGGAGTAGCGACCCTACGTACCTGAGTACTCCTGGGGGTGTCTTGTGGTCAGGTTGAGCCGACCGGGTGGATGGTTGGACAGGCCCCCTGCCTCTGGCTTGCCTTTACTGGCCGTCCAGAGTGGAGTCGCAAGAGCTGTTGCTCGAGGGTTGATGTGGACACCTAAGTGGCGAGTTGGCTATATGTTTAAAGTTTCACTTCTCTACCCCCCAGCTCTCTGACCGGTGTTGCCCTTAGGCCATTTTTTTTGTCGCTATTAATTGGGGCCCATCTAGCAGTTGGCGAGTCACCGTCTGCCAGAGATAAAAAGTGAGACAGTTTTATTAGGCAGGCGTCCGATGTTTCATCCAATAATCCATCATTTTAACTCAATAACCCGTTTCATTTAGATTCCATCAACCATCAATAGGCCCTATACACCCCAGCGGGTGCTGTCTCTGTGTGCGACCCACCGGCAACATCGCCGCCTGCGCATATTTCAATGGCGGTAACGTGAAGTTGTGCATACTTCACGACGTTTTAATGGCGTAACTGTGGTATGTTTGTTTAATCAATTTTTAATGAAATGTAGTAAACGTTGATCATGGATAATAATATTTAAGCATAAGTATATGCAGTAAGTGTCTGGGGTAATCTTTTTGCAATATGCATAAATGCTGTAAGCGCCACGGAAATTTTATGGGCACTGCCTGAAATAAATGACTTATTTTATTATTATTATTATTACTAAGACTTCGATGTCCGTCCATCTGTCTGTCTGTCCATCCGTCCGTCACCAGACTGTATCTCGTGAACCGTGATAGTTAGACAGTTTAAATTTTAACAGATGATGTATATCTGTGCCGCTATAACAACAAATACTATTTATTTTTTTAAATACGACAGTGGCAAACAAGCGTACGGCCCGCCTGATGGTAAGCGGACACCACAGCTTATAGACGCATGCAACTCCAAAGGAGTAACATGGGCGTTGCCGACCCTTGATATGTTTGAGGATTCGCCGTGTTGACAGCTGAAGGAACAAATTCCCTCGCTCTCAACACAACGCATCTTCTGGAGCTCTGGCGACGTTGCTCACCTCCAAGAACACAACACTACTACAGAGCAAGTAGTAGTGCTGTGGGGCTGTGGTCTTCTGCAAGGCGAAGGTGTCTCCCCAGTTGGGCTGCTCCACATTCGAGCGGGATTAAAAACCAGAATAAAATAAATATTTAAGGGGGCTCCCATACAACAAACGTGGTTTTTTTTGCCGTATTTATAGATAATGGTACGGAACCCTTTGTGCGCGAGTCCGACCCGCACTTGGCTGGTTTATTTTTTTTTTCAATTGGGCGGGGAAAATTTCATCAAATATGCAAACATTGAATATATCACACAGCGGTACACAGAAGACTTCAATGCTAAACTTGATTAACGTGTTGATTAACGTGATACTTATAATCACCCAAACCACAGGAACTTGTATTTTTTAAAGATTTGCCTATATTTATTATTTCTATCTCACCAATAGGAGACATAAACATAGATTTTGCGTTATTAATGTGATTATCCTGGAAGAGGTTCATATGCTAACCGGTATGTTCCGCATTTCTTACAGGATCATCAATCACTTCATTATCATCCACAAGTTTGATCGTACCTTTACCCAACATTTCTTTCCGGCCTCATTCACGATATTCCATATGACTTTACGTCTCGATTTTGCTTTTTGTATTTTACTTTTAACATGTGTGCTTTTAGCCGTAAATATAAGATTTTTTAGTTTAAGTACCTACTGTTATAGATTTTATAGTAATTAAGAATCTATCATGTCTGAGTTTACGAGTTTCTAATAATAGGCGCCTTTTTCTCCTACACGCTACTCTAATTCCACGTGTTATCCATGTCTTATGATTGCTTCGTAATCTAACTTTTTCCAATAATATTATGTATCATGCTGTAAGAGCCTTATCACACTTGCGATTTCCAAGCGTATTTTGTATGAAGGCGATCACGCAGCGTGTTCGCCGCGACTGATAATTGTATAGAAAACACGCTCGCAAATCGCAAGTGTGATAAGGCTCTAAAACAATTGTAATTTTCCGTCGCAGTTTTCTTTTAATATGTTATTACGGCGAACCGTTTTTAGATCATCTTTAAAATATTTTTTAAGCAACTAGGGAATAAATCCTTTTGACCTGTAATTTTATTGGTTTATAAGGCCTTATTAATTGATCAAAAACAATAGGTACAATTTGAGCATCATGATCTGAAAGTTACAGGGAATAACATGCGCACTGTATTTATCGTACATATAATAATAAATAATAATAATAATTAATACATATTAGGGGACAATCTTACACAAATCGACCTAGTCCCATACCCATAGTAAGCTCAATAAGGCTTGTGTTATGGGTACTAGACAACGATATTTTTAATAGATAGAAATACTTAAATACATAGAAAACATCCAAGACTCAGAAACAAACGGTGTACCCTTGTTTTGTCGACAACCTTTTTATCGAATTTTATTTCATCGACAACGATTCATCGAAACTTCAGTACTAGTAATATTGTTTGGCGTTATTTCATTACAACTACTATTTATTTAAATTTATCTTACTACGTAGAAATACTATTCAACGAATATTACTTAATCACTGATTTGTTTCAAATTATCTTAATTGGCCAACTACAAAAAATTGCAATTAATTTCTTCGACGTATTACTTTAATACAATTTTATATGTCCTACTGCACATTTATAGTTTTATACATTACTAGCTGTTGCCCGCGACTTCGTCTGCGTAGAACTTGTAATCGTCTTAAAAAAAATATTGCTATTAAATTATGAAAGGCGCAAGCTTAATTATCGCTGTCCCAAACACACTTGTACCATCTTAAGGGATGATTTCCGAGATCTCCTATATTTTTCAAAGGGTCTCAAATGATCTGTACGGAAAATTTCATCTAAATCCGTTCAGGGGGCTAGCACTAATGACGCCGCGCCGCGACGCGAGTGGAGAAAGATCTACCCTCCTCTTTCTAATTTAAACGTGTGAGTGAGACAGGACACGCTCAGTCGCACGCGAAGCGACTTGTCAGCGAGTTGTGTTAGACGTACAGGGATTAAACCTAAAAGGTAACAATGCGATGAATTCGTCAGTTTAAATTGCTAAATCTAAATTGAAAACTCCGTTATTACAAACATAAATATCTTAATAATCATCAACAGAAGTTTCTCTTTCTGAAACATATTTGTCTACTAAGCTAGATTATTGGAAATTTTTGCCGAAATCCGTCCAGTAGTTTTATTTACGTTAGTCCAGTCTACCTGTATAGTTTTGAAAGCAAAATTATCTTATGCTCCATTTAACTGTGAGAATACATTATTTTCGCTAACCAAAATAAACTTTTTATTTAACAAAATAATCCGCAGGTTTAATCAAACATTACCTTCTTCGGTTCTGGGAGAATCGTAGTTCTAACCTAACCTACATTTCTGGTAGCTGTTCCATTCTGTAAGGGTCGTGGTTTTAACTTTACCTATCGTACTTTTTTGGTAAGTTGGATTACCTATTTTGACTAATAAATGGCTTACTTATATAGTATAACCGAAGAATTCCCTTACTTCATAAATTACTTGTTCCTCATACATACTTCCAACCCCTTTTAACCTCCCTAGAGGATGAATTTTAAAAAACGCTGTAATTTGAACGAAGTTACAGTTTCGTTACTTTAAAATTGTCTCGTTCCCCGTACAAACTCCCAACTCATTTTAGCCCCTTTAGGGGATGAGTATCTTTTAACCCCCTTATGGAATCAATTTCAAACAGTCTAAAACAGAAGTTACAAATCTCTTACCTTAAAAATTTCTTGCTCTCCATACAAACGTTGAACCCTCTTAAGGGATGAATTAAAAAAAAAAACACTGTAATGTTTTCTAATTTTTAAACAAAGAGTAAACCCGAAGTTACAAATTTCTTACTTCAAAAAAGGTCTTGCTCTCTATACAACCTTCAAACCCCCTTTTAACCCTCTTAGGGGATGAATAAAATGAACGCTGAAATCGTTTTCTAATTTTTAAACAAACAGTCCAAAATGTAAGTAAAAAATATCTTACTTTAAAGATATCTTGCTCTCCGTATGAACTTTGAACCCCCTATAAACCCCGTTGGGGGATGAATTTTAAAACACGTTGAAATTATTTTTTTAGTTTTAAACAAACCATCTAAAATCTAAGTAACAAATGTTTGATTTCAAAATTGTCTTGATCTATTCGAACCCCCTTTAAACACTCTTAGGGGATGAATGAAAATACAACGCTGAAATCTGTTTTTTAGTCTTTTCATAAACAGTCTAAAAATACTTTTCCCTCCATACAAACTTTGAAACCCCTTTAACCCCTATAGGGCACGAATTAAAAAAAAACTCTGACTTCAGTTTTGTAGCCTTTTAATACATGCTAAGACTGACATTACAAAATTCTTACTATATTTCCTTGTTCTCCATATAAACCCGTAATCCCGTTTTAACCCCCTTACGGGTGGATTTTTTTCAAAACGCTGAGTGTTTTTTTTATTCTAATAAGTAATCTTTCTACAACGTTTCAAGTATCTAGCTCAGAAAAAGTGTTTCTCATCCTAATCCTGCATACCTGTTTAACCCCCTTAGGGAAGGAATTTTCTAAAACGCTGAAAGAACTTACTGTTTTTGTATTCTAATAAGTAATATTTTTACAACGTTTCAAACCTCTACCTCGAAAAAAGTGTTTCCCATAGAAACCTTAGACCCCTTAGGGGTGGAATTTTCTAAAACGCTGAAAGTACTTTTTTTGTATGCTAATAAGTAACCTTTCGACAAAGTTTCAAGTTTCTAGCTCAAAAGAAAAAGTTTCCCTCATACAAAACTTGCCCCTATTTAACCTCTTTAGAGGTGGAATTTTCTGAAACGCTGACAGTTCTTTTATTGTATTCTAATAGGTAATCTTTCTACAGTTTCAAGTTTCTAGCGCAAAAAATAAAGTATCCCCCATACAAACATTGCACCCCTATTTAATCCCTTTAGGGGTGAAATTTTCTAAAACGCTGAAATTACTTTTTTTGTATCTTACTAAGTAATCTTCCTACAAAGTTTCAAGTCTCTAGTTCAAAAAATAATGTTTCTCCCATACAAACATTGCACCCCTATTTAATCCCTTTAGGGGTAGAATTTTCTAAAACGCTGAAATTGCTTTTTTTGTATCTTACTAAGTAATCTTCCTACAAAGTTTCAAGTCTCTAGTTCAAAAAATAATGTTTCCCCCATACAAACATTGCACCCCCATTTAATCCCTTTAGGGGTGGAATTTTCTAAAACGCTCAAATAACTTTTTTTGTACCTTACTAAGTAATCTTCCTACAAAGTTTCATGTCTCTAGTTCAAAAAATAATGTTTCCCCCATACAAACATTGCACCCCTATTTAATCCCTTTAGGTGTGGAATTTTCTAAAACGCTGAAATTACTTTTTTTGTATCTTACTAAGTAATTTTCCTACAAAGTTTCAAGTCTCTAGTTCAAAAAATATTTTTTCCCCCATACAAACATTGTACCCCTATTTAATCCCTTTAGGGGTGGAATTTTCTAAAACGCTGAAATTACTTTTTTTTATCTTACTAAGTAATTTTCCTACAAAGTTTCAAGTCTCTAGCTCAAAATATAATGTTTCCCCCATACAAACTTTGCACCCCCATTTAACCCTCTTAGGGATGGAATTTCCAAAAATCCCGTCTTATCCCTTGCATACGTCATAAAAGTAAGCTCTGGACCAAATTTGAAGTTTCAGTTCCAGTAGTTTCGGCTGTGCGTTGATGGTGATGTAACCTTCAGAAACTACTTGCATATAGTCTAATAGCGATGAACACTTCGCAATATCCCGTTTTATATTATAACGGTTATATTCCCTATATACATGGAAAAAGTGGGACAGCTTGCGCCATCTAGTGACCAGTAGCTAAAATATACTATTTTATTGCGACAGGTTTCGCCATCTAGTGATCAGTAGCTGACTTATACAAATATGTCGCCTTCTAGTAAACAGTACATTTTTATTTTAAAAACACTGATATGTAATTATAAGTAAACAGTACAGTTTTATTTTAAAAACACTGTTATTGTAATTATAAAAATCATTAAAAGATAATGTAATATTGCATATAATATATGTAGTCTAATAGCGATGAACACTTCGCAACAATCACCAAAGTTAAGCAACGTCGAGAAAAGTCAATATTTGGATGGGTGACCGTTTTTTTTCATACAAATTCTCAAACGTCTTTTGGCCCCCTTAGGGAATGAATTTTCAAAAACGCAGAAATTAGTTTTCTAATATTTTGATATAAAATCAATCTACGAAGTTTCAAGTTTCTATTAAAAAAAAAAAAATAAGTCCCATACAATCTTTGGTTCCTTATTCCACCCTCTGAACTAATTATATCTAAAAAAACGGCACGCTATATCCTACTCTGAGGTATAAACAACAATATTGGAAAGTTTCAATAAAATTGGTTCGCATATTTTTGTTTAATTTGTCCTCAACGCCACTATACCACATTAGAGAAGAATCCATGTTTCTACTGATTACCAAAAGATGGCGCTGGTGATGTGTTCTTAAATCGTTCTTTCTCGAACTCTGTCTACGATACCTAAACTCCATCAAACTCTTTTTTATACGTTCTCATATGGTTTGGCAGAGTTTAACCGCATAGAAAAATCGTAAGAATTACCTACTACGGCTAGAATATGCCTGGAAATGTGTGAAGCTCTGCATCGCACTATTGAAGCTTTTAACGTTAGTTGTATAAATACAATTTACTTCGTTGTTGCTTTATTATGTATCTTTGACCACATGGATTTCCATATGGACACTGTTTCACATTTATAATATTAGTGTGATTCAAATTATTTAGTTAATTGTGTGACATACAAATATGTATAATATTTATGTATAATAAGATTAAGAATCATTGGTGTAAACAGTTTATTACAATAAATATCAGGGCGGACAAAAATGGCTTGTCATAAGCGAACTCTGTTTTTAGGTCGGTTAGGTTAGGGTTCACTTGTGTCCCTCAGACCAGAAATAGACACCCCGCGCAGCGGGGTGGCGTCGACACGCTGCACGGCAAAAATAGGTTAAAATCGTTAGGGATTCAGATTTAGATCCGACATAATTTTATGCGGAATAAATATTATTAAATGTATAAGAAACTAATTAAAAAAACCCGAAATTAATAGCCATGACATGAGTTTTATTAAAATAAGTCAACTACCAATTAAAAGACCTCGATTCCAATTACCTAGTATCGAGTCCTTGACGCCATGAATTGTCGATGAAATGAAAATACTTGAAACGTTGTCTTCGAAATAATATTCGATTAAATGTTTGTCGGCAATTGAATGGTAAACCCACTGAGAGCCAGAAGTCCAAATTGAAGGTTTGCCAACGCGCTATGGAGCGCAGTATTCTGTGTGTCAAAAGGACGGATCGGGTCCGAAACACTGCACTGCGCTCCAACTCACGCATAGCTGATGTGGGTGCGAAAACTGCCAGGCTCAAGTGGGACTGGGCCGGCCACATCGCATGCATCCAAACAGGTGGACTAATGTGGCTACCAAGTGGGTGCCACATGACGGGCGACGCAGACGGGGCCGACCTAGATGGAGATGGCGCGACGACCTGGATGTATTCTTCAGCAACTGGGTGGAAGAGGCACCTAGTAGGGACGCATGGAGATCACGGGGAGAGGTCTTTGCACAGCAGTGGGGCACACAATAGGCTCAAAAAAAATTGCTCTAATTGTGTTATAAAACTTTTCGTGTCGGACTTCTGTACACCGTGATTATAAAAATCTTGCATGTATCTAATTGCATAAACACAATAGCGCTCAACATTACAAACTTGACAGCAACAGGTATCTTCACCTAGTGGCATTTACAAACGTTTATATTTCGTTTAAATCGCATAAAGTGAGTAACGTGCTTTTCATCTTGGCAATAAAAAATATGAATTAAAAATGTTACTTTGTTACACGACACTATAACAAAAATATACGCCTGTTTATCACCGGAAAATGATGTAGACAACGTTTGTGCATTCGCTGAGTTTCACATTTAATAATATAAAAACTCGTTTTTTTGAACTCCCATCAAAAAAGTTCATTTTATGTCAACAAAGAACCAGGGCCAGGGTCGCCTTCATTTAAGCACAATTTATGCAAGTTTTCAGAGCTTTGTAGAAACGGAATTTAATTAGGTACTTTCAGAATCTTCAAGCTGCGAATTCGGCCTGTAAACCAAATGCTTAAGTCGCGCAGCCGTAAACCGAAAGCATACAACAATCCTTTTAAGAGGGGGCGCTCCGCGAAATCGGGTTTCTTAGATTGAATATTTACCTATGACAAACTAAAGCGAATGCCAGGAAAAAGAACATACCAAAACTACATCATATTTGCAATTGAATCGTCTGAACAAAACCATACAAAACCAAAATTGCCTCGATAGAAAAGAACCGCCAAAACATGTCTTATTTTCACTCAATTTCAATAGTGTGAGGTTCCCGTGCATATAAATTAAGTAAAAGTTGAGTGTATAATAGCTTTTCACATTACCTAATGAAAGTACTAGCGGGGTATTTTTATGTAGTCCCTTTTCAGACTTATTGAGGTGAAACGTATTTGGCGTATAGGCCTTTTTTATTTAGCGCGATACCCTTTCTCCCGTCGCGTGTTTCGTGCGGTTCTGTATATCTTTTGTTGCCGTTCGCGGGCGGAGTCAGTCGTAATCGCTCCGCTGAGACGAGAGGACTACGTTCTGTGCTCTCACGACAGCACGATGAACGTAATTATTTCAATAATATTGTGACCCAGTATATTCGTCCAGTGAATGAACGTATCATTACATTCCAGTAGATATTTTGCTACATTTTAAAATAATATATTTAAAAGTCGACCTTAACATATAGATCTTAAAGTTCAAAATACAACTATAAGATTACGCAGCGATCGGCGGGTGACCGGCTTCTTAGAATAATTTGTGCAGTACATGCAAAACTAGACGAACATTTTTCTGTCAATCGTGTATTTACTTTATGAAAGATTATCACTATCACTACATAGTATAAAACAAAGTCGCTTCCCGCTGTCTGTCCCTATGTATGCTTAGATCTTTAAAACTACGCAACGGATTTTGATGCGGTTTTTTTTAATAGATAGAGTGATTCAAGAAAAAGGTTTATATGTATAATATAGTATCCGTGCGAAGCCGGAGCGGATCGCTAGTTGAGAATAAATCCGGTTATGTTCAAAATCGATGTCTGAGAGGTCTAAATACGAATTCATAGTCAGAAATATTTCAAAAAGTGGTCGCATTATTTAAAATTTTTGAAACATTCGTTGTAAATTAATATGCGCGTTTTTTTAAAGAACAACATACATTGGCAGGCTTCTCGAGGGTGAAGATTCTAGAAATGATGTCCATTTTGAATTCCAAGATGGCGGACATTGCTTTTCGAATTTAAACTTTCGTGAGACGTGTTGAAACAGTACTAATAATTACACGGTTCAACTCACGTATTAAATGTCACTACGGGCGACATGTTTCGAACTCTTCGGGAATTCTTCTTAAGGATGAGTGTTTTCGCGGCGGTGTCGCTTGAACTTGTCGTGATTCAAGCGACACCGCCGCGAAAACACTCATCCTGAAGAAGAACTTTCGAAGAGGTCGGAACATGTCGCCCGTAGTGACATTATTGATATTGTTTTTCTTTAAAGTCATCGCGGGTGTCGCTTTTAGGGTTATCGAGAGTGCAGATTCCAACAATTATTGCCTGCGAACTTGGACATTTTGATATTAAAAAAGTGAACATAATTATGCACTTTTTCTTTAATATATTCAAAATTGATAACTAAAGGGCCAAAGCGTCTCCATTGTCTCCAAGTACGAATCCGAGATCAGAATTGAAAAATTTGGCCGCCACACAGTAGTGGCCTGAAAATCTGACTTTCATAGACATGATCGAAGTTTTCATAATATATTATAGTTTTTTTTTAATGCTACTAATAAATTCACGGTTAAATTCACGTATTAAACGACACGACAGGCGACATGTTTTGAACACTTCGGGAGTTCTTCTTCAGGATGAGTGTTTTCGATGTTTGTTTTGAAGAAGAACTCCCGAAAAGTTCGAAACATGTCGCCTGTTGTAACATTTAATGCGTGAATTTAACCGTGGATTTATTAGTAGTATTTTAGACATGTCTCACAAAAGTTTAAATTCGATTATAGCTTTTTTTTGCTTTAGGCTTTTACTAGCCATTATTATGCTAGCTCACAACCCTTACGTGATTTAGTAAAAAAACGGAAGGCCATATTTCAGTTATAGCTCCGGTGGTTTTTTATGCAACAAAATGTAGGTAGTGGTATTCCTTGGGTAATTAAAGTAATTTGTACTCTATAAAGTGAGTGTTTTCGCGGCGGTGTCGCTTGAATCTTGTCGTGATTCAAGCGACGCCGCCGCGAAAACACTCAATCCTGAATAAGAATTCCCGAAGAGTTCGAAACATGTCGCCCGTAGTGACGTTTAATACGTGGGTGAACCGTGTAATTATTGACATTTTTTTTCTTTAAAGTCATCACGGGTGACGCTTTTAGATTCCAACAATAGGGGCGTAGACACTAAATAAAATACTAAATGTGATATTTTCTCGAAGTAGGATAAAACGATTTGTCAAATGGAGAAAAAATCAACGCAAAAGGTTAAATAATCACGAAGTTGTAAGTGTCCAAAATTTTAAGAAGGGATGTGTTCTGTCCCTTTTTCGCAAAACGCAACTTCATATGAAACGATGACGCTGGAAGAATGTGACGTCACAGAAGACGGCAACGTGCCGCGCGCATCGTGGTCGGTGACGCCGTCGACGCGGCCTGCCGGCAGCATCCTGTAATGTGACGTCACACACCGTTTGCGTTTTCTCTCTCTAACAAGCAATATTAAAACGGTTGTAGCTTCGTAATTCTTTGAGATATCTGAATGGGATTTTCATCACAATGCATATTTTTTTGCCTTCTTTCTTTTGGAGTAATAATAATTTTCGAGTCTGCACCCGAATTATTGCCTGCGAAGTTGGACATTTTTATATTAAAAAAAGTGAACACAATTTTGCAGTTTTTCTTTAATACGAGTATGTTCAAAATTGATAACTAAAGGGCCAAAGCGTCTCCATTGTCTCCAAGTACGAATCCGAGATCAGACCCCGTATCATGGTCGGCCTTATCACTCGATAAGTGACAAGATAGGGGCATCGTCTCGTTCTATCAAACGGTGTCAGCCAGTGACGGACGCTCTATCCTGTCACTTATCGCGTGATAAGGCCGACCATGACACGGGGTCAGAATTGAAAAATTTGGCCGCCACACAGTGGCCTGAAAATCTGGCTTTCATAAACATGATCGAAGTTTTCATAATAAATTACAGTTTTTTTTTAATGCTACTAATAAATTCACGTATTAAATGACGCGACAGGCGACATGTTTCAAACTCTTCGGGAGTTCTTCTTCAGGATTAGTGTTTTCGATGTTTGTTTTGAAGAAGAACTCCCGAAGAGTTCGAAACATGTCGCCTGCCGTGACATTTACGTTAATTTTTTAACCGTGGATTTATTAGTAGTATTTTAGATATGTCTCACAAAAGTTTAAATTCGATTATAGCCGTTTTTTTGCTTTAGCCTTTTACGAGACATTATTATGCTAAATTACAACCCTTACGTGATTTAGTAAAAAAACGGAAGGTCATATTTCAGTTATAGCTCTCGAAACTGACTTAGCTACTAGCGAAAATTATATCTTCAAATATAGGTACTTACAGATTTTGTCTTTCTTTCCACTTATTATAATTATCTATAGGTATTCATCATGTTTCATCTGACTGTCGGGGCATATACTATGCGAGAAGGAGCGGGGCAGCAATAGACGCATCACTCGCATCAGCGCGGCAGGTACGGGGCGCGCGGGTGATTTCTGATTTTTCCCTGGCGATACGCCCCCTCTTAAGAACACGGCATAACTCAATGAAAATATCCAGACAAATACAATTATTAACTACAGAGAATTGAAGCTTTAAACAGAATATCCACCTATTTAGAGTTGTAATACCATTCCGGAAAAGTCGAACCGAGCGAGACACAGCTGGCGCGATAATCAAACCTAACTTATACTCGTAGGTAGGTCCAATGTTTCAAGAAGGACACAATGGCACCACCATGAATTCGAACTGAGTCAAACACTACTTTATATTTAAAAAACTTTGCTTAGTTTATAGTCATTTAGTCCAGGCAATGAACTGACAACTTGTATGGAAAAAATGACAATTTTGGAAACAATTTATAATAGCTTATTTTTTATGTGTAACGGATATATTATCAATTAAATAGTTACCCAGCGACAAAATCCGACAAAATTTCAGACATCGAAAAAATGATAAGTTAACTGGCTTCTGAAAAGTCAGTAAAAATATTAATAAATGTTTTTGTCTTTATTTTGGTTCATTTACATTTGCTCTATAATATTCAAGATAAATCGTACAAAAAAAGATAATGCATGCTTCATTTAAATCTACATAATTACTTCCGGGTGGAAAGCTTGTCGGATTCTTGACTAAATCATCTTAGAATAACATTTTCAAATTAAATCAACAAAAAAAACGCTATTATAAATTAATGTTTTTCAAAACCGTATTTTGCCTGGAGTAATTGGTACTTAAACATTTTGAAAATATATTAAAATTTGGTAGACCAATAGTTCATAAATTATTGTAGATTTAGTACTTGTGGTGTTCTCGAGAGCCGACCACGTACCGGAAGGCCCCCCGCAAGGTGGACTGATGACCTGGTAAAGGTTGCTTGAGTCCGCTGGATGCAGGTGGCGCAGGACCGGTCACTTTGGTACTCTTTGGGGGAGGCCTATGTCCAGCAGTGGACATCTTTCGGCTGATATGATGATGATGATGATGTTGACTTGTGGTGTTATCTGTATATATAAAAGAGCGAACGTACAGCCGAAACTACTGGTACTCGTAACCTGAAACTTACACCAAAACTTCCTTTTGTAACGTAGGCAAGAGATAATAAAATTAAAATTAAGTAGCTCCTATCTTCAAAGGAAAGGGTAGCAGAGGTGATATGGATGGCTATAGACCAGTCTCGATCATCCCGGCGATAGATCATGTGAGTAGTTTGAAGTTTTGAACAATGTAACTTGACGGAAGAGATCTATATTTTTCTCAGCCTAGAAAGGGCTCCAAACGTCGGGGTGCATTTAATATAAGATAAACATAATATTGGGACGCGATAAAATCCATTCCAATCGTTTAATTTAATGAGTAATAATCCGCTAATACAATGATCGACCAGATTCTAAAAATAAAGTGCCTAGGTAGATTACTAATTAGATTTGATGGATTTTTTGTTGATAAGACAATGTTTTGAATTGCTCTTATAAAGAGTAATTATATTAACATCGTACCTACTCAATTTAAATATTGGAGGAAATATAAAATACAAACTTTGTTTAAGCTAACATAAAAAAACAGTAACATTTTAAGTAGATTTGTAAGTAATAATTGCCTAATTATGTTAAAGATTTACAAAAACATCCGATAAAAATTAAACATTTTAAAAACCCTCGGAGGGTTAGTTTTTAGAGTTTATCTTTTTATGTTAGAGGGTTTTTAAAATTTTTAATTTTACTTTTATTTTGTTCTTTTTAAAGTGATGATCTTCAAACGGCTGATCAGGTTATGTTTACCTTACATATACTTTCAATATCATAGAAGTAACACGGTACCAAATTTCGAATCGGTAGGACATATGGAAGGTAGTCAGATCCCCTCATCAACTATTAAAGAGCTGATGATCTTCAAACGGCTGATCAGGTCATGGTTACCTTACCATATACTTTCAATATCATTGGTACCAAATTTCGAATCGATCGGACATAAGAAAGTTAGACAAATCCCCTCATCAACTATACTCGTACCTCATCCACGGAGACGAGTTCGAAAAGTGAGCGAGCATGCGATTGGTCAGCGATAAGGGCAACAAATACGCATCGGAGAGGTTTACATGGCGGTCAAAGTTCAGTCAACATCTGTCTCTCGTACGGTGCGGACGCGCTTCTTTGAAATTAGCTATTTGTCAATGTTTACCTGGCTTGCATACTGGATTGTTTTTATTGCATTTTCTGTGACTCCGCTTGTTTATAGGACTGTTTTCTACTTAATATGTGACTCGGCTTGTGTACTGGACTGATTCCCGTTTATTTTTTGACTTGGTTTATGTACTGGACTGAACGGTCTATAACGATGGATAATTTACCAAATAAAAGACCGAGGCGATATTTTTCTTCGCAAGAAAAACAAATGATTTATAATTTAAACAACACTTTTCTTGGAGAAAGTCCAGAGGCCTCGTACAACGACATTGCGAAAACCATTGCATCGTCGTTAGGAATACATTGGATATCAGTGTATAGAATAGTGAAGGAAAAGAAGACCGCTGGAATCCTGAAATCTCCCAGAAGACAAAAACAACGAAAAACTATAATAAGTATGACTGACAGTTTTACTAAAATTGCATTGAGAAATATTGTACATACACTTTTTACACGAAATGAAATACCAACATTGGACAAAATACTGACCGTAGTTAACAATGACGAAACAATGAAAAGCATGAAACGATCTACGCTGCATAAATTGTTACAAAATATGGGTTTCAAGTTTATGAAAAGAAGCCGCAATAATTTGCTGAATGACCGAGAAGACCTTAAATTTTGGAGGCGAAATTATTTGCAAAGCATTAAGTCGGCGAGAGAATCAGGAAAAAAGATTTTCTATTTGGACGAGACTTGGATTAACGAGGGTCATACTAAGAGTATGGTATGGGTAGATTCAACCGTCTAGAATGCAAGACATGCGTTCATAATTCTTTATACCAATTCCGTTAACAACACTACGCTGCACCAAAAATGCTACATAAGTTACGATCACTGATAATAAGTAATGATAAATTCCAAAAAAAAAGCCAAAAATTAAAAAGTATTTGGGCTCGTCCGGGATTTGAACCCGGGACCTCTCGCACCCTAAGCGAAAATCATACCCCTAGACCAACGAGCCGGTTATAAAAGTGTCCGAAATAGCCGACAAATATAAACATACCTACCTTTCTATATTGACTTCAAGTTGCCGCACACGCGCTCCACATTTTTTTTATCTCCAACAAATTGACACTTACGATGTACCTAGTCGAGACGCGTCTTGAAGCATAATAAAACAAATAGAAGTTGTGTTATTTATACCTACCTATAACTTTAATTTTTAAAGAAAGTTTTTGCTTATGAGAACATTATTTTTAACCCCCGACGCAAAGAGAGGGGTGTTATAAGTTTAACGTGTCTGTGTATCTGTGTAATCTGTCTGTGGTATCGTAGCTCCCAATGGATCATAGATAATTTTAACCCGAGTGTTCTAGCCATGTTTCATGAAAATCTGTTTAGGCGTTTGAAGATCATCAGCTCTTTTCTAGTTGATGAGGGGATCTGGCTAACTTCCTTATGTCCGATCGATTCGAAATTTGGTACCGTGTTACTTAAATATCATTGAAATTATATGGTAAGGTGACCATGAACTGATCAGCCGTTTGAAGATCATCATCACCTATGCAAAGAGAGGGGCTTTGCGTCGGGGGTTAAAAAGAATGTTCTCATAAGCAAAATCTTTCTTTAAAAATTAAAGTTATAGGTAGGTATAAATAACACTTCTATTCGTTTTATTATGCTTCACGACGCGTCTCGTCTAGGTACATCGTGTCAATTTGTTGGAGATAAAAAAATGTGGAGCGCGTGAGCGGCAACGTGAAGTCAATATAGAAAGGTAGGTATGTTTATATTCATCGAGTCGGCTATTTCGGACACTCTTATAACCGGCTCGTTGGTCTAGGGGTATGATTTTCGCTTAGGGTGCGAGAGGTCCCGGGTTCAAATCCCGGACGAGCCCAAATACTTTTTTAATTTTTGCTTTTGTTTGGAATTTATCATTACTTATTATCAGTGATCGTAACTTATGTAGCATTTTTGGTGCAGCGTGGTGTGTTTAACGGAATTGGTATAAAGAATTTCAATCCTAATGCTTAATTAGCGTTAATAACGTTAATATTAGCTTTAATTAACAATTTTCACGTGTCTGTATTGCGGCAAGGAATTAAAATACCTATATGTTTTGTACGTGATTTTTAATCACATATTTGTGTAGGTAATTTGATGGATCTAAGATGTCAACCCAAAAAAATGTGGGATAATTGAGCTACACCTGCATAAATATTATTAAGTTACGATCTCCCACATAAATACCCTCGAGCGAGAAGGATAATACATCAATTCCGCTTGAAATAATAATGCAAAATGTTCCTTTTGTTTACTAAGATAACACAGACATTAATGTATGAATTCCATATGGTAAAGGTTAGGACTACGAACCGGAATGGTTAATCTGTGCGTAGAGGAAAGTCAGTTTAGCAGTATAATATAGAGTAGGTATACCTACTTGCATTATTTTTTACTATCTTTCAAAGGTAAGTATTGAAACGTTTTTTTGTAAATGTTTAAATACTAAAATAACAAATAGCTTTACATAACTCGAAAACAAAAGACGCGGCATTTTCGACCACAATTAGGGAGGTTCGATGAACATGAATGCAAGAAATTTATAGAAACAACTTTTATTCAGTTTGCGAAATGGGGAAACAAGCTCATTAATTGCTTTATAGAATCAATCGGCAGTAGTGCTGACATATTTGGTGAGAACGACCGGAAGATTTGGTTCATTCAATGTTTTTAAATTTTGACGGCCTTACCCATTGTCGATATCGAATTAAATGTTAACATGAATACCACATGCTGACCATAAATAACCAAAGTCAAATTAGTGCACGATTGTACAATCATTAATTCATTACATTACAATGAAAAATACTTAACTACTACTCCTATACTTACAAATACTTAACTATTTCAATTAGGTAGATATTGGGTCTAATGATATCCTTTGACGTGTGATTAGATTAGATTTTATTCAAGTTTTGTAGTTTTTGTTATCTTGGTAATAATTCTTTGAAAACACCAAACTCTCATAACAGCATGTGCCAACATTTTCAAATCGATCAAGATGGCTTATGCCAAGGGCACTTGTATGGGATCGCGAATAAACATAATCTGAATCTGGCCCGAGAAACGGCCCGCAGAGTGTACGTGAGTCGACTCGGGGCGTATAAGTACCGTACCGACAAAATACATGGCATGTCGCTCTAACTTGATGAAACTTTATTTCTGTGTCTCATTCGCACGCCACGATAAAGACGGTGCTTTTAATAAACGTAGGAAAAGGTCAAAGAATACATTAAGTATCTACCTACTATCGTTTTTATTTTACTTCGTAAGCTTTTCTAGACATTATAACAAGTACTTAGTCGAAACGTCTAGAATGGACCAGACTGCATTATTTTTCATCCAATTAATTAGCATATAACTTAACTAACTTTTGTGTTCACTTCTCTCATGCTATAATTATGTAGAAACCTTTTAACTGAAATTCATATCAGCTGAAATATCTTGGCATTTAAAATTTTGCGCTTCGAATAGGTAGATACATCCATTTTATAGAGTTTCTGATGAAGTTCTATGCATTATACTCATGTATTAAAAGTTAACTATTCTTACTTAGCTAATTAAAAAGACAGGCTCAGTCGTGTATGAGCCGTAGGGTTTTATACGGAAATATATTTTTAGGGTTCCGTAGTCTACAAAAAAAAACCCTATAGTTTCGCCATGTCCATCCGTCTGTCCGTCATCGGCTTAGCACAGTAACGTACCCTTACTACTACAAAAATTAAATTCGGCATTGGTATATAAATCAATTTCTCGCCAACAAACTGTTCTGACAGTTTGGCGGGTAGTTTAATATATGTATGTACCGTAAAATGCTGCAACTTTGCCATTTAAACTCAATTTTGCCTATTTCGTTTCAATTATGACCTCTCGAATTTGCTTAGTTTTTTCTTGTTTTTTACCATTTGGTAGGAATTTTCATTATTCTGGCAACACATATTTAATTTTTTACAATGGTAACTCCATTGTTGCTCCGCCAGTTACGCATCATAAGTCGGAGTGAGTGGCAGCATTTTTTTAGTGTCTCGCAACTTTTGAACTTTTATCTACAAAAAAGGTGTTTTTTGAGAAGTGGTAACGTCCCAGGGTAAGTAAAGACTGTCTATTTTCCGTAAGTTTAATATTTTCAAGAAAAGGACATGATTTCAGCATAATTACGTACTAGGCAATATTGGGCAGTGTTTTGGAAACTTGAATGACACAATTTTGCCTGGGTCTAGGGCTGTCACTAGCTGGGTTTTATAAATGTACAGAAAATAGTAAAAATAAGCCTGCTTAAATGAGTTTATTTATTACAAGCTTTTTATTAACTTGCAATGATTGTTGGTTTAAGTCAAATCTTGCAAGTCGATTTTCACCAACTTTCAGTGTGGGTAGATCTGCTGACAATGCAGTAATAAACTAACGTTAACAAAAAAAACTTAATGGTACTTAAGTTATTTTTATTGTAATTACTTGCAAATTGTATATCTATTGTATTATAATTATGTTGTATGTTTGTCTTTTAGTTCAAGACTTGCATAAATTTTTCAACCACTTATTAGCGACCAATTGAGGTGTTTAACGTACTTATGTAACTTGGGTGACAGTGCAATGTTTATGGTACCATCGAGATGGTCTGATAATGGAGACCGAAGATAGAAACTTCTAAACAACACATAATAAACCCACTGTGTTTAGGCTCGTTTGATTTGTCTTGCAGTTATCTTTCTTATCAAATGGGTTGTCAGGTCGATTACCTACAGTTGGAGTTTAAAGGTGATGGGTGATTAGAACTTTACAATGAAATAGAACTTTACACTATAATAATGCATTGTGAATTAGCAAAAAAGTGTACTTGCAATGTACTTATAATAAATAAATAAAAGACCGGGTTGCACTCCGGGAGTGCCGGCAGAAGTGAAAACTCAATAACATTGTAACAGTTTTTCGATCAGGTCACGTGACATCTTACGGTGTCACCCTAAAAATGAATTTGGCGCAAATTTATGAACGATTATCAATTATTTAGGCGTTATTCCGTTTAAAAAAAATAAGGAAAAAAATGGGTATTATTGTTTGTTGATTATTTTGTAACTAAAAATAAAAATATTTTATTTAAATAATGATCTTTTTTTTGGCACAACCCTACAGTTAACAATATTATTGTATAGAAAGTTTGTGGAACCTGCTACAACTTTACCTATTGCCTGTGAAAAAAAAAGTATTAAGCTTATGGCAATAATTTGACAGCCAGGGACAAGCCCAATGTCTCATGCACACGAGTAAATATTATTACAAATAGCAACACATTATTTATTGAGATATCCGCCTAGGCAAAGTTACGTCTTAGGTCTACAACTTTGCCTGCCACTTTGATTGCTTGTAAATCGGAAATACAGTATGATTAGGTAATGAGATTTGAGTCTTATCTGGCAAGACATAGGGTATGTTTTCCGACTAATACTCATTAAACTCATAATGGAAAATAGGTTCACAGATATAAGAAAAAAACGTCAAAATCCAGGCAAAGTTGCAGCATTTTACGGTACTTCTTTTGGAAAATAAATCAAAAAAAAACACCGACAAAAAAGTAGAATAAAATGTTGAGTAACATATTTTTTAGGGTACCTCCTATCTACACCTAAATTGGGGATGTATTTTTTTTTCTCGGTTAACCCATAGTGTGGGAATCGTTGGATAGCTTGTTCAAAAATATTATGGGTATCTTCTTTGAGAGATATTGGGCTTTAAAGCCCAAATTTTTGTTCGAGTCATGTCTCCCCCGACGGGGATATGAAAAAAATCGTGGCAATGATGGGACCTATAATTATTTTTGATATGATATTAGTCGGAATTTAACGCTTATTTGATATAATTATTGAGTCATATAACAACACTTAATATAATATAATATTGCATAGAGCAGGAGGATGTTTGCTTCGATCGGTTCTCTTCGTCGACTTCGTAACTTTTTGCCACGCGCCACCAAAATTGCGCTAGCTCAATCTCTCCTTCTTCCCATTCTAGATTATGCTGATGTTTTGCTATCTCGACCTTACTGAGGACCAGCTTAACAAACTTGAGCGCCTTCAAAATCTGTCTCTTAGGTTCATATTTGGTTTGCGCAAGTATGGCCACGTTTCCTCCTTTCGTTCTCAGCTCAAGTGGCTTCCAATTCGTCTCCGTCGTGATTCTCACATTCTTGCGTTACTCTACAGTATACTTTTTGTTACCTCTACTCCTCCATATCTCAAAGAGCGTTTTAATCGTCTCACTTCCATCAGATCTTCCCAAAACCATCTTCTCGCCCCACCACCTTCATCTACCAAATTTTATAACAGCTCATTTACCTTTCCGGCTATCCGGTTGTGGAATGCTTTGCCGTTGCATATAAGGTGTGCAAAAACTCTGTCTCTCCCTTAAGTTGCCTTTTATGTATTGTATGTACCTATGTATATTGTATGTATATATGTATGGTTGTATATATGTCTGCGTATTTATTTATTTATTAGGTAAGGTCAATGAGGGCATTTCCGTCATACTTTTTGATTAGTTCACTTTGGCTGGTCATAACTAAGAGGATATTTACTTTTTAATAAACCTGATCACTGTAATAGATTGGGCATTTATTTAACTATACAAATATACTCATATTAAATAGCTAGTATTGCTGGTTATTTACCTATGTTTTTCTTTTTAAAACATGTCAGTTGACGGATTTTCCCGACGGTTTGGGGCTATTCCGTCAACCAACGATTTTTCTTGTATCGTGACGTAGTACAAACATATACGTCAAGTGAACAAATACCACTGAACTCTTAATCGAAACGAAACTTTAGCGAACTCAATTTAAGGTTTATTTTAGATTTTATTGCTAAATGTATTTTTTTGGGGCAATTCCGGCCTATTTTTATAATCAGGAGTAGTAAACCATTTAAAACAAATTCCCAAACCCTAGGGAAAATCCGTCAACTGGCATCATGTTTTTAAAATAGAGGGCTACTGTTTTTGTGTTCACCAGATGGCGCCACTGTTGACTAAGATTCGAAGTACAGTGGCTAACTCTTTGTTATTATGGGCGCGACAATATTTTTAATTGCAAACCATATTTAATAAGTAAATTGGTCATTTAATTTCAAGTATTGAACGACCAATTTAGCTAAGACCCTAAATGCTCAACAATTGAAGAGCGTGATTACCAGTATACTGCTATTTTGCCTTTATCAATCAAAATTAATTATTTAACTTTCCAACCGTGCTTACAATTTTAATATTGAAATCGTATAATGATATGGACTAATTAACACGCGCTAAGACGTATAAACACCAGATGGGTATACGTATACAGGCATTAAAATGTAAACGTAGCTATCTTAAGTATTCCCTCCCAATACAAGTCACACTGCTTGCGAGACGCACGCGTGCTCACGTCACACAAGCGGTAAGTCCTGTCCCACGGAAAATGTATACCTTCAAATGCAGTAGGAAGCGCACGTCTAATACATCTGGTGTGTAATGCCTTTACATACAACAATTTTAGTACCTTCTGAGTTTTAATCGAGACTAATCTCAGTCCGCCGAATTGAAAAACAAATAAAAAAATTAAGCAAAATATAAAAATAAACTTGATCCTCTGCAAATTAAACTAAGAATCGTTGAAAATAAATTATAGTATAATAATCATAGTTATTATTTACTAAGTCAAATCAAAAAGGTTGGCAATATATGAAATGGGGAAATTCCGGCACATGACGGTTTTGCCCGTTTCACAATTGACGGATTTGTCTACTCGATCATTTCGTTAGTACCAATATTTAACCATCCATAGTTTCTCACGAACAGATTATAATTGAAAATTAATAAAACTACCATGAAACATGCATATCGAACTATATAACAAACGCATCTACTAAGCCCTAAACGTACATTTTTTCATCGCACCGTCACGAAACACAGCAGCACACTACACTCGCATTCGAGTTCAGAGCGCAACTAAACTTTGAAAGCGGGGTTTTTCCGTTCACTGGCTAGATAGCGCCATCTGTTTTTGACTGCGGGTATAAAATTTTCTCTCTGTTTTACCGATCGAGTCAGTAAGCGCGTACTGTTGTTTGAATAGCCACAAACGCCGTTTGACGGAAATGCCCCGCTGACGGATTTGGCCACCCTGACCTTATGTATTTTAAAGTGTCCTGTTTAGTAATATTTGAGAGATTGATGTGTTAGTATGCTCTTCTTGATGAATTCCTGCACTACCTGTTTAAAATTCTAGTTTAAATGATTCCTGCGATACAAAAGTTGTCTTTAAAGCGATAAGACCGCCTGTTTTTACCATTATTTATTAGTTCATTCTATTCTTTTGTAAGATGTTTCTCTCTTGTCGTGATGCAATAAATAGTATTTATTATTATTATTAATAATATATATAGATATAGATAGATATAATATATATATATAGCTTTAGAAATAATTTACGACCAATATTTTTATCCGAAAATTGCTGTTTTTTTTAAATGAAACATAGTTTGCCTTTTCAATTTTAACCTTTAATTAGTTGTCATAAGAGGAGTGACGTCACCAGACGCTTATTGGTGGATATAACACGTTCCGTTTTACATTACTTCAAATGTTTGTAATTAGTATAAACTAAAGTAAAAACGTTGCAGTAGATATTATTTTATGTTTTTCAACATTTTGATCACAAACTTATGGTACCTACTTAAATATTATAGCTGCATCTTCCTATTGTACCTACCTTGTTTTAATTCATCATTTTCTCGGACTATTAAACCTCAGAATAATAATTTAATGTTTGGCTTAAATATTATTCGCTTTGTACCTACTACGAATATTAAAAACCTTGCAATTTTATCACAACCTGCGATTAAGTATTAGATAATGTTATTGTGGAGGCATATAAATACTCACAGATACCTAAGTATACTAAATTATATCTACCTACTCCTATCTATATAATAAGGAGTAAAGACTTCTAGGTATCTTTACCTACGGGTTTAAGTGGCAAACAGAGGTGGGAATGATAACAAAAAATACATTTGTAATGTTTATTTTATCAACTATCAAGTAATAAATATATTAAAAATTAATCGTAAAATATTTTGAACACATCGAATAGACAATAGTCGATCCCTGTAAAATGAGAATATTTACACAATCGAGAATCTTTCGAAATTGCACCTAAGAAAATAACATTAGCGTATTAAGTTCCTTCCAAACATAAAAACGAAATACGACAATATTAAACGAGACCTTTACTACGACCTAACTTACACTAACGTCTATAAAATAACTCTCGCATATTTCAAGCAGCGCTTTCGTGCCAGAATTCAGTCGCACAAATAGCACCGGAGAAACAATCTATCCACGGCCTATCCACCAAATAAATTACACTAATCAGATAAATTGACGACAACATTGTTTGAATTAACCATGATTAAACACCACTTTCACGAAACATAAATACTGAATGAGGCTCAGGGATTTCTGTTCAAGTAAAGGTACAAAGAGACCGTTGTCATGAGTAGGTATTGCAGAATTGGCAGTAACCGTTTTATAAATGACATACAAAATAAAATTCGGGTATTTAGACGCTTCTTTAGACCAATACTAATCATGTCTACATATTGTCTGTCTTCATATAATAACTTATGTGATTTCCTTCAAACAATCAGATCTATATAGTTTATTTTTAAGGTGTCGCCGAAACACTGTTTAACTTCTACTTACTTAACCTAAGAGATTCAAATGCTGCTTAGAGTTTAATCTTATTTCACGCTTGACAATCGCTCCGGTTGGCGCTGTCTGGCCAGTCACACACGTTCAACTTGACATTGAACACAGTGCCCGGCTGGCACGTGAACTGCACCCCCTCCCCGTTGACACAGCGCCAATACTGAAAAAAAAAACAATTCTTACTCCGTTCTGATTCGTTCTTTGGGTGCAACTATCGCATTTAAAAACGACCGTATTTCGAGCCACGCCTAATACAATTCGATATAATCTCGACTGACAATGCGTCTGTTGGGGTAGACTTTAGAAAGACACGTTCTGTATTGTGTATAAATACCTACATAAGTACAAGATTTATCCGCAGTGTTAAAAATTCAATATTATTAGTTTCTTGTTAGGCAAAACCATCTACAATATAGGAAAGAAGTTGCATATTTGTACGTACCTTATCACACTTCTTTTTGTCGGGAATGTAGTCCTCTTCATCGTCGCACACATTGTGATTATCAACTTCGTTATCCTGAAATATTGAATTGTCAATGAGACAACGACAGTCACAAATTCAAACATTAAGTAAGTACGAGTAACAGCACGTCATTTCCGAACGGATTTCTTTCATTGTACTTACATACATTACCATATGATACTAACTATAAAAAATCTAGAATTTTAATCAAACAATTATATTTGATGTATATATTTCGTATATAACGTGAGTGGGTTTACCGTGGGTGGCTCCTCGACGTCCGGGATCTCCGGCGCTACGCTCGCTGGCGCCTCGGGTTCCCGCACAGGTGTTGATGTGGTAGTGGTGGGTGCGGCAGTAGTGACTGGTTTGGAAGTCGGTCTGACAGTCGCTACAGGCTTGGCTGGCGCGGGTCTTAAAGTAGTCGTCGTTGTGATGATGGGGGCACCTTCTGAAGGATTAGACGCTGTCGACGGTGGACGAGCCCATTCCGGCTGCAAACAGAATGTTTACTTATATTTTTTAGGTTTTTTACTTTATAAGTTTCATTCAAAATTTATAAAAAACTCTATTTTTGCATTTTAACGATGTATTGGTAGAACTAACTATATTACATATATCGACTCTTACTGTTGGTGTAGTATGTCCGGTACGAGGAGGCGGCACGGTGTAAGAGCTCATGTGTTTATGCAGCAGCTTCATCAAAGGATTCTCACCACCGCAAAGTCCCTTAAAGTCATCCATGTCGATGGCCCAGGTCATGGCTCCCAGGTAGCCCTTTTCCTTGATCCAATTCATCTTGATCTCGACACTGCGAGAATCTTCGTAGCCCACCCATTGTGTGCCTTTGTAAGCGTAAGGGCATTTGCCGGCGTCGTCCCATTTTTTGGTCCAGCCTGAATCTTTACCGTCTACTTCTGTGCAAATCTATAAAATATAGGAGAAAAGTTTTAGTTCATAAACTATGTGGAGGCGCTGGTCTGACTTCTCTAAATAGTGCAACTTCGCGCGTAGCACAACAAGGCACTCAAGATTTAGTCGAATATGTCCAAATACGAAAGAAAATGTCGTAACTGGATTCGTAGGAAGACAAAATCACTTTGTACGTAACTGCGTTTACGGAACTACGCTTGAAAAATATTACGCTTTTTGCTACGGCAAGAAACACATTTCTTCACACGTAACCGGTTACCTAGCGTTGGTTTTGTAGGCGGCCGAAGGGGTTTGTACGAATCAAATAAGATTGATTACCTCATAGTAAGCCCAGAATCCTGTGGCATTGGTATAAGGAGCAGGATCTCCGCCGCCCGCCTCCTTGTTGATGTAAGTGCCAAGGTTATAATTGTTGTTTCCCGCGGCCAGAGTGAACGATCGCCCGTAGAACGGAACACCGACGACCAGCTTATTGGAGGGGCAACCCTTTTCTTCCCAGAGATTGAGACCGTCATTCTGAAATTAATTATATGGTTTGAATAATTATTTTTATTATTTTATTACACAGGGCCGATCACTTTGGCACTCTTTAGGGGAAGCTTTAGGTTCTCGAGTGGCGACCACGTACCGGAAGGCGCGGCGTGGGTAGGCTCCCGACAAGGTGGACTGATGACCTGGTAAAGGTTGCGGGAGTCCGCTGGATGCGGGTGGCGCAGGACCGGTCGCTTTGGCACTCTTTGGGGGAGGCCTATGTCCAGCAGTGGACGTCTTTCGGCTGATATGATGATGATGATGATGGTGAGGGGAAGCCTATGCCCAGCCTTGGTATCTGTCTTTCGGTTGATATGATGATCATGATGAATTTATAAAATAATAGACGCAGAGGCACATCTCTGCCCACGTTCCTCAAAAAAGCTTTTATTTTACCATAAACACGATCAAATTACTTTGAAGTCAGATTGTATTCTAAGATTAAATCGTTATTATTTATACATGACACATAATAATATAATGTTGATGTAATGCTATTTAGTTTTTCACATTAAATAGGCCGTCTTCATGACATTAACACACCTCTACCATAAATTAAACTTCATTTCCTTCTTCATGAATCCCGATTTCATATAACAACGTATATAGGTATAACAATATAAGGTATCGTGTTATATAGGGCACCTACTTTCATTCTAACCGAGATTATTAAGAAAAGGGGATACCTTCATAACTTTTTAACCCACGCACATCCAGACGAATGAAATGATTCGCTGCGTACTTAACTTCTTACGTGTAATATAATAATATTAAGACGCCTACTCTTTTATGCCAGCAATGGTTGAGCTCGTACATTTGCCAGATCAGAAAGATATTCCATACACCGAGAAGTGTACCTAACTCCTGTTAAAGATTATACTCCTGTAGACCCATCCTTACTTAATATTATAAATGCGAAAGTGTGTATGTTTGTCCTTCTTTCACGTCGCAACGGAGCGTCGTATTGATCTGATTCTTTGTATGGAGATAGTGTAGAAGCTGGAGAGTGACATAGGCTACTTTTTCCGGCGGGAAAACATCTAATTCCTACGGGAAAATTCAATATGTTACATTTTCCTATAACCACGAAGCCGCGAGCATCAGCTAGTAGTATATAAATACAAAATATTCGTAAGAAGCCTGTGATACAGATAAATGTAACAACTCAAAACAATAGCTTTTACCACATTGAGTTTTTCATATGCCCACTGGTCGTGCGGACGCTTGTACAAGGGGGAGTGCACATCAGCGAAGCCAGCCCAGTTGCCGCGCAGATCATACGACATTACGTGAATCGCATCTAGCTCCCTGTAAACCAAAAAAGCGGAGGTAGGTAGAGATTCCTGAATCTACTCATTAACTTTAAAATACCAAACTTTTCATAAAATATATACGTACCTTTTTTAAATTATGATAATATTTTTAATCATAAATAGTATTGGGTTTTTTACACAGGAGTTAAGTGTCACCAAGTTTTTAGGTAGTGATTCGGAGTTGTCCTACACATACCAAAATAATCATTTAGTTCCAATCGGAATAAGACAGCTAACAACTGACAATATGTCTGACTGGCATGATCGCGTACATGGTATCCTTTTACCAGCCTGCCCGCTTAGTCCCAGTTCAAGTCGAGCTCGTAATTTATGATGAACTCACTGGCATAGATCCGGTACATGGTATCCCTCCATCAGCCTGAAGTTGGCGAGCGGCACGGCAGCAGTGAGCTCCCAGCCCTTGCCGGCGCGGATGAAGGCGCGCCTCAGCTCTTGTACGAGGTACAGGAAGCGGTCTTTGTCGGAGAAGGAGCCACCGCGGTCGGCCGCACCGGGGTACTCCCAGTCCAGGTCCAAGCCGTCGAACTCGTATTTGTGGAGGAAGTCTGGAATAAAATGCATGGTAAAATCGCGAAAGTACACGCCATACCATAAACATTATTTCAATAAGTATGATAATTGATCTATATTGTATGGAGACCATAACTGAGAAGAATCCAATTAAACAATCATATTGCTTTAGTATAGCGCTGCTCCAGGAGGAGGCTGTGGCAACATACTGGTATCCTAGTATCACCTAGTGGTAACTTCTACAATTGCATCAACTTCATTTAAAATATTTAAATAGTAACGTTTATAGATTGGGTTTAAAGATATTCATAAGTCTACTTCGGATAGGCAAAGTTCATATACACAACGTTACCTCATAACCAAGATTTTCACCCAAAAATCAATAAGCTAAATATCATAACTTGTATCGTAAGCGACAGTCTCAAAATAAATCATCTACACGCCGCGCCGTCGTTGCCTTGTAACAAAAATACGATTTTCTCGAAACGGATCATATCAATTCATGCAAATTTTGCTATTTCCCTGTTCCCACATTGATATTTTTCCTTTTTGGTCCGCATTAAAGTCAACAAAGAACATAATTCGAAATCAGATTAATACACTATCTCATATCTCTCTATAAATCTTATTCAACATCGTCAAAAGGTAGAAACGGCTGTGTGTAGACCTAGGCTTACGCGGAGTATGATATGTCTCGGGAATATGACATTTATTCGACTCGAGTCAAAGCAAAACGGGCTACCGTAGAACAATATAAAAATTCCCGCTGTCGTGGCTCAGTCGTGATGAGAATGTTTACGGGATTTTATATATATTTTTAATCACGCGCGGCTCGCCCACCACCGACTATTATTCAAATGTGTTTATGTAGGAAAAATTAAAGGATGCTTCTATCCTCGTAAATTATTCATTTTACAAAAGTTTGCTCCGGTTTCCATCCATAATTAAGAAAAACTAAATACCTACAACGTTAACAACCTAGAGAACAGACACTTATTTACGCGTCCACGTCTTGATATTTGCAGAATGTTGTGATGTTTGGTAACATCTACGAGTAAGTATAGTTTTAAATAATAGTGATACTATTTTTATTTTGTTCCTCATATTCAAGTAGACAACCTACAATATGAAGTCATGGAAACGCAAAACCACGTTTTCCTTTCGCATATTGTCGCATCTGCCGGCATCCGGAAAAATGTATTTCTTTATAAGCACTTAACGTAACAGAAATATTACCGTGTATTCCGGAACAGTTTATGTAATTCTGACGTAATTTATTACAACACACTAGAGTTATTATTCTTTTACAAAGGGTAACGTTTACACAAGCTTAGTCTTTATCTTAATTGTATTCTGTAGATAAAGCACTAATTTGAAACTGCAATTTATTATGGCTCTAAGTGACAAGGAAGAAGAATAAGTAATCGAATTCATTGCTAGTAAGTACTCAACTAGCATGAACCTAAACCGCATGAACCTCATTATTAATAAAAGGAATCTCTCCGTGGAACAAATCGCCTATAAACAATAACACGATTAGCATACCTACTCGCGTAATGGTTTGGTTGTCTTAAAGGTTTAATACAATACCCTATTACCCGATTTGATCCTCGGGCAATTAAGCCACTGACCTCAATAATTCAACAAATGGTTACAAAATGGAAACCTCACATATATTTCGTACCGAACTAATGGACTTTATGAGTATTTTACCTACTTTAACTGCGTGTTGCGTATATTTGTGTAATATGAGGTACTGTTTTATACACGATTGAACAAAGTAATTCCGTAACTTATTAAATTGAAGCAAAGGATGGCTTTAGATTATACTTCGTACCTGCTTATTTAATTTCAGTTAGCATATTTGTAGCGAAATTCATTTATTGTTTTTCATGCACCATTTCAATCGTTTTAAAATGGGGCTTGTGTGGTTTTAGCTCGCAGCAAAGATAAATGCCAGCTGTTCTTTATTTTTTTTTAGTCAACTGCTTTGACTGCGGTGATCACATATTATTACTGACGTTACTCATTTAATATGGAAGCTATATTTAATACATTTTAGAAGATTTTAACAAAATACCAAGAATCACCGGACATCCTCAATAATATAGCTAAGATGGGTAAAGGTACTTGAGAAGCGTGCCTGCAGCCTGTAGGAACTTACCAACCACGCTCCTGACGAAGGTCATCCTGGAGCTGGTCTGCGCGACCAAGTGCGAGTACTTGGAGCCGCCCTCGGCCCAGCCGCCCACCGCCACCATGAACTTGACATTAGGGTGCGACGCGCGCAGCGACGTGAAGTTGCGGAATCCACTCTTGTCCACGTCCAACTGGAAATAATCCATACCGATCAAGTTTGCTCCTTATAGGTACTGACATTCATTCACATTTCCCTAAAATATATGCTGTCTTATTCGCACAGAGTGACACATTTGAAAAAATACAAAAACGTTGAGGCAAACGTCTTCATTAATAGATAGGTATCGCGATTTGACAAACGCAATGTTGTTTCTGACATTTGCCCACATGCAACCCCTTCAGGTTAGGGAATGTCACGATTTTGATGGACCTAGGTTTGCAGCAAGGCCTCAATATATTAGGGTGCTGGTCTTTGCCTCTAAATGTTTATCCAACTTACTTAACTTTAATTCAAACATAATCGGATTACTACTGCGTCTCCCTCACGCACACTTTACTATACGCGCCAACGGAAGATAGAGTGCATTAGCTAAGAGAGTTCGCGAGTAATTGAATACGACAATATAGTGTTGGGAAATGTAAATGTTATGGTTTCAGACATTTATTTCTCATAAGATTGACATAAATCACTTACTGAGAAAACAATATTAAAGGAACTCCCTAAATGGAAACTTGTGAGTTTCCAATAACTTCTGAGAATGTTCTGCAACTTGTACAAATTGCCAATCTTAAGCAGCAGGATTTGAATGTGCTGATGATGAAGACGATGTGATGATAATTTTACGTCATTTCATTTGTTTCAAGTTTGGTTGAAAGCTATTGGTGTTACCTCAGGATCGATGACGAGGACCTCGTAGGATTTCTCGGTGACGCCGATGAAGGAGTAGATGATGTGGGTGCACAACTCCACAGGGATGTCCTCGATGCCGTACCTGCCGACGCCTGGCCGGTACACTGCCCAGTTACTGAAGTAGCATACGATACGCGCTCTGCCATCCGCTGTACACGAGAAGATCAACTTGATGTATAAAGCGTTAAAAGTTGTCCATTCAAAATTGATCTCTACGGTCCAATGTAAAAGATTCAATCTCTAATGACGGTTATATGAAAAGTCCTAATCGTCCTAATACAACGCAACTACGCGATTATCGCAAGTTCGCGCGATCAAACCTACTCGACTAGGTGTCCTAATTGATAATCGCGCGAACTTGCGATGTCGATTCAATATGTTTGGTCAAGCGCGAACTTGCGATAATCGCGTAGTCGCGTTGTATTAGGACGGTCCCTAAGTAATCTCAACCGTATGTGCGAGAAAGATTTAATATCTCCATTTAAAATCATGAAAGCTGAACGCAAATCGTTTAATCGAGAATATTCACTAACTAGCTTCACTTCTGCCCCCGACTCCGTCCGCGTGGATCTCGTTTATATCGTAGCTTCATCCAAATTTTCACTCCCCATTTCACCCCCTTAAGGGATGCTTTCCGGGATAAACACTATCCTATGTCCTTCCCCGGGTCCAGAACTATCTTTGAAAAAAAAATCTTATCTTTGAAAATCAGCGTCACAAAGTGAACCACGGTTTGCATCTTGACATCAAAGCTGAGTGACGGCCTTTTTAGCACCTATCGAATAGGTATAGGTATTCTTAATACCTGTATGACTGAAATGCTAAATAAACGTTTTTCTTTCTTTCTTTATATCAAATTTCATCTCATTTAGATCGGTTCAGCGGTTTAAGCGTGAAGAGGTAAAAGTAACAGACACACAGACACACAAACTTTTGCATTTATAATATTAGTATGGATTTTCATTAATACTTAATTTATCGCAGTAAAATGTTGAATTAAAAATGCCGCCGTAAAATTTTACTGTAAGTATTCCACATGAATTTTGATTCGCTCGATTGCTATTTCTGAAGGCGGCGTAAATAAAATTTCCAGTAGGTACTTAATCACTTTTCGAATACACCTAACCGGTTTGCCTAATTGCCAAAGCTGGGTCGCATGGGGTTTTAATGCATTCAATGACCCTTTTTATGGCTGGCGAGGATAAACCGATGGTTCAATAAGTAAAAGCGTTCCCTGAGAGAACTTACTGTACTTTAGTACTTACTGTACTGTAGTTATGAGTGTTATCACCGCTGCGTCGCCTGCGTCCGCTCACTACGCCAAACTAAAATGTAGCTTAGTTATGAAAGGACTGAGTTAGCAGAAGACGACACGCTTACTCAGCGTGCACATTCTCTTGGAATGTTGTTATTTAAAATAAACTCGCTTTCTTTCCTGGCTGCGATGAGAAAAATGTAGGTTTGCAAAAGTATTAATTCCACGTTCAGAGTTTCATTTAGGTAAAATGAATTAAACCCGACCATTGTATATATTGATGTGTCTCAATAAAATAAATTTTTGGTACTAATATGCGAGTAATTTCAAGTAATCACACATGTGGAATGGTGATACTTACTACTATAAAATTGAATCAATAACATTTTCATTGAAACCTACTAATATTATAAATGCGAAAGTTTGGATGTTTGGATGTTTGTTACTCAATCACGCATTAACGGCTCAACCAATTCGGATGAAATTTTGCACTAAGATAGTTTATAGCCTGGATTAAAATATGGGATAGTTTTTATCCCGGGTCCACGCAGACGAAGTCGCGGCCGGAAGCTAGTAGTTGATAATTACATAAGATAAACAACAAAATCATTAAAAAAAGTGTTTAAACTACATATTAAAGTAGGCACGTCCCAATGTTAGACAACCCTTATTTCAATCATTTACCCATTATCTATATTGGCATTAAGATAAAGTTGCCAACTATTGAGACAGTAGGTATCGAACACTGCTCGAAATCTAAAATTAACGAAATATTTAAAACCTAACTACGTGCAAGTATAGGTACCCCATAATTATAAAAATAATACCCTTATTATGAAGTTCCGCCTGCTCAAAGATGAAATTCATGATCATGAATTTAGATTAAACTTACCTTGTACCGCAGCCATAGCGGCCGCCAGGAAGGCCAACGACGCTAGGATCGCACGCATCTTGCACCTGAAAATAACATAATCATCTTGAACAAAAATTCTTACTTGATTCTTGAACTATAGGTATAAAGTATACTGGATAAAGCATCCCAGGCTGCCCTCATAACCTGAAAAGTATGCCCGTTAATCCGTAATACGTATCAATGTAGGTATCTACATCGTAAATAGTAGTGCACGTTATTAAATTCCACAGCTTAATTTCATTGTCGCCTCTAGATTTTGCTGATTAGTTGATTACACGGTGACATGTTGCGCAAATATAACAAAGAGACATTTTAATATCCAAAATTGGTTACCTATGTTGGTAACCTACTTAGTGGCATATGGGAAGATGTTATGTTTTTGTACTCAATGCACAATCAACGTTCACTAGAATTAAATTAAAAACTAGTATTGGAATGTGTATGTGCATACATTCTTGACGTGTTCTAACATCAATTATTTTACTAGGTAAGTAAGCATGTTGTTTTGTCTCAATATGCTTATAAATTGTATCTTGCAATGAACTCAGAATACTTACGTACTGGCTTGGCTACCCACGGTATATTATCGTTAATTTATTTAACTTGAGATAATCACAAGATGAGCGAAAAAGGCTGGATGTTGAAACAACGGTATGTATGGATTTTGCTTTCTACTTATAAATAGTTAGGTATATGGTCAAAACTTAAAAACCTGCCTAGTTTTCTAACAAATTCATAGAGAAAAGAAAAAGAGCTTTCAAAATGATGAAGTAAGAATTAATCTCTCATCTCTCACTTATCTCTCATCTCTCACTTATAATAAATCTCTAAATTAAAAAAGGAACCCAGCCGTTATCAAACTAAGCATTGGTGTGTCCCGCGTGATCTCAGCTTCCCATGAACGGAAAAACATGTAACTTTTTTTATAAGTAGGTACATTATTACTCTAGCTTCCGTTTAGGATAGTTTTTATCCGACTGCTACGATTAATTAATTTTCGGAAACATTGTACCTCATTAAATTATTCATTTCTTCTGCTTGAAATCGTAGCCGCCATATCTGTCAACTGTCAGTGACGTTAAAATGGCGGGCTTGCCATATCTATCCAGTAAAATAACAGTAATGATTTCGATCCGGTGTTGTGATAGACCTTCAAAAAACGCATGTTAAATTCTAAAGCATAAAAAAATAATCAATTCTGATATGGAAACTTATATGCGCTAAATTCGTATTGAGGCGTAATTTCAATAAATGTATCAACAAATTTCAACAAAGTAACGTCTAACGTCAAAAGTGTGACACGTCCTTTTTTTTTTAATGGCATGGCATAGCGCTGGTCTCGCTTTCAGCCATAAAGTCTACTTGAGCTTCTGCAAGATTACACGCTGAGTATTTGTCACGATACTGCACGGCTATCACAAGATGGTGCGCGAGCTCTCTCGATTTATCTCTCTCTTTAAGTTGTCTAATAAGAGAGAGACGGATAGTTCGAGAAAAAACGAGAGAGCTCGCGCGCCGTGTTGTGATAGCCGTGCTGGTTTGTCGGTATTTATATTTATCAGCAATAAACAGTATGTATTAAATCAGTATAGAACGGGCCTTTTATAAACATTAATTATCAAGCGCGTCAGTATTAAGGCGGTATTACAACTTCGTACTTCGCGCCTTCAAGTTGACATTCAGCCATTGGCCAACATACAGGAAAATACTGTTATCATAAAGTCTGCAACACACATTCATTAAGTTGGCAATGGCAGGTACATACACAAGATTTGGAAGAATGTGATAGTGCGATTTGAAAAATTGCAATATGAAAAAAAGATTCGCGTTATGCTTGTAGAACTTACCTAGTGGTTAGGTTAGGTTAGGTTAGGTGAAAAATATAAATTGGCCGTCTGTTGTCTACATTGAGTTATGTTACTAGAGTAGACATCACCTAGCATAAGTTTGCGCATGTCAACATACTCTCATGAGAGTATCTTGGTTTAGTCTGTGGCGGGCAGTGATGGCGGTCGGTTCGAGTGCAATTTTGACTCAAAACTTTTAAAAAATGCCTTCTTTTGCATTGCGCTATTGCACCAACAACAAACCTAACAATAGTAAAAGTACGGGGATAAGTTTTCATCGGCAATTTCACAGATTTTATGAATAACATGATTTTTTCTGTAATTTATATAAGATACGCGCCGATGGCGGCCATTATTAAAAATATTAAAAATGTAGAAGTGACAATTTTCTAAGACTATTTTGCCTTATTAGTAGAACATTAAACTTACTGATTTGAAGCTTTAAAGATCTTAATTTTTGCGCCAAAATAGCAGCAACCTTTTGCTTTTTTTTTATTTAATCGTTTTTATGAATAATTTTATTGGTAACGTTTAGTTGCTATTTAGATCTTAAGTAATACAAAGCATGCCATTATACCCAACTTCTCACGTCCAAATGACAACAGTGTTGAACAATGGTGACAGGCAGGCAGGTGACAGGTTTAGTTAACGGTCTCATCTGTCGGTTAACGGTGCATATTGCTCCAGTTAACGACGCCTACTGACCCAGTGTCTGTCATTCTGCTCTTGTGCGACAAAGTGTTTATATGTATTTACCGGACATGAAGCGTGCTCCGAAAGTTTAGAATCAATGAAACATTATCTTGAAAAACTTGTCACTGAATTAATTACATTTGTGATAGGTTTGGGGTATAGGAAAGGGGGTTTATGGACTTAGGTCTTTTTTTTTTTCTTTTCCTAACGTAAACAATGCGTAAAAATAAGCATGTTTAATTCTTTAAACTATTTCTCTCAAATCGAAATATTTGGGTTCAAAGGTCAGTCATTTAAACAACGCAAGCCTATGGTATGTACAAAAATACTTCTGCAGTCGCAAAACGTACAATTTTTACATAGGCTGCGGTCTCTGCTCGCAATCAAACAGGCCGTACGATAGTTCGCCACCGTCGCAATACTTATAAATAAATATCTTACGACTTTAGGGCTGATAATATGTATATTGTTACGTTGTTTACTACTAAATCACACCATTGATGAGAACTTTCGACAACTAATCCCAATAGACAGCGGAGAAGTTTAATCTTGATCTATTGAGGGAATCTAAAAATAGCCGTCATGAGGTCTTGGTCCCACCACACTCTTCCAAACGCAGACCTTAGCGGCTACAATATACTTATCTAATCTCAGGGGAGCTATTTAAACTCCGGACCGTTTTCAATTAAAATGGAAGCCTATAAAATAAGTCACGGTCGAGTTTTTTTTATTTATTTTGGGTATGACGGCGGAACAAGCGGCTACCGGATAGTACGCAAACACTAACCTTTGGAAGGTTGCGACTCCAGAAGAATCTCAATCAAAGTGTGGCTGATCCTTTAATGATTGATTTGAGGAATCGTTGTGTTGAAAGTTATCACGAATGCAGGTCTCCCTCTTAACACAGCGCATCTTTGCGAACGCTGGCAACCATAATACCTCCGGTATTTGCCATGACTAAAGTCAAATAAGCTTCTTTTTATGAAACGTCAAAAACGCTCCGTTAGTATGGAATTTGTAGGGATTACATACTTGCTTGTGACGTCACAATAAAACAGCGTCCTTATTGTTCGTTTTTATGAATTTAAAAATCTTAAAATTTCAAACATAAATGAAAGACTGATACTTTCCGAGCATTTTCGTAATGTTTGTCTGTTGCTAATAAAAAAACAATTTATTTTCAGTCTTGTCTCCCCCCCCCTAGAGGGGTAATCTAATCACGCAACGTTCCGAACACTCGTTAGGACAATCCAACTGTAATTTTTCCATATAAAAATTGACATTTAGATCTACCTAACGTGCGTACAACGCGTTACGTGATCGACCTGCATGAATACAACACAAATGCCACAGAGCAAATAGTGGTATCATTATGGTTGCCATCATCTGTAAGGTTAGATACTTCCCCAGTTTGGATGCTCCAAATATTATAGATTGTCATTCTGCTGCGCCCTACCTCTCCTAATAGCAGTAAACATAGTTGCTTTAATTTCTAATTAAATAAAGCCTGCAACAAACTTTCGGGTCAATTAAGTTGTTTTCGTTTCTAAAATGGACTGGATCTGATTATCAAAACACAGATCAAATAACTACCTACCATTATATAAAAGCGTAGGACTCGGGCAAGTTTAACATTTACATAAAACTGTTTTGCGCTAAGGGAATACATACTTGAACAAACGGTTCATCAGATACGAACGCATTTAAATAGCGAGTATAACTTTAAATCGTGATTTTGTGGTGCCATTTCAGATGTAGTTTAGGATGTGCAAAATGTCATTTGCGCAACTCACGTAGGTGGGGTTAACTAGGAATCTGCACGATTATTAGGATATCGATTAACGGTAGGTTAAAGTGAAACTACAGATTTCATTACGAGATTTACAACGGATCTAAAGTGTAGACTCAAATTATTTCATTTATATGTAGGTATTAGTAATATTGATAGTTGATGTCACAGAAACGATAACACGAGATCTGTACAAAGATAGTGAAGAATTGAATCCTTCGGTGTAAAACTCTGTTTTTTGAACAACGCAGGAAGTCTAACATGATGTTTAAATATGAAAGGTGTAAGTGTGTGACAGAGTTTCGACTAAAACTCACGAGCACGGCAAACCGGTGAAGATGTCGAACGTCTGTAGAAACGCGGGTCAGCGGACCAGAATGAAAATTTTATTTGCAAACACTGACTCACTTACTTATTGGATTAGTGGATGCTGCTTAAGGGCCCTAACTGGGGGGGCCCTAACACTTTGATGGACACTACTCCAGACACAATAGAAATAACAATAGAATTACGCCTACAGGCGTCTACTGTCCATCAATGTATTAAGGTACCTATTTATGTTTTATAGCGCTAAACTGACACCATTTTATAACAGCGTAAAATACTTAATTTACTTATATTTGTATGTCTTCATGTTTTTGTTTATGCACTCACAACGTAACCTAACAAACGAATAAAATCTAAGCTGATGACATCATGTTAATCTTAAGTAGGTACCAGAGCTTTTTAAAGAGCACTTCATACATTCCGTGTTAGTACTGTAAAAGTAAGCACCTACTAATAAATAAATAAATAAAAGACTGGGTTGCACTCCGGGAGTGCCGGCAGAAGTGAAAACTCAATGACATTGTAACAGTTTTCCGATCAGGTCACGTGTCCGTCTTACGAATTTTCAATCTGACGAATCTGTCGGTCACGTGACCTGTCGCGAGTTTAACATTTTTTCCCCATCACAAAAAGTGCACAGCGCCGCTAAAGAAGTTTTCACTTCAATAAATAAATAACAATAAACCAGCGCATTAGATAAATCATGAAGTTTTACGATACCCGAATCCCATAAACAACTCTTGTTTATATAACAAAGAAGCTAATTCGCAACTTACTTAGTTACAAGTCACAACTTGGAACACGAACCTGGTACAAACCTACATTTCTCTCAGTTCGTACTTAAATTTCTTAATTACTCCATTTTCACTTTATGCTAATAACGCCCATTTTTAGTCTACATTTCCCTTATAGTCCAGGCAATGAACTGACAACTTGTATGGAAAAAATGACAATTATGGAAATAATTTATAATAGCTTATTTTTTATGTATAACGGATATATTATCAATTAAATAGTTACCCAGCGACAAAATCCGACAAAATTTCAGACATCGAAAAAATGATAAGTTAACTGGCTTCGAAAAAGTCAGTAAAAATATTAATAAATGTTGTTGTCTTTATTTTGGTTCATTTACATTTGTTCTATAATATTCAAGATAAATCGTACAAAAAAAGATAATGCATGCTTCATTTAAATCTACATAATTACTTCCGAGTGGAAAGTTTGTCGGATTCTTGACTAAATCATCTTAGAATAACATTTTCAAATGAAATCAACAAAAAAAACGCTATTATAAATTAATGTTTTTCAAAACCGTATTTTGCCTGGAGTATTAGTGATTTTACAATTGTCATTTCTTACCGCGAATTGTCATTTCGTACGATTAACACTCGTACTTAAAAGTTTATTTAACCTATTTTATATTACTTGAAAGCGCTTGACGTATTTTACGCTGATTTAAAATACTGGTACCTAAACAACCCGTTATATGAGCAATCTCATCAACTGTAACTTAAATTGTGCCAGTGTCTTGCCAAAACGCTATGCTACCTGCTTGTACTTACATGTAAATAAAATAACAAATCAGTGAAATACGGTTATGAAAACATTTTTTGACGAAATGCACCTCAAGCTTCCAGAGTCAAATGTTTACACGATTGATTTATAGATAGAACCAATGAACTGTCAAAGGCCTGAAATGGGCTTGAAAGGGCCATAAATGCCGACACTCGGCAAAAGACATAAAACACGCCCCTAACAGTGAAATATGAGAAAAATTTACTGACGGTAACATATCCAGACGATAGAAGACGTATTGGACGGAGATCGAATCAACGCATAGGCCTTTTTGTTACCGGTTTGACGGTGATGGTTTGATATTTTGATTTCTAACGATCTCTTTACAAGGTTGGTTATGGGTGTTATGGCAGATATTCACCTCGAGCCAATGCTTGTAGACAAATAAAGTCATTGACATTTGTACGACGATAATCTAATAAGCAATGAAAATTCCACAAATTTTAAACCAAAAAAAATAAGGGAACGAACTAAATATAGAATCATCTTAACCAACCGGAAGCCGAACTAAAAGAAACACAGGTAATGAAAAACTAAACTTAAAAAAAAAGACCGGGTTGCACTCCGGGAGTGCCGGCAGAAGTGAAAACTTAATAACATTGTAACAGTTTTTCGATCAGGCCACGTGACATCTTACGGTGTCACCCTAAAAATGAATTTGACGCAAATTTATAAACAATTATCAATTATTTAGGCGGACGGCCCTCGGGCGCGTTGGGTGTGACGGGCCGCCGGCTTCCCGCCGACGGGCGGCGGCAAACACAATACCAATTTGTTTTTGCCATTGCCAAATATTTTTCAAAGCTTTATCTCTTTAGGAATAACGTCTAAATTAGAACTATTCGAATTTGCACAGCAGACGGCGGTGGCGACCAAGATATCAATTTGTTTTTGCCGTCGGTAAATATTTTTCTAAGCTTTATCTCTTTAGGAATAACGCCCAAATTCGAACTATTCGAATTTTCTCAATAGCAAAACGGTGAAGGACGCGTTGGTATTATTACAAATTTATTTTCTCAAACATGCTCGGAAATGTACGCGTTAATATCACGAAATGAAGACGTGAAGTTTCTTGTTTATGTCTCCCTACATTACTTCTTGGCCTTACGCCAAGAAGTAATGTATGAAAACCCTAAGTAAAACCATTATTGTCCGCTACTCTAACTTTTTAAATTTGCTTACTAATATTAAACTGACAAAGGAAAATTTACATACTGCCAACCACCACTAGACACTGTAAGCATACTTGCTTCATAAACAAAATAAAAATAATCTATGGTACTATACTTTATGTGCGGTTAAACATGGTGCTCGAACGGCGTGTTCAAATGGCATGTTTAAAAAATAAAAAAGGCGCAAATGACCTATTATTTAATTGATTACCTAGTATTTATTTTAATTTTATTATTTCCTCACATCGTTTGAGAAAAGTACTATACAATCCTCGGCCGGAACAGGGATTGCTGGACTCGTTCCATTCGGCCTCGTCTACGACTCGGCCGTCTACCCCAATCTCGTCCAGCAATCCCTTACTTCACGGCCTCTGCAGTAATCTACTATTGCAGAATATGCTATTGCAAAAAGTGTTCAACGGCTTTATACTCTTACGAATAGCGTTCAGTTTTGAATCAAGTTGAATCGGCTAGCAGCAAAAACTGACCTCCTTCACATCTGACGTCACAAAACTCTGTAGCGTATTTAACAATTTTTCCCCATCCCAAAAAGTGCTCAGCGCCGCTAAAGAAGTTTTCACTTCAAAAATCCTCAAAATAAACTTGAAGTGTGTGCGGCAGCCTAATTAGTATAAATACAAACTATCCAGGGATCGATCTGATAATTTAACTTCAGACGTAGTATATGTATATCTACAACTCAACATGTCTTTAAGGTTTTATTAATTAACATTGCTAAAATACTAATTTCGAGTTGAGATATTTCAATAACTATAATGTTTATATTATTTATTTAAACTTTATTGCCTGTATATTGATATATTGTGTGTATTTATTCCAGTAAATGTTTCTACCTTCAAATATAGTCAAGTGCACGTCCTTATCAGCGCGTACGCAGCGCCTACTAATACGCGGCAGCACATCATAAATGAGGAATGCGCAGGCGCGCAGAATATTAACCACCTCCCGATCCTTATTCAGAGACGTTGCCACCATTGCGCAACTACTCCACTGCGTCCCTCTAACACATAACAACTTTATAGAGATATTAATAGCTCGTGCGACAAGGTTTAAAAGGTTTTGTCGATTCGCTC
Source organism: Epinotia ramella (assembly GCA_947578815.1). Classification (NCBI taxonomy): domain Eukaryota; kingdom Metazoa; phylum Arthropoda; class Insecta; order Lepidoptera; family Tortricidae; genus Epinotia; species Epinotia ramella. Next base: position 9,709,711 of record OX388201.1, read on the forward strand.
TGAATAGGAGCTTCCGATGAGTTCACAAGTGTCGATATCCTTTGTCATCAAAGGTCAACAGATCGACAGTTCTGGCCGATCTCCAAACAATTACGGTTTGCTGAAATCGGCTTGACAATCAACTTCAATAAGTGTGACATTTTCATTGGAGAAAGCATCCCACCCAACATCCGCACGTCAATCATGAATGATATTAACATCCTCACACCAAATATTTCTGTACTTTCTCACGACACTCACACTTTTAGGAGCCCCCATTTTTGACGAATCAATTCCTTTGTCCATAAATGCCAAAATTGACCATTTTCATAGTTGCTCAGAACTGCTTTTCCAGATTAACCCACACATGGCTATTTACATCCTGCGACTTTGCTTATTCTCACCCAAATTTATGTACATACTCCGATGTTACCCAGTTTGGAAACTTCACTCACAGCAAATATAGACCAAATTCTAAAAGACACAATTAGCAAAAATATTAATATAACTCTTTGTTCTCGCAGTTGGTCGCAAGCATGTCTCCCTATAAAATTTGGCGGCCTCGGTATCCGCTCGACAGGCAGTCTGGTTCTCCCGGCGTTTCTTGCGTCTGTCAACAGCACGCTCACCCTCATTGGTGGTATTCTTACCGTACCTTCAACCATCAATGTCCCGGTGTCATGCCTGACAGACGCAGAGTGTGCTTGGAGAGCGGAAAATCCCAACGAGCAAATGCCGGAGGAAAAATCGAATCAGGCTGCTTGGGATTCTTTCAAAATAAAAAACACCTTGCAGTCCTTACTCGACGATTCCGTCCACTACGAACGAGCCAGACTAATTGCGGTTTCAGAAAAAAAATCAGGCCATTGGTTGTACGCGCTTCCGTCACGTAACCTTGGCTCAGTTTTAGACCCCTCAACACTGCGGATAGCAGTGTGCCTTCGCCTAGGCCTCAAAATATGTGAGCCTCACGCTTGCAGCCGCTGTTCCCAACCCGTGGACTCACTGGGGCGTCATGGCTTGCACTGCCCTATAAGCGCCGGGTGCCTATTCAGGCACGCCACATTAAACGACCTTATTCGCCGTTCACTTAGCACCGCAGGTCTCCCAGCGACGCTGGAACCAACGGGCCTTTCCGCTACTGACGGGAAGAGACCTGATGGTTGCACTCTCGTGCCCTGGAGCCTAGGCCGCCCTTAAGCGTGGGACGCTACCTGTGTCGACACGCTGGCTCCGTCCCACTTCGAAGGGTCGGCTCGGAAGCCTGGGACTGCCGCTGACCAAGCCCAAATGTCCAAACGCCGCAAGTACCCATTTCTCTCCAATGAATATGAATTCGCGGCGCTTGCGGTGAAGACTTTGGGCCCTTGGTCGCCAAAAAATTTATGAAAGAGGTGTCGGTCCGACTTATTGGCGTTTTAGGCGACCACAGGGCCGGTTCCTGAGTGGGGTATTTTATAATTAGTTTATAAGTCTAGTTCGTAGTTCTTTTATAGTATCAAAATGAGGTTTTTTTATTCCTTTCACTAACTATAACCATTTATTAAAAAAAAAAAAAGGTCATCAGTCGAAAGTTAAACTTTAGTTGACTATTTATATTTCCGAGTATAAGTGGCATATTATAGTCTAGTATTGAAATAGGTACCTACTCTATCCTGAAAACAACATCGAAAATTTTCAATGCAAATCTTGACTGAATAAAAAAAAAATCGCTGACCCATAAACTATCTGGGTCATATGACAAATAAAAAAAAAATGTGCCTTCCATTCCTGAAAGTTTAGAACACTTCAAATGTCTGGCTTTTGAGGGCATTTTTACATAAGTATAGCGCTCGCTCCTGTCGATAAGTAGGCCTATTCCAGTGGATATTTTAGCTATCACGAGCAGGAAAGACAAATTTAAAATCTAAGCTAATGGATATTTCCACTATGACTCATCTTCAATTAAAATAAAATTTATTTAAGTAATTCTAAATGTATCAGAATCAGTGTCGATTCGATTTGGTAAATCGTAGTCCACGAAATACAAGTAAACCAACGACCGTGTTGCCGTTAGGTACGTACATTGAGAGAGGTAAGGCACAGCGGAAGGTCATCTGGCTCATATTTGGAGCAGCCCAACTGGGGATGTACCTCCCCTCCACCTTACAGCAGACCGCAACCATAATAACACCCTAATGGCACTTTACGCATGTGGTATTGTGTTCCCTTGTGGCGAGGATTTTATGGGCTCTCGGAGTGTACCTGCCTAGCTAGATTTATTTTACATAATTTCCGTGATTGTTAATAGTGACCTAATTTAACACTGGGTAATGCGACTGTTAATTTATATGTAAACAAATAAATAACTTGAACAAGATACGAGTTAGTGGAAATAAGCGGTCGTAATGTCACTTGCGTGTGGCTCTCGCGTGCTCGGTTCATTCACGCGCCGCATATGCCGCGACTTTAATAATAAATAGCTCTAAATCACCGGTCCATTTTCATCAATTCTAAACTTAATTGAAACGAATTAGAATTGAATTTACCTCTAATTAGATTTTGATTCACGGCACTTTAGTTTTGGCACGGCATAACAACCGAATAAACCGCAGTACAAACAAATTAAAACAATGTAAGTAAACAAAAAGAAAATCATTCAGCCGTACGTTTATTACCAATTTTAGCACATTTATGAGCCATTTGTGCAACTCCCGGAATCGTGGAGAAACTTAGCTATCGATTTTCCCTTTTATTAGTGGCAAAAGGACTTCGAAAGCCGTTAGAATTATCATAATCGGAGTAGATAGCGGTAACTTTCACTCAGAGTCAAGTTCACCGGCGTCGGTTTGGATGGCGCTATTATAATTTGCAGAGATCCGTTTGTAAACAATAAATTAAAGTTAGTTATGTAAACTAAACCGGTCAATTGGACATGGTAATTGCATAGATATAGACAATTATACAGATTACTTACTTGCATTTCCGGAGTGGTTTTCTATACTTCCCGGGAAAGTAGTTATGAATGACTTATCCTTTTACTTTCTTTTGAGGCTGTCCTTTATTTTTTTTTCATATTTTTATTCAAAAGCTGGTTACAAAGATAATGATTTTCTAAAAATCACATTGGATTGACAAATATCAACAGTATGATAAACTAACAAAATAATTAATGCAAACTTTGTAAATAAAAACATATTATCCGTTATTTTTGTTTTGTTTAGAAGAAGAGTGAATTTATACTTTGTTATTTATTTGTTTATTTTTACTAAATGCACTTACGTCGTAGAAAATGTTTTGATTTTTCCAAGTTAGTCTTGATTCGAAATCACTATGTGACACGTCCACTCACTGTTTCCCTTCATGCATGCTTATTAAGAGTTGCTATAGTACTCACGGTTGTGTCGGTGACGGCGTGCGCAGGAGTGTGGCGCGCAGCGGCTGCAGCGCGGTTATATGCGCGCGCCGAAAGAAGCGCCGCTGTATAGGGTGCCTCAAATTATCCTTAAACTTGAAATATCCACGTTAAAAATATGACGAACTACGTCATAAAAAATCACGTATAGGGCACAGGTTTTGTCTGTGTTTATGTTTTATTTCACAGAACCGGCACTTATAGGAATGGTTATATGCCTGCCAAGGTCAATTTCCTCACGATCTTCTGAAAGTACCGAGCCCACTTACTACGTGAGATTATAATGTAAGTGGTAAGGGCTGATGCTTCGTATAATTGCTTAGTTTTATACTTACAGCAACATGAAATTGAATAACACCATTAACCGTCGATGTCCATACAATCATTTCTAATCTCTCTCTCTGCTCTTCTCCTCTTGGTCAATTGATCGATACACCTATATTAATATTAGCATTAAAGAACAGCACTTAAGTTCCATCTAGTAAGAGTTAGCATTTATATTTAGTTAATATGTTATATATATCAGGGTTTATCTATCGTCTTATGTTGTGGAGCTCAAATAGACCATGTAGGGAAATTTACAAGCCTGACCAAAAATACCACTTCTGAAGATGCTTATTTCATCTTTGCATCAACCTGTATATCTATACAGCTGTGTACTTTATTGTCAATGATGGCATTTAATGTATGACAATCTAAAAAATGCATTGCATCAAACAATGAGATCAATGTTACGGCGTGGGTCGAGCAACGGTCCCCAAACCAGTTGTTATCCAGGGAAAGGAACCAAATTTCAACTTACTCTCCCGACCACGTATCTTAAGCAGTTTATAACTTGAAAAGAGGCCTTTGTTTTGTGGGAAATAAAGTTAACGTTTCAGAACAACACAAAAAAGAGCAGTAAGGACTTGTTAAAATAAACGCTCGATTTACTTTCTTATTTACGCGTGTTAATTCATGCCACATTAAGTGCCTCTTTGTAAAACGCCCTTATCGTATTACGTTCAAGAAATAAGTACGCTTATTTTTAGAAATGTGTCACTTTTCATGAAAGCCCTCTTTTCCGTTGTTTTTTTCCAGATACTTCTCGCCCTTATTCAAAATAATTGAAGTGTTTATAAATGTTTTTCTTGTGATGCCATACAAACAGGTTATATTTTAACAGTAAATGTTTATTAAGCAGAAACGTCCGCTAACGAAAATACCAAATTTCGATCATAGTGGAAAATTGAAAAATTATTCGCCACGAGCGGGATTTGAACCCACAACCTTTGGAATCCGTCCATCGCTCTGCCAATTGAGCTACCGTGGGTCCGTGGGTAGCTCAATTGGCAGACGTTTCTGCTTAATAAACATTTACTGTTAAAAATGGGGTAGCACATTGTTACTAACGATTCTCAATGTAACTTATGACGTTGGTGCCGTTTCAGAAGTTGTAATAACTTCGCGGTAGATATCGCTACGAGCCTCCCTAAGGTGTAAAATACAATAGTGGAAGGGATTGAAAGATTCGTCGCCATCAGCGGACCCACGATAGCTCAATTGGCAGAGCGATGGACGGATTCCAAAGGTTGTAGGTTATATTTTAATGGTTGGAATCTCATACAAGTATGGTGAAGATATAGTGCTGTGTTTTACTGACATTTTGAGTAAATAATTGACTAACCAGCAGTGTAGCGTATCACTTCCTACACAACGATGTAGCTTATGTCAGGTACCTATTTTATACAAAATGGCATAACGAAGATTTACATATCCCTAGCGGGAAACCAAGGGGTCAAATAAGGTAAATGTATAATAATAGTAGAAATCTTCACTTTCTATCTACCATTAATAACGACCGCGAGCGTACGCTTGGTGCTCGACTTAACAGCAAGAAAAAACACAGTAATACTGGACCTAGGTTACACTCACATTAACAAACGGAAAATCAATAATAATCTTCACTTTCTACTCTCTCAAGTACCTATAATAGTTTTAGTTTTAGGCCGTGAATACGGTACGACATTAATTAAATCGATAGATTTTATCATCACAGTGGAAATACATACAACATTAGCCTACTTCCAATTTATGTTATCTTACCGAAATATTTTAATTGTTGTAATAAAATGGATAATGTTTTGTGGTTAAACCCTAACGTAAAAATCGGCCAAGTGCGTGTCGGGCCACGCGCAGTGTAGGGTTCCGTAGTTGCCTGTGTTTCTTAGCTACATCGACACGCGCGCGCCAACTAAATGGTTGCGTCGGCCGAATTTGTACGAAAGTTGGCCTTTCTAAGTACATTTTAAGTTGGTCGACTATTACTCGGTAACTAGTTATGCCTACTTAGCCGTGATTGTTTTCCTATTAAGTTCATTATATGTACTACTGCCACGACTTTTTTCACATTCCCAGTAGCAGCCATTTAGCCGGCTGGGGGGGACATGACGTGGACAAAAATTTGGGCTTTAAAGCCCAATATCTCGCAAACGAATCATTAATTTGAAATCGTTTTAAGGAACCCATAATATTTTTAAACAATCTATCCAACGATACCCATGGGTTTAACGAGAAAAAAAATTACATCCCCACTTTAGGTGTACTCCAGGGAGGTACCACAAAAACATTTTTTTTCAAGATTTTACTCTTTTGTTTTGTCGGCGTGATTGATTTATATACCCATGCCGAATTACAGTTTTCTAATAGTAATTTAAGGTTACTGAGCTAAGCCGAAGACGGACGGACGGACGGACGGCCAGACGGACATGGCGAAACTATAAGGGTTCCTTGTTGACTACGGAACCCTAATAAAAATTGCACACTTACAAAGAAATTCGAAAGTTAGGGTTTTATAAGGTTAAAGTATATATTTACAAATGTAAAAAAAATGTGTTTTTTTTTACACCGCTCACTGCACCGGTAAAAGCGTATTCGTTTAAGTATCAAGCGATAAATATCGAATGCTTATTTATTTTTAATCATGGCGCGCTGCGGTGTGAGTTTAAAGAGAGAAACGGGAATGGATAGACTTAGCTAGTATTTATGTGCATAGGTACGGTGGTTAATAATAGAGTTAGACTGTAACTCTGGATGCATTTTTCATTGATGGCTCGGTGCCAAGTGTTAACTATATTACAAGTGTCTACATAATAATTTCATACCAACAATACGATCCTATCCTCTGATATGAGTACCTTCTAGTTACCTACTACACGGACACCTCGTCCGTGTAACAACAACAACTTTTAAGGCGCCGTAGGTTCATGGTCTTCTCTCCCTCTCACTGAGCATAAGCGTGAGCGAGATGGAAGTGCGTGCTCGGAAGCGCGGATATCATGTTTTTTAATTTTAATTTTTTGGCCATTTAAATAAATAAAAATGTAAACACTGATTTCTCTCAAACATGATATTGCCGATGTTTAGAAGCAATTTTAATATTTATAGCTTTTGTGCATAATTTGTTACGAATATTTGAAGTGTATTTTTGTGTGTTTTAGACCTATGTTCGTAATTTTTTTCTATCGAGCGAAATTTGCTTAATCATGTTTCGAAGCACTGATTTAATTCCCTGCAGTAAAGCCTCAAGATTACTATTCGTATTTTTTTGAAACCATATTATTATAAACAGACGCATTATATTGTTTCAAAAACTCTGTTCGCTTAACTTCGCTGAACCTACGGCGCCTTAAGTCAATTTCGCGAAATATTATTTGTACTTGGAGAAATATATCGTATTTAGTTACTGCCAATCACATATTACGAGTAGGTACGTAATACGCACAGACTGTCTGGCAGTATTTAATATAGAGTTAACCTAAATTCTACAAATTCATAATTATATCATTACTCCTCATTGAGTTACTAACTCATAATCAATCACGCTCACGGTAAAATAATACCTAAGTACTTGATTTAGCTATTTGAAATGATTTTATTGGTTGTAAGACTTGTAAGCCAATGCAATCATGTCCATTAGTAACACTGACTACGACTTGAAAATCCCACTCCGTATTCAAGTTTCCCGCTGCCCACGTTTTGTATGAACAATGAACTATACGTAAACAAGGAATTATATAAAGCAGCCTTTCCTTAGGTACGTAGGTATTCAAACTTAACGTAATTAAGTATGTTAGTTTTTCGATTTGTTTGAGGAAGCCATTGTAATAATATTTGTATGGTTATTAACAATACCGCGTTTCTGTTGCAAAAGTCTATTTACATAATATCCTAATAAACTAAATTTCAATTTATAGCACGACGATTCTGCACGATAAATGAAGAAAGCGACAAATATGATTTTTATTTTTTATATACCGACGGTGGCGAACAAGCGTACGGCCCGCCTGATGGTAAGCGGACACCGCAGCCTATAGACGCATGCAACTCCAAAGGAATAACATGGGCGTTGCCGACTCTTGATATGTTTGAGGATTCGCCGTGTTGACAGCTGAAGGAACAAATTCCCTCGCTCTCAACACAACGCATCCTCGGGAGCTCTGGCGACCTTGCTCACCTCCAGGAACACAACACTACTACAAATGCTTGTACATGTACAAATATTTATCTACTGTGGACATTTTTCAGATCATTACTTTATCGGTGATACGACTTCAAAAGTTGAATAGCTCATCCAAACTCCTCAGTCTTAACGAGAAGCTCGATCTAGCTAGAGACGCGCAAAGGTCTGGAATAAAGTTTTGTCAATACTAATTAACAGTATCGATTCTCCGCTTGCTCTTGCCTTTTAAACATAAACGAGACTTTAACGTTTAATAGCCGGCCCGTCGTGAGACATAACGGAAGGAAGAGCGATCGGCATTGAGCGTCCACGTCGCCGTACGCGCGTTGAATCGCTACAGCCCCGCTATTCTGTAACTTGTTTTACCCTCACCTCAACGCTCACCCACAAATATATTTTGATACCGCGATTCGTAGTAACCAAGCGTAGGTAGAAGTCTAGTTTCGTTAGACGTGACGGGTGGGGTGACGCGCATGTTAAAGAATAACGGCTCTGACCGTCCAGATTGACACAATGGACAAAGAATTAAGATCATCCATTTTCCTCATCATCTGCACCTCAAAAACGGCCCCTTTATAAAATTAACAGGAAAGGATTTTCACCTACAAGCATAGGGGGTGAGGAGTAAAATAGTACATTTACGTCCTGCGAAGTACTACTTTTAACGTTAGATTGATATGAAAAATACAATTATATACCTACATTTGAACAGCTATATTTTGTAGATATGCAATATTGTTTGAACCTGGGATTGGTTAGTGCTCCTCTTTTTAGGCTCCCGTAAAAATCAAAAACGGAACCCTTATGGATCACTTGTTGGTCTGTCCGTCCGACTAAACAAATTTGCCTGATGGTAAGCAAACTCCGTAGGCTATGGATCCTTACGATTCCAGAAGAATCACAAGGGTGTTGCCGACCCTTTATTGATTTGAGGATTTGTTGTGTTGATAGCTAGAGACGAACGCGGATGAGGAATCCCCACCACTGTCAATATAAACACACACAACCTCGGGAGCTCTGGGGACGAATTTAAAACGTGCCTAATACTCGCACTTATGTCACGAATAATTTTATGATCTAAGTAAGAATGTATGCAAATTTCGGGACATATTTTTCTGAGAATTTAATCGACATACAATCGTACATTAATCACGTGTGTTGTTGATAGTAGTTTTTTTATCTTTCTTTTAAGCATAAATAATGTTTTATATAAAAAACTCCCCTGAGAATCAGACATGTTTAATATACCTATATAATAAACATGTCGAGCGTTTCTCGATATAAAATACATGAGTGACCCGACCCGTTTTCATTATATGTTAAAAATGTTATTAAAATTAGACCATATTAGTGAAAGGGAACGGGACGGGACGGGATATTCAAAAAATTTAGAAATTATGCCCTGTTAAATTTTTGGAAATACAGGTTAAAGTTTCATTAAGTGAGGTTTGGGCTTACTTTGTTTCGGGGGGCGACTTCGATCAAATGGGTTTTTCTCCGAAATAATTGTTTTTACTTCGGGGTGAGCTGTAGTATTCTATCTTGCTGTTTACTCGATAAAATCTTCTTAATTTCAGATAGTTCTGCTTTTATACTACATTCTAAATTATCAAAGTAGCCCCATTTTTTTCTAAAGTAACCCCGGTTCACGGTACACAGGTTAGACGAGAAAAGGTTTTATTAAAAATAGATATTAACTTATTTAATTCGTGCACCAGTGTATCTTTTCAATAGGTTTTTTAAGGATTATACCAGTTGCCAATATCGTTCTCCCACATCATCCACAAATACAAGCGATTAGTTCAATACAGAACAACTATCGCACGTAAAGGTATATTTAAAATTATAAAATAAACCTGGTGAGCTTATTGCACCTATTCTAGCCGCTAATAAGTTAGGTGTCGAAGAGCTCTACACTACCTCAGAAAATACAACACGCAGGCTATCCAACAAAGATTTTACTCCGACAGCTAGGCCTCAAATGATCTATACAGCGGTTAGTCTGATACTGGCCGATTTTTTCGCCGGGATTATGGTCTAAATATGATTCAATGTGTGTGAGGGAGACGAAATAACGCGGACCCACAGGTTACAGTGAAAAAAACGCTGAACAAACTTGGTGCGAAAAATATTGGGATATAATATAACATTGTAACATTATTACATTATACATTGTGTTTTACCACCGAACTATTATTATGAGTATAATAATTATATGATTACGTATTAAGTGGCACACAAATAATATAAAAGAAACTAAAACTGGACGAGTGTTGCATTTGGACAAGCCAGGTAACAGTAAAAACTTTATATTTTATTGACAAAAGTAATAAGTTTGAACAAAAGTTATGGCTTGGCCTTTAAGGCTAATGAAGATTTTTACTTTTTCATAACAAGTTAAATTTAGCGTTATTTCTATTCAACTAAACTAAAACTAAATGAGAGGTGCCAAGGTGCCACTTTTTTTGAATCACCCTTTGGTATTTGTCTGTGGTCTAATCGTTAGCGTGCGGTTCTGTCCACCCACGCGCTGTGTTGACCCATATTTTTTTTATAGTTTATTCCTTTTTGAATTTCATTTACAAATTCCAGGTATATTTACAGAAAACTATCACTACTTTTAGCTCAGCTGAAACCAGGAATGCTCCGTTTAAAAAATATTGCGCAATGTAATTGGTCAAAATATTTATATTTCGACTGATATGATGGTGATGATGTAACCATTATTACTAGAAAACTGTAATTCGGCAAAGGTATATAAATCAAATCACGCCGACAAAACACAAGAATAAAATCTTGTTTTTTTTTTTTTTTTTGGGTGGGATGTACCCCAAAAAAAAATATTTAGGGGTACTTCCCACTCCCTACACTTTTTGAAAAAAATGTCGGTTCTGCTTGCTCGGCTCGCGCGCTGTATGTTCGCAGTTCAACCTAACACTCCTCCTCGCTTCGCTCGTCGTCGTACTTAACGGAGACCTAGGTTTTTTCCATGATTAGTCTAATTACCTTTTTACGTGACGCATAGTATACCTAGGGTTTTTCCATTGTGTCTATAGATGTAATATATCAACTAATACTTAAATATATTCATTTCGGGAAAGTCCAGAGTAGTGGCTTCCAAAATTATTAACATCGATTTCTGGTCATTTAAAATTATAAATAATAATAGGATTAATATCTTAATAAATAGTTATTTTCCAAATAATTTGTATTGATTTGACGCATGACCATATCTATTATGAGATTGATTAATAAACGAACCACTTGTCAAATAATACATTGTACCAAACGTTTTTAGACCAATAGTAGTTTTGTCTGATAACTCAGTTGCTAAATGTTGATTTAGTAAAATAATTATTTATAAAATGTAAATTTAACTGTTGATAATTTGGAAAAGTGAGTCATTTGTAAAATTACTTGTAGTAAAATGATCAATTGGCGAAACATTTTTTTTCAAAACGTTGTTTGTCAAGTGTAATTTTGCCAAATGACTTTTGGTCAAACGGCAGGACACCTGAATTCCCATGGCCACATTCTGTCTCCATCATCAGATCAGCTTGATGGTACCATAATATTGAATTGTCATCCAAACTATACTTATACCCAAAATGTCAGCTCAATCGGTCACCGGGAAGTGGGTCAAATTTAACTCGCAAGATTTGTCCCATACATACATATAATACTAACAGGGTAAGTTAAATAAAAACTTGTAATTAAAAAAAAACTTTCGTCTTGACGGAGGATCGAATTGCCGCCATTGGTGATGTTGTCATTTTTTTGTTGGTTTTTTGCTGTTACTACTACTTATGATATGTGTGTAGATAAAGTAGTGTATGCAACTGTACACAATTAGGCCTTAAAAACTCATATGATCCTATTATGAAACGAGCGTCTGGGAGAACCACGATCAGTTGCATAAAATACTATTATTCACTGCTTATTTAAGAAATCCGCGCTGTATTTTGTATCATTCTGTCTTTCAACACGCAATTTATTCAACAGCGGTAATTGAAAATATGCCACCCGTTTCAGAGATTGATGATACTTCACCATTATATAAGACTAGCTTTTGCCCGCGACTTCGTCCGCGTGGAACTCGTTTAATATCGTAACTCCTTACAAACATTCCCCCCCTATTTCACCCCCTTAGACGATGATTCCCGGAATAAAAAGTATTATATACTCGTATGTTAATCCAGGTTATACACTATATGTATACCGAAATTCATTTTAATCCCTTACGCCGTTTTTGCGTGATTGAGGTCCAAACTTTAGCATTCATAATATTACTTGGATTTGTAAAAAATCCAGGGACACGACTCGCTTGACAGACTCTAGCAGGCATTTTAAGTTTAATGAATAAGGTTAATTCACGATTTTCGCTACGGTGGTAGAATTGTGGAAGTTTGCCAACAAAGTAAAAATGGAAATCCTACTAATATTATAAATACAAAAATTGAATTATATAACGATAGCACCATCTAGCGAGCATAATTTTCGTACAATTTCAGTTTGATAGAGGTCGCTGATGTTAGTTGTCGATTTGCGCCATCTAGCGAGCTTAATTTTAGTCCAATTTTAGCTCGATATAGCCGATAGCCGCTTATATTATGTTTTTGATATTTTTTAGACTAATAACATTATACCTAAATAATATACCAAAAAGGATTAAATGGGTTTTATTTGTTTCTAAAATTATGAAAGAAACACTAATCTAACTGTAAATGTATTTATCATGTCATACAATATTTCAGTAACTACGCAAACAGAACATTTTGGCAGTCCTTATTGTAATTAAGTTTGGCCTTTACTTATGCCTTCTTGTCCGTGATAGTTTTCCTTTTAAATTCATTATATGTACTACTACCACGATTTTTTTCACATCCCCAGTAGTAGCCATTTAGCCGGCAGGAGGGGGGGACACATGACACGAACAAAAATTAGGGCTTTAAAGCCCAATATCTCGCAAACGAATCACTGATTTCAAAAATGGTTTTAAACAACCCATAATAGTTTTGAACGAGCTATCCAACAATACCCCACACCATGGGTTTAACGAGAAAAAAAATTACATCCCCGCTTTAGGTACCCTAAAAAAAAATTTTTTTTCAAGATTTTATTGTACTGTTTTATCGGCGTGATTGATTTATATACCCATGCCGAATTACAGTTTTTTAGTTGTAATGGTTACTGAGCTAAGCCGAAATGTCCTATTCTGAGTTCTAAACTACAATATTTAGAAAGTGCCATCAAAATCGGTTCAGTAGTTTTTGCTAGAATTTGCCACCAAAATTATCCTGGTTGTCATCGCCGCCACGCGGGCGGCGTCCACTTGACAACAAAAGTTGGCGCTGTTGCGTATACAGGGTGATTCAGGAGACGTGAGCAGGATCAACCCTACACATACAGTTAATGTTAATGGATCTTTTACCATCGTAATTAAATTAAACGCCCACAGTTTTTTTTTACATTTTGTGTGAAAGTTTCATTCACAATAAATCATGGTCACCCTACACAACTAAAAAAAAATTAACGTTAATCTTACCAATGCTGGTACGACTGAGTAGCTTATAAACTATAGAATCCGTAGGGTTGATCCTGCTCATGTCTCCTGAATCACCCTGTATACGACTTTATCGAATCGGTTAATCTCAAATTTGCTCTGCGGGTCACCTTAACTCCATAAAACGTTTTTATACGTTTGATATGGTTTGACGGACTTTAGGCGCCGACAAAAAAACTGGAGTACTAAGGCTTAGAATATGCACGGAAATTGGTGATGTTCTGCATCGCGCTATTGAAGTTTTTAATTTATGTTGTACCTACTCGTATAAATACAATTTCTTCCAGATTCTCCTTATTATGTCTCTCTGACAACATCCAAGAATTTTCACATTTATAATATCAGTGTGACAGTGTGATTCCAAGTGTTGCTGGAGGCATGATGAATGGCAAGTAGATACAGGTACGTGTAAGGCTTCTAAATATGGAAATCTCGTTTGTTTGGTGTTCGACATGACATCCAATAGATTCAACAAGAAAGTGGGAGGGTAGGTATCTCAGATTTTTCTGCTATTTATTACAACAAAGTAAGTAAGTAAATATCTAAGTCTTAGAGGGAATTGTATAGGACATAAGTAGTGCATGTTCTAGGATATATATATTTTTTTTTTTGGGGACAATCTTACACAAATCGACCTAGTCCCAAACTAAGCGAAGCTTGTACTATGGGTACTAGATGACGATGTATATACTTATATAGATAAATAAATACTTAAATACATAGAAAACATCCACGACACAGGAACAAATATTTATGCTCATCACACAAATAAATGCCCTTACCGGGATTCGAACCCGGGACCTCCGGCTTCGTAGGCAGGGTCACTACCAACTAGGCTACAGAGGTTCGGGCATGACGCAGAGCGGGATATAGTTTGAAATTATACTTTTTCTTCTCTCTTAGGTAGTTTCGTGATTTTTAATGTAATCATTCTTTCAATTATTGTATGAGTTGTTTTGTTACACTAAATAATTATTGTTTAGTAATAAAAATATCAAGTATTTCCCTTTGTGTATTGTGTAACATAAGTATGTTTGTTATCCAAATAAATAAATACAATAATAATTTTAATGTGACTGCGTCGGTGTCAAATTCCAGATTAATATAATCGATACCATGTGTTTCGTAAAAAAACATGTGAGGAATCTAGATTCCGTGAATTCATGTATATTTTGTAAGGAAAACAAAGTCTAAACTGCCGAACAAATTCGACCATCGTGATTTTCATCATGATGTTAGAAATAAGTAGTAGGTACCTATGGTAAATCCTATTCTTATTCTAAGAACAAAAGCGGATTTATGACAAAGAACTGGTTGGGCATGTCGATTCTAAACTTATTTCGTTTGTAGGGTTATACATCAAAAGGAATTCTTATGTAATCACTTCGTTGACCGTCTGTCTCGAGGGAACTCTTTCTCGAGGACGCATGGATGTATCTAGGAGTGAAATTCTTTAAAACAATTACATATTACGTGACGGCGTCGTATACGCCTTCAACTCACCGGGCTGTATCCCGCCGGTGACCCGTCACGAAAGTAGACCTCTACCTACACTTAGTTAGGTACTACGCATCGCGGTGTCAAGATATATTTGTGGGTGAGGCCAGATGGTCTTTGCGCGCCCTTTGGTTGACGCTTTCAGGTCGATTTCTTTTTTACATCTGGCGCCTAGAGCTGCCGCTCCCTCCGCTCTACCCACGAGCCGGCCCTGGATGTACCAAGTGGAAATCAATCTTCACTAATATTATAATGAAAAAGATTGGATTTTTTGTTTGATTGTTTGTCTACACTAATAATCTACACTATTTTATATCATAAAAAGGAAAGATTTGATTGTTTGTTTGTATTGAATAGGCTCCGAAACTATATACTGGACCGATTTGAAAATTCTGATGAACATAGGCTACTTTTTACCGCGGGAAAATGCTTCGTTCCTACGGGGGAAAGGGAAAACGGGTAATCCGTGCGAAGCCGGGCCGGGCAGCTAGTATCAAATAAAGCTTTAAAGTTAACGCCATCAAAAGACCCGCCGTTTATGCCGGATATTATGATCATTCATCATTTTTGTAGAATGAGAACGCGGTTCACATGAACACTAATGCCCCAAACCTCAAGGCAGTACCTTACCAAGCTTTCAAAATATGCAAACTAAACTGTCTCAATTGGAAAACAAACAATACATTATTTTACGACAGAATCAAGTTAATATACTTAGAGTACTTTATCTCATCTAAGATCTCACTTAATGAAATATAAATATAACTTCACTAAGCTAGGTATTTATCGAAAGGGGTTTGGGTAAAATGTTGTAATTTTTTTAGATGAGCGGCCATTTATTCGTAAAAGTGGTAGATTATGATAGATCTACTCAAAACAAACATATTTTGTTACTAGCTTCTGCCCACGACTTCGTCCGCGTGGAACTCTTTTATATCGTAGCTCCTTAAATACAAACTTGCGCCCCCTATTTCGCCCCCTTAGACGATGATTCCCGGAATAAACACTAATGTATACCAAAATTCATTTTAATCCGTTTTTGCGTGATTGAGGTCCAAACATCATAGCCTAGCGGCGGCTGCGAGTCGGAAACGATAATGCAGGTTAAGCAAAGATGGCAGCGGCCAGTCTTTGGATGGGTGACCGCCTGATGTTTGAGTGGGTGGTTAATATTTAATATAAATGAGCGCTTCCGTGCTTTGGAAGGCACGTCGCTCCCGGCTGCTGTCTATGACAGTCGTCGTTAAGCCGAGTTAGAGGCCTTCGGGCGGCTTAAGAACTCCTAACAGTCGAGTTGCCCACTCACTTGACAAAGGGGAGACAACTGTTACTCGCGTCCGGAGGAGCTACCTACCACAACCCTGCACGTGTCCCCTGGGGGGTACTAAAGACTGATAAACTTTAAAGGCCAAAAATAATGTATGCCATACGATTAAATAGTTTATGAATTAGGTTTATTCACGATTTTCGCTACGGTGATAGAATTGTGCTGAAGTTTACCAACAAAGTGAAAATTTAATTGATGAAATAAGTATAAAGTCAAGGATAATCCTACTAATATTATAAATGCGAAAGTTTGGATGGTTCGATGTTTAGATGTTTAGATATTTGGATTTTTGTTACTCAATCACGCTTAAACGGCTGAACCGATTTAGATGAAATTTTACACGAAGATAGTGTATAGCCTGGGTTAAAATATAAGATAGCTTTATCCCGTGTCCACGCAAACGAAGTCGCGGGCGGTATTAAATAAGGGATAAAACTGGCCGAGATGGCGTCGAACTTTCGCAGCGATGAAGCGCGCCGGGTGCCTTTGAACGTGTTAAAAGTCTTAAAACTAACGCAATTTCAGATCTTTGTTACAACGGATATTAACAATAATATATTCATGATTATGAGTCGCAAATTCAATGAAAAAGAAACACTATTAATGCTTGAAGTATATAATGATAGCACCATCTAGCGAGCATGATTTTGATACTATTTCAGTTTGATAGAGGTCGTTGATGTTAGTTGTCGATTGGCGCCATCTACCGAGCTTAAGTTTAGTCCAATTACAGCTCGATAGATGCCGCTTATATTATGTTTTCGATTTTATTTAGACTAATAAAAATAACATACCAAACCGTATTAAATGAGTTTTATTTGATTCTAAAATTATGAAAGGAAAACGAATGTAAAACTGTAAATGTTTCTAAGTATAATGCCATACAATATTTCCGTAACTTCGCAAACAGAAAATTTTATCAGTTCATATTTTAATTAAGTTTGGCCCAGGTTGGGGTCATCTTGGAGAAACTCGGCATACATTAAAAACGCTAAGACTGCATGAATGCATTCAAATCCACAACCGTCGATAGGTATTGTTATTAATGCTTAAGCTTTGTTTTTTCCGGGGACCGAGTTTTTCTCGGCTGTAATAATACGAAAAATTGATTTATATTCAAAATTAAACAAAAAACCAATAACTGATCGTTTACCAAAAAAAAACGAAATAAACTGATAGAAAGGAAACAAAAAAACCTCATCGCTGGGGTTCCAACTCGCAGCCATTCAAAAAACCAACCATTGGGTAACCATTGGTCGTCATCGATAAAATATAAATATTCCGATATAAACTTCAACCCCATTTTTAACCTTTTTGCACCCTTATCTTTATAATTTTTATAACCTATTCCGTGGCCAAAGATCCATTGAACGTTTTAGTGAAAGTTGCATATTAATCCATTCGATAGTTTTCCCATGATACCCGGACAAACAGAAAACATAACACTCCTTGTCGTTGGGCTGTCGTAAGATGGCGCTGTTGCGTAAAGTAAAGACGATTTTATCCAAATATTCTCAAATTGTGGCCTGTGGGTCACCGTAACTCCGTCAAACTTTTTTATACGTTTAATATGGTTTGTTGGAGTTCAGACGCCGACAAAAATCTGGAGAATGACCTTCTAAATGCGTGAAAATTGGTGAAGTTCTGCATTGCGCTATTGAAGTTTTTAATGTATGTTGTATAAATACAATTTCCTTCAAGCTCTACTTATTATGTCTCACTGACAACCTCAACGAACTTTCACATTTATTATATGTAGAGATCAAAAGTTACCAATTCCCATCATCCTCCTAGCGTTATTCCCGGTTGTGCCCCTAAAGGAGCCCGGGGTCCGCTTTGACACCTAATCCCAAGATTTGGCATAGGCACTAGTTTTAAGAAAGCGACTACCATCTGACCTTTCAACCACGAGAGAAACTAGACCTTATTGGGAATTAGGGATTAGTTTCCTCACTATGTTTTCCTTCACCGAAAAGCTAACGGTAAATTCCGTACACAAGTTCCGAAAAACTCATTGGTACGAGCCGGGATTCGAACCCGTCGTGGGTTCGAATCCCGGCATTTTCTGGCATCCGTGGCAATTCGAACACCGCATGTCTGTACCACAAGGCTACCGTAGCTCTGAAAAGTTACATATTCCCATTTTTTGAAATTATTTGTTTACCTACTTAACATGCTGCTTCTTGCCAAATTTCATGAATTTCATTATTCTAGGTTAGCGAGACCTACTTTGTAGGTTTTGAATGGAAAACATATGTATTCGGTTGCTGCTAACTGTACATAAATAATCCAGTTCCAAATAATGTAATCAACATTCCATTCAGCGCCCTTTTTCCCCAATAAGATTTAGCTGGTCTCTTATTTTAAACCAATTCCATGCTTTGTGATTGACAGGCAATTGTCAAATAGATGAATTCCGGAATGGGACTTGGATTAGCGATCAATCGATAGATGTACGAGTATAATTAGATTTATTAGATGAAACCAAATAGTCCATGATCTAAGATACTCGTACCTTATAACCGAACTGGGTTAATTTGATCGGCTTTATGGCATTTTATGGAATTTTCTGCAAAGTTACTGTTCGTTCGGCTTGTATTAATTGCAAAACGCACAAACGAAAAGTTACAATACGCTTGTATACTGTTTCAATAGATATTATTGTCCTAAATATTACAGATACCTACTTATGGCAATAAGTTCCGAAAGAGCAGGATATCTTACTTTTACGACTTACAAAAACTTTTATTTCCTATTTAAAAATACATGTAGTTTGAGGCCCAGTTTTTGTTTTTAGTGGAGTTGCTGCAAAGTAGGTATATTGAATACTGGAAAACTGGCAATGCCTATACATATCTACCAACGTCCACTTTATGTCCAATTACTAATAAAAAAATACATAGGTATATGTGTTTTTTTCCTACTGTATGCCGTAGGTACCTATTTATTGCAAAAAACTACTTAACTGTAAGTATACATTTCACTATATAAAACCTAACACTTACACTTAAATCTACATAACTATTAGTATATCTGTAGTACTCTCCGAGGTCACAGCCCCTGGGAAGAGTGCCCATAAGGCTGGCCACATTTCTTCACTGGATTGCAATTGCAATCCGTTGGCCGAGGAAGTAGCCAGCTCAAATACATATTTGACGACCGCTTTTAGCCTAGTTGGTAGTGATAGTGCCTGCCTACGAAGCAAGAGGTCCTGGGTTCGAATCCCGGTAAGGGCATTTCTTTCTGTGATAAGCACGAATATTTGTTCCTGAGTCATGGTTATTTTCTTGTATTTAAGTATTTTTATCGTCGCCTAGTACCCATAGTACAAGCTTTGCTTAGTTTGGGAGGTCGATTTGTGTAAGATTGTCCCCTAATATTTATTTATTTATATACTCACATTCAGATGGCACTTTAATGACGTCAAATACTACCGGGTCCAAACTACTTAATAACATTTTAAGTTAAAAAGCTAAAGCACGCAATTGATATATTTACACATTTTAGAATAAAACGGATAATATCATTCTAAAATACATAGTTACCTAGTATAAAAAATACGCCCTTAAGGATTAAATGATGAATTGAGTAGATCCGTCCAGGTGGAACTGTTGATCCTGCAGTTTCCTCGCCTGCGGCAGAGAAGGCGAGCTTCGTAAATATAAGTTAAACATTGTTTCGAAGTTATAATATTCCACATACTTACATTTAGAGTGGCCAAAAAAAAGATTGTGATCTGCCTAAAACCTGATCGGCCTTTTGCTTTAATTGAGTTTGCCACTTCGCGCGAAATCGCGATGAGTCACGCATCTATCTCTAGCTTTAATCTACGGGGAAGGCGGGCATGGCATTCAATATAGAGTAAGCGACGACCATTAGCGGAATGCTGGTGAAGCGATCAGCTGATAACACCTATTTATTAAATGATGCCCCAGTTTCTATTCTACGTCGTATTGTAATGCATTTTCTCGGGCATTGTTGATTTGCAGTTGTATTTTAAGGGGCTCCCGTACGCCAATGACCTTCGATCTGAATTCCTTCGTTTTCTAATGTTTTTTGTAGCTTATTATATTAACAACAACGGCTTAAGGCAATATAGTATCCCATATTTACTTCAAAGTTCATTGTTTTCGAGATATTTGGCATCAAAGTTGAACAATTTTAGGCCAAAAAACTGGTTTTCTGGCCATAACTTTTGTGTTAATTGGTTTAAAATGAAAACCCTGGACCAGTTTTTAGAGACGTCACAGACAAACCCCAATATGTAGATTTCGTATATGTTAGATCTTTCACGTCGATAGAGATACGAAGTATTTAAGTGTTTTTTTAGACAATGTTTAAAAAAAACATACAAAATTCAGTGTTCATTTGTTTCAAAATCCGGTGAACCGAAATGGAGATAAAAGATTGAAGAACCGATAGCCGTTTGCATTATAATTCTATCTGTAGTGCAAAAGTAGGAGATAAGATTCAAAACTTGTCAAAAATCGATGAAAACCTCGGGTTGCCCCTTATAGTACATTATTGTCGAAGCAAGGGAAGTAGGCAACTGCTGGCTGAGTATTAATTTTAAACGGACGACCTTTGAAGTTTAATTTAATACGAAGCCCAGCAATTGCCCAAATATAGTGCTTTTCTCAAAAATTTTGCAAGATAACAAATATTACTTTCCGAAAATGACGAGGCATGCTTTTCTTCTTGCCACTTTCATGAAATTGTCGTATGCCTTTAGATATTTGTATTTTGGCTTTGCAGGGCAAATTATCAATAACTGAGCTTGCAGCTTCTTTTAAATCTGGCATCGTCTTCACGTTAATTTTCAAAAAAACAACTAGCCACACATATATATGTGAAGGCAGAATAATTTAAGCATTTCCGCCTTTTTTAGGGTTCCGTAGCCAAATGGCAAAAAACGGAACTCTTATGGATTCGTCATGTATGTCTGTCTGTCTGTCCGTCTGTATGTCACAGCCACTTTTTTCCTAAACTATAAGGATAGGTCTTCAAAAATTATATGATGAATGAGGTTTGCGCGAGAGACATATGTCCCCCCCCCCCCTGTAAGTTCTAAAATAAGAGAGTGATAAAACTAAAAAAAATATATGATGTACATTACCATGCAAACTTCCACCGAAAATTGGTTTGAACGAGATCTAGTAAGTAGTTTTTTTTAATACGTCATAAATCGTAAACCGCAATTTACCTTTCATTCAATCAACTCAAATATAAAAATTAAAACCTTAAATACAGAACCCTTTATGGGCGAGTCCGACTCGCACTTGGCCGCTTTTTTAAATAATAATTTGGAAGTGTATTTTTCTTCCGAAAACGCCAAGTTATTTGAGACACCTAAAAAGTGGCGATAAAGTCACAGCTACTTCTATCTTCTTTTTTTTATGTCTTATATATTTCATATATCTCCCGTTTTGGCAGTTTGTACCTCGACAAATAATGGAATTTGTATGCAACATTGTTGTCGAGCAAAATCGAGCCTGCAAGGTTTTTAATTTTTAGCTAACCATAAACTATACACTTCACGTCCTGATTTTTAACCAATAAAGTCAACTTTGCCGTATATTTTTGAGAAAAACAGAATATGTACGCGCACTTAATGCTCTTCTAGTAATGGGAAACACAACAAGGACTAGAAACCATATCGCGCGAATTTTTGACGCTCTAGGAAAACTAAATAGAAAGAGACGAGCGATGTTGTGGTACCTACCTACTCGTGGTCAGCCGGGTCAGCCCTCGTCGCCGCAAAGTAAGTATGGTTTGATTTCTTTTTTAAATGCCGCCGATAGTCCGCTTTATTGAAAAATAAAACCGGACAACTGCGATTCAGACTCGCCCACCGAGGGTTCCGTACTTAATTAGAAATGTATAGTTTCAGATTTTTTCCTGTAGGTAAATACTTGTAGTAATTATAAGACGATATTACTTGAGAATTTCATAGTTCTAGGTTAACAGAAAGTACCTATAAAATAAATATTGATTGCCTTGAGAGTGTCGAAATATACGTTTTTTGCGGCATAAACGGTTGTATCTTTTTTTACGTTAACTTGGAAGTTTTTTTTTTCATAGTTTCAATGGACTGTAGACCTGAGTAAGTATATATGGTTTTAACTTCAACTCGATACCTGCACGCATTCCCGAGATAAAGGGTCTTGACAGACAGACAGACGGACAACAAAGTGATCCTATAAGGGTTCCGTTTTTTTCCTTTTGAGGTATGTACGGAACCCTAACAAACGTGGACATGCGCGAATTAAAACGATTTGTCAATGTGTCATGTCTTGTGTGTAACAGTGGGACATACGAAAGCCTCACAACATGAACCTATAATTACTAAGGACAGGCTATGGTAATAATAATACCACGTGCGAGCGAGCTGGTAGCATACAAATCTCGATAAGTGTGACAGACAGAGATATATCATTCGTTATCCTTGTCATAGTTCCACTTTTTTTCTATTTGGCACAACCCCTAGTAGCATTTTAAGTTGGCATTTCGTAGGGCCATTGATCACCGAATGGTTGGTCAACCGTTGCGAGTGAAACACCTGTTTTCGGTAAAGCCAACGGTGTCTCCCAACATTGGGCCTACTATGATGACTATGTTGGGCCAACCACCGTTTCCGGCTGTAGGGCCAATTTACATTTACAACGTAGGGCCTACAGCAATATTACTACGACAACTACGTTGGGCCAACCACCGTTTCCGGTTGTAGGGCCAATTTACATTTGGAAAGTAGGGCCTACAGCAACATTGCGTAAGAAGGGCCTACAAAATAAAAGCACTCTGTACCAACTGTAGAATAGCCGTTGGCAGTTAGTAGGGTTAGGTACAGTTGTTTATCTCACGAAGGCGGGTTGGTCTTACTTATGCACGATCTTCACTGACCGGGTGACGCCGGGGCGCACATTGTGAGTGCCAAAGGAAATTGAAACTTCTCTGCTGTAGTTAAATTCCATATTTGCACAGAATTTACGCAGCTTGCCACCTGCGCGCGCGAGTAGTGGAATTTAACTGAAGCAGAGAAGCTTCAATTTCCTTTGGCACTTACAATATGCGCCCCGGCGTCGCTCGTGGTCGGTAGGGATCGTACATTGACCTATTTAGTGCACATGTCCATGGTTTCTAGGTGCGTAATCTCGAGAGAAATTCTATATTGGCCGAGCACACAACAATGTGCATGTGCATAATACTCACAAACCGCCTTCGTGAGAATAAACATCTGTAACATACAAAGTAAACGTCTTTAAATAACCGAATTTACAAACGTAACTGCACATTAACTGTTAACGGAGATTTAAATGCCTTCTGAGACTTTTCACATTTACTTGCGTTACCATCATTTTGTACAGCTAGACCGTAAAATAAAACTTCACATAATACGTTTATAATTTTATTGTAAGGAAAAAAAGACAACCTCGATTTATAATCGATATGTTTCTATTATAATTAATTGTATTTGAATGCTGGCCCTGTAGCACGATGCTTTTTGACCGGCCTTAAAGCATTCATCACTTTCTAGTAAGTATGTAAGTGAGAAAGGGACACATTCTTTATGGCGGGCCATAAAAGGCATCATACTAGCCCAAATTTGTCAACGTCATGACTGGACTAACATATTTTGACCTCCGATTTCGAGCAGTTGCACTCCGTCATTTCAGTGGGTTCAGGTGTCAAAAATCCAATGGTCCGCTCATCGCGCAAGGTCCAAATAAGTTAATTAGACGCTGGATTATTCAGCAACTTTAATGTGGCGTCCTCACTGGCCAGTTTCGTCAGCCAATTGACAAGGACGCAGCCATCTGTTAGAAGAGAGATGAACACACATTTAAATGACACAGACAAAGAGGACTGTGATGAAATAGCTAAAACTAACCTTTTCATAAAAACGACAAATAACTAAAACTATTTATTATTACCTATGTACTTATAGAGAAATGGCAGCTCGAAACTTTTGCCAGCATCAGTTTTAAACAGATATTAAATCAAAATGAACACACGACGTTACAAAACTAAATTGACCTTGTGATTTAAAAATTAAATTAACTAATATTAACTCACCTGTCTCGTACAATATGCGTTTAATGGGATACACATGTCAATTCTCGTCCGGTAATATTTTAGTTGTGAGGCATAGGTACTGCACTGACGATTTTATGAGGAGGCCAAAGGCACTCCTTCTTGCGAGGCGTGATCCACTCTTCTGTTACATAAGTATTACACTAAGACCACGCCGTCACCATCAGAATCATTAAATTCCACCACTTTGATCATACTGAACGTGATTTTGAAAGGATTGCTTAATAAACACGATATATTGTTATTTGATTAGTGAATATAACATGTAAGTATTAACTTGCACACTATTTTTTATATATATTTGCTAAGTAAATATGCAACCCTTTCAAAAACAAGTAATACTTTATACCATGCACGCACGCACTCAAAAGAAAATATAACCACTAAGTATATACTTATACGTTTACACGCACTATTCACGATGGAGATCGATAACAAAATGGCCGATCGAATTCGCGCGCCGCGCGTGCTCATGTCCACCGCCCCCCGCACCGCACTTTGTTTCCGAATTCCCCTCTCCTCCCGCTGCCATTGGATTCATATGTGGCCCACTGTTGGCCCTATGCTGTTTTCAATATGCAATAGTACTAATGCTATGTGCTCTCTGGTGATGAATAGCGTAAAAAGTACTTGTTTAGCCTATGTCCAGGCCCGTGACAGATGAGCAATGCCTCTACTCGACACGAAATAGCGCTAAATTCCAATTTTTTGGTAGGAAAGCCAACTAAGTCGGCGGTAGGGCCTATGTTGGCTGCTCGTATGGGATTTTCTGTTGGAAATCCGACTAAAACCGCGGTAGGTTGTATGTTACATGATCGTATGGATTTTTTGTTCGGAACGCCGTACAAAACCTCAGTAGGGCCTATGTTGGCTGCTAGTAGGGATTTTTTGGTAGGAAAGCCAACTCAGTCGGCGGTAGGGCCTATGTTGTATGGTCGTATGGTTTTTTTGTTGGGAACGCTGCGCAAAACTGCAGTAGGGCCTATGTTGGCTGCTCGTATGGGATTTTCTGTTGGAAAGCCAACTTAGTCGGCGGTAGGGCCTACGTTGTATAGTCGTATGGATTTTTTGTTGGGAACGCTGCGCAAAACTGCAGTAGGGCGTATGTTGGCTGCTCGTATGGGATTTTCGGTTGGAAATCCGACCAAAACCGCGGTAGGGCCTATGTTGCATGATCGTATGGATTTTTTGTTCATAACGCCGTACAATACCGCAGTAGGGCCTATGTTGGCTGCTCGTAGGGATTTTTTGGTAGGGAAGCCAACTAAGTCGGCGGTAGGGCCTATGTTGTATGGTCGTATGGTTTTTTTGTTGGGAACGCTGCGAAAAACTGCAGTAGGGCCTATGTTGGCTGCTCGTATGGGATTTTCTGTTGGAAATCCGACCAAAACCACAGTAGGGCCTATGTTGGCTGTTCGTATGGATTTTTTGTAGGAAATCTAACCCAAAAACGGGGTACGGGGGTGTATCTAAAAACGGTAGTAAATAGGGCCTACGTCGTTTGTTCGTATGGATTATTTGTTGGTAACCCAACTGATAACTGTGGTAATAAGGTATCTCGTGTTCCGTCTGTGCCAAGAAAATGGTCAATTGTTGCGTGCTTGGCTGTAAATGCCGGTCGGAACAATGTGATGAAAATATAACCTTTCACACGTAAGTAGAACATCTTTCATCCATCTCTGTTTACGCAATACGTAAAAATAGCATGGTAAAATTACATTACGCTCAAAATCTTGTAAAATTTGACGATTACAATAGAAATAACATCATTGTTTACATTGTACAAGAGAATATTTGTTGACAAATTATCCGCCCAAATTACGTAGGTTGTTTATGGTAAGCTTTTAGAATTAGAATGTCTTCTCGATTTAGCTTCTTTGCAATCATTTTAGGGATACCAGCCAATACAACTTAAAAAGACCCGATTTCTCGGGTAATTTATACTCTGACAAAATTCTCGTACTTGTTATTACATAACATTCGTATATAATGGATGGGATCTATTCTCATATACTTATATTTACTCTGTACTCATAATAAAGATAAGCTTTTATGTAGCGAGTAATCTCGGACTGTTCATCCGATTTCAAAAATTCTTTCATCTGGCTTTATTGAATCCTGCATCTGCGCCTCCGCTTGTGTTCTTTCTACTACGCGGGTGGAGAGGAGACGCTTGGACAGCTAGTAATAAGTAAAGACGATCGACGGTTTAGAATTAATCATAATTTTCTATAAGCCCTATGCTTGAAAAATTTAATGTAAAATAATATGTTTTTTTTTCTAGGTTTCCACTAAATGAGGATGCGCGTGCGCGTAGTATTTGGGTTAAGGCTAGGAGTACATATATATATTTGTGATCGCATTCTCGAAAACAGTTCTTACGATTTTGATGGCATTTGCAGTACAGGGGTTTATGGGGGCGAAAAATCTATCTCATCATCATATCAGCCGAAATGACCGGTCCTGCGCCATCCGCATCCAGCGGACTCCCGCGACCTTTGCCAGGTCATCAGTCAACCTTGTAGGGGGCCTCCCACGCTGTGCCTCATAAAAAAAATCGATCTAGCTAGGTCTCATATCTGGGAAAAATCGTTCTCAGCATATTTTTACCCGAGCAGAGCTCTTTATCATTAATCTGTAATAATTTGAATATTTGAATTGCTTCTGGTGCAGACCTTCAACGTCCATTCACTGACGAACAAAGTTGCTTTGTGAACCGTCGATTGTACGACGTAAATTTTCAGCCGTATCTCAAATATCACAATGCAATAAGGCCCAAAACTGTAAACGTACCTTTGACGTCGACGCAAAATGCGCGACAGTGACACAAATAAACATCTGGAAATTATTCAACAGTCGAACCGTGAAATTGGAAGAAAATAAAGAGAACTTTCTTATCTATCTATTGAAATTGGTTTTGGAATACTTTATTTTCATAAACTAGATTATAGCAAAAGTATGAAAATGATCATGATCTGCTGGCAGTTTGCACAGAAAATATTGTACACTTGAACATTATTACATTGTAATAAGGCGTATAAAGGTTAAAGAACTTTATTTTCTCAAAAGAAATGTAACATTTCACTTAATGAGAATAAGGCATGCATTAAAATTCAATTAAGTACCTATGTATATTTCGCCCGTGAGCGACACTAATTAACAGGTTATAACATTACATTATACATAAGATACTAATAGGTAGGTACATGAAGACTGGAATTGAAATAAGTACATAAAATGTGACGTGAGGGTAGAAATAAAAAAACATAGACGCGCACTGCTTAGCTATAGGTGAACCAGGATCTATTGAGGGTGCGCCATGTTACGGAAATTTGTTGGTACTAATTTCTAGCAATGGCAACAATTTTAATAATAGACAACATCTACCCTCTATGATAGTTGTCAATATTGACAATGTAAACATTGCTTTGTCTAGTTTCGTGAGAATTATTATTAGACTGCAATAATCATGCCGAAAGTTTTAGATTTTACAGAGAAAAAAGTTGTAAATAGTGTATTTAGTTATTTATTGGAAAAAAGACGTGCGGGAGAGAAATTTCTTCCATTAGAAAACATAACGAAATTAGCATCTGAATTGACGGGTAAGTTTCAAACTTATGGACAAATGTCACTATAGTCAGGTCGTCACGATTTGGTTGATGTCTTGTAATAATTTGATTTGTGTATTAGGTGTATCGCATGCATCGGTATCACGAATTGCTAGCGAAGGGCGTAAGGGCGGAATTAAACGACCAAACCTAAAAAAAAGAAAATAGATTTGGATGATTTTGATTTATGTGTCATACGTCGTAAAATTCACGAATTTTATAGCGTAAACACCGAAGAAATATCCAAACATCAAACTTCGCACTTATTAAAGTTGTCGGAATAAAACAAAAATCATCTGCCAATTTCCATTGTCCCCACTATACAAATTGTTGCTATATAAAATTCAAAACGAGCGCCCTCTTGACAATACTCCCAAAGTTCTGGTTTACCTATACACAAATACGCTTACAATGGCTAGGCGGTAACTCGCCCGGACCACATTCAGGTTCGAGTCAAAGGAATGTTGTTCATGACATGAAGTTTTAAGCTTATTTTTGAAACTTTTCATAGAGTGAACTTCTTTAAGAGGAAACACAACGGCCGTTTTTCCATAGAAACGTAGTCCCCGGTTTTTTCGCTGTGTTCAAACATCTAGAAAACATTTTTGATTAGATTATTTAAATAAAGGAAAACATAGGAACACGGCTACAGCCTTTCTTTGATTTTTAATATAAAAAAATAGTTAAATAGGTCAAGTTTTGGAGAAGACATCAGTCATAATTTTTAGTGCGTGGGAAGGGTACAACTGAGTGCTCAGCGTTTCGAAGTCTACACCGCCCTTTTTCTCTATTGGTAAGAAAGATCGTCACGCAATGTATCTGTTTGTTAATAATTTTTCGAATTAAGATTATATATGTATCAGTTATTTTGGTTAACGGATAGGATTTTAGTTTCTGAGTATACTTTTTTAGTTGATGTAAGAAAGTCATAATGGAAAAGTACTTTGATAATCTTATTTTGTAGAACTTGTATATCTTTCAAAGTAGTTTTTGGGCATGAAAATATATTCATATTTCGATTAAATAGTTTAGAGCGAGTTATAAATATAGATATATCTATGTTTCTTTAGGTAGTTTAGGTAGTATCTCTTTTCTTTAGGTAGATATATCTTTGACGTTGACTACTACAAGTCTACAAAGGGATAAACTCAACAAAGCCCAAATAACAATTCCATTCGATTACGTGTCAATAATGGTGTATCTATGAATATCATCAAAAGATCATGAAGTAGTTTTCTCCGCCTCATCTTAACGTTGTCCCGGTTGCATCCTAAAGAAACCTTGTGAGTTTGCAACTTGACTTTCAGACGTTCTCGACCCGCCCGAAGGCCTCTAAATCGGCTTGACTACTGCTGTCATAGACAACAACCGGGAGAAACGGCTTAGCGTTCCTTCCAAAGCACAGGATTCGAGCGGTCAATTAGTAAACATTAAAATCCGAGCACTGTTTGCTTGTTGCGCCCAGATACTTAAGAGGAAACACAAAGGCCGAGGTAATTGAGAAATAGGTATTGTAAAATGTATTGCTGTCGCGCAGTGCCTGATCAAGCGAGCGCGAGCGCGATAGAGACAACTGTAGCTTGGACCGAAAATACCTATTAAAAGTTAATGAAATCAACGTTTCGTAGTCCCCTGACTTCTTCTCCAAAACTTGACCTATTTAACTATTTTTTTTAATAACAATTAAAGAAAGGCTTTGGTCGTGTTCCTGTTTTCCTTTTTTTTAATAAGCTAGTCAAAAATATTTTCTGGATGTTGTAACACAGCGGAAAATGTGGCATTTTTTTAGGTTTTTGAAGGTTAGTATCTCTTTTAAGAATAAATTTATGAAAAAATGGATAACATAGGAACATGTATAGCATACGTAGTAGCCATAGATTTATGGAAAAAAAATTGCTCTACTGCCATTATCCAGGGAGAAAACAGGGGACTACGTTTGTATGGAAAAACGGCCCTTGTGTTTCCTCTTAACCTGCACACCGTTGCGATCGACTTGGGACGGCTTGGTCATGACATGACTGCTCCAACGAAAACTAACGGCAAATATCAAAAAATATATTTCTTACATACGTTCCCAAAAACTCACTCTACAACCTAATACGAGCCAGGATTCCAATTGCGACCTCTAAGGGGGTCGAAGTTGCACCACGTCCGTAGGAATTACCCACCGCTACCCTACACGTGACCCCTGCCCCCCTATTCTGTAACTTGTTTTAAGCTCACCTCAACGCTCACCCACAAATATATCTGACACCGCATATATTTGTGGGTGAGCGTCGAGGTGAGCTTAAAACAAGTTACAGGATAGAAAAGAAAAGAAAAGAAAAAATATATTTTCAGGATAGGGGGGCTGGACGGTGGTAAAAGTGCATCAACCTGGCAACCGCACTGTCTTTTCGAAGATCTCACGGTTCTAAATACACTGATTTGCCTTTATTTAATCGTATGGCATATATTATATTATTTTGGCCTTTAAAGTTTGTCACTCTTTAGTACCACCCAGGGGACACGTGCAGGGTTGTGGTAGGTAGCTACTGAGCTGACGACTGCGGACGCGAGTAACAGTTGTCCCCCCTCTTTCAAGTGAGTGGGCAACTCGACTGTTAGAAATTCTTAAGCCGCCCGAAGGCCTCTAAGTCGGCTTAACGACTACTGTCATAGACAGCAGCCGGGATCAACTGCTTAACGTGCCTTCCAAAGCACGGAAGCGCTCATTTACATTAACCACTCAAACATCAGGCGGTCACCCATCCAAAGACTGACCGCTGCCATCTTTGCTTAACCTGCGTTATCGTTTCCGACTCGCAGGCGCCGCTGGGCTATGAGCGAACTGATTTGCCATACGATATCTACATAAATAAATTGAGTGAAGTGTATATACTTATCTCTTGACTCTCTATGTGTGGTTCGCAATGTACCTATCTAGTTCGCAACATTATTACTTTTTTAATTAAGTCGAGCGTTGTTTTACGCTTTCTTCCTTCGGTTTTTACAGTGAGCGTGTAAGAAAGAGGATAGATACGTGATGATTATATACAGGCGACATTGAGCTTTTGACAAATAAAAATAAATATGGTTGTTACCTTTTTGGGGGTGACTTTGATCATTCCGGTTTACCGATCATGACGACGAAACTCTTTAATATATATTGTAAATTATGTTGCAGGTCAGATAACAGTTGGACAGATATTAACATAGAAAATATAGTATTTTAATGAATATTAGTAGGCGTATGCGAGTGAGCACAGAAGATTTATGCAGGTGCGGGAAGATGCATGCGGGTGTAAGGTGCATGCAGTGCGTGTCTGTTTAAACAAATCAGGTTATGTGTGCTAATAAGCACTTAGTAACAAGTAGTAGGCATTGTCTATGTGCATTTCTTTATTATAATTATTTAATAAATGTCCCATGTTTTCACATACAGAGCGTAAATCTCCTAGACTATTCAACTGGCCGTAGGTACTGGATATAGACCTGTGGCTATACAAGACCTATATAGTTATTCCTACCTGTGTAGGAATATTTAGGTAAGCATATGTATTTTATATCGATCCCGGCCAAGTACTGACGCCTAGGTACCTATTATTATAACAGAACTGTATTCTCAATACCTTGCATCTATTGTGAAATCTTAATTTGAATATTGGTGACGTGATTTAAATGGAAATGGGCACGCCTGCTCCGACACCGATCAGCGCACCTATGGATGTAAAGAAATTATTATGCCGTTAAAATTAGGCTAATGGACAATCGTTTCGTTTATGGAGATTAATTCAATTCAATAAACAGAGCTGATAACCTCAGACAACGCCAAAATGAAGTGAATACGATACAACAAAGAATGTCTAGATACTTTAGGGTGTTGCAGGACTTTTATCTTTTCATCACACTTGCTCGTCAATGGCGTTATTACTTGCGAGGGTACAGAGCAGTTATTGCCGTTTTACCTCCCACGGCTGTTAAGTTTAGTTTTAATAAAATATAGAACCCACTCATACTTCACTTCGGCCTGAGGATGTTTCCAATCAGCCAAGGTGTATTTCATATCTTCAAAAGTTTCCTACAACCAACTTTTAATATGTATAAAACATATCTTTATATTAAATTTGACTGCAATTTAATGTTTAGCAGTATTATTTACAGATTTAATATGTAGTTATTTAGTGTCTATGTAGAATGTTTTTAATTATTTTCAAATCGTGGCTGTATACTGAAGGGTCTTTGCCATACGCGCCTCACGTCAAATTCAACAAAATGGACAACTGACATGTTGACATTATTACGATTTGTATTAATTTCATCTAAAATGTATTTGTTTCCTCGCAAATGTGATGAAAAACATTGTGTATAACACGGGCGTAAGAATATTGCAAACTCGAGTCATCAAAAGCGAGGCTTCTGATAGACTCCCGTTCACAATATTCCACTTACGCCCCTCGTTAAACAATGTACATAACCTTTGATGCAAACGGAAAGTAATTAATTAGTAAATTGAACGTGGATCTCTGTTTTCTGCCTGTGACATCGTTACTCTACTCGTAAACAGATTTCAGCCTCTTTTTTAAATGTTCGGAGGTAAAGTTTCTGAACACTTTCACTGCCAGGAACCCGCCTAGCGGACGTCTACGCCGTAGTCGTTTTCCGCTACATATGAGGAGGACCACGGGATCTGCTTGCTATAGCGAGCGCGTAGCGATTCTTGGCAGTGAATGTATTAAGTATACGTTATGAAAGTGTTTTTGATCCCGTGATCTATTGGTAGTTTAACTGGCACCTACGTAACTCCAGAAGACTTCGAGGCAAAGACTTATACTTAGATATTGAGTTTTTGGGATGCATAGTGATACTGGTGATAAAAAAACGAAATATGTCGCGTTTTAGTCTTAGTAATTAAAATACAGCATGCCCCAAAAGTAAATGTCACGCCGCAAACGGGTGATAGCCCAAGTCATAACCGTTATCAAAAAATAGAAATTCAATTAATGTAAATTCAATCAAAATCTTATTAAAGCTATCAATTAATGAATTTTCAAATAGCCACGTTAGTTACTCTAGTGTTTTGTCCGAATCTCATCTAACAAAGTCTTAATTTAGCTACTTTAAGTGAGCACCCACCTACTACTAAAGTATATGCCTTAAACATGTACTGTAGGGTGCACCCAGTCGTTCTTTGCTTTGATCGTCTTATTTTTTCTTTTCAACAGGCACGGGTGGTGGTTCATGAATAATTTTCTTAAAAGACAAATATTATGAAAGTGAATGGAAAGCCGACCGACCAGTGAGAGCACGATTCCATTGGTAAGACATTGTTGTATGACAGTAAGACAAGTGTAATGTTATTTTGCCGACTCATGTCAGTATGTCTGTTAGTTTTTTTTGGGCGCATTCGTTAATTATATTTGAGAGAAGTAGCAGACCGAGACATATCGAGAGCATTGCCAATTGGCGGTTATTTGGTGGGTTGGGTATATGAAAGTTGAGCATGAATTCGGTCACAAGCCACATTCGTCAACAATGTGGGGTCAGGAAATAAGGCCAATCTTTGACTCTCGAGCGGTCGATATACGAGTAAATTAGATTGTAGTGTCAAAATTGTACCATATTGTTTATTGTACCTTTCTACCGATATGGAATTGAATACGAGTGGTCGTTTTTGTCGCTATTATGTCATTTTTCGAGTGAAGGAGTCGAGCGCTCAAAAGCCAAAAACCGCCTTCGGTCTGTCAACAAAAATACTTACACCCTACTCTGGTTCATATTAGGTTTAGTGCCATTACTCACTTTTTTCGAATAAAATTTAAGATTAAGTATGCAGTAAAATCATCCAAATATGAGTTGAACTCCTAAGTAAAAAACCGGCCAAGAGCGTGTCGGGTCATACGTAGTTATCCGTGTGTCTTTGTCACATGGACTCGCGTGCCTACAACAGCCCACTAAATGTTGCGCCAGTTAACGTAAACATTGTTTATACAGGGTGTTAACGGGGTCATGATCCGGAATGACAAAAAGCGAATAAGATGATCATACTGAACAACCTTTCCCATGGGACCAACCACGAAATCGCAAAAAAAAGAGCCAATTAATAGTTAACTGTGAGTTAACTGCGATTTAATTGAGAGTTATGTATGGAATACCTGGTTTTTTTTTGCGATTTCGTGGTTGGTCCCATGGGAAAGGTTGTTCAGTATGATCATCTTATTCGCTTTTTGTCATTCCGGATCATGGCCCCGTTAACACCCTGTATAAACAAATAAATTATTATTATTAAATTAAGGATCTCTACATTTTTAGTTTTACATAATTTCACATTATAATAATAATAAATGAGCCGATATACGTCCCACTGGTGGGCACGAGCCTCCTCTAATGGATGAGAGGGGTCAGGCAGTAGTAGTCCCCACGCTGGCCCAGTGCGGATTTGGGAATTCACATACACCTTTGATTTTCTTTTCACGATGTCCTTCCTTCCCCGAAAAGCTAACGGCATATATCCAATGATATTCCGTACATAAGTTCCGAAAAACTCATTGGTACGAGCCGGGATTCAAACCCACGACCGCCGTTTAACAGCCGCATGCCTGAACCGCTACGCTACCGTAGCTTACATAAATTAATTTCACATGATTCACAAATTAATATTTATTACCTCTTGGGCACCAGTGGCACCATTGACTCAGTTCCAACAGAATTTGTCTTTAACAAAACATCAGGGCTTGAAAGCCTAATATTACCTACCCAAGGTATTTATTGTGTGTGTGACACAGTGATTTTTTTTTTCAATATTTTAGTAAGTATACCTAAGGTGGAGTCTTGTAATTGCAACTATTTGTCTGGTAATTGCAACTAAATTGAATAATGCTCCCTAGGATCACTATCCTAGAGGGCATTATTAGATTTAGTTGCAATTACCAGATAGTTGCAGTTACAAGACTTCACCTTACTTGTTTTTTTTTTCATTTGCGTGATTCATTTGTATACCCATTACCCGCCAAAATCTAGCTCAGATGAAGAAAATAGCCAGAGCATTACGAACAACCTACGTTGTTCAAGAATAGGAGTGAAGACACTACTTAAATAAAATAATCAATAATGTTTTTTTTTTTTTTCTCGAAAAAGGATTAAAAATGTAGTCAAATGGAGAAAAAATCAACGCAAAAAGTTAATCACAAATATATCACGAAGTTATAAGTGACCAAAGTTTTAAGAAGGGGTATGTTCTGTCCCTTTTTCGCAAAACGCAACTTCATAATATGAAACGATGACCGTGTGCCCATCGTGTTCGGCGCCGCCGTCGACGCGGCCCCCAGGCAGCATCCCGTAACGTGACGTCACACACTGTTTGCGTTTTCTCTCTAACAAGCAATATTTAAACGGTTATAGCTTCGTAATTCATTGAAACATTGAATCAAATTTTCGTCACCAGGCATATTTTTTTGCCTTCTTTCTTTTGGAGTAATAATAATTTTCGAGTCTACACCCCTATTTCATGATGCTCCGTCTACCTATCTTTTTTTCTTGGTCTGAACTAGGGTTTCTGCTCGAGCCTTTTTAAACTCGAGAAATTGGCCTCGAGAATTCTTGAAAATCGACAAAACAAAATGGCCGAGAAATCAGAAACTCTAGTCTGAGCTTTCTAGTAGTAGGTACGGATGGAACCCTAAAACTAGGTAGTTATAAGGTAAAATAAAAAATAAAACAAATGGAGATGAATAGCATATTTTATTAACTTTCAGGTTTCGCAAACATACGGAGCCCTCAACAAAGTATGTACTTTTTAGCTAAGTGAGTCCATAACGTTAAGTATGTAGGTTATAATTATAAGTACTATCTCTGCAGAAGCGCACAAGGAACGCATTGGAAAGGTAAGTTATTGAATATAACAAATATCAAACTGTACGGATTCCCTGTAAGTATTTACACAACATCATTGTTATAGTAGGTAAAATATTATAGTCAGTATTTTATCTACATATCTATTAGGTACACAATGTGTGCATTGTACACGAGGTGACAAACGCTGTATAAGTAGTAGTTACGTATAGATAGTAATGTACTCTCGCGTACCTGTTGTAGTATCAAAAGAGTGTAAGTAACAAGTATGAAGCTAAAATACTGGCTACAATCTAGTTAAGGCATTTTTAAGTTGGAGTGAAAAGGAAACGAAAATGATACTGCAGGAGAATACAGTTTTATACATTATTTATACTTGAACAGCAGAACGTAATGTTGTGCTACTAATTCCATAATATACGTCCAACTATCTGATAAACATTGCTAATTACGAAAGCTACTTTTTCAGTCTAAATAAACTTTAGACACAGGAAGAATATATATTGTTTGCATATATAGGTATTGAAATAAGCTTTCAGTCTGTTCCTTTTATTTAATGGTTATAATGATGGCTGACCTATCTCGATTCCATAGTAGATATCAATTAAATCCAAATGATGATTATAGCGTGAAATATGTGAAAATGGGGTGACATCCACAGAAAAAACCAAATAGTAGGAAAAGTTGCGTAATTTGTTTGATTATTATAAACACGCAGTTTACAACGCTGACGGGTATTCAATATGGGAATGACATTATTGTCTACCTAATCAAGTTCAAGAAGCGTCTAAACTTGAGGATTCGCGGCCAAGTATATTTTTTTCAGTTTTCAGTAGTAATCATTGGTTACAAAATATATTATTAGCATTCATTTATATAATGCTTAAAGTGACACTGTCGAGTATAGTCGCTACAATAACGATAAGAATAATTTACGTCCGTACGCTATAAAAGTTAAACTTACAAAATTGGTTTATGGCAAAATAATTATGTCAACAGTCAGCGTCACCTGCTGCACCGTTAAATTTCAACAAATTAATACAAATATGGTAAAGTCGATTACGCACTAAGTAAACATTTACTTAGAAATACAATTTTAGTAAGTACACGTAACACGCACGAAGTCAAGTAACAGGAGAATACAGTAACTATTTAAAGCTCTTGATAGGCAAATACGCCATTATGCACATTAAATACTACCATAGAACCGCGTCTACTTGATGCTCGCTCCACGCCAACGAATGTCGCGATTGGCGGACCAATGAACCACGTATATGTTCCTACAACTATTTTACATAAATCGGCGCACCAAAAAATACTGACTTTGCGTATCAAAATTTAACTATTGCACATCAAACCCGTTGATGAACGATTAGTATTTTAGCTGTGCAAATCTGTATTTGTTAGGATTTAGTTTTTTTTTATGTGCCTTTAAATATTAGCCATCGGTTATTTTTTTCTAAATATTTTGATTTAAGTAGTTTTTAGTATTTTTCACTGTTTTTTAAAATTTTAAATTATACGAGACGAACTTTTATGTTATGAAAGCAGTACGTAGGTCGTATAAGTTAAGTAGCGTTCCCTAATTAATACGTTCTAAGCTGCATTCTGCTCCGCGCCAACGTTGGCCCAGTGTGTACAGCAGGCTTTACACTTATAAATACGACCTAGGTACCCTGGGAAACGTGGAGCGAGGAATTTAACACGCGTGGCAAACAATACTTGTTTTTATTTATTGTGTAAGCATCTAATTTCTTTGTCTCGCTATCATCTTGTCGCACCCTAACAGGGTGCATGTGTTAACATCATCAAACACAATAAATGTTACTCCTAAATACTGATATGACACGAGGCATAGGGTCATACTTATAAATGTTACAATGCCCATTCATTATAAGTCATTGATATATTCCATTATAACGAGTATATGCTAATTGCTACAAATTGACAATCTATACTGTGCACGTCGTAAATAAATTATAGATACAGTGTAGTGTTTATCATATGAATAAGTAATAAAATTAAATATAAAACTTAAGAGGTAAGTAACTTGTATCTACAAATGAAAGAAACGAAATAATACTAAAACGCATTTTAATTCGATCTCGCAACTTAAGTAGGTACAGTAATTAATAATGTGCTTTAGGTACTATATTATTTAATTGATTAACATGGCATCGTCTTATACCTACTACGTTTTATTTACTACAGAGAACCTTATCTAAAGTAACAATCCAAGGCCGTTGTCTTAGAAGACTTTTAAATGAGTAGAAATATTTGAAAAACAACCGACCTATAAAAGGTTTTATATTTATATTCGTATGAAATTTGCAATATTACCTGTCTACATATTATCTACAATATATACTTTAAATCAACTATCGAAGGAATGCTGTCAAAATTGAGCAAATACTACACATAAGAAACCTACCTTGAAATAAATATAACTTTGTTCTCAAGATTGGTCGTCAGCCAGTCGTTCGAAATATCAGAATTATCGATACCTATTCATCGACTCAGATATGTTCACCAAATCTCTACGTTTGCCGTTTCGAACGGTGAGCTAATATGCAACCTCCTTGCAAATACCTACGCATCAGCTAAGTACTATGCTATTCTGTGGCTTGTGTTAATCTCACCTCACAGTTCACCCACAAATATAATATTATGCTGACGCCGCGATTCGTAGTAACTAAGCGTACTCAGAGGTACAGTTTCGTTAGGGGTGACAGGTGAGGTGAGGCGAATGAGGGCGTTCAGCCCGGCAGAGGGCATTCATCTCAAGTCGCATAATAGTATGGAACCAACCAAACATTTAGTTTAAGAAAAACAGGACTTAACCGCGTAACATCGGGACAACAACGGGACGGGGCGCAGGGCGGTAAATTGATGTTTTGCTTAAAATATGTTGGGTTTTTTTATCATAATATTACAGAACCTACATGATAAAGGTATATTTAAACAAACAAACATATACCTTAGATAAATAACTTACTAAAATAGGTACAATCTAACATTTGTTTAATTTTCGTAATTTTTTCAACCTAGAGTCTGCAATAAGCCTGCAGAACGCGTGGCCTTGGAACTTAATCTGAGCTTTTAATTTTATGTCCGATTACATAATATAATACGGGGTCTAAATATGAAGAGAAAAGATTATTGAGCTAAAATACGACAGTTAAAAAAGGTTAATTATTCAAACATTTTCTGTACGTTGTCCTAATAGGTACGTTGGATATACTATTAATTGATTTTCCTAATTGTATCACTTACAAAATATTTAAAGCCCATAGAACTTGATTATAGTTACCACTCGTAAAGTTGATAATTAGCATGTTTGCAATAAATAGGTATATAAGACACGAATACATTACATTCTATAAATTTGCTTTTGAACAGTTTAAGTATTGGGTATATTACCTACGTTTATCAC
The DNA here is from genome assembly GCA_947578815.1 of Epinotia ramella. Classification (NCBI taxonomy): domain Eukaryota; kingdom Metazoa; phylum Arthropoda; class Insecta; order Lepidoptera; family Tortricidae; genus Epinotia; species Epinotia ramella. The sequence continues at coordinate 9,748,934 of OX388201.1, forward strand.
TTTCAATCGGAATATCTAAACATGTGCTTGGAAAAGCGAAAATAAACCGTTAGGTACCTATAATATGTGCTAGGACGTGTTTGCTTTTTTTTAAACATACGTTTTATGAAATTTCCAGAACACTTCAATTTCTAACCTACACTTACTCGTAAAAAGTATGCACGCAGTGTAGTAGTAGTTACAGACAACGATTTAGTCACCGGTAAACCAGCACATCAAATACAAAAGTATCTTGAAAGCAATACATCTGATTCATTAAATGTTTATGTAAAGAAGTTGTCTCTCTGCTGATAAATAGGCAATTCCACATCCGGGGAACGGTCGTCCAAGTCTTCCGCGATGCCGCGCAGCGGCAACTCTTCCAACGCTTTCACTGAAAACACCAACACAATCATTCATTTACATTGTACCTAACTAATTTCACCTCCTGAGTTCTGACAACTAGAAATTATGGACTGTGATAAACTGATAATGATAATCCTTATAAACAATTTAATTAAAATTGTATTATCTTACTTTGTATGAAAAAAAAGAACAGTTCAGCCTCAGGTTTCACACTGGAAAATTTCTGAATTCAGGACAGTGAAAAGGAACACTTGAGATTCAACGACGAGTATTAAAAAGACAAAACAACAAATCAATGCAACTAAATGATTACGTAATTTCGGGTCTACTCACAACAAAATGCAAAAACGAAACCATGCTGCAACAATTCTTCGAACGACCGATGTTGAAGCCAATTGACTTACAAATTCACTTAATAGGACTAATGGAGTTAAGGATGATACTTTGATAAGGTAGGTATATCTAGATTGTACGTGAAATTTGTATGGAAATGGCTTATTTATTTGCTGGTTGCGGTCGGGCCTTGCTCTGTGTTGGTTCCTGGAGAAAACGGGACAAAACAAAACAACATCAAGCAAAATAATGTTACATGCGTGGACACACGTGAACGTTAGTAACATTGACTAGTTTTTGAAATTACCAGACGTAAAAAATACGTAAACGTAAAAAAGAGCAATGTCGAACTATGGCCACTATGAAAATGTTAATTTATTATAAACAGATATTGGATGTGAAATGTGGTGATATTTCTGATAATTTCAAAAAAAATACATATTCAGTTGTAAATTTGCCAGATAAAACAGAAGTGCACACGAACAAACTCAGTCAATTAGCATGTCAATCAATAATGCATCAAGTGAAGTTAAGGGGTATTAAACTAGTGGGTTTGTTTAATAAATCGTAGGTACCTATGACTTACGAAATTCTACTAGCAACTTAATTGCCAGCGCCCCATTTCACGAAACTACAAGTTACAATTTTACAAGTCCACAACTGGCTATTTGTACAGTGCTGCGTGTTTAGACTTGTAAAATTACATCTTGGATCACTGGTAAGTAATGTACACCAGTAATGAATTAACATTATGTAATAGACCATATATCATTGATAAGGAATAGTACGATTTATTATACAATCAATATTGAACCGTAAACAAGAGGAATGAAACGGTATATGCATCAACATGTATCACTTACCGGCAATGATTTTGCTCATTTCGGTGACCTGCTTGGCAAGCAGCTGGTTCATCTGCAACAAGTGTTCCCGCTGCCGCTTGTTTTCGCCGTCCGGGCTCTAAACGCGGCGTAACAAGCAGACACATGTAGGTGTGCTAGATTACATATTTACAGCCAACATTCGAAGCTGCTAGGCAAGCTAACCTATCTCGGAGGCAGAATACATACGTTAATTGTCCTACAAGTAAAAATACTTATATTATACGCATCGCACGTATCAAAGGTCACTTCGCAAAGAGTCATGCTCCTAGAGCATAATAATGATCATCGTAAGAAACTCCAACGCCTGCCACTTTTTTATTGAACACTAAAGTGTTGTGCAGCTCTGTCTACGAGGATAGTTATCAGCCGTATTATAAACATAACGGATTTAGGAAACAAACATATATATTTATGTAGGTATCCTAATGATGACAATACAGTTATTGTATTTAAAGTCTTCCAAACGATCAATCGGTTATGTCAGTAATTTTCTAGCGACTACCTCCAATAGTACACTTTGTTTAGAGCATTATAATTATTTCCTGTCAGTAGCCTTCAGTTTCTGCCACCGAGAACTAATATAAACTTTCTATAATTGAATACGTGAAAGTATTGTCTCTTCACGAAACATAAGATAATGAAGGAATGATCATGCAAAAAGTACGGTCATTCAAGACAACAATAAAAGCGGTGTGAGCGGTCTCAACATGCAGAATGAAAAGGAGAATGAAAATGAAGTTGTAAAAATGGTCATCTATAAATTCAGAAGTAGGGATAGTTACTTGCGAGTTTTTTACAAGTTTCGTGGACGTGGATACTTTTACATTCAGTCTACATCGTGATAGAGAGTGAGTAGGGGTAGGTATTAAGAAAATTATGGGCTATGGGTTGAGATGGATGGGCTATGGGTTGAGATGGATGGGCTATGGGTTGAGATGGATGGGCTAAGCGCATTCGACATCTTATTCCGTGATTAAATTAAGCAAGTACAGATGATGAGTACATTATAAATATAAATATTAGGGGACAATTTTACACAAATCGACCTAGTCCCATAATAAGCTCATTAAAGCTGCAAACGCACAGAGAGCGGTGGCGGGGCGGCGCGGTGCGACGCGGAGGCGGTACCGGTTGTAATGTTCGAGCTAATATGAAAGGATCCGCACAGAAAACCGCGCCGCTCCGCCACCGCTGTCAGTGCGTTTGGGCCTTAAGGCTTGTGTTATGGGTACTAGACGACGATATATATAATAGATATAAATACTTAAATACATGGAAAACTTCCATGACTCAGAAACAAATATTCATGCTCATCACACAAATATTTGCCCTCACCGGGATTCGAACCCAGGACCTTCAGCTTCGTAGGCAGCGTATCCACTAGGCTAACCGGTCGTCAACATTGACTAAGTAATTTTAGAAAGATGATGGATGACATTTTTTTTTAATATTAATTGACAACTACATATGTACATAAGTACCTAAACCTATGTCATTTAATTACAGTATCTGTAACAGTTGGTATTGTGATTGATTTCACGATCAACAATTATCAATAGTTATTGTTAGAATTTGATTGCTATATGATCTTAAAACTTTATTTTACCTTGTGGTTGGGATCTGTAGACCCCGAAAGCATCTTCTTAATCGACTCGACCTTCTCTTGACGCTTCTGTTGCTCTTCGGGAGACAGTTCAGGAGGCTGGAAAGTATAAATAAAACTAATGAATTTAATCATTTTGCTAAAATACATTTTGTCAGGATTAACTAAGACCATTTTTAATCCCATGACAGAGGAGAAAAGCAGTCCCAGGAATTCTTTGAACTAAACCGGATGTCTATTTGAGATTCTAAAGAATAGACATTGACACCTTTCCTTCAAGCTTAGAACCTTCACAGTGACGCACATATTTAGATATTATGCCTATGAAATTCTTTTCGAAATGCACAACGCAAACTAAGTAAATATAATAGAGTGAATGTGTCCTAGAGATATCATCATAATAGGACACGTTAAAATTAAAATCCTTCACTAGATCGAAGGTTTTTGAAGTGAAAACTTCTTTAGCGGCGCTGAGCGCTTTTTGGGATGGGGAAAAATTGTTAAATACGCGACAGAGTTTTGTGACGTCAGATATGAAGGAGGTCACTTTTTGCTGCTAGCCGATTCGACTTCATTCAAAACTGAACGCTATTGATATATATGTCGCCACCGTGCAACGCCATCTGCTGTTCTTGCAAATTCGAATAGTTCGAATTTAGACGTTATTCCTAAAGAGATAAAGCTTTGAAAAATATTTGGCAATGGCAAAAACAAATTGGTATTGTGTTTGCCGCCGCCGACGGCGCGCCGGACCCCGGCACCGTTGCGCCGCGGCGGCGCGTTGGGCCCGTCGCACCCAACGCGCCCGCGGGCCGTCCGCCTAAATAATTGACAATTGTTTATAAATTTGCGTCAAATTCAGTTTTAGGGTGACACCGTAAGATGTCACGTGACCTGATCGAAAAACTGTTACAATGTTATTTTTCACTTCTGCCGGCACTCCCGGAGTGCAACCCGGTCTTTTTTTTTAAATGACAGGATGAGCATTAAAGAGGGACTTCGCGGGGCAGCAATAGACGCGGCAGGTGCGGGGCGCACGGTTTATGCCAGATTTTTCCCTGGTGGTACGCCCGCTCTTAAAACCTATGTACTCGTACCTTCTCCGGTATGTAGCGCTCCGGTATGAGGATCTTCTGCGGCGCGGCGAGCAGCTGGTCGATGGAGTCGGCGTAGCGCTGCGGCGGCGCCAGCGCCGAGCGCACCACGTCGGGCGGCGCCGGCGCGCGCAGCGCGCGCTCCATGTCCGCGTCGTCCAGCGACCGGCCCAGCTTCTGGGAAACAAACGTTTCCTTACTACCGGAGATACGCTATAATACCTTGCGTTTGCGTAAAACTTGCTGTACAACTTAATTAGTACATTACGTACCTAGGGCGGTGAATTCGTGAATGCCCCAGATTACAGATGTTTGTGGCCTGTATGCGATCTGGGGCTTTACGAATTACCGCCCGTGGTGCGTACAAAATTTACGTCTTCTCCTGGGTGTGAATTGAGATTTTCCGCTGCGCCCGTGGGCGGTCAATCTCACTTACCGCCCAGAGTGATGTAATAGTTAATTGTTTAATGAGGGGCGTAAATGGAATATTGCGAACAAGAGTCTATGAGAAAGGAGGCTTATGATGACTCACATCTCGTGTTTGCAATATTCTTACGCCCGTGTGTAACACGATGTTTTTCATCACATTTGCGAGGAAATAAATAACTACAAAAAACAGAAAAATCTATGTTTCATACAACCGCACCAATCGAAATTGACAACTTCACTTCCAGATCAGTGCGAGTGGAGCGCGCAGCTTCAATATTTTAACCAATCACAGAGCAGTATAGTAGTATTCTTGCGGCGCGTGGCCAACTAGATTTTTTTCAAGCAATCACAGAGCAGAATTCTAGTGGCGCGCGGTCAACTAGTTTTGCTTAAATCGATCAGATCACACACAAGCTCACAACTCCCTAGAGAGTTCTGAAAATCGATAACTCCCATGGGAACAATTTAGGCCATTGTCCTTCTGTATACAGTACAATAAAGAAAGATAGGCTCAGCAGTGGGCGATTGCATGCTGAGAATGATGATAGAAGAAAATTAATGTGACTTACATCTTGATTGTACGCTTCCTTGGGCATGTCATTCAGCGTTTTAGCGCTGAGGTGATGCGGTGCTGTGTTATGCCTTCGCTTCTCCTTTGGAACTTGTCTCCTATGCAAAGATCCGTTGTTGTGAATGTCTCCGGACATCTCCGTTATGATTTGCTTCGCCGCTTCGCTCTTGAAAATAGGCGACAATTCCATGTGTGACCTCGTTAGGCTTCCAATGCTGCTAGTCTTTGAGAGAGGATCGTTTGTCAGAGTTCTGGCACTATCCGTGGGACTGTTCAAATATTGAGTTGAAATCGAAATAGTTTTATCATAACCAGACTTGTCGTAGCTTCTATTGTAACTGCTGCTAAGTGAGGATATGTCTCTAGAATAATCATAGTTTGACAAGGACGGGCTTGATGGATATTTAGGGCTAAGTTCCATGGAAGACATTTTGTCATTCAGTCGAAGATAATTTGGAGGTTCAGCTGGCTGAGGCTTGGAGTAGTATTCTTCAAATTTGCTAAAATCAGTCCGAGGCACGGAAGAAGCTCGGGGGTAATTGGAAGACTGTATGAGCTCCTCTTCCAAAAACTGGTCAAGGTTGGCAGTGATGTTGCTGGAAGGCCAATCGGACATGGGTTGGAGGGAACGATCTCTGTCCCTTTGTCGTCTTTCGCTTTCGCGCTTCACTATACGTACTGTCTTGATCTCCTGCTTTTCTACGTTAGACAGGTTCGCTGAAAAAAAGATAAATATCATTATCTTAGGTGACTTATTTGAAAACAGTCTTATTTATTGGCACTCTTTGTTTTATGAACCGTAGGTAATAAGTTATATTTTATTTAAATAATGTTTTACCAAATCCGCCATTCTGCATTTCTTCGCTAGTCATAGGAGAAATGACGTCATTTCCACCTCCTCTCGTGTCCACATACAACGGCATATCCATGTTAATGCTTTCGTAGTTGCCTGGAGACATCGCGGCGCTACCCATATCGTAGTCGTAGTCAGAGTTACCGTGGTCGGTTGTGTGACCCGTGTCTAAGTTGGTTTCTTGCCACGAGGAAGTTGGCCGACGTTTTCCTGTGAACATATAAGTTTCAATTAATAAACGTAGGGTTGAATTTCACGTAAGCATGGTAACTAGTGGTAACAGATTTCAACCTGATTGAAACTATTGCAAGCCGTTCATCAAGTCGAGTTTATCACAGCTGCAGCAGCAACAACCGGCGCAGGGCCGTCTTGATGTGTTATGATATGAGATTGCGTTGTCTGATCGTGCAAACCGAACTTACTGTGTCCACACTATTACAGATAACGTGTATCAGACTAGGAGCCACAGTCGGGCTCGTCATTCCACACTAACAACTACTTGTGAAATAATCTAGACAAGAGAAAACAATCTCACCAGGCATAGAATCATGAGTGGTCTGCAAAGCATGAGACTGCTGAGTGAGATGCCTCACTGCCCGGCTAAGCTCTTGACGTTGCCGTTGCAAGGCCGACACTAGCTGCTGCACTCGAGACACTTCTGTAATGTATAAAAACAGAATTTAAATGAAATAAATCTTCATGAGCGATGGTCAGGGTGACATCATAAATCGATGCAATTCGTAAGTTTTCACAATGTTATACGGGTTTTAGAAACGCAATTCGACTCTATAGTAGTATTATTTATGTTAAAACAAACAGATGTGAACACGGAAATGTATTCGATTTCGGGCGAGGGACCCTTCGATATCCTGAGTCTGCGAAAAGGCGAGCGCGATCCGCGACAGCGATAAGCTGGCGGTTATCGCGCGGCGCTGGCGCGTCTCGTGTAGGTTCAAGCCCACCGTATCTTGCGGCGTAACCGTTGCAGCAACAGTTTACGATACTAACCGTCCTCGAGCATAGCAGTGGCGTGCGCGGGCGGCGGGTGCGCAGGCGCGGCGGAGCGGCGCGCCTGCAGCGCGCGGCGCAGCTGTTGCAGCTCGCGTTCCAGGCGGGCGTTGTCTGCCACGGTTTGTTCTAGTTTCTGAATACAAAATATAAATATGATGCACGCTTCTAATTTCAGGAAAAGTTGTAACTTGAGAATACGGGTGTACTCGAAAATTATAAAATATCCCTAGTGACGAAAATCCCATTCAGATATCTCAAAGAATTACAAAGCTACAACCGTTTTAATATTGCTTGTTAGAGAGATGAAACGCTCGCAGCTAGTAACGTCACAATCTGCGAGGCTGTCGACAGGCCGCGTCGATGGCGGCACGTTGCAGTCTAGTAGTGACGTCACTAACTGCGAGCGTCAATCGTTTCATATGAAGTTGCGTTTTGCGAAAAAGGGACTTATAACTTATAACTTCGTGATTATTTAACCTCTTGCAATGTTTTTTTTCTCCATTTGACTACATTATTTATTATTTTATTTAGTGTCTACACCCCTATTGATTTCTATGATAAAATCAGTATTTATTTTACACTAATCAGTGGAACATTAATGTTGAGTGAAACCTTTGTAAAAGTTAACTGAATAGTTATTAGTTAACACGCACACAGTACAATACAATGTGTTATAATCATAACCAAACCTATCTACGAAGAATGTTACATTTCAAATAACTAAAATCAACATAACTAAAATACTTGATTACTTAGTTAATCAAAAAACTGTGACAAAATTCGAAAAAAAATGTTACACAAACTACGAAATGCACGATCCGTTACCTTGACTAAATACTGAAATTTAGAGCTAGAGACAGGGTGCTTAAAACAAAATTCAACGCGCACTAATGCATGCATAACAACAAATAACAAAACCAATAGTTTAATGACGGATGACGCGTTTAACTGTTATAAATAATATAACTCACGCGAACATTTTCTACGTTAACGTCATGCAGCAGCGCGTGCTGATAAAAACTTAATAATAAAAATAATATAAGTGCATGGCATAGATGAAAACCTTATAAACCTTAGAATTCAGTGCCAGCATGGCGTGCACTCGGGCCAGTTCAGCCTCCAAAGACCCGTTTGCCATCTCGGGTACGGCCGACGCACGTGGATTCGTGATGTGTGATAAATCACTTCTTGTTTGTACGCTGTCCAGTTTACCACGAACGCCTGAAAAACGAAATTATCTTTTGTAGTTTTTATCGTGCTAGTACAAAGACGAAGAAGCAAAAAGTTGAAGTTGATAAAGGTACCTTTTCTCACATCTCAATCAATACTCAATACTCAATCATTTATTGCACATAATGGTTATACAGGTGGCATTCAAATAATATAAGGTATCACATTATGTACCCTGTTGGGCGCAGCAAATAAGAAGGTGGACACTTAGGTACTATATTAATATTAGCATACAATAAATAGTGTTCATTATCAATCTTGTTTTTAATTAATTCTATCAACAAACTTATCGTCTAAATATTCCTTTAACGAGTAGTAGGTTTTCGACAGTAAGAACTGTTTCAATTTGTGTATGAACAATGTTTCTTTTTTTTCAACTTTCAACTCTTCCGGCAATTTATTATATATTTTTATTGACATTACAAGAGGTCCTGACGATCTTCCATACCTAAACGAAAAAAAAGACACCATGACATCAGTTGAACAGAAAGAAGACATGGAGTGTTCGGTTCAAACAGTTTGAAAATGCCCTTTTCACGAAACAAATTATTTAATTAAATATTTGTGTTTCGTGTTATTTTTAACGAGGAAGTTACCCCGATCATTTTATAAACGATATGATACAGAGAAAGAATATAATGGAAAAATAGTTAGTTAGTTTGAAAATGCTTTGAACCGAACCCGTCTAGTGAAGTAGAAAAAAGTTTTCTTATATTGACGTACATTCAATATGGAAGAGTTTCTTCACTAGACGATAATTTCCAGAAAGAACCATGTCACTGGTTTCTACACGGAAACATTATAATGAATCGAGATGTCTAACCTGTGAGTAAAGATTCAATGGCGTCTTTGTCTATTCTTAGTCCCTGCAAAATAGCGGCTTCGTCAGCTAACTCTTGTTCCAGAGCCCACAGCTCCGCCACTCGCGCTCTAGCAGCTTCCGTCTCCAGTTGTTTGCCTGCTGCAGCACTCTCTAACCATCTGTAAGGATAAATCGTATTAAATATATTCTTAATACTTGTCTGTACTAATATTATAAATTTATGGAGCTACGATATAAACGAGTTCCACGCGGACGGAGTCGCGGGCAGTAGGTAGTAGTTTATACAGCAACGACCAACATATGTTATTGTAGGTCATATTCCGCTTGTTTAAGTTTAGTTGGAAAGTTCCCGGGTTAGTGGAACTTTACATATACGTAAGTCCGATATTCCAAAATAAAATTCACGCGAAATACTGTTTAGTTCTTTATGAATATAATTCATAGCATAATCATTATTTCTGAGGTTTTTGAGAGATTCATTACAAGGTGACGCACTGGCTGTCAGCCTGGACATAGCGAAAGCGTTCGTTCGGGTCTGGCATCGAGGTCTTCTATCGAAGTTGCCATCTTACGGACTTCCCGAGGGGTTGTGCGAATGGATCGCCAGCTTTCTGTCCGGCAGATGCATACGTGCCGTTGTAGGCGGCAGTTGCTCCGAAAGCATGGACATAAATGCTGGTGTTCCACAAGGCTCCGTACTGTCTCCAACGCTGTTTCTGTTGCATATCAATGACGTGCTGTCCATTGATGGAATTCATTGTTATGCAGACGACAGTACTGGGAATACGTATTACACGGGCCGCGCAAACATCCCTCGTTCTACTGTGGTAGAGAGTCGCGAACAACTTGTTTCCAAAATAGAGAGCACTCTATCCAGAGTCTCTGAGTGGGGGAGGGATAATTTGGTCCGATTTAACCCCACGAAGATGCAAGTATGTGCGTTCACCGCCAAGAAAACCCCCTTTTCTGTAGCCCCACAGTTCGAAGGCACTCCTCTCTCGATTTCAAAGAGTATTGGGATCCTTGGTGTTGACATTTCCAGCGACGTCCAGTTTCGAAGACACTTAGAGGGCAAGGCCAAGCTGGCATCCAAAAAGCTCGGTGTGCCTAACAGAGCAAAGCGCTACTTCTCCCCGGGACAGAGACTTTTATTATATACGATACGAGTAAGTCTCAAGTCCGTCCCCACATGGAGTATTGCTGTCATCTCTGGGCGGGAGCACCTAGATACCAGCTTGGGCCTTTTAACTCGCTTCAAAGACGCGCTGTGCGAATCGTCGACGATCCCAAACTTACTAGCGATATCGAACCGTTGATTCTAAGAAAAGACTTCGCCTCCTTATGCGTGTTCTATCGCTTGTACAACGGGTTGTGCTCCGAAGAACTGTTCGACATGATGCCTACGGCTGCTTTTTACCACCGCACCGCTCGCCATCGGCAGGGTATTCATCCTCACACCCTGGAACCTAAATGGTCGCGTACCGTACGGTTTCAGAGAAATTTCCTCCCTCGGACGCTCCGGTTGTGGAATGAGCTCCATGCCGAGGTTTTCCCGAGGGACTACGGTATGGGGTTCTTCAAAAAAGGAGTGTATAAATTCTTAAAGGGTAGGCAACGCGCATGTAACACCCCTGGAGTTGCAAGCGTCCATAGGCTACGTTAACCACTTACCATCAGGTGGGCCGTAAGCTTGCTTGCCACCGACGTGGTATAAAAAATTAAAAAATAAAATATTTGCATACGTATGTCTTAATGTATTTTTCTCAAACATGCAATGAAATATTCACGTTGTGTTCTTCATAATGGGCTTCGAAGTGTCACGTTTCGGGGGCAGTGAGACGAGAGATCCGTAATGGCATTTCATACAAGATTGAAGATGGTCTTTTTTTAATTTCGATTCCACAATTTATGGCACAGCATCACGGCGTTCAGTCATGAACTTTAAAGTTTGATTTCATGGTTTTTTTTTTTTCATCGCTTGTTTGAGAAAAGCATTAAGTACCTCGGCGTGAAAAGGGGTTGCCAGCTTCATAACTATCCGGATTCGCTATCGGCCATCTATATGTACTCGGCCGGCAACCTCTTACTTCGTGGCCTCTAATAATGTACTATTAGAAATAGTATTCTTGTTGTTGCCTTTTATTGTTGTTAGATTACCTCTGTTGTTCCAAGGCATGTTCTGCAAGCACCTTCTGCCTTAATCTCTGGTTTCTTTCGAGCCGCTCGACTGTGGATCCTGGCCTGTTGTACAAGGAGCCCAATTTTACCATATTGTCAACCAACTGCACAAGCGGCTTGCTTTTTTCGTACTGGTGTTCTAGTTCCATCAGTTGCATTTTCAAATATTCGAGTCTTTGCAAACTCTCTTCTCGCTCCATGGCTTTCATAGAACTGAGACAGTCCTGTAAACAAGTTAAGGGTTCATTTATGTGCAGCTGCAAAGATACAACTACGTGAAGATGAAAACTTTTTTAAACAAAATAAATAAAATATAGTGCTAAAGACCTTGATGCTATTGATTTGTGCACAGCACTGTTCGATGGCTCGGTGAGTGGCCGTATGCCGTCTCCGTAATTGAATCAGTAGTAGGACCAACTCTTCGTGAGTTCGACCAAGAAGCTCTCCAGCTGTTGGCACTTCACCCATCTGTTGACCCGATTGCTGCCTTTGCTGATATCCCAACAAAAACGCAACATAAAGTGATAAAGCAGAAAACAAAAACATGACAGTCGAACAAAAAAACAATCACAATGAGATCTAGTGATGCAAACATACAATTGGAATTAATAGTCAAGAGTAAAGTCGTACCATATCGTCGTGTTCAGTGTTTCTTCGAACTCTTGGACTGACCGCTCGAATTGGCTGTTGTGACAGCCTAGACGGGGATCTACCCGTTGCCCACGAGTCTTCAGTCGTGTTTGAGATTCTTAGCTGTAAATTAATAATTAAATTATAGCAAGGCTTTAACTAATATTTTGAGTTAAGGCCGTTGTAAAGATACTTGAACTTTTAAGTGAAAAAAAATGGTCAACTAACATTTTGTTGTGATGCTGTTAAATGTTCCGAGCCGTATTGTTCATTAGCTGGTTTTTCCTCTACCCATCGAACCCTAGGGCTCACTGCCCGGACAGGTATATTGCTATCTCTGTTACTCCTGCCGATAGATGTATTACTTCCGAGAAAAGCTTTTTTAGACAACGCTTGTTGATTTGAATGATTCGTGCCCGATTCCATATTATTGCCAGTAATCGTCATTGAAGCTAAAATAGAGAACCTTATTAATACATCCATAAGGCTAAGTCTGTAAATAAGTACGTTCAAATTAGAGATATCGGTGAAAACATGATAAAGTGTGTACACATATCCCGTTTAGTTACTTGACCAAGATGTTGACAAAAACTATGTACAGTAGTAGGCAGATCACTATGAAATATTAATTATGTGCAACCGCCAACATAATGCGAAACTCATTAGTAATATTGTGCCACTTAAAATGAATGAACCGGTGGACAGTCCAAATAGCATGCTGAGTTATTTTATTCTTGGCACCTTATCGTGTTTTAACCTTTCATTGCATAAATCATGATCATGTGTGTCCTATGTTCAATAAACCACCTTTTATTTACAAATAACATAAAAATGACTTTGCTTTGCTGACAATGGAAATATAAATGTGACTTACATAAGGTACCATATGGGAGCAGAGTGCTATAGGATACCTTCATTGCTTGCACTGTCAGCCCCACTGTCCGTGCTACACAGCGCGTCCCCTGCGGCCGCTGTGCCGCCCGTTCCCCGCACACGACCCGCTCCGCCCTTCATAAGCCCACTTGACATTAGATCCCATTGCCGAAGCTTTTCCCTATCTATCTCAAATTTTTGTTTACCTTTACTCTTACAACTAACTGTTTTTGGTAATGTAAGTGAATTGCTCATTGATTCCACGGAAAGTTGTTCATAAACTCCTTCGTCCGATGGTTCTAGCAAGGTGCTAACATTTTCCGCCAGACTGACATACACATCATTGTCACCAACTTTATCTTGCTCTTCAATACAAATATTATGAATATTATCTCTAAGTTTTAACACTTGACTTTGAATATCACAGTTGACGTACGTCGCGTTACGACTTATCTTTTTTACTCCCTCTTTTTTTATTCGCTTAATACTATTCATGGCACAAACGTCAACGCTAATTCGCCCTGTTGGTACCGTAGTTGACTCCGTTGTGACAGTGTCTAAGTCGTCCATGGACCTAGCATGCCTATGTGACACTCTTCTCAAGTTGTCCCTCCACAAAGAGTCTTCTTCCCAGTGTTTTTCACCTTGGCACATGATATTTTCATAAGCACTCGCTTCTGCCTCTGCATCATAATAAACTGTATTAGAAGAAGTGCCGCTGCAATGTGAGGACATACTCGCAGTGGACAGTTGCACAGGAGAACTGACATTCAAACTGCTACGATTATCATTGTTAGACTCCGGAGAAGAATTATCCAAGATACTACTACCAGAATTAATTTTGCAATTTAATCCAGACGTTAAAGACAACGATTCAGGAATTTTAGAATGCTTTCCTCGTGATGATTCATAAATGTTTTTTAAATCTATTTCCGGATCTTTATCTGCTGCACTCAAAAATTCTACCGACACACTTCTGGCCGAAGCTGCTAATTCAAAATGGTGATCTGTAAATGCCTGGCCTTTGCGAATAGGATTATGTATATGTGAAATTTCATTTTTCTTATGAAGAGGTCCCCTTCGACGCTGATTATTCAATTTTCGATGAAGGTTAGTATTTTTTAAGTAATGAGATGTTGGTAGTATATTAATATGTTCCTGAGAAGATAGATCTGAGTAGTAGTATGGTGCACTATGTTCTGTCGAGCTTTCTCTACTATGAAAACCAGTAGTGCTAGATGAAGCATTAGTATCAACCCCCGCTATGAGTGGTAGTTTTTCACATTCGAAGTCCTTTATTTTGTCACATGATATGTCTTTATTTAAATTTTTTGCCATATTTTTTTCCTCGTCGTAGTCTTTACAATAATACGAAATTTGAGATTTGGGCAGCCCCACTGAGCTGCATGAAGTTTGTGTATCAGACAAATGCACATGACATTTTTTGTTTGTATTGGTAACCGGTGTACTGGAACAGCGCATATGTAAGGTAGTTTGTAAATTAACCGTCAGATTAAGAGTGTCTTTATAAATATTGCACTGGCTGTCATTCCTATTTAACGAAATACTCTGGCTATTATTACCGTTAAAACAGGAGTTACTTGGGCTGGGTTGTAAATTATCTAAGTAACGATCTAAATCTATATTAGATGCACAATCATTATGAGTATGCATTACAGGTTCTAAATCAAATAATGAATCATCCGACAGAGGTCTTCTTTTCATCCTCATATCTAAATCTCGATACGAATTAGAGTGTCTTAAGTCTATTGCCGATTCACTTCCATTCAAACTTGCAACTTCTGACGAATTATTGGACGGTGTCATTTCAAATTTGCTGCTGATATCAGACTCTAATGATAATCTAGATGATCCCCGGTCTGCATTATAGCTCTTCAGGGAGTCAGATTCTATACTACTAGAGTTTTGTCGTTCCAGTATTGAATTACTTAGAATATTACATTGTGTATCATTTGCTTTATTTCTTTCGAGTGTAAGACTAGCCCTGCTACTGCGAGCTTTTTCACCTCTAGAAAGTGTGTCATGAATAGAAGTTCGACTTCCATATATCATTAATGATGTGGTTTTCCTTTTTGCTGTGTTTTTTTTCTGGTTTTCACTGGTCAGCATTTTCAGTATTGAATTATCTTGAGACATATCCGACTGATCCAATTTATCCAAAATGTATTTTGATAAAGCATCGTCAGACAGCTCATCACAAGATGGAGATGAATTCGGGACTGCAGGTGGTGGAAATATCTCACTATCAGAACTCTCTTGCAAATCTAGTACGTTAGTAATGCTGCTACCCAAATAATACGATGCTGGTCTGAATGTGTCTGATATACTAAACCGACTGAAGGGACTATCAAGTGATATTTCTTTGGAAGCTTCGTCATCTGCATCAGAGCAGTAGCTTTGTTTGTCTTCAGTCTTTATCGATTCTTTCGATAATTTGTCAGTTTTTGAAGCTCTTTTCAATGTATGATCTTTGGTATCAGCAAAATGTGATGCAGTATCCAAAGATGATCTTTTTAAGGTAGCCACATCTGTAGTCGCATTGGATGAACTTGTTTCATTAGTTAAAACATTAGTCAACTCCATGTACACGGGTTCAACTCTGCCATTATTAACACAAACAACCTCGTACGTTTGCATGTCATCATCGTCATTTCCTAGATTCATTTCAACATACGGATTATCTTCATAGCATTGGGGCATTGTCTGATCAAAAACGCTCAAGTTTTGAATTATTGTTTTGTGGGCAGGTTCTACTGTGGAAACCTTGCGTGGACTCATTGGCAAATAATGTTCTTCACCTACAGTATGTATAGGCGGAGTTTCTGATTTATTTTGACATTCCTGTTTAGAAATTGCTTCATTTTCTTCGGTCAGATTTTGTGTAATTTTATCATTGTCATTTTTATCTAAAGCTGTTTCTAATAATACTTCATCTAAATCGTTATCTGTATACTCCATCTGTGCTTCAGACTCTGCCTCACTATCATGAGTTTCGTAGCCATCTTCTATATCTGGGGTATCATTTACACCAAGTTGTGATATGGTCGCAGCATATCTACTGTCCTCATTATTATTTTCACAATCACTATCTTTGTTTTCAATGATCAATTTCGGGTTAGATGTAGAACAAATATTTTCATAGGCATTTTCAGTTGTATCATTATTAATATTTGTTTGAATATTTTGTTTTGCATTATCGGCTAGGGATCCACATGACTGTGTGGGTAAGGGTGCGTGCGGGGATATAGGCTCAGTTATGATGGGACTCATAAGATTTTCTTTTTGGGACCTTCCTGCCTGCATATTTCTCAGTTTTTGCAGTTCAGTACCCGGTGTGTCTTCTGAGGTGCAAATATAAAATAAACCGAACATTACATTCAAGTCGGTATAAATCAATTTAATATTTTTGTTGCACATGTTGTTAGTAAATTTGAATGGACTCCAATGTTAGAAATAGAAAGTGAAACATTCTACTCAGTATAAGTCAGCAGAAACGAGTATCTGTAACCCACCACCAATACAAATCCGATATGATATCTTGTTAGTGCCACTAAGTCCCAGCAGGCAGGAAGGTACCTTTCCGCAAAGCGAAGTCATCATAATACTAATGCGAGTATTCAATACAAAAAATTATATACGTTAAGTACATAACATTATAAAGTTTGGTTATAGATTTATAATTCTTATTATAAATTCGTAAATAAAATATCATACAAGTATTTTAAAATTATTAATACATACAAGTTAACACTGTAAGTTAAAAAGTCAGTAATTTGCGGCATACGAATACATACAAAATATACCAACCATTGTCCTTGCGCACGTGGACGGTGAAATATATATATTTTTTTTAAACATTAACATACTTATTGTCCTTATTTATATAAGTAGGTACTTTTTTTAGTAAAGGTTCGTTCATGCAATGAAGATTTTGACAATGATATCAAAGCATGCTTGTACCGTACCCGTAATTTATTCAAGAATTGCAATCCAGGACAAGTATACACAAATATTTTTAAATTGATCGCACATGCTTCAATAAACAAATGTACAGGATATGCATGAACATAAGTAAAATTAATTATTCCACTACTAACCTTCATCGTCGGAAGAATAGCTATTATATGACGCATTTGTGTAGGTCTTTGATTTATAGTCTTTCAATGACTGCCGACTCTGATTAAGGGACCGGGCCAAAGAGATGGTGGCAGGAGTACTTTTGCGTGTCAAAGGTGATTGTAGCATTCTCTGTTTCCATTCCAATAATCGCTTCATGGACTCCTCACGCTAAAACAAAACATACCATTTAAAATACTTGTCGTTTTCTATATATCGTATAATCGGAATTTTGCGTCTTATTTTCCATAATTACCTGTTGTACTTTCTTTTCACCCTCTCTTTCAGGAGCTGTTGAAGGTAATCGAGCACTTGCAGACCTCATGAAGCCTTCAATGTTTGCATCTAGTTTATTAATATCTTTGACGTACCCACTAATATTAGAACCGTCACTCATAACACTGCCACTCCTATTAAGGTACTCTTTATTATCTTTATTTTTCAAAGTCCAGTTTGAATTTAATCCTTCGCTGTACTTCGGATGATTGCTTACATTGTCTCCGTTGTCCCTAGGGGATCCAAATTCTGTTTCATAATTATTGTTCGTGGTGTGTGAATATGGTGAATGCAATTGTTTTTCTACCAAGCCACTCGCATATTTTGCTAAAGGAATTTGGATATTCCGTGGTCCCAATCCTTGCTGTAAATACTGAGCACTTTGGCGCATTTTTTCTGCATAACTTTCTTCAGAGTAGTATCTGTCTGAACTGGGATCATATGTAGAATTGATATCTAAACTAGATTTAGGCCTTTGTGGCTGCCTCGGAAGATCACCGACAGTTCGGTTTGGCATAGATCTATTAAGCATTTCGTTCTTTGATTCGTATTCAAGAAAATCTGCGCTGTGGGGTCTTGGCATTTGAGGTTGAATCCCACTTGATTGCATTTTCTTTCGTCTTAAAACTGAAGGCCCGCTAAAAGTCTTTTCCTGAGCCTGAAATTTAAAAAAGCATTAGGGAATCACTACAATTCGAAGTCAAATAAAGAAATCAGACCAGGTATCATGGTCGGCATTATCACGCGATAAGTGACAAGATAGGAGCGTCGTCTCGTTCTATCGAACGGTGTCAGCCAGTGACGGACGCTCTATCCTGTCACTTATCTTGTGATAAGGGTGACCATGATACGGGGTCTGGTGTCAAATATAAATAATGAAACTTACATAATTTCCACTTAGATCTTGAGTTTGCTGTTGTAGTTGACTAGAAATGTTAGTCGCATCCCGGGAGGTATTTGGAGACTTTGCATATGTTTGACCGTAATCATTTTCAGTAGCATATGTAGCATACACGTCTTCGTAGTCACCAACTTTATCTTTACTGTAAGCGGACATAGTGGTCGATCGGCCGTACGCATCGGGTGTTCGCCTTTCTACTAATAAGCGTTCATTAATTGCACTTCCTGACCTACTGGGTCTTGCATTCAATTCTCCATAAACATCTCGACTGTACTGCGCCATATCCACATTTGCAGGGTTATTTAATCGCGGTTCCGGGTACGTATCATTCGTTTTAGATTGCAAACGTTCTTGTTCAAAATTTCGACAATTCTTATTCTGCACATCAATATCTCTAGAGCTTTCGGTCTGTGGTGTACTATCCTGGAGAAAAGGATTTGACTGGGCTTGTCGATCAAATATTTGCTCTTGCTTGGGTTCTAGTTGGGTTCTGCTCCTAGTATCAAAGTAAGGCGAGTTAGGTGTGGTATTATACATAGTTGTTGAGGTGGTTGGTTGGTTGTTTTCTAATCTGTCGGTAATGGTGTTTGTCAGAGGCAGAGAGAGATGGTGGGTGTCGTAGGGTCGTTTCGCCGGATACTGCGGTGGCGCCGGGGGCGACTGCGGGCTCCGAGTGTATATGCTTTCTTGATTTGGACTGCTCGGGTAATTGTGTTCCTGGTAGCGTGTGTGACTAGTGCCTTGACTGTAGTGTGATGCTGGCTGTTTGAGTAGGTCGTAGTTTGGATCATATCTGGAATTTGTGATTGAGTATGTGATTATAAACAAAAAAAAATAGTGAAGTCCAATCTAAACAAAATTTTAAATCATCTAGGTAATAACATAACTATATGATCCTCACATATCAGAACTTGGTGAATTATATCCTTCATTTGAGCGCCGCGGCTTAGGTGGTGCATTTGCATAAGTGGGCCCGGGAATTTCATCCTCCTGAAATAAAAAACAAGTGGTTCTAAACTGGTGGTTCTAGACCATGTTAAAAGTGAATGGTTTGTTGCGTCTAGTGATCAACATAATTGATTAATTATGAATAATACTATAGTCAGTTACACGTTGTCAGTAACACTGTCATTTTACGGTAGTCGCATATTATCTGCAGTTAGAAGCATCGTAATCGCTGTCCTTGGTTCCGCTCTGGCAAACTAATTGTCGATCACTTGCAGCGGTACATGTCGTGCACACAATAATACCCACCTCTGTTTTTGCAGCTGCCCGCTCGCTCTGCTTTTGCGGCTGGTCACTGAAAATAGACGGTCTAAAATTACTTTGCGGGCTTCTAAACCACCGTTATGGCCTTGGTATTGAATCCCTACACTTAGGGCGTTTACGACGTGGGTCACCTGGCAGAAAGCAAACGAGACGGCGGTAACATAACATAGTTCTTGAACCCCGTTTTTTTTCCTGCAGCAGTATTCCTAGTAGATATAGTAAGTAGCAGTAAATTACCCCGAGGATGCGCCGCGTTGAGAGTGACGGACCTGCAATTGTCTCTAGCTGTCGGTTCAACGTATCCTCATATCAATAAAGAGTCGGCAGCGCGCTCGTGACTTGGCTATGTCCATAGCGTCCATAGGCTACAGTGTCTGCTTACTTACTGCTTGTTACCATTACGACTAGGCCAGGCCAACAAGCATGCTTGCATGATATATATAAAAAAGAATACAGATTAATAGCCATTTTCTGAATGATTCTTATACTTTTCTACCTAACAGGTAAGTTTTATACATCATTAACGGCCATTCCCAATAATCAATCCACGGATAGTTTTCCTTACCAGCAGTTACATTTTGACATATTTTCTATGGGTAATCTGTCAAAATGTAACTGCTGGTAAGGAAAACTACTTATTCGTGGATTGATTATTGGGAATGGCCGTAAGTTAACGGAACATAATCGTACTTGTGCAAAAGAATACGTAGATCTTAGGTTAAGTACCTGTAAAGATAGTTGTAAGTGTTGAAAAATAAAATCAATAAAATAAATAAATAAATAAATCTTAGCAGGTCGATCACGTAACGCATTGTACAGTAAAATGGGGTGAGTAGGTTTCGCGGGGAGAGTTGGGTTATGAATGGGGAGAGAAGGGATGGAAGGGGGTGAGATGGGATTTTAAGGCTAACGCTACACAAAATAATGTATTCCAATTTAAAATGGAGCTATAGTAATACACATACTAAAAAAAAGACCGGGTTGCACTCCGGGAGTGCCGGCAGAAGTGAAAACTTGCGAATTGCTTTAATTATCAGTATTAAAAAAAAACACTAACGCGCGTTTAAAACGTTACGTGATTTCCCCGCAGGTCTAGATATGTTTATAAACTGACAAGTGATTAAAAAAAAAGTAAGATTTTAATGATGAGGAGATGGATATCGTGGTTTTAATTAGCCTATTAGAAGTATAGCTCACTTGGGGCTTTGCATGAGTGCCGCCATGGTCAGCGCCTTCACCCACTTCATCATGGCCTCTTGGTCAGGGGCGCAGAGTATATACGTTCGCATATTCGCATGTTCCAACTTAAAAGCAAATTTGCGAAGTACTTTGTCCTCGGGGGCACAAGCTGACACTTTATATGAAGGTAGAAGTACAGATCCAAGCAGCTTCTCTTCATCGTGACCTACAATTAAACAAACATTTTATTATCAGTTAACTGGTAGAATTGATAGGAGTTGGTATTGAAGCTTATAATAAAAATAGAGGTGTAGACTCAAAAATGATTATTACTTTATAAGAAAGAAGGCAAATAATATGCCTAGTGACGAAAATCCCATTCAAATATCTCAAAAAATTACGAAGATACAACCGTTTTAATCTTGCTTGTAAGAGAGAGAAAACGCAAGCAGATCGTGACGTCACGATCCTCTAGCGTCATAGTAAAGTAATCGTTTCATTTGAAGGTAAAAGGCGGAAAAGGGACAGAAAATACCCCCTCTTAAAACTTTGTGATTATTTAACCTCTTGCGTTGGCTTTTTCTCCATTTTTATAAATATATCATTGTTGATTATTTTATTTAGTGTCTACACTCCCCTATCCCCCCCCCCCCCTATCCCTATCCCCTATCCCTATTACGAGTACTCTCAAAGATTTAGCAATGAACACTTACTTTTGTAGTAAAACAGACAGTACTCCGATAAAACAAACCACCTCTTTCTCCATACTTTTAGCCCATCTGATCCCTGCTTGTATAGAATACCGGCCGTAGTTACTGGGGCGGAAGGTAGTCGTTGTGCTATCGGAGACCGTAATGCTTGAGTCCCTCCACTGCTTCTTCTGCTATCCGAAGAAGGCGATTTGGCACTCGGACTACTGGACTCACTGGATTTCATTGGCGATATCACACCAATATTACTCTTTTGACTTTGATCCGATGGTGGAGACTGACTCTTCCCTTTATCGCTTTCTGACTGCCTTCTATATCTTTCCGTCTCCCGAAAATCTGATTGTTGATTGGACTGCCATCGCGGATCGGGGTATTGCCTGCTTTGTTTCTCATTTTCTCTGAATTCATTGTTCTTGGCGTATCTGTCGATATCTTTTTGTATATCAGTACTACTATACTCTTTAAAATCATTTTTACTACTATATCTATCTAAGTCTCTATATGAGCTATCAGAGTATATGCTATTCTGTAAGTTCGGTGGAGGTTGCACGCCATGGATTTGTTGAAGTAACAGCTGCCTCTCAGCAAACTTCTGTTGTTGGTGCATCTGCGCTTGGTTCTGATAGTGCAGTTGCTGTTGCAACTTCATTTGCTGGATTTCGTTGTACTGTCTTCTTAATAGCTCTGTATTACTATGCGGTCCTATTCTGCTCGAATACGGGAGATACGGTTTAGAGCCGTATTGGTTTGAATTGGGTCGATACGTCGGTTGATGATTTTGGTATATTTGGTTGGTATCTTTCGGTGGGTTCCGTTTTAAATAATCTTGATATACTTCAGCATTATATCCTTTGGGAATATTGTGGAGCATTTCGTTATTCACATTGTGATCGGTGTGTAATTCTGTTCTTTCTATCCTAGGAGGTGATTGTGGGTAGTTGTAATTATCATTTACTCCGTATTGCCTAGCGTAGTCTTGGTTGTAACCAGTACCGTACAACTCATGTCTGTTTTCGAGTAATGGTGAACGGGCATCTATGTTAGAGTGATACTGGCTTTGCAGGAGTTGGTGCATAACGCCATTTGGTTGTAGCTGGCCAGGCTGCGGGGAAGAGAGGTGGGTAGCGACGGGCGGTTGCTGCTGGTTGTAGATCTGATCGGGGTGCACGTGGTGCGCCATCAGGTGCTGCTGCGTCAGGGGTTGTTGCGTAGCAGGCATCGGCTTTTTATTCTCCATTTGAAATTGTGATTGAGCAATTGGAGGGTCTAGCCTGAAACAAAAAAAACACACACATTAATCATCTTGCACTAATTTTTTTGTGAAGTCATTATATTTATTATTCATTAAGTAGGTACATCAAGAGTATTTTGAAAAACAATTGTAGTTATCATGTTGAAACTTAGTACATACTGAGTGTATTGCAAACAAAAACATCAAGATTCGCGTGGTATTGGCGCATATACCGTAACGATTCAATCAATTCGAACTGCTTAATCGGAAGAAGCGTTATCGTCGTCGGCTTGATAAGCTGCGTGTGTGGAGCAGTTATAAAAACTTATGGCATTGCGTATTGTCACGAAACGTAGTAAAAACGAGAGACGGGGATAAAATAAGTGATTTATTCCATATTTTTATCCTTTAAAAACCAGTGAAAAAATTGTACATTAGCTATAAAAATGTGTAGAGATCCAAGTATTTATTACGAACGTGAGTGTCCGTTTATTATTGGTAAGCAGCAAAGTGTCATGCAATAGTATATTAAGTATAAATATTTTCTAGACTAATTTATAGTACATATATTTTAAAGCGCTTATCATTATTATGAAAGGAAGTATTTGTGACAACCGTGCGTATTTCGCCATCGAATTTTTATCTTTTAAGTCACACACGTGATTAAAGGTTAGAGGATAAGAGCAAATTTATAAATAAAAGTTTGTTATATACATTTCTTAACATATCACGCCGTTAGTCTGCGAATGTCAAATAACGTTTTGTATGGAAAGCGAACGACCTTAAGGACTTAATCTAAATTTTATTAATAGTCCGACCTGTATGGGGGCTAAGCACTAATTATAACGTCATATGATAAATGGTAAGGACAGGTACAGTCAGCAACATTGGTATATGCACAAAGAAGAAGTCAAAGATACATATCTTTATATGTAATTAGTAATATACATATCCTTATAACGAGATTCTATCTTCATTGATATAAAGGTGTACCTATTAAATTTTGAAGATATATTAATGTTGCTGAGCTAATGATTTTCAGTTGTTCCTCTTTTGCATTAATCAAACAAACGTTTATGATTATCCCGTGTGGTGTCGGGTTAAAATAGCACCACCCCCTTTCTTCCTGTGGGTGTCGTAAGAGTCGTACTAAAGGAACAGGGTTAAAGTGAGTTGTGGGCGATGGGACGACCTATCACTACGTTATCACATTCAGTCGATATTGTATAACCACATTTATGCTAAAAGAGGCACTGGAATATAAGTTTCATGCTCTTGCCTACCCCCATTGGAAGAATGAAGGCGTGAATCTAGGTATGTATTGTATTCTAGGACCAATAAAAGTGTTGACACACACTCTCACACCTAATCGTACTCGAACCATAGGTTACGAGTCGTCCGTATTCACAACTACACGCTTCGCTGGCTTCCCACGCTTATCGGACGCCGATAAAAATAGGGGAGGGTAATACTAACGTGAGAAGTTCCAGATTTTGCAAAACTTGTAAAAATGTATAATATAATAATCAATAAATTATTAATGTCTCGAAAAATAGTAATAATATGAGTAGTTAGAGTTACAAATCTATGACGATAACTACCATATATAAGTAGATAATATCATTATTACTTAAGTAACCAAACGATAAAATATGATTATTACATTTTATAATTGGTGTCATCGATTTTTATTTATTAATAAGTGATTGATAGTTTATCTTTTATTACGAGTGTACCTATTTTTATCAGATAATCCGTAATCGTTCCAATTAATTCGGACAAACCCATCAATTATATAAAATATGCGATCAAATAGCTAGCTGATGTAGTAAGTATGAACACTATCTACTTACAATATATTGATTTAAACTTTCACGATTCTCACACATTATTTATACTAAACGGGACTTAATCGCGTATAATTAACTTATTTTTCAAACCACATGCTCGACAATGCCGAATTATAGGTCATGTAAACCCTACCGAAAGCAAGACATTAAATCCCTTGGTATTAGCCGGGTTATAATGTTGTACTGAATTTCATTATAACCCGCTGGTTAATAATATGATTTCACTTTTCATAAATCTTATTACTATATGCATAAAGTTTAATTTTGCTAAACACAATTTGTCCTAGGCCATGGCCTACTTGATTTGACAAAATAAATTAAGTTTGCCTCCGTGTGAACCCCGGTCCGGAGGAGCGCGGTGTTCGAAATTCGAATTTCGAATCTAGGACCACGGCTTGTGCTTTCGAATTTGGAACGTCGCGCGCCTTCATTTGTTCACGCGTGACGAACAAATCGAGTTCTTGTAGGTGCCTATAGAAGATTTAATTTCAAAAATAATATTGAAAATGTCGAGTGATGAAAGTTTTTTGACTCCTGAGTTTATCAAATTAGATGCCATAGGCATTGTCAACAATCTGCTGCCAGAGAAGTCAAAGGAAAAATACCTAAAAGCCTACAACGATTTTGACAAATGGAAAGCTGTAAAAGGCGTAAAGTCTGTGTCTGAATCAGTGCTTCTGGTATTGCTTCTTCAATATTATTTATCTACTGAGCCTGTTTTTTTGTCTCGCATAAGGTGTGAAAAGTAGAGTATACACCTCGGGGATAAGACTGTTTTAGTCTTGGGCGGTTGAACCCCTCACTGCACTCAGGACTCAGTCTTAATTCCCTCGCTTCGCTCAGGAATTAACTTATAACTCCCTCGCTACGCTCAGGAGTTAAATTATGAGTCCTTCGTTACGTTCGGGATTCAATTCGCTCCCGTGACATAAAACAGTGCTTTATCCCCTTAGTGTATAATCTACTATTATTTACCTCACTGAGGTCTCCCGACCATGGATGACCATCCCGTGACCATGGATGTTGCAACACATCCGAAATCATCAAGAAAGACCGACAAACATATTCCCTTTCAAGGAGTTGCCCTTTGGTGTAGCACGACAGTATTACTCTTATATCCAGTGTTGCCAGAATACAAAAAGCGGGAGCTGCGCTTTCAAAACGCGGATTTTTAAATGGAAATGCGGATTTGCGGAACACGTTTATAAGTTTTTTTTGGCACGTTAAAAAGCCAAAGAAAAATCATAATTAATTCCTTAAAAATATTTTTCACTAATAAAATGAAAAAATGTCCTCGATATCTTCATCCGCTTCCCTGACATTCACTTTAGGGAAGTTGTGAATGATGTTTGCAGTCATTCTTGACATCATACTTTTCGTTGGGGAAAAGTTAATGCAGCAGCCACCTTTTTCGCGCACCGCTTGATCGGCCAAAAGGCTTTTTCCACGAGCAAGTGGTAACATTTAAAAATTGTTCATGTATATTTAAAAAAAGCGGATCCGCGTTAGCTTAACGCGGATAGCGGGGCCAGTGGCAAAAACGCGGGGAAAAAAGCGGAAAAGCGGGGTATCTGGCAACACTGCTTATATCCGGCGTGAGAAGGACCAGGCTGGGCTTAATGACCGGAAGCTACACGGTATGTATAGCCTCGCTGTCATCTAATAAGGAGAAAATGCAACAGGCCAACTATCTTATGGAGAGATCGTACATCGTCGAACATAGA
The DNA here is from genome assembly GCA_947578815.1 of Epinotia ramella. NCBI lineage: Eukaryota > Metazoa > Arthropoda > Insecta > Lepidoptera > Tortricidae > Epinotia > Epinotia ramella. The sequence goes on from OX388201.1 coordinate 9,775,068, forward strand.
GTATATGTAATGTATTCCTGCTTTAATCGTTTGACTATTGTAGAGATTGTTTTAAAATACTCTAATGGCCGGTTCCAATAATCAATCCACCGATAGTTTTCCTTACCAACAGTTACATTTTGACACATTTTCTACGGGTAATCTGTCAAAATGTAACTGCCGGTAAGGAAAACTATCGGTGGATTGATTTTTGGAACCGGCGATAAGTGGATAATCAACAGCGTTTTAGCCGTAAAGGTAATTTAGTATAAAAAATATGACTATTTTTTGTGTTTTGAATGATAAGGATGCGTTACAGTAACACTGGAACTATTAACAGAATAATACCAATGAGAAGCATCAAAAAGAAACGGATGCATTATCTAGGGCGGTTAAAATAGGCTTATGATTAGTTCGGTGATATATTTAGGCCGTATGGAAATGTCACTTTACACGTCACGTGTGGTGTGTCTGTCTCTCCTGCCTCCGGATTTCCTCGGCGACGTTAATGAATTATGTCAATCATTACGCTCGTCGACGCATACCAATTGTCAACTGTTCTGCCACAAGCATTAGACTCCGAATACTTTATGTACGGTCGAGGTCAAAAATATGTTTACACTTTTGCACCTTATTACAAGGCAATAAGGTGCAAAAGTGTAAACATATCTTTGACCTCGACTGTACCTATTTATACTAATTAAGACTAGCTTGTTCCCGCGACTCCGTCCGCGTGGAACTCGTTTATATCGTAGCTCCGTACAAACTTTCACCCCCGATTTCACCCCTTTTGGGGGATGATTTCCAGGATAAAAACTATCCTATGTAATTCCCCGGAACTCAAACTACGTCTATACCAAATTTCATCAGACACATAGACAGACAGACCGACATACTTTCGCATTTATAATATTAGTATGGTATAGTAAGTTTCCATGGCTGCATTAATTCGATTACGTGTCCATATAACAGCTGGTGTTGGTACTTATACTCCCTAACATTAATACTAGTACCTACTTACCTAAATAAACTAAGTATATTGATTCCATATACCTAATCTATTTACTGGTTTATATTTACCGTGGCCATAATGGCGAGTTGAAGATTTTTATCAATGGATGTAAACTAATGATATGCACCAGTGCCGGTCCGCAATAAATGCCCCCGTGAGTGCATGGCTTTATACTACATGTTCGATCTAGGTATTTATTAGTTCATAAAAATAAAAATATCTTCCTGTACCCATATTTTAGTATTTCTTTCAAACACTATAAATAGTTTTAAGAATTCGATTTGGTTTACGTTAGGTACATTCGATATTTTGCTAAGCCATTGCAATAAAAACCAAATAATCGAATGTCATAATTAAATACTTTCAGTGCAGAAAAGGAGACGGCGTAAGTAGACGCGCGAAACATTTGTTTAGTCTGGGTCGTAAAAGTACCTACCTATAATGTAAATTTGCGCTGATCACATCTTTTGGACGAAAAAAACAGCATTATTAGTACGTCCCATGGTCACTTACTGCATTATGCTACCGAGACCGGACCAGCCGCCCTGGTGGCTGATCCAGTTGGCACTTCGCCAGATAATCTGCTTATCTCTGTTTACACATATAGACCGCGACGCCTAACCAATCCTCAATGTCAATCTTGCGTATTGACCCACTAAACTGAGTACCAATTTGACATCAAAGTGTGGCGTAAAAAGAAAGATAACATTGCTGAGAAAATAATGCGCTAGTACATGACATATCGCCTTACATAATGAAACAACCATTCATGACGCATGGCCAGACGGAATTTGAATAGCGACACTTGCGAAACGTTTTCTTATTTTTTATTGGTGTGACTCACCAAAGTGCACAAATTGAGCAGGTTTCTATCTATCCGTTAAGAAGAAGTTAAACGTTATGTCAAAAAAAACCTTTAATGGCCGGTTCCAATAATCAATCCACCGATAGTTTTCCTTACCGGCAGTTACATTTTGACAGATTACCCGTAGAAAATGTGTCAAAATGTAACTGTTGGTAAGGAAAACTATCGGTGGATTCATTATTGGAACCGTCCATGAGATGACCCGTAAAAACCGATGAAAAGTAGAACTAAATGGAATTATAACCGATCGTTTGATGTTAGACCGATTATGAAACCGATGATTTTTGCAATGTTTTCCAGGGCGCTGAAATCAATTATAAATAGCGTGGAATTTCACTGCGGCCTCATTAGGTACCCGTGACGCAAATAAGCGCTTAAAATAAATAATGTCGCAGATAACTGTAGATTAACTATGCATGAATTTGAAATTGATCAGTTTCAGAATTCGATTTAAGAATGCGAACACGATCTATATATAGGTACCTAATTCTTTGATTTCGTGATTTTCTGCTACTTTTAACCAAAATGACCAAGTGATGGCTTATGGTGAGTTTATTTACCTACCCTTAGTTTTTAGGTCAGTTTCACTAGGTTTCGTAACTATGATATAAAAAAATATATTCTTTACTACTCACTAAAATAGTAGGTACCTGCAAAAAAAGGAAACAAAATCCTACTAATGTCATAAATGCGAAAGTTTGGATGTTAAGATGTTTAGATGTTTGGATGGTTGTTACTCAATCACGCTTCAACGCCTTCACCGATTTGGATGAAATTTTGCACGAAGATAGTTTATAGCCTGGATTAAAATATAGGGTAGTTTTTATCCCAGGTTCACGCAGACAAAGTCGAGGGCGGAAGCTAGTTAAATAATAAACAATGCTACCACTGCATTGTCTACACATCAGGCAGAGTACGACTGCCATGTCCTGTCCCCGTGGTAGTTTCTATAAACTAGTATAAACTCGGTAACAATCAAGACACGAGTAGGTAATTAATTTATAACAGCAGTTAAACTTTAAATAAATTTTAATACAAGTGATCATTCTACAGCCAATTTTGATTTTTAAGAACGTAATTAATTACAATGGGTTAAATTACCAGCTGACAGGTAGGTGATATTATCTGGTTACGTATTTGTATTTTACTCACGTAACATTAAACACTCTATCTAAAAGCCTTTCAATAACGCATAATAGATATCATTTAAACATTATGTAACGCAGACTTTGCGATCCGTCGCGTTACTTTGAAAGCATGAGTAAATATTGCCAAGAAATAATCACACGATGATAAATGCAATCATGCATATCCACGTGCTTACATACGAGATCAGGAGTTCAGGAGGATCATCGAAATAATTTCCATTACATGATTATTTAATAGAATAGGTAGTAAACCAGTTGCATTAAAAAAGCAGACATTGACAAGTCAGTAGGTATTGTGATAAACGTATTTAAATTTTGGCTTCCATTGTCACGAACGGTTCAATTCATATTTAATTTCAAACTTTAACAACAGCTTATTATTACCAGAGACGACGGACTCTGGTCTAGAACTAGCATATAAACCTTTTATTTTTAATGAGCGATAAGTATATTCACGACACGACCCGTTTTCTGCGCGGGACCGGTCAGAAACCACAAAAGTCTCCTAGCGTGGGAACGAGCTACTTCGCACAGTATATATATAGTACCTAACTAGTATCCGTTGAGAGTATTGAGACTGCATTCGCTGGTAATTTAATTAGCCTGAAAACCTGGAGCACGCACCAAAAGGAAATATTTATATCAATATAATTATCTCTACCAATCTCTAAACTGACAGGTTAACACATTAGAAAAAAAATACAAAAGAAATAAAATAACAAAATGTAAATATACAAAGGGCAAACTTCCAGGACACCTTACCACTACGTAGTACTATTACTTATTCTGTGCCACAACCTTTGACGAAATAATTTAGGACGGGGTATTATATGACCTAGAATTAAATGATATATACCTTATACATATACCTCTACTTCAAAATAATAAAATCTATTACTACTTGATTTAGGTTTCGTCAAGAATTGGACACGGTGATCAAGGTAACTCAGTTTCTAATTAATATTTGACTATTTTTAAACAGTCTCTTCAGTTTCGCTTTTTTGTGAGTCAGCTTGACATTGTTTACTTACAATGAAAACGATGTCGCTATATTAAGAAACTGTGAACTTTTTCTTAAGATTAATAACAAATTGCTTAATTTTCTACAAAAAGTTAATAAAAGCACGTTGAGATCAATACAACATGTGCTTAATTAAATCTATTTGTTTAAATTAAACTCATTAACTGACATACTTCGCTTGTTTATATAATGGAGTGTATGCAAACGCATGCTCCGTAATTGATATCACTTCTCGTGAAGCGATCGTCGATACCAGATACGATCTATTTGATTATTTACTCTTGTATCGCACTCGTTGATTGATTGAGCAACGAAAATATTGTATTACATTTACATAACAAAACGTGAGATTAAGGTATTAATATCACCTGCATTAATTGAAAAACGATATCGAGAAATGTTACGCAGAAATTGTCAGGGTACAGGTAGTAATATTTGTTTCCATATTGTTAGGTAACGATTTAGCATTATGTCACAGTAAGCGGTCGGTTTTCATAACGTTAACGTTAACTTCCGATAATAATTCCTTTGTTGCGGCTTCTAACTTACTCTAGATATATATATATAAGATATAGAATATTTTTTTATGGCGACTCGCGAAGAGGTTTCACAGGGGCACTACTTGAAATACAACTGATTAATCACTGCTTTTATAGCATGAAGCACCCAAAGCTATGTGATAACACAAGCCGGGCATCATCGGTCGCGAGCGCAAGCGGTCCCGCGCATTCCTGAGCGACGTACGTGCGAGGTGAACAACCGGCGCGCGCGCCTCGTCCTTGGAGCGTGCTCCTTTCTACAGCCTCTGGACCAGGTACCGGGCACATGCGCCGTTTGTATGTCGTGAGGAAGTTTTTACTCTATGAACTATTGATAAGCCCCCACGCGAAGAGTTGAAAGCTTTTGTATAGTTCCTGCTACAAAATGATCACTGGTTGCAAAGAAAGCATGTTGGTATACTTATGTATACAGCGCTATAATAAAGTTTTAAGTGTGTTGTAAATAGTTAAGTGCCTTTTGTTTAAAATAATTCTTGTGTAGAAAAAACTTCGAAAGCATTAAAGTATTCCTTTTTTATAAGAAAACTGACATAATGTTTTAACATTTGTCATAGATGGAGATGGGAGATGTAACTACTAAAATTTGGTTTGTTTAAGTAGCACAACGATAATTTTACCAGTTTTATACTTACATCTTTATCAGCACGATGAAAGAAAAACAACTGAAGACGCTGATCTTTGACTCCGAAAGGGTCATATCTCGTCATTGTTTATTATCATTACACCTATATTATGTCCAGTCTTTAGATATTATGGTACTATTAGTATGGTAGTAATTGCTTTGTTCATGGGTCACGTATTGCCTTATCACATACTATCTATTGATGTTAAAGTCGCTATAGGTTTTCACGATAATGTACCTACATACATAGAACACGAATAATTAAACATCCGAGTTAAGCGGCCGAGTAAAAATTACAAAATCTAATACACACATGACATAGCATAGTTTTTGGGGTGTAAATCTAAAAATGTTTGTGTATTTTATTACTGACGCACAACTTAAAAAAACCGGCCAAGTGCGTGTCGGGCCACGCGCAGTGAGTCTTTAGTTGCCCGTCTGTATTTATTACATCGACACGCGCCACTCGCCAAGTAAATGTTCCGGTTGCGTCGGCCGAATATGTACGAAATCTGGCATTTTCAAAGGTACTTAAGTTGGGTGACTATTGCTCGGTACCTAACTATAGTAATGTAGGTATACTTAGCCGTGATAGATTTCCTTTTAAATTAATTATATATTTTTAGCCACGAATTTTTTCACATTCCCAGTTGCAGCCATTTAGCCGACAGGACGGTGGAGACAGAATGACTCCACAACAAAAATTTGGGCTTTAAAGCCCTATATTACACAAATGGACCTGGATTGATATTCATAATATTTTTGAACCATGGGTTTAATGAGAAAAAAAGTTACATCCCCACTTTACGTGTCACCTTAAAAAAAAGGTTTTTTTAAATATTTTATTGTACCATTTTGTTGGCGTGATTGATTTATAATCGCATGCCGAATTACAGCTTTCTAAGGGGGGTAAGGGTCACTGAGCTAAGCCGCAGACGGACAGACGGACATGGCAAAACTATAAGAGTTCCGTTTTTGCCATTTTGTCTCCGGAACCCTAAAAAAGACATTTTTTGCTTTAAATAACATATGAATGAACATTATTACGTTCTTTGAATACATAGTTTATTCAGTTCACAGGAATCGTCGATTACTTACGTTGATTATCTATCAGTTTCTGATGGCCGCTCCACACGATGGGCCATCCTGACCCATCATACAGGGCGCGGCTATGCGGTAGAACGAGACATAAATATGTCTTACTCCCTTTAACGCATAGTTGCGTCCGGTATGATGGGTCAGGATGGCCCATCGTGTGGAGCGGCCATCACAGAGCAACTGCCGTTAATTTCCGCATTTCATCTTAGATCGCGCTTGTTAGCATCTATGACCGAAATGAACCACTAAAATAATGGTTTACTTACTCTAATAGAAGGTCCATTGCATTCTCAAGCGGCCAGATAAAAAATAACGGAACTCGTAAATCTCGTAATAACGTTTTTTTTTACCTGACCGCCCAAAAAAGAAGTGTTTTTCTATATACTAATCCCGGTATGTTCAGCATAATCATATATTTTTCTAGATAATAGTTGGTACCTATTTTAATATGAATATAACGCTTTATGAAGTGTATAAAACATCCTGATGGATGATTAAAATACTAATCTATTCAATCTATCTAAAACAATAAAGAAGACATCAGGTTTGATTTCATGAAAAAACCTACCAATTGAGGAAAATACGTAATTACTTACGTTAAATACATGGTTTGATGTCATAGTCCGCGGACCGTGACAGGTTGAGTATGACCGTGTTACTGTCCACTTCGCGGGTAAAGTTACCACGTTATCTGAAACTACGGTACGGAACTCCCAAGTTCACTAAACCAGAAACAATAGGACCATGCAGACGTGTAACGGTAGCTCGTTAGCAAAAAAGCCCTAGTGCCTGTGCCTTTTATTTTTAGATTCAGAAAGATGACTTCCACTTCAGATTACACTCATTAGATCGGCTAGTCCTGTGACTTTCTAGACATTAAGGGTGAATTGCACCATACCGCCTGTAATCGTAAGCGGCGTTCGTTGAAATCTGAATCTATGAAAAGTTTGTCAAGTTTCTATGGAGAGACATGCAGCGGCCGGCGCCATATTTAACGTTGATCGGGCTGTAATCTTAAGTTGGTGCAACCCGCCCTAATGGCGAACTCGTATCCAGCAGCAAAACCTCTGCGCGAACCGGATGCTAACAGTCAACTCGCGCACGAAGGGTTCCGTACCATTATTTATAAAAACTGGCAAAAAAAACATGTTTGTTGTATGGGAACCACCTTTTTTTTTTTCAAAAAGGTACATAAAACAGACAGTAATCCAAATAAACAAAAGAAATACATACGAGTAGACACTTACGACCAGATTACAGTCCAAAAGTATATGTACACATCATGGCTATGAGTTATAATTTAGAAAAGAAACGTATATGTATTTATGAGAAAGATCAGTTTTTTACATAAGAATTAAATTTTTAATAAATTTTAATTACGTACAATGAAACGAAAGTGATAACAAAAGGTAAAGCAAACACTCGTGCACTTAGAAGTTACTTAAAAAAAAAAATTGTGGCTAAATAAACAGATTTTTTAAATTGAGCAATTTTTGAAACATAAATGTCAAGATCCTTATAGACGCGTACCAAATCATTGAACTTGTTAACATTTTGTTGTTATAGCGGCAACAGAAATACATCATCTGTGAAAATTTCAACTGTCTAACTATCACGGGTCATGAGATACAGCCTGGTGACAGACGGACGGAGCCTTAGTAATAAGGTCCCGTTTTTACCCTTTGGGTACGGAACCCTAAAAAGTGTTGCTAGTCAGAGGTGGGCGGAATGTAAACAATTGAATAGTGACTTGAAAGTCTGATTAGACAAGACATTTCTCAAGTCCATTAGTGGTATACCATAATGTATTTATAGATAATACAGATTAACAAACTTTTAGTCAGCCGTCACAAGGAGCATATGAATGTCTGCAAATTAAGCTGATTAATGTTCATGCGTTGCATAAGGAACTGCCTACTTAAATGCGGCTACGGACCGGTCTTAAAAATAAGTACGATTTTTAAGCATCTAATTATATATTAATATGTGCAGACATAAACAACACGAATATTTTAAGAATATGTATGCCTAAATTAAGGTAACCATCAAGATATTATCAGAAAACCAATAATAACGCATTAACGTCACAAGCACTAACCAATTGATATATATATAATGACTTTCTTGAACTTATCTAATTACATCTGCTTGAAGAAATGCTCGTAAATTCCGATGTAATTGATATATTGTGCTAAGAATGTAACAGGGGCAGTGGGAACCTTTGTTCAATGACTAGATCAATCAACTGACAGTACTGACACAATGGAAAATCAACGATATTTTAGCGAATCACAGGCGATAAGAGGGAATGCCTTATTAAAAGAGAGCAGTGTATAATACACGTACCTACAGGGAATTAAATAAAACGCCAGATAACATTCGGTTTGTGTCGATTAGGAAAAAATGAAGACTCCTTGAAGTGTATCGCGATTATCGCAATAGCATTTTCAAGTGTCTTTAAAACACAGCCATAGTCTTTTTTTTTCTGCCCAATTAATGAGCACATTTAATGGCGTGTGAGTTATCGCCAATTATTCAAAAACGATCTAAAATATACCCAGAAGTATACGATTAGAAACAAATCTAACCAAACGCTTCAGAAAAAGGAACGCACTCTGCACAGTGTGTCACCGAAAACTAATTATGAATCCTTCGCTTATAAATCAAGCCAATCGCTTATTATCTATTATATCTTAATTTCTCTCTGTTTTTGACGATCGTGATAAAAAATCTTATTTTTTTGACATGTATCTGTAATGTATTTTTTTATCATGAAAAAATAATCTAATCTATAGTGAAAACGCTGTGACCACAGTTACGACATAATGACATAACGCTTTAAAATTCATACAAATGTTTTATTACCTATGTACTTATTGCTAATTCATATCATATATGATAAGACACGTTTTTAACTATTAAAACTAAGTATGTCATATATACACATATTTGTTACCTACACGAGGTCAATAATATTTCGATATATTAATTAATTTATTGATACCTACTTACTTCTTGCAGATCCGTACTATCTAAACTATCTAAAACAAGCCCACCATCGTTACGTTGTGCCACAACGCTTTTGCAACAATACTCAATTACATGTCGATACTTTTTAATACTACCTACTTTTTTAATACTAGCTACAGATAAGACATTGTTATCTAATGAAACAGCGCCATAGTTTATTATACTCGGGGTCACTAATTTCATTATCTTAGTAATGTGTCTCTTTTTACGAACTAACTAACTTACTTTTGTAAGACATCGAGTATTATACCTACAGTAGTAAAACAGCCAAACTGGCACTAACCGACGTGGTAAAAGTCTTTTAAAACACGCTGAATGCTCAAGTACGAAATGGTTTTATAAAAGAAGTGTTTGTTAGGTACCTAGTGGGCATCGCATTACACCATCTTAGACAAGTAAAGCAAAGCGGAATGTGGGAGAAGAAAACCATTGTGGCAGGCAAGTTGACAAGTGTTATTAATTTGTAAGTGAGAAAATTACTCTATCATTTTGGTTCCCATTGTTTTCATTTCTTTAACTAGTTCATAGCTACAAACACTGAACAGATTATATATGTACCTATACATATCTAGGTTTCTTAATAATCCTCCTCATTAGCCGACCTGCATGCACTCAACGCAACGCAAGATTTTCCTTTCGGGCTGTTGGTTCCACTGCTAGGTTCCACCAGTGGGTCCAGCAGTATTTTCACGTACTCGTGGACCTACAGCATAATAATGGTGGGGCTATTAGGGTTTGCAAATATTTATATCTCCGCTTCTGTTGTAAAAGATAGGTAGGTTAGGTTGTCGTGAATAGTCATGATTCACGATAGTATTTACATTGATGTTAATAATCATGTCTCAAACAGCCGATTTATTTCATGTAGCAACACCCACAATCTTTTTATAACAATGTTGACGGGTAGGCGAGTTGTCACAGTTCTTAACGGCTATATTGCGTACGAACAGTTAAGTGCAGATTTGTAGTGTTAGATTTGGAGGAAAACCAGGGTGAGCTCTTTCCATAATCACTTTCAATGCATCCTATGACATTGTAACGATTTGGTTCATTTACACGTGGGTTCACGTGTTTTACACAGCTCGGACGATGATTGTTCATGATGTGATGTATTTATGTGCGTCCACAGGTCTTATTCTATTTGGGAGGCGTGACGGTATATTATGTATATGAATAAGGTTTTCCTACATGTCACGTACATGCGATAACACAGTTCTTAGTCGTGGAGTTCTTTAGTGTGAAAGGATTAGTAACAAGTGTAACAACAAGGGTCTCAGGTTCGGTAGTTTCAGCCTCAGACCATGTCGTCATCAATCAAGGGTGCACCCGGGTAATTATAACTGGAACAATATAGTGTGTGAATTGGTACAGTATCAGTCGTGTGGTAAGGGATGTCTGTAAGGGGAGGTGGAGGACATTCTCGGGGACGAAGGTCCCCACATCTCAGATGGAGCTGGTACGCATAAGGCGGCAGCTCATATGTCAGATATATAAAGGATTCCGGAAGCTGTATGTGTAGGTTCATAGTTGCATATATGCTAATACAGATACCTAAGCTAGAGTGCTATAGGTACTATTTCGCGGCCATGAGAGTGACCAGAAGTGGCTTCGCGACATAGGTTAGGTTCGTTAGGTATCTTAGACCAGAAATAGAAGCCCCGCAGAGCGAGGCTCTGTCAAAACTGTCGAAATACCAGGAGACCATACTGTTGGAATTAGTACCTAGTGTTGGAAGAAGTCAAATATGGTCAGTGGGGCCGCCACTAGTCCAAAATAATACTGCCTAAAATTAATTATTGTAAATTAAAACCGAGCTAAACAATTCGAAAAATATTTTAAATTGTAATGTGAGAGATAAATTTAATATTTCGAATCAGCAAAGATGAGATGGTACTCTAATGTTAAATTGTCCACCGACTTCCAAGGTTGACCATTCTTACCCACCATTTTATAGGTCATCCGCATTCCATTACGCACCTCTCCTTTTTCGTTTGATTAATCGACAGAAGTCACTCAATTAATCTAATGACGAAACCTAATGTTAATTATAATTATTTAGTTAGATTACCTCTATCACCTCTATGGAAGTACAGTTTTGGCCAATGATTAGTAGACACATTAATACCTAAATTTGTCAAAATGTCAGCTGTAACGGTCGTAGTTACACCTACCTAGCACTGTAGTCTAACCTGCATAGATTATATAACCATCGGTAAAAAATATCACTACGTAAGTAATTGGAGTTAATGAAAACAGTAATTGAATAGGTAGATCTATTAAGACGATAAAGGTATTTTTATTAAAGGGCCCGATCCACGACGATCGTGACCTGATTGAGGAGATATCACGTTTCTTTAGTGATATCGTACACTTACCTTCTATAAATGTTAAGACAGTGAAGTACCTATGTTACTTATTTGTTGGGTTGCAACACACGCAGGCAATAATGAATTAAATTTCTTAGAAAAATTGCCTATTAACTACCTACTATACAAAATAATCGTACCTAACCTAAAGCCGCCTATAGAATGCGAAGAAGCCCAAAGTCTCAACTAGTTGATACCTATTACCATACTATTTTTTTCATTAAGTCATCTACAGAGGCGAAATCTGTTTAAGCTACTTAAAACCCTGAAGATGCATTTAGCTCCTTACCCGCTTCAAATCCTACTTGCTCGTCGTCTATTAAACCACTGATTAAACCAAAGTACTGTAGGTATTACTTTACGAAATATATTTCACTGTTTTCACTAAAATGTAATAAATACAATCAGCCGCTGTAATTAGTATCGATCGACAGTCTTAAATTCTTGTTATGACTTTTATTGTGTTGTTAAAACACCTTGGTTCATAAAGATGTAATGCATGTGCGTCTTTTATTACCACGTTGGCTGCCATGAGCATCACCGGTGGGATCACGTAATGTTCTCTGTGTGGCCATGAGCATCACCGGTGGGATCAAAAGCAAATTTTTCAGGGTATTGGGCGTGGGAGCAACACTTTAGGTGAAGTATGGTGGGCAGCCAACGTGTTAATATTTAAAATATATATTACTTCATATCTGGGGACCTACTTGTATTCATCAACATAGTCAAATTAAAGCGCGAATCTATTAAAAACTAGTTCTGCTGCTCCATACTGCAGTTCCATAAAATTTACTTGTGTCTGTCTATCCGCTATGTGTTCCTTCGCTGAGCTAGAGATTGTAAACATATGACGTCAGTGTTCCATAACTGGCAAAAGCTACAAATTACTACAAAACGGCTGTTTACCTCTGGTATCTGTGTAGATTCAAGCCGCCTCGTTATCACTGTTAGACCATCTCGCGCGCAAGGTAACCGAGCGTCAAACGAGCGTTATTAATATAAGTAACGCGACCCTTGCGGGCTCTTCTACGAAACATAATATCGTGGAATTGCTAAGCAGCTTTGGCTAACTGACCGCGAACGTCCTGCGAAGCCTGAATAAGTGGTTGTACTACATATAATGTTTAATTGCATTCATATTAAAATTTAAAAAGCAATCGGTTTGTCTATTTTTGATAAGAAATAAATGCTGCTGTTTATCAGCTGTTTGCTGGACAGGTGCTCGGTTACATCTGCGAACAGGTGCTATATAATGAAATAACATTTTGACTTTAATGAGCGAAGAAGTAGCTAATAAAAAGACTGAATTAAAATTACATTACTCAAGAGAAAGCCGCCATGCCGCTTGTCACAGATCCCTTATTACGGTGGTTTCAATGCAATTTTATTTTAGCCTCTATGGCGTGAAAGAAATATTACTTGGAAATTGCTTTCTACTAAAACATTAATGTCTGAACAGTGATTTGTCATTTATTTTGAGTCTTAATTTTCAAAATAAACATTAATAATGAAACGCATGTTACTCTGGACGTTATCGTATACTTGGTGATTTATAAATGAGTGTATGTTTCGTTTTGAGAAGGGTAAAAGGGAAGAGATCGATCTTGAACACCATCAGCACTCGAAGGGGGAATATGATTGGTCATTTGATACGGCACGACAACTTCTTTAAAACCATAATGGAAGGAAAGATAGAAGGAAGGAGAGGAAGGTGAAGATCACGACGCAGTTATATAGACCAAATAAAGGAAAAAGCTGGTGTCGTGTCGTACCAGCAAATCAAAGGGCTGGCGTACGACAGAGAGAGATGGAAAATACTCCACCGACAAGAGGATAACTCTTAAGTTAATGATGATGGTATGTTTCGTCGAAATCGTTTATCGTTCTAAAGCGTTTACCCTATCTCTGAAATGGTCTATATCCCAGATTCACGTAAAGCGCTTTTATTACTTTTATCTCCGGACGTGTACACATCTACGCGGGACCTAGTTCGAATGTTTGTCCGTAAACAACCTTGTCGGGTGGGTGTAAAATGTAAAGGCAAAGTTAACTGTGCTTTCGAGATAAACGAAGTGCAGGTGTTACGCAACCGAATGCCGCAGCCTGTACCTATCGACCGGCCAGCTAACTGCATAACTCGTATTCCTGGTACGTTAGTGCATCGCATATTTAGTGGGGCTGCATAGGTACAGCAAATTCCAACGCCATTCAGATTTATTCCGTTCAAGACTATGCCGGCAATAGGCTGGCTACCCGACACTGCGAGGTTGCGTATCGAAACCTATAAGTGCTATAGTTATTAATTTTTGGTATTTATCCATAGGCCTTTGTGCCTAAAAAATAATAGTTTTTTTTTGAACCCCAGTTAGATTATAGAATCCAGCCCTCGCTTTACTGGCTTAATGGCTTATCTTTCTGATACTTAGGTTCAGCCACGAAAGCTTAAACTTCATTGTATGCATAATGAGCAGTTTCATAAGATATTTAATTTAATTTCGTTACAGTCAGGCAAATAACAAAACGAGAAAATACTTCGAGGTGGTAGTAGAATATTGACATTAGACATCTCACATCACAAGTATAGGTTAATTGCAACTCCATGTATAGTTACGTACTTAGGTAAGTATTTAGAACGAGTAGGTACTTACCTACTCATGTTTCCTTTATTAGAGGTGAAGGTATATTCCTCAAGGCTTTTGAGATTAAGCCTTCATTTTCCTTAACACGCGTGGTCACAGTACGTGTTGAGCTTATGTGTGCTTACGACGTAAATCCTATTTACCACCTTCCGTAACTACATATACATAACCTACATAACAGACTAATCCCGATTTCCTCCAACGAGTAGAGCATTTTCGCCACTTGTGAGCCAATATGACAGTAATGAGAAAACTACCCGTACTGGCACTAGGTAGGTATATTAGGTAGCCGTTTGTATTGATCGTGGAAGCATTTTCGGCGAGGACCGTCTACCTGAGTCTGGCAATTAACGCCATGAATTTTATAATGAGAATGTAATTATACCATAGCATGCTACAAAGCTTTGTCGGCTTCATATTGACATCGTATTATGAGTAAATACCACCTCCTTCTTGTACTGTTAACATCTCGATGATAACCCTGTCATAATCTTCCTATGGTGGAGGATTATTCGTTTTATTTATTTATCCTATCCTATAAACGAGCAATATTTTTACATATATACCTATATATATATCTATAAAAATGTCTATATATATAAAAATTAACCTCTATTTCTTCTGGTTACGCTATAACTTGAGAACGGCTTTACCGATTTCATTCATCTTTTTTTTAAACGTTTTCCAATACTTCGTAGAAGGTTCTTACATTTAATATGACATATATATATTTACAATCACGTTCTCGGAAACGGCTCTAACGATTTCGATGAAATTTTGATTAATTAGGGACTTACGGGGGCGAGAAATCGATCTAGCTAGTCCTCAAGTCTGGGAAAAATAATTTTCTTCGTATTTTCAACCGAGCTGAACTCGGTCGCCCAGGGGCTGTTTGTTATTTATGTAAAAATTGGTTTTATCTAACCATATCACTAGCAGTGTTTAAGGCACGTTGAATAAAACATTTATTTTATTGATAACTTCCTGATAAGTAGGCACATTCTGGATGGTACTATAAAATTACAGAATAAATACATTACTACAGAGGCTGGGAAGTAAGGGATTGCCGGCCGAGTACATATAGACGGCCGAGCTCAGCGAGGTCGGATAGTTATGAGGCTGGCAACCCCTTTTCACTCCGAGGTATGTATAGTGCTTTTCTCAAACATGCAATGAAATCAATTAAAAAAACTTAAAGAAATCAAACTTCAATTTTCATGGCTGAACGCCGTGATCATGTGCCACAAATTGTGGAATGGAAATTAAAAAAGACCACCTTGCACCTCCAATTTTGTATGAAATGCCATTACAGGTCTCTCGTCTCGCTGCGCCCGAAACGTGACACTTCGTAGCCTATTATGAAGAACACAACGTCAATATTTTATTGCATGTTTGAGAAAAACTTATTAAATTACCTATACTAACGACTGCAGAAGGAATATGGAGAAATCAAGAAGAGATGGCCTAAGATTGAAAGATAACTATAGCATTCCATTAGGTTCCATTAGGTTCCAGGCTAGCCTTCTATAGTCTAGGTAAATTATGTTCGATTTAGATATTTGGAATAGATATGATTCATGGTACCTACCCGAGCGCAGGGACGATCACCGCATTCCTTTCACGCTTCGCAATAGGTGCCGAAGTAGGTACCATTCCGCGCTTTAATACCGCCTTGGAGCTAAACGCATTTATATGTCGACAAATAAATAGTTTTTCACTCTGTGCAACATTGCAATGAGAGTATCAGATGCCAGTATTTGCCGACATACCTAACTCAAAACTTCCAAATGAGAAATTTTCAGTAAGTAATTCGTTCACAAATTTTCTCTTGCTGAATTGCTGATACTAGTACGAGTATAATCAGGACAGTGCTATCATCGTGAAAAGTATCTAAAAAAGGCAACAAGACCCAAATTAAATAAATATTTATTAAGCTCATAGACGTACCTAGAAAGTTCTAATGAAACTCAGTCACAAGTAAATTAAAGATTTAAGCGCGGCAACCAGTCAGATGAGATAACTAATGCTTACCATAAATTAACCCAATTCAATTTATCTACTTTGATTTGGCATAGGTAGGCACTAATTTTACGAAAGCGACTGCCATCTGACCTTCAAACCCAGAGTGAAAAACTAGACCTTATTGGGATAAGACCGGTTTCTTGACGCTGTTTTCCTTCACCGAAAAGCTAACGGTAAATATTCCGTACATAAGTTCTGAAAAACTCATTGGTACGATCCGGTATTCGAACCCATGACCGCCGCTTGACAGCCGCATGCCCGAACCACTAAGGCCTCCCGTAGCTTTCAATTTATCTACATACAAGTAATGAAATGCCACAGATTCGACATCAATTGTAACATGTAACATTTGTAAAAAGAATTTTATTCGAATGTATCTCGAAAGTATGAAATGTCTGTCACCAAATACTTATCGAGCTCTTGAACCAAGAAGCGGAAATAATGGAAATTTGTCGTAAAACTATATTATCAGCAAACATTTAAACAGACGTAGATCTATTAGCAGGCAACTGAAAACCAATAGCAGGTTATAAAGTCAATAAAACAGGAGAAAGGCCAATTTGACGATGGTTCAGACAAAAGTATGAAAATTACATTTCGCAATGATTATTAAGACGTTTATAAAATTTTATGAAACTCAACGTAATAATAACCGTTTAGTGGCCAACTTCCATGGTATTTTAAGAAGAAAGCGCTAGGTTATGGGAAGTTAAACCACAGTTAAGTAAAGAATAGCAACAAGTGCTTGACAAATGCAAACAAATCCCATGGTGTCGAGCGAGCGCCGCCATTCAGCTCCCCTCCACGGAACAAAGGTTTGAGGACAAAAAACTCCTTGCGAAAGGTCTCTCAACTACCTGCCTCAAAGACGACTCGCCGCTAGTAATGGCCCCGCGAGGTGGAATCTTCGCCACTGAAGTCGATGACACATCGCCTTATGTATGTTTTTAAGGTCGGTAAGGTAGGTATGTATGAATAAGTGGGTACCCCAAGAATGTCTCGCTTTAAATTATTTTTAGCAGCTGATCATCTCACGTGGACGTGACTCACGGCGTTCCTGAGAAAAAACTCATAAATACTTATTTTTTGTCCTGTGCGAAAACAATAAGCCTTTAAAATTGGCAACTCAGCGTGGGATGCTGTGTCCTAACGACTTCACTCCTGCATTTTTATGAGTTCCGAATGTTTGGCTATTTCGACTTATAAATATTTACCCTGACTGTATAAATTATTCATTAACAAAAACGAGGTTTCGAAAACAATTGCCAATTAAGGATAATATCCCATGAAACATAGCACGTTGCGTTGATGTCTTTTAGTAACCCAACATAAGTAGGTAGCATCTTATCTCGTTTGATGATATCGTCTTTTTTTGGGAATTGTTAATCATTTTAATTATAAAATGATTAACAAACTATCTGCAGAGTTGTTTCAACATTGGATGAATTCCTAGACTAATCTAATCAATTCTAAGAGTCCTACATATTCATTATTGATGTCGACTACGCTACAACTTGATATCTAATCAAAAAAAGTTCTAGTGTTTACTTTTAAGGAAAAGTGTAATGAAGTGCACCTGTTGACGCCACACCTGGTAACTTTGGAGAACGAGCATCATGCCGTGTCGTTAACTTTATGCCTCTGACACCAAATATTTATCCCTCGCGTGCGTGACTGGACCAATGATGCTTCAAATTTAAACGCTTCGGGGAAAAAATAACCAACTAACACAAAAGATCGAGTGCCTTTTTCAAAAGATTTGGATATAATGAGAGAGTGGTGGCTGTAGATAAAGCAGTCGGGCAACTGTCTAGTACAATATCCGGTTTGTAGTAGGTACCTTATTCGCTGGCGGCATCAAATCCTCCGCTAATACGGATTATATTCTGCTTCATTTAACTTTGTGGCTGCTATCATGTGTGTCACTTTATACTCTTTGGAGTTAATGGTTCACTAACGTAAACAGTAATTACACTTTAACACCAAACACGAAAACTTTTGTGTGAATCTTATTCGATTAGCTATACCTTCCTATCGATACTTTATTAACCGTTTTAATATTTTATAAAGTTTAGGTCACTTAGGTGTTTGTTTTTTTTTGGCAATATTTTAAGTTATGATTTCGAAAATAGTGATGTTTTGTTTAACCGACGATATCTGTTCGCGTTGAGGCCGCTTCGCAGTAGTATCGGAGAACGCGAGCGGCCGTCGACTGGTGGTGGAGTAGTAGCGTCGAGTTAGCAGCATCGAGTGGGAGGAGGGCAATGCGACACAAATACAAATTCGCCTCCATCAGAGAGAGACAAAAACGGACGTCATCGCCACAACTATAACCCAGCTAATCAGAACTGTCCTCGCATCCAATAAAACGAGTCACAAATAACAGTTTCCACATTTTTACAGCGTTATACCGGTTTTACCTGTAACCGCATACAACATAATGTAATTTGGATTCCTGCAGAGTGAAAAAGAAGGTTGCTCGGAGGTTCTACTCTTAAAGCGTGTACAAACATTCTCGGTTTCAAAAGTCAAATGTTAATTTTAATTTGAATACGGCGTACGTTAACGGTCGGAGTTACGTTCTGTTTGTAAGCTAACTAAACTAATTATGAGAATTTTAGGACCTAAGAAGTTACAAACTTCTAACACGTTGTTAAAAGAAACTATTTTTTAAAAGACTTCATTTTAGACGTTTTGCTATTGAAGGTAGGTATTAATAAGGGGCTGACGGTTTTTGAAAATTAAAGTATTCATTTGCACTGTAAAGAAGACCCTGTTGTTCCTAATTACATTAGACATTTTGGGTACAATTGCATTGGGGACATGCCTATATACAAAGATTACTAAACTCATTATCAAGTGTACCTTAATCATTTACATAAAATTTCCAAGTCATTGAGCAAGTCTAACACGTAATCAACTGTGAGTCAGAAAAGAAAAACGTGGCTACTCATCTATTTGCCTTTCTCATTGACGGACGAAGAAAAGCTTCACTTTTACCAATTAGGTTGCGCACGGGCATCAACAGAGGCACTTTGTTTCCGCAAGCAAGTGAAAATGAATCTACGATACACACTTCGGCTTCTTCGTTTTTGATTGTATGCTTAAATAGTGCCGCAAACAATTTATGCATATGATAAGAAGTAAAATAACTGTATAAATGGTACATCCTCAGTAAATATTTACGCACTCCAACTCCGAAGAGGTTTCTCTATCAGCATAGATGCAAGACTTGGCTTTTATTAATTGTATTTTTAATAACTACTGGAATTTCAATTAATTTTTATTTTAAATAATTCATAATGTATAATTTTTATTTCTTAAGTTTTTATTTAATTTTAACTATGACATGTAAATTGGCTTTATGAATAAATTGAATATGAATATATATGAATATGAACCTTTAAGACTTTGAAGTAGCGTCCGTGATACATGACATGAAACTGTGCAAGTACTTCAAACTGACCAGATTTAGGGTAAATCTCGAATAACTGAACACCCTTCAATAACTGCCCCCCTCATACTAAAAATTAACTCTATTACACTACAAACATAATTCAATTTAGTATAACGTGGCCAGTTATTGAAGGGTGGCCAGTAATTAACACCTTATACTAAAAATGAATTCTACTATAGGTGAATAAAGTTCATTTTTAGAATGAGGTGGCCAGTTATTGAACGGTGGCCAGTTATTTGCGATTTACCCTTCGTGTATTTTTAATTTATGTTTCAATCTTAGTAAATTACCTTGTCCTTTTCAGGTCACATGAGTCGCAGTAAAATTCAAAGGCACTTTTAGAAGTAGTTACCTACCTAATTACTGATATTAAACTTCTCCAGAAGTCTGAAACAGCCATAGTTACAACTATTCAACGTTAAATTGATTATATATATTAAAACCTGAAACAGGCAAGCTCAAGCGCCGTATAAATACCGGCAAGTCTTCTGCTGAGTCAGCGTAAAAAGTGTTCGTAGGCAACAGTGGTAATCTTCCATTATTCAC
Organism: Epinotia ramella; assembly: GCA_947578815.1. NCBI lineage: Eukaryota > Metazoa > Arthropoda > Insecta > Lepidoptera > Tortricidae > Epinotia > Epinotia ramella. The sequence continues at coordinate 9,795,433 of OX388201.1, forward strand.
ATATCCGTACGTCTTTAGATACAAAATGCACAAATTGTTTCCATTCTGAAAAGCATTTTTGCTAGGAAATTTGCTAGGAGATATACGTAACTATACATAATAATTAATCTATCGCTTTTACTTGGCTCTAACATATAGTCCCCTTTTGCACTACTTACACTTACAGTACACCACCAAAGTGCAAAAATACGTCCATACACCCTCAAGTCGTCTGGAGTTCATAAGCAGTTATAAGCATTCTACCATCACGTATAAGTACAAAACTTAGACACTTTAGAAAAAAGCTCTCCCTACCGAATTATAAGCTTCCTTTTGCTTTTTCGAAATGTACTCAGTCAAAAGGGCTAAATATTTAATGAAATTACACCGATACTGCTTTCACATGCAGTGACACGTAGACAGTAATTTTGTCCATGTCAAGCACGCCATGGAAGGGTATTAGCATCGCTAACGGACACGACAGAGGAAATCGAACCAAACGACGCCTGACCCCTTTGTACGATGAATAGTAATGACCCTACTTGGATTGTACGCGACACAATTCCAACCAAAGTCAAATTAAACATCCATCAGTTTTTGTAGATATTATCATCGATTGGGTCACGCTACTACATTTTTAACGTGACAATTTTAATGTAGGACGCCTACACCCCGACTCGTCCGTCAACATATAAGGAGTAAATATATGATAAAAAAATTAATAAGAACACGGTCCATCAATCTCGTACTGGTTTTAAATATCATAGTGTTTAACATGTATGAATAGAATATCCACAGTGGTCCAAAATCTTTTCAATTTAAGGATGCTTTAAAGTGCTCGAATGAGACCACCCTCCACGCGGTAATTTAGGTTAAATCAGAACCTAATGAAGTCAATTACAGAAGGTCCATTATACATCAACCTCAGCCGCTCGCTCCACGGTAAGAACACTTAAATCCATCCCTCGTCTTAACAACTTTTGACCTTAAAGCGACGACGCTGTGCTCGCTCCTTGTGCTTGTGACTCTTCACATAAATTTAAATAGGTAATGTGCTTCTCATATCTATGAACTTTATTTTGTTAAATATTCATTATTTAAATATCCTTGTCGTTCTAGATGCTGTGTAAAGTTTTTTAAACGTTAATGCATTTAATTAATACAAACATTTAAAAAAGAAATAGACAGAGAGGTTTTTTTTACAAAATACAGCCCAATTCAGTCGTAATTACAATCCCCTTTCATTTCATTCTCAGTAAACAAAAGAGGGATTAGCCCATTTAACCAAAATGTGGTCTTTTTCCAAAATAACGAGCGAGTTCTTCAATTAGGTAGAGGCTAAACATAAAAGCCAAAGCTAATTACCACTTTAGTGGAAGTTTTATGAAACTGACGTGGTGTTGAAGACGACGCCAATCGGTCGCAGTGAGACCGAATTAACTTTCCCTGCCAAAACCTACGTTTGATCCAAGATTAGATTAATGTCCCAGATGTTAACAGTAGGAAAAACACTTTATTTCATTATATGTTTATGTATCATTAAATTATCGAGTCATATTAAAGAGAGTAGGTTATTACCTTGAACTAATTCTACTCGAAGTAAATTGTAAAAAAAAACCTAAATAAAGATGTTCCTTGATTTACCCGTATCGTTTTGTTTCGGAGTAGTGTCGTTTCTTCCAGTATTAAGTACATAAGTACTCTGTTATTTCAACACTTCAGAGATGGTTATGTTTAAGCACTAACATTTTCCTGCGGCTTCCCTTACGAGTACCGTAAGATCTTGTTCATGGTTATTAAGTACTTCAGTAATTTATCCGCGATACCAAAATTAATGTATGAAAGTGTGAATTTATATTACGAGCAAAACTATTTAGTTCCTTTTTTTTATCGTACATCCATATGATATTTAAAAGCCTCGCTCTTGTCGTTGAAGTAAATGGCATTCTGTTCCCGACTCTGCTCCATATGTATATTGGAACTACTTCAGAATAGTACTATCGACAACACCGCTAACTGTTGACCATCCGTGCGCTTTATGTACATTGTAATAAGGTTCTATATAAATACAGGATGGTCAGTTAACTGTGATGGCGTTTGGACAATAGTTGCACTGCTATTACCGAGCACCTAGCGTTTCGCGGGACTTTGAATCTCAAGGTGTGCGGCAGATGCAGACTAAAGGTGAATCAACACTGCAAATCCGCACGCACATTGGCGAATACTCCGTTTTCGTACCATACGCCTTAGCTATCAACGATGCTTTCGCCTAGGTATATGCATAGTCTAGCCCCATCATTAAGCTCGAAATGGACACCAACCTATCCTCCGTTAATCGTGAGATGGGGTGCATTGTTGTCTTCGTCCTGCATGTGACTTTGCATACTACCTACATATCTATTGTTATTTCTGCAGTTATCCTGTATTTCACTTTTTCCTTATTATTTCAATGCCAAAGATCATACCACAGTGGGTAATTCGCAACAATAAGTTATGTGTTTTAAATAAGAACAACTTAATCTGAACACTGATATTCTCTATGAAGAACAAACGCCGCAAACGTTGATTTAAGTTGATGTCTTTCTAATTTGGTGCTGAAGGAAAACTATGGGTACACACCATGCGTTGTCCTACGCACCCATCTATTTATTGATTGCGCCTAAAATACGAACTATAGGTACTTGAAACTATAATTCTATTCCAAAAAAATTACCTTAACATTGGCATTAAAAAAAAAAAAACCTACACTAAACTACCTACGTCCATCATTCGGAAGAGTGTAAGTTTGCCAGTGTCGGTATTTTTTTTTCATTTTAATGCCAATTTTAAGGTTTATTTTTTGGAATCTAATTATGTTTTCAAGTTTATAGGTACTGTCCATCGCCTGCCTGCCGTAAGGCACTTTAGATTATAAAAGTAAAGTCTATTCATATAGTCTTACGTGTGCCCTGGGTGGTGCTAAAGAGTGACGAACTTTAAAGGCGAAATAAAGTATGCCAAACGATTTAAAAAAAAATCTACGAGTAAAGTATATCCTGCCAATTAAAAAAGATTTTTACAAATCCGTTCTACATTACTCAGATGTCCAATACAAAATTTCATCCCCTATTTTTTCATCCTTAGCGGGGGTATTTCTTCATTGAAATTGTAATGCGACCAAACGGTAAGCATATCCTTCAAATAAAAAAAAGGATTTTCCAAATCGGTTAATAATCATTACTTTCTTACAAATAGCATTACTTAAAATGTTGTTGTATACTCACAAATAAATACCTGACTCTAAAATATCTGACATAAATAACGATCGATGTCTAGATTGTATTTGAATCGCACTTCATTTATATTTTATCGTCATTTCCAATCACTAGTCATTGACTATGATCATCTTTGACATCATGTTTGTTTACATGATAGAGTAAGAAATTAAGAATATAGACTTTAGTGTTTTGTATTTTGCAATTGCCATAACGTTTGTGTCCATGATTTATACCATGAACATTCCACGACTAGGTAGCTGAACTTGCTAGTGCGTTGCGTACACTTGAAATAAATAAAAATAAAAATAAATAAATACATTTTAGGGGACAATCTTACACAAATCGACCTAGTCCCACAGTAAGCTAAATAAGGCTTGTGTTATGGGTACTAGGCGACGATATATTTAATAGATAGAAAAACTTAAATACATAGAAAACATCCATGACTCAGAAACAAATATTCATGCTCATCACACAAATATTTGCCCTTAGCCAGCGTCACTACCCACTAGACTAACCGGTCGTCAAAATGTTTCCCAAGTTTTCGTTGTTTTAAATTCTAAAAATGAATAGTACCTATTGGACATAAAACACCACTGCCAAAACAAAAAACAATGTATTGTTTTGTGTTACCAGCGACCTTTATACAGATCGGCCCGTCATCGTGAAATTATATACTTAATTTCGTTAGCAGAAGGCTCTGCTTAGAACAACATTAAAATAATAATAAGCTTAATAAGTATTAATTATAAAAATCATACCACATATCTAGCGTGTCAAAAACGACAACGGCGCAGTGGTAAGTAGATGTCAGCCGGAGCCGGGACTCAATCTCTCCTCGGAGTGATATCGCGGAGGCAGGGAACATTTCAGAGAACTGTTCCCGCACATTGCGCACTGACACGTAGTGTTCAAATGCAAAATAATTTTACATGACCTACAATAGTTATTTACGATACAAGTGCCGAAAATAGGAAATTCGCAACGAGTGGTGATAAATTAAAACACGACCGAAGGGAGTGTTTTAAATCGACACGAGTTGCGAGTTACCTATTCGCACGTGTATCGTACAACGTTTTACTGTACATATGGCTCTTTAAAGTTTCGACATATGCACGGAAAGTGCACTTTTCCGCACTAGTGCGGGAAAGTAGCACCATATGTACTGTAAAGTATCTTATTTAAATTTCAAACGTCACATTGGAGCCGTTTAATGTAACGGAATTTAAACATTTTTAATTTCATCATTGATGAATGAAGGAAGAAGCTCTTGTTAAATTTCTCGCAGTTAAAGTAGTTCTGCATATTTTTGTTGATGTTCGTTCGGTCTGAGCATCACGAAATGATGATAGGTATATGAAGATAATACGAAAATTCCTATTAACATCGCATATAGTATTATAATTAATAAATTGGTACATCCCGAAGTTTCGACCCATTCGGCGCTCGTGGTCTGAGAAAAACATAGATGATCTGTCAAATAACAATGTGTAATCTACCCACAAACTAAATACAAACTAAGGGTACGATTAAGTAGCATACTAACTCTATATCCACCTATTCTACCAGCTTACAACAGGTACCGGTACTAATAGAAACTGCGTGTTCCGTATGACCTACTTTTCATATTTAACAAGTTTCTTCGTTTAGTACAAATTCAAACAGTTAATTAAGATTATTAGTTTCCAACCATTATGTGAATTGTTTATTCTCACGAAAACGAAAGCTGCAAAACAAGCATAGCTTCGATATTGCCAGCTATCACTGGTATATGTATGATTACATAAATGTAGGTTCTATTTTATGATGAACAGTTTGTTTTAGAAGATTAATCTTGTAAAGGTTATATTTACTTACACACGGCACGCACTTATGTAAAGTATATTCCTAAGGAGTCGTAGTTCCCTGCACATACCGTGTCACCACACAAAGTAAAAATTATCCTTTACTACTCTGAGATCCTTTTGAGATAGGGACGAGTAAGTGAAACCATACGTGCAGGTTAACAGTTTCTCCTGAAACAAATCAATGTTTTACTGCCAGATTTACCGCTTTATAGACGCGCTAACGGCAGCACTGAATCGCCCTAAACAAGGTTTATGGCGAGTACGTGACTTGATGAAAAATAAATACTAACATACCTACATAAATATGCTGTCCTCTACAAACAAACAAGTTTCGCCCAACTTCAGAATTTCTGTTTTAAATATGACTATTCCAGTTATTATTTCCTATTATAAACACTACCTACATAATGGGGAAAATAAAACAGTGGTAGTTGGTATTGGTACATGTCTCGCAAAATAAGATCGCTTGTAACTCCTGAAATCTACACGCTAATTTAGCTAGTTGCTTAAACTTGCGACTTCCGTCTTCCAAAATTTCTCACATAACAGTGAAAATAAACAAATCGACTCACCATTCCCACAGATGTACCAGGCAATCGAACATAACGCATCCATTTTCAGCGCTCATGCAGGAAGCAGCTGGAGCGGCCGCCATCTTTGATGATCCCTCCCAAATGTCACTTAATTGAAATCACTTCGTTCACCACCATAATCAGTCACTGTATGATGACACCGGCAATTTCACGAAGGTAATCTCTGGAAAGAGAAAAGTGTCAATTAGAAACTAGATAGGGTAAGTGGCGTGAGCACGATGGAATAAGATGAAAGTTAAATTATTTTTATATTACAATTCCGGAGCGGTTTTCTTGAAAAATGTAAAATGAGGGTTTTATTAACCATTTTACTTGACTTTATTTGATTTACAGTTTTCTACCTATTCCTCAAACTATTCTTTTTGTGATTCTTCCTTTAAGACATATACGAATGCAAAACAATTCCAGAGGTGGGAAAAAAACTATGACTGATAAATTAATAGTAGATTGTGTCGCAAACGACAAAAATGATATCACTATTTACGATGAGGGCAGTATCTATATTTAATCGTGAGCGTAGTGAGGGATTCAAATGTTTACGCCCAAAAATCCCAAGACGGTGTTTTTGCCCAAGACGGAAATACCTTTGCTACCAAAGTAGCACATACTGCTTTCAGACCCTTCTATGAGGAAAATTGAAATTAAACAGAGAATATCAGGGAAGAAAAGAACTACTTTGATTGCCGATTTGAGGGTCAATTTACTATTTTCTGTGTCTGCTATTGTTACCGAGAAAATACAATAGACTACCTATTAAGTACCTACTACTTGTCTACTAAACTGTGAGCTACTGTTTGTATAAACTTAAATGCGTTGGTTTATAATTATTTTGCTTATGCATTCCAAAGTGCATGGGAGGTTTAGACCGACCACAGTAAACCACCGCGAAATGAATAGATAGATGTTTGTGGTAAAGGTCTCGCAATTCGCAACGGTAGTTTGATAGAGCGCGGATATTTCTAGGAAAAGTTAGTTTTAACATAATATTATAGTTGTGTTCCTTTATTTACTGGCCTTCTTTAATAGTTTAACGATTAGCGTTTTCTTAAGACGGAAGAATACTACGTACTCGTCCATACAAACAGATAAAATGTTTTTCAATTTTTTAGTGCGTTATTGACACAATGAAAGACTAGGTTTATAGGTTTTCCTTTTCTCAAATTTTGCAAAGAATTCAAACTTATAGGCACCTCAAAAAGTTTATTATTAAGCGAAACCTATTTATAAACTTAGAATATAGTATGCTGAAGCGATCTACATCAAAATCAAAGTGATTTGTTAAGATTTAGTTAGTGGAATCCGTTTTCTCCCGAAATGGAAATTTCATCAAAAGGTACCTATGATTCTTCCCTCTTACCGCCTATGTCGCTTATATACATCATTTCATTACTTATACTTACACCATATTGTGTTTGGGTAGGTAGGTATTCTACAAATAGGAAAAACGGAGCAATCAATTTCACGCTGCAAACGGAAACTCGGTTGTAGTTTTCCTTGAACGTGGAAAATTTGGCCAATTTTATAATATTAGACACAAACTCCTCCAGCAAGCTCCATACCAGCAATGCTAGTTTAGAATGTATGTGTGTTGATATGATTTAAATCGACTTTAGACGAGTAGATACGTAACTTATTTTTATTTGAATGTCATTCACTGGCAAGTTCAAAAGCAAGTGTTGGTTTACTTGTTTTTTTTAACAAGTAACGCTCGTGCCGCACGATTCCCGGGCAAGAAAAGTTTTATAGGCATAATGCACTTCGTCATTAGTCATTATCTGCTGCCTGTTTCTGATTACAGCCATTATTCGCACTCCATTTGTCGCTTTAGCCGTGAAACCGTTACTTTGGCCATTACTGAAACCTAACCAAAATCCATAATATTGGAAATGGCGGTCGCCGGTAAATCAGCGAGAAAATAATCTGATTCGCGTAGTCGGTGAGGCTTTTGCTCTCAGCTGGGATACTGTCACAGATGCTCGCGAAGGGGAACACATTATAGAGTCCGCATGTTTTGCAGACGTTTTTATTTGCAGGCTAGGCTCAAGGGATCGGGTTCATGTATCTTGCGATTAGTGGCGATACATCAAGCCTTCTCTATAAATATTGTAGAGCAAGTAATAGATGCAATGCCGGCAATTCCGGTGATTGAAGGGGCTGTCGGGCATGCCTTCCGGATCATACGTTCTAACATATGGTTCGAAATTTCGTGTTCTTTATTAATGGATCACAGTTTTATTTCATAGCACGACGTATAAACGGGTTGCGAAATACTCTTTATTAACAAACTGTTTAACCGACTTCAAAAAAAGGAGGAGGTTCAAAATTGTTTTTTTTTTTTTTTTTTTTTCAATATTTGTTAGCTCAGAACTCTGTCATTGATGAGCCGATTCAAAAAAAATTTTTTTGTTTGTAAGTATATGCATCCAGGTGGGTCCCATTTTTTTTAAATTCAGTTGGATGATGGGATCCATGAGGAATTGAGAGAACTCCTCAATTATATTAGGCACGCGTGTAGTGATTTTGGTATTTTCTATTATATCTCGTGTATTTACACCCGGAAATCATAAATTTGGTGGAGTGGAATTGATGATGAAGACACAGATGACTTATGGAATTCCTCAATTATGTACTTAAAGTACAAAAGCACGTCACAGATTCTGATAAGATTCCGTTGAAATAGCAGCTAATGAAGTGCCAAAGGTGATCCTTGTGGAATCGACGGAAGTCCTCAAATATTATCGGGCTACATACAGCGATTGGGTTTTTTTCTCTAATAATCAACGCATTTGCTCTCGGAAATCAGTTCATGTGGTAAATCGGATGTGGAAATGTTCTTGTGGCTTGGCGGAGTACTAAATTGAAGTCGGTTAAAACTTTGTTTTTAAAGTAAATTTTAATAAACTTTGTGTACAATATTATAGGTAAATTATTAAGGTTGTAAGGTCTAAAAGTAACCAGTCTAAGATAACCTAATTAATAGTAGGTAGAGACAATAGTAAATCAAATATCTAATTCCTTTTGAAGACGCTAAATATTACCCAAACCTTCTGTTACCACGTAAGAGTAGGTCGCCTGATAATAAGCCAAACCATTATCTTCATGAACTTTGTTTCACGCACCGACTGAACTGAACTAAGATTTTTGAAACCTCTGGGTTATTTACTTTATTACAGTCAGTCATATTTGACTTAGACTCCATCTATAAAATATTACGATACGAAGGTAGACCGTTAAGAATTCATTTACTTACCAGGGTCACGCAATCCGCGAACGATAACTTCTACTCATGACAAACCTCAGTGTTAATGAACTTTCATTACAGATTGCACAGTCACCTACTTGTAGCAACAGTTATCAGATGATCGGGGCGTGTGCCGCGACCAGACATGACTAGTGAAAGTGTCCCTAACCAACCAGCAACGGTACTTGAGGTACCGAAGAAGCGGACTCCACGATTTGAGAATATTCGAGACTCAAAAACTGACTATGTTCCAAACTAAGCATCAAACAAAAGCTACAAATAAAGAAGGATGTCTATCGTTAGCGAGACAATGGGAAGTGGACCGATTTCAAGTGTCGAATTGTAGCTGTGACTTGAATAGTGTGTAGCGTCGACGAATGCATAATTCATGGTCACCTCGAGCTTTTCTCTCGTCAACTCGTCACACTACTCGAGCTACTAGCGGTGTGGGGTGTGGGTAAACAGCTTTCCACGACGCGAGGCCCTTTGCTGCACACAACTTCACAATACACTTTCAATCAGATGAAAAGCAAACTGCGTAGATACTAACGATTAGTTTTACTTCCGATGTACAAGTGTAGCATTGGTAAGCAGAGGGTAATAAAATAAAACGCTGAAAGGTATTGTAGTGATCATAGAGGGAATAACGTGGAGATATTTTTCAGATTAGAATGAAACTTATTTATGTAGAAACACTTAAAAACGCTGGAAAAGTTTACATTACACATTGTTAAAACATGCTTTAACAAACATTGTTTAAAAATACTCGTAACGGGACTCAAATTGAAGAGAAATCAAAGCAATATCGAAATAATACGAGTATGTGTCAAATAGATCCTAACTCCTGTGCAGGCTCCTGTGCAAGAAGTAGGTATGTAAGTTTCATATTTACTGCGGTCATAATTCCTTGTATGTTAAGCACCAACATTAATAGAGTGGAAGAAAATAAAATACCTACCTGTTCTGTAAATGTAATAAATATTTTCCGTACCCACATATTGCACGTAGTATGGAATATTTATAAGTCATTTCCCCATCACGCACTTAAGGGAGGAGGGGATGAATTTGATAAGATGTTACGCGGCCCCGTATCTTATCCCCGTCATCGGTAATCCAGACTGCGAGGGGATCGCCCAAGTCGCGGCGCGGTCAATGTCCGGAAGAGCAATTTGGCATTCTAGAGAGGAACATTTTGTTACGTGTAATTTTGGTTGGTCTTGCTTTGCAGAAAGGTCTTTGGGTTTATTGTACCTAAAGAGATTCTAGACCACATTGGATTGTGCCAATTGTATCTAAGCAACAACGTTCTGTTTTCATGTCAAGCCCAAGCCCACGAAATACGTTTGATGTATTCGTTAAACTTACTACCTATCCTGTATTCAATTTTCGTGTTACGTTAGGTTTTAACAATATTAATATAAAAAGTAAAATATAAATATATACATACAAAATATAAAATCATTATAAAGCGCTAACAAAGCGGTGCCTAATAAGCTACCGGCTACCTATCTTTATTATTACGGAATCTACTACTTCTTGAATAATAGACGGCAGATCAGCAAAGCAAAGACATCATATGGGTAGGCTATTTAAGGTACCTATAAGGTGAGCTAGGTCTAGACCCACAGATATAGATATACACTAGATAACTTAAACACATCAATCTGTATGAAAACCGACCGTGTCACTTTTTTCTACCTACTTTGACGTCACACTGGGGAATTAGTGATCTGAATTCCCCGTTGTCCGCGGAAAATCGATTCTGCAATAAGGTATTTTCTTAATATTCACGGACAACCGGCTACCACAACAGACGCGCGCGGAATGTAAGTCGGAGTGCCAACTCGGAGTCCGAATTCTGACACGCGAAGTACATGCGTTTGCGTGATCTATGTATGTATATCTATATCTGTATCTAGACCTATATCTTCCCATATCCCCTATCGTACTAAATCCCTAAAAGGTTTGAAGAAACAAATCTTTTTGTAGCCGCGTACTAATATCAGCTTTTCCAAAAGTGAATAGCTAGAAGCTAAAATTTTAAATAGGCGTTACTATGTATTTACAGAAAGTAAGTATATATGTACACTTCTATTGAACAATATTGATATTACAGAGCATTTTTTCATGGCAAGACCGATTATTTAGAGCATCACGCAGGTGAATTAGTAGGTAACGCCGTTACTACAGTTTGGGACGCAATTTAATACATTCGTTCAGGTAGTTTGGATGGGCATTTCTACCTACATTTTTCAACGTTATTCGTATTTTTCAGCAATTTCAACCTGTAGGTTGTGCCACTGTAGTGGCACGTAATGTTCTGTTTTACTCCGTACGTCATACGGCGTACAATACAACACACTCACTTCCTTTTATATTTCAAGCTACCCTTAAAAGTTTAATAACTAACTTGAAAAAAATAAAAATAAAAACAAATATTTATCCTGCAAAGGATGCAAATAGGCCACAAGGGCACTTTTACATGGACACTTTTACAAGGGCAGTTTAGGAAGGGAAATATTAATCAACAGCTTGTCAATGGTTTCTAATCCAAAACGCAAACACGAACAACCCTCGGGCGCCAGCGTCATATTATCGCGAATCACTCAAAAGCGCAGAAATTGCATAATGAACTGTAGCAACAACTAGGTCATCTAACAACGTGCCAATAATTATTACACTTACCACTTACTCCTGGAACGATTTTGCGTCGCACTTTGTTTATGCTCGGACCAAATCCAATTCTCAGCCAAGTCACGAATAGTCTGTAACACTTGAACTAAATAAGGAAATTGGTAAGGTGTATTTGGTAAATTAACAGATTTCTGGGGTATAAATGTTTTTCCAGCGTGGAAATGTATCGATTGAGCGGCGCGCGGCCGCGCGTCGTGCTTGCGAGCGAGTGTGAGCGGCAGGGGGCGACGCCATGCCTCGATGCCTCACCCTCTACACTACTACCCTTGCGCGCGTTTTCCAAGTTTTCCCGCCACCGGTATGGCACCGCGGGTAGCTCACCCTACACTGGCCGCCCAGCCACCAGCGCCGGTCCCTCGCTAGATAGCAGACCGTTCGCTTGTCTCGTTTGTTGCTAGCTAAACACTGGTTGTTTCGTTTGTTAAGGCCGGTTATTGTGTGGGCACAAAGGTGCTGTTACAATGCACACCGTCACGTTATGCTCTGGCAACTGTATGCAATCTACGAAGAGGATTCAATCGTGAAAAACGCAGGCTACCCACCCTTTATTTAAGTTTGCGTTTTATGAATTCTGTACGGAGACACCATACATTACATTATTACTTACCTTTTATGAATAGTCGTAGGTATGTCTTCCTCTACAGACATGTTACGATAGGCAAAGATAATACTTAGGTACTTCCCATTAGGGCCTGGTTTCACATTGATTAGTGATTAGTGCGAGTCCATACAAAAGCTACTCGCACTCGCAGCAAATGTATGAACTCGCGCTAATCACTCATCGAAGTGTGTATCGGCCCTTAAGTAGTACAGTCAGCATCAAATGTAACTACGCAATCGAAGACGTCAATAACTCTTATTCCCTTTTAATAAAGAATGTTGACGTCTTCGTTTACTTAGCTACTTTTGATGCTGACTAATACCTAATAGGTCGAGTTTGCTGGAGCGAAGGTAAATAGGTACATAGTGTTAGCTAATTCATAATGTTATTCGTTACTAGCTTCCGCCCGCTGCGCTGCGTGGACCCGGGATAAAAACTATCCTATATTTTAATCCAGGCTATAAACTATCTTCGTGCAAAATTTCATCCAAATCGGTTAAGCCGTTTAAGCGCTACGAACAAAAATAACATGGAAGCATTCTGTCCCCTCAATTCTAGCGCAACGAAAACTGTGCCGCTGTGGGCGGTCCTTACAAACTGTGCCGCACACGACTTCAGTTTGACTGGGATGTCAGTGAGTGACGGACATGACGGACAAGAACGCGATTACTAACAAAATACAAGATTTATTCTAATTTAAGATGCCCTCATGTGTTGTTAAGTGGTGCAAAAACCATTCCGACCATTCGAAGGAAAATGGCATCACTTTTCACGCGTAAGTAAACCGATAACTTCAGTAAAACCTTTAAAATATATGATCACTTTTTCTCTATAGGGATGATATTATGCCAAATGAAGTAAGTAGATTATTTTATTAGGTAACTTATTGGATTTTAATTGGAGATGGGCCGACTTACTGAATTTTAACACCTTAATTATAGGTAATGTATGTACATGACTTAACAATGAAATAAATGAAATTAAATGAAATGAAATGAAATGACTACGGATTTTGCCGACAGGCCAGTCGGCCGACTCGTGGGTTTTTGAATTGCCGATTAAGCGGCCGACTGGTTGGCAGTGCCGATCGTAGGTTTTAAGTTACGTTCGAGCACAATCGGAAACGTTCGTGTTGCTTCGTCTCCCGCGTCATTTGTGCCGTTCATGTTTTGACCAGTTTTGTTTACATTATTATTTCGCTGGCGTGTTACGTGACTTGAAAAAAAATAAAAAACGTACTAGTAACTTAACATTATACTGTATGATAACAATTACCTATGCCAACTTGAGTCTGTTTTATTTTATTACAATATTCTAACCTACATAAATAATACATTAATTATTTGAATGGCTCTTTAATGTATGGCATAAACCTATCCATAACTGACAAACGGTGAACGGGCGTTGGCTGGGCGGCCTGCTGCTAGTGCGTGCAGCAAGAAGCTCATTGGCAGATAATGTTACTGATTGGTAGTTATTGACAATCTATCTATTTCACTTACACGTAAGTGTTCACAATAGAGTAAAAGAGATGACTATTATTTTGTTTGTCATGTTCGGAGAAAGACTCTGTATACGTAACGTCTTATTTAAATGTAAGTGTATTTGTGTTTGTGTGCTAACTGTCCCGATAAATTTAACGGCGAAGTACTGAGATGCGGCTTCCATGTTATTTTTATTCGTAGTTTAAGCGTGATTGAGTAACAAACATCCAAACATCTAAACATCCAAACTTTCGCATTTATAATATTAGTAGGATTGAAAACACAAAACCGTTATTGTTCATGAGCTTCATTTGATTCAACTTTTTCAAACAGATTGTTTACTTTACTTTGATGCTATCGGTGTGAACCTGTAATATTAGGCTATTTGTGTCATATCTATATATACCATATTTTTTCTAGGTTGATTAGAATGATAGATGTCACTTCATGATAGCATGTAACTTTGTAAGGCGGTAAGCAAAATTCATATTTTTTCCAAGGGTCAAATATTGCTTGTAAAAATTAAATAACGTCTAATATGCGAATTTTATATAGACTTGATCTCAAAACAGTTAATAAAAGGTCTAGATACCGTGAAAACACTACGTAATATTTACTTATATTCTTAAGTAAACGCCATTACAATGTTGTTCCAATACGCTTCGCGCTTGGATTGCTAGAGGGGAGGGTTATCGATTAAGAAAAAAACGATGAAATATTGTGTTACAAAATAAGGAATTGCAATGTAAATTAGCAACACACAGGACCTCCGTGCCGTGCCGCCATTCTGAATTTCGATGTCACCCCTTGTCAAATAACAATAATCAGCACGGCAATCTCGATTTTTCTCGCACTATCCGTCTCTCTCTCATTAGAACACTTAGAAAAACAGGTATAGTGCGAGAAAAATCGAGAGTATGTCGCGGCCGTCCCATGATAGACGTGCAGAGGACTTAAACTTCGTTCGTGTGTCTCCTTCTCTGTCGCACTTGCTAGTCCGTGAGATACACGAACGAAGTTCGTTTTCTTTTCGCGGTAGCCCCTCAGTACGCAGTCAGACAGTACGAGTGGAAAAATCGGACATAGCGCTTGCTCGCTTTGACTTCCTATCACAAGTGAAAACAATTGACGAATGGGACAAAGTTGTTTTCCTAGATGAAACATGGTTAAATGCGAATCATAGGGTTGGAAAAATATGGACACCTCAGTCGTTAACGAAAGTTCCGGAAGGAAAGGGCCGAAGGCTTATTATATACCACGCAGGGAACGCCAAAGGTTTTGTACCAAACTGCTTACTTGCTAGTAAGCAGTTCGGTGGAAATTCGTTCTGACTTTTATTTCAATACCGTTACAACGTTACGTTCCCAACAATATTAAGTATACCGTCGATACTTTTAGCACTAGGTATACACTGCATTCGAATAGTATCGATAGTTTGCATAACAGTGGTAGCACCTCTAGTTACGTTAGTTTGGCATCTGTCATTCTAATCAAGATAGATAAAACAAATGATAATCAATGTGTAGCTGTTGGTGCTCCAAATATAAATAAATAAATAAATATCTATCCCTAGCCACCATATACTCATGCTAAGATCGATGAGCTTATTGTGCAACATAACTTATAGATCACGAGACACCGCCCCAATCCTCGTGGATTTTTAACCGACTTCAAAAAAAAAGAAGGAGGTTCTCAATTCGGTTGTATTTTTTTTTTTTCAATGTTTGTTACCTCAGGACTCCGTCATTAATATATGCTTCCAGGTGGGTCCCATTCTTTTTTTAATTCACTTGCATGATGGGATCTATAAGGAATTGAGGGAACTCCTCAAATATAATTGGCACGCGTGTAATTTTGGTATTTTCTATTATATCTCGTGTATTTACACCCGGAAATCATAAATTTGGTGGAGTGGAATTGATGATGAAGACCACAGATGACTTATGGGATTCCTCAATTATGTACCGTAGAACCCCGTGACTTCGCCTGGATTTCGCAGTTTTTTGAAAAAATCTCACAGATTTACACTTGTTTTTGCTTGTTAAGATCAAAAAACTAATTAATCTATATGGGACTCTAGTTTACAGTAACTTAAGGTCTAAATTTCGCTAAGGAATGGCTACAATTGGACTCTAAAGGTGGTAGGCGAAGTGTAGACAAAATGCCGGAGCGTCAGTTATAGACAAAATTTGAAGTTGCCGCCAACTATCTTATTAATTTTTACCCTGTTTTCGATTATGAACCGTAACTATCCCAGATAAGTCATATTTAAAAAAAAACGATGGTAGGCGAAGACAGGTAACGATCTGAAGTTAGTTTCATATATTTACTGTTTTTTCGATAGGGTTGTCAAAAATTATGTTGACTAACTCGACAGCAAAAAAGAAAGGGTAATGGTTTAAGTTAAGACTAATGAAAATCAGTTTTCCCGTTTAAGAGCTACGGTGCCACAGCAAACAAACAGACATACACACATAGCGGCCAAACTTGTAAGACCCCCTTTGTTCGTCGAGGCTTGAATGACCCTTAGATTCAGATTCAGATAATTTATTCATAAATGTACATTTCAATTATATGTCAATTAAAAAAAATACACAGCAAAATATCTACCTACTTATACTACTTATACAATAGCTTAACATTAAGAACTACTCCGGTTATGGAATGAGCTCCCTGCCGAGGTTTTTCCGAGGGACTACAGTATGGGGTTCTTCAAAAAAGGAGTATGTATAAATTCTTAAAGGGTCGGCAACGCGCATGTAACACACCTGGAGTTGCAAGCGTCCATAGGCTACGGTAACCACTTACCATCAGGTAAGCTAAGCTTGTTTGCCACCGACGTGGTATTTAAAACTAAATAAGAAATTTTAAACAGATCACAAATTTGGATTGACAACCCTAGGGGCAGGCGAAGTGTAGCAACAAGATGGCCGGAACATGACCTCAGTTACATTTAAATCGATTGTGACATATACACGTAACTTAGGTAAAAAATAATATTACCACAAGAAAGAGCATGAGTTGTAGATTATATATAATACAAGAAAAAGCTTAGATCTATCTCTTCTTTGAGACTATTTATAGCAAAGTTCCGACAAGGTAATAAAATAAACACGTGCTACCACTTCAACGAAAAAACGGCACTGATCGTAAATGGCGTTAAGTTAGCCACAAGCCACAATTAATGCGAGAATATTGCCATGCATAAAAAACACTATACATTTCGTAGTTTTTTGTGGAACCTATCCTAAAATCTAGGCGGGAATTTTAACTTTTATAAAAATAGGCGATGTTAGGTATCCCAGGCGAAGTCACGGGGTTTGACGGTACTTAAAAGTACAAAAGTACGTCGCAGATTCTGATAAGATTCCGTTGAAATAGCAACTAATGAAAGGTGATCCAACGGAATCAACGGAAGTCCTCAAATATTATCGGCCCACATACTGCGATTGGTTTTTTTTCTCTAATAATCAACTCATTTAGTAGTACTAAATTGAAGTCGGTTAAAACTTTGTTTTTAAAGTAAATTATTAGTATTTTGGTCTATAACCGCAGAACACCGCCACGAGGGGGTGTTCTGCGTATATAAAGTAGGCAGGAATAGCGGCTACATCGTGGGTTGAACGACCCGACCGACACCCGACTACCGTCGTTTTGGCTTGCGTTATCATTAACTTAATTCTACATTTTGTGTGAAGATACAAACAAAATTTCAAAGATATTGGATGTCTTGATCATAATTATGTCAAATTTCATTTCTAACGCATCGTATACCTGAGCGGTAGTTAGTTACCTGAATCTTATCTTATAACAGAAAGCCGCGTACCTAACCCATTCCCACTAGTAATTAAATCCACAGTTAGTCGTGTATATATCTACTGCGTCTAGCTATAAACACTGCGTATTGTATCGGCCAGATAATAAACAGGGGTTGAGGCGTCGAGGGTTGGGGTGGGTTCGGGACACAAACAGTTCGAGGGGATGAGGTAGTCTAGTGCTTTCACAACCATTACGTACTTTCAGCCCTACCGCAAACTGTTTTTCCTTTATTACTATGAAGTAGGTACCATATTTCCTTTAATTCTTAGCTGCGGCGTTCTATGACCACATGGAGTAATTTTCTAGTTAGGTACTTAATAGTATTAGTCATTGAAATGTTAGGATAATAAATAAATAATTATTTATTTGTTATCCCCCGTGTGGTGTCGGGTTAGAATATCACCACCCCCTTTCTTCCTGTGGGTGTCGTAATAGAGTCGTACTAAGGGAACAGGGTTGAAGTGTGTTGTGGGCGATGGGCTAACAACCTATCACTGCGATATCACATTTTGTCCATCTTTTGTACCCACATTTATACTAAAAGTGGCACTGGAACACAAGTTTTATACGTAGGATCACCGGTCCAACATTGAATCTTTGGTGCACAGTGAAACACCTCAATATTTCCACAACCCGATGTTGTCCTGTATAGCATGTCACAATGGGACGACCTGAGGAAACCCTCGTACACGCTCTGTTTGTGAACGCCGCATGTGGAGGAAAAGTCATACACAATTTTCTAATTTTGACAGAAAAAGTGAAAAAACAATAATATTTGGTGATTTTATGACAAATTATAGAATTTGATTTCGTATTATACAATATATCCTTGGCTTCTGTACATCCCAAAGCGTCTGTGGAGCTGTATGTTAATGCTCTGCCTACCCCTTTTAGGGATAAAGGTGAATGTATCAAATCGACCTAGTCTCAAATTAAGTGGGTTAAATTAAGCTAAAGCGTGTAATATGAGTACGAGACGACAGAATATATAATAATATATAAGTACCTAGGTTGCAATTACACAACATTCATTAATATGAGTGTTTTCTATGTATTTTATGTTGTTACTGATCATAAATATAAATGTCCTTACAGGGATTTGAAACTAGGACCTTCAGCCTCTTAGGCAGGCGTATAATAATAACATTTGAAATAATGTAACGTTATAATACCTATTAGGTACCTAATGTAAATAGACGTCGGTAGAAGCGCAGAGCGTCCAAATGCGGTTGCAGAAACGATTGTATAGTAATATTGTAACTCGTATTAAAACACGTCGCTTTAGACCATCAGTTTAGCTAACATGATCGCTTTTATGTCGTAAAGTAGGTATTCGTCCCTTAATAGGAAGTCTGTAAGTGCGAGAGGCTCGAATGCTTTATGCCGGCTCGGCTGTACACATTGGGCCAACGTTGGCGCGTGAGCAGGAGGCAACTATGTAAACGAAAGAGACCGAGTTATAGCCCTCTCCCTCTAACGCACAGCTGCCTTCTGCTCACGCGCCAACGTTGGCCCAGTGTGTACAGCCGGCTTTATGTTCATCATAAACGCGAACGATCAAATGGGTGATTCTTCGAGCGTTCCAACCGCCGCCGTCAGTACCCTGTTCGCATTATTGTTAACTTCTTGCAGATTTGGATCCCCTTTCCCAGTAAAGTAGTACCTAGTCCTGAACTTGTTAAAAATACCTCCAACGTATCTTAAAGTTTACGTTGTCCGGTTCATGGAGTGTGATTAATTCGTTTTATGTATGTAATAATACATAATTGCCAAGACGGGTCTTCTAAAAGTTGGGTTTAATCTGTGCATTGGGTCACTGCTTTGCATATTATGTGTATTTTTTATATTTTAAGGAGGTACGGCCATCTTTTTACTCAGCCAAAAAATACTGGCTTCGGTCCCAAAGGTCAGATATTGAGGAATCATCTGAATCGGAATCAGAAATTCCACTAGTTCTCCCTGGAGGTTCAAGCTCGATGTCGACAACAATGATAGTGATGACAGTTCTCTACCCCCTTCATTACCAACTTCCTTCGAAAATTTGCACAATATCAAACGAGAATCCAACACCAAGTTTTTACAAAAATGTGCTGCACCAATGCTGTCCATATCTTCTTCAACTGCATCAATACAGTCTCCGATTGCACCCATAGCATCGCCGTTTACACCAATGGCATCGATAACATCGCGAATTACGCGAAGCGCACGAATGCAATCGCTGCTAACAGCACCCGCATCACCGCTTTCCCCGGTTGCTCCCCTTGTCGTCTCTAAATTGTCGGAGCTGTATATGCCTTAGGTTTTCTGTAATGGAACTCTTTTACCTTTTTTTACTTTGGATCAGACTCGCTCTTCGGCACCTCAAATATGTGAAGTCAGTACGAAACTATTCGCTTCTCAACATATTCTGAGGCGCCTGCAGAACTTTATCCCTCTTTATACCAAGATCTTGCTTGCTCGTTCTCTTCTACTCCCATTTTTTGACCATTGTGAATTGGTAGCACTGCGTTCCTTGATCTTATGGAAGAAGACGTTCCTGGATCTTATAAAATGTCTGCATAACATAATACATATTTTCGACTTTCGGAATTAAATACGATATGTATACCATTTCCGCAAAGAACATTCTGCTTTATGACTGACGGTAGTGGCCATCGTTTGTGGTCAAGCGCGAACCCCTTGGCCCTTTCTGCCCCTACTCACAAATCTGGTGCATACGATAAAGCTTTTGCGGTGCGCTCTGTGAAGTTATGGAATAAGTTGCCTGCTCTACTTTAGGCAGTTGAAGTCAGTTGCGTGGTTCAAGGGGAAGTTAAAGAAACTGTGACTTTTTGTTTCCGGCCAGTTTCATATCTCCCTTACTTCTTACTTATCTTTAACATATTTCCAATTTAGACCTTTATTCCTTATTTTACTGCTCTTGTGGTATATTTATTCTTGTTCTTTTATATGTGTACGTTTGTTTTTATATCTTTTGTTTTTATTGTATACCTTGTTGTACAAGTTGCTGAATTTGTCTGCTCTGTTTATTTTTCCTTTCGTATAAACTCAAAAGGTTAACTGCAAGAGATCCCTTAAAGGAATAAGTTTGTCTTTGTACTTGCCCTTTCCTTATGTAAATTTTACTTTTATTATCGTGTACAGTAAGAGTTTTACTACTACTAGTTACTACAAACCATCATACACTGCTCAAAAATGAAAGTTGGTTAATAAAATATTAAAATTATGATTATTATATATGTCGGCGGCAGATCGATAAATACGCCAGATCACAAAATTCCTAGGCATATCGTGAAACGGCGCCATTTCATGATATGCCTAAAAGTCGGCTAGGCTTATAGCGATGTGCCTGATAAACAATACGGCAGATCGATTAGAGCAACGCATTCGTCGATATTCCTAGCTCTATACCGGGCACATCGTAAAATAGTTTCTTTCTTGGCCACTGGTGGCGCTGCACATGCGATGGCGGCCGTTTTTGTTGGGGGCTAATAATCAGGGCGGACAAAAATGGTTTGTCATAAGCGAACTCTGTCTTAGGTCGGTTAGGTTAGGGTTCACTTGTGTCCCTCAGACCAGAAATAGACACCCCGCGCAGCGGGGTGGCGTCGATTCGCTGGAGATTATCAGTCCGCACTTCTTATTTTTTTTTATTTACCTAATTCAATTTTGGACACCCTACTTACGTATAACGGTGAGTATTGAACGATATGCCGGCGTTTAATGATATGCCTAGGAATTTCATGATCAGCCTAAACGTCACTGGCTTGGCCAAATCATGAAATGCCGGCGTTTCATGATATGCCTAGGAATTTCATGATCTGCCTAAACGTCATTAGACAAATCGTTAAACGTTAAGTTTTGAACGATATGGCGGATGTCCTTTAGCCAAATCATGAAATGGCGGCGTTTCACGATATGCCTAGGAATTTCGTGATCTGGCGGATTTTACGATCGGCCGCCGACATATACAAATACTGGAGAAAAGTATTTTTTTTAATCTGCTTTTCATTTACATATTCCTGGCAATGTATCTTCTGAGATACATTGCAGTCACAACAAAAGATATGGGTATAGTATCGATAATCTTTCAAAAAATATACACAAATTCCCAATCATATATTTTATTTTTTTGCCAAGAAAAGGGAATAATAAATAATAATCTAATACCCGGAAATGTAGACCTTACGTTCGCGAAACAAAGAGTTACGGGCGACACGAATTTACTGGTCGGTAATGAGAATGAGATTTGTAGGTATAGGAAATTGCCATGCAGCGCGTTCGCCGGCCGCGGCCGCCCGCACCTTCATCGCCACAAGGGGCGGCGCAACTGGGTACTGCTGCAGTTTTATTGCTAAATTTTAGAATTTTACTTGTCTCCTCTTAGCTACTTAAAATATTAAGATTTCAGAGCTTTGAGAAATGCACTAAGTATACACTATGCAGTATAATATAGTTAGCTAGAATTACTAATACTATCCGTCTATATGGCCAGACAATTCCTTCCTCCCGAGTCGGCTTTATTTATAGTAAGTAATGTTTATGTACTATTCTATATGACCTCGTTCATACAATTTTGAACAAGTAATAACTAATATCAAACGATACCACCACTGCCACAGTGTGACTTTGAAGGACCCGAATAACAAAGTACAATAATAAGCATGTATATACAGGTGTAGTTGAAATTTGCTGAACTGGACTGATCTTCTTCAGAACAATAGCATTCAAGTAGAACAATACGACTGTGTGGTCGGACGCGTGCCATTTTTTGCAAGAAAAGGTTAGCGCCACATAAAATGTTCATTGTATAATGAAATCTATCATATTATTCAATAGATTCAAAATGGACTAAAAGATAAAAAAAAACCCGCTCCCAGCGAGCCAGTACATGGCGCTGTGTGTGGTATTTTATCTCGTAGCTAATTTGGAATATATTGTCATAAGAAGATAGAGTTCATTATTCAATGAACATGTTATGTGGCGGTGACATTTTTTTACAAAAGAAAAAAGGCAAACAAAGGCTATTCATGAGCTCAGTACATTGGCCATTCATGAGCTCAGTTCAAATAATTTAAACTATACGTACTGCCTACACACATAATTTAATTACAGTAGTTTTCATTTAATTTAAGTAATTTCATAATGCATCTAAATTAAAAAAAAGGTAAGCATAAAAAGGTGGCCAATACTTAGATAACTACGCGGCTCTATAACTAAGTAACGCAAAACAGTAGGTACCAAACCAACCGGTTCCAATCATTGCTGTATGTATCACTTAATTTTAAATTATGTTCTTAAGACTATATACCATTTAAATACTAACACCCCGTTCACACTGCGTCCGTTTCCGCGTCCGGGAGGCATCCCTCTTTTTCTCGCTTGCGATGTTTCGCCCGAGTGCGAAAGAGACGGATGCCTCCCGGACACGGAAACGGACGCAGTGTGAACGGATGATGTTTAAGATGTTTTCATGTTTAGGTCTCTGAAGTTTCTTGTGATCATTGTGTTCATGTTCATTCCCGGATTTTCCGGAACTGTACAGAGGCTCTAGTATAAGTTTTACCGAAACAAAACTTTACGATCGCGTTTGCGTTTTACCCTCAATTTGTATGGGATTTGACAGCTAAACGCAAACGCGGTCGTAACGTTTTGTTTCGGTAAACTCAAACTTGCAAAATCTAATTTAGTTTTTCTATGCATCAAACTATTCTAGTTGTATTTTGAAACGTTAAAACGTCCGCTAGGCGGTCGCCAACAAGCCCCTCCTGCACGTTCTACAGTGGTCTCTAAACTTCCTAATTTTATTTATAGTTGGTGAGATCATACTTTGAACTTTTGACAGCTGTTTTGATCTCACCAACTTTAGGTGTCGCTAAAACAGTCGCTTTGCTATTCTATGAGCAGCTGTCATAATCAAATGACAGCGCTAATTTGAATCTGAGGTTTCTTATTTTTGGCGGTCTATACAACTTACTTAGCTGCCTAAATGCTATTCTAAATATGTCGTTTTTAATCTGCCGCCTAAATTATGTCAAAAAATTAGACAATTTAGTTTTAGGCTATTTAAGCCATGTGCACGTAGAATCGGGTCCATTATATCTCTTGTTCTAAGTGTTATAGTAAGAAAGAGACGGATAGTGCGAGAAAAATCGAGATAGCTCGCGCGCCGTCGCATGATAACCGTGCTGGGGTCTATACATGTCATGATTTGTCAGCTCCAATTTACCAGAAGGTGACTAATTGCTATAGATGGTCTGGAGGCATGTTGCGCTGCTGATCCAACTGTCAAACGACATGTTGTACTGATAAATCTGGGTAAAATCACATCTTGGTCCGGACGACCGTGTAGACATTTGTTTGTAGCAAAATTTCATACGCAGACATAATTTGTATACCCCATAAGATTTATATAATGGGCTCTACAGATTACGTGATTTTACCACAATTTATCAGTACAACATGTCGAAGTCATTGCGTATTGGCGTACAGATGTAAAAATCCGACCACATGTGCATACAATTTCTCAGTACAACTCGTTTGACAGTTGGATCAGCAGCGCAACATGCCTCCAGAGGGTCCATATTGGCTCATATAAACTTGATTGTTCGATTTTTTCTTGTAATACCGCTTTGTAATCATAATAATTAATAATAATAATAATAATAATTAATAATTTTAATAATTTTAAAATTAATTTTAATTTTTTTTTTTTTTTTTTTTCTCTTCATAATTTTTTACTTCATACCTTTTATGTTCCTACACTTCTGTAACTATTATCGGAATTCATAACGGACAGTTTTCATAAAATGTTTCTTCATAATGTCATTACTAAGAACAGACTTGAACTCATAATTTGGGTTTTCATAACAGTTTCCTTCATAATGGACATAGGTACTATATCATAATTTTGTAAGTCCTAATATCATAAATCATAACTAAGAATATAACTAGTTAAGTAATATTTTTTTGCAAACAAGTTTTTCAGCTCTTTTATAAAAAAAAATAACCTCGAAGACGAAAGTGGGAGCGAACCTCCCGCTTCCGTCTTCTAACCTATCCGCGATCCGAGTCGGTTTTGCCACTAAGTCCCTGTTCCCTACTGCTACTTGAACTTATTCACCACTATCTTGGTATTAGTTGATCTCAGAGAGAAGTTTATTAATACAAAATTTAGCAATAACTACTAGTATGTATAGAAATAAATGTGATATTAAACTATATTGCTAAAAACCACTATGATATAAAAGTTTATAAACATAGATAGTAGTAACAGAGATCCTTATGTTGAATAACATTATGAATATAGACATTTCGGAGTTACGATAGTTATTAGCAAAAATAATTATGAATAAAGATCATTATGAGATAAAATTGTATGAGAAAAATTTTCGGAAATCCAATAATCGAAGCTGCAATTTTATATGAACTTTGGCGCACCCGCCTCCAGACGATAGCAATTAGTCAGCTTCTGATAAATTGGGGCTGACAAATCATGACATGTATAAACCCCACAAGAGGTGGTCTCGCATCAAAATAATGTTACCCGCTATGCAAAATATCCCATACGTCAGGGTAGTATACTTACAGTTCTTAATATTAGAAAATGGCGCAAAGCGAAACAAAATAATTCATGATTTTATTGGCATAGTTTCCTAAATAGTTGTGGTCGTCAGATTGTCTACGAAAAGGATAAAGTTTTTTAAAGACTGAGGCGGCCTGCGGTATCGACCGCTACCGCATACCGCACCAGTTTTTTACAGGCACTTATCTGTTATAAGATCGGACGACAACAACTATGGATGGAGGAGAAGTTATTACTTTTATTAGCACTTTGCTCCATTGACATGCTTTACTCCTTATTTATCTTATTTTTCACAGGACTCCGGCAAGCGTAGTGTGGGACCGTAGCTACTTTGTTGTTAATGTGCAGAGGCCGGAATTCTCGTGGCACTTTCGAGCTGTCATAGGGACTTCTCATTTATCGACTTCCGATATTCATATTATATCGAAACATTATATAACACAACATATTAAAGAAGATTGAAAGTAGAGGTAAACAACAGGCTGTCTTATCGCTAAATATATATGCAACCAAACGAAAAGAATGAAAATTTAACATTGTCATATTTAATCAGTTCAGTTCAGTGTTTTATCAATTTCATGTTCATGTCTGTTTTAGTGCTTTACATTAGTTTCTCTGTAAAAGAAATAGATAGTCATAATGTTTTGTCAAATTATCTGGTTTTAAATTACTTCTTTTACATTTCGATATAATATGAATTTCGGAAGTCGATAAATGAGAAGTCCCTATGGCAGCTCGAAAGTGCCACGAGTATTCCGGCCTCTGGTAATGTGTTACTTACTATATATTTCGTTGAATTTCCTGACAATTCTCAAAGGAAGTACTATTATTTGACTGTCATAGACTTAGTAGGCATAAATGGACGTAGTTACGCGAAAACGTTCCAACCCACAAGTCACTCGAAAATGAGTTACCATAACCAGGGTACTATTTTTGACATATTACATCATGTGCACACAAAGATGCTAGTATCTTTAGGTTAGTTTCATCAATAAAGTTTGACCCAAATGTTCCAACCCACCATTATGCCAAGGACGTGTACTCAAAATAAAGTAAAAACATTACATGCATACTGAAACATATTGTTAAAAACTCTTAATAGAATAACATATCGTTATAAGTTATAATGTTCCACTTGTCTTGGAACATTATACTAAATTCATAAAACGCACATTTAATTGTTTCTTAAATGATCCATGTGGGTTAGAACGTTTTTGCACAATCTTTATACATTTTTTATTTCTGCAAAAATGTTCCATGTAATTTGAAACCTTTTAGATTAATCCATACTGTTTTTTCAAGCTGCGAAGACTGTTCTAAATAAATTGGAACGTTTTATTATAATATATTATTTTCTAATGTTTTGCTATAAACGATCCACATAATATACTTGATCCATTTTTGCTATTAAATATGTTCGAGAGAAAAAAATATTATTTACCAAAATAAATAACTATGGTATATTTGGACGTAGTTACGCGAAAACGTTCCAACCCACAGCGACCCCATTTTGAGATAAACGCAATTTTGTGTTTTAAACGGTACACTTTTTCCCTGTAATTATTTCAGGCAAATACTATTGGTTTTACTGTGGAATGCCAAACTGGTTATTGAATGATATGCATATTTTTTGTAAATACATAATACAAGGGGCATATAAATAGGTAAAACGAGTTTAAAACGTTTTTGCTAAATTTAATTTTGTATGAACCTTGTTAAATAGCAATTATGCATAAACGTTCCAAAACGAATTTAAGTGTATTATTTTATAAATATATCTAAAATAAATTTAATATGTAAAATAATAAATAACAATGAGGAACATAAAAAACAACAAAAAAAAATTGAAAATGTATTTAAAAAAAATAGGACGTGATCTTTTGAGCTTAGAACCTATGCCAAAAATTAGCTGATATGGTTCCAAAAGTTATCAAAAACTTATATTAAACATTCAATTATCATCTTATTCTATGATCTCGAAGTCCGGAACTCCACCAAACTAATCAACATCATCAGTAGCTTCTTCAGAACTTTGAAGCGTTCTATAAAATTGAAGGCAATCCTCAGGTATGTAGTGGTACATGGATTGTAAGCACTAATTTCGCTGGAGCAATCGGTTTGCCATTAGGCCACAATAAACAAAAATCAGATTCTTTTATGTATTGCAGTTCTCGCTTTATTCTTTTATCAATTTTCAACTCATTGAAATCGTCTTCCATTGTAGACCGTATAAAAATAGAAAACATTTTATCTTTATCCAACTTAATTTATTTTGTATGTAGCCAACTAACTTTAAATGAGTCTGTAAACTTCTTCCTATTGATAATCTTCTTTTCCAGTTTAGTTGTACTAAAAAAATCAGTCTTTGTCATTTTGTAAACTGGAAGAGGTTTAACTTTTTTAAAGGTTTTAATAATATTGATGTATTCTTCAGGTGTATATACGCGTTGATGGTGCTTGAGTGCGGTTTCTATTATTATGCGGTCTACGATGGAAGACGATTTCAATGAGTTGAAAATTGATAAAAGAATAAAGCGAGAACTGCAATACATAAAATAATCTGATTTTTGTTTATTGTGGCCTAATGGCAAACCGATTGCTCCAGCGAAATTAGTGGACTTACAATCCATGTACCGCTACATACCTGAGGATTGCCTTCAATTTTATAGAACGCTTCAAAGTTCTGACGAAGCTACTGATGATGTTGATGGGTTTGGTGGAGTTCCGGACTTCGAGATCATAGAATACGATGATGATTGAATGTTTAATATAAGTTTTTGATAACTTTTGGAACCATAATTATCAGCTAATTTTTGGCATAGGCTCTAAGCTCAAAAGATCACGTCCTATTTTTTTTGTAATACATTTTCAATTTTTTTTTTTGTTTTTGTATGTTTCTCATTGTTATTTATTATTTTACATATTAAATGTATTTAAGATATATTATATTTATAAAATAATACACTTAAATTCGTTTTGGAACGTTTATGCATAATTGCTATTTAACAAGGTTCATACAAAATTAAATTTAGCAAAAACGTTTCAAACTCGTTTTACCTATTTATATGCCCCTTGTATTATGTATTTACAAAAAATATGCATATCATTCAATAACCAGTTTGGCATTCCACAGTAAAACCAATAGTATTTGCCTGAAATAATTACAGGGAAAAAGTGTACCGCTAAAACACAAAATTGCGTTTATCTCAAAATGGGGTCGCTGTGGGTTGGAACGGTTTCGCGTAACTACGTCCAAATATACCATAGTTATTTATTTTGGTAAATAATATTTTTTTCTCTCGAACATATTTAATAGCAAAAATGGATCAAGTATATTATGTGGATCGTTTATAGCAAAAAATTAGAAAATAATATATTATAATAAAACGTTCCAATTTATTTAGAACAGTCTTCGCAGCTTGAAAAAACAGTATGGATTAATCTAAAAGGTTTCAAATTACATGGAACATTTTTGCAGAAATAAAAAATGTATAAAGATTGTGCAAAAACGTTCTAACCCACATGGATCATTTAAGAAACAATTAAATGTGCGTTTTATGAATTTAGTATAATGTTCCAAGACAAGTGGAACATTATAACTTATAACGATATGTTATTCTATTAAGAGTTTTTAACAATATGTTTCAGTATGCATGTAATGTTTTTACTTTATTTTGAGTACACGTCCTTGGCATAATGGTGGGTTGGAACATTTGGGTCAAACTTTATTGATGAAACTAACCTAAAGATACTAGCATCTTTGTGTGCACATGATGTAATATGTCAAAAATAGTACCCTGGTTATGGTAACTCATTTTCGAGTGACTTGTGGGTTGGAACGTTTTCGCGTAACTACGTCCATTTATGCCTACTAAGTCTATGACAGTCAAATAATAGTACTTCCTTTGAGAATTGTCAGGAAATTCAACGAAATATATAGTAAGTAACACATTACCAGAGGCCGGAATACTCGTGGCACTTTCGAGCTGCCATAGGGACTTCTCATTTATCGACTTCCGAAATTCATATTATATCGAAATGTAAAAGAAGTAATTTAAAACCAGATAATTTGACAAAACATTATGACTATCTATTTCTTTTACAGAGAAACTAATGTAAAGCACTAAAACAGACATGAACATGAAATTGATAAAACACTGAACTGAACTGATTAAATATGACAATGTTAAATTTTCATTCTTTTCGTTTGGTTGCATATATATTTAGCGATAAGACAGCCTGTTGTTTACCTCTACTTTCAATCTTCTTTAATATGTTGTGTTATATAATGTTTCGATATAATATGAATATCGGAAGTCGATAAATGAGAAGTCCCTATGACAGCTCGAAAGTGCCACGAGAATTCCGGCCTCTGCACATTAACAACAAAGTAGCTACGGTCCCACACTACGCTTGCCGGAGTCCTGTGAAAAATAAGATAAATAAGGAGTAAAGCATGTCAATGGAGCAAAGTGCTAATAAAAGTAATAACTTCTCCTCCATCCATAGTTGTTGTCGTCCGATCTTATAACAGATAAGTGCCTGTAAAAAACTGGTGCGGTATGCGGTAGCGGTCGATACCGCAGGCCGCCTCAGTCTTTAAAAAACTTTATCCTTTTCGTAGACAATCTGACGACCACAACTATTTAGGAAACTATGCCAATAAAATCATGAATTATTTTGTTTCGCTTTGCGCCATTTTCTAATATTAAGAACTGTAAGTATACTACCCTGACGTATGGGATATTTTGCATAGCGGGTAACATTATTTTGATGCGAGACCACCTCTTGTGGGGTTTATACATGTCATGATTTGTCAGCCCCAATTTATCAGAAGCTGACTAATTGCTATCGTCTGGAGGCGGGTGCGCCAAAGTTCATATAAAATTGCAGCTTCGATTATTGGATTTCCGAAAATTTTTCTCATACAATTTTATCTCATAATGATCTTTATTCATAATTATTTTTGCTAATAACTATCGTAACTCCGAAATGTCTATATTCATAATGTTATTCAACATAAGGATCTCTGTTACTACTATCTATGTTTATAAACTTTTATATCATAGTGGTTTTTAGCAATATAGTTTAATATCACATTTATTTCTATACATACTAGTAGTTATTGCTAAATTTTGTATTAATAAACTTCTCTCTGAGATCAACTAATACCAAGATAGTGGTGAATAAGTTCAAGTAGCAGTAGGGAACAGGGACTTAGTGGCAAAACCGACTCGGATCGCGGATAGGTTAGAAGACGGAAGCGGGAGGTTCGCTCCCACTTTCGTCTTCGAGGTTATTTTTTTTTATAAAAGAGCTGAAAAACTTGTTTGCAAAAAAATATTACTTAACTAGTTATATTCTTAGTTATGATTTATGATATTAGGACTTACAAAATTATGATATAGTACCTATGTCCATTATGAAGGAAACTGTTATGAAAACCCAAATTATGAGTTCAAGTCTGTTCTTAGTAATGACATTATGAAGAAACATTTTATGAAAACTGTCCGTTATGAATTCCGATAATAGTTACAGAAGTGTAGGAACATAAAAGGTATGAAGTAAAAAATTATGAAGAGAAAAAAAAAAAAAAAAAAAAAAAATTAAAATTAATTTTAAAATTATTAAAATTATTAATTATTATTATTATTATTATTAATTATTATGATTACAAAGCGGTATTACAAGAAAAAATCGAACAATCAAGTTTATATGAGCCAATATGGACCCTCTGGAGGCATGTTGCGCTGCTGATCCAACTGTCAAACGAGTTGTACTGAGAAATTGTATGCACATGTGGTCGGATTTTTACATCTGTACGCCAATACGCAATGACTTCGACATGTTGTACTGATAAATTGTGGTAAAATCACGTAATCTGTAGAGCCCATTATATAAATCTTATGGGGTATACAAATTATGTCTGCGTATGAAATTTTGCTACAAACAAATGTCTACACGGTCGTCCGGACCAAGATGTGATTTTACCCAGATTTATCAGTACAACATGTCGTTTGACAGTTGGATCAGCAGCGCAACATGCCTCCAGACCATCTATAGCAATTAGTCACCTTCTGGTAAATTGGAGCTGACAAATCATGACATGTATAGACCCCAGCACGGTTATCATGCGACGGCGCGCGAGCTATCTCGATTTTTCTCGCACTATCCGTCTCTTTCTTACTATAACACTTAGAACAAGAGATATAATGGACCCGATTCTACGTGCACATGGCTTAAATAGCCTAAAACTAAATTGTCTAATTTTTTGACATAATTTAGGCGGCAGATTAAAAACGACATATTTAGAATAGCATTTAGGCAGCTAAGTAAGTTGTATAGACCGCCAAAAATAAGAAACCTCAGATTCAAATTAGCGCTGTCATTTGATTATGACAGCTGCTCATAGAATAGCAAAGCGACTGTTTTAGCGACACCTAAAGTTGGTGAGATCAAAACAGCTGTCAAAAGTTCAAAGTATGATCTCACCAACTATAAATAAAATTAGGAAGTTTAGAGACCACTGTAGAACGTGCAGGAGGGGCTTGTTGGCGACCGCCTAGCGGACGTTTTAACGTTTCAAAATACAACTAGAATAGTTTGATGCATAGAAAAACTAAATTAGATTTTGCAAGTTTGAGTTTACCGAAACAAAACGTTACGACCGCGTTTGCGTTTAGCTGTCAAATCCCATACAAATTGAGGGTAAAACGCAAACGCGATCGTAAAGTTTTGTTTCGGTAAAACTTATACTAGAGCCTCTGTACAGTTCCGGAAAATCACGGGAATGAACATGAACACAATGATCACAAGAAACTTCAGAGACCTAAACATGAAAACATCTTAAACATCATCCGTTCACACTGCGTCCGTTTCCGTGTCCGGGAGGCATCCGTCTCTTTCGCACTCGGGCGAAACATCGCAAGCGAGAAAAAGAGGGATGCCTCCCGGAGCGAAATTAGTGGACTTACAATCCATGTACCGCTACATACCTGAGGATTGCCTTCAATTTTATAGAACGCTTCAAAGTTCTGAAGAAGCTACTGATGATGTTGATGGGTTTGGTGGAGTTCCGGACTTCGAGATCATAGAATACGATGATGATTGAATGTTTAATATAAGTTTTTGATAACTTTTGGAACCATAATTATCAGCTAATTTTTGGCATAGGCTCTAAGCTCAAAAGATCACGTCCTATTTTTTTTGTAATACAACTTCAATTTTTTTTTTTGTTTTTGTATGTTTCTCATTGTTATTTATTATTTTACATATTAAATGTATTTAAGATATATTATATTTATAAAATAATACACTTAAATTCGTTTTGGAACGTTTATGCATAATTGCTATTTAACAAGGTTCATACAAAATTAAATTTAGCAAAAACGTTTCAAACTCGTTTTACCTATTTATATGCCCCTTGTATTATGTATTTACAAAAAATATGCATGATATGCATATGCTTTTGGAACCATAATTATCAGCTAATTTTTGGCATAGGCTCTAAGCTCAAAAGATCACGTCCTATTTTTTTTGTAATACATTTTCAATTTTTTTTTGTTGTTTTTGTATGTTTCTCATTGTTATTTATTATTTTATATATTAAATGTATTTAAGATATATTATATTTATAAAATAATACACTTAAATTCGTTTTGGAACGTTTATGCATAATTGCTATTTAACAAGGTTCATACAAAATTAAATTTAGCAAAAACGTTTCAAACTCGTTTTACCTATTTATATGCCCCTTGTATTATGTATTTACAAAAAATATGTATATCATTCAATAACCAGTTTGGCATTCCACTGTAAAACCAATAGTATTTGCCTGAAATAATTACAGGGAAAAAGTGTACCGCTAAAACACAAAATTGCGTTTATCTCAAAATGGGGTCGCTGTGGATTTGAACGTTTTCGCGTAACTACGTCCAAATAATATCTTGATTTATTGTTATTTGTATGCCCTTTCTTTTAGATAATTCATGAAATATGAAATAGTTTGGCATTTCTATACTCCCAAAATCTACCTGAGGTGGGGTGGGGTACATATAATTAAAAGTTGGCAACATTTTACCCATAGACATGCAGAAGGGTGTGTCAAACAAACGCAAACGTCAAACCAAACATTCAAAATGCACTTTCGAATTTGAATTGATGGCGAGGTAACGGTTGCAAACAAAACACAAAGCGAAGATATTATAATAAGAGATATTCAACATTGAAATAGATTGACACTTCAATTCAACCACAAAATGGCAATGGAAGCTGTAAAAACTGAATTGCTGGACCTGGAAAATAAGATTACTAACCATCCAGCTTATGGAGCTTCGTAAGTGGTTTTATAAAACAATTTATCTTTACACCACATACTTATAAAAGTGAAGTAATTCTCTTACCCTTTCGAAGAATAATTATCCAAAATACTATCGTCTATATTATATTTTAAATGTTATTCACAAACCTATTGTTATATAGATACGCTTGGTCTCCCAGAGATTTTGAATTGGGATCAGGTCTCGGACGAGGGAAGTTTGGACATGTACACATAGCTAGAGAGAAGAAAACAGGATTCCTTGTTGCTATAAAAACCATGTTCAAGTCACAAATAATGAAATCGAAATGTGAGAAACAAATACTACGTGAGATCGAGATCCAATCCCATTTGAAGTAAGTACTCTTTTTGTTGCAATGATTGAAAGAGGCATACGAATACGTCCATGTGTTATTAAATTTATACGAGCAATATTTATGTTCTAACTGGTTTTAAGTCATCCCGGAAATTCCCAGGAAATGTCATACTGTACCTATGACATTACTGGGACCATACTGGGACCGCAACCCATACATAGTTTCTAATTGTTTAAAATGACCTGAGGACTGCCGTGCCGCACGGCAGTGCCCGTGCCAAGTCAATCACTATTATATCCTAACTTTAGATATTTTTCTAGTGCCTGCTCATAGTTAGTTGTTACGCATCACAATCGCAATAACAACTTTTGATGACTTATTGATTGATATAATGATTAAGGGATATAATGCATTTTTGGTATATTCTGATCAGGCTATCATCAGGTATAATGAACTTGTAATATAACAACTATTAATCTAACAGTAATATGCTAAAATGTATATGTAACTATGTTCATGTAAAGTTCAATGGGTGGCAAACAACTTGAAGATTTGTTGTTTGCAGGGAATTGTATAATCTAAAGAAATAAAATAATATAATCTAAAAAAAAATGTTTTTTTTGGGTTAGAACTGCAACTCCAACAGACTAAACTGTGCCAGAAAAGTAGGTATATAGAAATCGTAATAATTAACATTTGAAATAGTATTCAAATGACGTACTAGACTCTAAGCCTACCCACCTCTACGTCTGGATATCGGATTACCTATCTAGTCTAATCTACTCTAAGGCAGGTCAGTGTAGGTATGACCATGAGCACAGCAAGGAGGAGTTTTAGGAAGAACCGCGTCAACGCGCGAGCCGAGCGCCAGATCCGATTTTTTTATAAATCTTTACATTTATATATTTTTACATCTTACAACACATTATACCACTAATACTTATACCGCCCTGACCGCGTCTTACGACCGCTTTAGCCTAGTTGGTAGTGACCCTGCCTACAAAGCTGGAGGTCCCGGGTTCGAATCCCGGTAAGGGCATTTATTTGTGTGATGAGCACGAATATTTGTTCCTGAGTCATGGATGTTTTCCTATGTATTTAAGTATTTATTTATCTATATAAGTATGTTTATCGTCGTCTAGTACCCATAGTACAAGCTTTGCTTAGTTTGGGTCTAGGTCGATTTTTGTAAGATTGTGTTCCCTAATATTTATTTATTATAGCACATATTTATTATATTAGGTAAACTTTAATACTTATTGAACATTATAGGCCATGAAATTATCTATTTTGTTGTTATATCAAAAGTTTACTACTCTAATAAGATATGAATGTTACTGATACTAAAAATTGTCTACCACCTTCAAAAATGTGTGATGGGAAATAAATGAATTTCAATGAATTTCAAAATCAATTATTATGCTCCTTAAGTGATAATATCCTATGTGATTATATCCTATGAAATTATATAAAATGGTGTTATATTCAGTGAAAATATATCCAAAGTGATATACCGATCATTACAGTACACCCAGTTAGTTGTACTTATAAGTATATGTATGTTGAATACAGTATCCTTTTATTCCTACTATTTACATAGTTTTAACTATTAAGGTGTGTTGGTTAGTCTATCAGCATGTTAGTCACCTTTATAATGAATTTCTATACTTATAGACACCCCAACATTCTCCGGCTGCTCACATGGTTCCATGATGAAAGGCGCATCTACCTGGTTGTGGAATTTGCATCTGGTGGAGAGTTGTATAAATACCTCACTGATGCACCCAAGAAGCGGTTCCCAGAAGCCAAAGCTGCTAAGTATATTTATCAGGTAATACATACTCATACACTTGGGATTATTTTTGATTATTGGATTTATGATCTTTGTTCAAACATCTATTAGTTCAAGTATTGTAATCACTATTGATATTCCTTGCTATGATGATTACCTTTAGATAATTATTAAATTATATTATTCCTCCACCCATTTTCCTATGTTGATGTATCTTTATAAGTATTTTCTTAAGAGTAGGTACTGAATAAATGTGTTTTGACGACTGCTTTAGCCTAGTTGGTAGTGACCCTGCCTACGAAGCAAGAGATCCTGGGTTCGAATACCGGCAAGGGCATTTATTTGTGTGATGATCACGAATATTTCTTCCTGAGTCATGGATGTTTTCTATGTATTTAAGTATTTATTTCTTTATATAAGTATGTTTATCGTCGTCTAGTACCTTTGGAACTGGGTCGATTTGGGTAAGATTGTCCGCAAATATTTATTTTCAGGCAAAAGGTCATCACTTTGTAGATAGTGAATAAAGTGATTTTCTAATTGCATTCTTTCACCAGTACTTTATTTATTCCTTTATTGACAATTAGCAAAGTGATACTTTTCGCCTAACAACAATACTGTTTGCAGGTAGCAGATGCTGTGGAGTACTGTCACCAGAACCATGTTATACACCGGGATATCAAACCTGAAAATATTCTGGTCTCCTTCAACGGAGACCTCAAGCTAGCCGATTTTGGCTGGTCTGTGCATGCACCATCACAGAGGTAAAAGATAGTCTCAAAAGATGTCAGATGTGCTGAATCTCAAACTATAAAATTCCCCATATGTTCCTGAATAATCTTGTTCCTCAAAATTCATTTGTCTCAAAACAATTCAGTCAATTATCATTATTGTCAACCTTACAGTCAAAGGGCTCATCGCAAATCTACCAACTGCACTACAGACCCCGTTGTGTAATGTTATGTTTACAGGCGTAAAACAATGTGTGGTACTCTGGACTACCTCCCTCCAGAGATGATAAAGCGGGAAGTGTACAACGTATCCGTGGACCACTGGTGTATCGGAGTGCTACTCTACGAGTTCCTCGTGGGCAAGCCTCCGTTTGAGAGCCAGACACAGGACCAGACTTACGCGAGGATATTGTCATTGGATATGAAATATCCTGATTATGTACCTGAAGGAGCAAAAGACCTCATATCAAAGGTAATTCCACTTTCCTACTAGCAGACTTTCTTATGATCAGATCCCGACCTGCAGGCTGCAGTGCAGCTTAATGGTATTTTTTTGTTCTAGGAATAAAATAATAAATGTATATTTTTGATTCACACAAAGTTTACGATACATAAACAAAAAATTACTTGTGCATACATAAAATTTACTTTTCAACATGTATTTGTTTTTCAGCTTCTACGGCATTCGAACAAGGACAGGTTGTCGTTAACCGCTGTTAAGAAACACCCCTGGGTGCAGAAGTTCGTCACTGAGGGATCATCATAGTATTTACCTGTTAGTACCCATTTTTTTCTGTGTTGATTGTCGTAGCAAAATCATAAACTAAATATAATTATATGTAATTAAAAATTTCGATCATAGTGGAAAATTAAAAATTATTCGCCACGAGCGGCATTTCAACCCACAACCTCTGGAATCCGTCCACTATAGCGAATATTTTTTAAATTTTCCACTGATCGAAATTTGGAATTTCGTTAGCGGACGTTTCTGCTTAATAAACATTTACTATATGTAATTATTCCAGAATTAAGTTCTATTCTTTAAAAGTACCTACCTACATATTTCGGTCATTAAAGGATTTTGTTCTAGTTTGTCCTTCCTTTTTTTGTTATTAAGGTCCACAATATCCTTTGATTTGACAATATATAAATTGTAGTGGCAGATGTACATTTAATGAAACAACTGATGTATGAAATAATCCATATTATTCAACAAAATAATAATATGTTAAATTAGAGAGTGTAGCCATATTTTTGTATCCATTTGAGGCCTGCCTTGCTGCCGGCAGCAGGCTTGTATTCCAGCCCGATCCAGTCATTGTATCCACACTGCTCCAAGTGTTGCAAGATGTAGGGATAGTTCACCTCTCCCACAGTATCTGGTTCATTTCGATTGGGTACTTGTGCTATCTGAATTCAGAAATGGAAATTGTCGGGGTACAGTAAAGTTTGTATGTGCGGTCAACATCAAAGAAATGTAAACAATTTTTGCCTTATTACAATGGAGTAAGGTGCAAAAGTGTGAACATATCTTTGACGTCGATCGTACAATGCCGTACATACATACAAACTGCATCATACTATCATGAAAGGATCTAGATCTACCATATCATTAGATATGATTTGCAAAGAACTTTCAAAAAGGAAGGATGTTCGCAAAACAAGAGTTTTTTTTTCATCATATTCACAACAGTATGGAAAAAATTGAATTCATGAGAACAATTTACCTGTACATGGCCTACATAAGGCATAAGATTTTTAATGTTATGCGATAGATCACCACATATATGCTGCAAGTGGAATATATCCAGCTGCAGCTTTATATGAGGGCTGTTGATGCGCTTAATGATGTCTACAGCTGAAATCAATATGTCGTTAATATGCATCTTAATATTTAACTTTTATACACCATGTTTTCATATATTATAGCTATAAATCATAACTTTATATAAACCAACCCATACTCACCCCAACCGTAATCACTCAATAAGTACTTGGGGACAGAATGCTGATTGATTGGCTCAATCACACCTAAGAGATTGTCTTGCTTTAGTAGTTCTATTGCATACTTCAAATTATTCACGTATGTGTTCCAGTTTTCTGAGGTCACAGAGTCCAATCTGCCCGCCATAATGTGAATTTTCCTAGCACCAACAGCTTTTGCATATTCTATTGTCACTTTAAGGTTGTCTTTGAATTCATTCTCTTTTCCTGGCACTGCAGTAACTCCTAGTTCACCCTTTGTAACATCCCCTAAAACATATACACAGACAGTCCATTAAAAAGCCTTTAATCTCATGGGTTCTCAATGTTTTTAACAGAAATGAATAGTATGATCATAACTCATAAGGCCTATTACGAGAGATAGCATAGGCGTAGGGAGCCAGTCACCTGTCTAAAATCTAAATTATACAAATCTTATTCTTCATGAATAAACCACTCGGTCTCCAAGGTCCCAATAAGATGTCATCTCCCAGTATTTTACTGTTTAATACATGGCACAGTAAATAATTAATTATACTTACAAACTTCCAATGTTTGTATGTTCAGGTCAAATCTTGCTTGTCTAATTTAACCAACTTCCCAAAGTCTGAAGTGAGTTGAAATTTGGTATTATTCTTTTATAAGTCAGATGACAACCACCATAACCGGTACCATGACACTGGCCAGAGCATGGAGACGGAAGGTGGCCATAGGAACTCTTTAGTTACACAAGATCAACCCAGTGTTTAGGCTCATTAGAATCCTCTTTAGGTACAGTGCACAATTTATAAAAGCTTGAAATGAAATTATTCTCAGAAATTTATTAAATTAAGAATGAAGCACCCACTCACCTGTTTTAAGGTTTATCAAAACTTGTTCTAGTCCAGCGTTTTCCTTGGCTTGCTTTACTTGGTCTACCGTGAATCCCAATGGGAACCCTGTCTCCACCGCTTTAAACCCAGCATCCTTAGCCAACGCGTACCTCTCCAAGACAGTCGAAGCCTCCGTAAACATAAACGCGAGGTTGGAACAAAACTTCATGATTGATATCACTGAAAACAGAGTTACAAAACTGAACCTCTATTTCTGAGTCTTATTTAAATAAATGATTGTTATCATTGCACTCTACACTGTTATCTCACCGCAATATGGCTAAAGGCCACAATACTATCGCTTGTTTTATCTCTGTTTGTGATATACGTTTATGTTTGAACGTAATTTTACTCTCAGTTTACGTTATTTGCAAACCGGCTACCTGTTTGAGAGTGATATGATAGCTGTCACTGTCACAGTCAAGTGACAGCTGAATCAGCTGGTAGATTTGGTTAATACTTTTTTCTCAGGCAGTTCAGTCTGGCTACTAAAAGCTAAATCCAATTGTTTATACAGCCTAGCATAATGTTTTGTAACTTTTAAAGCTAGTTCATTTATGACATGACGAAGGCAGCCTTTAGCTTTGGAAACTCGCTTATAATGAAAATATGTACGGGGACGAAGTCCCATTGCAGCCAACCTAACAAAACACAGAATACATGGACCTAATATATATGTCGCAGGGAAATGGCCAAAACAGAAATTTGAACAAATTTCTAAGAGATATGATCATATTACGCAGGATGTTAAAATGGCGAATCCATTTTATCATTTGCCTAGAAACAATCAGTCATTTGATCAAATCTCTGAATATGTTTAGTGAAATGACGAAATCGGCCAAAAAATGCAACTCGTTTTTTCATGTCACTAGATTTGTTTAGTAACTTGATGAAATCACTGAAACGCGTCAGTGAGTTGACGAAACAAACTCGCAGAGTGAACTCGTTTTATCATTTCACTAGACACGTTTAGTGAAATGATAAAGTCTCTTTGTAACATGGTGTAGGTGATTTGATCAAATCTCTGAACTGGTTCAGTGTTACTCTACAATTAAGTTTGATCAAATCTCTCACATGATGTTTCAGGGATTTTATCAAATCACTGAACAATTCTGGTGAAATGAAAAAAAAGAGTTGCCTTTTTTGGCTGATTTCGGCATTTCACTAAATAGATTCAGGGATTTGATCTAATAACTGATTTTTTCTAGGCAAATGATAAAATGGAACGGCCATTTTCACATCCTGCGTGATTTGGTCATATCTCTCAGAGATTTGTTGAAATCTCTGACATGATTTAGTGAAATGGTAAAATAAAATGTCGAAAGTAGGTAATACAATTGTTTGTTAAAGCTTCAGCTTTTTTAATCGAGTACAAGAATAGGTAGTTGCCACCCGGAATATAATCATTTTAAGGTGGTCCGCTTTGCATATTATTCTTTGACATTCACAGGGTAACGGCGTGATATTTTAAGAAACCTATGTAACAAACTTTCATAAATTACGTCTAAGCCGGCCGGTGCCTAACACGCAAGGGCGAGACTGGGGAGCGGTAGGTTGCAGGAGGGAGGCAACACGACCGCACGAGCGACTTAATCTGTACTAGAGTTGAGATTTTTACCATTTCATTAAACGTGTCTAGTGAAATGATAAAACGAGTTGACTCTGCGAGTTAGTTTCGTCAACTCACTGACGCGTTTCAGGGATTTTATCAAATCACTAAACAAATCTAGTGAATTGAAAAAACGAGTTGCCTTTTTTGGCCGATTTCGTCATTTCACTAAACAGATTCAGAGATTTGATCAAATGACTGATTTTATCTCGGCAAATGATAAAATGGATTCGCCATTTTAACATCCTGCGTGATTTGATCATATCCCTTAGAGATTTGTTCAAATCTCTGTTTTGGCCATTTCCCTGCGACATATATACTCTAATACAGAATGTAATATATTGGCAATATTTTCTTTACGTTGGTAGTAGACACAAGATAATATTAAAACAATGTATGAAATTCCGCCTGTGGTTATATTCTCTTTGGACGAAGGCGGGTGAAAACCCCGAATTCGAGTCATCCGGTGAAACTCCCATTTCATTTCGGTTATTACCAAGACAGGAAAAAAAACCTTTCATGTCATGATGACATTATACCTAGTTCAATGGAAGAAAGTACGATTATGTATACGTGTTGAAAACAAATAAATATAAACTGATCAGTAGGAAAAAATATAATTCACCCCTACACGAGCATATAGGTAGGTAGTAGGTACCTATTTAATTGATTGTAAATGCCGTAAATGGCTTTTCTAAAACGTCTCTAACCTAACACTAGGTCTCATTTCCAGGAAAACCACAGAATGACATACAGTGGGATAGGGTTGTCGACGTACCGTATAGGTAACTGAACATCCAAAATTATAATGGTTTTAGTTTCTATGTTTGTTATCGAAATAATCATCCATTTTGGAAATAATAATCCATACTAATATTATAAATGCGAAAGTGTGTCTGTCTGTCTGTCTGTCTGTTACCTCTTCACGCTTAAACCACTGAACCGATTTGGATTAATTTTGGTATGGAGATAGTTTGAGTCCTGGGGAAGGACATAGGATAGTTTTTATCCCGAAAATCATCCCCCAAGGGGATGAAGTGGAGGGTGAAAGTTTGTATGGAGCTACGATATAATCGAGTTCCACGCGGACGGAGTCGCGGGCAGAAGCTAGTATAATATAGGTAATAATAAAAAATACGAAAGCCGGAAAGTCCGGATTAAGTAAAAAAATACATACCTACATGAAAACAGTTACAAAACAGTTCACATTTTGCAACAAGACAAGACAAGATTACTTCTTTCGTCGTGTTAGCTAAATGTCGTAAAATTCAAATTCGTTTAATGATGTGCCATCAATGAATTTATGTTGATACTACGTACAACGGAACGTATATATGAAACGTCGTTGTGTGCATTGGGCTGTACACCATGGACCTATGATACTCAGCACGTCTAGCATGGGACGGCCGCGACATACTCTCGATTTTTATCGCACTTGACCTCTTGTTCTTAGTGTTCTAATAAGAGAGAGACGGATAGTGCGAGAAAAATCGAGAGATCTCGCGCGCCGTTGCGTGCTGGCCGTGCAGGACAAGCTATGGTAATAATAATACCACGTGCGAGCGAGCTGGTAGCATACAAATCTCGATCAGTGTGACAGAAAGGGAAATATCATTCATTGTCCTTGTCATAGTTCTACTTTTTTGAAGTGAAAACTTCTTTAGCGGCGCTGAGTACTTTTTGGGATGGGGAAAAATTGTTAAATACGCGACAGTGAAGGAGGTCACAAACTTTTATATTTTGCTGCTAGCCGATTCGACTTCATTCAAAACTGAACGCTATTCGTAATAGTATAAAGCCGTTAAACACTTTTAGCAATAGCATATTCTGCAAATAAATTTGTAATTTTGTCCAAGCGTCCTTCACCGTTTTTCTATTGAGCAAATTCGAATAGTTCGAATTTGGACGTTATTCCTAAAGAGATAAAGCTTTGAAAAATATTTACCAACGGCAAAAATAAATTGATATTTTGTTCACCGTCGCCGTCTGCTGTTCTCGCAAATTCGAATAGTTCGAATTTGGACGTTATTCTTAAAGCGATAAAGCTTTGAAAAATATTTGGCAATTGCAAAAACAAATTGGTATTTGGTTTGCCGCCGCCGACGGGCGAGCGGCTCGTCGCACCCAACGCGCCCGCGGCGCGTCCGCCTAAATAATTGATAATTGTTTATAAATTTGCGTCAAATTCATTTTTAGGGTGACACCGTAAGATGTCACGTGACCTGATCGAAAAACTGTTACAATGTTATTAAGTTTTCACTTCTGCCGGCACTCCCGGAGTGCAACCCGGTCTTTTTTTTTATTTGCCACAATTGATTTAGTATGAAGTTGTGGCACATAAACCATTACCCGTCCAAATGAAGTAGTTTGTCTATGGCAAAGTCATCAGCCATTTAAGACCAGTTCTAAATTTAGCTGCATAGGAGCCTTTCCGTCCCTCGCTGTGGTGTTCTGAGTATCACGAACTTTCAAGTGCAGACTTTTGAACTCTTCTAATATAAGTTGACCCTTTTCAGGTTTTTCCAATTTACCATATCTCAGAAAGTCTGTTGGTCTTAACACATATTCTACGTCGGACCTTACTTTACACAGCTAAGAAAACATGATTTTGTTACAGCTTCAATTTCTTTAATAACTGTAAGTACTTACTTAGCTGTGTGTGCATCATATATGGCCGGTTCCATAACGTATTAGAAAATCATTGACATAGGAAAATATTTAGAAGTGGAAAAACGTTTTCTCTTCCAACGTTTTTCCACTTCTAAATATTTTCCAATATCAATGATTTTTTAATACGTTATTGACACAATGAAAGAATAAGTCTTCTTTCTTTCAAAATTTGTAATAAATTCTCACTTATAGGCACTTAATATTTATTTTTAAAGAGGAACCTATACTTACGCCTAGATTATATTATGCTGAAGTGATCGACATCAAAATCAACGTGATTTGTTAAGATTTAGTTAGTGGAAAACGTTTTATCCCGAAATGAATTTTTTAAAAGTACCTACCTCTTTAAATTCTCCATGACATGGGCTGAGCTGGGGAATGAATCTCTACCTTATATTATTTTGTTTATCGAGAGTTATTTTGCTGGTAACATGAAAGGGGCTGCGTAACGGATCATATATTGACACCAGTGTTCGTAAGATTACTCTGTTTGAGATAGCTGCCGACACTCCCATGATCCACGCCGGTGGGTAGAATGTCATTTTGCTCACCTCTCCACACTTGACATTTCCAGCGACGTCCAGTTTCGAAGACACTTAGAGGGCAAAGCAAAGCTGGCATACAAAAAGCTCGGTGTGCTTAACAGAGCAAAGCGTTACTTCTCCCCGAGACAGAGACTTTTATTATATAAGTCTCAAGTCCGTCCCCACATGGAGTATTGCTGTCATCTCTGGGCGGGAGCACCTGGATACCAGCTTGGGTCTTTCGACTCGCTTCAAAGACGCGCTGTGCGAATCGTGGAAGATCCCAAACTTACAAGCCGTTATTATATCGAACCGTTGAGTCTAAGGAGAGACTTCGCCTCCTTGTGCGTGTTCTATAATATCGCTTGTACAACGGGTTGTGCTCCGAAGAACTGTTCAACATGATGCCTACGGATGCTTTCTACCACCGCACCGCTCGCCGTCGGCAGGGCATTCATTCTCACACCCTGGAACCTAAATAGTCGCGTACCTTACGGTTTCAGAGAAATTTCCCCCTTCGGACGCTGTTGTCCACGTTAATCCCCTAGCCTGATCCCCCAGGGGAAAAAAACGGTTAGGTTGTTAGTTGAACTGCGACCCTACAGCGCGCGAGCCGAGCGAGCGAAGCGAGCGTGACGCGGTAGCGTCCGGCGAAGCGCCATAACCGAACATTATCATTTTTTCCTAGTTGAATATAAAATAATTGCCGCTAATTCCCCTGGGGGATCAGGCTAGGGGATTAACGTGGATAACGTGCTTCGGACGCTCCGGTTGTGGAATGAGCTGGGTGCGTAACGGTTGGTATACCAAC
Organism: Epinotia ramella; assembly: GCA_947578815.1. Taxonomy (NCBI): domain Eukaryota; kingdom Metazoa; phylum Arthropoda; class Insecta; order Lepidoptera; family Tortricidae; genus Epinotia; species Epinotia ramella. The sequence continues at coordinate 9,840,159 of OX388201.1, forward strand.
TTTTGATAAATATTATTCCTATAACGGTTAAGGGATTTAATATAATGCACTTTTGGTATATCATTATTTGGTATTATTCTGATATGATCTAACTATCATCAGGTATAATGCACTTGTAATATAACAACTATGGATCTAACAGTAATATGGTATATCGTATATGTGATATAACTATGTTCGATATAACGTTCAGTGGGTATAATGAAGTACAGGTATAATATACATTTGAAATATTATGCAAATTACGCTCTAAGCATATCCACCTCTACGTTTGGATATCTGATGCCTACATATAATATACAGGATGTTAACGGGGTCATGATCCGGAATGACAAAAAGCGAATAAGATGATCATACTGAACAACCTTTCCCATGGGACCAACCACGAAATCGCAAAAAAAAAAGAGCCAATTAAGAGTTAACTGTGAGTTAACTGCGATTTAATTGAGAGTTAATGTATGGAATACCTGGTTTTTTTTTGCGATTTCGTGGTTGGTCCCATGGGAAAGGTTGTTCAGTATGATCATCTTATTCGCTTTTTGTCATTCCGGATCATGACCCCGTTAACATCCTGTATATTATAAGGCTGCCCCCCTAGCACACTAGGTTTTATGTCGGACATAAAGCATTCGTCCCATTCTGGCCAATATGCTAGTGCAAGAGGGACAAATGCTTTATGTCGGACATAAAACCTAGTGTGCTAGGGGGGCAGATGTAGGTACGACGACGAGCGAAGCGAGGAAGAGTGTTAGGTGTACTGCCACCCAACAGCGCCGGAGAAGCCCCAGAACCGACTTTTTTTACAATACTACTAACGTGTCTTATGAATTTACTACAGGTATATTTATTTGCTATTCCGCTAGATACCGTGAAGGTTAGGGACAATCAGGCGTAGGTGCCTAGTTTCGCAGATTCGTTGTTGCAACAACGTGATTCACCTCTCTCAGCAACTCCAACGGCATTACAAAGAAATCAAAAATCGTCAAACCTTTCTTCATTTTTTTTTATTGCAAATTTCAATTATGCTCGTAAATAGATGCATTGGGTATATTCAAATTTGTTTGCAAATATATTTATTATCAATATTCTTTTTTTGTTTGCTGAGTCATAGCTAATTTATTTACTTAGGCGCTTCCACGCATGCTTCCTTACAAACGTATACCAGTAATATACAGGGTGTAATCGTTAAGTGTTTACAGGCCATAATTGCGTAAATACAGCAGATATCAGAAAACTTCTAACTGATATCGAAAGTACGTTACCTAACGCGTAAAATTACACTAATATCGTTTTTGAAATAAAAGCAGGAATATAACAGTTTTATCTCTTACGACACCCGACATTCTTTAAGGCTGTAAGTCGTCATACTAAATGTATGGGAGCGTTTTAACTTAGTATTTTCAATATTACTTTATCTATTTAGAAAATGTTATTATTGTAATTTTACTCGTTGGGTAACGTACTTTCGATATCAGTTAGAAGTTTTCTGATATCTGCTATATTTACGGAATTATGGCCTGTAAACACTTAACGATTACACCCTGTATAATAGGTACTTATACTATATAATTCTAATAATTATTCTATTTTGTTGTTATATCAAAAGTTCATTATGCCCTTAAGTGATTATAACCTATGAAATTATAAAAAATGTTGTTATTATCCAGTGAAAATATATCAAAAGCTGTCATACCGATCATTAACATCATTACACACCCGGAATGTGTTCCCTGCCGAGGTTTTCCCGAGGGACTACAGTATGGGGTTCTTCAAAAAAGGAGTGTATAAATTCTTAAGGGTCGGCAACGCGCATGTAACAACCCTGGGACCGTCCATAGGCTACGGTAACCACTTACCATCAGGTGGGCCGTAAGCTTGTTTGCCAACAACGTGGTAGACAAGAATTACAATACTACGAACAAACTATTAAATTAACTAGTGTCTCTGTGACCTGCTCCACTATTCTGTAACTTGTTTTCGCCTCACCTCACGGTTCACCCACAGATATATCTTGACGCCCCGCCCCTATTCGTATTAACTAAGCGTAATCTGAGGTCTAGCTTCGTTAGGCGTGACGCGTGAGGTGAGCCGCATTAGCGCGTTCCGAATAACAGCCCTGTTGTAGTCTGTTTTTTTTCCCTAAACCGAATTAACAAAATGAATTGATATAATTATCGATTTTGCTCACAACATTTCACGAGAATCGGTTGATAAATGCGACCAGCGGCGCTACCACGAACTTCGAAAGTCGAAGTTCGGGTATTTCCATGTCTATCGCACTCCCTTATTCGAGTGACAGGGATGCATGTATTACGAACTTCGACTTTCGTGGTAGCGCCGCTGTAGAGGAGAACAACCAGACATTCGGACGTAACTACTAGTCGCTACGAAATAAGTTTTGCCCGAGCTGAAACAGAGAACTTCGTTAGCTCTGCGCGCTCGTCCAAATATTAACGCGGGTATAACCCGGTTACAATATCTGTGGACCTGGCGTCGATGACGTCACGTCGGCGCTCTGGTACGGTGCGGGGCGAGCGCGGGTAGGTAAAAGAGAAGGGGGAGGAGCTTCACATTCCAGCGAGGTCCACAGATATTGTAACCGAGTTGTAAATAGAAAAATATTAAAGTTATGGAGAATCTTCGTAAATCAATAATGAATAGGTACCTACTCATTAGCAGTCGCAGGCGTCTCTTAGGGTACGGTGGCCGCTTTCCATAGAGTGAGGCATAAACTTGTTTACTTATCTACGCACATATCATTAGTGCTCTAAAATGCGTTCAGAAACCGTAGGAAATGCCCAGCATTATTACAACCGATTTTACTATGAGAACTTTCTTGTCTGTGGTAGTAGGTAAAATCTGTACTGTAATGTTATTACAGTACAGATTTTTGTAAGGTTATGAGTTTAAATTTGGAACAGCTGTCAAAACTCAAGTGGGTCTCTATTCTAGTATCCATAGATATTAAAACAGTTATCGATGCGAAACGTCAATTCAGTATGTTTTTTAATATGAACCGCACGACATTTGATCAAGAGTGACATGAGAATAGGGACATCATTCGTTTGTCTATGATTAAAAAAAACATTCGTCTTGACGTAGGATCAAATTGCCGCCATTACTTTTGTCATTTCTTTGTTGGTTTTTGCTGCTACGAAAGTAGAATTGTGAAAAGTTGTTTGTAATTCACATTTTAGGTGAAAATATGAGTAGTAGTGACTCCGAGAACGATATGCACACTCCGCCGGATATCGTAAATGCAGCCACGATTGCAACAAAGATATTTTACAGGTAGCACTATAGTAGCAATGCAGGTCATTTTCCTACGGCTTCTGAACCGATCTTAGAGTACTTATGATATGCGTGTAGATAAAGTAGTGTATGCAACTGTACATAATTTAGCCTTAAAACACTCGTGTGATTCTATTATGAAACTCGCTGACGCTCGTTTCATAAAACCACACTCGTATTTTAAGGCCTCTGATTATGTATCAGTAGCATAAACTACTATTGCCGCCAATGTGGTATAATTAAAACTTTGTTACCTATACGTTTCTAATCCTTTATTAGGCACATTTCATTACATTCATAAAATATTTCTATAACTATACATTTCATATAAAAGATTATTTTTATAATCAACTGGCTTAATTTATATATACCTGCATAATTATAATGGAGCTTCACACGTTTATTCGGGTCTTAAAAATAAAGCCTTTAGTAACCTCAGTTTTTAAAATACAATATTATACCATATTATTATTATTTGTTGAGTATAAGATTTTGTGAGATAAATAAATAATAAAAAAATACCTAATATGTATATTGAACTAAAATAAAGATATTAGAACCCTCCTACCACTTGGTGGCTCCTCAAACTTAATCATAATAATCGTTACCTATAGGTATACATTCTACTACAAAGAGATGTATCTATTTTATCGTCTTTATTACTAGGCAATAAGGTGAAATAATGACAAAGTATAATAATTAATAATTATACATCATTGTGTAGTCGACAGTACGTCCCACTGCTAGTCGCATGTATCCTGTCACGGATTTTCTTTTCACTGGCTTTATATTAACTTGTCTTGTTTGTTAATTAGTAAATATGTGTGGGGTCAAATCTTGCAACTTAATTGCATCTGAAGATCACAGAGTACGATTTTATATTTTTGAATTAGGAACCTATTGACATTCAGTTTAAGTTCAAAATTCATTTCATCATCGGTCGTAAGGGTTAGCCACTTGTCGGTAAGTATCTGATTAAGCTGAAAGGTAAACCCCTTGTACCAAAAACTCATTATTAGTCGGAAACTTGTTTACCCAAAGATATTTCAAAATATTTAACAAGTGAAAATGAGTCTTGTAAACATAATTAGAATGTTGAAGCAAAGCATAAAAAAATGTAATGGGTCCCCACGAAACTAGAGTAAATGCAAATTTAGCATCGTGGGCCCCCCGAATACCCTCCCCCCCCCCCCCCGTGTCCCCTACGAATATTAGGTATCTATAAGAGACAAGTGGCAGGAGGGAATACAGTATATAATTCCGTGCGGAGTTCCGTTTAAACGAATGTAAGTTAGGTATCACTGAACGTGCATAGGCGGCTTACTAGAATGGAATAAATAGTAACAGTGGATTTCATATAAAGACTGTTTCGTCTACTAAGTAATAAATAAGTTTTATGTTTAGAAGCATTATTATATTTATGTTTGTATTTAAGGTATCTATTTGTAATTATGGGCCATACATGGGTGAGGACCAGATTCTTGGCCAGTAGTTAGCATGCCACAGGTATTGCCAAGAATCGCTACGAGCTATGCTCGTAGCCGATCCCTTGGTTTTCCTCGTATGTAGCGGAAAGCGACTACGACGGTCTGACGCATATGTGTCGTCATGGGCCCTGAATGGGTTAATCGGTAGTAGTTAAAAAGTTCCGTTGTGACACAAAAATTAACCATACAATTCTATGGTTCATTTTTGTGTCACAACGGAACTTTTTAACTACTGGGTGAGGACCAAATTCTTGGCAGGAGTTAGCCTGGTTAAGGGGCTCCCGTCAAAAATCAACGAAATTTAGTAGTTTTCATTTCGACACTCGTCCTCGGTTTATTGAAGCTAGCTTTCCAGGTGCAGATATGGGAAAGTTTGATTCCTGTTTAACATTTTTGATATTGAATAACTTGAAAAATGTTAATACAGAATTAATTATCCATTTTTAAAAAGAGGTCTGTAAAAATACAAAACCCGACACTTCGTCCTCATTCAAACTTTTATACACCCGAAACTCGTACCTACTCATACATACTGAACTTACCTATAAATTTGATATGCGTTTTTATAATCTCATTAATTAACACAAAAGTTATGGCCACAAAACCAGTTTTTTGGCCTAAAATTGTTCAACTTTGATGCCAAATATCTCGAAAACAATGAACTTTGAAGTAAATATGGGATAATATGTTGCTTAAAGCCGTTGTTGTTAATATAATAAGCTACAAAAAACATTAGAAAACTAAGGGATTGAGATCGAAGGTCATTGGCGTATGGGAGCCCCTTAATAGGTAGTATGTAGTTAAAAAGTTCCGTTGTGACACAAAAATTAACCATACAATTCTATGGTTCATTTTTGTGTCACAACGGAACTTTTTAACTACTACCGATTAACCAGGCTAACTACTGGCCAAGAATTTGGTCCTCACCGGCTGCCTTAAATAAATAGTTTATTATTATTTTTGAAGTACACATTCAATCGCAGGATTATTTTAATAAAACCAGAATATAACTAATAAATAACACACATAAAAAAATCATGACACTTGTTGTGCGGTGCGTCATCATTTTGTTAAAGTTCAATGAGAGGCAGCTGAGTCCTATTGGATCATGAGCGTGTCAATGACCGTTACAGCAACTGTAACTACTGTAAGTAGTGTGTGTGTGTGTGTGTGTGTGTGTGTGTGTGTGTGTGTGTGTGTGTGTTCTCGTAATGGACCTCAAGTCATCATGTATGTACCTACTTATCATGGTATTCACAGACAGAGTAAATATAGGCTGCAAAATGACGTCCGATTATGTCTAGATATTATACAATTTCGGAGCATTTATTTTCTCTGTGATAATTTCGTATTATTTACGAAGTTCGGTCCTCTCTCTGTAACTTGCATAAACACACGCACATACATGGGTGAGGAACAAATTAAATTGGGTCTGTTCATTTATTACGTAAGACAATTGAGGGTGGGGCGTCCGAACATGTGTTACTTTACAAGGAAAATGTTTATCAGTCATATAGTTTTTCTTACGCTAGGGGGAGAGGGGGGTCAGAAAGAGGTTAAATTTGTCTTACGTTGTAAGGGCGGTATTCCACATGTCCAAGATCTTTGTCCAATGTGTATTTTTCATCTCACATTTTGCATACAGAGTGAGTGAGACGCAATGCACATTGTAATACCACCCTAATAAATGAATATGAAAGTTCTCCGCTGTGACATGAAAATTAACCATACAATTCTATTGTTATTTTTTGTATTACGACGAAACTTTGATCACTTGTTCAGATTATATGGCTAACTATCGACTAACGATGGCCAAGTATTTGGTCCTCACTCATGAAGCTCATGATACATAGGTATCTATAATCTTGGCGATGCAAGACGAGTGGTTTTACATCCGACATAAACGCGATCATGCTAGCTCTAGCCAGGGCGTTTCATGTTATGCTTTATGTCAATGTTATAAAGAAGTGCCAAGCACTTGTCATACAAAAAATAACTGCTTGGGCAAATCTTACATCAAATATTGAAGAGGGGTACATTACATATTATAAACTTGCTTATTCATATAAACTCACTGAAACGACACGGTGAGGACATTGGCTTAAGTTAACTGGTGAAAAGAGTTCGATTACGTTACGGAATTAAATCCAATACATAAAATATAAAGTGGCTACAACAGTAATCTGGTATACTTGAACATTTATTCACTCGGGAGTCTAATGTTATGCACTTAAATTATCCGTGATACATACCGTACTACATACTATGAGTACCTACATAAATGCTAAAAAATGCATGTGCCGAAGTACGCAGTCTTATTTTACAAGAGGTATTGCGGTTCACAACGTTAATATAAATACGCCTTTTTGATATTAACACAGCCATAATTCGATAGTATCGCCACAGTATACTAGTTTAGTTCAGGCCGCAAGCCGCAGCCTAATGGAGAAACATTCTCACTGACATCGTTCTCTTTCGTCTCACATATCTATAATGTGTACCTGTACATACATGGGGGGAAATTAAACGGGCCAACCTTTCGCAATGCGGCAGCTGTTCACTTTCCCGAAAAGCACACTTATCAAAACGATCGATTTTACGTGTTTTTAGATAAAGTATTTTACGCGTATGGAAATTTTCGCGTGTAGAAAATGAATGTACGTGGCAAGAAAATCCGCTTTTTGAAAAAGTGATAATACTGAACTTAAGCCTGTTAAAGAAACCTATTACAGAAAATGGGTTAGGACCAAATTCTTGGCCAGTAGTTAGCCTGGTTAATCGGTAGTAGTTAAAAAAATCCGTTATGACACAAAAATTAACCATAGAATTTTATGGCTAATTTTTCTGTCACAACGGAACTTTTTAACTACTACCGATTAACCAGGCTAACTACTGCCCAAGAATTTGGTCCTCACCCAAATACGCTCCGTACAACGCCGGAATAGTGCACATACACAGCGCTGTATCTAAATTGCCAGATAACCTTAATAATGATTCGATTTTCTGTTCCACGTCTGACATACGATATTAGATACTGATAATATAGTCTGCCCGCACGCATAATCTTTCTGCTGGAGGCCCGACATCGGCGCGTATTTATAGGCAGATCTTAACCATTTAATTGGTACCACTTAAAACTAGAAATATTTAGTACATCCATGATATAACAAAATGGTATAGGAATCACAAGCAGGAATGTGAATGGTTATATTATAATAAACACTTACGACAGCCTGAAAACCATAAACAATCTAAAGATTGCATTATTACTTACATAAGTCTTAATATTCAAGTCTTGGAATCTCCTATCCAAACAGTCATGGCAACGAGTTTCAGCCATGCACCAATAACTAAGAATTTTACTCGGGCGAATACAATGTCTGATTCTAAGGCTGGGTTCGACCAAACGAGAATATGGACGTAATCTGAGGTTAAACTTTGAAGTTTAACCTCAGATTACGTACGATTAGTACTGTATGGACTACTCTCGGGATAAAAAATATTCTGGTATGGCTATACAAGTCGGATTTAAAAAAATATTCTGGTATGGTCGGATTGATACTAAGAGCCCTTAAACCTATTCAAGTCGGATTTAACAAAAATATTCTGGTATGGTCGAATTGATACTAAGAGCGCTTAAACCTATTCAAGTCGGATTTAAAAAAATATTCTGGTATGGTCGCATTGATACTAAGAGCCCTTAAACCTATTCAAGTCGGATTAAAAAAAAATATTCTGGTATGGTCGAATTGATACTAAGAGCGCTTAAACATATTCAACTCGGATTTTAACTGGACAGCATTGACAGATCCCCGTCTTTATATCAAATTAGATGCTATTTTATTAAAAAACTTAATGAGATCGTCACTTTACTCTATCGAACGAAGAACCCGGCAATTTACAATCATTTATACATAAGTATACCTACATTTAGTAAATTCTTACATTGGCAACCAGCAACACATCCTTAGATTGCTATCGGACGGTGAGATACTAAAGATTTAAAAAACTAGGTCGTTGGATCCGTATACAAAAGATTATTATAAACAGTATGTTGACCTCCAAGCGGCGTAAGGAAAAATAAAGTGGCAGACAAATACATCCAATAATACCCGTTGACTAGGGTAAAACATGTAAAGCAAATCACAGATGCTCTTAGGGCTACCCCTAAGTGACCAGCAGTAGGTATGGGCATGGGCATCTACATGCCAATGTACCTACTCTTTATCGGGTCATTCGCAAAATTATAGGTTCCAATTGTCGTTCCTGTTCTTGATAGTTAAAGGCTTGTCCTATATGCCGAAAAATGCAATAAGTAGATGGTCGGTTATGTAAACGTCAGCCTACCACTCCACAAGGCGCAGAGACACCGGCGCCTTGGGGGCCAGAAGGAAATCGAACTGCACGTCTAGTTCCCCGTCGTATTGCACTCGCCATCGCTGGAGAATCTGTCAAAAGATACATGTAACTTTTGAGACTTCTGTCAAAGAAAATTCGACCGCCGATTGAGCTTCCATGTTGATGTATAGCAACATAATGAGATTTAAGGCGCATATAAATGAAGCTAGAGCTACATTTAACTGACCGACAACATGGAAACCCCAGTAGGTCCAGACCGTGTAGCAAGACCGCGCTGGGGGAGACGCTCGTGGAAATATTTTCCGCACGCCGTGCTGGTGAGCGTTAACACGGTCAAGAGAACGTCTTATTACTGAACAAGTTGTTTTACCTTCGCAAGGAGCAAGTTGATCTCGAGCTCGACGAACCTCTTCCCGGGGCACATCCGCCTACCACGGCCGAAGGGCGCGACGAGCGAGGCAGCGTGCGGCTCGCGCACGGCCAGCCACCGCTCGGGAAGATATTCTTGCGCGCGCCAGAAGTTCTCCTCCCGACGACACGCCGCGCCGGTGTGCGCTAGCACGAATGTCTAGAGAGAGGGATTATGCTTTATCTTCAAGTCATCACATTTTTTATATTATTACTTTCGGGCCGCCATGGTCACTTTCCATAAACGTGTCCCAGGCATTATTATCTTACTGCGTCCTGTGAACCCACCTGTCACCTTTTGGATGGCATTTTTTTCTGGGAACGCCATAAATATTTAACTAGTCATTGTATACAGGGCTACTCAGCATATCTTTATTAGCCATCTGGAGTCCACACGAGTCGAAATACAGGCAAATGTTGGAACGTATTCAGAATAAATTTATTAGGTTTATATATTTAAAATTATACGGAGTATACCCTTTTTACCCGTTAATGTATCCTACATTGTTCGTATTAGGAATGGTAGGATACAATAAACTTGAAGTTAGGAGGGAACTGGGGCTGGCTTCATATATATTTAAACTGATACGAGGCAAGTTGAGCAATCCTGGAGTCCTGGCGGAGGTGCGTTTGAGCGTACCGGATCGGCATGTGTGGCGGCGGCGGCGGCCGAGCCTGCTGGCCGAGCCGCGCGCTCGAACGCAACTCCTTCGCCAGGCCCCCTTTACACGCGCAATTCGGATCCTTAATCGAGTAGCGATCGAAGTAGATTTGTTTTTTTGTCCTTTGCACGAATTTACAAAGGCCACGTTATATGTATTGTGTTACTGTAATTTGTAATGTACCTATGTTTTTTATTTTCTGTGCTGTGTCAAATTCCATACTGTCGAATTAGGATAGCCTGTAAGGATGGTTGTGTGTATGTTAATAAATAAATAAATAAATAAATAAATATATCAGTAACACTAGGCTGTTCGGGACCTGACCGAGGGTTGTAAACCAAAAATATATCTCACCACATAGAATAACTGTGGTGTATCCGCCATTAGTCATAGGTGCGTCCAGGAGCCAAGAAAGATGCAATGGGAAGCAACCTGAAGGTCTCATTCACTGCCTGAGAGCGGAAGATCCTGGGACTGGTATAGAAGTCTACCAGACCGGGTGGCTGCTCAGCAGGTGCGGCAGGAATACTGGCCTCCTAGCTAACAGACAGCTGGACCAGAATTATATCTCACCCCAGCGGGCAGCGTATGCCCGTCAGTAGTCAAAGGTGCGTCCAACAGCCTAGCCAAGAAGGGCGCGGTTGGCAGCAGCCTGAAGCTCTCGTTCACCGCGGCCCTCACAGACGGTGCGGCCGACAGGTCCTCCACGCGCAGGTCTCCGCAAGAGGGCAGCTCCGAGCGGATCTTCTGCTGCCAGTCCGGACGGCTGCTCAGCAGGTACAACAGGAAGACCAGGCTGTTCGCCAACTGCCAAAGATATGAGAAGCATAAGTAACAAAGATAACAGAAGCTTCACCTCAAAAGAAAGATATTTATGTTGATTTGTTGCACTTCTCAATTTTACAAGGACTCACGGTTTCAATTCCAGCGGTGATAAAATCGATGACGGCGGCCTTTTTATCGCGCATATCCAGCGCGGGATTGGACAGGATCTTAAGGAAGATCTCCTGCATACCGGTATCTTGCGCAGAAACGCGCGTGCGTACCTTCGCCTCCTCCATCAACTCTGACACTATCCTGCCAGATCAGAGTTATTCCATACAATCTTATGAAAATACCAAAATAAGTTAAATAATGATTGAGACGTGAGGAAAAGGCGGCAAAAGTGGTATATGTAATAGTTTTGTTGGACTTATTTCATGTTCTACTGTTCTCTTGGTTATGCGGTTTACAGTGCGTAGTCTAGAAAACAACCTACGACTCATTCGCTAGGACTCAACTCTACCCTTTTAAAGCGCATCGCGCGGGCGCGCTTGATGCTGCCAAGGTTAAATTTTCACTACAAACAGAAATAACCTGGTGCGAGATACCGCGCAGCGATGATTTCTCCGCTTGCCCTCTGAATGACTTCAAAGAACACTGAAGCTTAAAAATAGTTCGCAAAAACCACGTCAAGTCACTCACGTATGTATGGTTTCCTCGCTCCTAACGAAGGTTCTGTAAAGTCTGGTGGGCGCGAACTTCCACAGGGCCGCGCCGTAGTAGGAGTCCCTTTGGGCCCGAAAGTGGGCCTTCACCGCGGCGGCAAGCGCAGACACGCGCCCCGACATCCACCGCTCAAGGAATCCGAGACGAGCGCCCAGCATCAAACCGCAAACAGCTGGGAAGTATTAAAAAGAAAAACGTTATAATAGGTATCCCAAGACGGTCAGATCTCTTGAATGTTCCATCAGGAACAGAGATGCCAGTGAAAAGGTGACTAGAATAAGATAGAGCTGAGGAAGCCATAACAGCGACCGCTTTACTAGATCCCGAAATGTAGAGCAAGTGAAGCGACCGCTCTTAAGCTCCAAAATAACATTTAGCACTAATAAAGACAAGTGCTACACGAAGAAAAGGCGGCTATGAATGGCCCAAATTGTTATAGTTAATTTGGGCCAGTCATAGCCGCCTTTTCTTTATTTGTCTCTAGCCTGCAACAAATCACCAAATAAATAAAGGATCGGCAGCGTTCTTGAGATTCTTCTGGACTGGCAAGCATCCAAAGGCATCGGCCTCTGCTTACATGACGTATGCACATGACGTATGCATGTTTGCCACCATCGTAGTATTCAAAAAAATAACGATCACTCCATTGACTTTGTCGCGATCACTTAACTGAAATGGGCAAATCAATACACTTGACACATGCAGTGAAGGTCATACCATTACCATGGCTACTCTCATCACAGGATGGATCAAAAGACGTTGTTTAGCATATCTTCGTATTGAAAATGCTTTTATACGTAAAATCATTTTCTAAAAATTGCTGTGCGTGTAGTAATCTATGCAGAAACGTGAGATTGTCTGTTGATAATCTGTGAAAAACTAAAATTATCCGAACTACTTTCAAAGCTGTGAATTGTGATGGAGCCCTTTTGTGACACTTAGTACCTACTGATTTTTGTATGCTGACTTCGGTCCATGTTCTGTTACTGTCACTGATAAATGCCTATGCTGTTATATAATTATTAAAACAAACAAATATAATTTGGAATATCTATACAGACAACCTTTCAAAAATATCTACACATGTGTCTTATGTCAGTAACAATAAAGTCTCTGTATAGATATTTTTGAAAGGTTGTCTGTGTAGATATTGGAGAACTCGACCGTACTCCGTTCAATTCAAAACGCTGAACAAATGTGCTGGTCGTATTTCTATTTTACTGCAAGTGCACAGTACAAATTCCATGCACGATGCGGGTGCTCGTAATACTAATGCCATTCCTGTGCTATCTGACCCACTTCGCGGGCCTTATTACAATGCAGCGTCTTCGACACAGGGCCATTAGGTCTGGAGTGACAACGTCATCGTCCGATAAGCACAGTTTCACTTAGTTAGGAAACAAAACTGGAACGGAAGACTGCATCATTCATGTTGAAAGCCCGGATGCAGTTTTATTGAATAATTCAGATTCATTCATCATTGTTCTAGCCTGATATAGAGTAGGTACCTAAATCTGGAGTAAACCCTACCAGTGACAGACCCTCAAACCTGTCACCGCGCGGTGGTAGGTTTGTGGCCACTCGACAGCCATCATCTCGTCAAAAAAATATACTGTCTACACCTACTGTATTCTCATCAATACGTCTACAAATTCATTAATATGGTCACCTATAATGAAACAATTTTTTGTATCAGTAAGTAAGCCTAAAGAAGTAGTTTAACAACATCAACTCGTCCATAGCAAAGCTTTCTGAAAAGTTACTTTAAAGGTCAATGACTTTAAATATTTACCTGCCATTTTGTCTGATGATCTTGAGACAATTAACTAGAGAAACTGGTTACTTAATAAACCAATTGACGCCGTAGACTAATTAGTGTTCGATCATTTTGATATCATGCAACTTATTAACAATTTATGTTTCGTGAAAAGATAATAATATTATTTATTGCACCACAACATAAGAAAAACATGTTACAAGAGTACATTCACTAAATAAAGGTAACAACAGGCGGTCTTATCGCTTTAGAGCGATCTCTTCCAGACAACCGGTATAAGTTTGCCTATCTAGTTCTACCTACCTTCCTCTCAATTGCTCAAAGGTTAGCTGATGGAGGAGATCCCGGGATAAGTTCGCCTTTGTACTTTGATCTATTGTGTTACATGTACCTATACATATTCTTTAACCTGTTATTGTGTACAATAAAGTGCTTACATACATACATACATACAACCTCTGGGTAGCAGGAAATTTTCAAGAAGAGTTGTAAACAGGTAACTTAGTCCAGTAATAAATCAAGAAAAGCTTACTAACACATACATCACATTATATGACAACTACACACTCAAATACACACTTTCATAGATATATAGATAGATAGATCTATTTATTGATACCTAACTGATCATACACTGTCAACATTTGTTAAGAATTACATAAATATGTAAGTATAGTATAAATACATAGATATACATACATACAAACTATAATACAATTAATATAAATATATTACAGGACAACAATAAGACACAAGACAATAGGACAAGATAATATGTATTTGTGATATATTGAGAAATTCTCTTCCTCAAACCAAAACATTCACGCGGAAGCGTACCTTACTCATTATTTCATGCTAGTCTGCATTGTAGACTGCAATTAAAAGCTCATAACTTAGCCGTACAGTATGATAACGAACTCGGTCACGAACGAAATTAAACGGTTATCTAAAGTGCACCTAAATCACCAGAAAATATTGAAAGTGGGTAACTAGGGAGACGACAATTATCGAGTCCCGTCTTCTTGCATTTCAATATATTTCTTAATTACGTGTCGTCACGCGTCATGATAATAATGTTAGCAACGAATATTTGGTGTGTACGTACGTACCTACTTAGTTACATATACTACTACCTCTTATCTGTCTTGGTCATAGTTTGTTATTTACTGATTAGAGATAGGTATCATGGTCTTGATAGACTATAATCACGAAACGAATTAAAATAGACAAATCATTTTAGTCCCGTATTTTACCAAATTAGACATATATTATTACTCAGCGGTGGGCTCTGATCAAGTCTAATCACAACCTAGACCTTGAATCCTAAATCAGGTGATCAAACCTTTTTGTCCTATTACTACCTGCGCTTCGGCACGCCCAGGACCACCGCATCTTAAGGCCGGTTTACACGTATTAAGTTGTCAAGTAGTTAACTAAATTTTAACTCAATTTTAAGTGACTTAATTTTAAGCAAGCGATTACACGTTCGAATTAGTTAAGCTCTTTAGTTAGCCCGAGATGGACGCTCAACTTATACACTTAAGTAATCATTAACTAAATTGTGCCTGTCCAAACGAGTCAAGTTATAATACACGTCCACCCACTTAACCGAAAAATAGTCAAATTTTTAATCTACTTATTTACTTGCACACTAAATTTTAACTTGTAACTTATAACTAAATTAATTGTATACACGCTTTAAAGTCGCTTAAAATTAAGTTAAAATGTAGTTACTTACTTAACAACTTAATACGTGTAAACCGGCCTTTACCTTGTTAGGACGCAGCCAGTATATCGCGAAAGGTAAGTTTCTAGTGCCACATAGCATCCCAGAATAAAATAATAAAGTACCTAAGCTTCATTGTTGACCAACGCGTGTCAAGAGCGACGTTCGTTTTCATTCTAGATCTCTAGGACTAGCTGGGTATTTCTCTGGACGCACAATTTTCAACGCCCCGGACTTAAAGCGTTCATATAATGCTGAATAAATAAATTAAATAATCTATAAAAAATGCAGTGGATTAACCACGATTGCAATTTCAATGCCATTTTGTATTGTATGGTGGGCTTTAGGAGGCTAAACACAATACACACATTCCATGTGTAAACGAAATATATATTATAATAAAATAAAATAAAAACCGACCAAGAGCGTGTCGGGCCACGCTCAGTGTAGGGGTTCCGTATTGTATTTTTTTTTCAAAAACTATTCATCCTATTAAGTTCAAAATAATTTTCCTAGAAAGTTTTTATAAAGTTCTACTTTTGAGATTTTTTCATATTTTTAAAACTTATGGTACAAAAGTTAGAGGGGGGGGACACTTTTTTTTACTTCTGGAGCGATTATCTCCGAGAATATTAACATTATCAAAAAATTATTTTAGCAAACCCCTAATCATTTTTAAATACCTATCCAACAATATATCACAACGTTAGGGTTACAATGAAAAAAAAAAAAACTCCCCTCGTTACGTATGGGGGAGGTACTCTAATAAAATAAAATAAATCACTTTTTATTTTATCACTTTGTCGGCGTGATTGATATACAGTATATTAGTACCAAATTTCAGCTTTCTAGTGCTAACGGTTACTGAGATTATCCGCGGAAGGACGGAGAGACAAAGCGAAACTATAAGGGTTCCTAGTCGTCTACGGAACCCCAAAAAAGCGGCCAAGTGCGTGTCGGACTACGCACAACGAGGGTTCCGTGCTTATTAAAAAGGTCGTATCGTTACTGAAATCTTATGGCACTTACGTCCTTTTTTTAAGGAAGACAGTTTCATTAGATCTTGTTCAAAACAATTTTCGCTGAAAGAATTTAATAAGCCCTATGAGCATGATTTTTGTCACATTTTTAAAATACACGGTTCAAAAATTAGAGGGGGGGGGGGGGGGGTGGGGACACAATTTTAGTGACTTTCGAGGCGAATATCTTCGACTCTATTCACTTAATCAAAAAAAATGCTGAGAAACCTTATATTTATTTTGAAAGGCCTATCGATTGATGTGCCACACGTGGGCTTGCAATGAAAAA
Source organism: Epinotia ramella (assembly GCA_947578815.1). NCBI lineage: Eukaryota > Metazoa > Arthropoda > Insecta > Lepidoptera > Tortricidae > Epinotia > Epinotia ramella. The sequence continues at coordinate 9,856,665 of OX388201.1, forward strand.
AAAATGTTTTACTTTCAGTTTTATGTATGGAGTACACCCCTAAAAAATTTTTTTTTAGTAATTGAATTACAAAACTATGTAGCGGTTAACAAAATACACCTATCCTCAAAATTTTATTCAAATAAACCGTATAGTTTTCGAGTAAAATGCCTGTGACATACGGACGGACAGACAGACAGACAGACAGACATGACGAGTCTATAAGGGTTCCGTTTTTTGCCATTTGGCTACGGAACCCTAAAAAGCAACTTATTTACTGCTTTATTCGTAAAAAATGTAAAGGCCTATATGATATATAAAATGTGTCTTTGGTTCCATATGAATACGGACATTAGTAATTAACTAAGTATTTATTGTACGTACCTATAATAATATAATTTTAGTAAAAATAGAACCACTGTAAAATCTATATTACATATAATTAGCTTAAGAGTGAATACAGCGGCAGTTAAACCTTTATGGCTTTGTCCGCTGTCCATTTTTAGGGTTCCGTAGTCAACAAGGAACCCTTATAGTTTCGCCATGTCCGTCCGTCTGTCTGTCCGTCTTCGGCTTAGCTCAGTAACCATAACTCCTAGAAAACTGTTATTCGGCATGAATATATATATATATATATATCAAATACCCCGACATGTCGGTACAATAAAATTTTGAAATTTTTTTTAGGATACCTCCCCTACCTACACCTAAAGCGGGGATGTAATTTTTTTTTCTCGTTAAACCCATGGTGGGGGGTATTGTTGGATAGCTCATTTAAAAATATTATGGGTTTCCTAAAACCACTTTTTAAATCAGTAATTCGTTTGCGAGATATTGGGCTTTCAAGTCCTAATTTTTGTTCGAGTCATGTGTCGTCGTCCCCCCTGCCGATGCCGGCTAAATGGCTACTACTGGGGATGTGAAAAAATTCGTAGTAGTAGTACATATAATGAATTTAAAAGGAAAACTATCACGGACAAGAAGGCATAAGTAGTTACCGAGTAATAATCGACGAACTTAATGTGTACAGTCAGCATCACATAGTTAGTAGCAGCCAAAGAAGCCAAGTAGTAGTATCGTAACACTTCCTTACTCCTATAGTAATAAAGACGTGTTCCGATATATTTGGCTACTTTGGCTGCTACTAACTATATGATGCTGACTGTACTTGGAAAGGCCAATTGTACAAATTCGGCCGACGCAACCGCACCGCACGTCGATGTAACTAAGACAAGCAACTACGGAACCCTACACTGCGCGTGGCCCGACACGCACTTGGCCGGTTTTTATTTTCTTTTGTATTGTTCTGTTGGTAAATAAATAAAAAATAAAAAAACCTACGTTATTCTCTAACTGGAGGATATATTATGTTTATGCTATGTCGTATAGAACCAATTAAAAAAAATCACAAACCGTTAAACTGACTTCCATGTCGTGTCTCGAATCCAGAATTCAAGCAATTGAAGCAAATTACTCAAAAATATTAAATATTAAAAACTGATAAAACTTATCAGTTATCATTATCAACATGTATATAGTTAAAGAACTATGTGTTTTTTTCCTTGTCTCCGACTCACGTCTGAGAACCGTCACCGTTTAAAACCACGCTCTAACTCGCCAATGAATCTTAGCAGGCGGTGCATCTGTTCTGTCACGCATAGCGTCACCAGGAAATACACACAGTGTCTGCAGGAAATAATCGCCTTTAGGTTTTTGGAGCGAGATGAGTAAGTCCGCCAATATTTCGATTTGGTCCAGGCTGATTTCTGAATCTTGTGGCAAATATATTGCCATAATTGTATGGCCATTGTCTGTATAAATATAAAACCAGTGTATTCAGGTGGCTTATTTAAAGTAGGTACCCTTAAACTTGTTTGGGAAAGTATACAAGTTTTAGAGTTATACTTAAATATGTAATATTTTCTGATTACCGTGTATCTGACTTCCAAGTGTTTCCGTGGATTTTTTTGCATGGAAGTCCGAAAACATGCATGGAAGTCAGAAAACATGCATGGAGTCAGAAAAATGTGCATGGAAGTCATGATTCATCAGAGAAATGTATGAGTGTTGTAATTTCTACGAAAGAAAGAAAGAAAGATACACTTATTCACAAACCACAATTGTTTAGGTCAAATCTTTCAATTGAATTATTTTAATATTATTTTAAACCAGTTATCCCCAACCTATTAAGCTTTTTTCTGATTTCCGTGTCCCCTGTCTTCTATGGTTCATATATTTTTGCATCTGCTGGATTGTCTCTGGAAGATTGGATGTTTGTTACCCCGGGTTATCACGGGACCACGCAGACGAAGTCGCGGGCGGAAGCTAGTTTGCATATATTTGAAGCTTTTTTATCAATTTATTGATGAACTATCCAATTAAAGTCGGCCACGGAAGTCAGGCAAACAAGTCTGTCTCGGAGAATTGCCCAGAAGTGAAGCAAACATTGTTAAGAGAAGTGAAGCAAACATTGTCAGATTTTTCACAGAACACACAAGACGACACTCTTTTTACACGACTGCGAACGAACGAAAAGAAGTGTAATGTTTTAGATAAATAAGCTCAAGTAGTTTTCTTCAAGAATTCCTTTGTCTTCGAGCAAAACGTTGTTTTCCTACGGCTCACTTCTTGGTTGAGTATCTAAAAAACGGTCACGTCACCTGCACGTCTATCATGAGACGGCCGCGACATACTCTCGATTTTTCTCGCACTACCTCTTGTTCTAAATGTTCTAATAAGAGAGAGACGGATAGTGCAAGAAAAATCGAGAGTATGTCGCGGCCGTCTCATGATAGACGTGCAGTGTTCCTCTAAAATTTTACTCCAATAGGGAGTATTTCTGCAATGTTCTGCCGCCAGAGTGCAGCACTAGCACATACCGTAAACAGTTTTTAAATGTCCGTAGGATGCCATGATAACTCAATACAGCTTTTTTACTACATGAATAATAATAAAATTATACGAGTATGTTAAATTATGATAATTTTAAATTATCATAATTTAACATATTTTCACGAATTATTTGATACTAATAAATATGACATATGACATGATGTGCCACGGTGCTTTGTTTACGGTATGTGCTAGTGTCGCCCCCCCCTACCCTACGCAGAGTTTTGAGTAATATTCCCTATTGGTTGTAAGTTGTAACGTAGCTGTAACTAGCTTTTCTCAAACACGCAATGAAATATTGACGTTGTGTTCTTCATAATGGGCTTCGGCAAGTCACGTTTTAGGCGCAGCGAGACGAGAGATCCGTAATGGCATTTCATACAAAATTGGAGCCATAGGCCGGCAAGATGGTCTTTTTTAATTTCCATTCCACAATTTGTGGCACAGAATCACGGCGTTCGGCCATGAAATTTAAAGTTTGATTTCTTGGAGTTTTTATATTTATTTCATTGCATGTTTTCATACCAAAAGCACTATTCATACCTCGGCGTGAAAAGGGTGGCGAGCCTCATAACTATCCGGCCTCGCTACGCTCGACCGTCTATATGTACTCGGCCGGCAACCCCTTACTTCCCGGTCTCTGTAGTAATGTATTAAATGGGGAGACATAGTAAATGTATTATTATGTTTCCCTGGCGATAGTGTCAAGGTAAGTACCAATTACTTGAAAAAAAAATCTAGTCTTCTTTCGTTGAAATAATGCTTGAAGATAATCACGAAAGCTTCAGTAATTTCCTGGCATTCGGAAATGTCAGCGACTAAACTATTAGCCGCAAACACCCGCAAAGAAACTTCTGAGAATCTCTGCGTATATTGGTACTTACATTCCAAGCCTATCCTGTTGGTGAGCTGATCGAAGCCGTTGACGGTGCCGTCGGCGTGCCTGCAGGTCTGCAGGAGCTCGAGGAAGTCGTCGCAGATGCGGTTCAGCTCGGGCAGAAACCCCTGCATCGTGTGTGGGCTCGTCAACTCCGAGGTCAGGTGCCGCCGCAGGTGGTACCATTTCTCGCCTTGCCTGCAACCCGGTATAGATGTCTTTGTTACTACGTTTTTTTATGGTTGTGCTGAGAAGCTACCGCGAAACGAAAACGGACTTCGTTCGTGTATCTCCCTCTCTGTCGCTCGAACCAGTCTTGCGCAACTCAGTACAAAAAAACTTTTGCATGGAGTTTGCTGAAAAATTAATGGCGGAGCTGTCATTTGCGTGTCGTTTCCGTTACAAGTACCAACTCTGTGGTTTATACTTTATACCGCCATATTGCTTCCTGTGTATATATTGTATTGTATTGTGTCTGTCTAATTTTGTGATATGTGTTACAAATAGTGTTCATGAAGTATTGTTTGTGAAAATATAAAAAAATGCCACCGAAAAGACGGTTTATAAGATGTGAAGTGTGTGGACTTAAAGCAAGCCGCGAAAAATGCGCTAAGAGGCAATTTCCATTGGATGAAGACCGGTAAGTAGAAAACTAGTCATTTATTGATCTTAATATCAGTACAATTGGCTACAAACAAAATTATGCTGGTTAATTAACATTATTATTGAGTACTAGTGATGTATTATATCTATCGATAAATTGAGGTTTCCCTGAAGTATTTTTTTTTTGTGTTTCCAATAATTGTGAGACCTAAAAATATCACCTAATAATTACAGAATAATAATCCTTTTATTTATCTACTCATAAGGACTCTTGACCGTGATTCAAATTGATTTGTTATTTTAATTACTTCATGAAATATAACATTTTTTTTAGATGCAGGCAGTGGAGGCTGTGGGGAACAAAGACCTGATATATGTTCCCATTGAAAGAGTGCACGTTGTAAAATATGTACTTATGTGAAAAGTTTGCTATTTTACTTCGGGTTCATATTTAAAGCCAACGTAGAATTATTTAATTGGTTTAGCATTTACTGAACAAGATTTCGTTGGAATATGGACTGTATTTAAACCTAATGTAAATAATAGGTACAAGTAACATGAAATGCGATTATTAAAACACGCCCGCAATTTTATCGATAAAAGCTGCTTTATCGATATCTATGAAACTGTATTACTTGTTGGGTTGGCACTCTTGAGTCTTGAAATGTTAGTTTGACGTCTGTCAAAGAAAGCAGACGCTTCGCTTGGTCATGTTGGTATTGATTTGCCATGCAAAGTGCAATCAATTTTCGATTACATTCCAGTCCCGTCTCTTAAAACGTAGTGATTATATTCTCTTTGGCTCGAACTAGCAAGTGCGACAGAGACGGAGATGCATCCCTTTGGGTACGTAACCCTAAAAAGACCATCTTGCAGACCTAGGCCTGCAATTTCGTATGAAATGCCATTACGGATCTCTCGTCTCGCTGCGCCCGATACGTGACACTTCAAAGCCCATTATGAAGAACACAACGTCAATAATTTTGGATGCTCTATCTATTTTACTATAGTAATTGTAATGATGTACCGACACATTGTATGTATTAGGCATTTAGCGCTTTCCTTTAGAGCGACTCGACAAATGTAAATCTAATTTCAGACCAATACGTTTAGTCCTATTATAATTTATAAGAGCATATCTAATAATTGACGACCGCTTTAGCCTAGTTGGTAGTGACCCTGACTACGAAGCAAGAGGTCCTGGGTTCGAATCCTGGTAAGGGCATTTATTTGTGTGATGAGCACGAATATTTGTTCCTGAGTCATGGATGTTTTCCATGTATTTAAGTATTTATTTATCTATATAAGTATGTTTATCGTCGTCTAGTACCCATAGTACAAGCTTTGGTTAGTTTGGGACTAGATCGATGGTCGATTTGTGTAAGATTGTCCCCTAATATGAAAAAAAAAATTAATAGCCGAATGAGGAAAATGACGAAGGCACAATCAGTATTTTAGGTGTCGAATATTGTGAACTTTTTGCTCTCTAAAACAAGTTCTGGGTAGGTATTTATTTACTTATAACCACCTGTAACTATTCAAATAGAGTCTTATTAATCTTATTATTGTCATCTACCTACAAACTAAATGACTTTATAGTTTGCAGCTTGCAAGACAACGTCTTTGTGATCTATCCATCGGAACTAATTAAAACACGTTCGAGCTCATTTCTAGTTTGCAACTTTGTAACTGAATGCTTTCGGAACACTTACACGCTTCAGAAAAAGCTGAAATCTTTCCACTGAGTAGAGGTACCTACTTTCGCAAGTGGAACAGAACTAAGTAGGTATATTTGAATCGTAATACGGAAATTATTTTTTAGATGACAACAGGAAATAATATCTAGATACCTTTCTAGGTATGTTAGTAAAAACTAGACAAGCCAAACGTTACCACGCTATTCTCGACTAGCAAGTATATTTATTTAATTTTTGATATTTTTTTAATAGCCCAAAACTATACTGCTCATATTAAATTTGACAAAGGTTGCATTTTAATATACGGACAGAGTTCTGATGCGTAATCCTAGCAATGCACTGTCATAAGCATCGACACACTTTGATATATTATTTCTCTGTAACTAGGTACCATACGTTAAAGGATAAAGGACTAAAATCTTTACGGTCGTTACGTGAAAATTATATAAATATATACAGTCAAGTGTAAAAATATGGGTACAACTTACTCATAAATATGTCCCGTAGCTCTTATGTCAGCGAATTAAAGTTTTGGTACATATTTGGGTGAGGACTAAATTCTTGGCCAGTAGCGTGATTAATTGGCAGTAGTTAAAAAAGTTCCGCTGTAACACGAAAATTAACCATAGATTTGTATGGCTAATTTTCGTGTCACAACGGAACTTTTTAACTACTACCAATTAACTAGGCTAACTACTGGCCAAGAATTTGGTCCTCACCCATTTATGAGAAGATGAAATCGACACACATTTTTGCACTTTACTGTACCTACCTTTTACATGAAAGAAAAAGTGTACCTAATTGAAACATGTAAAACTTTTCTTAAGTACTTAATAAAATCACGTGCGTTGGGCTGACGAAGAAGATAAAAATAAAAAATAAACGGAAAAGTAATATTTCATTGTTGATTATTGGACATAAGTAAACTAATTGATCAGTGGCTACTTAATGAAGTTCAGAATCCAACCTCTTTCATGCTGGTGTTTAAGTCTAAGTAATAGCTGAAAATAAAAACTGTTAAATATAATTTTCACTTAACGATCGACGTACTTGTGGTTTTCTCTAGAGAAATATATTAGCCTTAGCTATGTATGTATACATATTTATGATTTTTAAAACATTTTAATTTGACCAACAGTTCACCGTATTAAATCCACCAATCTTACCACCGTAAATATTATATCGACTAATCAGTATACAGCTGTAGTTGTTAAAAGTATACAATGTTAAAATTCATAATCTTTTAAAAAATAAACGCCTCTGACTGACCGCCTATAGCCGCGTCCAAACGTTCAAGCGTGGTTGACTGCATACATGGCATAAGCTATGAGATTGAGCTGGATAGACTGCTGTCTATCTCGATTTATCTCATGCCCCGTATGCCGTCCGCCGCGCCCGGCCCTTTGGACGCGCCTATACTGGGTGATTTCGGGGTCATGACCCAGAATTACCAAAAGCGAATAAGATATTGAACAACTTTTCCCATGGGACCAACCACGAAATCGCAAAAAAAAACAGGCAATTAAGAGTTAACTGTGAGTTAATCTCACAGTTAACTTCTAATTAGTTGGGTTTTGTTTTTGCGATTTCGTCATTCCGGATCATGACCCCGAGATCACGCAGTATACGGTCAGATTAGTACGAGTATATGTCAAAGCAGCATATTATCAAAGTAGTTTATTAAAAAAATCATGCCGCCATATTGAACAATCTTTACGCCGTGGAATTGCGTGGAACCGGGATAAAAACTATCCTATATTTTAATCCAGACTATAAAGTTGAGCCGTTTAAGCTTGATTGAGTGACAAACATCCAAATTCCACTTTTATAATAGGCATAAGTTTAACGGACCACCAGATATAGTAAAATATAACGCCAAAAAAATACTTTTTACAGCCAAAAATAGTAAATGATCACCAAAATTGTATCTCTATTTTAATGTGAAATAGTAACCCAAATTATAACATCTTACTATCCTATTAAAGAAAATGCTATCCTAATGAATCATTCCTAATCCAAAAATAGTTAAATGAACACCAAAATTTTATCTCCTATTAATGTGAAATAATAACCCAAATTATAACATCTTACTATTAAAGAAAATACTTTCGTTTCTGGGACTCAGTCTCCCGCCCTCCGCCCGGGCTCCCGCCAGAAACTCGCTTCTGTCTTTGCGGGCTTTTATATACACTCTAAGGGTAGGGCAGACGAGACCACGTGTAAGTGGGGTGCGCTGATTTGGGTTTTGGTAGCTATTTTTACCTTTCGATCGCTATAAAGAAGGAATCATTTAAGTTACTAGAAAATGTTTACGAACCTGAAATTCAATTTCCCTTAATTAATTAACCACTACCAAAAAAACAGAAGCGTTTGTTCAATCAAATGTCCATCAGGTTAAAAAAACACTTGCAAATTTGGCATCATTATACTTTATTTGGTAACATGCATACACTTTATGGCAATCAAAGTGGGTTATTTAGGTAGAAATATTGTATTAATTTGCTCGCTAAGATTTGGTGATCATTTACTAAATTTGGTCTTCGAATACAATTTAATGTGCAGTCGTTACTAAAACAGCTAGTGCTATTGTAATGGTAGAATTATTATTTTTGGTGTTCAGTATATTTTTTTAGTAAAAGAGCTTAGGGTATCAAAGCATTTTTTGGTGGTCATTATATTTGATGCCTTTATAATATTAGTAGAATTATTATTGGTTAACGATATAAAATGGATGGATAATCTTTGTTTTTACTTTTTTCTCGCAGTCGAAGTGAAAAGTAGAGCGTAATATAACTCTGTTCTAAATACCGCCACGAACAATTTTCCCTCACTTCGTTCGCGAAAATAACCATCTCGTGGCAATATGGCTTATTTTAGATCCTCGTCATACAATCTAAATACTATTATTATGTCAATGATTCGAGGCTGAAGTTGACATTGAAGTGATAACAATTTTTTGTGTTTTTTGGCCGTAACAATACAAAGTGCAAACCTCGAACCTCCCGGACAACGTGATATTTCAGGCTTATGATAATAGTTTGTTAATATTTAACTAAATAGTACACTATTGACGAATCAAGGGAAGTAGGCAGTTGCTGGCTAAATATTAAACTTAAAATAATACGACGCCAGCAATAGGGAATATGCATGTGATTTAGAAATAGACAACAAAAATCATGTGTAATCTATATTGCTTAATAAATATACACACATGATTATTTTTACAAATTATCATGTTTCTATTGATAAATTTAATTGTTTAAAAGCACTATTTTTCAAATTCCCTCGCAAATTTCCAAAACGCAACGCGAAGAGAAACGTGACGTCACCATGCACTCGGTGTCTACTGTTAACAGGTCGTTAGTATGATTATTGAAAGTTATTCGCATTGTTTTGCCGCTGTTTATGATAAATAATCAGTGTTTTTTGGTAAATGTTAACTGAAAGCAGTGACTCCTTGTGAAAAAAAACTCGCCACAATGACTGAAAGCGGTTTTGTCAAGGCACAGTCGGATAATCTGCCTAAAATTGATGTGTACATGATGACTAAATACGTACTTCGCAAATATTTGTGACTTTACGTCCGCTGAACTAAGAGGAGTAAAAGCTGCAAGGTAAATAAGTTAAAGATATTCAATAAATTTTCATATTCCTTGTTTTTATACTCGTGAGATTGGTCAATTAAGTAATTACTAATTATAACCTATTTTGGAGATTCAAATAGTTAGACTTTTAAACTACTTCAAATAAGTGTCTTTGTTAAATAAGTGGAATAAAAAACTAGTACATATTTATCCATACTATCCATACTATATAATATTATAAATGCGAAAGTGTGTCTGTCTGTCTGTCTGTTACCTCTTCACGCTTAAAGAACCGATTTGGATGAAATTTGGTATAGAGATAGTCTGAGTCCTGGGGAAGAACTTAGGATAGTTTTTATCCCAGAAATCATCCCCCAAGGGGTTGACGTCTCCACGTCAGACGACGATCAGAGTGTACTGACTTGAAAATTGTATTAACTACCCACATTTTCCATTGAAATTTTAAAACTTGCAACAACAACCCTTTTCAAAAGTGATTAATATCAACATTTAAAAATGTCGGTTCTTGTTTAAAAATTCGTTGTTTTTTGTTGTGACTAGGTTTCCCAAAGTATTATACCATTTTGGAATCTTGGTTAGTTGCGTCAACTTTTGAAAATAATTGCCATAGTGGTGTCAATACTATTTTTTTACACCATGATGATTGAAATTGGACTGTAAGAAAAAATCTTTCAAAATTGTAGGGACAAAATGAATTTTGATTATTTTTTGTGTAAAAACTACATGTATTTTGGTATTTTTAAGAACTGTGTTAGATAGCAGGGCAACTTAAGTTTCCAAAAACAAAAAAAAAACAGTAATATTTGAATATGGACATGGTCGTTAAAAATACCATTAGGGATGTCGATTTTCGATGAATTTCATTTTTTTTCTGTAATTTCTAAAACAATTGAGATATATTTTTTTCCTTATTTTTTCTCGACTAATCATAATCAGCTCCATCCTCTGGTGCCGGCTTATCGTTGAGTTTTGGGACTCGTTGTATAATACAATTTTGAGGTTAGGTTATTGTTTATATTGTTCGCGAGTCCTAATAAAAACATTTTTAGGTACATACATATTTAATACTCACGTCGAAATGACCGGGTCTTCACAACAATATAAACTACTCAAGCACGATACATTATCTCTCCTCATCGCCTTACACCACTTTATCCTTTTATTTGCACCTTTGGGCATATGAAAATATTTACAGTTTTAATGTTATTTTCACACATAGGGACAATACAATATTTATAATAAGCTTTTGTTAGCTCTTCCATTACAATAACTTGATCGTATAAGCTTTAATCACTCACATTTATTAAAAGTGTGAATCAAACACTTTGTTGTTAATTTGTTCTTGGTGCACGGTGACGTCACAAATGAGCGCGCCAAAACGGTGGCGTTTTGATCGTCCGAAAATGATAGCAGTTTAAATTTTTTTTTTAGCTTATTTAATAATATTGTGAGTGTTGTATTTTTTTCCGGTTATATAATTACTTATACAGGGTGTTTTTCTGAATTTCCTTGAACTTCGGCATATTGCAGAGTCCATTCACCGAAACAAAGTAGCATAATTAGTTTTTCAAAAAAAGTTTTTTTTTCGATTTTCATACAAAATAATTAAATTTAGCATTAACGGTTATTGTACAAGGGTCTTAAGAGTTAAAGAAAAGTTAGTGTCAAATGTGATAATGTTCAAATTACATCACATGACATGCACGTCAAAAAACCGTTTACACTGGTTAACGTTGCATAACTGATTAAATTAAAATGTTGAATATCTTGCTAACAGTAAGAGTTAAGATACTGGTGTCTTGGAGAAATTACCTTTATTTGACCTAAGCTATGCCCCCTTTCAATTAACGGAAATTGGCGGGAACACGTTGTAGAATAGATAAAAAAAAAAAAGATCATTAATATTCCCTATTGCCCTTTTGGCTAAGACAAATATAGTGCTTTTCACAAAACAAAAACATAGCAAGAACCCAAAAATTTACTTTCTGAAAATGATGAGATTGATGAGGCATCCTTTTCTTCTCGCCTCTTCATCAAATTGCCGTTGGTAAAGACTGTACCGTTAAGTATAAAGACAACTTTACTTAGCCGTTTTTTTTTGGTATTACATTTGATTTAAAAATTACACATGTGTTTAATTAATGCTTTAACAAGGTACACATTTCGTCCTGGGAGCTCGACATAAAGCATTATGGTTTAGACAAAATTTACCCAATTCTCCCGAGTAACATTAACCATGTCGGACAAATACTACAAGAAAATTTACGATGGGCGAACAAAACGATATTACACCAAAAAAAAAATCGTACCATGCGAGCCGCAATTACACATGATTCGTAAAGCGAAACATCTGGGCATAGTGTAATCATATATTTTAGTTATAAAAAAAGGTTTGAATCTGTGCATGGTGGCCTTTTAGACAATATGGTATGTTACTTACGACAACTCAGACTTTGGCATCTCGTGATGGTTCATCGCCATGAATCTCCGTTAGGCTTTGGTTTTTAGCTGATTCTTTTAGCCGTCTCTCTCATTTCGCTTGCATCAGAAATTGAAGGGAATCCGAAACGTACGTGAAAAATCGTATATTTATGTAAAAATAAAAATTCATCACATTTATTTCGCAGCTGCTCAATTGAGCAATCATGAAGACATCACTTAGATAACATGTTTAGGCAGCCTATTAACCTTTTGTTTCTTTAAATCGTACCAAGGAGTGAGTGAAATAGTCTCAAAAAATTAAGTTCGATAGGCTTGTCCGAAATGAATTTGCTAGACGATATTGAAAGCATCATAAAGTCCCTAAAAAAAAAAGAAAAAAAAAACCTTATATCAGATATGGCTTAAAAATACCCTCAGATCAAACCCCTAGAACATAGTAATACAAAATAACAAACATATAAACAGTTAGACCTGTCTTTATACTTAACGATACAGTATTTACTTACGCCTTTAGATATTTGGCTTTGCAGGGAACAAATTAACAATAACTTGCAGCTTCTTTTAAATCCGGAATCATTTTCACTTAAATTTTCAATATTTTCCGAAAAAACAACTAGTATATGTATGTAAAACCAGAATAACTTTTGCATTGCCGCCTTTTTAGCGGTTCCGTAGTCAACAAGGAACCCTTATAGTTTCACCATGTCCGTCTGTCCGTCCGTCTGTCCGTCGGTCCGTCCGTCCGTCTTCGGCTTAGCTCAGTAACCATTACTACTAGAAAACTATGATTCGGCATGGGTATATAAATCAATCACGCCGACATAACAGTACAATAAAATCTTGAAAAAAAATTATTAGGGTACCTCCCCTACAACTAAAGCGGGGATGTAATTTTTTTTCTCGTTAAACCCATGGTGTGGGGTATCGTTGGATAGCTCGTTCAAAAATATTATGGGTTTTCTATTTCAAATCAGTGAGTCGTTTGCGAGATATTGGGCTTTAAAGCCCTAATTTTTGTTCGAGTCATGTCCCCCCCCCCTGCCGGCTAAATGGCTACTACTGAGGATGTGAAAAAAATCGTGGTAGTAGTAAATATTATGAATTTAAAAGGAAAACTATCACGGATAAGTAGGCATAAGAAGTTACCGAGTAATAGTCGACCAACTTAATGTGTACTTGGAAAGGCCAATTTTCGTACAAATTCGGCCGACGCAACCGCAGCGCACGTCGATGTAACTAAGACAGACAGGCAACTACGGAACCCTACACTGTGCGTGGCCCGACACGCACTTGGCCGTTTTATTTTATTTTATAATAAGTTGGAAGTGTATTTTTCTTTTTTTTTAGGACCTATGCCTTCTTTTGTATGGCCGTTTTAACGTTTTAAAAAGGTTGTAACTCGACAAATAATGGAATTTGTATGCAACATTGTTGTCGAGGAAAATCGAGCCGGCAAGGTTGTTAATTATTACATTTTTGAGTAACCAGTATGAGTGCATAGTTTAGCACTTCACGTCCTGATTTTTAACCAATAAGTCAACTTTGTCAAACATTTCTGAGAAAATTGGCCGTCTCTCCAGAACTTTTGTAGAGTAGGCCTATAAAATATGAGGGAATGCAAAACGAAACTAGTTTTCAAACACCATTTTTTTATAACGTTGTTCGTATTAGAGCCATTCGAAGAGGTGCTTATGGTTTACGAAATGTCCGCGTACTAGATTAAGCATTTTTTTTACCACAACCGCTTTTCTGTATTCAGTATTTACCACTGTTCTTAGTCGACCTATAGAAGTTAAAGCTAGATTTGACACCGAGGTGCTAGCAAGATATTGTCGTTAGGCTAGATTAGATTAAATAACATTGAAGGTATCTAAAGAAACATCAATAAAATGAAGCTTACCCAGGCAAGATTTGGAAGTAGCCCTGAGCACTTGCTAGTTCAAGCGACAGACAGGGAGATACACGAACGAAGTTCGTTTACGGTTCGCGGTAGCCCCCCCCCCCCCCCTCTGGTTTTGAAAAAAAATCGCTTAGAGATCTCTCTCTCTCTCTCTATCAATCTCGATCATTGCAGACTTCAAAAACTTAAACAGACTTTTAGTAAATAATATACCATTTTAATTCCATTATGATTTCAAAAGTTCAGTGTTAACGTCACAAAAGAAGATTTTCGGGAAACTTAGTCATAGAAGAAGTAATCATTTCGGTGTGGCCCACGTATACACTTGCGTATACTTATTTAAATGTTCGCTATTAACAGGTCCAAAGTCCCGTGGCCTTCACCCGTTGCGGAAATGGTAAAGCGAATTTGACAATAAAAAACAACCATTAAGTTTTACGTATCAAAATGTTTCGCAATAAAAGCCGATTCATTATGACTTTTATGATCTAACACGACGAGTGATTCTTTAGGAAATAGATACAATTATGGATATAGAAGCCAAACTTTATTAAGCTTAGAACTCTACCCCGCTGTAGGCAAGAAGTTATATAAAAAGGCATCGTTGAATTTTAACTTCGATCTTTTATAGGCCTGATGGTATATAGGTAGTAGGTACCTTGTTATTTAGCATTTTACGTTTACGATTATTGCATGGTTCTTACCGAATCTCAAATGTTAACTTGTCACATTACTAGCAAAAAAACTACTACTACTATTAGCAAAAAACAAAGGGGTTAAAGTTTTCTACACATCGATGTTCAATATTGGCCGGATGGCATCAATCCCGCGAGTGATACCTAACTAAACGCGCCCGGCGAACAATTCGTACAAAAACAAAACAAAAAAAAATAGTTAGAGGCGTAGTTGCGATACGCCGGATGAGAGGGAGAATTCGATTAAATAGATATAAATAGCTACGTTAGTAAGCGGTCTACACGTGTATCATTCATTATTAGTATTATTAGACAACTTGGTATTGCATAATGATATATTACCGATTACCGAGCAATTATTTCCTTTACTGAATCTCTAATACCTGGAGTAAGGCCGTCAAAATTAAGGTTTTTTTAAGCGATATCTGCTTTTGTGTTACATTTTGCATTGCGTGTAACACAAATGTTGTGTACTGGATAAGTGGATAACACAAAAGTACCAAACGCCAAACAAAACGTAACACAAAAGCAGACTTTCGTTAAAAAAAAACATTAATTTGGACGGCCTTACCCACCTACGACGCTTAGACAGCATTGCCTATTTTACCCGTTATCCCTTAAAAATATTACTTAAGTACCGGGTTCTCGCAAAATATCTAATGCTATGATAAAGGCGCGAACCGAACATATACTCATAGGTCCTGTAATTGTAACGTGGGTTGATGGATATCAGGTATGGGTACTAAGTACCTATGTTATTTATAACACGTAACGAATAACATAGTGGTGGGTCAATCAAGCTGCCTCGTGGCACCCAAATCCTGTCAAGCTGATCTAATTTGAAAGACATTCAGATGTAAATTGTAATGATTCCAAGGAATATAATGCACTAGCGACCCGCCCCGGCTTCGCACGGGTACCATACACATAAACCTTCCTTTTGAATCACTCTATCTATTACAAAAACCGCATCTAAATCCGTTGCGTAGTTTTAAAGATCTAAGCATACATAGGGACAGACAGCGGGAAGCGACTTTGTTTTATACTATTTATCTATTTAGTGATAGTAAGCATAAAATAGTGGTGAGGTGAGACCACGCTTTACCCACATCAGTGAAACATCGTCGATTACAAAATGTACATGACTGCAACATAATGAGTAAAAAATGGCTGGATGACAAATCTTTCTATAATATTAGTGAGTATTTGTAATATATGTTTGTAATTATAATAATTTGTATAATTTGTATCATTGCAGAAGTTGACATTTTGTAATTTGTAATTTATAAATATTACCTAATTAGAAAAATCTAATTAATTTGACATAGGTATTAACTATGTATTATCAGGGCCTGTTTCACAATCGCCGGATAGTTATCTGCCAGTTAAAATTATTGCTATCCTTTTCTCCCTTTATATAAAATATTCAGAGCAATGACGCGTAATTCAATGTCGGAGAGGCAACCGGATGGCTCGCGGTAATTGAGCTGCCGAAGTGATGTGGAACCGCCCTGTGCAACCCGAAATGAGCCAACTGTGACTGGTTCGGAAATAGGATACAACCGCTTGAATTTTTTTTCTTAAAAGTTAACTAAATGTGCATGCAGACAATAATGGGGACCGATCAACTTTCAACTGGGTACCACTAGGGTGCCAAATCTTGTCGGAAGCAGTTATCAATGTTTTAAAACAACTCGAAGATATCAATGCCACCTAAATGGCATCAGCGGGAATTCCTAAAGTCCTCACAGGTAAAAAAAAGTACGACTTACTCATTAACCAGTCCAGTGGAAGCGTATCTGTCAGGGCGGCTCCTGCGGTAGACCTGCACGATCTCCGTGGGCGGGCGGTAGGGGCGGCGCGCGGGGGTCCGCAGCACGGCCTCCAGCGCGGCTCGCTCGGCGATGGACACCAGCGCGGCCCCGCCCGGCGTCGTCTCCACGAACACCGGCCCGTAGCGCCTGAACATGTCTGCGTGCAAATATCTCTCACTGTGACAGCGAGGGGGCCTTGGCGATACTTAATTAACATCGTAATTCATGAACTATGATAGCCTAGGTCTAATCAACTAATTTATTATTTAATTTTTAACCAACTTAGCTGTCGTTTAAAAGAGAACAGATTTGACGTTTATCGCCAAACTTGTCATAAGCTGTCTACTATTGACCGCCACTGAAGGCCGCGCCAGTGTGGTGCAGGCATAACTGACGACGTGGTGACGTCTGACAGAAAAAAACCAAACCACATATGCGTGTTTTATCAAAGCTTTTAAACTAGTTGGACAATTATATGACGTAATTAAAAATGGGATAAAAAAACTGAATAACTTCAATTATGCTAACTAACAATGTTTTTTTGTGGCATGATTTTATGGTCATATTTTTTCTCCTACACAATTTTCAGATTCCAATTTGTTTTACTAAATTAATGATATCTTCATAATATTCTCTATAAAACATAAAATATATTTTGATTTTAAGATGTTTGTCCTATTTAACAAATGAAAAGCTTCTAACTTAAAACATGAAAAAACTGTTATTACCTACCTACATGATTTAGGCATATTTTTACTAAACTAATTTGTAGTCCCTGATGATACTAGCTAGTAGCTACCTACGGGTAATCCTAATATAATGTATAACAGCAGAACCTTATACCTACTGACTGTAAGCCTTAAGTACTTGTTTTTATCTTAGTATTCTATCTGGGGGCACGGCAGTACCCCGCCAAGTCGAGCAAAACAGCGGCACGGCCGTACCATCCTTTTCTCGAAGCAGTTCAGGCCATTTTCGACCCCCCTATAACTTCGTTGTGGATAAAACTAGAAGCCTGCATTTTAATTAACCAAGCACGCATTGTATAAACACAATATATTTCAAATTTCAATAAATTTGAATCAGTGGTTTAAGATTTATAACTAGTCAAAGTTTCTTAATTTTGTCACTCACTGACTCACCGATCATCAAAAGTCTAAGGCACTTCTAGCAAGCATAGAAGCTTCAAATTTAGAATACAATTATTGTTTAGTGTATAAATCAAGGGAACACTAAAAAAAATGCAATTTAAGTCCAGTTTTCTAGATACACCAACTCCATATAAACATATTATAGGATTACAAATATATATTTGCAGCGAATGGAACAAAAAAAATAAAAATCAAGAATGGGACATGTTGATAACACAATGATATACTTACAAAAAGAAGTGAGATCCCATAAAAAACATTCCATCTAAAAAAGAGGCCAAGTCTCGAAATTCTTCCACCGTAAAAAGTTGTGAGATATTTTATTTCGTAGTACCAAGTATCAGGCATTCTTATTATTCTTTATTTGCTAGCTAAATAAACTTTTGCGACTTGGCAATCACACAATAGTTACTACATAGTTTTAGGTATGCAAAAATCCATAAATGCAGTAAAGTTGTGTGATTGCCAAGTTGCAGAATTTTATTTAGCTAGCAAATAAAGAATAATAAGAATGCCTGAGACTTGGTACTACGAAATATCTCACAACAACTTTTTACGGTGGAAGAGTTTCGAGACTTGGTCTCTTTTTTACATGGAATGTTTTTTATGGGATTTGAATATTCATATTGCTCAAACTTAAAATACGAAGTCACGTCAGTACGTCGTACGATAGCGTCAAATGCCAAGCATACGCAAAACAAAAATCGAAATAAAAGTGGTGATGTCTGTGAGACGTGTAAGTAGCACGTCAGTTAAAGGTTCAAAAGTCTTACTTTGTTTCTTCCTAATTGCGTGCAAAGGCTTTACAGCTGTGGTTACAATAAAACAGTGGACCTGACGGTTTGTTTCTTGGTAAGATTAGTTTAAAATTACAATTGTATGCAGTTGTCTCGTCTCAAGTAAATTACGAACTCACCTTCATAAGCTTCATGTAGTTTATCCATCCTATACCGACTCCAGTAGAGCCAGCGCGTGCCGAGCAGCGGCAACGCCGGCGGGCCCGGCAGGCGCGGCTTGCCCTCAGCGCGCGTGGCCAGCGCTGTCGCCGCCACCACCAACGCGATCACCGCCAGCACCAGCGTCGGGACCCCCGAATAGTCCAGCAGCGGCGGGGACGTGCTCTGGAAAATTGTTCTCTTCAATATGAGCCGATTAGGCGAGCGGTGCAGCCGAGCAGTTCGCGTGCGATGCGACTTTCGTACTGAAGGTCGAGAGTTTAAATCCCAATTCCCAACTCGTATCAATGAGTTTCTCGAAAAATATGAGGGTACTGACACGTTATGTTCGAAAATATAATTTAAATTTACACTAAATTCAAAATCGTTTGTGACGCGCAATGACCCAGAGTGGGGGCTGCAGGGCCTGCAGCCCATGCCCTCTCGTCCATTGGAAGAGGCGCGTGGACCTCGTGGGCCGGATAAAGACCGTAAACAGTTGCCTCTCCCGAGGGTCATGGACATCCCAGGACCAGGATTGCACCATTTACGTATTTGTGGATGTGGAGCTCAACACCAGAACTAACTATATAATGTAATGTTATAATGTTCTGCAATGCGGACTTCGGCAGTAAAATACCGAAATAATATCGTGTTGTCGACTGATCTTCTCATTAACGAGTCAGTGTGAAATAAAAGACTTGCTATTTTGTTTTGTTCGCATATCAAACATTCCAATTAAAAATAAATTAACTGTCGAATCTGAACGGGTTCAGGTCTCGTGTTAAGCATTATTTGCTATCGGCGGCGGTCATCGACCCGCGGCGGACCGCTGTCGCAAGCGTAGCGCTCTTGACATTGGTTTTGCGTAACGTGTTACGTAACGTACTAACGACGCCTACCTACGTGTTTCGTACGAGTATGACCAGGCCACGGAAGCGGCGGTACAACATAGGGCTTTCTCAAAGTAAATAACGGCAAGTACCTAACACCACTGGCTACCTGTGCACAACTTACGAGTGTTATAAACGACAAAGTTCTGAGTAAAGGTGGAGTTTTAACGGTGTCTACCAGCCAAAACCAACAGCATCGGCTCGTTACGGCGGCTTCGTCGACAAATGCAGTTATCTCACTCAAAGCCCAACACATCCTCGGGCGTCTGGTCTGGAGACCAATCTCACCACCACAGCAACATCTTCGTAACACTACATACCTACTTACAGGGTAGGTAAGCAATCAACTAGTCGTGTTATTTGGCTGCAGTTTTCCGCTACCATTTTCCCGCGATTTCCTCCGTCGCCTTTTTACCTATTACTCGCCTTTTACTCGCTTAAAAACATAAAGAGACACATCATTTTACATTTATAGTGATATTAATACTAAGCTAGATAGTCTCATATCCTATGCGGAAGTAGATATCTTACGAGCTACGATTTATAGACTTGCGAATTCGTGAAGATTGGATAAAGGGGCCGATGCACTTTAACATACCGAATACCGTTAGCGGACATTTTTGACACTCGCGCACATTCCACAGTTTACAAGTATGATAACGGGATTGTACTTTATTCTTACTTTACATCCAACCAGGACACAGGTTTATTTTTTAAATCATACCTACCTACGTAACATCACATCGCAATAAAACGAGCATTTGGTTGAATTATTATTCAATTATCTTCAGAATCCAGATCCTTACCAGGCCCTTTCATTAGTAGAGTCAGATCACCTAGGTACTAACAGTATGAACTTTACTCTTGGCTGTAATTACCATTTTTAAGGTTCCGTACCCAAAGGGTAAAAAACGGGACCCTAATATTGCTAAGACTCTGCTGTCCGTGCGTCTGTCCGCCTGTCACCAGGCTGTATCTCATGATCCGTGATAGTTAGACAGTTTACATTTTCACAGATGATGTACAACAACAAATACAAAAAACTGAATAAAATAAATATTTTAGGGGCTCCCATCCAACAAACGTGTTTGTAATTTGTATTTGCCGTTTTTATAGAGAATGGTACGGAACCCTTCGTGTGCGAGTCCGACTCGCACTTGGCCGCTTTTTAATATAAGACTAGCTATCCGCGTACAGCAAAGAACGCAAGCGAATAAAATATATTGATTTAAACTTCCACGATTCGATATTAGGTATTTATTTTTGTGTTGTATGACCAAGGATGTTGTGACACATCGGAAACGTCGGAAAACCTCAGGGATAGATAAATTCGTTAATAATACGCGATAAAGTCCCGTTTATTCAAAATAATAAGGATATATAGTCAGTTCGGGTAAGTGCGCCACAGGGGAAAGTGCGCCTCATTCATCAATCAATCATATAAATCAATATCAGCACTTACCCGGTATAGATTTAAAGTGTAATTGCGTATAGTTTAACAAAACATTAATACCATAACAATAGATATATATACTCAGACAAACGCTACTAAGCTCTCTCCCAGGCACTAGTAACAATAATTCTAACTTACCGCTCGCCAATCTGCAGGCAATTTATTTTCTTAATTGGAATACAGCGATTATTCTCTGGTCCATATATTAGGTAAGTATATTAGGTAGGATGTAGACACGAACCATTTATACATTTACAAGGCTGGGTCTTGAATCAAGACGGACTCATATGTAATGTTATTAGTATAGGTACAATTTCGGTTCAATTAACATACTTGAATAGTTTTGTGAAATTATCACTAGTAGGTATTGATGTTTTTTACTTGGTATTGTAGGAGCAATTTAATGACAAGATAGTTTTCTTCCTTGTAAATTAAGTTTAATACTTAGCAATAATTACAAAACAGATGGTAATAATAAATTTACGAGGCTTTTGTCAGTGAGGCAATGTCTATTTATTTATTTCTTGAAGCTTGTTTTGCCAGCTTGATACGACACAACGACGTACTTTTTCCTTCCCTTCTCTTTCGCTTCCCTTCCACAATGAATTTTAAAGCATCTCTCCCCAATTTCCAACAATAATACCTAGTGTAAGGGCCTATGAAGATTGCGTTTTTTTCACGCGCTGTCGACGCGCGTTCCCGTCACTACCATCCGCTAGGTTGTAGGACTTGTAGGGGACACCGCGTCGACGGCGCGTGAAAAAAACGCATTCCGCATAGACCCTAAGTGAAATACCCTACAACTTTGTTACCTTAGTATGTCTTGTAAAATTGAGCCACGATTCCATTTGTCTCAATTAGCGGAAGGGGACGTCCCTCGGATATCGCTTTTTTATGTATTTGTCAATCTAATTTTGAAAGACAGAGACATGCAACTGGGGATGTCCTTATCCTTATGTCATGCTGGAAACATTTACACAGACATTGATGATTGATTTTACATTTAAGACAAAATCCGCCTAATAATCTACTTCAGCTGTTATCGATATGGGTATGCATTAAAACGATTGAAAACCCATTAGGTAAATAACCACAGCCCAACCATATCAGCCACATTAATGTAGGTATTAGGTAACAATTTATTTCATTAATGTGTGCTGCTCTATGCGGTTAAAAGGAACTATGGTATAGTATGCCATATCACGTTACCACACTGGAAATTTGGAAATTAATTTCTTATATACTTACTTATATACTACTTACTTAATTGTGTTTTTTTTCAAGCATGTGACCGAGACGTCTCATAAACCGGTCAAGTGCGAGTCAGACTCGCACACGAAGGGTACTGTAACACTGGATACAATATTCAAACGTATGTTTGAACTGCCATAATTCAGATGATTCTTTCTTTCATGTATCGCGGCCACCAGTACATTTTTACGGTTCCAGACAAAAAAGGTAAAAAAGGCACCCTTATGGTGCTGCCCGTCTGTCTGTCTGTCACAGCGTTAAATCTACAATACATAATGGGTTGTGCCAATGACACGTTTACTATTCCTTGTTAAGATTTTTCCAGAATGAATGAACGGGGAAATACGGGTATGTGGTACCTAGGAAAGTTTGTACGGAAACCTCGGTGGGCCAGTTAGACTCGCACTTGACCGGTTTCATTTTTATTTAAGATATTGTTGATAAGATATTAGAGAGTATAAACACACCTGTGCAAGATTGCACAACCTTTTAGGTGTTTTTAGCTTTTTATTACCTTTTATTGTCTTTGATTTTTATACTCTTTTTATTGTCATATTTGACGTTATTATACTTCTGTTTCTACCATCCGAACCAGTGCCCTTTTGATTTATCCTAAATATTTGGTCCTTCGAACCGGATATTTAGGATAAATCAAAAGGGCACTGGTACTGTTATTGACAGGCCCTGATCTTTTGCAACCCTTGCTAGGTATTCTGATGCGGTTCCGGGAGGGAAAGGTCGCCTTAAATGCAGATATTCGTGAAATGTTTCCTCAGATTAAAATTAAAGGACAAGACAGAGATGCGCAAAGATTTTTATGGCGCGATTCCCCAAACGAACCGATCAGAACATACCGCATGTCGTCCATGATCTTCGGTGCGGCCTCTAGTCCGTTTACTGCCATTCATATAAAAAATAAAAACGCCTTGGAATGGCAGGCAACTTACCCGGACGCAGCACGAGCAATCATCGCTGATCACTACATGGACGATTGCATAACTAGCTTAGATAGTGTCACCAAAGCCGCCAAGCTGGCATCAGATATATATACGGTTCATTCTCTTGCTGGGTTTGAGATGCGTGCCTGGGTATCCAACAATCCTTTGGCGCTCTCGTTGTTGCCTAAGGATTCACTACTTGAGGCGCCTACTCACAATGATATTGACATAGATTTAGGCCGTCTGGCCACGCCTGTCCGTACGCTTGGTCTCATCTGGCAACCCGCCCCAGATGTGATAGGTTTTAACACGGGGGTAAAAAAAGAGGTCTCGTTGCCAGATAAGCTGACAAAGCGCGAGGTGCTAGTGCACGTGATGCGAATTTATGATCCACTTGGAATCCTTGCCCCAATCGTTGTTCGTGGTCGCATCATGTTTCAAGACGTTTGGCGCAAGGGTGTGGACTGGGACCAAGAGCTCCCTCAAAGTGACTGCACTGCGTGGAAGTTATGGTATCAGGATTTAATATCGGTTTCCACTCTGCGCATTCCTCGGCGCTATAACTTAAGTGATCTTAAGGTAGTAGGTTGCGAACTTCATTTGTTTTCAGATGCGAGTGAGTCTGCTTATTCAGCGGTCGCGTTCTGGCGATTCCTTTACGAGA
Organism: Epinotia ramella; assembly: GCA_947578815.1. Taxonomy (NCBI): domain Eukaryota; kingdom Metazoa; phylum Arthropoda; class Insecta; order Lepidoptera; family Tortricidae; genus Epinotia; species Epinotia ramella. The sequence continues at coordinate 9,880,454 of OX388201.1, forward strand.
ATGGTGACGTCAGGCTCTCTCTCATCTGTAGCAAAGTCAGGGTATCCCCCCTTAAACCTGTCTCGATTCCTCGCTTAGAGCTTCAGGGCGCTCTGATGGCTGCACGTCTTGCGACGTTTATATGCGAAGCCCACCGATTGAAGCCTTCGAGACGCATTTTCTGGTGTGACTCAATGACTGCTCTGGGCTGGCTTCGCAGCGACGCTCGCACGCTTAAGCCTTTCGTGTCGCATCGAGTCGGTGAGATACTGGAGCTTACAAATGCTACCGAGTGGCGTTGGGTCCCGAGCGACTTAAACGTAGCTGACGATGCCACACGTGTGAAGCGCACTGTGCTGTCTCCAGAATCTCGCTGGATTTCAGGACCCAAATTTCTTCTTTCTTCGGTCTGGCCCGTCGAGCCTAAAATTGATATCAGTGGATTAGGCCGTGAAGAATACAAACATCATATTCATCTCATCACCGAAACTGATCTGCCCGCACCAGTCTCTGCAAACCCACACCGTTTTAGTTTGTGGTTGAGAATGGTGCGAGCAACGGCAAAAGCGCATCAATTCATATCATTACTGCGTGCGCGTAGTCTGCAAAGACGAGATCGTAACTTTAACATGCCCCGTCTAAAAGGATATTTGTGTACCTTCCAACCCACTTGCACATCCTCTCCTAGCATCTCTAATGCTTCCAATACATCAGGAAGAATTTCTGCGAGTGATATACGCCTAGCTGAGGTCCACATCCTGCGGCAGAGTCAGCTGGATTCTTTTAAGGAAGACTTCCTGCGCATCAAGAATCGAGAACCGTTGCCTCGAAGCAGCCGTCTGTTTAAACTGTCGCCATTCATTGATGACAGCGATCAGCTTAGGATGTCCAGTCGCATAGTCGCAGCAACAGCCGTCACTGATGAAGTTAAGCGCCCACTCATATTGGACGGCAAACATCCATCTATACGCCTCTTGATAGCCAAATACCACCAGAAGGCTGGTCATGCAAACCACGCACTGGTCTTAAACGAGTTGCACCAGAGATTCTGGATTATAGGCCTAAGAAATGCAGTCCGGTTTGTAGCCCACAACTGCCAGCTGTGCAAACTCCGTCGCTCCAGAACCTTCCAACCACCGATGGGAAACCTGCCAGAAGCTCGCTTGGCTCACCATCAGAGGCCGTTTTCTTTCGTCGGCCTCGACTACTACGGCCCTGTTCACGTCACTGTTGGTCGGCGACAAGAGAAGCGCTACGTGGCTCTTTATACGTGCTTAGTTGTTCGCGCCATACACATAGAAGTAGTCCACAGCCTTTCAACTGACGCAGCAATAATGTGCCTTCGCCGCTTTATCGCTCGCCGTGGGACTCCTGTCGAAATCTGGTCCGACAACGGAACTGCTTTTGTGGGGGCCAGTAGAGAACTGCAAGCGCTCTATAGCGAGTCAGTTGAAGACTATGCTGCTAACGAGTCCATCAAATGGCGTTTTATCCCCCCTGCGGCGCCTTTTATGGGTGGAGCGTGGGAGCGGCTAGTCCGTAGCGTTAAGGACGCACTTAAAGTGACGCTTAGAGACAGAGCTCCTTCTGACGAGGTCTTGACTACCCTTTTGGCGGAAGCTGAGGCATTGGTGAACATGCGACCTCTTACACACGTCTCGCTGGATTCCGACGCCGACGAAGCGCTAACGCCAAAGCATTTTCTTCTTGGGTCATCGTCCGGGCGCCCTATCCCAGCTACCCTTGATGAATCGGACCATCTCAGCCGAAGCAGATGGCGAAGAGCGCTTAGGCTAGCCGATCATTTTTGGAAGCGTTGGGTGCATGAATACCTACCCTACTTATCACCCAGAAAAGGAGGCGGAACTCCCCCTAGTATCGACGAGGGCGATGTCGTGATCATCTGCGACTCCAACCTGCCACAACCTGGCCCAAAGGACGCATCTCACGGCTGTACCCAGGGCGAGATGGTGTAGTTCGAGTGGCAGATGTCGCTACCGCTGCAGGCACCTTTCGACGACCTCTGAAGAAGCTGGCTAAGGTCCCGGTCTCTTAAAAAAGGGGAGAATGTGCAAGATTGCACAACCTTTTAGGTGTTTTTAGCTTTTTATTACCTTTTATTGTCTTTGATTTTTATACTCTTTTTATTGTCATATTTGACGTTATTATACTTCTGTTTCTACCATCCGAACCAGTGCCCTTTTGATTTATCCTAAATAACACCCTTAGTGAAATGATGTCTATAAGTATCTACTCACAAACATACTGTAATGCCCTAAGATTGACCGACAGACCTTACCTTTTGGATACTGATCTTGTAAGAGTATCAACGTAAAATATCAAAAATAAACCTTATCCACAGGAAGTGAGATAGTTGAATATTCGTCCTGCCTCTTGGAAGCCAGTATTTACGGTTAAACTCAGCATATACGGAGTCGGACACTCGACACGTGCGTAAAAGATAAGCAGTAAGTAATCAAACATCTCCGGCGTCTATCTTTGTGCTCCAGTTTCAGTAAACGCTCCCTCAAGGACGCGCGACCCTATCACACGAATTATGCATTCAATTGAATGCACTCCGACCTTGTTTAACACATTTATCAGCGAATGTGTTAAACAAAGCAATAAAGCTTCGAGCTTATTCATATCCAAGGCGTTGTATAAGGTAAATGTCCCACAGTCTGGCAGTGCCCCAATAGATGGCACTTTTTTGTGACAGGTGGGGTGTCAATTAGTGGTATTACGTTAAACATTGGAACGTTTGTCTTATTCGTGTCGTGTTTTATGACTTGTATGCTGTCCCGGGGAAGGACATAGGATAGTTTTTATCTCGGAAATCATAGAAAAAGTGGTATTTTTTTTACGTTTGCTTCATTGATCGAAATTTTACCAATGTAGAAAAAAAAAGAAAAACGGTTTCAAAAAGTGCAACTGCATATGATACCTGACCTAATAGTTGACTTTTTTTTTTTGCTCCCCCCTCATATTCGTAATTTTTCGTAGAAAAATTAAATGTATAGGTATTTAAATTTCTCATTTTCCATGCACGTGCATAACTAACATTTAAAACCATTCCAAATTTCAAATTGCCAGCTTAAGTAGTTTGTGAAATATTTCATTTTGTGACAGACGGACAGACGGACGGAGTCGCACCATAAGGGTTCCTTTTTTACCTTTTTTGGTACGGACCCTAAAATGGAGATACCTACTTGCAAACCACACTTCCAGCAACTAAAAGTTTTAACATTACCAAGCATTTACATCCTTGAAATGAGCAAATTCGCAAGACAAAACATAGATTTCTTTAAAACTTGCTGTACCTGCGACTTCGTTCGCATGGTAATGTGGTGCGAGTTCTAATTTAACGTATCAAGTAAAACGTTGAACAAACCTATTTTAGCTAAAATTCCGTTAAAATTCGTTTGTCTTTATCTGTCACTCTGATATTTAAATTAGTAAGAAAGGGACAAAACTTGTTTTATTTAACAGAGGTATTTTAAGTTTTATGAAAGAAACAACTGTATCGCTTAACAAAAACAAGGGAAAGAAATGCTAGAGATATATGCCACGTAAAATGTGTGAAAGATGATGCTGGAAAGGTGTTGACGGAAGACGAATGTATAAAAGATCGGTGGAAAAGCTACTTTAAAAAACTTATGAATGAAGAGAATGCTTGGAGCAGGGTGCTACAAAACCAACCGGTGAGTATGGGTATTGTGAGAGAAATTAATATACATGAAGTAAGGAAGGCTGTGAAAAGTATGAAGAATGGAAAAGCTGTCGGGCCAGATGGAATACCAGGAGAGGTGTGGAAGTTGTTGAGTGAGGATGGATTTAGGTGGCTGACCTTGTTCTTCAATAAGTTGTTGCAGAAAGAGAGTATCCCCGACGAATGGTGCGATAGTTTACTTGTGCCCATTTTTAAAAACAAGGGGGATGTACAAGAATGTAACAACTATAGAGGAATAAAGCTCATGTCACATAGTATGAAAGTGTGGGAGAAAGTGATAGAGAGACGAATGAGAGATGAGAGTGAAATAAAACAAAACCAATTCGGATTTATACCGGGCAGGAGTACAAAAGACGCCATATTCGCACTTCGACAACTATGCGAGAAATATAGACATGCGCAAAAAAACCTACATATGGTATTTGTTGACCTTGAGAAGGCATACGACCGAATTCCTCGTGAGGTTTTGTGGTGGGCCTTGAAAGAGAAAAGTGTGCCAGGGAAGTATGTAAGGCTGATTCGGTCTATGTATGACAGATGTTGTACACGCATACTTATACCTGATTAAATTGGGGAAAAAATACCTGTAGCCTTAGGGCTTGTGAACAAACCACGCGAGGTTTTTTCGGCAACTTTTTGACTTTGTTTTTTTTGACAATTTGTCAAATATGACTGGCTAGTATGAATATGTTGACTTCATGTTTTTAATTGCAGACCCATACGTCAAAAAAATAAAGACATAGAACCGTTTAATGTGATTTTAAGACCAATCGTTGCTATTAATATCTATTGAGCCGATTTCGTCCAATTATGTATCGAGCTCGTCCACGGTCTTTGAAATATGGTGAACCAATATTAACATATATTTTATTTGATGTGCTAGAACAAATAGTTTTTCTTAAAAAACTGCTTAAATAACATCAATTTCACCAAATTAGATCTTGTCAGCCTCTTAACGAAACCGATAAAAAGTATCTACTCGTGTGGTAGATATTTTTTCTTAGTTTCGTTCACTGTAGAAAAATACACGAGAGGTTTCCTTATACCCCCCCTCCCCCAACGTGATTTGTCGTGATTTTTTCCTGACCCCCCCCCCCCTCTCCCTATCGAACCTCGCGTGATTTGTGCACAAGCCCTTATTAGTATTACCATTTATTAGTATTACCATAATCCTATTTATATGCAAGACACTCGGAAAATATTTTTACGCGTTCTACTACATTCCATCAGTTATCAATTTATCATCGTCAGTTAAACTTCCAAAAACGTCTAGGGCCAAAGTCGTATTATTATTATTAAGAAACGTACAGTTTAGGCGGAGGTTATCTCTGGTACCACAACTACCTAATATTGATAGCGATTATATGTATGGTCATTTTATCGGGTTCCGGCTTGAACAACTTAGTGGCCTAGGTCAAAAACCCCGTAAAAAACAAGACTCGTGTCAACAACTCGGTTGAGACGTTAATTTGAATTCAGAGTATTCATTATCTCTACAATAAGAACAGTAAAAACATGTTTATGAAGAAAACAGTGTAATTTAGATACGCAATGTTAAACAAGTGATGATACCAAAGAGACCCGTCGGACTTCGTGTATACTTTAACTATTGTACAAGAGTTATAAATTATTCAGCAAAGAGTGGGCACATAACCTTTGGCATACTAATTGTAAATCGATTATTCATTTTAATTTTGAATTTACGGCTTGGCTTTGGCTAAAGATTTGTGTCACTAGATCGTATCTTAGAGCCCAATCCTAACATTTTATTGATATTGAGATACAATACAGTTTAATTATTATTACTATTTTTTATTTTATTTACTCAATTTTGATCTTAATTATTAATTGTAATTTTATTTAAGGTATCATGTTTTGAATTTTAGCAATGACTAATAGCAGCTGTTTTGTGACTTAAGAGTAAGTATACCTAAGTTCTAATATAAATTATTAAGCCTGTACCTTACTAATGACTATATGGGCCACGGCCTGAAACAATAGTAGATTACTGCAGAGGCCGTGAAGTAAGGGATTGCTGGACGAGATTGGGGTAGACGGACGAGTCGTAGACGAGGCCGAATACAACGAGTCCAGCAATTCCTTTTCCGGCCGAGGATTGTATAGTACTTTTCTCAAACGATGTGAGGAAATATTAAAATTAAAATAAATACTAAGTAATCAATTAAATAATAGGTAATTTGCGCCTTTTTTATTTTTTAAACATGCCATTTGAACAAGCCGTTCGAGCACCATGTTTAACCGCACATAAAGTATAGTACCATAGATTTTTTTTATTTTTTTTATAAAGCAAGTATGCTTACAGTGTCTAGTGGTGGTTGGCAGTATGTAAATTTTCCTTTGTCAGTTTAATATTAGTAAGCAAATTTAAAAAGTTAGAGTAGCGGACAATAATGGTTTTACTTAGGGTTTTCATACATTACTTCTTGGCCTAAGGCCAAGAAGTAATGTAGGGAGCCGTAAACAAGAAACTTCACGTCTTCATTTCGTGATATTAACGCGTACATTTCCGAGCATGTTTGAGAAAACGTTTATTATTATTTTATTCGTTGGGTTTTTATTTCTCAGTAAGAGTTTCTGGTAATTAATGTCCTCTACGGGTTAAAGTTTAAGTTAGTTAGTTTTAGTCTAAGTTCATTCGGTCATCGTCAACTTGCAAAAACTTTCGCACGATTCTGCATGTATTCAGTATTGCGGCTTTCTGCATCTGCATATAAGTATTTCGTTTAAGATCAATGAGTTTCAGACTGTGATAAAGGTGTTTAGGAATAGCGCCAGCGCAGCGGTTAATAGAATTATGGGACCGATGTATACTTTTTCGTGGTTCCAGATCCTGGTGACTTCATCTTTAAGATAAGTATATTTGTGTATTTTTTCTGCTATTGTTTTTTGTATGTTATGGGTGTTGGGGATGGCAATATCAATAAGGTAAGTGATTTTGTTTACATTGTCTGTCAGGGTTATGTCTATTATTTTTATGTTTTTCCATATCTCGAGACCATGGGATCCCGGACTTCTGGAAGGCATGCGTGGGGCCGAAGCCAACAGCGCAGAGGCACTTTAAAACAAATAGTAGATTGTTAACCAAGGGCTGAAAGGCACCCATTTCTGACGAGATATTTTTTTAGAGTTCGAGTCAAAAATGGGTGACTTTCACCCGAGTTAAACACTCTACTTTTCATATCGAATACGAGGAAAAAAAGAACAGACGGAAAATTAAACAATATGTTTATTCAAGGTATACAATTCAAAAACGGCAGCCGCCATTATCGTGACGTCATCCGAGCCGAAAGAATAGTCCCATCTCACCTGTCCTAAAGAAAGAGGCAAATATCTGTCTCGCTCGCGCTTATGGTTATATCACAGGTTATATGGTGTAATGACGTCACTTACGAGAAAAAAATGGTGGTCGGCGTTTTCGGTCACGTGACATACTTACAGATAATAAAACTACGATTTAAATTTTTGAATTAAAAATATTTCTCATGTTTTTATAACCAAATAGTATTATATTCGTATTTTCTAAAGTCAAAATTATATAAATAACATACTTTTTTTAAAATTAAATTGTGAAAAATTCGATCAGTGGAAAATTTAAAAATTATTTTCCACTATGATCGAAATTTGGAATTTCGTTAGCGGACGTTTCTGCTTAATAAACATTTACAATATAATTGTGCTAGACGAAAATAGCCTATTCTAATATTTTCATACTATTTGTATTTATTATTAGTATTCGTTGAAGAGTGGCTGTATGCGTCTGCCTTAGCTCAACATGCACAACTACAAGTTAAAAAAGGTTTGTGCGTGTGTTCCATTTGTCACCACCTCCATTTGTAGCCTCTATAGGCTAGTGAATATTTTAGCTAAAATAAAAGTAATGAATTTACAACATAAACATATTTTATATTTAAGAATATAAATTCTACGAACTAGTAAGAATAAAATTATTTCCCCTTTGTCAGTGGCGGGGTAAGTATTGATATTTATTAGAATTAGTTCCCGCACAAGGCGAGTACTAATTGGAATACACTACTTTTCTGCACTAGAGCAGAAACGTATCACTTTCTGCACACTATTTAGAACAACAACGACCCACTTTCAGAGCATGAGATATGAAAAATAATATAAAGCGACGGATACACATGGCGGATACCATCTCCGAGCGCACAACATTATACACGCAGTGATGGTCCCCGCCAGGTGTAAAGACTATTGCAGTGCAACACTGTGCTGCGATGGAAACTAAAGTCATGGGTTATTGGGTTGAATGGTGGGTGGTCTGGAAAATGGGTTATGAGAGGAGACTAGCGGACACCTGCCGTGACAATTAGTCTCAAAATTGTGAAAAGACAGGCGGTGACTCGCCAACTCGTTAAGTGGGCCCCACAAACAGTCGCACGCACAGTGCGACAATCGAGCAACACGTCTGAGCGGCTGTGAGATTGTCAAGAGGTGAGTTTGCGGTACGCCAGATCCCGGTGATCCGTTCAAGCGCCGCAGGTTCAGATCAAATGGGCCTCTAGAGATTAGGGCTCCGCGGTGTCGCCACTCACCGTCAGCTCACCACAAGCTGCCCCCGCGGGTTATTATTATTATTAAGAAGATGGAGGCCCACGACAGTAACGTACAACTTAGGTACAAGAACAAGAGCAATCCGCGCGTCAAACATTCAGAATTGCCTTCAATATACCTGCCTGGCAAAGTACAAGTACTTGGCATGTGACGTTCAATCATTGTTTTGTATGTGGGATGGATTATTATCGATTAAATATTGCAGCTATTGCATTGCTAAGTGCAGTACCTACATGATTTTGTAAAAATACCTAAGTTGTTTACCGTCAATGGCGTATTATCACCAGACTCGTTAAGTACGAGTATGTTGGTGCTAACAGGATTTCGTCACATTTAATTGCTCATCGGATACTTGGATTTTTATGTTTAATTTTTTGAAGTGGTTCATTTGTACTCATCTTTGCAAACATTTGACATTAGATAAGAAAATTGTTGCTGCGTCTGCGACGCGTTTGTTTTCACTGCATATCATATCTACCTAGGAACCAGTCAACTTACCTGCCACGGCTCAAACAAACATTATCTCAAGAAAGGGATTCATCTGTAAAAATATGGATTCAATTAAGGCGATGCCTTTATTTGAGTCGAACACGCCCCCTAGACAGAGACACGCTGATGCCTTTCGCGCACGAGGAAAAGAGATGTAACACCCTTCGAGAATGGCTTTTTTGGACAAATTTCGATAAATACCTAACTTTGAGACGTTTTATTTAAATTTCATAAAATGAGATTTTAGATGAGATAAAATACTATAGTATTAACTTGATTGTGTCGTAAAATAATGTATCGTTTAAGTAGGCTGAGTAAAAAAAGGAAAATACAGACCCAACTTTGGATTTTTTTCTATCGAGGAAATTTTAAGCAATCATGTATCCATAAAATCAGATGAACAATCATATAGTCAAGAATCATATATCTGAAAATCAGACCTTATTGTTTCTTAATCTAGTCAGAACGCTGTTTCAAAGCAAGCGATAATTTCCAATGCACAAGCCTTAAACACCCCACAGCCTTGTACAATAATATTGAGCCTTGTACAAAATTATACACCATATAAAAAGGTGTCTGTCTATACCTATAACGTCCAGAAAACTTTAGTCCATATGATTTCGAAGTAGATTTTCACTTAAGAAAACTGATTAGGTACTAAAAGCAGGAGAAATAAGGGTTTACAATAAAATTGCCAGTACCTAGTATTTTTAACATCACTATTTTTTTCGATTTAGAATATCCTATGAATTAATGAAAGATATCAATGCTTGATTTAAAGTTTGACTTTAGTTTGAAAAATGCGTGGGTGCTCAATACTTTACTTTACTTTATAAAAGGTTAACAAACGAAATGTCACTAAGTTAATGTAAACAAAACAAAATTGCACAATATGACCATTACATTCGATATAAGATCTGTATCAGCATTAACAAGAAGTTAATGATATTAATTCAGTATTCCAGAGATGTATAAGGTCTCTGAGCGTCCAAAAACAATTAATAATTATTCTAATATTCTAAGAGATGTATACGGTCTCTAAGCGTCAAAACAAAAAAAGGAACATTAATGTACCTAATATTGTCAGAGATGTACAGGGTCAATAACAATAAAACGTGTCAAGATCAGAATGATGTCTCTCGTCAATGTGATAATAATAATAATAACACTAGTATTTAAGTAGTTAACTAGGTACTATGCCCTTGCAAGCATGAACAGTCTGGACTCCACAAACAGCACCCGATCACGAGTATGATGCATATACTCGTATCTCAGCCATCGCCTCCCTCAACCATTTGTTAGGGAAGGTGGCGACCCGATCAACGACGCCACCGTTAGCAAAGCCCTTTAAGAGGGCGTTCTAAAATTCGTCAGGAATAAGCGAAAATTACGGATTTTTGAGGGTCTAATTCTAAGAAACAGAAAGGTTTTTATAGATACTGATTACTTATTTGCATAGGTCAACTCCTTTTATTGTGTGTAGCGGCCTCGAATTTAAGAAGAACTGAATATGTTAACCGAATATACCCGATTACCGACAGTAGTTTTCGGAATAGAGCGCAGAAGCCATAAGTTTGACGGCCTAATACTTAATGATGTTACATGAAAACCTAATTGTTTTTTTTTTCTTTTCACTATCGTAATGTCACTATTGTGTGTAGCGGCCTCGAATTTTCCTTATTTTTACCGTATATATATGTAAATTGATCTCAATTACACCATATTTTTCAACAAAATCGTACTGAGAACACAAGGATTTTGTCATTAATGTTGGATTATTATTATTAGTATATTGGATCTTAAATAACATTAAAGTTCATACTTGTCCCAACACATATCAGTAAAAAAAAAAACTTTTTCCAAAATTTATATTTTTAAATAATTATTCAAAATTAGTATAAATTTGTCGCCGCGCGCGATCTACTCTCAGGCGGGGACGCCCACCGCGAGATCGCGACAACACAGACACATACAGTCCCTATTCGTCCCGGTACCGCCGCTTACCGGGTAGAGTCAGTCCGACCCAGGTCGGGCCTAGCTGAGTTTCTTGCTGGACTCTTCTCAGCTAGGCTAGGTTTTAGCGAACCAGCGATAAAACTCCCAGTAGTTCGACACCACTCACACCCCAGATTCGGTTGATACCGTTCAACCAATCTCACTGGAGCGCAAACTCGTAGAGTATTCCAGTGTATAAACTTTCCCGCGTGGCCGTGCCGGAGGCTTCCCCTGGATTTTCCCCAGGCTACCCTCCAACCATGCAATTCGACCGCTATATTGGGTCCGTCCTATTATAGCAACAGTCAGGTTCAAAAAAAAAAAAAAAACTGGCTATTCACGAAGGCTAACCGGCAACTCTTCAGAACACAAATATTATATTGATCTCCGATTAGGCATTTAGGCCCTGGGTTTTCTGACCACCCGTCGCCGGCGGCCGGCGACCGACGCGTGTCCGCCGCCGACGACGTTCGGATGTTTTGTTCGGGAATGTTTGAGGGTGGTTTCTCTGAAACGCCGCCGGCGGCGGGTAGGTCGACGGGCGAAGGTCACACGCTGCACGCGTCGGTCGCTATCATTTTTGAAGAATAGCGACGGACGGCGGGTGGCGTCTTGATATTGAAAATATTTCATTTCAATAAAGACAACGATGAATTATTCATTAAACTGATAGCTACCTACCTAATTTTCAATTACAAATAAATGATTATTTTTGTTTCGATTTATTTTATTAAATGTACATACCTTATCGACACCGCTAGTTTTTGAGCTGGAGAAATTGGCACAGGATATTTATTACTTCGCTTCGTAGTAATATCACGTTCAATCAGATTCAATACTCTTGCAAACTGTTCTCGAGTTAGTCGAAAATAAGATGTAGATTTTTCTTCATCGCACATCAAGTGTTTGAGAACCAGGTTAAAAAATGCACCTTCATTTTCCCGATTTTTAAATATATCGGTTGGCTCTCTTTTATTTTTTGATAATATTAATATTTCATCGTCTTCTTCTTCTTCTAACAATAAAAATGTTATTATTTTTCTATTCATTTCATTTAAAGCACAGCACACCAATTCTCAAAGCGGGCACAATGCGACTGAGCTTCTTCTCCGACGACGGGTGGCCGGGGCCAGAAAACCCACGCACCCGCGACCGACGGCGTGTGGCACAGCGTGCGACGCACGTCCAGACGCCGCCGGACGCGTGTGACGGGCCAGAAAAACCACGGCCTTAGGCATTGTTACCAACCTCGGGGTCAAACTATACTAGTGATACATTCGTGAGGCTAATCGGGGCAACTTACGAATTGTATACTTTACTTGGTTGATTTAATTTTTTTATTAAGTACAAGCTTTTAGCGGGCAGTGTAGTGTCTGTAATTAAATCTTGCATGTCCAAATTTGATCCACTTCCCGGTTTCCGATTGAGCTGAAATTTTGCATGCATGTATAAATCGCGTGACAATGCAATATTATGGTGACTTGGAGCTGATCTGATGATGGAGCTGGAAGGTGGCCATAGGAACTCCGTAATTAAACGACGCAACCCCATCGAATTTGAGCTCGTTTAATTAGTCTTGACGAGTACTTTGATACTATATGGTAACCAGGGTCTGATGATGGAGCTGGAAGGTGGCCATAGGAACTCCGTAATTAAAAGACGCAACCCCATCCAGTTTGGGCTCGTTTAATTCGTCTTGACGAGTACTTTGATACTATATGGTAACCAGGGTCTGATGATGGAGCTGGAAGGTGGTCATAGGAACTCCGTAATTAAACGCCGCAACCCCATCGAGTTTGGGCTCGTTTAGTTCGTCTGGACTAGTACTTTGGTTGGTACTATATGGTAATCAGGTTCTGATGATGGGGCTGGAAGGTGGCCATAGGAATTCCGTAATGAAAAGACGCAACCCCATCGAGTTTGGACTCGTTTGATATGATGATATGGCGTGAATATGTAACTCCAACAAATTTGGGAAAAATTAAAAATACTAAAAAGATAAAAATAAACTTAAAGAAAAAAGAAGTTTTTAAAAACAAGTTTTTATTTTGTGTTCATTATTTATTAATAATAATAATAATTAATAATTAACAAATAATGTAACTACATCAGTCCACTTTGTGGGGGGTCCGCTGCGCCATCCGGTACGTAGTTGCCGCTCGAGAACCTTTCCGCCCCAACGGCCATCATGTTTTTCATTTGTCTGTACAAGTAAGTACCTACAAACCACCGACAATATGAAGGGTTGTTGAAAATAACAGTATTAATAAAAAACTTTTTAACCGACTTCAAAAAAGGAGGAGGTTATATGTTTCACTGTATTTTTTTTATGTCGTACGTTCGCCGATTTCACCGTCAGTTGCGGCCCGATTAAAAAAAAAAAAAACGAAAATGTATATTTTTGAAATGGTCCCATTGTCACCAAGTCAGGATCTGATGATGGGATCCCAGGGAAATCGAGGGCAACCCTCAAATAATACAGGCACGTATTACGTGTTTCATGAATTTTCTATAGCTATTCAGGTATTTGCGTCTGGTAGTCATCAGTTCATGTTGGTGGGCTGATGATGGAAGGTACAACTCAACGTTTAGGAGTTGGAGGATATTTTTTTTAATTTTAATTTTATTAGGTCTATAACCTTTCATATTCTTTCAAATTATTCAGGTGAACACACGTCAGGATCTGATGATGGGATCCCAGGGAAATTGAGGGCAACCCTCAAATTTTATAGGCACGCGTGTAGTGACTTCGGTATTTTCTATTATGACTCGTGTATTTATCCTCGGAAATCGCAATTTTGGTGAAGTGGAACTGGTGATGAAGACCACAGATGACTAATGGAGAGTTCCATTCCCCTCCTCCTGGAGCAGTCCTCAAGGATGTAAAGTACGAATTTCACGAGAATCGGTTGAGAGATGCAACTAGGGAATGCATAAACTGGTCAAATTTCAAAACGGGTTTTACCGGTTTTTACTAAAAGCTAAAAAAAATTGTATTGGAGGATAATTTAACTGTAAGAATGTTAGTTCTGCTTTATTAGGAGGCGATGTGTAGTTGAATAAATAACTAACATGTTCTTTACTTTTTATACATCAAAATGATTCGCTTACCGTTTCGCTGATTTATTGCTTGAGAGATGGACATATCTTAATATTTATATTCGCTTCAGCAAGCGAAAGTGTTGACAACGACGGTTGATAACGTGAAAGTTCGGAGGCTGGTCCGAAATTGTTGACGTTATTATCGTCTATGATAAGATGATTTAATCAGAGTCTATGTCATGGTAGTACGGCACTTACGTAAGTACATGACTCGTAAGGCGGATACGAGAGCAACAGCTACGACCGCATATTTGACAAGTAAATGTTGTGTACGTTGAGGTATGCCAGGTTCTCATGGGAACAACAGAAGATCGAACCAAGCTGCATCATGCGCAACCATACCTTCGCCCAGGGTCTTCCTCCAATGGTCCCGGTCCTCAGATTCCTGTTCCTTTTTTGTTGGATCGATCTTAAAGGTCAACATGGTCTCGTTTTGACCTATACTTCAATCATTTCAGTCATTCGAACAATCATTGGTCGGCCCTACTGGTCGTTTAAGATGGGCTATTTCGCTAAGGAGCAGCCAGTAAAGATGTCTTTGCTTCAACATATCAATAATGCTGGGTAAACGAGCTTTGCGCTTCGCTTCTTGAGCTTCCCGAACATCGTGGATGCTTTGCCAATGCGGAAGTTGATCTCTACCTCAAGTGAGAGATTGTTTGACACTGGTGGGCCCATCGTAGCAGCAATTGTCTACAACTTCCAGAGGCATATTATCCAACAGTATTGTTAAACAGATATCCTATTTAAATCGATATATTCCTTAGATTATCTCTCATTCTTCATACATGCTCGTCGATTGACACAACTCTTCTGACCTGACCTTTCTTTAGGATTTCTCCGATTTGGTCACAAAAAGTTCGTTGAGGCCGTCCCCTTCCAACTTTCTATCCACTTTTCCCTCATACACTTCCTTTGTTAATCTCCATTCATCCATCCTTTCTAAATGCTCAAACCAACTTAACATGCTCTTCTAAATTTATGTAACAACACCTTCAGTCACTCCGCGCCTCAGTCTTATTTTATCGCTCAAACTCATACTAACTTTAATTAAACTTACTAAAAATCAATAAGTGACAATTTACTAGTTTTTTTTTTGCTTAATAGCAATCTCGGCTCACAATTTCAGGCATTTTATAAATGTAACTCATTTCGGTTATTAACCGGTTTATAGTGTCAAAAACCGGTTATTAACTGATCTCAAAAAGTTCCGGTTAAGCGGTTTTTCGGTTAACCGGTTTGCATTCCATAGATGCAATATATAGAGGGGACAGCCAGATAGCCGAACATACGAAAACATTATTGCCCTATAGTTGAATATCGAATACGCTCACAAAAATTCACGAGAATCTGTTTAGAGATACAACCTATAGAGGGGACAGCCGGATAGCCGGACAGTCGGACATACGAAAGCATTTTTGCCCTATACTTGAATATCAAACTCGCGCACAAAATTTAACGAGAATCTGTTTAGAGATGCAACCTATAGAGGGGACAGCCGGATAGTCGGAAAGCCGGACATACGAAACCATTTTTGCCCTATAGTTAAATATCAAACTCGCTCACAAAATTTCACGAGAATCTGTTGAGAGATGCGACCTATATACAGGGTGATTCAGGAGACGTGAGCAGGATCAACCCTACACATACAGTTAATGTTAATGGATCGTTTACCATCGTAATTAAGTTAAACGCCCACAGTTTTTTTTTACATTTTGTGTAAAAGTTTCATTCACAATAAATCATGGTCACCCTACACAACTAAAAAAAAATTAACGTTAATCTTACCAATGCTGATACGACTGAGTAGCTTATAAACTATTGAATCCGTAGGGTTGATCCTGCTCATGTCTCCTGAATCACCCTGTAAGAGAGGACAGCCGGACAACTTTAAAAACGCATTCTTATATTTAAAAAAGACGTAACTAAATATACTTTGTCAGAGTATTTTAATATGAATAGAAAATATGTGCACATAAAGCAAACACTTACATTGTTCAAGTTAGGGTACCACGTTGGCGAAGTAATACTTACTATCTTTTAGTGCAAGTATTAATATCGGTCGCGCATTCGCTCCAACGGTGCGCTATACAGCTACAGTAAGCTTGTGTGCGTGCTAGTAGTATTTACACACACAAACGAGCGAGCGCTTTTTAGAATAGCACCGGACATTGATAATAGCGAAGATTAAGCGACTTATTCGGCGAGAAACAGCATTACGTGCTCTCTTCTTACATAAAACGGAACAGTTATTTCAGGTAGGTACTTATAATCATTACGTGTAGGTATATTCCCAATAAAATTAGATTACTACTGGCTTACAGGTATTTTTGTCGTTTAAGAAATCGTTGACAGTATAATACGCCTTGCTTAGCAAATTACTTTTAACATGAGACTTAAATTTACTGAACGGTAAATTAACAATTTCGTTGGGTATTTCATTGTAAAAACGTATGCAGTTCCCCACGAACGACGTGCTAACCTTGCAGAGACGACTGGCCTTCACTGCGATCTTGTTTTTACTTCTGGTGTTGTAGTCGTGGATATCACTGTTGAGTTTGAACTCGTGAAGTTTTTTCCGCACATACATGATATTCTCAAGAATGTATTGGCATGCTACAGTAAGAATGTTTGCCTCCTTAAATTTGTCCCTGAGAGAATCTCGAGCTTTTAGTTCGTATATGGAGCGTACAGCTCGTTTCTGTAGCACGAATATGGTCTGGATATCAGCCGCTTTCCATCACAACAGGATTCCGTAGGACATAACACTATGGAAGTAACTGTAGTACACCAGCCTGGCCGTCTCAACGTTTGTTAACTGTCTTATGCGTCTTACTGCATAGGCTGCCGAACCAAGTTTTCCGGCTAGGGCGGCGATATGCGCATGCCATTGTAGTTTGGAGTGCAAGGTGATACCTAAAAACACTGTTCTATATTCAAATTCCAGTTCATCGCCCTTTAATTTGATCTTGGTATTGTTTACCTGCTTGACATTGGGTAAAGTGAATCTGATACACTTTGTCTTCTTGGAATTTAGCAGTAAATTATTTGCTGTAAACCATTTCACAACAGTGTTGAGCGCATCATTGATATTGATACCATCGAAGCTTTTCTCTTTCCTGTCTACCTTGAAGATAAGCGACGTGTCGTCTGCGAATAACACTATATCATGTTTATCTTGCAACACATTTGGTAGGTCATTGATGTAAATCAGAAACAGAAACGGACCTAGAAATAGGTTAACTTGAAGTGAAAAGGGGGGCCAGGGGGGCGAAGTATCACGAGATATAACAACATAATTTCATATTACCATAGGTTCGTATGGTAATTAAGACACCATTTATGACAGTAAGTAACAAGAATATTTCCTACATGACAACTAGGGATGTTACGAATATTCGCATTCGCATTCGCACATGCGAGTGATTCGCATCATTTTAAATATTCACATTAACATTCGCATTCGCATGAAACGATGCTAATGTTTTGCGAATGCGAATATGTGCAAGTCGTGACGTGTTTCGCCGGGGCGCCGGCCGCCTGCCGCCGAGCCGCCGACTCGCGCATACATCACGTGATTAATTTTGACCAATAGAAAGCACTTTTAATTGGAACTGGTGACTTGTGATTGCTTGAATAGTTTGGCTTGTTTTGTTTTGATACCTATCAGTCAGTTGTTGCGCTTACGTAAATATAAAAATAGTTTGTGTGTTTACAATAGTGTTTGAAGACTTTTGGGTTATTTTGAGCTATAAGTGTACTTCCATAATATTCGCATTCGCATTCGCACATTCGCATTCTAAATATTCGCGTTCGCATTCGCGAATGTAACAGAACTGACATTCGTAACATGCCTGATGATAACAACAATCTGTGATTAAATTTTCTACAATGTCAGTATTCCGCGCATTGATAATTCGATACATTGATAGTATGAGCAATAATTTTATTAGAAACCAAATTCTATAAAAAAAATGTCTTGGTAATAAAATTTATATAAACTAAATAATATGAGTAAATATATGACTTTTATATGACTTGACATTCTATGACATGAATATCGAATGATTAAGTTTTACTTGTAACAGCAATCAATGATTTAAATTTCTATAATCTAAGAATTCTGCGAAATGAATATTCTACGAAATGATAATATGCGAATCATTATGTGAAACGAAATTCTACAAAACTGTAGTCTATGAAAGAGCGTATTAAGTACAACCGAAACAGGTCTCGTATATAAATAATTTGATCCACGATTTGCTGTCGTTTTCTCGTCAACAACCTGTCTTAAAAACGCATAAAGGTTAATTTTGGCCACTTCCCGCCACAACACAAGGCCCAGACGAAACACGATATTAATCGTGCGTTTTTCGCGGTCCTGACGAAGAAATTAAGTCACACCTGCTCATCGGCGAAGCGGCTTAAGAAAGGGAATAATAACTACAACATGGAAAAATTTAAAAACCCCGACATTTTCATTTCAAAGTCCAATATCTCAAAAACGGCTGAACAGATTGTCATGAAACATGACTATGAACACTCGAGATAATATTATCTATGGCACAAAAAAACTAAACGAAAATCGTTTCATCCGTTTGGGAGCTATGATACCACTATACCACAGACAGATACACAGACAGACACGTTAAACTTATAACACCCCTTGTCGTGAATAGTCATGATTCACGATAGTATTTACATTGATGTTAATAATCATGTCTCAAACAGCCGATTTATTTCATGTAGCAACACCCACAATCTTTTTATAACAATGTTGACGGGTAGGCGAGTTGTCACAGTTCTTAACGGCTATATTGCGTACGAACAGTTAAGTGCAGATTTGTAGTGTTAGATTTGGAGGAAAACCAGGGTGAGCTCTTTCCATAATCACTTTCAATGCATCCTATGACATTGTAACGATTTGGTTCATTTACACGTGGGTTCACGTGTTTACACAGCCCGGACGATGATTGTTCATGATGTGATGTATTTATGTGCGTCCACAGGTCTTATTCTATTTGGGAGGCGTGACGGTATATTATGTATATGAATAAGGTTTTCCTACATGTCACGTACATGCGATAACACAGTTCTTAGTCGTGGAGTTCTTTAGTGTGAAAGGATTAGTAACAAATGTAACAACAAGGGTCTCAGGTTCGGTAGTTTCAGCCTCAGACCATGTCGTCATCAATCAAGGGTGCACCCGGGTAATTATAACTGGAACAATATAGTGTGTGAATTGGAACAGTATCAGTCGTGTGGTAAGGGATGTCTGTAAGGGGAGGTGGAGGACATTCTCGGGGACGAAGGTCCCCACATCTCAGATGGAGCTGGTACGCATAAGGCGGCAGCTCATATGTCAGATATATAAAGGATTCCGGAAGCTGTATGTGTAGGTTCATAGTTGCATATATGCTAATACAGATACCTAAGCTAGAGTGCTATAGGTACTATTTCGCGGCCATGAGAGTGACCAGAAGTGGCTTCGCGACATGGTGGAGATGCTGGGATCTAAACCAGTCTTAGCTTAGTTTGTTTATGAAATTAACACTTTATTTGCCCCAGCTTCCTGATAATACAATGTAAAATGTACCATGCGCATGATGGACTCAAAAGCAGATTACTGTTCATAAAGTTAAACTAAAGATTTAAAACCATCCATGAGAAGAAAGAGCTTATCATTAGTAGAAACGTGTCTTAATCGGTTTAGTCATTTCTAACTTTACACAAAACATACATAAGAACATCAAATTGCTTTGTATTATGTCAGTAGATGTTACTTATATACAATAGTGACGGTTAAAACCAGGTTATTTAACAGAACAATAACATTAATCAATATTTAGTGTGGTGCAAAAATTTTAGACTTTTTAGACAATATAATTAAGCTCCCATACAGTACATTTCGATATTATGTTACGATAAGTAACGTTATGGTTACTGGCCTAAAGAAATTATATGGCAATTAAAAAGAGTTGAAACCATTTGTATTTTTTATTGAAACAATGGCAAATTATGGGATTATATTACTAATATTAATATATCCTACACTATTAAATGAGCAGCATTGGTATATTTATTTGATTATTAATGGTTTTTAGAAAACAGCGCAAAGGATTTCGATATTTATTTACTGCACGACTTTACGGGGGTGAAAATAATCACCTCGTTTTCTTTGTAAAAACCAATGAGCAAGGCCCGGTCTTCCAGGTACTATATTTGAAGGTTGCGTTTTTATGGAAAAAAAAAAATGAGCTCAACATTTTCTGGTGAATCGGATTAATTGTCCTGATGGCAGTCAAGACGTCAGATGGTCAAGAGTGGACGAACTTAAGAGACTATTAGCTAGCAGGCACAAATAATAAAATGCGAATGAGTTTTTCAATTTGCCGATGCCGGTAACACTTTACGTTTTGAAATAATCTGTGGAGTGGAGGAGGAATATTTAGACGGTATACTTAATGTTATTCTCAAGATTCGTTAGATTTGATCAGTGTATTTGTTTCTAGGTATTTATTTATATTTTTATTATTGAAATGAGAAGAATGGGAGCAACCTGGGAACTTACTTGTTTGTTGTATTAGTTGGATGAGGCTTTGGTGCCGATTCACGTTTATTTCTGTGATTACTGTGAAATCAAGGAAGTGTCATTTATTGACACTTGTGATATATCAGACGAACGGTGGTAAAGAATTTAATGAAGTGTCAGGTATTATAAATCGCATAGTGAGTCGTATACTGTGTGGGGTCTGGTGAATGTAGTGATGCTTGACGAAACATGGGATGTAACCATATTATCAGTATGATACACAATAGTATACCTATTCCAAAAAATGGTTGCAGGTGGCCCGGCCCTCATGTATGAGAAAGTTAGATGCACTAGGTTCCTATCAATTGTTAGGTGGCAGAGAAAAAAAAAAATTATTACAAAACATCTTCATCACATATCCATCATGCGATAGATTAGGTGGAGTCTTGGAATATAAATCAATTAGGATTCATTGGATACGTTGAAATATTGTAAAATGCTCTATTGACTATAATCAGTAGGTATTAATCATTCAAATTTTTCCCATCATAGTAGAAAGAAAAATTAAATCGTAAAATTACCAACATATGAATCATGAATATATACACGCGTGACCATAGCCGTAGCTATTTGGTAAATACAACAAGATCTACACCTAGAAGTTGTAAACACTTACCTTCGTCGACTCCGATACTATACTCTGAATCAGGATCTAAAATGGTTATGTAAAAGGTTGATGTTTCTGTTAATCCGTTACTTACATAGTAGTTGTATGAATTCTTGTATAAATATATTCAATTCTGACTTGAAAGTAGAAACTCCGATAACTCACGTGACTTTGTCAAGTGATCTCAGAGAATAACATTTGGTAGGTGCAACCGAAAGTTCGGCTCATGGGTAGAATATGTTCAGACTCGAGCATCATCTAATGTTATGGCTTTGGATATTGGATTTACTAATCCGGACTATTTTAATATTTCGTAATTGGACTTTCATACAAAGGCAAATATTAGATTTCAGATTATAGATTATTTAACGATAAGTGCATCACATTTACAAGCCTAAATACATATCATTTACAGTTTTTGAACCGTGTTAGGGTCAGTGATACGCAAGGTTCGCTTTGGACAGATCTACCCCTTGAATTAGAATCCAGTGAAAATTACTGAAATAAGCGTTACTCAAGTTACTGGGAGACAATATAGATGCGATTCTAGACAGTGTGTAGCACGTAGCGGACAGCCTTTCACATACATAGTCAATCTGTGATGGGATGGTGAATGAATGGTGTTGTTGGTGGTTATGTTTAGTAAGCTATGTTTTGTTTAAACTGCATTAGTGTAAAATGCATAATGTTTATTATCAATCAGGTTTATCAGACACAGTCGATACACGATGGGGAGGCCGATGAGTCTAACGCCTCTCTAGGAGGCAAATCACAGAGTGTAGGTACATAATGCTGCATCTAGCACTTGGTTTTAACAGCTCACAATCGAGTTCAAAGCAGTGTCTAGGAATATGGCTAGTCGCACACCTAATACTAAGCCCAGAAGGAGCACTGAACTTTGTTTGTGATTGGACCGGTTTCCTCACGATGTGAACATCAGAATCCTAGGTTATGTGAATAATTTCAACATGTCACCTTGAAAGATACGTCTTATCCCTAATGTAACTAAGCATCATTCGAGCATATATATGTATAGACACGCGCAGCGGGCGTTGGATATATTGCAAACATGACTTTAGACTTGAATCTGAAACATTCGTTAAGGAAAACAAATAATGCAGTATCCTGCAGACAATGATCATACTCAATGTAATATCGTGACAACAGCTCAGAAAACTCGAACTTGTAAGAAATATAGAATAGAACAGAATTCATTTATTTTGGAACAACAACAGTAATACACATCACATAAGGCTTAAATCTAGAAATGGAATTTATTGTTGCTTCTATAAAGGACTCCACTGAGGATGAGTCGAGACAAAGAGTGCAACGATGCTGATTTTCAGTGGATCCGATAAAATAAATATATGGATGTCTCAAGAACTCAGAAACTCAACAAACCGTCAAAGCAAAGAAGGTCCAGTTCAAGACTTAATTTTCTAAAATCAGAAACACGATCGTCAAAGGAATTCAACACTAACTAAAGTAACTAAGGAACTGACCACCCCCCTGTTACTATAAGTCATAAGCTTCATATGGCGAACATGCCTTGCGATATGATTATACCTGATGCCCGTCGCATAAGCTGACGCCAACAGTATGCAAGCATCAAAGGAATTTATGCGTTAATAGGCTAGGGTTTAACAGGATGTATTGTATCGTTTGAGGTACCTTCCGAGTTGATATATAATCCTATTGTGGACAGCTACGAGCTAGAATTCAATCAAGAAACTTTCTTCAATCCATCCTAGAGCAGCTCTTCAAATGGTACTTAATTACAATTAATACGTTTTATAGATTTTGAAAAGGCGTTCGTCGGTATCTCGCGAGGCAGTTCTCAGACAATAATAGGTACCCGTGTTCTATAGGTATATGCGTTATGGATCTCATTATAAACGACATCAAAACCATCACCTTGGATAATTTTTTAGAGCAACGATTGTTGTTCTAATCTTGGGAACTGCAGAAAAACTAGTGAAAATCTTTGTCTCCTTGATGAAAACACTCAGAAGAGATATCATGCGTAACGTAACGTAACGTATCACGGCAATGATAATGACACTAACAACATAACGTTATGTCGACGGAAGTTTTAAAGTAGCTCCAATCAAAGACAAACTTCTCAAACCCGTCTGTGATGGTTCGCAAAAAGAGAAAAATACCGTAATATCGACAATATCGTTATCATTGCATTAAGGCTTCCCGAACACCCGAGATGAAGAGGTAGACCAAAATCCACGTGGTAGCCCAATATTAGAAAAGATGTAATGTAAGGAACCTGGTCATATATGAACAGACAACCCAGAATCGATATCGTTACGCATGCAAACTGACAAGGATACCTGACCTTACATAGATGGTAAAAGATAAGAAAAATAAATTGAGACTAATACCGTTACTATAAAAAAATACAATGGAAGTAAGTGTACTTCCATCCATATAAGTGTATACTGATAGTAAATGGTCGATTCAATATAATATTCAATATTGGGCGATCAACAGGCAGCATTAAAAATAGGCTACCATGTTAGCGAGCGGGCGTCACACTATTTGACTAAATTCGGAATGAATACAGTAGGAGAATAATCTCTACAAACATAGATAAGTAACTGAGATTTATAAAATCTGAAAGATTCGAAAAACCACTATAAGGACCAAACTGATCCAAATCTCATAATGAAGTATTTCCGTATACCTAGTACAAAGACCTGAACGTTGCGTTAGATGTCGCAAACACTATGGAATGCACGTCACACCAAATGTATATAAACTCGGAATCATACAGAGACTATCCATCGATAACGAATGAAATACGAACTGCTGCAAGTGACACTTAGTTGATAGCAGGCGTTAATTTTATATCGTTAACTTTTATTTGTAATATCCGAGAAATAAGTTACAAAATAATTTAATTTAGTCACTGATGTTATTTTATAGACAATGTTGTGACACAGTGCATGATTATGAACTAAAGAGGTGGAGTTGTATAGCGAATAGTTGAACTAATTAAGCATTAACAATAACCGATACACTATGGGATTGGACATCATGTGACATTGCACGGTCATAACAAGTGTTGTACCTATGTACTGGCGCCTATTGTCCATGTGCGAGGATTGAAAATAAGCAATATTCAGTCTCCGAAACATGCATATCGCTTAACATCTCATCGAAAAATCACATGTTAAAGAACAGTCGCCGTACAAAAATGGCGCCCTCCGTGGCTCTTGGCAGAGGTAAAGAATATAAGGAATACAAGAAATAGTTGAAAATAATGATTTTCATGCCTTCAGCTCAGAATCAAAGTGTTTATTTAAAACTCAACCAATTTAATCACGTAGCGAATAGCGATATTCAAAATGATGACTTTTAGTATCCCTCAAAAATCATTCATCAATATATCATTGGTACACTTTGGAAGTGCTCAGAATACTGGTTTGGCAGTGCTCAAAATAGCTTCACGGTCCTCAGAACAGTTTTGTGACGCTCAGAAGCCTGAGTTTAGCGGTCCTCAGAACAGTTTTCGTAGGGCTCAGAGGCCTAGGTTTAGCGATCCTCAGAACAGTTCTCGTAAGGCTCAGGAGCCTACTCGTAGGTTAAGCAGTCCTCAGAATTATTTTCAAGAGTCTCAGTGACGTAAGATAAGCGGTCCTCAGAATAGTTTTCATGGTGTTCAGAATCCTGGTCTTGGCAGTCCTCAGACTCGAGCACAATTTTCAACACAGTTTGCAATAGTGCTTCAATTTTTCAATACACGAATGTTTTGCACCGTTTCTTTGGAAATACTCATTTAACACTGCTGGTTTTGCTTGACTCGACCACTGATCACCGTTGTAGATACTACTGTCATTGTTGATTTAAAACGTATATAACTGCGCATAAAAATAGGAAAGATCCGATAAAGAAGTAGCCAGATATATACAGTGACACCTTGACATAACTGGGACTTAAAGGGACCGGCAAATGTGTCTCGCTTAAAGAGGTATTCCACTTATCCAGTGTCTTAATTAATGTCTGTCTCATTTACAGAGGGTTCCATTAATACAGGTGAATCAAGAAATAATGTTTGTTATAAAGGTGCGATTTTTAAATGTTAATAAAAAAAGTTAATAGAATAGAATATAAATGTATTCGGATAACACATCATTACACGTACATTCACAATATAATGCACCTTAAGAACTAACAAATAGGGATGTGCTACCGAAAAGGTCTCCACTCAGCAATGCAGTTGACACAGCAGTGCCAGCGGCGCTGGTTTTCTGTGGATTCAGCGAGGTGTGCGGGACAGCATATTGCGCGACTCGTATTAAGGCCGGTATAAATACATAAAAATTACAAACAAGATAATATTGAACACATACAAGATATAAGTTTATAAATAAAATTGTAGTTAAATTAATTTCTCTCTAATAATAAACAGAAATAATCAAGCACGTTTTTATGAACAGTACAAAAACGCATACAGAATCAGTCAATCAACAAACACTGTTATTTTACTTTGAATTTTGGAAGTAACTTGAGGTCATTTTGGCACAAATCGGCCAAGTGCGAATTTTACGGAATAACTAAGAATAAGTGAACAAGACCAAAGTATCTCACTATCACTACATAGTATTAAACAAAGTCGCTTCCCGCTATGCCCTATGCATGCTTAGATCTTTAAAACTATGCAACGGATTTTGATGCGGTTTTTTTTTATAGATAGGGTGATTCAAGTGTAAGGTTCATATGTATAATTGCCTTGTGAAGCCGGGGAGGGTCGCTTAGTCAGCAATAAAGTCCGAGTTAAGTTAAGAGGTATGAAATAAAAGAAAACAATTCACTAAAAAATATTCTTAAAATATAGTCTTAGTAAAAGAGATAAAATACACTTGTCTGTCTCAATTATAGAAGCAATTATGAAGATAAAATCGAAAGCAATAATTCCAGATAGATAGGGTTGGTTTATGCCACTAACAGAGGTAATTCAGTGCTTAAGCACACCAGCGCATCCAGCTATCGAGGTTTTTACTTATCGAGGTCCCACTAAACCAAGTTTACTGTATATCAAAAGGTTTTATATCAAGTATGAAACATTACTAATTTTATTTATGTACCTATTGAGACTGCAGTGCTCACTCCACGGTCAAACTTAGTTTGTGGTGGTAGGTACCTGTACCTACTGAAATAATTCATTTTATTTTCGGTTTTATAAAATAAAGTGTTATTTTTTGAGGTTTTCAATTAAGTTTATTTGTTGCATTGTCAAGAAAATTTAAATTCAATCACACTGAGCTGCGCAGAATAATTTTTAAATAGTTACATTCGAGGAAGAATCAGGGAAGTCAAGTAAATGAGTACGCAGATAGATTAAGATTAGTGGTGGTAATGGACGACCGTTTAATAATTATGGTAAGCAATTTTGCCCGTCGTGGAGGATTCCATACCATGGAAAAAGTAAACGAATATTAAGACGATAGTAAAATCTGTCCAGACATTCGTTTTAATCTAGCAAGGTAAAGCAACTCCTATTGCGTATTCATGAATCAGCAATGCACAATGTATAGAAGTATTTTTTCAGTTCTTTGTCGTTTCGTAACTTTCAGTGTCGTGAGAGTGAAAGACGTTGATGCATTATGTACTCGGTATGCATGTGTCTCAGTTCGACGTGGATCATACGTAGATTCGAAGAAGTCGTGATGTGTTTGCCACCATGGATAGATAATTCACGTTAACAGCAAAAATACGCTAGCAAATCCAACATACTGTTTACGATATAGTATATAGGATACGACTGATTGCTTATTACAAAATGAAATGCCACGACGCGATGAAGCTTGGTTGGTCTAGAGGATAAAGGACCTCGCAGTTGGCACGTATACCTCGGGTCTCACGAAACGTTTGGAACTGATTTAGAAAGTGCGTCAAGATGAGCTTATCAGACTTTACAGCTATCAGAAATTATGTAGATCATTATTCCAGCTAATCCATTTTATTCGATGTTGCAATCACCTACAAAGTCTGCATTGGCCAATCAAGGCGAAGGACAGGATCCAGAGCTTGTCAAAATTCACAATGGGAAAAGAACGGTTATTTCAAAGATCTGAGGAAGACTTAAATAAAGCTGTGAATGATGATGATGACTCTACTGGAGATATGATCGCTAGTTTTCTGGGGGGCCGGGAGTGTCGTGAATAGTCATGATTCACGATAGTATTTACATTGATGTTAATAATCATGTCTCAAACAGCCGATTTATTTCATGTAGCAACACCCACAATCTTTTTATAACAATGTTGACGGGTAGGCGAGTTGTCACAGTTCTTAACGGCTATATTGCGTACGAACAGTTAAGTGCAGATTTGTAGTGTTAGATTTGGAGGAAAACCAGGGTGAGCTCTTTCCATAATCACTTTCAATGCATCCTATGACATTGTAACGATTTGGTTCATTTACACGTGGGTTCACGTGTTTACACAGCCCGGACGATGATTGTTCATGATGTGATGTATTTATGTGCGTCCACAGGTCTTATTCTATTTGGGAGGCGTGACGGTATATTATGTATATGAATAAGGTTTTCCTACATGTCACGTACATGCGATAACACAGTTCTTAGTCGTGGAGTTCTTTAGTGTGAAAGGATTAGTAACAAATGTAACAACAAGGGTCTCAGGTTCGGTAGTTTCAGCCTCAGACCATGTCGTCATCAATCAAGGGTGCACCCGGGTAATTATAACTGGAACAATATAGTGTGTGAATTGGAACAGTATCAGTCGTGTGGTAAGGGATGTCTGTAAGGGGAGGTGGAGGACATTCTCGGGGACGAAGGTCCCCACATCTCAGATGGAGCTGGTACGCATAAGGCGGCAGCTCATATGTCAGATATATAAAGGATTCCGGAAGCTGTATGTGTAGGTTCATAGTTGCATATATGCTAATACAGATACCTAAGCTAGAGTGCTATAGGTACTATTTCGCGGCCATGAGAGTGACCAGAAGTGGCTTCGCGACACCCCTCTCTTGCGTCGGGGGTTAAAAAGATGTTTTATTAAAGACTTGACCTTCGTGACACGCCTATGGGGACACGGAAAGTGGCGACGAAGGATGTCCCGTGAACACGCGACATCTGGTCTGCCAATTTATTCGGTTAGGGTTCTGTCCATTCATACGTACCAATGCACTTAATTTACATCGGACGAAGGAAAAAAATACATAATCAACCTCCGAGGCCACGGGCACTAAAGACCCGTTCACATATTACATCCAAGTTATAGATATTGCAATACAGTAAGTATATGGCGGAACTCTACTGTAGAAATGTAAAGTTTGATGAATTTAAGTCAGACAACGGATCCCAGCTTGTGCGAGCGAGGTTCGCTGTGGTAGCATTTTTTACTTAGGGATACTAACGACTTTTATAGTCATGAGTCATGACTCCCGACGACCGTCGTGATGGCTTAACGGAATAACATAATTAATTAGTAAGAACTATATTTTTTTGATATTAGGGAGTTGTGGAGATCGATCTAGATTCTAAAGCAGCGTTGGGACAATCCGAAAGGACTCGAAAAAAGTACAAGGTAAACGGATGATACCTGATACTGATACCCGTCAACTAGCTCTTTGTGCAGGTATTAAGGATGTTAAAATGGCGAATCCATTTTATCATTTGCCTAGAAAAAATCAGTCATTTGATCAAATCTCTGAACCTGTTTAGTGAAATGAATCGGCCAAAAAGGGCAGGTTAAACAGATTCAGAGTTTTGATCAAATGACTGATTTTGCTAGGCAAATGATAAAACGGATTCGCCATTTTAACATCCTGTGTGATTTGATCATATCCCTTAGAGATTTGTTCAAATCTCTGTTTTGGCCATTATCCTGCGACATACACATAAAATTATCTAAACTATACATTATATATGTTTAATGATTTGTTTATTTTTTATTCAGATAGGCTTTACATTATAATTACACTGATATTATAAATGTGAAAATTTGTTAATGTTGTCAAAGAGACATAATAAGGAGAATCTGAAGGAAATTGTATTTATACAACAAAACTTAAAAACTTCAATAGCGCGATGCAGAACATCACCAATTTCCGTGCATATTCTAGCCTTAGTAGGTCATTCTCCAGTTTTTTGTCGGCGTCTAATCTCCGTCAAACCATATGAAACGCATAAAAGAGTTTGATAGAGTTAAGGTGACCCGCAGACCAAATTAACAAACAGTATATTTTTGGGGACAAATTTTAGCGAAAACTACTGAACCGATTTTGATGGCACTTTCTGATATTGTAGTTTGAATCTCAGAATAGGACATAGCGTGGCGTTTTTTTAGATATAATTTCTTCAGAGGTCGATATAAGGTTTGAAAAATTGTATGGGAATTTATTTATTTTTTAAGATACAGACTTGAAACTTCGTAAAAAAGTTCTTTGATGAAAGACAAGAAAAATGATTTCAGCGTTTTTGTAAATTCAATCCCTTAGTGGGTCAAAAATGGATAGAAAATTTGTATGGAGAATGAATTCTTTTTCGAGCTAGGGACTTGAAACTTCGTACTTCAATATTAAAACACAAGAAAAATAATTTCAGCGTTTTTTAAAATTCATCTTTAAAAGGGCTTAAAACTTGCTTGAAAGTTTGTATGTAGAAATCCAGAACTACACAATAAATGGCGCTACCGGTCTTATCCGATACTATTAAACGAGAATTATTTGTATATAATATACCTATATTTATATATTTGTAATCATAGTTATATATATTTTTAATCATGTTCTGATGAAATTTGCAGTATAGGGGGTTGACGGGGCCGAGAAACCGATCTAGGTTGTTCTTATTTTCGAGAAAATTCGTTTTTTCCGTATTTTCTCGTAAAAGGCAGGCTTACTCATCGATGTCACTTTGGCCACTTTGGCACTCTTTGGGGGAGGCCTATGTCCAGCAGTGGACGTCTTTCGGCTGATATGATGATGATGACTCATCGATGACGACCAATGGCTAAACTTATTTGCTGATGGCTGCGAACTCGGGTTCGCAGCCATCAGCAAATATAAAGCTATGACGTTTTTTGGTTTCTTTTTATCAGTTTATTTCGTTTTTTTTTTGGTAAACGGTCAGTTATTGGGTTTTTGTTTAATTTTGTATAGAAATCGATTTTTCGTAGTATTAAAGCCGAGAAAAACTCGGTCCCAGGTAAAAACAAAGCTTAAGCATTCAGAACAATATCGACGGTTGTGGATTTGAATGCATTCATGCAGTATTAGCGTTTTTAATTTATGCCGATGTTAGTCCAACACTAACCCAACCTGCGCCAAACTTAATTACAATGTGAACTGATAAAATGTTCTGTTTACGAAGTTAGGGAAATATTGTATGATACTTAGTTAGATTAGTGTTCCTTTCATAATTTTAGGATCAAATAAAACCCATTTAATACTGTTTGGTATGTTATTTTTATTAGTCTAAATAAAATCAAAAACATAATATAAGCGTCATCTATCGAGCTGAAATTGGACTAAAATTAAGCTCGCTAGATGGCGCAAATCAACAACTAACATCAGCGACCTCTATCAAACTGAAATTGTACCAAAATTATGCTCGCTAGATGGTGCTATCATTATATTATTCAAACATTGTTAATGTTTGTTTTTCATTGAATTTGTGACTTGTAATCATGAATATTATCTTATTGTTAATGTCCGTAGTATAATGGATCTGAAATTGCGTTAGTTTTAACACGTTCAAAGGCATCCATCTGGCGCGTTTTACCGCTGCATAATTCCGACTCGATCTTGTCCAGTTTTATCCCTTATTTAATCATTTAATAACTAGCTTCCGCCCGCGATTTCGTTTGCGTGTACCCGGGATAAAGCTATCCTATATTTTGATCCAGGCTATAAACTATCTTCGTGTAAAATATCATCCTGTTCGGTTGAGCCGTTTAAGCGTCATTGAGTAACAGACATCCAAACATCTAAACATCCAACCATCCAAACTTTCGCATTATATTAGTAATAGGATTATCCTTTACTTTATATTTTATCAATTAAATTTTCACTTTTTTGGTAAACTTCAGGATCATTCTATCATCGTACCGAAAATCATGAATAAACCTCATTCATTAAACTTAAAATGCCTGTTAGAGTCTGACAAGCGAGTCGTGTCCCTGGAAATTTTGCAAATCCTACTAATATTATGAATGCTAAAGATTGGACCTCAATCACACAAAAACGGCTAAACGGATTAAAATGAATTTTGCTATACATATAGTGTATAACCTGGATTAAAATACGAGTTTATTATATTTTTTATTCTGGGAATCATCGTCTAAGGGGGCGAAAGTTTGTAACGAGCTACGATATAAAAGAGTTCCACGCGGACGAAGTCGCGGGCAGAAGCCAGTGTTTACATATGTGCCACTATAGGAAACTCCGTGGGTTTATTTAATATCAAAAATCCAATATCAAAATGCAGTGCAACATGCTACGACTGCTTTTCGCGGGAAATCGGATCAACCATCACCAATTCACCATATATTATGAGTGGATAAATTAAATAACAAACGAAATCAAAAAAAAAATATAAAAAACAGACTTGTAGCCAAAATGGTAAAAACGGAACCCTTATAGATTTTCCATGTCCGTCTGTCCGTCTGCGGCTCAGTTCTGTAACCTTTACTACTAGACCTTACTCAATCACGCCGACAAAACAGTGGAATATTTTTATTTTTTATTTTTTTTTCGTACTTCCCCTACACCTAAAGTGGGGATGTATTTTTCTTGTTAACCCAATCATTTGGGGTATGGACGGATAGCTTGTTCAAAAATTCAATTTCAACTCAGTGATTCGTTTGCGAGATATTGGGCTTTAAAGTCCTATTTTTTGTTAAAGTCACGTGTCCCTTTTTAAGGGCGGCTTGCAGCAAAATTGTGCAAAACTCAGTTTAATGAAATCTCGATTTTGTCTAAACCTTGACTTAACTTAAATCTAATCAAGTGTGTCTTGCACGGACAAATTTCACATCCGATTAACCAAACTGAGATTACATATAGATCATTCATTCACCATTCGCTCTTTGCGTTCCGTTTTCACGTAAAAAAATATGGCATCTCGATTTTCGAATAGTCGACTCTTACTCGGCAACTAGTTATGCCTACTTAGCCGTGATAGTTTTCCTGTTAAATTCATTATATGTACAGTCGAGGTCATAAATATGTTTACACTTTTGCACCTTATTACAAGGCAATAAGGTGCAAAAGTGTAAACGTATTTATGACCTCGACCGTACTACTGCCACGATTTTTGTCACATTCCCAGTAGCAGCCATTTAGCCGGCAGGGGGAGACATGACTCGAACAAAAATTTGGGCTTTAAAGCCCAATATCTCGCAAACAAATCACTAATTTGAAAAATCGTTTTATGAAACCCATAATACTCGTATGTTTGAACAAGCTATCCAACGATACTCCAAATTATTGGGTTGACAAGAAAAAAAATACATCCCCACTTTAGGTGTAGGTAGCGGAAGTACCCTAAAAAAATATTTTTCATGATTTTATTCCACTGTTTTGTCGGCGTGATTGAGTAAGGTCTAGTAGTAAGGGTTACAGAGCTGAGCCGCAGCAGCAGCACTATGAGTTTAACGAGAAAAAAAAATACATCCATGAGGAATTGAGGGAACTTCTCAAATATATTAGGCACGTGTGTAGTGATTTTGGTATTTTCTATTATAACTTGTGTTTACAAATTTACACCCGGAAATCATAAATTTGGTGGAGTGGAATCGATGATGAAGACCACAGATGACTTATGGAATTCCTCAATTATGTACTTAAAAGTACAAAAGTATATCACTGATTCTGAAAGGATTCCGTTGAAATAGCAACTAATGAAGTGCCAAAGGTGATCCTTGTGGAATCGACGGAAGTCCTCAAATATTATCAGCCCACATACAGCGATTCGGTTTTTTTCTCTAATAGTCAACGCATTTGCTCTCGGAAATCAGTTCATGTGGTAAATTGGAAAAGAAATGTGGAAATGTTCTCGTGGCTTGGCGGAGTACTAAATGGAAGTCGGTTAAATAAAACTTTGTTTTTAAAGTAAATTATTTTTAATGGCGATGCTTTTCGGTCTGTTGTCGTTTCTGAAACGGTCTCCTTCAATTTAAAAAGGAGAATCAAAAAAACTCCTTTCACTTTATAATGATGACGTGGTGTAAAACACGGTTAAATAAATGTTCCAGTTGCATATATCATTTATAAATACATCTACACTGAAGGGCAGGATTCATGACTCTATGATAAATATGTTCTAGATAAGATAATGTTTGACTCGAAATTCTTTCGTCATATTTGATTTACAAAGTATACCTTCTGGCCTGACAAGGGATAATCAATATTTATAAATAACTTTTCGACGCGACGTTTTATAAAAAAAACTTACTGAAGTGCAAACTTAAGTATTCATTGAGGATTTCAATACGAATTATTTTTAAAATACTCTTCATAATGTCTTAAATCTAGTCCGCTCGCTGAGCTCACGAGACATTTCTAACTTACGAAGCAAGTTATGTTAGAAGTAGGAAGGCTGGTGCAAACTACATGATCCTGTGTATCTGGGCCAGTTCACTCGGTTCACGCGATTCTAATTGATTGCACTTCCATTGTTCGGACAGGATGCCAGCCCTCTAAAGGAGCTATGTTGGCATAGACGCTGCGAAAAGTTATTAAACGTTATAAGAGCGGTTTTAGAATAGCGTTTTGTTTTGCGTGTATAAATAAGCAAATGTTTGGAAGTTCATGTAGGCGCGTGTTCGGTTATTTGAAGCGAGAAATATTGCGCGCGCAAGAATGATGAATGGCTAATCTCTGTAAAGCCAGGAAAAAAAAAAAAAAAAAAAAAAAAAAAAAAGAACAACGCGGGCATACCAAAGGTGCAGTTAGTCCAGTGATCCAGTCATTTTATTTTCACTAGTCTGGGAAAAATGTAATGTCAAATTAATAATTGATAACGACATATCGGCTATCAGGAATTTATTCCACTTAGTTCGACCCTCGAATCCCGTCCCCTACACGCAAAGTGGGGATGTAATATATTATTTATTTATATCCAGCTTGTTTAAAAATATTGTGGGTTTTTAAAACCCATTATTCAACTCAGTGATCCGTTTGCATGATATTGGGCTTTAAAGCCCTCATTTTTGTTTGAGGCAAGTGCCTAAATTTGAAATTGCTAAATATGTGACGTCACACCAGGGGCGAGGGGGTAGCCAAATGTGACCACGTGTAACAAGGTCTTCCTTGTCAAGGGTCAAAACGTCATGAAATTCGTGTGACGTAATTAATGGATGAGCGCTTACGGTTTATCATAGGGGAGCCGATTGAGATGTAGTTGCAGTTTCGTTACTCTGATGAAAAACGCTCTATAGAAATAAAGACGATAGTAGAGAGATGAGCTGGGTAGAGTAGCAATAAAGAAGATTTTAATTTTAGACTGCAACGTTTCCTAGCGGGTTTACTTACCTTCCTAAATATTATATGAAGCAGGAATTAAATAAGGCCCCGCTTTGTTTATCTAAATGTAGGTATATTTAGAGAATTATCTCTACGCTCAATAAAACGCCCTTGTCTCGTCTGCATATAGATTGTACTCAATATAGATTGTAGCGTTTGTTTATCGATTGATCATAATATTGTATAGCTAATAAACTGAGATTTATAGGTAAATATGGAGCAGTAGGGTTTAAGTATTTGTTTTGTAGTAAGTTCGTACACTACGTACCTACTTAGGTAGACAGAGCTTCCCCGCAGACTCGGAGCGAGGGCGGATTCGTTTTGCTTCCCGAAGGTCGCCCGGTCCCTCGTCTGGCGGATCAGATATGTGTCACTATAACACTACGCATACGTCCATACGTTCGATTACTTTACCTCTTGTTTATGCTTGCTTTATTAAATTAAAGTTAACTATGTTATAGTAAAGTTGCTTTTGCAAAATCAGTCGACTAAAATAAGAGTATGAGAAAGCACCCAGGATGGAGAGTCAATATGCATTCTAATATATACAATTATGCAAGCTTTTACATCAAAATGAAGCTCAAAGGCGCATATTAATTCCATAAGGCTTATGGATTATGTGGAAGCTTAACCTTTAGGCAGTCTACGACACTGAAAAATGTAGATAGCACTTCGTTAGTGGTATATTATTTTTTGGTCACTTATTTTTTTAAACTCGCACCATGAAATTTCTTATAGATACCGATATACTATATCTACGTCCATAAACTTGCCCTCGGGTATTGTATTGGCAATAATCAGGTAAAGTCTTGGTAACGTGAATTACACAAACGTAACGTTATTATAGGTTTTAATTTAGTTTTCACTGTTTGTATGTAAGCAAGGAATAATATGTCGTTCAAAATTTGCAGATCACTTTTTAGCAACTTCTAAGTGCGGTGACAATCCATC
Source organism: Epinotia ramella (assembly GCA_947578815.1). Taxonomy (NCBI): domain Eukaryota; kingdom Metazoa; phylum Arthropoda; class Insecta; order Lepidoptera; family Tortricidae; genus Epinotia; species Epinotia ramella. The sequence continues at coordinate 9,915,998 of OX388201.1, forward strand.
ATCAGATAAGCTTTGTGGTGCGAAAATATTGCAGATAGAAGGTGCTCATGCTCATAGCAGCTCCTAAACTACACAAGATAAACTATACAAGAAAATATTGCAGATAGAAGGTGCTCATGCTCATAGCAGCTCCTAAACTACACAAGATAAACTACACAAGAAAATATTGCAGATAGAAGGTGCTCATGCTCATAGCAGCTCCTAAACTACACAAGAAAATATTGCAGTTAGAAGGTGCTCATGCTCATAGCTGCTCCTAAACTACACAAGAAAATATTGCAGATAGAAGGTGCTCATGCCCATAGCAGCTCCTAAACTACACAAGAAAATATTGCAGATAGAAGGTGCTCATGCTCATAGCAACTCCTAAACTACACTTATAAATTTTATTGTGTTATAAAAACAGGTTGTATTATAAAAGATATGATACAGAGACAGAATATAATGGAAAAATAAACCATCCTCGTCTGTAGCCCCCGACAGGATTCGAACCTGCGACCTTTCTATTAACGCTAGACTGCTCTACCAACTGAGCTACGAGGACAGTGACGCAAGTTGTATATTGTTCCACTATATTCCCGCTAAGACTAGCGCCCTCTCTGTATCGAGTTATAGACTTGTTTCACAGTCTTGGCACCACTCTAATGGGCGAGCTATGCGCTCGCCCATTAGAGTGGTAATTTGTTTCGTGTAAAGGGTATAATGTACACCAGCGCCATCTCTCTCGCTAAGTCCGAAACTGCCTGATGTGGTTCGATTAGAATGGAGCGGGCGCATAGCTCGCCCATTAGAGTGGTGCCAAGACTGTGAAACAAGTCTATAACTCGATACAGAGAGGGCGCTAGTCTTAGCGGGAATATAGTGGAAAAATATACAACTTGCGTCACTGTTTTCAATATTTACTTATTCTAAAAGGGCGTAACTCCAATTCTACGCAGGAATAGCCTTTACCTTAGTCTTACCACGATCGAAAAAAAAAAGTGATCTGACATTGACAATGACATCTGACTTTGCCATTGTCACTGGAGTAGGTATGTGGTGTGTTGTTTGTTTAACTTGTACTATTTGTTAAAAAGAAACGATTTTATTGACGAATTTGGCTGTGATAAGGGATACCGATACTGCATTATATAAATACGACACCTTGCATTCACACGGATCTTTGGAATTACTGCTCGACACCACTCCGCTTTATTTTTATACGGTACATGGAAGAAATGTTTGTCTGGTTTCTTCAAAGAGTCATTGTTACAACTTGGCACGAAACAATACTTGGTGTACTTAGGAGGAGTATACACCTCGTCGATCCATGCGGGTTTCTATAATATAGAATCTTTTAATTTTATTTTACTTCCTTAGGTTACAGTCGTTAAAATCGATAGTAAACAATCTACGTCAATGTCAAATTCATATTTGTGACAACAGACCTTTTTTTTCTGTAATATAAGATAAGGCACAGGCTATCCATTACCTATATCGTAGAATGGGTAAAATTAGACCATATTTTCAATTGTTTTTTAACTATTTTATTAAGCTATATATTTTTTTTATAAATACAGTATAGTCTTCAGGGGGCACTATGCTTTTGAATCATATATTCATTTTGAAGTGTTTATAAAATGAAATGTTGTCAATTACAGTGCTGCCTTTCTTTCGTTAAGCTCACTTGATACTTCTCACTCTTTGGGCACCCTTGTGTCACGAGAATTTCTCAACTCATGTAATTTCAATGTGTGCCATATAAATACCCAAAGTATTCCATCTCACTTTACCGATTTGTTAGACACGTTTCAGTCCGAATTGGTTCATGCGATACTAGTATCTGAGAGCTGGCTAAAACCCTCCCTTTTTCGACGTCTTATTTTATTTAATTTTATTTGGGATGCTTACTGCCTAGTATACATTAATTACTTAATTTTATAACTAGAAGCAAATTACAAGCTTCCACATATATAATGCTACGTGACATCATGTTTACAAAAATCTCGATATTATATGATTTTGATTTCACACTGTAGTAGGTCAGCAGAACAGTAAACAGTAAATAACACAGGTTTGTAACGGGGATCTTTAGCTACCTATTGAAAATAATATGTTTTACAGAGTTAACCTTACTATAACATAGATCCACACTGGGCACATCATTAAGTTCGTTAAATAACTTAGTGGTTCGAGGAAAGAAACATTTTTTACGAATGTTTGTGCGTGTGTGTTATGCCCTACCTGGCTTTATTTTAATTAGAAACGATCGGACCGGAAAGGGCGGCGGTGGTGTTGCCATTTACCTCGGAAGCTCCATTCCGTACAAAAGCTTAAATTTATCTCAGTCTCTGTACTCTGGTTCTGCTGAATGGTTATTTCTCGAGTTTTTTTTACTGTCCCCCAACCATTAACTACTTTTCTGATTTAGAGCAAGTCCTGGAGTCCCTGAGTTCGGATTACACACATCATCTGGTCATGGGCGACCTGAACACTGATCTTTGCAAAGACTCTCCACAGAGCCGCAAATTAACATCATTAGTCCAGTCTGTAAATTTTTCTAACCTTCACCTTGATCCCACTCACCACACCGCTACCTCTGACACATGGCTGGATATCATTCTTATAACTTTCCCCAATAATGTCCCCAAACATGGTCAATTTCTGGCTCCTGGTTTTTCTCACCATGACGTAGTTTTCGCCTCTTATAAAATTAAACCCGCCAAATATAAACCTGCGTTTGTCGTTATGCGTAGTTTTGCCAAAATTGATCCGAATTTATTGTCCCGCGATGCTGCGGCCATTGACTGGTCTCCTGTTCTCTCAGCTTCATCCACTGAAACCAAGGTCACACTCTTTAATGCAGCCATTCTAAAGTTATTTGACAAACATGCTCCCTTACACAAAGTTAAAGTCAAGCGGCCTCCTGCACCTTAGATTACTGAGGGCGTTCGCATGGCCATGCGAAGGAGGAACCGTGCGTTCAAACTCTTTAAGCGTGAGCGGTCACGGGCGACGAGAACTGGAACTGGAGAACTGGAGACTTTTCAAGAGGGCCCGCAACCGTTGTAACTTGTAATCAGATGGTACGTACAGCGAAGCGACGGTTTATCCACCAGAATGTGTCTTCATCTTCCATGGCTGACGTCTGGAAGTTTCTCAAATCACTTGGTCTCGGGAAACCTTCCAGTCCATTTGATGGCACTTCCTTTTATCTTCAGGACCTTAACTCTCATTTCTCTTCTGCCCGCTGCGTCGACAACAATGTCAGAATCAACACTCTTAATGAGATCTCTTCCCTACCCCTCTCTATCACGGAGCCATTCTCCTTTTCTCTCACTTCTCAAGCGGATGTCAAGGCTATTATTAAAGCTATCAAATCCAAAGCCATCGGTTGTGATGATATCAGTCGGTATATGATAGTGTCGGTTCTAGACTGTGTGTATTGACTGATATCATCAACGCCTCGCTTTTCAATGGCGAATTCCCTTCCCTATGGCGCAAGGCATTTGTTATTCCCCTTCCAAAAACCAGCAACCCCACTGTGCTTAGCAACTTCCGACCCATTTCAATACTCCCCTTTTTATCGAAAGTTGCTGAAGCGGTGGCTCATAAACAGCTATCTCGTTTCATTTTCTCACATAATTTTCTGAGCCCCTATCAGTCTGGCTTTCGTCCTCGTCATAGCACCAGCACTGCTCTGCTGAAGGTCACGGAAGACATCAGACGTGGTATGGAGAGTCAATTGGTCACAGTTTTTATTCTTATTGATTTTTCCAACGCATTCAACACTGTTGACCATGAGATTATTCTTGCTCTGCTTGCACATTTAAATGTGTCGTCTGTTGCCCTTGGGTGGTTTTCTGCTTACCTTCGAGAGCACCCACAAGCGGTCCGTGTCGACCGAGCCTTATCCGACTGGTGTGATCTAGTTACTGGCGTCCCTCAAGGAGGCATTCTTTCTCCACTCTTAATTTCCATCTTCATTAACTTCATAACCCCGGAGCTTCGCTGTTCTTACCATCTGTACGCCGACGACCTACAACTTTACGATCACTGCAACGTGAGTGACCTTAGTGTTACCATTAACAAGCTGAATGTGGATCTCTTACACATCCAGCGGTGGTCAGAGAAGTTTGGCTTATTTGTAAATCCGTCCAAGTGTCAAGGTATCGTCATTGGTAGCCCTCAGCAGCTTGCGAAACTTAATTTTAATTATATTGCTGCATCCCGTACAGCAAAAGTGTCAAAGACCTAGGTGTTTATCTCGACAACACTCAGTTGGAGGCCACAGATCTCTGAGGTTCGTCGGAAATTTCTAGGTTCACTTCATGCACTTGATAGGCTAAAGCATTTCTTGCCAATCAAAACCAAGATTTGATTAGTGCAGACATTGATATTGCCCATAACTGACTATGGTGCTGTGTGTTATCCTGACTTGAATGGTGAGCTTCTTGATATGTTAGATCGTCTTCTAAATAATTGTATTCGGTTCATTATCTGTCTTCGAAAATACGATCATGTTTCTTCCTTCCGCTCCCAATTGGGCTGGCTGCCCATCCTCCTACGCCGCAAAATACGTTTGCTCTGCACTCTCTTCTCCATTCTAAACGATCCTAAATCTCCCGAATACCTCAAAACTCTTTTTTCAGTATTACTGTGTCTCTCGGGTCCGTCAACTTCGCTCCACCGGCAACCTTTCCTTATCTATTCCGCCTCACCGTACTGGTTTTATGTCCAATTCCTTCTCCGTCCAAGTAGCTCGCCTATGGAACAGTCTCCCTGTCAAAATTCGGCAATCTCCAAACAGGCTTGTCTTCAAAAAGTCCTTACAAAATTGATTTACTGGCAGAACTAAAAATAATATATCTGATTTGTAAGTTGCATCTATATTCATATGTATGTGTATGTATGTATAAATAGCTAGGTATATATTTATATATCATATTATATTATATTATATCGTATTCTACTATATTATTCATCCCATCTTTAGACATGTTAAAGAGTTTTTGTTTTAAATTAAGTTGCACTGCCCACATTTTATCTGCTTTGCCTTAAGGCTGACTGGTAGAGAATACTTTATAGCATTAAGTCCGCCTTTTGTACCATAAGATATTCTTTTGTGCAATAAAGATTAAATAAATAAATAAATACACAAGATAAACTACACAAGATAATTTACTTAAAAAACAAAGTTTTAACCGACTTCAATTTAGTACTCCGCCAAGCCACGAGAAAATTTCCACATTTATTTTCCAATTTACCACATGAACTGATTTCCGAGAGCAAATGCGTTGATTATTAGAGAAAAAAACCCAATCGCTGTATGTGGCCCGATAATATTTGAGGACTTCCATCGATTCCACAAGGATCACCTTTGGTACTTCATTAGCTGCTATTTCAACGGAATCTTATCAGAATCTGTGACGTGCTTTTGTACTTTAAGTACATCATTGAGGAATTCCATAAGTCATCTGTGGTCTTCATCATCAGTTCCACTCCACCAAATTTATGATTTCCGGATGTAAATACACGAGATATAATAGAAAATACCAAAATCACTACACGCGTGCCTAATATAATTGAGGAGTTCTCTCAATTCCTCATGGATCCCATCATAAAACTAAATTAAAAAAAAAATGGGACCCACCTGGATGCCTATACTTACAAACAAAAAAAAAATTTCGAATCGGCTCATCAATGACGGAGTTCTGAGGTAACAAACATTGAAAAAATAATAATAATAATACAACCGAATTAAGAACCTCCTTTTTTTTGAAGTCGGTTAAAAATATTGCAGATAGAAGGTGCTTTTGCTCATAGCAGCTCCTAAACTACACAAGATAAACTACACAAGAAAATATTGCAGATAGAAGGTGCTCATGCTCATAGCAGCTCCTAAACTACACCAGATAAACCCGTCACGTTTGGGGTCATTGTAAAATTAGTAGTTAATGACAATGCAAAAAGTTCAGTCGGTAATAAAAGCTTGTACCAAAACATATTTTTTTGTCAGAAACTTACGTTATATTACCTATTAGCATAGTGAGATAAATATTCGTTAAATATATGAACTGTATCGTATCGTATCGACTAGGTACAGTCAGCGTCACATAGTTAGTAGCAGCCAGAGTAGCCAAATATTTCGTAACACACCCTTATTCTTACAGTAATAAAGACGTGTACCGAAATATTTGGCTACCTTGGCTGCTACTAACTATATGACGCTGACTGTACTCTACCAAAGCTGGGAGTAGAAGCGGAGGTGATCTTACTGAAAGTAGATTAGTATGCTAGATACTCGTATATACTTATCATCACTCACTTTTGATTAACTCCAAATTAGTAATTAGCGTTAAAGTTAAACACGCATAATGATCTTATGATGCGGATAATTTAACATTGATCCGATATATTAACGGAAAACGTTAGAAACACATTTTGAAATAATATTTTCTAATTGAATTCTCCATATCAGCATTATTAGCCAGCGAGCAAAGATAAGACGTCCTCCAGCCAGGTCGCCTTCGCAACACAACCGCCCAGAGTAAACAGGTTGGGGTCTTCCTAATTGGTATAAACTTACGCCTTTTACGTTGTAGGTAGCAGTAGAGTAGACGAAGGTCCCAGCCCGGTTTGGCAATCCATTATCATACAAATGGGATTTAACTCGCGGCCGGAGGGCTATCATATGTACAGTTGAAAACAAGATCAAGACGTAATTAATATAGTTGAGATTCGATAACTTGACAGGTGTTGATGGATACTTCATTTCCGATCGAGGAAATAGTTACGTTTGATGTGTTTCAAAAGAATCTCGAAGGATTAGTATAAAAATGCAAGCGTGCATACGATCATAGAGTCAGTCAAAAAGTCTTGAGTTTTTGAAGTGAAAAATTCTTTAGCGGCGCTGTGCACTTTTTGTGATAGGGAAAATTGTTAAATTCGCCACAGGTCACGTGACCGTAAGATGTCACGTGATCGTAAGATGTCACGTGACCCTAAGATGTCACGTGACCGTAAGATTCGACAGATTGAAAATTCGTAAGACGGACACGTGGCCTGATCGAAAAACTGTTACAATGTCATTGAGTTTTCACTTCTGCCGGCACTCCCGGAGTGCAACCCGGTCGTTTTTCTTTTCAAGCAGTCAGTCTCTTATGTTTAGGCACATTAATCGTTAGGCTTAGAAATCACTAGGAAAAATCATTCTTAGTTTCCAATATATTAGCACACTTGATGTTTAGTATTAGGAAAGATTAGGAGGTATGAAATTAGGCCCACCAATAAATAGTACATTACTACAGAGTCCGGGAAGTAAGGTGTTGCCGGCCGAGTACATTATAGACGGCCGAGCGTAGCGAGGTCGGATAGTTATGAGGCTGGCAACCCCTTTTCACGCCGAGGTATGTTTAGTGCTTTTCTCAAACATGCAATGAAATAAATTAAAAAAAACTCCAAGAAATCACACTTTAATTTTCATGGCTGAACGCCGTGATCCTGTGCCACAAATTGTGGAATGGAAATTAAAAAAGACCATCTTGCCGGCCTAGGCCTCCAATTTTGTATGAAATGCCGTTACGGGTCTCTCGTCTCGCTCCGCCCGAAACGTGACACTTCGAAGCCCATTATGAAGAACACAACGTCAATATTTCATTGCATGTTTGAAAATAATTATGCCATACAAGATTAGTTGTGTCGCTTAACTTCAAACTCAGATAAATCCATTCGACCCTCTCTGCAAATATCTACCCTATTACCTTTTCATAATACCAAAATCGCATGATCTGACAGATGGATTTACCTGAGTTTGAATTTAAGCGACTCAGTTATCCGAATATTAGGGCTATGAAAATGATATCTAACCTTGGTAGGTGTAATGAAATTAGCACTAATGATATTAGGTTAAGTGGGGGGACCCGTCGCTTTCAAGACCGCCGACCGACCTATATTATAAAACTTTCGGTCTGGGATTCGACTAAAGGACCTTTTTCTATATTCGTCTTAAATTTGTATTACAATATTTGAATTAAAAAATAAACTACTTGTTAAATCTAACCAAACTAACCAGTTCAATCAATCAATACCTACGACCGCACTATAAAATGTCAGTACCGGTCGGTCATGTCAACAACCAATTTCAAGACATTGTTTCTAAAAATACTAGGCAATCCGGCATCCTTTTTTTGCTATAAATATTCAATTATGTTCAAAATAAGCTTTCTGACATCGCTATGGATTTCTTTTGGCTTATTTATTGTAAGTAATTTATTTTACAATCGCGAAGTATTTCGTCTTCCTTGCTTGCAATGACTTGTAACGTCTGCATGGCTATCACAAGACGGCGCACGAGCTCTCTCGATTTTTCTCGCACTATACTTTTTTTTTGTACAACGACGGTGGCAAACAAGCGTACGGCCCGCCTGATGGTAAACGGACACCGCAGCCTATAGACGCATGCAACTCCAAAGGAGTAACATGGGCGTTGCCGACCCTTGATATGTTTGAGGTTTCGCCGTGTTGACAGCTGAAGGAACAAATTCCCTCGCTCTCAACACAACGCATCTTCTGGAGCTCTGGCGACCTTGCTCACCACCAGGAACACAACACTACTACAGAGCAAGTAGTAGTGTTATTATGGCTGTGGTCTTCTGCAAGGCGGAGGTACTTCCCCAGTTGGGCTGCTCCAAATTCGAGTGGGATGACATTTCGCTGTGCCCTAATACCTCACCACTACTACTATACGTCTCTTTCTAAGTTTTCTAATAAGAGAGAGACGTCTATCATGAGACGCGGCCGCGACATAGTCTCGATTTTTCTCGCACTATCGCACTATCCGTCTCTTTATTATTAGAACCCTTAGAACAAGAGGTAGGTATAATGCGAGAAAAATCGAGAGTATGTCGCGGCCGTCCCATGATAGACGTGCTGTTGTCAAAGAGTACCTACCTACTCCTTGCCAGTAAAATAAATTAGTTCCATTAAAAATCTGCATAGTGGCTAGGGTCAAAAATAAACTTATCGGGCTATAACTGGAAACTTTGACGATGAAATTAAAACGAATATTAAGTTAAATTAAAGACCTAATTTTCTTAGACCAATTTCCAAAATTAGCGAGAACTCTCCAGTTGTTGTGCCAGATAGAGGCATAAGTAAGTCACAGAAAAACGAAATGAAGAGCTATTCACGTTGATCCATTCCAAGCACGTAAGTGTGAATATATAAATTAATAAATTTAAAACAGGCAAGGAACTTATGTAATTACCCCCTTACTATACCTACATTCGATTACAGTGTTTTATCAATTACTGAGTTCACCATTAATGTTTATGTTGTTTTCAACGTTTTATCGGAAAGCAATGCCAATAGTTCATCATTCACCTGCTAAAAATACTCATCGATACATATTAGATAAGTATTTTTAGTGTAAGTAATCATTAGTAATGCTATAAAAAATTAACCTTGAATCAGGTGGAGTTAGCGACCGTTTGCATTTTAATAAATCGTGAAGTGAACAGATGTTGAATATTCAACGACTCGGTCACCTGGTCGCACGCACAGCACCGCATGACATCCACGACACGAGATGTGTTGGCAACGCTGCCAGCGGAGCCACGAGTAGCAGAACTACGCCAGATATGTTCTTGATGATCAACTACTTAGGCCGCGTACCTGTGCGACGCGTGCGGTGGCGGTGGCGCGAGCCCCGCGATGGAAGTCATAAATGGTGTTACTCATGCCGGCTGTACACACTCGTCGAGACACCCAGAGACAGAACGAGAACGAGTGTGTACATGATGCTCTCACCTTGTCTCGCCCGCTGGGGTCTCGCCTCGGTACGCCTCGGTCGCGTGTTGGTTTTTGCGGCCGAGTCAAAGGGTTGTTCCGCTGTTCCAATGACGCAACGAGTGTGTACATGGTGTGCTCTCGTCGAGAGCTTCTCGCCCGAGACTCTCGGCGAGAATCTCTCGACGAGTGTGTACAGCCGGCAGCGGCATTACGAGTGTTCATGTACAGTCACCAGCATTGTTATCTGCTGTAACTAAGCCGGTAAAAATATCTGACACGTCCTAACGCCCCTAGAAATAGAGTCGTGTCAGAAATTTATGCCGCCTTGCTGTGGCAGATATTTTTGCTGGGCGCTTGTCGCGCTACGCGTCACCTGTCCATAAAAAGGGCCTTAGCGTGAGTTAGGCACTTAGGGTACACCTAACCTAAACCTTTTAATTTATCGACGGCTCTATCCCATGACGACTCGAAAAAGCTGCACCTTATTAAATATAGGCTAATCCAACTTTTTCTAATCGAGTATGCAGTTTTTGCAAAGGTCAGAGCTAATGAAACGCACGCGCCGCGCAGGAAGCAGTAAACTTTAAGTAAACACATCGACCGTAACACTCTTGTTACGGTTGAATAGCCAAGTTTACTTAATTGTACGAATCGACATGAAAATTGCTACGGTTTCAATACCACGACTCATCACTTTTTATTTCTGCACGGCGGCGAGCAAACCAGTTCATTCATAGTCTATATACGCTGAACCTATTTCGAATGTCAATATGTTTTATTAAACGTACGAACTAGAATAGTTAATTGTACCTATACCTAAGTATAACTATTTGATTGCACGTATGCACGTCTTTCTTTATTGGAGTTTGTAAATGTTGGAATGAATCAAACTATGACAACTATTATTATTACTATCCAGGAATTAGATTGCATTATATGTATCAGCCATCTGCCTAATATTATTTCCCCAAAACACGCAAGTCGGTACGCTTCCACGATGCCTAAGTATGTACCTACAAGAAAGATGTCTGAATAATGTATATTCCCCACTTATAGTCATATTTCTTACACTACAATTGGTTCGTGCCTTTAATCGGGTCTATAAATACTGGGTTAATTAAATTACGGACGAACGTTCTTAAATTATGTGCACTAGTTCTGCTAGGGTTTTACATATTATATTAGGTTAAGGTAGAGTGAATTTATATGCCATGATTATGCATATACTAAATACTGAAAACTGCAATGAAAACACGTACTTAATAAATATTGTCTCCACCGTCAAATTCATGCAATCATGTAATTGAATAGTTTTCAATTATAATTATGTCATGTTTCATTAAAAAGCCGTCGAAAGCACCGCACTTACCCAAAAGCTTTCCACATATTGAGAGAAAAAGTAACCTCCCGGAAGAGACATGATGGTGAGTAGAAGTTCACCGCAAGACTGACAGGAGGTACACCGCACAGGTTTTATTTATACACCGTTTATTGTTTACTAACATCACATAGTAATTCGTTTATCGTAAGTTCACGTGCGCGGTGCGGGCGGCGGAGCCTGGGCGCACGTTGCCTCCTCGCTGCCGAGTTGCGACTGACACACAACCAACACATTTTGCCTCTATATACTTACTTCTTGCTTTGCCTGAACGCTTGATTTCACGCTCTATATCCACGAATTAACTATGGATCTTCGATATTGACCATCAAGTCTACCTGTATAGTGCACATCGTGTGAATGATAATCACTTTGCCCGACTTTCTTCCTCGGCAAATAACGACAAAACCTTTCGCGGCGATAGATTCTATTGTTATCCAGTAGAAGGATGGAATATATATCATCCGATTAATTAAATATTTATGTTAGACAATAGCTGTGGCAATACTGAGTGTACTTACACTCATGATAACTGAATCACATAACTATGTAAACAATACAATGAATTATAGTCAAATCAACCCTTGCTGTCAAACCCCACGGTCTGGCAGCTAAAAGGGTGAACGTCCCTCGCGCAATACAAGAAAACACCCCGGGAAGCGCGGCGCACCGTCTAGACTCATCATTAGGTGCGGTGCGACACTAAATGTAAAACGACGTTAGTATCCACTATCGAACCAGCACGGATTATTCGATGATTATTATTTTTTCTATTGCGTCTTATTTGGATTTGGAATAAGTATACCAAGATGTTGCATGGCTGCTGTATGTTAACATTGTTAACGCCCGAATAATCACAACGATAAGTTAAAGAGTCCGTATCGGCCCGGAAAAAGTTCGATTTTACCCGTCTCCGAGCGCGCCAGCGCAGGTATTGGTAGCGAGGCTAGGTCCGCGTAGAGTAGTTTTGACACTTTAAGGCGCCGTAGGTTCATGGTCTTCTCACCCTCTCACTGAGCATAAGCGTGAGCGAGATGGAAATGCGTGCTCGGAAGCGCGGATATCATGTTTTTTAATTTTAATTTTTTGGCCGTATAAATAAATAAAAAATTAATCACTTAGTTCTCTCAAACATAAAATTGCCGATTTTTAGAAGCAATTTTAATATTTTTAGCTTTTGTGCATAATTTGTTACGAATATTTTTAAATGTATTTTAGACCTATGTCCGTGATTTTTTTATATCGAGCGAAAATTGCTTAATAATATTTCAAATCACTGATCTCGCTGCAGAAAAGCCTCAAGATTACTATGCGTATTTTTTAAAAACCATATTATATTGTTATGACGCATTATATTGTTTCAAAAACTCTGTTCGCTTAACTTTGCTGAACCTACGGCGCCTGAACCGTTTTATCTTTTTCGTTTCTTAATATTTATATGTACCTATATGTATTTAAATAAAATATCAGGTAACTTTGAACTGTATCGTTAATTATAATGTATTTATGTAACTAGCTTTTGCCCGCGGCTTCGCCCGCGCAGTAAGTGTAATTTTGCAATAATTGTTGAACTATTACGCCGGCAACGGCCTACTACTACTTATTTCCCCTATGAATAAAGGGTTATTCATAGGGGAAGTAAGTAGTAATAGGCCGACGAACGAAACGGTCGTTAAAACGCGTTATGTTAAATTATTATTTATTTACTATTGTGATAAATGAGAAGCTTTTATCTAGAATAAAAGCTAGTTTATGTTCACGATAATATTAAAATACCAAAATATCTCCACGAATTTCATAATATGTCCTTGTATACTATGTTCTTGATACATTTGTCTATAACTTTCCAAATGAACGATTTCCATACAACGGTTCGACCCATATTTCACCCCCTTAAGGGTTGAATTTTGAAAAATCCTTTCTTAGTCCACGTACTGTAAATAATATATGTTCCAAATTGCATGATTAGATTAGATTAGATTTATTTATTACACGATAAAAATTACAATATAAATTTGCATAAATGTCAAGATTACAAGAATTTCTACCATGTTCGTCAATTTTAATAATAAAGACTTAATGAGTCAGTTGACTGTCAAATACAAAATATTATATTATTCTATCTCCCAAAAAGGATCGTCATTCATTATACACAATAACATAATATTTTCTAAACTATTTATAAGTATGTCAAAACTACATATTTAATAATGATTGTCAGGTTTAAAAACAGGAATAAGTAATAATAATAGTTCATAACATTAGTAAATATAAAGTTAACAAAAATAAATGTCAATTTTAGAAAAACAAAATACACAATTAAAAAGTCATTTCCATGTACTCGTTAACGGAGTACAGAGGGTTTTCCAACAAAAGATTTCTCAGTTTGCGCCGGAATGTTTCGTCATATGGTTCATTCCTTAGATTGGCCGGTAAGTGTTCATAATAAGTGGGTCCGATGACGCGGGGGATTTTTGTTGAAAGCGCCATGCGACGAGGAACCGTTCTCAAGCGCCCAGTAGAACGGAGTTGTTTCCCCGGCAAATCAACACGTACAAACTGGGAAATATTGTTTCTTACAAATAAAAAACAGTCAAATAAGTATTGTGAGTAGTGCGTCATAATGCGTTGAGATTTGAAGAGTTCTCTACAAGGGTGCCTATGCTTTACTCCAACAAGTGTACGGATTGCTCGTTTTTGCACGATTAATACCCTTTTAGCATCTGTAGACCTCCCCCAGACGAGTGTGCCGTAAGAAAGGAGTGAGTGAAAATAAGCAAAGTACACCTGTTTCAATGCCTCCCCTGAGATCAATGGTTTCAGTTTTCTCAACGCAAATACTGCACTACCCAATCTATCGCATAAACTGTCGACATGGCGCTTCCAATTCAAATTAGCGTCAACTATGAACCCAAGGAACTTACTCTCGTCACATATTGGCATCGGACAACTGGCCATGCATGGCGGAAGCGGAATCTTTCGGCCTGAGAAAAGGATTATGTTCGATTATAACTTAACGATATAACGATGCTTATAACTTTAGCGGTTTAGGAAATCACATTACATATGAGAACTTTCAACCCCTATCTTAACCCTTTCAAGGGATGAATTAGAAAAAAAACCCTTATCAATGTTTTTGACTGTACCTACATTATGAGCTTTGTGACCGAAATTTTAAATGGCTAACTTTAAAAAACGACATGTTTTCCATACAAACTTTCAACTCTTTTAACCCCCTTAGGGGATGAGTTTTTATAGCAAAGCTAAATCATTTGTTTTGCTTTTTAGTAAGAAACCTTCATACAAAGATTCAAGTCTATTATAGCTTTCCAAATGAACGATTTCCATACAACGGTTCGACCCTTATTTCACCCCTTTAAGGGTTGAACTTCGAAAAATCCTTTCTTAGCACACGTCCACGTACTGTAAAGAATATATTATGTTCCAAATTTCATGCTTATATCGTTAGCGGTTTAGGCTGTGCGCTGTCTGTCAATAGATTAGTAACGAAGAGTTTTATATATATAGATTACTACAAATTCAGAATTCGTTTAAGTACTTGCTTGTTTGACGACCGCTTTAGCCTAGTTGGAAGTGACCCTGCCCTACGAAGCTGGAAGTTCTGGGTTCGAATCCCGGTATGGGCATTTATTTCTTTCTGAGTCATGGATATTGGTTTTCTGGTTTAAGAACTTTATTTTTCTCATAAAGAATTACAAATTCACTTAAATGAGAAATAAAAAAAAATTTAAATATAACATTTCCTGTATACATGCTTAAAACTAAAAACGAACGAGCAGACGTTGTTAATTTTATACATAGTTATTTGTTGCAGTAAGAGTACAGTAAGGAAAAAGGAAGTGGGTAGAACTATATTCTTTAGGCGATTTATGCAGCGCGATCGTGCACATTTGCCACCGATAGCAATTCATGCGTAACATAACATAAGTGATAACGAGCTACGAATAGACCCTGGTAAACATGGATTTTCTATGTATTTAATTATTTATTTATCTATATAAGTATGTATATCGTCGTTAAGTAACCATAGTACAAGCTTTGCTTAGTTTGGGACTAGGTCGATCCCCAATATTTATTATTATTTATCTTTACTCATCTTAAAACTTAGTTTATTTATATTATTTACTAGTGGCTCTGTGAGCTGTAGACCTCGCGAGTGTCTTTTTGCATAACTCCGCCATTTTGAAAAAAATCCAAAAACGGGCTCGACAAAAAGCTACATATAATTACCGTACCTGCTTACCAAAATTGACGAGAATCTGTTGAGAATTGCGACCTCTAGAGGAGAACAGCGTGAAATCCGGATAGACATACGAAAGCATTTCTGTCCAAGCTGAAACGGAGACCTTATTCGCTTCCGCTCACTCGGTCGATAATTAATTACTGTTAGAGTTTTCAGTTTCCAGGTTATCAATTTTTAGGTGAAAAGTTTTTACCTGACATTCGTTTTTTGGTTTTAGTGTAGGTGTTGAAATAAAATACCAGGTAATGTAGAAATGTAGGTACAGTTTATTTTTGTTTACAGTTAATTTGCCTAAAGTATAATAAGCTTCATCACCAGATAAATAAGAATAATTCGTTAACCTTTCCAGATTCCAGCGTTGTGCTGTTTTCATTATGACTTACTTGACTTAATGTCCTGTGTCCCCTAGATGGGGCAGAGGGCTTCCACAGTGCCTCGCCATCGCGTTCTGTCTTGGGCTACGCGCTTCGCCTCGGACCACGTCAGCCCGATAGCCTTCAGTTCCGCTGCCACTGAACGTCTCCAGGTGTGTTTCGGCCGGCCACGTTTCCTCTTCCCTTGTGGCGTCCATTCCAGGGCTTGCCTTGGGATGTGGTTGGGAGCTCTTCTTAGGGTGTGACCGATCCAAGTCCACTTGCGGCGTTTAATTTGGTGACCGATTGGTGTTTCGGAACAGATATGCCAGAGTTCTTCGGTGGGGATCTTTTCGGGCCAGTAAATACCGACGATCTGCCTAAGGCATCGGTTGACAAAGACCTGGATACGGTGCGTGATGTCTTTAGTGACTCTCCACGTTTCGCAACCGTAGAGCAGGACTGTTTTGACGTTAGAGCGAAATATTTTTAATTTCACCCTACGTGTCAGCTTCTTAGACTGCCATACGGGTCGCAGTTGCGCGAAAGTCGCCCGGGCCTTGGCTACCATAGAAGCGATGTCCTCTTCCGTTCCTCCAGTTTGCGACACGATGCTGCCAAGGTAGGTAAACTTCTGTACCCGCTCTATAGGTTCCGAGCCTAGTAACAGTGGTGATGAGTTCCTACCCTCCGTTCGCATTTCCTGGGTCTTCCGCGCGTTGATTTTAAGACCCTCGAGGAGTGCCTCACTCTGTAGATTGTCCAATTTAGCTTGCATATCAACGTGCTTGTGGCTAAGCAGGCATAGGTCATCAGCGTAGTCTAGGTCATCCAAAGTATCGGTTAACCCCCACTCTATACCTCGCCGCTTGCTGTCGTTTGTTCTCTGCATGATGCCATCTAGGACGATCAGGAATAGCAGAGGTAAAAGGAGGCAGCCCTGTCTAACCCCCGCGTGGACGCTGATATCTTCGGAGATAAGGCCATCGTGCTCAACTTTGCACGTGTAGTTCTTGTAGATGGCTGTCAGAATGTCCCTGATTTTGGGTGGAACTCCAATTTCGTCAAGTCGGGACCAGATTCTGGACCATCGGACGGTGTCGAAGGCTTTTTGGAAATCGACGAAGGTAAGGTATACCTCGCGTTGCCATTCTGATGCCTCCTCCACGATGATTCGAAGTGTGTTGATCTGGTCCGTGCAGGAACGGTTTGGTCTGAAGCCAGCCTGTTCCCTCCTGAGTAGCGGTTCAACTGCGCCAGATAGCCTGTCCAGTAATACCTTGCATAGAATCTTTGATGGTACCGAGAGCAGGGCGATCCCTCTCCAGTTACCGCACTGGCTGAGGTCGCCCTTCTTCGGCACAGTTATTAGGAGGCCCTTGTTCCAATCAACTGGGAGATTTTCGGTGATCCAGATCTTTTCCAGGAGAGGTGTTAAGATCTCGACTGCGGTGGGTATATCTGCTTTTAGCATTTCCGACGTTATGAGGTCGAGGCCTGGGGCTTTGCCTCTCTTCAGGGAGAGTATGGCGTTTCGGACTTCTTCTCTGCTCGGTGGGGCCGTATTAATATATAATGATTGAGGCGCTGGGGTGTTTTGCGGAGAGTGAGATGGTACTGTGGTCGGTACGCGGAATATCTCTTCAAAGTGCTGCCGCCATCTTCTGAGCCGTTCCTCGGATGTTGTGATCAGTCTTCCTTGCTTGTCCCGTAGAGGCTTTTTCCTGAAGTCACGTTTCCCAGCTAAGGTTTTAGTAGCATTGTACAGCTCTCTTAGGTTGCCAGTATTGGCAGCATGTTGTGCACGGTCAGCTACATCGTCAGACCATATCCTCTTGTCTGTTCTGGTGCTACGATAGATGCGTCTGCGCATTTGCCGATACTGCAATCCAAGACTGGCCCGTTCAGTCTCACTGCGTGACTCCACTCCTCCCTTTTCATTATAGTCTGGTTTTAATGTTTTAGGGCCACAAAATATTTTTTTATAATAAAACCAATCAATTTATAAATATCGTATTATAGTATACTACTTTAGCGACATGAATAGTAACAGTTTGAGCACGGAAAAGATGGGCGGTTAAAAAGATATGGAGATAAAACATGTTGCACCGTCCGTCCACAACTAAAGTGAAAGATGAAACAACTTCATATTAATCTTTCATCAATTTCATCATATTTGCATATTGTCACTATTAGGTCATAAATGACTTACAAGATGCAAAACGATATTGCTCTTTAAAAGCGTGAGTTCTATACAAGTGGTGGAATGACACTGCAGAAATTACTAACAAAGGTGCAGAAGAAGAAGCAGAAATAGAGTATTATTTTTCTTGTGAGGAAACCGATGATACCCAGTGGCAGCCGATTTTAGCTTTATCCTTTAAAAAGAAAGCTGATACCCATAAAATCAGACTCCCGTTGGAGTAATTTTTCAAATATGACCAATTATTACTGACAAATGTGTGATGAGACCTGTCATCGAAGCAGATGTTACGAGTAGGTAAAATTGCATAAATAAATATGGTTAAAACCAGAAATTATTAAAAAGGTCACAAAAGTAGCACCAGGACAGCAGGAAGTTATATCACAGAGATAAAGGCAATAGGAATAAGATTCCGTAAATCGGAAATATTACAAACGGCTGTCATAATAAAGAAACTGCAAAATAACAACCTGAACAGTCGAACTAATTCAGAAGAGGATGTCTGTGCCCAGCAGTGGGACGTATATATAGGCTGATGATGATGAAAATTCGATGACGTACTTTTAGAATTATCGCTTAATGTATATATAGATAAAACATGAAGACTAATTAAGAACCTCCTTCTATGGAACATAGGTCAAAAATGTTAGTAGTACCTACAGTTAGTAGAAGTGCAATTTCATATAAAAAGTCAAAAGTAACAAAAAGCATTACTTACCAAATGATCAAGACTGCCTCGTCGCGCTATAATTCCCGCTAGCCCAAGCGCCCATACCTACGTAACCTTGAAATCGACGAGCGACGTGACCGTTCCCTCAAACCGCTTGGCAAAGACTGCCGCATCGAGCTTTTTTTTTTTGAACCTGACTGTTGCTAATAGGACGGACCCAATATCGCGGTCGAATTGCGTGGTTGGAGGGTAGCCTGGGGAAAATCCAGGGAAGCCTCCGGCACGACCATGCGGGGAAGTTTATACACTGGAATACTCACCGAGTTTGCGCTCCAGTGAGATTGGTTGAACGATATAAACCGAATCAGAGGTGTGAGTGGTGTCGAACTACTGGGAGTTTTATCGCTGGTTCGCTAAAACCTAGTCTAGCTTAGAAGAGTCCAGCAAGAAACTCAGCTAGGCCCGACCTGGGTCGGACTGACTCTACCCGGACCTCGCGGTGGACGACCCGCCGGCAGGAATGCCGAAGTGTACGCGATGTGATGGACGCCGAAAGCGCAACGTTCCATCTTTCGATGGACGCTGTGATTTCGTCGTCCGGGTTCGTGTGTGTGTGCCTAGGACGCCGGACCGTGCGGCCCCTAATCAGTGAGCGCCGAGTAACGACAGCGGGGGGAGGGATGGGAACGTAATCAGCAGCCTTCCTAACTAACGGATTCCTATGGTCCCCACCATTGTCAAAATAACGTCTGGCAGCCTGCTTAATGAACCCATACATGGTGCTAATCCCCATGTCGTGGTGCAGGCTGAGGTTCGATTGGTACCACGGGGCACCAGTCGCCCTACGGAGAAAACGATTCTGAATGACCTGAAGCGGCTTAAGCGATGACATAGGCACGTGAGCAAATACTACACTTGCATATGTCATGATTGGACGAACACAAGTCTTTTTCGCTTATTTATAAATGACATTTTTACTAAACTTGTTGATCATCGGCCTTCCTAGAACAAACAACGCGCGGTTGCGTATCCTACGGATGTGCGCATCGAGCGCCGTGCACGGCGTTTTATTACGAATTTTAGGGTGATTTGAAATATTTTTTATGCCAAAATTTACTTCTACACATAAATATATTTTTATTTTTTCGAATAGCGCTTGAACTGGAGTTTCTTATTCTGTGCTTTTGTTGAAATAATGTGCTAACTGGCCAAAAATACTGACGATTCTTCGTGTGTTTTTACTAAAAAGTTGTTGGATGGAAATACGGTTTTACTCAACTATTTAATATGTAACTTATAAAATGTTTTCCACTTATTCCTAAGAAGACTATCAATCCAATATATATTTATTTGTTTCATGTCGGTTTGAAATCAAATAGTTCTTCAAATCTAAGTCGTTTCACGTCTCCGAGCGAAAATTGAGAAAACAGCTGTTTGACTGAGCCAAAATATGGTAAATTGTGAGTAAATGTAAACAATATTTCCACTTATTCAACTTGAATTGAAATGATCTTTCATATTACACAATAAAATCTGTAGGAAAACGAATATTTCATGAGATATGACCTCAAAAAGTTTAGCGAATTCAGCAAACGGCTGTATACAGACTCTGAAAAACTGCGGTTAAAACAAAATAAATATAATGCTAGCCTATTTCCTCTAACCTACTTGGAAAGAGTGCTGGTAAATTACATGACACCTTGATGACACCTTAAGTTCAGTCATTAGTGAGACATACAACGTACCTGCCTATAATTAGATATTTTTCACAACCGATATTTGACAGCCGTCATCCCGGTACAATAAACGTCAATGATGACATAAATTGTACTGGCTGGATATTGGATGTAATGGTATTTTCACTATTTATATTAAGCACGAGCCAATAAACGCCCTGAAATCGGTCCATCTGTTTAATAGCTACGATGCCACAGACAGGCACACAGATACACATGTGTAACCCATAACACCCCTCCTGCGTCGGAGACCATAATGTTTTTTACCCGAAATGAAACTAAATATTAGCTGAGTAAAATATTTTCGGCACAGTAAACGGAGTAAGCGAAGCTAGGTCTACCTACATAAGAACTCGGTTTTTTTCGCCCATCACTGTTAATCTAATGGAAATATATAGAGCCGTTTTCGAGACCCCATTTACAAACAAACAAATAACGTATTAGTCAAGTATGCACATGCTGCTGCTGATGTGAATAATTTTCTAGTAGCTGGTTACTAAACTTGCCAATTGAAAACTACTGATGTACAATCGACACGTAATTTACATTTTTGCAATTACACACGAGGGGTTCGGATTACATCAAAGTTATGACTATGAGGCAGAAACGTACGCGCTGGTAAAATTTACTACTAATAGCTGATGTAATTGCGGAACACACTAGTTACTGACTTTTATAGTAAGATTGGTGTCATATTGGTTGGTGCGCTGCCGCGGTCTCGTAGCCACATATGAGAGAATTGAGAGAGTGCATTTTTATTTTCTAAAGTATATACAAGGTGATAATTAACATTAACTAAATTAAATTAAAACTAAGGCAAATCTAAAAAACCGGCCAAGTGCGAGTCCGACTCGCGTACGAAGGGTTCCGTACCATTATCTATAAAAACCGTAAAAAAAAAAAAAAGGTTTGTTGTATGGGAGGCCCATAAATTTTTATTTTATTTTGTTTTTAGTGTTTGTTGTTATAGCGGCAACAGAAATACATAATTTGTGAAAATTTAAACTGTCTAGCTATCGCGGTTCTTGAGATACAGCCTGAAAAAAGAACCTTTGTTGTATGGGAGCCCCACTTAAATATTTATTTTATTTTGTTTTTAGTATTTGTTGTTATAGCGGCAACAGAAATACATCATCTGTGAAAATTTCAACTGTCTAGCTATCGCGGTTCTTCAGATACAGCCTGGTGACAGACAGACAGACGGACAGCGAAGTCTTAGTAATAGGGTCCCGTTTTTAACCTTTGGGTACGGAACCCTAAAGAAAGCGGCCAAGTGCGTGTCGGGCCACGCACAACGAAGGGTTCCGTGCCTATTAAAAAAGTCGTATCGTTACTGAAATCTTATATATGGCACTTACGTCCTTTTCTTCAAGGAAGGCAGTTTTTTAGAAATATCTCAAAAACCTTTGAACCGATCTTGTTCAAAATAATTTTCGCTGCAAGAAATTAATAAGCCCTATGGCCATGATTTTTTTTATATTTGTAAAATACACGGTTCAAAAATTAGAGGGGGGGGGACACAATTTTAGTGACTTTCGGGGCGATTATCTCCGACTCTATTCACTTGATCAAAAAATTGCTGAGAAACCTTATATTTCTTTTATCATATGGATTAATGTGCCACACTTGGGCTTGAAAGGAAAAAAAAATGTTGACTTTCAGTTTTATGTATGGAGTGCACCCCTAAAAATTTTTTTTTTGTAATTTATTTATTTATTGACAAATACATTTACGTAATATAATTACAAAACTATGTAGCGGCTAACACAATACACCTATCCTCAAAAATTTATTCAAATACACCTTAGTTAGTTTTATAGTTTTCCGAGTAAAATGCCTGTGACATACGGACGGATAGACAGACAGACATGACGAATCCATAAGGGTTCCGTTTTTTGCCATTTGGCTACGGAACCCTAAAAAGGCCCTCGAGGCATTTTACCGAGAATGCTGGCGGCATTTCCTCGCTGAATTGCAATGCTGCCCCCCCTATTCTGTAACTTGTGGCTCACCTCAACGCTCACCCACAAATATTTGACGACCGCTTTAGCCTAGTTGTTAGTGACCCTGCCTACGAAGCAAGAGGTCCTGGGTTCGAATCCCGGTAAGGGCATTTATTTGTGTGATGAGCACGAATATTTGTTCCTGAGTCATGGATGTTTTCTATGTATTTAAGTATTTATTTCTCTATGTAATTATGTTTATCGTCGTCTAGTACCCACCATTTGTGTAGGATTGTCCCCTAATATTTATTTATTTATTTATATACTCAATACTCAATCATTTATTGCATTCCACAATGTTAGTTTACAGGGTTTTAAGTAAACTTAAGTTTTATTTGCTAAGTGATGAGAATAAAACTTAATTGTGGACCCTGTTGGGCACTGCACCATTAGTGAAGAGAAGACGACTTACATACTTATGTAAAGTTTTGCTTTTTATAATTTGTATATTCTGTGCAATGTGAAAATTATAAAGAGCATTATATTTAAGTATCAATATTTGTTTATTGCACATTTATTAATACTTTTTTTTTTTATAGGAACTTGGTTTTATATATTATACTAGCTTCTGCCCGCGACTCCGTCCGCGTGGAAATCGTTTATATCGCAGCTCCATACAAACTTCAACCCCCCATTTCATCCCCTTAGGGGGTGATTTCCAGGATGAAAAATATCCTATGTCCTTCCCCGGGATTCAAACTATCTCCATACCAAATTTCATCGCAATCGGTTCAGCGGTTTAAGCGTGAAGAGGTAACAGACAGACAGACAGACAGACAGACAGACAGACACACTTTCGCATTTATAATATTAGTATGGATTTGTGTATAAGGTGAGTTTAAATTTTCATTTTATTTTATAGTTTTTCTTCTATGTATTCTCTTAGTGTATAATAACTTTTATTAATAAGGAATTCTCTTAATAATTTTATGAATGTGGTGTGTTTTTTCTCGGATTTTATAGTATCGGGCAATTTATTATATACTTTCACAGACATGGTGTAGGTTGCATCAGAATGCATTTTTAGGTTTGATGAGGGCAACATGAGTCTTTCTCTGTATCGGAGATTATGAGTTGTGGGTACGTCTTCGGGTTTCTTATAGTATTGGGGATAGTTTCGAACGAACTTACAAACTTCTAGAATATATAAACTAGTTATATAGAGTCAGTATTTTCTGATTCCTAAAATGGGGTTTGCAACTGTCTCTGTTATCAATATTTACTAATATGCGAATATATCTTGAAACCGCCATGCGTAGTAACTAAGCGCAGGCAGAGGTCTAGTTTCGTGACGGGTGACCGGCGGGGTGAGCCGCTTTAGCGCGTAGCGAATAACAGCCCTGATGCGTTGCGCGAGAAAGCTGCCAGCTCTTAGGTCACCAGCACGTCTAGCACACGACGGCCGCGACATACTCTCGATTTTTATCGCACTATACCTCTTGTTCTAAGTGTTCTAATAAGAGAGAGACGGATAGTGCGAGAAAAATCGAGAGAGCTCGCGCGCCGTCGCGTGCTAGCCGTGCAGTTACGTCTACCAGACGTTTCGCGATTTTATAACTTTGTGCACTGAGACCCTACGGGCCGAGGGTCTCGACGCCACGAGGCCTCTATATTTAATACGTTTCAGATTTTCGTCATTTTCCGCCGCTGCACCCGCTTTAGAAGTAGTCCGTTGAAGGTAGGACGGTGTCAGTGTGTCTTGTCTAGGTAGCGTCCCACACAAGCTTCCGTCCTAAACTCCACGGAACCAAAGACACACCATGTTAATGATTGGGTTGTATTTGGATAGCTACATTTTTTTTATTAAACCTACTTGCCTCTGAATGCAGGCCCAGCTTAATTACTTATGACGAAAAGGGGAGAGACGCATTTGTTGAATGTTGACTCATCCATCGATCCAACTTACAGACAGATGTGTGTGTTTTTCAGTTAAATAGTTGTGTTAGGTAATATAATAAGGGTAGTATTTAAACGAGTGACTGTAAATTAAGGTTTTAAGTGTCAAAAATAATTAATTAACGTTATAGTATTACTAAGTGAGCGACTGACTGCGAGTGACGAGAAATCTACAGAGCAACAACTTACAAACATGAATTTGAGTTACTTAAAATACAAAATGAGAAGCTTCATAATATTTGAGTGACCTAATATTTGTTTGAGTTCTACGTTACGTCCTGCATTTTTTTCAATATTTGGTGAATGTTTTTTTTAATACTGAGCGGCATTTTATCTTAAATGAAGTGTTTCGAATAACAAAACCACTTTGAAAAATACTATAACAAGCAGAGGTTTTTCCGCTCACATATAAAAAAAATAACCTCGAAGACGAAAGCGGGAGCGAAGCTCATGCTACTCACTCATGTTAAAAATGTTTTTCATTGCAAGCCACGTGTGGTACATCAATCGATAGGCCTTTTAAAATAAATATAAGGTTTCTCAGCAATTGTTTTGATTAAGTGATTAGAGTCGGAGATAATCGCCCCGAAAGTCACTAACATTGTGTCCCCCGCCCCTCTAATTTTTGAACCGTGTATTTTAAAAATATGAAAAAAATCATGGACTTAAATTCTTTCAGCGAAAGTTGTTTTGAACAAGATCAGTTCAAAGGTGTCCGAGATATTTCTAAAAAAACTGCCTTCCTTAAAGAAAAGGACGTAAGTGCCATAAGATTTCAGTAACGATACAACCTTTTTAATAGGCACGGAACCCTTCGTTGTGCGTGGTCCGACACCGCTTTTTTAGGGTTCCGTAGTCGACTAGGAACCCTTATAGTTTCGCTTTGTCTGTCCGTCCGTCCGCGGATAATCTCAGTAACCGTTAGCACTAGAAAGCTGAAATTTGATACTAAGATGTATATCAATCACGCCGACAGTGGTAAAATAAAAAGTGTTTATTTTATTTTATTAGGGTACCTCCCCTATACGTAACGTGGGGAGTGTTTTTTTTTTTCATTTCAACCCTAACGTGTGATATATTGCTGGATAGGTAATAAAAAATGAATAGGGGTTTGCTAAAATTTTTTTTTGGTAATGTTAATATTTTCGGAGATAATCGCTCCAGAAGTAAAAAAAAATGTGTCCCCTCCCTCTAACTTTTGAACCATAAGTTTTAAAAATATGAAAAAAATCTCAAAAGTAAAACTTTATAAAAACTTTCTAGGAAAATTTATAACTTGATAGGTTGAATAGTTTTTGAAAAAAATACAAAATAATTTCTGGACGAAAAACTACGGAACCCTACACTGAGCGTGGCCCGACACGCTCTTGGCCGGTTTTTCTAAACTGAATAGTTTGCGCGAGAGACACTTCCAACTGGTAAACTGTGTGTCGTCGCCCCCCCCCCCCCCTTGTAACTTCTAAAATAAGAGAATGATAAAAGTAAAAATAATATATATGATATACATTACCATGCAAATTTCCACCAAAAATTGGTTTGAACGAGATCTAGTAAGTAGTTTCTTTTTAATACGTCATAAATCGTAAACCGCAATTTACCTTTCATTCAACGGATACGGACATACGGAACCCTTTGTGCGCGAGTCCGACTCGCAATTGGCCGGTTTTTTTTTATTCGATCGTTTTCATAATTTCCCATATACGGGTGTGTGGGAAAACGAGAATATGCTTTCTTTAGGAATCTAATTAAGTAAGTAAATGGAAATAGCCAAGTCCTAAATATATTATCTCGCCTACAGTTTTAACTCGTTATAACTTTAACAAGCTAGATACCTGTCTGTATGTATTAAATACAAAAATAGTTACGTCACATATATCTACTGCCAAGAATCGCTACGAGCGTAGCGCGTAGGTATCGAAATCGTGGTTTTCCTCGTATGTAGTGGGAATAGCGTTGGCAGTGAATGTGTTAAGAACAGTGTTTCATATCGAACGAATCTCGTAGTCTTTTTAACCCATTCAAGGCCAACGGCTCACATGTGAGCCCTGCCTCTACGTGCTCTACGAGCGATATCTGCTACAAAGCGAAAAAATTCTGCTACGAGCTACGGCGTAGCAAACGTAGCGTTGCTTAGCCTCGGATGGGTAATGACTTTTTTAATTCCTCCCTCGGAATTCCGTCATTTATGAACCGATTCGTATTTTTATTTTATTTTAAAGTATGCATATTGGGATGATGAAATCCATAAGGAATTTATATTAGGCACATGAAATTATTTAGGTATTTTCTATTATAACTCTTGTCGTACCAATACCCGCGGCGGGGTACGCCAGCGTTTTGCAGATGCTCGATGCTGAGACCGTCATCGACTTTCCCCTCTAGTGTAAGCCCTACGATTAAAAAAACCGCATATCGATGTACAGTTTAGCCTATTGGCACACGCATACTAGGGATCAAAACAAAATTTTTGACCCGCAGTTCCTAAAAAAAAATCCCTTACCCCTAAGGAAGTGCTGAGACATTTTATTTTTTGTATGAAAAAAAAAAACAGAAACCTGTCGTGTGTATCATATGAAAGGGCTTTTTGAGGTGATTCTAAAAATGTACCACATCATTGCATTTTAGCCATTTTTTTTTTATTATATCATAAATAATTTTCGAAACATACCAAGTTTGGGCTCCTCCAGACATGATATGGCTGTTTTTTTTTATACAATATACCACAAATGATACGTGATATCCTCATATCTAACCTCGAAAAGCAATTTTGAAAATATTTTCTTTATTATTATTTTTTTACTTTTTCATTATTACAAAGTGACTCAGTTCTACTTCAATACCTATTTTACGAGACTTTTGGAACTGTAGTGCAGATACGGTACATATTAATCATAAAATGATACGAATTAAGTATCCATATATCCAACGGGAAATACCTCTTTAACCCTTTAACTGCGCCTTTTCATCAGTTGGTATAGTTTGTTTAGTTTTTGACACAAAATATCAAGGTTGGACTCCTTCAGATACGATATACCCGACTATTTTTTTTTGTACAGTACCTATATATCACAAATGATACGTTATATCTTGATATCTAACCCCAAGAAAGCAATTTTGAAAATCATTTCATTTAGTAATATTTTTTTATTTGTTATGTGTATAATTTTTCAATATTACAAAGTGACACAGTTCTACTGGAATAGGGGTATATATACACTAAATAAAATAATCAACAATGTCATATTATCTCGAAAAAGGATACTAATGAAGTCAAATGGAGAAAAAATCAACGCAAAACGGTAAATAATCACGAAGTTATTAAGTGCCCAAAGTTTTAAGAAGAGTCCCCCGGCAGCCTCGCGTAACGTGACGTCACACACTGTTTGCGTTTTCTCTCTCTAACAAGCAATACTAAAACGGTTGCAGCTTCGTAATTCTTTGAGATATCTGAATGGGATTTTCGTCACTAGGCATATTTTTTTGCCTTCTTTCTATTGGAGTAATAATAATTTTCGAGTCTACACCCCTATTGTATTGACCTGTGCTGTTTTGTTTATTATTGGTGTTATCTTTATCTAAGTGATAATAACGATCAAAAACGATACCTACATTCTTTGTCTGCGGCGCGATTTGACACACGTAAATGAAGCTCGACGCCAATTGTTTGTCACCGGTGATAAGACCCTCGATTTAATACCCCCTACTGCCGCTGCCCTCCTTCAGTATATAAGCTTGTGTATAAGAAAACATGAGACCAAGAATCGACTGGTCAAATGATAGGTAATATTCGGTTTTTATCCGTACTTTTTGGTGAGCGGTGAATTTAAAATCTGAGCTGCCAAATGTCAATATAGGTGTGTCAATTTTATTATCTGACGGTAAGCTTACGAACAGCTATATTACGGTTTAGTGTTTGTTACTGTTATTCCTGGTGAGTTTTTAATATGACATGATAGTTATGTTTGATGTATTTCGCGCCGTGCTTTTAGCCATGGCAAATGATGCGAAGTAGGTACAGCACTATCACAGATCTGCGATTCAGGGTATACAACTTTTAGCTATGGCAAAGGATGCGAAGTAAAGCAATATCAGAGATCAGAGATTCAGGGTATACGAATGGTATACAATACACTAACAAGACGAGATTCAGAATATTCAGACTAATTCAGTTGCACATGTTATACAGTGCGGTGACCTACGGGTGGTAAATTCTTTGAGGAAAGGGGTGACTATAAGGGGTGGTTGGAGGTCACTAATGGATGTTTTATCCACATTCAGGTAGCTATGCATTCTTATGCTACAGAAATAATCAGTCAAAGAAATACGTGTGCAAATTGCAGGTACGTATAGTCAGTATACAAATACGTGTGCAAATATACAATGTGTATTGCTTATACTTGATCAAACGAAATGTGCGAATACTAGACAAAAAAATATCGATAAAAAAATAAAAAAATAAATTATATTTTCTGATGAATATTTCCGAGTTTGGTTTTTAATTCATATCTTTGCGTCTAAACGGTGTAGTTTCTCAAAATTAGTCTTGTTTTAAAGCTACAAAATGCAGCTAATCGACCAACCAAAAAATAATAACAATATCAAACATAAACCTACAAAAAAAAGGTAATTAGTAGAAATTTGTGAAAAAGAACAGTCTTTTTTTTAAATTAGTGTCTGTAACTTTAAAACTAGCAGTTTGAGGTAGACTTTTTTGCACTTTTTTGGCTTTTTTTTTTTTTTTGGTAGGCTTTTTTTATTTATTTTTTATTTTTTTTATCGATACTTTTTTGTCTAGTATCCGCACATTTCGTTTGATCAAGTATAAGCAATACACATTGTATATGGCAGGTACCTACGTATAGTCAGTATTCAGTTCTCGTTACCAATCAGCAGTAGTCAGTCAATGTGATGTAACGACAACCCCAGCCTGCAAAATTTGGCACGGTGATTGCCATATTAATAGCGCGAGGTGCGCTATTATTTTCACAATTTACGCATTTTATGTAGATAAGTGAATTAATTTATACATACAGCTTTTTTATTTGCAGCAAAACGTATACAGAAGACGGAGAGGAAGAAATATAAAGATAGCAGAAAAATATATAAAAAAAGTAAAAAGCAAGATCAATAGCATGTATATTATTAATTATTAGATAAAAACAACAAGAATAAATTTCTCTTTCATTCAACTTTCAGCTACTTTTTAAGTCAGTATCTACCACAAAAACTATACCAACTGATGAAAAGACGTAGTTAAAGGGTTAAAGAGGTACTTCTCGTTGGATATATGGATACTTCGTATCATTTTATGATTAATATGTACCCAATCTGCACTACAGTTCCATAAGTCACGTAAAATAAGTATTGATGTAGAACCACAGTACAACTGTGTCACTTTGTAATAATAAGAATAATAAACCCGCGGGGGCAGCTTATGGCGAGCTGTCGGTGAGTGGCGACACCGCGGACCCTTAACGCCTCTGTGCTTGCCTTAACCGGCCGGCCACAGTGGAGTCGCAAGAGCGGAACCAATGCTCCAGGTTGGAAGTGTAAAATGTCATAACGCCGGCGGCCCTTGCACGGATTACCGGGATCTGGCGCACCGCAGACTCACCTCTCGACAACCTCATAGCCGCTCAGACGTGTTGCTCCATTGTCGCACTGTGCGTGCGACTGTTTGTGGGGCCCACTTAACGAGTTGGCGAGTCACCACCTGCCTTTTCACAATTTTGAGACTAATTGTCACGGCAGGTGTCCGCTAGTCGCCTCCCATAACCCATTTTCCAGACCACCCACCATTCAACCCAATAACCCATGACCTTAGTATCCATTGCAGCACAGTGTTGCACTGCAATAGTCTTTTTGTACTTTCGTCGATAAAAATCTGTGTATTAAGATTTCATAGAGAATACTGCAACGTCACTCTTTTCATCGTTGAATAGTCTATGTTACAATTCCCGCCAAACAACTTGAGCAAATGACCTTGCCTGCGCAGAGGCGAATTGTACGTGCGAGCTGCCCCCCCACTTCGTCCCGCATGTTCAAGTTGTTTGACGGGAACTATACTTCCGAAACAACCGAAATAACTTTTTTTCTACTCGTCGACCTTAATGATTGAATTATGACTTCGTACACCAAACTTAAATCACATACTTTTTACTATGGAGCTCTCAACTCAACATTTCATAACTGTTGAGCCAACTAAAATGAAATTGACCAATCACGTGGCGCCTTTACTGAACTATAATGTATTTGACCAATAGGACGCCGTCATGAGAAAGTCAAAAGGTAATAGACATCAACGCACAAAAAAGAAAAAGCCGTTGGTTGCACTTCGTTTCAGCAGGGTTTGTTTAATTAGTTCAGTTGACTCGTATAAAAAGTATTGTATACAATAGTTATGTAATTAGCTTTTTAAGTCTCGTACCTTAATTAGGCCACTCACAAACGTGGTACTCGACTGAAAAAGCATACATTATATAACGATTACATAAAATACTATTTCGATACGCTCTAGACAACCGAAAAAAAATTGAAAATAGAACTTCGTATTCAATAATATGTGTCCTTGTTTAAGGAGACTCGATCCGATACAAAATTGCCAATCTATGGCGTCGCGTCATCTGTCAAAAATCTACTTAAACTTGCTGCTGTATCCAGGTCATAAAAAAATATAAAACTACGCTTTGTGATTGGCTAGTATTTAGACAATCACAGCACAGTCAAAGAGTATAATAAGTATATGCACAGTACTGCAACATTACGGACGCCGGTGGTGTGATGCGATAACTTTTATTTTCAAAGCTAAACTTAAAAAGTTAAAATAAAAACTAAGAAAATGAGTAGTGACAGTGACGAAACGAAACATCTTTAACTCATCAAGAAATAACTAATATGGCAGAGGAAGCCACACTTACCTTGCTACCTGAAAAGTCAAAGAGCCTTTACAATAGTAGAACTAGACAATATAGTAGGTATTTAGGTAGTTTTCTTATATACTCGTATTAATGACTTAAATTATTAATTTTAATGAACTCGTACAAAAAGTATTGTTCACAATAAAGTCATAATCAAGCTTTTTAATCTCGTACCTTACTTAGGCCACTAGGGCACTCGACTAAAAAGCTCTCTATTATAACACGATTGTGAAAAATACTATTGCACCTGGCGGGAACCATCACCGGGTGTATCATGTTGTGCGCTCGGAGATGGTACCTATCCGTCATGTGTAATTGTGTATCCCTCGCTTTATATTATATTTGTTTTAAAGGGCCGGTGCGCTGTTGGCTTCGGCCCCACGCATGCCTTCCAAATGTCCGGGACCCCATGGTCCTGAGATATGGAAAAAACATACAATGAATAATAAATATAATAATAATAAGCGTAGGGATGTAACGGCCTCATCGCGCACCAGATTTCTGGTGCAATCAGTCAACGTAAGGCAGCTTGTGGCGGGCTGTTAGGGAGTTAGCGCCCCTACGTACCTAAGTACTCCTGGGGGTGTCCTGTTGTCAGGTTGAGCCGACCGGGTGGATGGTTGGACAGGCCCCTTGCCTCTGGCTTGCCTCTACTGGCCGTCCAGAGTGGAGTCGCAAGAGCTGTTGCTCGAGGGTTGATGTGGACACCTAAGTGGCGAGTGGCTATATGTTTAAAGTCCAGTGCCACCTCTCTACCCCCCAGCTCTCTGACCGGTGTTGCCCTTAGGCCATTTTTTAATGTCGCTATTAATGGGGGCCCATCTAGCAGTTGGCGAGTCACCGTCTGCCAGAGATAAAAAGTGACACAGTTGTATTAGGCAGGCGTCCGATATTTCATCCAATAGCCCAGCCACTAATCCATCATTTTAACCCAATAACCCGTTTCATTTAAATTCCATCAACCATCAATAAGCCCTATACACCCCAGCGGGTGCTGTCTGTGTGCGTCCCATGACACGGGCAGGGACAGCATCCGCTCGGTGTACTCCTTGCATTTCATTAAATTGTCAAAAGGGCCTCTAGGGACGTGTTGGCTCAGTTGGTACAGTAAGCTGCAGAGATAAGTATACCCCTTGCTTGTAAAACTCGACTGACCGAGTCACGTGACTGCAATAATGAATCACGTGACTCCGTCGGAGCTAGCAGCCATGAATATTGTTTTTACTTTTTAGCCATTGAGTATGTATCCCGATTTCTTCAAATTCGAACTACTTAACTAGCTAATATTACCCAAGAAGGCCATAAACTTACAAAATGACACCAACTCGTCGGGATCGAACGCGGGTCATCAGCACTGATTTCTTTAACCCGCTCAGGGTGCCACTAGGCTACTTGAACATTATGACTACCTATTGGTCGAAATTACTTACTAGTTATTTACATTTACTCTATTATGCATCCTTGTCTAGCGTTAAGATGGAATTAGTCTTGTCCTTGTTTGTTATCTTATTATTGCACTTGATCGGTCAATGCATCTCGGACTAAATGAAAACGTTTCAATTATCTTTAAAATAGGGTCGTAAATTGAATGCTTTATTAGTTCTTTTAACTAATTACATTTGAGGGTAAGCTCATATTAAAAGATTATTTTTAGAAATCTCTTAATACGTGTTGTGTAGTGTGCGTTAACCTTCGCCGCTTATTAATGATATTTTTGGACGTTTTATATTTTTGGACGTTTTACAAGTGTTATCATGGTTCGATTGACGACTTTTTTAAAAGCCAAAATAATTGTTCTCTGGGAACAAAACCAGAGTATTAAGAAAATAGCCCGTGATATGAATATAACGGTAAGGGAGATTGTGAAATGGACGAATATTTTTGCTTACCTATATCTAAGTTTTTTTTTAAAGCTTTCTTATCTAAGTGTTATAACCTTTAATATTAAAAAATAAGTGTTCTTCATAAGCGTTTATATTGGTCTTTCGTCGGGGATGCGGTCAGCGGTGGACGCCTTGCTTCTCAAGCGGAGCTTCTGACGCTGATTGCATTATTGACGACTGACCAAACTACCGAACAACGTCGCTTTATAAGCAAACTTGACATTGGCGAAATCATCTTAACTTAGATGGAAGCCATTTTTTAAAAATTGAATTTGAATTTGAAGCGTTTATATTTATTTTCTAGAGAAGAACCGTTCAGAAGTGGATTAGATTCACACTCGGTCAAGACGTGCTCAAACATTTGGGATTTTGCTCAGTACGGTTCGGCGACATTTGCATGCAGCGAATATCCATAACTACAAACCTGCAAGGAAAATACCTCTCACCGATGCTCATCGAACCGCTAGAACAAATTTTGCTGAACGTTACCTTTGATTGGGAAAACGAGATAGTGATATTTACGGATGAAAAATGTTTTAAATCTTATAAAGATGGCAGAAAGTTATTATGGGGAAGAAGTGGAGATCGGTATAATCCAAAAAATATGTTGGATTTAAGAACTAGTGGAAGAATAACATTGGGTAAGCAAATTTTATCTATGTATAAGCTGTGTAAAAAAATATGTAAATAATTATAGTGTTTTTATACATATATATATAGAATTAAAAAATACTGGAATTGTATATTTATTGTAATTTACAGCGTATTGGGGCTGGATGTCATCCATAGGCCCCGGAGAACTAGTGGAAGTCGGTGGCCGCATGAATAGCCAGCGTTACTTGGAGGTGCTAAGGGATGTCATGCTGCCGACGGTGCGAGTCGCATACCCCGAAGGCCAAATTCACCTGGTCCAAGACAACAGTGCGGTCCACCGATCACGACTCGTCCAGGACTGGCTGTCATCCCAGGATGACATTACTGTTTTTAATTGGCCGTCTAAAAGCCCTGACCTGAACCCAATTGAAAACTTGTGGGGTCAAATGGTTTTGAACTGGGACTCTAGTGAAGTTAAGTCAAAACAGCAATTAGACCAAGAAGTCCGGCTGCAACAAATGATAGACAATAGTTGTACTGTAGTTGTCCTAGCCCCATTATACTGATTGTCAGGTCATTCGCGTCTGTTAAAAATTGTGATACTTGTTTACGAGAGATGTAAATTGTCAGACTGCTTCATAGTCTAACATGTTGGTTCTCTTTCACACGTAAAAAGTTCACGATTTTCCAAAAAATATATACCTAATGATATATATAATAAATAAGTCGTATTTCTAGAAATATAATGTTCAAAGGCATCAAAGACAGTGGGTATTGTATTTATTGCAATGCTTATTTACCCAAATAAACATTGCTTTGTTTATAATTTATACGTATTAT
The DNA here is from genome assembly GCA_947578815.1 of Epinotia ramella. Taxonomy (NCBI): domain Eukaryota; kingdom Metazoa; phylum Arthropoda; class Insecta; order Lepidoptera; family Tortricidae; genus Epinotia; species Epinotia ramella. The sequence continues at coordinate 9,950,506 of OX388201.1, forward strand.
TAGTAATCCTATTATGAACTTACCTAGACCTTCGTAGATTAGGATAACTACTTATTCTTAAGTGTTTGCTAGACGGTCGCCAATACGCCCCTCCGACCGAGCCACCTTGGTCAGCACCGACCGCTATAGTATCAAATTCTGCTCAAACTACTGTCTACACGGTCGGTGCGGACCAAGCAGACACTTTAATTTTTCTAGAAATACGTCTCTCCTACCGTAATTTGAATCAATAGCATAGATTACAGTTTTTGTTCGAAATGTGAATAATGAAAATATGTAGCTAACCATGTTATATCGATTTCTGCAAGTTTTACCAAATAATGTTTTAATATATATAAATGGTTGATTAGAGACAGCCAGGCCGCATTTAAATACGTTCAAAACACTGTAAATAACAGCAAAACTTTATGCATTCAGTTTTTTGCTAAGTTAAAATAAAAATATTTATTAACCTATAACCGTGTTTTTTTTAATAAACATATTGTTCAAGATTATTCAAGAATACAAACATATATAATAATATATACCAAAAAAAATTAACTTATGGAAAATAAAAAACACAAAAAGGTTATTCTACTCCGAGGATTTGAACCTGCGACATATGTGTCTATAGTAGTTTTCCGTAGCAAGTCGCCACTCGACCAAGATGTTACATACGTCATGGGACGAAATTATTATACCGTTTTGTGTAAGTTCGAGCACTATTCTCAGGGGGTATACTGATCTCTGACGCTGACTGACTGCTGCTGAGCTTCACGCACGCCTCCCAAAGTTCCGGGAAATTATTGTACCGTGAGCGGGAAAGACATAATAATAATAATAATAGTAATAATAAATACTCTTTATTGCACCACGACACGAGAGAAACATCTTACAAAAAATTTGCTTAATAAATAATGGTAACAACAGGCATGTAATACTGAAAAATTAAAAAAAAATACTTACCTAATGAAATAATTTAAAAAAATGCTTTTTTGAGGTTAGATATGAGGATATCACGTATCATTTGTGGTATATTGTATAAAAAAACAGCCATATCGTGTCTGGAGGAGCCCAAACTTGGTATGTTTCGAAAATTATTTTTGTTTTAATTAAAAAAAAAAGGCTAAAATGCAATGATGTGGTATATTTTTAGAATCGGCTCAAAAAGCCCTATGGTACTACACACACGATAGGTTTCTGAATTTATTTATTTTTTTCATACAAAAAATAAAATCTCTCCGCACTCAATTTTTTTAGGAACTGCGGGTCAAAAATTTAGTTTTGAGCTCTAGTATGCGTGTGCTAAATGGCTAAACTGTACATCGATTTGCGGTTTTTCTTTCAAATTGGGCTTGTACGGCTACCACTACTATTCATGCTCTTTATAGCAAGTTCTACATCATTCGCCGTGAAGCGCACAGTATGTTTTATATATATACTATGGCGACCCGCTCCGGCTTCGAACGGGTACTATATTATACATATAAACCTTCCTCTTGAATCACTCTATCTATTGAAAAAAACCGCATCAAAATCCGATGCGTAGTTTTAAAGATCTAAGCATACATAGGGACAGACATAGACAGCGGGAAGCGACTTTGTTTTATACTATGTAGTGATATTATATATATACATATATTGCTCTGCATTTGTGTGTTTTGGTGCAATAAAGTGCTTATATTATTATTCTCTTTATCTATATTTAGTCTTAGGCTAGGTTTTTACAATAATTGTATACAAAGTTAAATATAAAACTATACATACGAAACATAAAATCATGATAAAAACCTTAGGGCGCCGCCGGCAGCGAGGCGGGGCCTAAGCTACCGGCGGTCAGGGCGGCAGAGAGAGGAACCTCCTGACTATCCGCGGAGTGTCCAGGAGTACCGCCTTCTATATCTGACCCTTGATCCAGCCATCTAGCGACAGTCTCTTGAGGTGTTGGTCGAGACTCTTCGCTATTAGGCCAAAATCAAATCATTTTTGGTACAAACTTTCATTGCCGACTGTACTTTTCTGTTATACCGACATGAACTAATCATTGAGACGATTCTAACGAGCCTAAACTCAACGGGGATACGTCGGTTAAGTACTGAATTGAATTCCCTTGGCCATCACCTTCTATATCCATAGCTACCGCGAAACGAAAACTAACTTCGTTGGTGTATCTGCGTCTTTGTCGCTTGAACTAGCAAGTGCGACAGAGAGGGAGATCATCATATCAGCCGAAAGACGTCCACTGCTGGCTATAGGCCTCCCCCAAAGAGTGCCAAAGTGACCGGTCCCGCGCCACCCGCATCCAGCGGACTCCCGCAACCTTTACCAGGTCATCAGTCCACCTTGTGGGGGGCTTATTACCCACGCCGCGCCTTCCGGTACGTGGTCGCCACTCGAGAACCTTTCGACCCCAACGGCCATCGGTTCTACGTGCTATGTGCCCTGCCCACTGCCACTTAAGTTTTTGGTTCTGCTGCGGATAGCCTCATTTCTGATGCGATCACGCAGAGAAACTAACATGGCCCTCTCCATTGCCCTTTGGGTGACTTTGAGCCTTCTTATGAGGCCCATAGTAAGCGACCACGTTTCAGTGCCATATGTCATCACTGGCAACACACACTGGCCAAAGACTCTCGTCTTGAGACACTGCGGAATATTGGACGAAAAGATGTGCCGTAGCTTTCCGAATGCTGCCCAGCCGAGTCGAATTCGACGATTGACCTCTTTCTCGAAGTTGGACCTCCTACCTAACTGGAGGGAGAGGGAGATACACGAACGAAATTCGTTTTTGTTTCACGGTAGGCCCTCAGATCAGCTCGATGGTACCATATAATATTGTCATCATATTGTCATCCAAACTATACTTATACCCAAAATTTCAACTTGCAAGATTTCATTAGACACCGGGACAGGTTCTAATAATAAGGTCGCCACTCCCACAGCGGCACTCGCTACGCTACGCATCCAAACCAATTCGTGAGTCCGCCAACTGTGCATGCATGTTCCGGTGGGTTTTCCCTTTAGTAATGTACGCAATGAATATTACAGCGTAGGTAATAAAACAAATTTTGAGAAAAAGTATATACTTGACTACAGAAATGCATCTGAAAAGTATAAAATTAAAACCTTATGGCCGCTGTACACATTGGGCCAACGTTGGCGCGTGAGCAGGATGCAGCTATGCGTTAGAGGGAGAGGGCTGTAATTCGATCTCATTTGTTTACATAGCTGCATCCTGCTCACGCGCCAACGTTGGTCCAATGTGTACCGCCGGCATTACATTAAACTCTCTAATAGAAATAGCCATAGTCGCATGCCTTAACTCATTCATCAAAATCGGTTCAGTAACTAAGACGCTACCTATGTAGGAAGGAACACACGTAAATTCATAACTAGTTGGAGTGAGACAGCTTTATGTAGGTCTGTACCTTTTATTCTAAACCACACTACATGCGATGCAATTTTTCACACCAACTTGCTAAGACTAGTTAGACTTGGTTAGAATGAAAGATTTGTATTGCTCTCTTTCCAACTGTTACAAGTTGCTTGGGACCTTTACCTATACCATAGAAACCCCTTTACCAGGGGCTGGAAACTTAGAAAAGAGGCGACACGCCGATTTATTGTATAGAAAGTAGTGACATCTCTGGCGAAGCGGATCGCTGTATTTAATGTTGTTGACAGAAAATGGAAATAGATGTCAGTACAATAGACCCACGACAATAAATTTTAAGATTTTGAAATGAAATAAAATATATTTTTATGTTTTGAGATAGAATTTATTAAGTATCCATTTTATTTAACTGAACATGAACAAATATCTCATTAATATGGAATTGTGTTTGTTGTTCGGCCTTTGTGGTTTTAGATGAAGTATACATACCTACGTGTCAGTCAGTAAATAATTTGTTAAATCTGGTCCAGGAGATTTAATCTAAAGTTTTGAAGCTAAATCTCGTCCTTGTCTCGTGTTTTTTGTTAAAAAGGTTGTGCTTTGATAAGTTCTTGTTACATCATTAGTTATTTGTTAAGTTGAATAAATACTTTTATGAATGTTGCATGTTTCACTTTTCAGATCCATTTCATAGTTGTGTGATTATTTTGAAACCTACAATGTGACTGGCAAAGTATGAAGGGAAGCGTCTTAGGTAACTAAAATGTGATATATATCATGTTTTAGAAACGTTTTCTTCCTAACTTTGATAGTCGCATTGTAGGCTTCAAAGTCAAAACAGAGAATACAATTTTTGTATACGTGTGTGCGTGGTGCATGAATATGTATGTGTGCGTTAGTGTGTATGTGAAGCGTGCACGCTGCACGCATGCGTGCGTCAGAGTAGTTCTATCCACTCGCTGCCAGGCGGCTGTGGGACCAGTAATTTCTTGGTGTTGCCACTCTTTACATAAATATACTTATTATACTCTTTGCCCTTTACTATAGAAAGTTGTTGGGACAAATTGCAAGTTGTAATGGCGTTTACTGTGATTTCAGTGACGTAAGTGAATTGACAAGTTGACAGTTGCAAGTCCATTAAAAAAAAAAAAAAAAAGTTGACGTTTGTCAGTTACACTAAATATACTTATTTATAAGTTATTATATTTATACTCTTTGGACAAAATTAATCGAAGTTAAGTGGATTGTGGAGTATTTACCATTATAATTTACATTTACATCGTTGTAAAGTAAACCTAGAGTAACTATGGCGTTCAAGAAAGTATCTCATGTATTATTTGACTTGGATGGTCTGCTTATAGGTACAACAATCCTAATTATAACATTATCAAATTCAATAATTCAACATCATGAAATATAAAACATCATCATATCAGCCGAAAGACGTCCACAGCTGCACACATACGCCTCCCCCAAGGAGTGACAATGTGACCGGTCCGTGCCAAAACTTTAAAGTAACACTAAATTACTTAAGTAAAATAACACTTGTTTCAGATTCGGAAATATTGTACACCCAAGCATTCACCAATGTTTGCGCTAAATATGACAAAGAATTTACGTGGGAACTGAAGTCCAGTTTGCTGGGTTTCCAAGGTCACGAATGTGCGGAAAAAATTACTAGAACCCTGGACTTGCCACTCACTGTGGAGGAGTTCATGAAATTATGTCAAAAGGAATATGAGGTACTGTTCCCCAAAGTCCAGCTCATGCCAGGTAAAATTGAATATAGAATCACATGTATGTATGTGTGTTCATTTGATATATATGTGCATAGCTCTAAATGCTTACCTTGCCAATCCCCAACACCCAAACATATTTTTGTGTAGTAGACTAATTAATGTGGCTTGATGGAAAATATCCTTATAATATTATCCTGAAAAATGTACCCATTTGTTACTGAGGTGCAAATATTCCATATAGTTTGGATGTGATATTGCATCAACGGCAACCAATGTGTTAACTGGTAAAATCAATCTGTGATGAAATTCATAGTGATTTTTTTTGTAAATCTCTGAACCTTTTAGAGTAGGGTGGTGTTTTATTTATCAAACCTTTTTTGACAAAATGGCTTCTATAGCATATCATAACCTATTTAAAAATTGTAACAATTTAAGAAAATAGTTGTTTATGAATAAATGTATAAATGTAATATGTAAATGTAAAAAATATAAAAAATAAAAATATAAATGATGTTTTATATTTCATGATGTTGAATTATTGAATTTGATAATGTTATAATTAGGATTGTTGTACCTATAAGCAGACCATCCAAGTCAAATAATACATGAGATACTTTCTTGAACGCCATAGTTACTCTAGGTTTACTTTACAACGATGTAAATGTAAATTATAATGGTAAATACTCCACAATCCACTTAACTTCGATTAATTTTGTCCAAAGAGTATAATATATTATATTGTTTGAAACATCCTACTAATATTATAAATGCGAAAGTTTAGATGTTTGGATGTTTGTTACACAATCACGCTTAAACAGCTTAACCGATTTGGATGAAATTTTGCACGAAGATAGTTTATAGCCTGGATTAAAATATAGCATAGTTTTTATCCCAGGTCCATGCAGACGAAGTCGCGGGCGGAAGCTAATTAGTCTATAATGGAAACCTTATTTTGCAGTTATTTGTTAGTCTAATTACACTTTAAACATATTTTAGGAGCTCAGATACTAGTAGAGCACTTACACAGGAAGGGTGTTCCACTTGCACTGGCCACCAGCTCGGCCCAAGACAGTGTGGACATGAAGATGAGTAACTTTAAGGAGTTCTTGGGTCTGTTCCATCACCTCACCATGGGCTCTACAGACCCTGAAGTTACAAAGGGAAAGCCAGACCCGGCCATTTTCTTGGTGTGTGCCTCCAGATTTCCTGATAAGCCTAAACCTGAAGATGTAAGTAAAGCACTTTTAATGACAAAAGCTTTTTCTGGCTTTGTGATATTAACTACAAGATTTATTTTTATCTGTTTTGTTTATTTTTGTCTTTTAATACTTATAAGATTCCTTTTTTATAAACCATTCATTATTTTGTTATCAAAATTTGTGTTGGAAACCTCTATGTGTTGTTCAATTTCTCTTTTAAAGTCTGTAACATTTACAAAAGAAAGGTTAAATGTTTAACACAGAAAACTATCTGCATGTACCCTTTCATACCACTTATATTTTTCAGTGCCTTGTCTTTGAAGATGCAGTTAATGGTGTGAAGGCTGCAAATGCTGCTAATATGCAAGTAGTCGCAATCCCAGACCCTCGCATAGATTGTGAATTACTGAACACTGCCACTTTGGTCTTGAATTCATTAGAGGAATTCCAACCTGAAGTTTTTGGTCTTCCAGCTTTTGAATAAAAGCTTTATGGTAAGATAAAATTAAACATTGTTTGTTGCTTAAATGTTCAATAGTACAGTCGGCTACAAAGAGACGGATATGGTCAAAGTTACAAAAATATGTATACACGACTTTATTGCCTTAACATTAAGGTCGTGTATACATATTTTTGTAACATTGACCATATCAATATCTTTGTAGTCAACTGTACTTAAGTTAGATGGTTGTTAAATCTAATATAATATATATTGTTTGTTTATAAAAGTGTAGCACTCAGCTTCAAGTTGAAAAGTCTGACTACAGATTCTGCTATTCTCCATGACCATGTGTGGAGTATTTATATTATTAAGTCATCTAGTCAATCAAATAAGTACTTACAACAGTCATATCTTAGTAGTACAGTTACTCCTATAACTATTAATGTTTAGCAATTAATTAAGATTATGTTCTCTTAATCAAACAGTAAGTAAACAGAATTGATTGATGCTTTAAAAATACCATCATATTATATTTTATGTTTTAATTGAAAGTTCATATGTGGTTAGATGTATAAGTATTTTATTGCATTAAACGCCGACGTAGATTTTATCAGCATGCCTAGTTTAATTTCAATACTTTTTCTCCTCTTAATAACTCTTTAGTGCAAGGTTTCTTAATTTTTCTTGCGTTGAGTGCCCTTGCCATGTTTTTCCGCCCACCCACTTGGAAAGGAGGTCGATGAGAGACTTTCGCATTCCAATTTGTATATTAACCCATTCAAGACCAATGAATCACATAGTATGAGTTATGCCTCTACGAGCGATTTCCGCTACGCAGCGGCAAAATGCTGCTATGCGCTACAGCAGCACAAGTAGCGTTGCAAGGCCTTGAATGGGTTAATGTTTCACACGCTTCTTACGAAACATACGCGGGACGCGTTAGAATACGGAAACGTAAGTTTCTGATGACCTAGGGGTGGGAACTCCTGATTTAGGCACCGAACACACGGAGCGGTGCTAATTTTTGTATCACGATGTAGGTAATCCGCCGAGGGTGCACACGGTGCCGCTCCTCTGCGCGGCAGAGCTATGCGCACCGCCACGGCAAGGGGTGCCTCACCGCCCCGTGTGTTCCTCGCCTTAGTGTGCACTAGTGAATGCTGGCAAACCAAACTGTTCTGGCCGGAAGTCGGCCATAGAATAGAGTACTAGCGTGGCGCCGGCTTCCTCCGCCCGAGCGCGGTCGAGCCGCGGATCGGGCACCATGACCACCTGCATGCCGGCAACGCGGCCGGCCACCACGCCGTTCAGGGAGTCCTCAAACACGAGGCACTGTCAACAAGAACACTGATATAAAGCGTGGCACTTACTATGACATGCAGAAAAGTCGACGTTACGTATCGTTTCAAAGAACTCTCGTTCGGCCCACAGCTCAACGCGCACGATTAGTCCAATGAGGGCGAAAAGGCGTGCGCACAAGGGGGTAGCCAGGATTTTGTTTAACCATTGGACGCCAAGAACACCTGAATGTGTTGCGTATTGTCGTGCCCGCGGCCCCAAGAACGACTAGCAGGTATTATGGCGTACATACGCTGAACCGCTGTAGTCACCTTCATGTTTTCTACTAAGATAACCATCACGGAAAAAAGTTAGTGTCTGTGTCATTTTTGTAAGGAAGGCTAGGTAGGCATAAACCCTTCAGTTCAAGGTAGACTTCGGTTCGAGAGCACCCTGACTCTTAAATTCGCTGGAAGGGACTGTGACCCCCCTCACCCTTCTAAGCCGCTACCTGGGTACGCGCCTTTTCTGACGTCGCACGCACTTGTTTTAGTCTTACGGGTAACGTAATCTTCTATACATATAAATGCCTATATCCTGGCTGACTCACTCACTCACTCATCAACGCACAGCCGAAACTACTGGGACTAGAAACTTAAAATTTACACCAGATCTTCCTTTTATGACGTAGGCAAGGGATAAGACGGGATTTTTGAAAATTCCACCCCTAAGGGTTAAATAAGGGTGCAAAGTTTGTATGGAGGGTACTTTATTTTTTGAGCTAGAAACTTGAAACTTTGTAAAAATATTACTTATTTGAATACAAAAAAGAACTTGATTTCAGTGTTTTTTGAAATTAATCCCTTAAGGGGTTTAAGTTAAGAGCTAAGTTAAGAGGTAGGTACATTTTTAAAGTAAGAGATTTGTAACTTCGGTTTTAGACTGTTTCTTTGAAGACTAGAAAAAAATATTGGGTGTTAAACGAGATTCACCCCTAAAGGGGGCTAAAAGGAGTTGGAAATTTATACGGGGAACAAGACAATTTTAAAATAAGGGAACTGTGACTTCGGTCAAGGATTACAAAACCAATTACTGCGTTTTTTATATTCTTCCTCTAAGGTTGGAGGTTAAAAGGGCTTGAAGGTATGGGGAACAAGTACTTTTTGAAGTAATTGAATTCTTCGGTCAGACATATATGTATACTATTTGGTAAGCCATTAATTCAGAATACATAATCCTACTGCTCGCAGGAAGGTAGGTTAGGTTATGTTAGAACTGCGACCCTTACAGAACCGAACAGCTACCAGAAAAGTAGGTTAGGTTAGAACTGAGATGCTCACAAACCGAAAAGAAGGTAATCCTAGATTAAAACTGCGGATCATTTTGTTAATTTAAGATGTTAATTTTGGCTAATCAAAATAATTTATTCTCTAACACCGTTAAATAGGGACTGGGGATGGAGATGCAAAGTTCTACGTCTTTTGGCATATGATAAAAAATCCTTTAATACATTATGAATTATGAAAAACAAACAATTTAAGTAGTTAGAAACGTAATACTTAAAATATGTATATTTTTTAAAACGGACATTTCAATTTAGGTTTACCTTTTACGCCTAAATCCAGAACGGAATAGGGAATATTCATGACATTTTTTTATTTTTTTTATCTATTCTATAAGTAATTATATAACCGGAAAAAAATATAACACTCACAATATTATTAAATAAGCTAAAAAAAAATAATTAAAATTACTATCATTTTCGGACGATCAAAACGCCACCATTTTGGCGCGCTCATTTGTGACGTCACCGTGCAGCTTAGTGCACGGCGGTTCTTAAACAAATTAACAACAAAGTGTTTGATTCACACTTTTAATAAATGTGAGTGATTAAAGCTTATAAGATCAACTTATTGTAATGGAAGAGCACACAAAAGCTTATTATAAATATTGTATTGTCCCTATGTGTGAAAATCACATTAAAACTGCAAATATTTTCATATGCCCAAAGGTGCAAATATAAGGATAAAGTGGTGTAAGGCGATGAGGAGAGATAATGTATCGTGCTTGAGTAGTTTATATTGTTGTGAAGATCATTTCGACGTGAGTATTAAATATGTATGTACCTAAAATCTTTTTTATTACGACTCGCGAACAATATAGGTAAACAATAACCTAACCTCAAAATTGTATTATATACTTATTCATAAAACTATTCTGATTCCCAATTTTTTTAGTTATTAATGTTACAAATATTATGATTTTTGTTGATCAACAGCTGACTACGAGTGTTGATTTTGATCAAGAAACCTTTTAGCTAAGTTTCTTTGTTTGCACTGTTGATCGAAGAAAGTTAAAAGAATTTAATCCTTTTTACTGAGTGACCTACACAAATTTGTTTTATTTATAAGCCTTGACGAAAACAACCTAGTTTGTTAAAGTTCATAAAGATGTTCTCAACATTTAACATTCCTAATAGGTACCTACATATCTTTGATTATATAATACTAGCTTCTGCCCGCGACTCCGTCCGCGTGGAACTCGTTTATACTATCTCTATACCAAATTTCATCCAAATCGGTTCAGCAGTTTAAGCGTGAAGAGGTAACAAACAGACAGACAGACACACTTTCGCATTTATTATTAAGTAAGTATATATAAAATATATAATATAACTAGCTTCTGCCCGCGACTCCGTCCGCGTGGAACTCGTTTATATCGTAGCTCCCCCCATATCCCCCAAAGGGATGAAGTGGGGGTGAAAGTTTGTATGGAGCTACGATATAAATGAGTTCCACGCGGACGGAGTCGCGGGCAGAAGTTAGTATATATAATATATAAAGTTATAGTATAGTAAAATAATATATAGTATGGATAAATATCTACTAGTTTTTTATTCCACTTATTTAACAAAGACACCTATTTGAAGTAGTTTAAAAGTCTAGCTATTTGAATCGCCAAAATAGGTTATAATTATTTAATTGACCAATCTCACGAGTATAAAAACAAGGAATATGAAAATTTATTGAATATCTGTAACTTATTTACCTTGCAGCTTTTACTCCTCTTAGTTCAGCGGACGTAAAGTCACAAATATTTGCGAAGTACGAGGGTAGTCCCAAAAATATCCGACCTGACAAAAAAAAAACAAAAGAAAATCTAAAACTTTTATTTTATTTTTCTACATAATCTCCTTTTAGTTCTATGCACTTGGCCCAGCGATGTTCGAAAGCTCAACGCCTTGTTTGTAGTGAGATTTGTCGAGCTCGTCAAAATACCCATCAACCGCAGCCTCCACTTCATCATTGCTGGCAAATCTTTTACCACCAAGCCATTTTTTTAAATTTGGAAATAAAAAATAATCGGAAGGGGCCAAATCGGGCGAATAGGGTGCATGCGGAAGTAATTCGAACTTTAACTCGCGGATTTTAGCCATGGCCTTGGCACACGTGTGTACTGGTGCATTGTCATGGTGAAACAAAATTTTTTTTTTCGCCAGATGCGGTCGTTTTTCACAGATTTTTTCACTCAATTGATGCAAAAGGTTAGCATAATACTCGCCATTGATAGTCTTTCCTTTCTGAAGATAATCTATGAAGATTATCCCACGGCAATCCCAAAAAACGGAGGCCATGACCTTTCCTGCTGATGGAACGGTTTTTGCCTTCTTTGGGGCCGGTTCTCCTCTTCGAGTCCATTGCTTAGACTGTTCTTTCGTCTCTGGTGTGTAATAATGCACCCACGTTTCATCCATAGTGATAAAACGCCGCAAAAACTCCGCTTTATTGTTGTGAAATATTGCCAAACACTCGGTCGAAATATCTTCGCGACGTCGTTTTTGTTCGTCTGTGAGCAATCGCGGCACCCACCTTGCGCACATCTTTTTCATATCCAAATTTTCAGTCAATATGCGATGTACAGCACTTTTTGAAATCCCTGCCATGTCTGCTAGCTCGCGTACTTTCAATCTTCGGTCATCTAATACCATTTTGTAGATTTTTTTTACTGTTTCTGGCGTAGTCACTTCATTTGGTCGACCACATCGATGTTCATCTTCGCAACTAGAGCGACCGCGTTTAAAATCTGCCACCCAATATTTTACTGTTGTAAACGATGGAGCAGACTCCCCCAAAGTAGAATCTAGCTCCGCTTTAATAGTAGTTGGACTAAAACCTTTCAAATGAAAGTATTGTATCACATAACGATGGCCTATTTTCTCCATGTCTGAAAATTTGTTCACAGCGTCCACTATTGATGGCTACTAAACAAAAGACAAACGACGCTGCGTGTTCGAATTTCAAATTTAAACTTTTTAAAGTGCATTATTTTCAAAAAGGTATTTACTCAAAATAAAAACCTCTTTAAGCGTGTCAGGTCGGGTACTTCTGGGACTGCCCTCGTATGTATTAAATTTAGTCATCATGAACACATCAATTTTAGGCAGATTATCCGACTGTGCCTTGACAAAACCGCCTTCAGTCATTGTGGCGAGTCTTTTTCACTTAATAATTACCAAAAAACACTGATTATTTATCATAAACAGCGGCCAAACAATGCGAATAACTTTCAATAATCATACTAACGACCTGCACGGTGACGTCACGTTTCGCTCCGCCAATAGCGTTGCGTTTTGGAAATTTGCGAGGGAATTTGAAAAATAGTACTTTTAAACAATTTATTTTATCAATAGAAACATGATAATTTGAAAAAATAATCATGTGTGTATATTTATTAAGCAATATAGATTACACGTGATTTTTTTTGTCCATTTCTAAATCACATGCATATTCCCTATTACATGACCATTGGCATAGAGATAATTTGAGACCCTTGGAAGGATTTAGGATAGTTTTTATCTCGAAAATCATCCCTTAAGATGGTAGAAGTTTGTGTGGGACAGCGATAATTAAGGTTACGAATAATTGAATAGCAATATTTTTTCTCAAGTTCTACGCGGACGAAGTCGCGGGCAACAGCTAGTCTTTACATACAAGTATGATCCACCTACATTCGTGAAGTACCTAGCCAATCTTTTTTATAATAAAATAAATAAGATACCTAATTAGAATACCTTTTCCGGCGCTGGCTTATCAGGAAATTTATTTGCGGCTACTAAAAATATATCCGGGTCTGGTTTCCCCAGCTTGACCAGGGGGTCGGAAGAACCCCAGGTTTTATATTCCAGCAATGCAAAAAAATCTTGATGCTTCTGTGTCTTCAGATCATATGTGTCTTTGCTGCTACTCGTAGCCAATCCTATGGGAATCTTATTTTTGTGTAAATGGTGAATAAGTTTTTCGACTCCTGCAAACAATGAATTAATAATCGAGTTAAATTAGGATTAAGTTACGTACATTACATACCACACATTTTTTTGTCACAAGCCTCAAATGCTTAGGTAGGTATTAGTACATTGTGATACAAGTGAGGTATGTTGATAACTACATCAAAGGCGGAATTGTTCACGCGAGCCGCAGGTGAGCGTGATAAGAGAGCCCAGGATGTAGATAAGTATCAACGCTCACGCGTTTCATACGACGTTTTTCAACACATTTGCGAGGAAAAAATCCTTTTCATAAAATTAAAATGTTAAGTATAGGCTCCTCAGTTATTTCCTTTACTCGTAGTTATTGATTTGCAAAAGGTTTTTACTCACATCTTGTACATTGACAAGAATTTCCAGTGGCGTCAATTTTATTTGTCACTTTTCTATTCACCAACAAGTCAACAAAATTGTGAAATTACCAATAAATAATGGCGCGCAACTATTTTTTTTCGTGAAGTTCGCGCAGTGCGCGCGCAGGTGTAAGTAAAGCGAGACTATGATGAAATACCTAAACAGCCAATACAAAATAAAATAAATAGTTATGTTTTAAAATGTTATCTTTATTCATTCATGTAAAATGTTAGCAAATGTGAATAGTTTTACTAAATTAAACGTTTATATGTCATATCCAAAAAGAAATAGTCAATTAATTAACAAATAGGATTTAATTTGTTTAGTCGAGTAAGAATCCGTTTGCCGAGAATTAAAAAAAAGCTGTAGTACATTCTGTACAACCCGGTTCATTTAAGAATGCACCGTGTTCATGCATACATCTTGCTGCAAGGTGCCAACGTGACTTAATCGTGATATAACCATAAGTACCAATAGTACCATAACACACTACAGCACGTCTATCATGAGACGGCCGCGACATACTCTCGATTTTTCTCGCACTATCCGTCTCTCTCTCTTATTAGAACAAAAACACGTGTTTAATACCTACAGGGATTATGAGCCTAAAAGCGACATAATACTTAAGAGGTAGGTACGTTACGAGCAAATGTGTTGAAAAAACATTATTCAAACCTCTACTCCTATCTTCCTCCTTTTAACTAGGTAATTTACAGGCATCGTGCCGTATCACAGAATAGTTCTGTGTGCCGTATCGTAGGTATTTACTTATGTACATGCGAGAGAAACGAGCGACGACTTTAGACGTCTGAATAATTGATAGTATATTGCCATGTTTTACGTGCACTGTAGTTTAACCCTTTGAATGCTATGAACACCTAAAGGTGTCGTGTGTTGTCCTGCCTGCAGCGCCAAAAACGACTTGTTATATGGCGTTCGCTGTCTAAGCAACCTTCAGTCTTTCAAGTAAAGTTTGGATTTGTTCTCCAATCTCTTGTAACAATGATGGCGTGACAACGACACTTTTAGATGTATTGATTGGCGGTGAAAAGGTTAAGAAACTCCTCGACACTGGACAGACTCACCAGGCATTATCTTACAGTTAGGGAACAGTTCGCTAAATATAGCCCGTGACTCCTCCAGAAACTCTTCAACAGTGAGTGGCAGGTCGAGCCCGCGTATAATGGACGCTGCGAACTCCCTGCTCTGCTGGCCCATGATCTGGCACTTGAGTTCAAACGTGAACTTCTTACCAAAGCGTGACGCAATCTTTTCAAAGCCTATTGTGTATATTTCTTCCGTGTCTGTTGAAAATCATACATTTCATTTTTTTTTTCATTATAAATTGTAAGTTATTTATTTATAATGAACCCATGCGAGGCCACGCATCGCTACGTGTGTCTGCTCATTATGTAAGTTATTGGCCTCGAATAGATTAATAAGCGTAGTACAGCTACAAAAACACGCTGTAGTCTAAACAATTCTTCATCATCATCATATCAGCCGAGCCGAAAGACGCCCACTGCTAGACATAGGCCTCCCCCAAAGAGTGCCACAATGATCGGTGCTGCGCCACCCGCATCGGACTCCCGCAACCTTCACCCGCTCACCAATCCGCCTTGTCTAATACCCGCCACGCTGCGCCTTCCGGTACGTGGTCGCATCTATATTATAAGTGCATCCTGCTCATACTCATTTAATACGCGTGAGCATCTGCAAGAGCATCGTTATTTTAATTTAAGACCTATTTTTGTAGTGCTAGAATACAGATTACAGCCCCAATGCCAAAAAATCTATGAAACTGTACCTAATAAACGTTTTATGAACTTTCGGATCCATCTAAATTTGGTAACATTTCATCACAATAAATTTCATAATGGTATATAAAGTCAACTCACTCAATATAAGTCCATCCATATCAAATAAAATATGGCTCACTGGTTGAAACATACTTTATTTTAAAATATAAAATGTTTAAACAATTAGGTAGTATCACAAGAACACCACTTAATACTATTTTTACTGATCTTATATGAATCTTGTGCTTATCACAAATATGAGACAAGTGTTATTTTAAACAACGATAAGACAACTAAGAATGAAGTCATCTGTCCTCAATTATATAATACTCTAAAGCCCATTACACACTGTTTAATGTTTACTATGGGTTAAGTACCCATCCAAAACGAGTATGATATGATACCCATCATATTGATTTATTTAACATTAATCAGTAAATGGTGGTAAGCCAAAAAGTTCTGGCTTGAATTCCTCCATGCTGTTTAGCACAAGGGTGGCTTCTTTAGTATGAATTCTGTCAAGTTTTTCATCTGGCACCATGACTACTTGCATCCCTGCGCCTCGGGCTGCCTTGACACCATTCACAGCATCCTCAAACACTAAGCACTAAAAATTAAGAAGATGAAATCCTTTTTATAGTAAGTACACAGTTTGCCAAGAGGGAAGAAACTGGTTTATTCACTTTTACTCTATTCATAGCATATTAATACATTCACTGCCAAGAATTGCTATGTGCTACACTCATAGCTGATCCTGTGGTTTTCCCGCTTAAATAGTGGAAACCCACTCGGCAGGTTGTGTGTTAAGGTTCAAACACAGCTAACCACTTTCTTGGCATACTAAAACATATAAAACAGGCAATGTTTTTTTCATGGATTGTATCAGCCAGCCAGTCTTAAATCAGGTAGGGTTAGTCTAATAAGTGCTGTTTTTATATTTTTGTAAGATGAAGTAAATTTGCACAATATACATTTATTTTAACATGTTCAGTCAAGCAATGTCTATAGACAACACATGTTAGGCTTAACGATGATTTAATTGAGATTGCACTAGGAGTTTGTTACTCAATCATGCTTCAACGGCTCAACCAATTTGAATGAAATTTTGCACAAAATTAGTTTATAGTCTGGATTAAAATATAGGCTAATTTTTATCCTTGGTCCACACAGACAAAGTCGCGGGCGGAAGCTAGTTTTTTCATAAACAGTATTGCACCTACATTTTACCATACCTGCTCTGGTGCTGGTTTTTCAGGGAACCTTGATGCTGCTGCAAGAAATATGTCTGGAAATGGTTTGCCTCTCTTAACATCAGGATCCGATGACCCAAATGTTTTATATGGGAACAATGAGAACAGCTGTTGGTGTTTCTTGTTTGTTTTCAGTTCATAGCTCTCTATGCTTGAACTTGTGGCTAGTCCCAGTGGAATATTGTTTTTATGTAAATGCTCAATTAATCTCCTAACACCTAAAATACACAATACAAATAAGGGAATGTCTTTAGAAACTGATATTGATTTGATTTTCCTTAATTCCTATTTGATATTGCAATTTGCATTGTTCAAATTCAAAATGTATGATACCTGGTAGAACTTCAGTATCCGGAAACAAAGCAGCAAACTCCTTTTTACTCCTATCTAAGAACTCTTCCCGAGTCATTGGCAAATCTAATACCTTTATTATCTTATCGGCAGTCTCGTGCATTTGTGAGCCCATTAGGCTGACTTTGAAATCATACGTATAATTTTTACCAAATTTGGACAAGATATTCTGAAACGCAACTGTGTATAAATCCTCAGTATCTGAAAAATAGGAATAATGTAAGAAAAGTAACAAATTGAAATCATAAGGGAAAATAACAAGGTAACTTACTAAGTATAAGCCCATCCATGTCGAAAAGGACATGAGTAACTGGAGTAAATGCACTCATCGTATTATTTGTTACTCTTCTTGCAACGAAGTGTTCAAGTTATGAAAGCACGGCACGTAAATTCAATTTTGTTTTTGAACTTAAGTACATTTGCGCTATTAGGTTATGCCGTGTACACACTTGCTCAATGTTGTCACTATATGACACTTTTCAGCTGCCTTCAGATATTACGTCGACAATTAAATAATAATACCAGATTTAATTATTTGCGTGATCAACTGATCAAAATACACATAAAAATGTATCTTATTTTTAACATAAATTAGGTGTAAATGGTTATCATCATCCACCATTTCTTATGAGAAAAATACATAAAATATAAAGTTGGAATGAAAGGTATGTATTGCTGTCATTGTCATTCCAAGTACAGCAAGTTGTTTCGAGGTATTGCTAGGTGTGTAATGGCCTTTAATGATACCAGTCAACAATTTACCACAGACAACATAATATGTAAGTTGTTGACAACAAAAACAACGACGTCAACGGTTGCTACGCGAAGGTTAGAAAACTAAAAACATTAGAGAATTTAATTAAATAACTCGGTATCATTAACGAATAACGTGATATTGAATCAGTTTCATGAGTCCCTTTAATGGGCCGCGACTTATAAGATCATGGAAGGACCGGGCATGAGCCTGTTCCAAGGAGCTGGCAGTATTCATATAAACAACAGTGCTCAGGACAGGCTTGAGGAACAGGAGGAGCTTGAAGATCAGAAACGACGAAATGAGGAGGTTAGTGAACTATTACAGCTTATATACTATTACTTGATGTATGAACAAACAGCTAGAATTATGAAAACAATGTTGCTCTCTGGTCTGACTATATTTTATTTTATAATTACAGTTGAAGCATAAGCTAGCAAATGCTTTTGATGATCTCCAAGACGATGACGAAGCCAGTTCTGTGAATAGTAGTGGCAACTTTACCCTGGATGCTCCAACTAATGGAGGAAATGGTAACTTTGATAGAAGTAACAAGTAACCCATATTAAATTTATTCTCTTTACTTAATATTTTGACTGATGTAAAAATAGCAAAGTGTGATTAAAGAAGTGTTTTAAAAGGACTAGTTAACATCAAGACAGATTTTGATAATAGCTCTTTTTTTACATGTCCATTGTTGTTTTTGGTAGCATGTATTATAAATGTGGTTATGTTACAACTTTCTATATGTCAGTCAAAGTATTTATTTGCTAAACATAGGTTATACAGATGTTATTATAAAATGCAACTTGGTATCACTATGTCTTACCTGAAGGTTTAGCAACATATGGCACAAGTAGGCTTAAATTAATATTGTGGTGTGTGTCTAGATATAACTCATTATAGCATGATACATGACTTATATCTAGACACACACCACAATATTATGTATGCATGCTTTTCCTAATATATAATAACATAATTATTGTGACTTTTTAATGCGTCTTTTCTATATTCGTCAATTGAATAATATGCCTTTTCCACTAGAAGAGCAAACCATTTCTTTATGAACAGACTCAGTTTTTCAGTGTGATTTTTTTACACCTTAAACTTGAGATGATTCTCAATAACTATCCCTGCCTCTGATCATGCATCTTTTTGTTTTGGAAATTTCCATATACACATTTGAAAGATAAAATCTTATTTAATTTCTCAATAGATTATTACTATGTACTCAGCAACCACTTCATAGGTACTTAGGTAAAAAAAAAAGATAATAGTTAGGTTTATAATAAAGATAGTTTTTGTCTAACCTTTTATATTTTAGGTCACCCTAACAGTCAAACAAGGGCTGGCTTGCCCCCAAGCTATGTGGATTCCCTCAACCACCTCAAAGAACTGCAGCACACTCGGGACTCACCACAGATCTACGAGACCCCCAAAAACAGGCACATCCCCATTCAGCACCAGGAGGACCCAGTGAAACTGCAGTTTAGTCCTTATGGGGCTGGGGATGGGCAAAATCATTATTATCAACAGGAATATAGGGGTTAGTAATCATTTGCACCAGTTGCTGTGCAATAATCTCATTCAAAAGTCATACTGAACCAAATATTTTTAACAAAGTAGGTGGTTAGAAGTAGTGCCCTAAGTCAACTCTTTTCTTCTCTCTTTATTTTATTTGGGACTCTACAACAATACAGACAACAGCAATACTAAAAATGTGAACTTATATTTTTTTAGGGCATTTAAATGGAATAAACAATATTGATGCTAAGCAAGAGTATATGAATAATGAAAAACTAAAAGTGATGTTCGAGGTATGTACATTTGAAACAAGGTTTTTAAACTACTTCAGTAGCACAAGTTGCCTCCAAGTTGACTCAGCGACTCCTGTCTTACCGGCGCATTTGCTGGTCGGTTATGCTACTTCAGCTGGGAGATCAACAATGTATCAGCATTCGTAGGTGCATGTCATATACCTAAATTGAAGAATAAATAACTTTATCTTTTTATGCTTTTTATGCTTTATCTTTATACATGTTGCTAAAATTGGCGATTGGTGTATGACTGCCGTCAACTGATACCTTCTCTGGCCTCGACAGAGGAAGACACCTTAAGCCATTGCTATAAATCAATGTTTTTCAAACTGGCGATGTCTTTAAGGTGGGTCACGGCTACTCTTATTATTAAGATAGTGATGGGAGCATTTGATATTAGCAAAATAAAAAAATATAATATAAGAACAGCTAAGGTGGAGTCTTGTAAATGCAACTATCTGGTAATTGCAACTTAATCTAAATATGCCCTCTACGATAGTGATCCTAGGGAGCATTATTAAATTTAGTTGCAATTACCAGATAGTTGCAATTACAAGACTCCACCTTAATTCACGTAATATTTTTCCATAGTAAGGCAGCGGCTTCAATAAGAAAAAAATAAACACCTCTGTAAATGATAAAAATGTATTATTGTAGATGCGAGAGAAAGAATGCCAACAGTTAGCAACACAGATGGAAAAGCTGGATACAGAAATTGATAGTCTCCGTGTCCGACTTGCGGCTGCTGTCAATGACAGGGACAAAGTGGAGCTGTCTATGCAAGAAACCCATCATTTACTCGGTAACTAATTTTTATTGCTCTTACAGGAATATATAGGTTTCTTTTGGGGCCTCTAACGATGAAGGAACTTAAGGAGGTGAAAGACTGAATTATTAGGAAGAGTTTAAACCTTACATGTTATAGTCTAATCTGTAATAGGTTTTATTTAAATCGAGTTTCCAAACATCCTGTATATGTACAGCCATATAGGGCCTATCGATGTCGACGCGCCTTTGTATCGAATTACGTGTAAATCGTCACAAACGCGTGTCGCCAATATCCTTACTTTTTTTATTCTGATATCGATTACCCACCAATCTAGACGGATAAATAAGAAAAAAGAGCACCACAAAAATTCAATCACGTGAAAAAAAAAAAAAAAAAATTGCATTTGTTGTTGGCTCTATCTAGATATATGTCTGAGTAAGATTTCTTCGAGTATGCCACTCTTACTGAACAAAATTGTAATTAATCAGCTTCCAGTAAACACAAAATAATGGAGCTGGAACAGCAAGTGGTGGGTCTCACGGAGAAGCTGGTGCTGAGCGACCAGGACAAGGAGCACATGCAGCTGGAGCTGCGCGCCGCCAACCTCAGCCTGCAGGAGATGCAGCAGCGGATGCACACCTTCCAGGTCATTCTTTGTTGCATAAACTCGAAGGTGCCCGCCGAAACCCGAGCCCGCCGAGGTGTGTCATTTCAAAATTATAGTATGCATGCAATGCAATAAAAGTGTGGAGAATCTTGAGTATTACCAGGCCTATCACACTGTCAATTTGGCGCGAAACGACGTTTGTCTATGGTAATCTCCTGGAGATCTAGCAAGGGCTGTACAGCGTATCGAATATAATGAGGTTTCATATATACGTTCCGTTTTACGTGGTAACAACATAATCGCATACTGTTATATGAATTCAAATTTTACAACATCTTGCTAACATGACGAAAGAATTAATCCGATTGCAAAATATGAACTGTTTTGTAAAAACTTACCCCCTTATTCATAAAACTTAAAATGCCTCTGCTAAATAAAATGTGCGTTGGTTGCCCTTTCTCACGAACACAAATGTCAGTGACAGATAAGGACAAACTAATTTTAACGCCATTTTAGTTAAAACAGGTTTGTAGGACGTTTATGAATACGGCCGTAAATCTCTATTCAAGTTTTTTTTTTAATTCAAGTATTCAGTTATTTTATTATTCCCAAAATTTGATGATCATTTCGATAACAACCATAGAAACTAAAATTGTTATAATTTTGGAGGTTCAGTTATGTGGTACGTTAACAACCCTATCTCACTCTATTGTCTACTGCAAAAAATGACAGCTAACGTCATTACTTAGGCAGTGCACCTTCTGTACCTTTAGGTACTATTAATTATTCTGTGGTAGTACGTAGCAGAGCAATAAAAATAGCAATGAATTTGAATCAACTATAATAGGAAATAGAGAAGGGTTTGTTTTGTTTTGAAATCAGATTAATCAATACCAATATGCAACCCTGTTCCAATTGACAATGGTTAAAATTCCATTGAAGAGGAAGAGCCTGTTCATAGGCCTTTGGACCGCTAGAGGCTATTTGCTTAGGTCAAATAAATTATTTGTAAGTAGCAGTTTCAGTATTGCGATGTTGTTTTCAAAATTCATCACCATCTGCATACGCGTAGTGTTGTCCTCCTAGAGGTGAGTACGGTTGCCAGAGCTCTCGCGAATGCGCTGTGTCGGGAGTTAGGGATCTGTTTGACAAATGTATCTCGCTTTCGACATGGCGAATCCTCAAATCAAAAACCGGCCAAGAGCGTGTCGGGCCACGCTCAGTGTAGGGTTCCGTAGTTTTTCGTCCAGAAATTATTTTGTAATTTTTTTCAAAAACTATTCAACCTATCAAGTTCATAATAATTTTCCTAGAAAGTTTTTATAAAGTTCTACTTTTGAGATTCTTTCATATTTTTAAAACTTATGGTTCAAAAGGGACACATTTTTTTTTACTTCTTATTTCTCCGAATCTCGAAAATATTAACATTATCAAAAAATGATTGTAGCAAACCCCTATTAATTTTTAAATACCTATCCAACAATATATCACACGTTAGGGTTGAAATGAAAAAAAAAACACTCCCACGTTACGTATAGGGGAGGTACCCTAATAAAAAAAAAACACTTTATTTTACCACTTTGTCGGCGTGATTGATATACATATTAGTACCAAATTTCAGCTTTCTAGTGCTAACGGTTACTGAGATTATCCGCGGACGGACGGACAGACAAAGCGAAACTAAACTTCCTAGTCGACTACGGAACCCTAATAAAGGGTCGGCAAAGAGCATGTGACTCTTATGAAGTAGTAAGCGTCACGGTCATTATTCATGAAGAATTATGCATGACATTAAAATTGTATACTATTATGTAAAAAAAATGTTCACATTCTTAGACACAAGCAGTAGGTACAGTAGGTAGGTATATTTTATTTAGAGCGCTTGACAGTGGCACTAGAGAGTCTACAAAGTATTTTCTCTGTTCATAGGTTGCTCACACACATGACACTGATGCACTCTTTAGAGAACAGCAAGACAGGTATGTGCTTAATAGAAAGTATTTCTAAAATTGATCAGATATTATTTCACAGAACAACCGCACTGGACTTTATGAGTGGCTTCTGGCACATCCGGTTGATTCATGTATAATTTGCTAAAACTGTGTTCATTGTTTCTCAATGAGATTTATTCGTATTTATACACATGACTTTCGGGTTGACCAATGCGGCGTTTTAGATGCCGATGCTCACAGATAAAATAATGGATATCACAGACGTAAAATAAAGACGGTATTTCGGTATTATGTATGTGGAATATTATTTTTAGGCATAGAGAGGAAGTGGATCGGCTACACGCTGACTTAACAAAGGCTAAAAGCAGATTAGAAGACAAAGTAAGTTACTGTATTAACACTTCTTCTCGAATTGAATAGTTGTTATCACATGTTTGACATTTATTTAATATAATCTCTCAGGACAGCGAGATAAAAATACTAGAAAAGCGATGTATGGAAAAAGACAGAGATAAAGAAGAGCTGTTGATCGATAAAGGAGCGACTATCAATAGACTGGCCAAAGAGCTGGAGGCCGCTCAGAGTCGGCTGGTGAGCGGGGAATCCGCGCGGCTCAAGGAGAAGGTGGCGCAGCTCTGCAGCGAGAGGAACGCTGCCAAGGAACAGGTCAAGGAGTTAGGGGTGAGTGATATGGTTATCTGCCGTAGACTGTATTACTGAAAGAGATAGTGACACATCCGCGGACGTGTGTGCCGGGCAATTGAACACGATCTTTACGATTAAGGAAATCATTGTAAGAAGGGTAGGACACGATATTATGATTCTCTTTATTAAATTTTCTTCTTAGGCTAGGTTTTTACAATAATTATATAAAAAGTAAAATATAAAACTATACATACAAAACATAAAGGCGGGGCCTAAGCTGCCGGTGTTCAGGGCGTCAGAGACAGGAACCTCCTGACTATCCGCGCAGTATCCAGGAGTACCGCCTTCTGTATCTGACCCTTGATCCAGCCATCTAGCGAGAGTATCTTGTAGTGATCGGTCGAGACTCTTCGCTATTAAACCGTTCGCCGAAACGACTATCGGGACGATTATCGTCGAATCAACATCCCACATGGCGGTTACCTCGTGAGCCAGGTCTAGGTACTTGCTGGCTTTGTCCTTCTCGGCCTTCAAGAGGTTCTCGTCATGGGGGATGTTGTCGTCGACGAGCACTGCCTGGCGTTTTGATCGATCTGTCAGCACGATATCAGGCCTATTGGCAAGAATAGTCCTGTCCGTGATGACAGATCGATCAAAATAGAGCGTGGCACGACCATTTTCGAGAACTGGCGCACGTGTGTACTTATTGTAAGGCACTTCGGAGGCCACAAGACCGTATAGCAGAGCAAGCTGCTGGTGAATAATTCTGGCTACAAAGTTATGTCTGTGCAAGTACTCGCCGTTCGCAAGATGACCAAAACCGGAGATAATATGCCTGAGTGACTCCCCGGGACGGCGGCATGCCCGACAAATGTCGACCGTACTGTCTTTCAGGATATACCTCCGTGCGCCAGTTCTCGTTTGCCAAGGAGAGCGGGGTGAAGTTTCCGTCTACTGCTACTACGTCGCGATGCATCCCACACTCGTTGTTTAGGAAATAATCCCTGAGACTGCACACCTCGTGGTTGTGGAGGTCTTTGGCATTTAAAAAGCCGCGACCTCCACACTTCCGCGAGATGTACAGTCTTATTATTAAAGCCTGCTGGGCAAAGCCCTCGATATTGACTTACGAAACATATTTACGAATATTTATGATTATTAGGAGAAAACAGAGAGTAATAGAAAAAAACCGTCGTGGAAGTAGTTTTAATAGGCGACAATTATAAATACCGTCGTGCTTGAAAAGCGGGGAGTAAATATGAATGAAACTTAAAACTATCTTGTATGAAGCTGCCCTATTTTAGCCTCTTGTTGGCCATTATTGTTATTAGTTAACGTGAATTTTCAGTCCAAGCTGGAATTGACTGCCCACGAGCTGGTGCTCTGCCGGAACAAGTCTGCCGCGACGCAGAGAGAGCACGAGGGCTGGCGCACCACCCTTCACCAGATAATGGCTGACATGCTCCCGGAAACTACATATCTGGGTAGGTTACCGACAACTTCGCCACTGCCTATAAGACATTTTAAACAAGCAAATTTGTCATTGTGTTATTATATTCATTTTAGGTGAACCTCCGTCGCCGGGTAAATTATCAACACTGAAAGATGCTCTAAGCAGGTATAAACAGCAGATTCAGAAGATTTCAACGTTACAAGAGGAAATTGCTAAAAGGTGAATTTATCAAAGCACATTTCTATTTTAATTTCATATCCTACTCAAATTTATGCCGCAATCTCGTATCTTTGCTTCCTTCACAGCAAAAAAATGATTCCCTTTTTCACAAATATATAAAGTAGGTACTTATACCTAATCTTAGGGCGAAAGTAACAATCAGTGTCGGAAATCCAAATTAAAAAATAAACAAACAAATTTATATGGACTGTTTATTCGTGATGCAGCGAAAATAAGCGTGCGATCCGTTCCTAATTTTTAGGGACAAAAAACTAGAACAGCACCGCAAGCAAGAGTCTGAGCTGCGAGCCAAACTGGAGGAGCAGAGAGGCATCGAGCTGCAGTTGAGTTCGCGCGCGGCCGTGCTGCAGAGCCAGCTCGAGTCCGTGGGCGCGGGCGCCGACTGCAAGCAGAGCGACCTGCAGGCCGAGCTCGACCACGTCAGGGCGCAGCTGACAGAGGTAAGTTACTTTTTAAAACTAGAACAGCACCGCAAGCAAGAGTCTGAGCTGCGAGCCAAACTGGAGGAGCAGAGAGGCATCGAGCTGCAGTTGAGTTCGCGCGCGGCCGTGCTGCAGAGCCAGCTTGAGTCCGTGGGCGCGGGCGCCGACTGCAAGCAGAGCGACCTGCAGGCCGAGCTCGACCACGTCAGGGCGCAGCTGACAGAGGTAAGTTACTTTTTAAAACTAGAACAGCACCGCAAGCAAGAGTCTGAGCTGCGAGCCAAACTGGAGGAGCCGAGAGGCATCGAGCTGCAGTTGAGTTCGCGCGTGGCCGTGCTGCAGAGCCAGCTCGAGTCCGTGGGCGCGGGCTCCGACTGCAAGCAGAGCGACCTGCAGGCCGAGCTCGACCACGTCAGGGCGCAGCTGACAGAGGTAAGTTACTTTTTAAAACTAGAACAGCACCGCAAGCAAGATGAGCTGCGAGCCAAACTGGAGGAGCAGAGAGGCATCGAGCTGCAGTTGAGTTCGCGCGCGGGCGTGCTGCAAAGCCAGCTCGAGTCCGTGGGCGCGGGTGCCGACTGCAAGCAGAGCGACCTGCAGGCCGAGCTCGACCAAGTCAGGGGCTCAGGGCGCAGTTGACAGAGGTAAGTTACTTTTTTAAACTAGAACAGCACCCCAAGCGGGTGCGTAACGATGCCTATTTTTTTTTTTTGATATTTTATTAGTCGCAATAATGCTAATTTGATATAAAGCGAAGCGCCAGAACCGAACACTTTTTCACCGCCGAATACTGATAGGTACTATATGAGTACAATTTGCAAAGCGTAATGTTTGCTATACTTTCTTTACTTTATTGGCGTTACCAAGCTGTTGTAATAAAAACAATATATTATACTAGGTACAGTCAGCGTCATATAGTTAGTAGCAGCCAGAGTAGCCAAATATTTCGTAACACACCCTTATTCTTACAGTAATAAAGACGTGTACCGAAATATTTGGCTACCTTGGCTGCTACTAACTATATGACGCTGACTGTACCTGACAGTAATGTAACATGAGAATTATACCATATTATGGTTATAACAAATAAGTGTTATACCAGATGGTAGTTATACAAAATAAACATATATATTTTGCGATTATACCAAACGTTTATTATATAAAATGAGTGATTATATACTTTGAAATTATATCAAATGTTCTACTACCGTACTACTCTATTGTCCACGGGCGGTAATAAAGAAAACCTCAGATCGCATATTTATCGCCCATGTCTTCGGGCTCGGGCGTGAAATACCTGCGGTTTGAGACGTACTTTGTTGTACCGCTCTGTGCGAATAATTAAATACATTACTCATTTTTGGCAGAGCTTTTTTTCTTCAATATTGGCAGACAAACATACTGATCACCCTAAGCGGACTCCGTGGCTCGACACCCTAGCAAGTGTAGCAACTCAGGAACGTCTTGTTATATGAGGACTCGTGTTTGTGATTTGTGTTCGTTGAAAGTCCGTAATGGGGCCGGAGTAATAACAACCATCACAAACCACATACAGCGTTTAATATAGTCTGCACCAGGGATGTTGACGACATTCGCGACCGCGGATGTTCCGCATGATTTTCAACATCTGCATCCGCCTCCGCATCCGCGAAAATTGATGCGGAGTTAATGCGGATGTAGTACAGTTCGCGACCAGATAGGGGCCAACACGGCGCGTGCCACGCGCGCGTTCAGTATTTAACAAAAAACTCAAAGTGAATCGGAAGATACAGTAAAAAAGTTTTAAATATTTTAACCAACCGTGGAAAAAACTGACCTAGGACAACTCGCAGCGCCCGCATAGCATCAGTCACGCTCACGCGGCTCGCAGATAACGCCGGCTGCCGAACACCGCTTTGTACGCTTTACATTGCTGCTTTAAGGTGCATTGCTGCATATATATACTTACCTTTCAAAAACATCCAACCACAACAGCAAAATGATTTGCACGGGTTGTAATAAGAAGATTGAGCGAGGTGAACTACTAAATTGCACGAATTGCGCAAGAAGTTACCATTACGGTTGTTTAAACATGACGTCGGCGTATTTTAGAGAGAAACAACCAACTCTACAACAACAACGGGTTTGCCCAGATTGCACCTTAACTACGCGGCGCTGCCACAACGATGAAACGCCTGCGAAGCCTGCCGGGTTAAACAGAAACATACACCAGACGACATTAGACGTCACAAATATGTCATGCGACGAAACGATGAATAGCAGTAACATACATGGAGATACGCCATTCTCCCCTAGTCTTTTGCGGACACCAACGTTTTCCGTTTCACGTAACTATGAAGCTGCAAGTCATGGAAGCGTAACATTAGAGCAGCTCAGCGAGCTACTCGATAAAAAACTAGACATACAGAAACAGTTGATCATCTCTGAAATAAACGCCAAAATAATGACAGAAATGAGAACGCTCATACAACATGAAATTCAAGACTCGTTAAAAAACTGTAAAGCGGAAATAACAGCCAACATAAAAAGAATAAGTACAGAACAAAACGCTTTGAAATCAGAAATAGACACTTAAAAAATGAGGATTGAATTGACTTGAAGCAGAATGTTCTTCACTAAAGGCTGGAAAAGGAAGGAAGAAACATATATAATCTACCAACCCCCCTCACCCATAACCATAAGGCCACAAGTAGACAATTGCAAAAAAATTGTATTGTACGGTGTAGAGGAATCCAGATGGGAAAACGAAAATGAACTGAAATATAGGGTAACTAATATCTTTTTCGAGACACTTAACGTAAACTTGGAAGGATATATAGAAGACATCCTGCGAATTGGAAAGAAGGGATACCGCCGGCCAATCGTCATATAATTAATAAGAAAGAAAATGTCCAAGTATATTCTCCAAAACTCGAGCTATTTCAGAGACTTTGGATTACCTACTAAATCCTATTACACGCTAAATGAATACTTAGAAGATAAATTACCTATAAACGTTCAGTAAGCCCTCCTCTCCCTAAATTGCAGTGCCCAACAGGGTTCACAATGATCTGTAGCTTTAAGTTAACATCTGTAAGTACCTACTTTTGTGATATTGCAATAAATGATTGAGTATTGAGTATTTTCGTCATTAGTCAATAAGAATCTTCATTTCGTTTCTGTAATGTGACGAGACGATTCGCTGTATTCGCTATTGGTGATGCGTTGGGTTTGCAACGATTGTAAATCAGTCGCAACGTGTTCGAGTACTACGTGACCCTAAAGACGTTGCGTATTTATGTTTTTGAGGTTTTGCCTCAAAATCTGCATCCGCGGATGTGAGCCTCGAAATATCCGCATTCGCGGATGTCTAAAAAGTCGCATCCGCGGCATCCCTGGTCTGCACGCGGTTAGTTGAACGTCGGTGTGTGAAAAAGTTGCTCTTTGTAACGTAAAAACATCCTTCTACTTATGCCTTGTTGTTGTCCAGTTGGAGCTGAAGTACGCTGAGTTGGAGTCGGAGCACGACAAGGTGAAGGACTCGCGAGGCGGGCGAGCGTCGCTGGCGGCGGCCGCCAACGCCGACCTGCTGCGCGAGCTGGAGCGCTGCACGGGCCAGCTGCGCGCCACGCTGCAGGACAACGCCGACCTCAAGAACCTGTACCTGCAGGTACTGTCACCACAGCCTACACTGTATAAACACCAGAAGATATAGTACATTGTTTAACGAGGGGCGGAAGTGGAATATTGCGAACAAGAGCCTATCAGAAGCCCGACGCCGAAGGCGGAGGGCTTTTGATGACTCGCGTTTGCAATACTCTTACGCCCGTGTTATACACAATGTTTTTCATCACATTTGCGAGGAAACAAATACATTTTAGATGAAATTAATACAAATCGTAATAAAAACTTCAACATGACAGTCGTCCATTTTGTTGAATTTCACGCGAGGCGCGTATGGCAAAGACCCTTCTGTATACAGCCACGATTTGAAACACTTAAAAACATTTTACATATACACTAAATAACTACATATTAAATCTGTAAATAATTCAGTTAAACATGTTTAAGTAGTTTTTTAAGTTTAAATTTATTTATAAATACGTTTTCAGACATCGTATTTGATATAAAACCTCTTTGCTCTGTAACTGCCGCATGAGTGACAGATACAATTTAAGAAAAAAACCATTACGCCCGTGGGCGTAACACAGGCTATTACAGCTCTGTATGTCTGCGCATTATGAAGCCTTTTCGAGCAAGTGTGATGAAAAATAATATTCGCTCAGTGGCTGCCAAACAACGCTGACGTTGAGCTCAAGAATTTCTAGGGCCCAAGGTTCATCTTGTTCGCTCGTATAGTTCGTATCCCTCAATTAGCATTATTGAGAGATGATTCAACTAGAGATTTTCAGGGTTAGCTAAATAAAAGAACAACCTTATTAAGTGTTGTTCTTTTATTGCAGAAGATTTATTTTTATTTCAAAATTTCATAGGCTTGCAGTTCACGAGAGAGTGTATCAAGGGAATTAAAAGATGTCCAATCAACAACACAACAAGAGGTAGAGCTGTACAAATCACAAGAAAAAGAATACGTGGAGAGAATAGAAAAGGAAAGACAACAAGGGGAAAAGCTGATGGCAGAGCTAGCCAGCTCTAAAGAGGAGTTGGAGCGAGCGAACAAGAGGATATCGGAACTGCAGAAGGAATTCACTGACAAACAGAAAGAGTTTACGGACAAGCTTAACAAATATCTTTTAGGTATGTCATGAGTGTCACCATGAAAAGCAACTGTAAGGGCTTCATAAGACCTGGAGCATTTTATGCATGCTCCTTTAAATTTGGAACCCTCTGTGCTGGCAAATATATAATTCAGAATTAATGTTACCACACTAATTTAAGCCAATGAACTATACTTAAATCTAACGAGGAATTCATTTATTATGAAATCTGATTTTATGCTTATTATATTACATATTATGATTTAAATTTTCAGATGAAAAGAGTGCAATGAGAAAAGAAATGGCACCTTGCGAGCAATGCGAGACGAATTTGAAGCAAATTAGACAGTTGAATGAACAGCTTAGCAAATGCAGTGTTAAATTAGGTATGATTTTTACTGCGTTTGCACCTACTTTTCTAATAACAATACATAAATGAATGCCATAGTAAGTCAATATGCGAAGTACATTTGAGATGTGAGAGTTTTGTGCATGATTTATAATTTGTATAAGTATGTGTGCGTGAGCGTTTGCTTACTTATTGTGCGTGGTTAACCGGCTTCACTAGGTTGTTCGTAATTTCTAGCTACTCAAGAGAGCAACGAAGCCTTGATGCAGGAGTTGAAAGGCAAAGCGGAGTTCTTCCAGCAGTACATCCTGGAGCGGTTCAACAAGCTGTGCGACCAGCGCTCCGTGGGCACCAACACCGCGCCGGACCTCGACCACTCCATCGAGGACATGGTGCAGACCTGTGACGATGCCATCGCCACCAAGGTAAGGTATACATCCAGCACAACTTCCCGTTTCCCGCAAACGTTTTACGCCTTCATTGTTTTGAGGATTCGTTGTATTGACAGCTACAGATAAATATAGGTCCTTCCCAATCCCACTCAACGCAGCTTCGTGGGCTCTACGGTTAGAACAAAATAGTTAATTACATGGACTACTAGTTGAGGGGTCCGTCATGATTTTATTTCATGGTAAGTCAAATACAACTTGAAACTTATCATTTTTATTTACAGACTGCTCTCATGATGAAAGAGAAAGCAATAAGAGATCAAATAGCGGAAAAGTTCACTCTTGAGATGAAAACCGCGGAAATGAACAGCGCGCGGCGACTGAAGGAGATAGAAAACGAGCAAATAGCGACGGTTACCAAGTTGAAGGAGCTGTTGGAGCGGAAAATGCAAGAAGTCGAGACTCTGAAGCAGTTCATACTGTCGGAGAGAGCTAAAGTGTCGCAGATACTCGAAGCCAAGGAGAATGAAATATCTGTGCTCATAAAGGAACATAATGCGATACAAGCCGAGTGTGAGAAAGCTAAAGACGCTCTCAACGAATGGCAACTCAAGGCAGAGAAATATGAAAAAAAGATACAGCGGTTCGACACAAAAGAGAATTTACTGAAGCAAGAAAAAGAAGAATTACAACACAGTCACAGTTCTTGCGAAAAAGAACTGAGAAATGTGAAAAGTAAAATAAATAGTTTACAAAGAAAAATTGCAAATTCGGAACAGAATTTTGAGACCTTGCAGGTTGAACACCTATCCCTGTTGGAAAAGTACAAGAATGCTAAACGGACGATTGTGACTCAAAAGGTAACAAAAAAAGAAGCGGGTTGTGTCGGAGATACAACCGTTAATTAAGTTTAAGTGGATACCTCTTTGTTGGCTATGGAACCCTAATAAAAAAAAACGGTCAAGCCTGCTATTATGGTGTACCCGTAAAATATATATCTGAATTAATTCACTAAAATCTGTATAAGTACAGAACTACAGATAAATCGGTATATATGGCAACATTGACTGACGTAGCTCATTTGACTCGCGAATGGCGGTCATTTCAGCATTATTTTCATGTCCGCCACATAAACTAAATAACATTTTGTGATTAACGACTAATGTCAAATATAGAAGGATTAAAACATGTAACAAATAATTATTTGAAATCAGATTAGGCTTCTCTACAAAAAGTTATTCCGGAAGTCACGTGATACATTTTAAACTGTACCCCCTATACAAGAACGCGAGCAAAGAAGTATCCACTTCAAAAGGAATAGTTGATGCGAACTTAATTGACGTGGTAACTATGTACTATCGACAACACAGCTAACTGACCATCGGTGCACCTTAAGTGCATTGTAATAAGGTTCTATACGTATAAACACAAGATGGTCAGTTAACAGTGTTGTCGTTTGTACGAACTTTTCTACAAATGCTCAGTGAAATCACAATTTCAACAGTTCAGTTCTTAGACAACATTGCAACTTTACTAACATGGCGAATTACACACATTTCGCAATACTCACCATATTTCTAAAAAAAATATTTTTTTTCGTGGATTTATTTGTGAGTTTGAGACTGAATAAAGAAAAATTTATCGCTCATTTCTTGTCACTCTGCATTGACCTAAAATAGTACATTGTGCCACGAGGTTGGTAATAGCTTTTTTTACGATCGAGAGTATTAGAAGCCCGACGTCAAAGGGTCGAGTTTGTCTAAAATCTTACCATCCGTGTTGCATACGACGTTTTCCATCACATTTGCGAGGAAACAAAGAGGAGGTCATTTGAGAGAAACATTTGAAACAAAATTAATACTAAAAATACAAATAAAATATCAAGTCGTCCATTTTGTTGAATCTGCTGTGAGGCGCGCAAGGCAAAGACCCTATACAGGGTGTTTTCGGGGTCATGATCCGGAATGACAAAAAGCGAATAAGATGATCATACTGAACAACCTTTCCCATGGGACCAACCACGAAATCGCAAAAAAAAAGAGCCAATTAAGAGTTAACTGTGAGTTAACTGCGATTTAATTGAGAGTTATGTATGGAATACCTGGTTTTTTTTTGCGATTTCGTGGTTGGTCCCATGGGAAAGGTTGTTCAGTATGATCATCTTATTCGCTTTTTGTCATTCCGGATCATGACCCCGTTAACACCCTGTATACTTACATTTTAATAAAAAATCATTCGGCCGCGTGCGTAGCTTTAGTAGCTCTGTGCGTTATGAAGCCCTTTACGAGCAAGCGTGATGAAAAATGATTTATTTGCATCTATGTATAAGGCGATATGTCAACAACCGCGACTTAGGCGTTTTAGAAAGCAACTTTCAAAATTCGTTCTTATTTTGAAAATCTGAAAAACTAAACAGCGATCAATCATTTTCAACAGGATTTAAACAAAAACTACTTATTCGTTTGAATACCTACTTTATAATTGTTATCTAGAGGTAGCAGTAGCAGGCAGCAGATAGTTACGCAGTCTCTTAATATTTGAAAATGCTATCTGCCTGACAATGATATCGTTTTTTTTTTTAATTTATTAGCTAGTCACGCGATATTTCCACGCTTTCAACCAAATCTGTTAAGAGTCGAACGCACTTATAAATAGTACCTGATTTAAACATTTTTTTTTCCAGACATTCATAACTAAGAAAGATGACCATATTAATAACGACTTTAACAGGATCCAAGAAGAGTATAGACAAATATTTGTAAAAATGCAAAACCAGATAACACATCTTGTCAACTGTCGGGTACAGGAGGAGAAAACTAAACGGAGACCCACTACACCCGCACATCAGTATGAGGTAATTACGTAAATTAAACAGGTTGTTACGTAGAGGCACACCATACAATAAAATACACTGCCAATCCCCATACTTAGTTGCGTTGCCCTGAAATAATAATTTCATAATGGTGGGTTTAGAACTAATGACCAAACAAACTAGGTTATGGTTTGTTTCCTTAAGGATAGTCAGCATATACTACCAGATTGTATTGGCATTAGTAGTGTTGAGCCAACTGCATTCATTTTACCATAGGTGGGCGTTAACTCGTTAATTAACGAAGTTAACATTCTGAGTAACGGATTAACTTTATAAACGGTAAACTGACTCATCAACTTCCGTTAACTATCCATGAGTAGGTAATCGTTAATCAAGTAGTAAACGGATAGCGCCGCGCCGCCAAATACACGTTCTGACTAGAACTTTCGGGTCGTTCGGCGGACATCACACGCAGCAGGTGACGGTTAGGCTAGGCTAGCCGCTAAGACAGAAGCAAGAAAACAAAGAAATGGGTCGTGTGTCGCAAGTCAAACGAAATTGTGCTGTCGGCGCTTGTGACTAATACTGCGAAAAAAATTGTTTGATACCTGTGATTCATCCGTGACTACCTAACTTGCCGTGTTAGTCAGTGTGGTTCAAATCTTGCAGGTAAAATTTGACCAACTTCCTGAAGTCCAATCGAGTTGAAATTTAGTAAATTGTGTAAGGCGGTATTATGGTAGTATAAGATTGACTAACGCAAATAGTTCCGTTAAACCTTCAGAAATGTAACGCTTTAACGATTAACTTTTATGTAACGGAATTTAATTAACGGTGCCAGCTCTGCATTTTACATTTTTAAATTTGAAACTTACAATATACAATATTTCACTTTCAGTTTGCAGAAAAAATTAATAAGTTGAATAAGGAGTTTGCACAACTCACTGAGCGCGCAGCTGCGATGACCATGACCAGTGACTATTTGGATGACAAGTGAGACCCGCTGTGAAGGTATTTTAATGATATTTATATTTCAGTTCTCATATTGTGAAGATAGAACTTATTAATTATAATGTACAAATTGTTGCAAAATGCACGTTGAAAACGAGATAAACACTACATACCGTGTTATCCGTCCTGTTCTATTTTGGACAAACACGCCTTTTGAACTTTAGACTTACCTGTTCGACTCACCAGTATGTATTAGAATGTATCTCTTATTTTTGACAATGTCTGGGTCTGTTACAGACTGGCTGCTGCCTTGGAGCCCACTGCCTTTGCCTTGTTTGTAGACAAGTATAAGTGCACGTTTTGTAATTTATTGTCAGTTGACTTAAAGGTGTGTGGTCTAAAATTGGGCATATCATCATAGTTAAAGAAATAGATACAAATTGCAAAATAAAAATAATGAGTACATAATGCCGCCGAGCGGGTTTGAATTGGAATGTCAACTGTATATTATTATGAAAAAACGAAAGGTATTTAAATATAATATAAGTGTTGGAGGAGCGTTGACTGATATCTGATATGTTTTTATGTACATATTAAAAAACGTTATATTCCATACAAGTAATCCTGTGATAGTCAAAGATAAGTACAATGTAATTATACATACGTATTGAAGTATTAGCGTGTAACGATGTGCCAAATCACCTAACATTCCTTCGGATTCCATGCTCACTATGTTTACTTGCTTGTATAGCAGTTTACTGCCTATTAGCAGTATAAATATCGACGATGACACTACGTTCCTTTTTTCAATTAAGTTTTATTAATTATCTCTCAACTATCGTTGTGTAAATTACTTGTTCAATTAGTATTAGTTGTATGTACTTATGATAAACTATATTGTTTCTTTTATGTGCTGCAATAAATTAAATAAAAATGATACTTTTATATGTTAAATTCTTTATTTCTTTATATAATAATTGGACGGGACGAACGGCATTTTAGCAACAACACATGAAACATCTTTGCCTCTAATATTAACCAACAATTGAGTCCCTATTTTCTTCAAAGGTTCCGCGACATATCCCATCGCCACGTTCCCGCCGAGCGAGGGGCTCGGACAGCCACTGGTCACTTTGCCGACCACTTTTAGAGTGTCAGGGTTCTTGAGGATAGCATCTTTCCTAGCTGGAGCCCCGGACTCCATACGCACGCCGACCCTCCGCTTATCAACTCCTTGTTTTATATGTTTTAAAATTACGTCAGCCCCCGGGAAGTTTGCTTCACCTCTCCTTCGTTTAGAGATGAGCCAAGTTAAATTAGCTTCCACTGGAGTAACAGCTTCATCAATATCATTGCCATACAGGCACAAGCCTGCTTCCAAGCGGAGTGAGTCTCGGACACCAAGGCCCGCAAGTTTCATGTCGTTCGATTGCAGTAAGGCCTCCGTGACATGGTCTGCCTTATCGGCAGGGATGGACACTTCCACGCCGTCTTCACCGGTGTATCCGCAGCGCGTGATGCGGCAATTTTTCACACCAGCCACTGAACCCTCACGGGAATTCATGAAAGTTAGGTCATTCATTCGAACATCTGTAAGCGGCTGAAGCAGCGACGCGGCCTTAGGGCCTTGCACTGCGATCAGACCTCTTTCACTGACATCCCAAAATTCAACGTGTATGTCTTTACCTTGCTGTTGAAATTGTTTAGATGTCTGTAACATATGTTGCTTATCGACTTCCAGCCGTCCAGCGTTTGACACTATGTACAAACTTTCATCATTCACTTTAGTAACTATAAGATCATCTATTATGCCTCCTTTGTCTGTCAAAAAGACTGTAAGAGCGCTAGATCCATTCGCCATCCCTTTCAAGTCAACTGGGCAGAGGGACTCGAACCATGAGATGCAATCTTTGCCTCGCACATTCGTCTGCAGCATGTGGGATACGTCGAAGATGGAAGCACTTTTACGTGTAAATATATGAGAGGCCGTGACACTCAAGTCTGCGTACTGAACTGGCAGCAGAAATCCAACAAAGTTCACGAGCTTGCCAGCGTACCTAGTGTGCAAGTCATACAGCGGTGTTTTCACAGCCTTTTGATGTCCGTCACTGTACGCGCGCACTAATTGAAACGGCAAGGGGGTAATCGTCTTCGCATTTGAATGTTTACAAGTAAAGGCGCAAAAACGGCTCAGGGACCCCATTTTCACGGCTACACAGAGATGTACTCAACTATACTAAACTGAAGTAACGTAAAGACTGCAGTTTGTAGCTATCATTATCAGTTTCTCGTAATGGTGGGTCAAGGGTCACCAAGATGCTAGTGACAAACAAAATAGGTGGTGATATGAATATGATAAAGTAACTTATGATATGTGAACAATTTTATTGCATAAGCTGTAAAGCTGTTACTATACTTTATTTTTAAAATTGATTCAATTCTATACTAAAATACAAATATTAATTAACTAATGAATCTTAAGACAATTTTTATACAAATTGAATGACAAATTGTAGGTTGTGCCCACTTTTGAAAAATCACCTTTGGGATATGTGAATTGAATAGGTTGAGCTTTAAGCATTCTAGGCATGAGCCTCTTAACCTTTTCAACGCCAATAAATCCGCAGTATAGGTTAACCGTCAATGACGGGTATATCCGTCGTGAGAATACCACCAGGGAATATATATCTTTTTCATGATACATTGATAATAGCAGTTTTCTTAATGAATTCTTGTTTTGTTAATTAATTAAGAATATCGGCCACACTTCGCCCGAATGTTGTTGACAATATTCGGGCGAAGTGCAGCCCAAGGGTAACAATATTACATTGTGTTGGAAAATCTGATAATATTCTAAAACAGCGGTCGGCAACCGGCGGCCCGACAGCCCTTTACTTGCGGCCCGTGAGCCTCCCTAGCTGTTCTGTATGTAAAGTTCGTTATATTCAGAATTTTGAAATTGCCTCTTAAAGTCACAAAATATGAAGAAGTGCACCCCACGTTAATTTCGTTAGCGACTGCCCTGTTGACTGGGCTGTTTGCCCTGGTTACTAAAAGGTGGCCGACCCCTGTTCTAAATACAACATGTCATCATTCTTAAATTAAATTTATATAAACATGTATATGTTTTTTTTTTCTCAGAAACCGTTAACTTTTTTGGTAAAGCTAAAAGGTGAGTTCAAAGACAGCACACTCTTGTGCCTCTACTAACAAGTCAAAAAGTCCCATACAAAATTAATGTATCTCTTTAGTGACACCCGCTGCAGCAGACATGTTATTTCGTAGAATCACCACTCAGTATGACATTAGCAGTCCTTTTTCATTTATTAATCTGGCAATCTTAAAGGTGGCATTGTAATTATGAACTGCCATTGTGCGAATTCTTTATACCAGGAGCAATATCAACAGCTGTAGATGTTATATTGACAGCTAGCAATACAATAAGTTTTGTATCATGCTTTGGGGAACTGATATCAAGCCAAACATATTTTTCGAGGTAAACACATTCTGGGAGACAGTAGCGATGGGAACGGATGTTTTGGGAAAGGGATAGCATGTTCTGAAAGGCAGCCACTACATGGTGTGAATAGAATAAGGATGTTTATGTTTCTATTTTTCCATTCATATCATAATCAATGCAGCTCTGTGTGAAAGCCATTCCTACTCTTCTTTACGAGTTGCATAAAGGTTCAGCAGATTAAAACAAATACATTATTTCTTTAACAATTTATTGTCTAAATCTACTTGAAAATTTTCACATACTCTTCATGAGTCAGCATTTCATTTTTGTTTGCCTCTGAAACAGCAATACTGGACAATATTATGGCTATAAATCCATCAGAATCTGGGAACTCCTTCAGCAGTTTTGGATTTTTCACTAGTTGTTCATTAATTTCAACTAGAGTCCCTTTCATACAGGAAGGCACATCAAAGCTTGGGCCATTGTCAAACTCAACTTTGCACACCACTGATTTTGGGTGCAGCACTTGGCCACCTTTCTTCCCTTTTCCTTTCACTGCATTAGTCAACCGGTCAATGGCTCCAATAGTAAAATTTAATTTGTATTCACTTTCTGTTTTAAAGAAAAAGTGACTTGGAGCTAGTGATAGCAAGGTTATTCTGTTAGAATGGAACATTATCAAAATGTCATTATTTTCAATACCATTTGCATTGAGCACATACCTCTTAGTAAAGTACCTCTCTGTGAAGGATTTGTAATTTGATAGATCAGGGATATTATCTAAGATACTGTACTCCATAATAATACCTATAAATATTACCTGGCTAACAAAATGAGTTGTAATTACTGAGCTTGACTCGCTTTTTCTCTCTGGGAATTTAAGATTCTAGCATGGATTTCTGCATGCCGTTTTCGCGATTCGTCTAGATTGGCTTTCTGTCGCCGAAGACGCTCTTGCTTTAAACACTTTCTCATATCACTGTCATAGTCGTTGCAATAACCCATAAACTTACGGAATGGGTGCTGAAAACAATAAGGTTATGTTTTGATTATTAACATTAATCTGATCTACTATAATTTTGACTGAGAATTTAAATAGGCAACTAAACACTATGAGTAAAGAAAGCAACTTACAAAAACATATTACAGGTAAAACTAGTAACACACGGATCACGTTTACTAAAACAACCAGAAATTACAAGAAACAATGATCTACCTCGGAGTGGCAGTCCATTAATTTTTTTATCAAAACATTACATTCGTCGGTGTGCAAATGGGCAGACAAGTCTGTATGCATAACTTACGAATATTAATAATAAATATTAATTAATTATTATGTATTCTCTCCACAACGGAAAATCATTAACGATAACTTCACTTCGGTTGACGGAACTTGACACTAATGACAATTGACATGGCTGTTTTTTTTTTAGTATGATGGCCCGGCCCGAATACGTTGTCACTTCTGCTAAAGGCACACCTAGCAATTTGTCACAACAACTTTCTATAAGAGCAGCAGAAGGCAGGTCTGCATGCCGGCCGACATGTGATTCGGCTTGTGTCGGAAGCGCGGCGGCCGGCCAAATCAAGGTCACTCCATACTAGATTATCTGTAACGTTGCTTGGCCGTCGGACAAATTCGTAGGTGAAGCGTCTCTTATTCTAAGTATAATGGGGCTTCTAAACGGGCCACATTGTCCTACAATTTGTTGCCGGCAACTATTGCAGTCTTACACTGACATTTTACGCTAGAGCAAGATGCCGGCCACACATTTCCGTAAAAATGTTGCCCATTTAGAAGCCCCATGTGACAAATTGCTAAGGGTGTAATGGCGTTAAGCCAATTGCCAGGAGAGACGATACATTAAGGCTGGCCGCACACGCATGGAATTTTCGTTCAGTTTCCGAACGGAATGACGTCAGAAAGTGTTCCTGTCTCTGTCTGTCATACGGAAACCTAATCAGGAAACCGTGCGTCTGCGGTCAGCCTAAAGCGTTCTACACCTCACAATTTGTCAGAACAACATTAACCCAGACGATTTTTCATATACTTGTCTCTTTCGCTTCTTATGTTCAGTCAAGATGAGTTAGAATGAGATAAATAGTACGGTATTTTACGGCTGTTATGGGGTCTATACATGCCATGATTTGTCAGCCCCAATTTATCAGATGCAGACTAATTGCTACGCCTAAAGCCGGCTGTACACATTGGGCCAACGTTGGCGTGTGAGCAGAGGGGCTACCGCG
Source organism: Epinotia ramella (assembly GCA_947578815.1). Lineage (NCBI taxonomy): Eukaryota > Metazoa > Arthropoda > Insecta > Lepidoptera > Tortricidae > Epinotia > Epinotia ramella. The sequence goes on from OX388201.1 coordinate 9,991,181, forward strand.
AAGTGAAAACGAACTTCGTTCGAGTATCTCCCTCTCTGTCGCTCGAACTAGCAAGTGCAACAGAGAGGGAGATACACAAACGAAATTCGTTTTCGTTTCGCGGTAGGGCCTCAGCGGCGCTACCACGAACTTCGAAAGTGGAAGTTCGTAATACATGCATCCCTGTCACTCGATTAAGGGAGTGCGATAGAGATGGAAATACCCGAACTTCGACTTTCGAAGTTCATGGTAGCGCTGCTGATGCAGCTATGCGTTAGAGGAAGAGGGCTTTATATCGTTCTCATGCGTTTGTATCCTGCTCACGCGCCAACGTTGGCCCAATGTGTACAGCCGGCATTATTCTACGGCTAATTGTATTGCCTTGCTCACGTTCGTGTGCAACATGCCTCCAAACAATAGTCTGCCTGCCTGCCTCCAGACAATAGTCCGGAGGCATGTTGCACACGAACGTGTGAACAGCGGCGCTACCACGAACTTCGAAAGTCGAAGTTCGTAATACATGCATACCTGTCACTCGAGTATGGGAGTGCGATAGAGATGGAAATACCCGAACTTCGACTTTCGAAGTTCGTGGTAGCGCCGCAGGTACACAAGCATTAGCACATTCACCCTTTGATCTTTGTCAAAAAACCGACAGTCTTTCCGATCGGCGGCATGCACGAGCACGGGCACGTGCACAAACAGGCTGTTCACACTGCCCGTGCTTGTGCTCGTTGAATGTCGCTTTGAACGCGGCATACAAAACAATTAAGTAGGTTGTTTATGGTAAGCCATCAGCCATTTTAATGGGGTGTATACATGTCATGATTTCAATTTATCAGAAGCTGACTAATTACTATCGTCTGGAGGCATGTTGCGCTGCTGATCCAACTGTCAAACGAGTTGTACTGAGAAAATGCATGCACATGTGGTCTGCGGCGCTACCACGAACTTCGAAAGTCGAAGTTCGGGTATTTCCATCTCTATCGCACTCCCTTAATCGAGTGACAGGGATGAATGTATTACGAACTTCGACTTTCGAAGTTCGTGGTAGCGCCGCTGATTGTTACATCTGTACGCTACACCCAATTATGACTTCGACATGTTGTACTGACCAATTGGGGTAAAATCACATAATCTGTATACCCCATAAAAGATCAAAGGGGCTACCGCGAAACGAAAACGAACTTCCTTCGTGTGTCTTCCTCTCTGTCGCTTGAACTAACAAGTCCTACAGAGAGGGAGATACTCGAACGAGGTTCGTTTTTGTTTCGCGGCCTACGCCCTCAGTTTGACCTTGGTTTGGCCAGCTGCCGCGCTTTCTGCCCTTGTCCACACGGACACAAATCACGCGGCCCCAATTTCATACATTAGAGGCTCCTTACTTATACGTACGAAAATACTTACTTACCATAATAAATGGGAAGGATTTTCCTTTTTACGAGTTAAAGAGTGGCCTTCAGCCATGGACCAATATCTCTTAAGCTTTTTAGAAATATATATAGTGGTGTAAATACGTGGCGAGGCTAATTTGGTAGCGGCACAATAGAAATAAAAACCTTATAATTTACTGGAAGTTACTTTAAATTTGTTTATCTACGCACATATCATTAGTGCTCTAAAATGCGTTCAGAAACCGTAGGAAATGACCAGCATTATTACAACCAATTTTACTATAAGAACTTTCTTGTCTGTGGTAGTAGGTAAAATCTGTACTGTAATAACATTACAGTAGCCAGACTACATATCGTGGAGTCAGACTTGTGTGAATGTGGAGAAATTGGAGACTTGAATCATATTTTCCTTTCATGTCCTTTATTCAACCATTTCTCTTTTTACGGTGATCTTTCCTCACTTAAAATTCCTTTTCCTACATCCATTCCTGTCTTGTTAGCCTCAAAAGATCCTTCTGTGTTTAATTCTATATCCTCTTTCATTTTACTTAATGATATCCGTATTTAGTTATTTTTGTTATTTATATATTTTATTAGCTCTTATTCTAAACTGATCCTATCTTTCCAAATTCCGTTATCCGTATTCCTACTTTCCTAACGTTTCCCTGCTTTGTCGGTGGCAATACGCAAACCGCGTTCAGCCAAACAAAAAAAAAAAAAAAAAAAACATTACAGTACAGATTTTTGTAAGGTTATGAGTTTAAATTTGGAACAGCTATCAAAACTCAAATGGGTCTCTATTCTAGTATCCATAGATATTAAAACAGTTATCGATGCGAAACGTCAATTCAGTATGTTTTTTTTAATATAAACCGCACGACATTTGATCAAGAGTGACATGAGAATAGGGACTTCATTCGTTTGTCTATGATTTAAAAAAACATTCGTCTTGACGTAGGATCGAATTGCCGCCATTACTGTTGTCATTTCTTTGTTGGTTTTTGCTGTTACGAAAGTGGAATTGTGAAAAGTTGTTTGTAATTCACATTTTAGTTGAAAATATGAGTAGTAGTGACTCCGAAAACGATATGCACACTCCGCCGGATATCGTAAATGCAACCACGATTGCAACAAAGATATTTTACAGGTAGCACTATAGTAGCAATGCGGGTCATTTTCCTACGGCTTCTGAACCCATTTTAGAGTACTTATGATATGTGTGTAGATAAAGTAGTGTATGCAACTGTACATAATTTAGCCTTAAAACACTCGTGTGATCCTATTATGAAACTCGCTAGCGCTCGTTTCATAAAACTACACTCATATTTTAAGGACTCTGATTATGTATCAGTTGCATAAACTACTATTTCTTCTGTTAATCACGTGTTGATACCGCGTGCAGGAAATGAAGAAGCATTCTGACAATCTACACATTGTTGACACAAAAAATAAACGATGGGTGTCAGTTAAAAATAGGGGCGAGGTCAAGCAGATGGAGGCCAATATATGAGCTAAATCAGAAATCCATGAAGTTGAATGAGAGAACAGATCGTCCTAGATTTTTGTTGAGCTTTCCGAGACGCAGGTTATTGCGCCGCATGTTCTTAGAGGGCTTAATATAAGAGTATGTACTTACGCCAAACCTAATGGAATTTACAGAACTAATAATACATCAATTACTGTTTTATAACATTTTTATTTAGTTTTTCCTTATATAGTCACATTGTGTTTCATTAAATGTCTATCAAAGAAATAATCAGGTGATAACAAAAATGATACACGATTAGTCCTCTAAGGATTGTAGGAATTCACTTCAAATAATAAATAACAATACCTATCTCACTAACAAACTTTAATATAATGACTAGATTAATTTAATAATTCTGCGACTTGATTAAAATAAAAAATATTAATTAGGACTTTGGAAATTCGAAGTCTTGCACGATGTTATCAGCTACGTAAAATAACCACCCAATGCTACAATAATGGAAACAGTACGAAAATTCGCAAGTTCAAGAAAAAATATCTGACCACTGAGACACGGAGCCAGGTCGACCATCCCATTACCTGCTGATGTAACTTAGATCTAGATGATCATATTTTGCTGCAAGACAAGCGTTCAGATATTTTTAGTATTTTCTGGCGCAGGTACGGTAGGGCCGCTAATGGTATATACCTAGGTAGACAGGTTCCGGGAATTCACAACCCGATTCATTTATTTTCTAAACGTACGAAGAAACTCACAATAGAAAAGAAATACGAAACGATACATCATCCATTTAACAGAAAGATATAAGCGAGTGTTCAAGTTCAAAATAAGCAAAATTCAAAAATAAATTAATAAGTTATGAAACAGAAATGCGATTTAAGAAAATTGATAATCACGATGCCCGATTAGAAAAAAGAAATGCAAAATGTGCCCAAAATAAATGACCAATTTAAATATCTATAATAAAAAGCAGGTTAGGCCGGCGCGGCACGGGCGCGATGGGCGGATTTCGTTCGTTCGGGGCCGTATCAACTCTTGGGCATGCCCTGAGGCGTCGAAGTCTCCACCATCTTCTTGTATTTGCCGACAATCTCAGGGAGGTCGTACGCGATGGCCACGTCGAGCCGGTTGATGGGGCAGCCACGGAAGTACGTGCAAGTTGCCGACAGCTGCTGGAACTCGTATAATGGGTTCAGCCGGAAGAAATCTCTGTAGGTTTCCGGGTCCGGCAAATCATATCTGTGAATATAAACAGTTGGACTGAAGTCATCGCATGTCCAATCCGCATTGTTGTTTACAAATCTATGTTTTGAAAAGTTATTTTATTAGTTAAGTACCTATGCAGTAGTATTGATGCAGAGAGCCTTTAGCAAGACGAGACAAATGTTTTACGCTGACTATATCATACCTAAAATCGATCAGGAAAAAGCGACGGACATTACATCTTTGAGCTGCTGTTCAGCTTATTTTTAAACGAACAATTCCACTTTGATTTGGCACAAACCTGGAAATGTTGGTAAGCGTGCTGAGACCCTCGTAGATGTGGTAATTCTGTGGATTTTCGATGATGGCATCGGCAATAAGCTTCTTGTTTCCGAATATCGTCTTGTGGTTGTAATACGTTGATAAGTAGCAGTCGACCATTTTAGCGTGATTTCGCACCCGAACCTAAAAATGTAGTCGGCAGTGATTAACAAAATTTGAGCGAGATCTACAAGTTATAGCTACACTACAAGTTACAAGTGGAAGTCTCTTTCTATCAAAACTAATCAAAAGGTATTGAAAAGAGACTTCCACTTGTAATTTGTAACTTGTTACATCGTGAACCGGGCCCCAGATGCAGGTAAATTCAGATTAATTCTTGGCCACAGAACAAACGATAAATACTGATAATTATTAAATAAACGGTAGTATATAATTTACTTTAATTCTAATTGAATTACACTATGCAACCTAACGCTTATGTTAGATTAAGAACTTACGGCGAATCTCCTGGCGCTGGAGATCTTGTTTTCAACGCGCTTGTCGATGGCCTGCCGCAGGTCTCTCAGCAGCTCGCGCTCCTGGGCCTGCAGCAGCCTCACGGGAGCCCCCGCCTCGAAGGGCATCGACCACAGAGATACCGTGTACATAATTGGAGGCTGAGCGGAGCTCATCAGAGGGGAAATATTCCAAATCAACGCGCTCTGGACGCGCATCAATTCTTCAGGTTTCACGGAATCCGCCTTGTTCAGCACGATGCGAGTCTTGAACATAACAACATAGCAAAATCAATCTTCTAAAATAGAAAATAAAAGCTACTTAGTAAGCTAGCTACTCCACGCACCCAAGTAAGACCCGAAATGTCTGACATGTATTTCATTTACCTGAGATTCCCTGCCCTTCAATTGGTCAAGAATGGCTTCAGTTTCAGGACCAACGTCAAGCTTAGAAGGATCGTAGGTGAGGAAAATTATGTCGGCCCGATCGATGAACCACTGGCAAGCATCGTTGAAGGGGAACACGCGCGAAACTTGCTTCCGCACTTCCAGGATACCGGGGATTTCTACGATGTTCACCTGTATTAATACAAGATTTATTAAAAAGATGTTTCCAACGCTAAGGAAATCTTAATAGACTCTACTCACTTTCTCTAATATTTTGCTAGGATGCTTTAATCCTCGTAGACGCTCTTCGAGACCCTGACCGAACTTTTGTAGTCCAGAGAAAGTCCAGTCAGCGGCCATCTGAGTACCATCCAGAACTTCCGGGTCCTTTCCGTGCATCAGAATGTTAAAGTACGCAGGAGATGGCTCAGCACCTATAAAACATTTAATTATGGTATAAGCATTCATGAAAGAAAAAATGTGACATCTGTGTAAGTATGTGTACTTGTGTACCTGTTCTCAGAGACCACTCGGTAAATTCGAGCCCCGTCAAATAGTTCAAAATGCTTGATTTTCCGCCACTCCATGGCCCCATAAACAAAACCAGGGGTTTCGAAAAGATTTCCGGGTCACCGAAGTGTCTGTTGCTCAAATCTCTGTACTTGTAAATAGATTCCAAGGGTTTGATAGAATTCTCGTACAATCTCTTAATATCTCTAAGTACGATTTCTGCAGATTTCTCTATGGTCAATTCAGCTTCACTGGCTTCTGCGTCTAATCTAAGGACTTGGGCAATGTGGTCGCGAGATCTTAAGTTCTCGGGGATTTCAGGAATCTGAAAATAAACAGTTTTACTTAATACTTTCCGCATTGCATGTTGAGAAATCAAGCATTTGCGGAACTCGTTTTGTTAACTTTCGTACTTTCTTCAATACTTTTTGAAGCAACCCACGCACCTAACATTCCTTGCTTTGGGTTACTTATAATATGATTTAATTTGGCTAATCAGCCAGTACTTCTAGATCTCAAAATAATTTACTTAGTGTCAAAATTCCGAAATCCCAGAATGCCTGATAATATTTACTCAAAACACCGAATTAATTTGAAAGTTGTGTTTGAGATAAATGTTGTTAAGTTTTGTAATTATAAGACGAAAAACATTGTATCACTAAGCCAGCCAGATTTGAGAATAAAAATTAGTAAGTTTCAGTTATTTTGAGATACTGAAGTAAGTATTGAAGTATTAGGCAAAATTTAATGTTGTAATGAACTAATAACGCTGAAACCATTCCTTCAGCATTGCAAGATACTCACATTTAACAACTCTTCCTCTGGTGCTTCTTCTTCCTCTGTTTCACCTTCGGCTGATTCTTCTCCATCATCAGCGGTTTGTTCACCCTCTTCCGATGCTTTGTCATCTTCTTGAGATTCTTGCTCTCCTTCTTCTGATGCTTGTTCACCTTCCTCTGACGCTTTCTCATCCTCAGCGGTACTTTCTTCACCTTCAGCAGATTCTCCCTGTTCACCTGACTTATCTTCTACTTCAGTAGTTTCTTCTCCTGATTTATCTGCATCATCGTCCTTTGATGGTTCATCAGCTTGGGGCTCATCATCCTGCTCTTCGGCTGAATCACCTTGAGCTTTGTTTGATTTCTCATCATCATCTTGTGAAGAGTCTTCTTTTTTCGCCTTATCCTGTTCCGCGGAGTCTTTATCCTCGGTGGTAGTGTCTTCTTTAGATTCGTCTTTGTCTTCCGCGGTGTCTTCTTCAGATTCCGCCTTTTCTTGAGATCCATCATCATCATCATCTGACACTTTAGAGTCGTCGCCTTCTTCTACCTGTTCTTCAGACGAAGCTGCAGCTTCATCAGATTTGTTATCATCTGTTGCTTCATCTTCTGCTGAAGCATCTTCACCTTCAGAGTCTTTTTTTGATTCTTCACCGTCATCATTCTCCTCGCCGTCTTCCTGACTCTCCTGAGATTCATCGGCTTGTTGTTCACCACTTTCTGTAAATAAACAAGCGTATTTCTTCTCAAACTAATTATCGTCTCTGTTTTCTATATATCTATCTCTATGCTCTAGAAAATACCGTAATTCATTCGTTCTACTTGACAAGTTCTTAATGATGTGAATTAGCTTGTGATCTAAAAAGTAAGTACCTATTTCTTCTTTTCCACAATGTATGGCAAAATAAATTATGGAAAGTATGTTAAACTAAAAACAATGTTTAATGCTATTTCCATTTTCAAGCTGTCATAGTTTAGAAAATTCTCTGTATAATACGCATGCGAAACTGATTTCACGGTAGCCTGTTCATTTCAGAATTAAATTTTATGGCCATTAACTTATTTTTTCAACTCCATTTAGTAGAAAAAGATCCCATCCATGTAAATAAAACTTTTGTTGTGATAGTTAGTACCAATTGTTATAAATATTTTTTTAAAGAAAACAGATAAAGTTTTATTTATACGTATCACTACTAATCACTATAGTGCTACAAGCATGCGACATTCAAACGAAGGCTGGGAGATCGAATCCAGGCTTGCGACATTGAGTTTTCCGGAACTTATTTGCAGAATATCATTGATAAGTAGGTATTATCATTAGCTGTTCGGAGAAGGAAAACGTCGCCAGGAAACTTGCATACATCTGCAAAGAAACTCAAAGTGGACTTGACCCCGGCAGCCTAGTTAGGTAAGCGTGGGTACTGCAACCCATTCCCACTACACCCGAATGGAGGCATGTGCCCAGCAGTGAGATGTATATCGACTGAAGAATTCATTGTAAAACATTTGAATGCATTTACCTGATTCGGCTGCGTGTTCTTCAGCTGATGCTTCTTCTTTGCTGTCTCCGTCTTCTTGCTGTTTGCCGTCTTCCGTACTCTCAGCGTCCCCGTCCTCTACTGTCGCCTCATCTTCTTTCGATTCGTTATCGTTGGCTCCGCCTTCCACTTCAATCGAAGCATGAGCAACGTATGGCTCGTCAGCTACTTCAACCGATGGTGCATCCTCCTTACTGTCCGCATCTGCGGCGTCCCCGCTGTCTTCTGCTGAATCTGCTTCCTTCGTTTCGTTGTCTATACTTACTTCACTACTATCGTGTTTTTCTGAGGAATCTGTGAATGATAAAAGTATATTGGTATACAAAATCGGACCTTACTAGTTCCACTAATACAATAACCACGTCAGTGGATGGTGGTCTTGACACTCTACGTTAGATAGATATATGTCTCATCGTCCGTATAAATATAACGCAAACTATAATTAGACGACCCCGCTTCAAGATATTTTGGAGGACAATGATGAAGAAAAGTCTCGTTTCTCGTTTTCGCTCCGCCAGCTGGCATCTATCGTTTATTCTTTTTAAATTATGACATCCGTGATAGTGCAGGATAATACTTTATGTGCTTTTCTAACGACATACAATACTCTATTTATTATGTCTAGGTGCATTATCAATATCACTATCACTACGTAGTATAAAACGAAGTCGTTTCCCGCTGTCTGTCCCTATGTGTGCTTTTGCTTAGATCTTTAAAACTACGCAACGGATTTTGATGCGGTTTTTTTTTATAGATAGTGATTCAAGAGGAAGGTTTATATGTATAATATTGGACGACCTGTTAGCCTAGTGGGTAGTGACGCTGCCTACGAAGCTGAAGGTTCTGGGTTCGAATCCCGGTAAGGGCAAATATTTGTGTGATGAGCATGAATATTTGTTTCTGAGTCATGCATGTTTTCTATGTATTTAAGTATTTATATATATTATATATATCGTCGTCTAGTACCCATAACAGAAGCCTTACTGAGCTTTCTATGGGACTAGGTCGATTTGTGTAAGATTGTGCCCCCTTACATTTATTTATTTGACGACCGGTTAGCCTAGTTGGTAGTGAAGCTGCCTACGAAGCTGAAGGTCCTGGGTTCGAATCCCGGTAAGGGCAAATATTTGTGTGATGAGCATGAATATTTGTTTCTGAGTCATGGAAGTTTTCTATGTATTTAAGTATTTATATCTATTATATATATCGTCGTCTAGTACCCATAACACAAGCCTTAATGAGCTTACTATGGGACTAGGTCGATTTGTGTAAGATAGTCCCCTAATATATATATATTTATTTAATATAGTACCCGTGCGAAGCCGGGGCGGGTCGCTTGTAGAATAAATGTGCAATCCTACATCCTTATTTAAGAAAAGAACAATCATGCTGTCCGCCACGTTCGCGCCCCATTATTTTTTTCTAAATACCTATAATTAAACATTTTTTTTTGCAAATACGAGTCATTTGATCTGTAAGACGATGCGTGATAGACGACTGTTTATTCGTAAAATGTGTTTCCGTCGAAATTTACGACGTGTGGGAAGTTAAAGTCATTATTAAATGTGCCCTCAATGAAACCGGAGCAATATTGGAATGTCTATGGTTATGCTCTTCCTTGGAGTTTTAGTATTGGAGATTCTATTTTAATTACGTAAGTGGAGTGGCAGAGACTGGGCGACGTCACCGATATATAATGCCGCTCAATAATAGACGCCACTAGGCCAACTGCTGCTGTTTTTTTCAATTTCATACAACTTCACGTGTGGGTACAAGTATTTTACGTAAGCTTATAATATAATCGTAGTAGGTACTTCAGAAATAAGGAAGAAAATATTTTTGCGTTGGATAAGAGAAGGGTATCCAGTTTCTTTAGATCAGTCTCCTTTTACCGAATCTTGTCTCATCTAAATAAAACGATTTAAACGGTTTGAATCGCGTATATGTCCAATACCAAATATACGACATAATCTGTACCTACTAATATTATAAAGAGGAATTTAAAGTCTGGTAGGTTTGTAAGTTTCTATGTAAGAGGTGAACTCAGGCACACCCCATTTAAAAAAAAAACTACTAGATATAAGTGGAATGAACCTTCAACCGTGGATGACAATATTTGATACTGGGGCACCGCCTGGGTTCTCCGTAATACGCGGGTGGAGCAGCGCGGACAAGTAGGTACTAATAATTACATTGTGCAAACTATCCACATACTTTCTTATACATTTCTAAATACAAACTAAGGGTGGGTACTGAAGAAGAGAAGGAATCTTAGAAACTTGTGCACCTTGCCAAAAGGGAAGCCAAGAGCAAAATAAATAATACTTTTACCTTACTTACTATACTTATTTATCAATAGCGTAAAAGAAGTCATTAAAATAAAGGAATCTTAGAAACTGGTGCACCTTGCCAAAAGTGAAGCCTACCGGAACAAAAGAAACAAAACTAACTAGGTAAATGCATCTAACCTGTTTCTGTGTCGCCTGATTCGAGCTCTTTGAGAGCTTTCTCGATGTAAGGTCGGCACTGTGACTCTGAAGGCACGTCGTCAGCTGAAAACAATTAAAATAAAAGCAGGTAATGCTTTATGTTATTAGCGTGACGGGTATAGTCTCGCATGGTCTGTCAACTTTTCCTTGCAAAATTCAACCCTATGTGCAAAATTAACTATTGTTTATGCACGGGGCCACACCGGGGTGCAATGGGCGATTCTGAGAGAATCTGAGAGCGTGTGAAATGCCCTGACTAGGGTGATCGCATTAAATAATGAGAATGACGTAACTGGCCATTTTGTCAAGTCAAATATTTTAATAGCTATTCGAAAACAGTCCCCGAATTTAAGCTTTAGATTTGGTTCGTTCGTTAGTATGTGCTGGTCAAATTTGACCTGCTTCCCGAAGTCCAATCGAGTTGTTAGGGTTCCGTAGCCAAATGGCAAAAAACGGAACCCTTATGGATTCGTCATGTCTGTATGTCTGTCTGTCTGTCTGTCCGTTCGTATGTCACATGCATTTTACTCGAAAACTATAAGGTGTATTTGAATAAAATTTTGAGGATAGGTCTGTGTATTGTGTTAGCCGCTACATAGTTTTGTAATTATATTACTAAAAAAAAAAGTTTTTAGGGGTGCACTCCATACATAAAACTGAAAGTCAAAAAATTATTTATTCAGGCTGTATCTCAAGAACCGCGATAGCGATAGCGACAGTTGAAATTTTCACAAATTATGTATTTCAGTTGCCGCTATAACAACAAACACTAAAAACAAAATAAAATAAATATTTCAGGGGCCTCCCATACAACAAACTTTTTTTTTACTGTGTTTATAGATAATGGTACGGAACCCTTCGTGCGCGAGTCCGACTCGCACTTGGTCTGTTTTTTTTATTTACATTTATGTAGTTAAGTCTGATGAAGTGATGACAATGCAATGCGATGGTACCATAAAGCTGATCTAATGATGGAGACGGAAGGTAATAAATAAGGTGTGTGTCATGCTAAATTAGGAGAACGCGCGGGTTTTTTACACGAGTTACTTTTGACCTGCTTTGGGTGCTCAAATTTTACAAGATCTTTTATACTTTTTTACAGTCCTGGCCTGCATTTTCTTTTCTGTTACCAAGATCAAGTAATATTTTTGAGAAGTTGAGATTATGATATGCTAGAGAAGAAGAAATGTAAGTGTACACTTTCACGTGCGCTTTCACGGATGATGTCGGATCTGTGCTTATTGAATAGTTTGGCATTAGCATGTTTAGTGCACTTTAGTACAAATACAATCGATATTGTCTGAACCTCGAAATCCCGGGAAATTTGATGAAATCTGATACAAATTCGTTGGAAGTCATGTTTTCGTCCCTCAAAAGTCCCCGGGTCAGGGAAAGGGTTGAGGGAAAATCTCACATGTGGATGCATTTTTCTCCATCGAGACACGTTTCTTTGTCAAGGTTGTGTACTACAGGACAGCTCTTGTGTAAAATTTATTCAGCTTTAATGTTGCACTGACCATGTTTTCAAAGAGCACGTACCTATAGTTTTCGAACAAAACCAGAATTTCTTATGCTACATTTACATGCTTGCGGTGGCTTGGCAAGCGTCCGCAAGCTCCAAGCCTTCACAAACGCTTGGATGGCATTTACTTACACGCTTGCGAGTGCGTTAGTGTGGTCCAAATAGGCAAGCATGGCGGCAGACGTGGAAGTTGTGTCGGCTATTGGATCCCATATGCAGGATTCGCTTTGGTATGCCTCGAGAAAGGCCAAGGTTTGGTCGTTTGACCATACATACTCATGGTCGATACGCTGTTACATAAAGGCCATATAAATAAGGCGACCGACCGTCGCGAGCTCACGAGCGACACTAAACACACGCCAACGTGTAAATACGTCGCAAGCGCTTGCCCAAGCTTCCTTTGATCTGTGTTCAAAAACCGACACTAAGTAGTCCGGATCGGGCCAAGCTCTCGCAAGCTCACGCAAGCCAAGCCAAACACCCCCGTTTACACGCTTGCGCTTGTGGAGGCTTGCCAAGCCACCGCTAGCGTGTAAATGCAGCATTACGATTGGAGTACATATTCCAAGATGGCGGCCGTTCTACGAGGTCCTGACCCTGACCCGGGCACTTCTGGTAGACGAAAGCAAGGCTTCTAACGAACATTCGTACCAAAGGACATTGCCGAATTATGTACCAAAACGTTTCATTTGTGCCAGAACCAAATAGGTGTCATAAAACTTGAATTTATTTTCTACCTAATCAGTCTTTATTATAGCTACATATGAACAGGGAAATGTGAGATCAAGTAAAAAAAGTAATTTACTACTTAGGTAGGTACTACAATGACAATTAACTTCCGGCGCCGCCATTGCAAACAACTTCTCATGAACGATTTTTATTCATCTTCAAGCAACCTATTGACAGTCATAAATCATAATATTCACAACCTTGTCCAACCCACCTCACCATTCAACCAATATGTAGCTATAATAATTCCGAGTCATAACAACTAGGTATGCGTGTTCGGAGGTCAGACTTTCACCGGTTTTGCCTGGAGTGGTGCACATGCACACATTCACGTGAGCTTTAGGTACTCGCTTTCGCTGTCAAGTTCAATGAAATGCATCCAATTATGCATAACATAAAGACATTTTGTTTGACACGCCATTATACTGCTTATTGATGGATGCATAAATTATTACATGGCGTATTTATATTTATCCGCGTGGGTTTGAGTCTCTTTCATTTGTAACTTTTAAGTAGGTTCGTAAATACCTATAATTTGGCATGTCAAAATTGTTTGTAAACAACAATCTTATCTAAGATAATCAGGACAGGACCTATGATACGCAGGACAAGCTTTGGTAATAATAAAGCACGTGCGAGCGAGCTGGTAGCATACAAATCTCGATAAGTGTGACAGAAAGGGAAATATCATTCATTGTCCTTGTCATAGTTCCACTTTTTTTATTTGCCACAACTGATTTAGTATGAAGTTGTGCCACATAAACCATTACCTGTCCAAATGAAGTGGGTTGTTTATGGCAAGTCATCAGCCATTTTAAGACCAGTTCTTAATTTAGCTGCATAGGAGCGTTTCCGTCCCTCGCTGTGGCATCACGTATAGCCTGTCCTGATATAGACATGGACCTATGATACTCTGGCCCCGTATCATGGTCGACCTTATCACGCGATAAAGTGACAAGATAGAGCGTCCGTCACGGCTGACACCGTTCGATAGCACGAGACTGACGCTCTATCTTATCACTTATCGCGTGATAAGGCCGACCATGATACGGGGCCAGAGTATCATAGGTCCATGTCTATATCACACTTCAAATCACACTGTCACACATGATGGGAAGCTGAGATCATTCGTAACGGAACAATGCTTAGTTTGGAACTGGCTGATTCTTTTTTTAATTCAGAGATTTATTATTAGTGAGAGATAATGACAGATAAATGGGCTAAAATACAGTTTTTATTATATAATATGAAAAAGCTGTAGTACGGTCGTGACATATAAATAATAAACTTATTTTAATGATAATTTTCGAAATTTGCATTTTTTTTTTCAGAAATTATGTATGAACAGGTAAAAAGTTAAATCCATAAATGAATGCGTCATCCCTAACTTATGCGAAAATGATACCAAACTTGAGCTAGTAACTATGGTTAGGCAGAAATATAGTAGAGACCAGTGTTGGGCGTAATGCATTACATTTGTAATCGCATTACAAATTACATTACATGTAATGCAATTACGAGTAATGCATTACACGTGTAATTGCAAATTGCATTATCTACATGTAATGCGATAATTGTAATGCGATTACGAATGTAATACACTAATACTTGCTGTGTAGTAGTGTTGTGTTCCTGGAGGTGAGCAAGGTCGCCAGAGCTCCCGAGGATGCATTGTGTTGAGAGCGAGGGAATTTGTTCCTTCAGCTGTCAACACGGCGAATCCTCAAACATATATCAAGGGTCGGCAACGCCCATGTTACTCCTTTGGGGTTGCATGCGTCCATAGGCTGTGGTGTCCGCTTACCATCAGGCGGGCCGTACGCTTGTTTGCCACCGTCGTTGTATAAAAAAAAAAAAAAAAACCAAAATCGCATGCAGGGACATTTCAGCACAATTTTTTGCCAAAGTGGTGTCATTATAACACCTATTTAAAATGATTTTTACGTATAGAACACGTCAAAATAAGCATCTTTTACTAGAAAAAAATCTCTAAATTAAAAAAAAACCGGTCAAGTGCGAGTCTGACTCGCGCACCGAGGGTTCCGTACAAACTATCAATTAACTCAAGGTAAATGTAAAAGTAAAGTAAATGTCCCAATATTTGTTAAATTACTTATTTTAACCCAACACAACAGGATTCAATTTCAAACAACGAATAACTTTGACACCAAGACCACCGAACTACCAAGACAATTGAATCGCGATTTTTTTTGACCTAATATTCTATTGACATATACACGTCCCAACCCCATTAATTCTAGAAAAATCTTAACAGCGCGAAGTAGGAATGGGGTCAGCGCCATCTATTGGCCCCATTTGGTACGGTCAGCTGCAGAGAAAGGTAACCCTCCTGCATAGAAGTTTGGTATGCAAACGTGCAAGGGCAATCAGCTTAGTATGTATGTTGGAGTTTTAGCGATTATTGTTTATTATGATATTTTATCCACGATATCATTCATTGTCCTTGTCATAGTTCCACTTTTTTTATTTGCCACAAATCATTTAGTATGAAGTTGTGGCACATAAACCATTACCCGTCCAAATTAAGTGGGTTGTTTATGGCAAGTCATCAGCCATTTTAAGACCAGTTCTTAATTTAGCTGCAGGAGCCTTTCCGTCCCTCACCGTGGCATCACGTATAGCCTGTCCTGGCCCCGTATCATGGTCGGCCTTATCACGCGATAAGTGATAAGATAGAGCGTCAGTCTCGTTCTATCGAACGGTGTCAGCCGGTATTACGTAGGTACAGCCTGTACTGAGTATTCTAGGTCCATGACTATTTTTTTCTTTTTTTTTTTCTTCTTATTCATATAAAAACCCACTCGTCTTTTTCATCCCTTTAGCATATACTCGTAGACTCTATTATATAGACACCGCGGAATGTCATTTCGCTCGCATTTCAATTTCATTTCATTTTTCATTTATTTATTTGCATTTGGTGCAGCCCAACCTTACAGAAGACCGCAGCCATAATAACGTCACTATTTGCTCTGTTGGTAGGTATGTGGTGCTGTGTTCCTGGTGGTGAGGAAGGTCGTCAGAGCACCCGAGGATGTGCTGTGTTGAGAGTAAGAACCCCGCATTCGTCTAAAACAAGCTACAACCAGTCCTTAAATGAATAAAGGGTCGGTAGACAGTAATGCGCCTGTAATTCTTCTGGAATCGCGAGCTTTCATAAGCTACGCTGTCTGCTTACCATCAGGCAGACCGTATGCTTATTTGCCACCATCGTAGTATATCGCTGTTATATTAACCTTTAATTGTACCTAACTCGTGTTCAATTCAAACCAGTTTTGATGCTATGCCATGCCATTATAGGGCCTACGCCAGTGTTTTTCAACCTGTGGGCCACCACCCCCTGGGGGGTCGGTCTACTTGAAGAGTGTAACTTAAAAAAAATGCGATTATATGAATATTTTTAATATAAAAAGTAGTAAGCACGACGCATGGCCCGAAATATTTTTCTATAGTATTTCTATAGTATATATTTTATACAACCATTTTTGGTAACATTTTGTTACAGTGTGCACACTTTGTGTCGACACAGGTAACATTTTTGGTCACAATTTGGTCGCAGTTCCGTCGCGACGACTAAAAGTGAGGTGGATTTGATACATGAAAATGGTTACACTTAAGTAACCAGCGTACCACACAAAGTCCACACCGTGTGTCGTGGGTGCGTCTACTTTAATGAGAGTTTAATTCACTCATTCAGTTGATTTCGTTCTTTTGATTGGCATATCTTGACATCTGACTTCAGTTTTCTTTTAATAATAACGGTACAGAACCCGTAAACGTATGACAAGGAATTTATGTTTTTTAAAGCATAAAGCTAGTGAAGTCAAGTGGGAATTTAGTTTCTTCCTGTAGTTTTGGAATATAGACAGTTTTTAACAAGGCGCCTTCGAAACTGTGAAAGATAATTAAAATAATTAACTTTCGGGGATTCATCCATATGGAAAATCTCTTCACATTGTTCCAATACTGTGTCGACATAGTGTCGACTTGTTTGGATTTTAAAATGGAGGCGATGATCTTGTTTACAGACATGGATACTCAACCTTTTTATTTTTATGGATGCCATTATGCCTCAGCATTTTCTTTGGAACTGGGCATTTCTGTGTTAATATCGTGGTGATCACTGCAGTACGATGGACACACATGGGTACTATTCATTACACTTAAGGAATAATTTATATGGATTAGTATGTAATCATTTGTATGTAAATCATTTGTTGTTTTTAGTCGTTTTCGAGGTTTTACTGAGTTTTTGATAAAATATTGAAGAACAGCAGAAGGGTTTTGTTATCCGATTATTTTTTTACTAATAATAATTAACTCTCAGTCTGAAACATACCACACCATACTTTGAGAACCAGTGACACAATTATGAAATTATGATGTTTCGTTTCGAACAGTTACGTAACTATGGGCCCAAATAGTGGTTACCAGTAACATTGTGTACATTTTGTTCCGGAACATTTACTGTCAAGTGCACACAGTCACAAACTCGGCACTATGTTCCCAAAAATTACCATATGATATTTAGCCGCAACGTGTAGAAACATGTGCCGTAACAAAATCTTGGTAGTTCGAAATGTGTTCACAATATTACCACATTGCAACCAGATTCATACTGTTTGTATATGGTGGAACCGTTTCTACTCTGCGACTACTTCTAGGGAATTGTGACCACTATCGCAGACACTAGTACCTACCTACCTATTGAATTTTTGCGACCAGTAATGGTTGTATGAGGGTCGCGCCACGAAAAAGGTTGAAAAACACTCGCCTAGGCGACCGACAAGGTCCGAGTTTGCAGATACCTATAAGTAGATCTACTTTTGCTAATGTTTGCGCGCATGTTTTAATTGGATTAGGAATATATAGGGATTTCAACAGAAAAAGTGGTATTTAATAGGTCATAGTTAAGTTAGCTTATGCGCATATGGTTTTATCATTATCATATACTTAGAGAAGGAATACTAAAATTAGGCTTTATATTAATAGCCTTTAACTTTCTCTATGGCCACAGGAAAAACGCGGGCCTAAATCTCTGTTTGACCCATTTTCTTCGCAGCGCCTCCTTGCCGTGAGTATAGGAATCATAATCATTTCACTTTTAATGAATTTGTGTTTTATTACCGACTGCCGTATACAGGATGTTAACGGGGTCATGATCCGGAATGACAAAAAGCGAATAAGATGATCATACTGAACAACCTTTCCCATGGGACCAACCACGAAATCGCAAAAAAAAACCAGGTATTCCATACATTAACTCTCAATTAAATCGCAGTTAACTCACAGTTAACTCTTAATTGGCTCTTTTTTTTTTGCGATTTCGTGGTTGGTCCCATGGGAAAGGTTGTTCAGTATGATCATCTTATTCGCTTTTTGTCATTCCGGATCATGACCCCGTTAACATCCTGTATTAACCGAAGGACAATTAGAGAAGAAAACTTGTGCTGTGTTTGTGTTGGATATCCTGATATTCCTAATCAGCAGTTTTACTCTACTTACCTACTATTATATTTTGAGACCTCGATTCTTAACATGTATCTATTCGTAATCGGAAGTCAGACTAATTAAGTAGGTTGTTACTTTTTATATACTAAAGAGTAAGATGTGTAATTCACTAAGAATTAGGTCCTTCCTCTATCCTGATTTACAGAAGGAACCCCTGAATACTGTGAAGTACAATATGTAGGTAACTCCAGTAACGATGGGGACACAAATCTCAAGATTAATTGCATATTAGAGCTACAAAACATATAGAACATAGCTATTAGGTATATTAGATCAACTCATAGAAGCTACAAAATTATTGTCATTTTTGAGGTCACCAATTTCTCTATCACATTTTTATAACGGCATCACAATCCTATCGCTTTTCACAAGATGGCGACGTACAGCGACAAATCCCTGTATTTCTATTTGCGTAGCTATGCGAGGTGGCAACTGATGACGTCTTTCTCTCGCCAAACTCCATGCGATTAAGCGTCGGCAATACAATAAGGTGGGCTCATGATCAAACCGTGTTACTGGGTTAGTAGTTATGTCACACAGAGCTCCGCTAAGGTTATTGCCAAAAATAGAGCAAATGGGAGAGCTTTTTACATAATTTCAGCGCAAGTTGTTCTGAAAATAGCAACGGGTAGTGACGCGGAGCGCGAGCACAGCGGGGCTCCCACTCGCGAGCGCGACTCACCTCTCGCGGCCGCGGCCAGCGCCGACGCGGCGAACAGGATGCACAACATAAACCTCCATAACTGCCTTTTGGTCCACATTTTGTACAGTTCCAGCCCGGCTATGTCGGGCTATCAGTCATTTGCACTCACTCGCGCACCCGGATCTACGGACGAGAATATCCCTACATCTACACTAAAAGAAAGAAATCACTGAGGCGGTTCGGCTCGTATTCCAGGAGGAATACAAGTCGAGTTAAATCGGTTCCATTAAATTGCGGTTTACACGAGTGTCCCGATTGGGATCGCGATCGAGGTCACACGCTTCGTGTAAACCGCAATTTAATAGATTCCGGCGACGCTATACAAGTATGTACGGTACGCGAACTGCATGTAAAGACGGACGTACTCTATTTCCGGAGACAGCACAGCATCGCTGGTCGGAGGGGTACTGGCGCGCGCGCACGTCGTTCCCCGCGGCGGAGCTTTCGGTCATATTCAGGGCTGTTATTCGCAACGCCTACCGGCACGGGCAGTCCAGCCTAAGCCTAAGTCGAGCTGCGACGATGCATAGTTGTTAAGTGTCTCGGAGCCAGCTTAAACTGGGGATGAGCTCGCAGTCGAAACAAGATGTATTGTGAACGAATAGGCAGTTGGATGTCGTTGCCAAGTGTCGCGGCCGCGGCGGCGGCGCCACGCGCACAGGACGTATCCACCTACGAGGAGCCAGGCATGACCGAGACCGCTCCGGCGCCGCCCGCCGGTTTCTACCCTCCTAACATTACAAATTCCGGAATGCAGCTATTAACCAAACCAGGTTCAATAAGTAGATGTGGTTCAACTTTATAACTTAGGTACACTAACATTAGAAATATGTAGATATACATACAGTCAAGGGCACCAATATGTATATGTACCTACACCACAAAGTATCAAAAATATGTAGGCAGACCTTATTTCTGCAACAATAAGATTGTAGTATACATATTTATGAAACTTTGAGTGAAAACATATTGGGTGCCCTTACTGTACCTTCCGACTTCTAAAAAACCGATTTAGACAAATATTGGATTCGTTGAATTTTTTTGAAAATGGGTGGCACAGTAATGAATGCGATCGGTAGAGGTAAATATAACGTAGGTACGTACAGGCGAATCTCGTCGTTTAACGGCCATTCCCAATAATCAATCCACGGATAGTTTTCCTTACCAGCAGTTACATTTTGACAGATTTTCTATGGTTAATCTGTCAAAATGTAACTGCTGGTAAGGAAAACTATCCGTGGATTGATTATTGGGAATGGCCGTAAATCGGCAAAACGTCAAATCTAAAAACATTGCTAGGTTAAACTGGCATATGTTAAAGAATTATTGTTAGAAATTTGAATTATTGAATTATCAGAATTATTGTTTGTTGTTGTTGTGTTGATTGTGTGTGGGTAGAAGTATTGTTATTAGAATTTAGAATTGATGCCGTCTCTGTCACAGACCGGATCAAATGATTTCGTTTCGTTATCGAAATCGCTGTCGTCACGACTGGACGCTGTTCATTTGTAGGCTAATAAATATTGTGCAGAAGCCCATATCAATCAACCCCTTTGCTTCAGTACCGGTACTCTAGGCGCCCTACTGTACCGCTACCAATTAACGTTTCTATCAAACTTAATTTTGAAGGGAATATTTTATTGCCGACTGTACTTCTATTTACCATTAATCATTAACCCCCTTATTCATACAACTTAAAATGCTCTGCTTAATAAATTTTAACGGCATTTTAGTTAAAACAGGCTTGTAGAACGTTTATGAATACGGCCGTAGAGTCTATCACTTACTTACACCACCTAGGTATGCTACAACCTACTATAGTTGTAAGTTTTAGAGTTTAACGGCGGCCCGGCCACGACCACGACATTGCGCGAATTGCGGGGCGGCACCGTTTTATCTGTCCATTGCGCGCTCGAGACGCGCAACGCACTGGTTAGTTGGGATCACACGCAATGTATTAGAAAAACCGCTGCCGCTACCGCCGCCGGTCGAAGTTGTGGCCAGGCCGTGCATTACCCTTACAGGATCCCATGTTTGTACTGAACATTTTATTAGATGACTTGAAAGCAATAAAGTTAAAGTAAAGACGATTATAACGTGCCTAGACTAGATGCTGAGAGGGTTGCATTAATACCTACTTATCAGTCGAGTTGCCATGGTCACAGACTATGACTATGAGTTAGGTACCTAACATACCAGGCCCCTATTTCACCACGGCTACAATTGTCAGTGACATATGTCGAGCGACAATTGTCAAGCGACAGGTGACATATTACAATTTTAGAAAATATTTTCTATAGCAATAGGTACTTACAAACATGACAGGCATTTTGCTACAATTGTATGTATTACAATTATGTTGTAAAACAAGAATATGTTTTTCTAGTCGACATATTTGTAGAATTGTCGGTGAATCTTGACATGAGGTTAAAGCTGTGTCGAATTGCGTGACAATTGTAGTATTTCGTGGTTGACATACGCGTGGTTCAAAATGGCTCTCCATGCGAGTAGTAGTAGTAGTAGTAATAATAACAGTGATCTTGATGATTTCGCATATAGAAGATTTAAAGAAAGAATTAATTTTTCTTTTGATGTCACGGATTTTTCATTAAGTCTTTAAAGCATAATAGTTCGCAAACTAATAACTGATTTGAAAAATGGTTTAAGAAAACCCGTAATATTTTTGAACGCGCTAACCAACGATACCCCGTGATACACCATACACCATGGGTTTAACGAGAAAAAAAATTACATACCCGCTTTAGGTGTAGGGGAGGTACCCTAATTTTTTTTCAAGATTTTATTGTACTGTTTTGTCGGCGTGATTGATTTATATACCCATGCCGAATTACAAACTCAAAACTCAAACTCAAACTCAAAATGATCTTTATTCAAGTAGGCCTAGTAACAAGCACTTTCAAATCGTCAGTTATTTTTTTAAAGTATTTTATGAAACGTAAAAAATAAAAAATAATTTATATGAAGTAAAAATTGTATAGAAAATACTAGTGAATGTAGAAAATACTAGTGAATGTAACAGTTTTCAAGTAGTAATGGTTATTGAGCTAAGCCGAGGACGGACAGACGGACATGGCAAAACTATAAGGGTTTCTTGTTGAAAAGGTGAATATACTTATACCTACTCGACTAAAATTTCGACTTTTAATACAAAAAGCATGGCTGCTCAATACTTTTGGCCAAGGCTGTATGTAAGTTTCAAAATAATATTACGAAAATATTTGATTAAATGTGTAGCAAACTACAAATATCTACATTTAATTTTATCATTGTATTGCAATAAACCCGAAACGTAAACGCTATTGGCCACTTCGCAACATTATTAGTAGGTATATTTTTGAGGCTTCTCTGCATTATATTATTATACGTTTTCTTAAACGTAAGTATCGTAAGAAATACTAAATACCTACGCTAGGTATAAGTATCTAGCTAAAATGTCATTTTAATAAAGACCCTCAAATTATATTGAGCGTTTTTAAATGAACGACGTACCTATTTACACCGAATTCCAAATTTAAAATACTGTAAAACTTACCTTAACTAATTAATCATTCAAACTTGTTAAATACTTACTATAGTCCTCTTTCTCCAATATTGCCAAGTTGTATCTCTTAGATGTTTCCAATCTTTATCATACACACCCATTTCATTCAAACGTTGAGCTATTTCTTTCCATTTATTAACTTTTATTTCGAATGTTAAGGTTATTTTTTGATTAAATATATTTACTTATTGCTATTTGAGTTCACAACTTTTAATTATTTGATACATTGTTCCCTATATTTAGTCGTGACAATTGTTTTCTACAATTGTCGCACCTGTCAGCGTGGTGAAACCGATAATTCTACATATGTCATATTTTGTGACAATTGTCGCGCCTGTAGCCGTGGTGAAATAGGGGCCAGGTGTGCGAAATTTTAACTCAATTAACCCTAGAATTTTATCACGAGATATGACCGATATATTTTTTTAATAGAACTCCATATAGTATAGTATAGGTACCCACTAAAGAAATCCTCAAACAAATGATAAACAAGTCCAGTACCTATATTATCTCCTATCCGTCCTATACCTACTCGTCCTTATATTTTAAACAGGAAAAGTTGTATGAATGTATTATGCACAGGGTAATCTCCGAAACTACTACTAATACTAAGTATTATATAGATAGAATCAGTAGAATATGTACCTTGAGGAAAACATTGGATGTATTGTATCCCTTGGCTCCGCCTAGGCTCGTTGCAGTCCGAGAACGGAGCCGGGCACCATGGTTCCGCCTAGGCTCGTTGTAGTCTGCGAACGGAGCCGGGCACCATGGCTCCGCCTAGGCTCGTTGTAGTCCGCGAACGGAGCCGGGCACCATGGCTCCGCCTAGGCTCGTTGTAGTCCGCGAACGGAGCCGGGCACCATGGCCCCGCCTAGGCTCGTTGCAGTCTGCGAACGGAGCCGGTCACCATGGCTCCACCTAGGCTCGTTGTAGTCCGCGAACGGAGCCGGGCACCATGGCTCCGCCTAGGCTCATTGTAGTCCGCGAACGGAGCCGGGCACCATGGCTCCGCCTAGGCTCCTTGTTGTCCGCGAACGGAGCCGCGCAGCTAGTCTATAATTCTGGGATATACACAGTGTGTAAAACAAAAATTGTCTTTCCTGTTTCATGTGGTCATTAGACTCATTAGTTAAACCTTAAGGGCTTCCGTTCCGTGCATACAAAAAATGTTTTGATTACATGAAATCGTTTAAGAGAAGGCCGTTTAATGCGGATTAAGAGTCCAACCAAAAACGAGGCTTTAATGGCCCTTAACTTCAGCAATGCCCACTGAAGAGACGCGGACGTATCTACATCTTTGCAGGACCCATCTATACTAACATTATAAAGAGGAAAAGTAGGTATGTGAGGTTGTAGTTCGTACCGTAAGTACGTAGGAAATAATCTACTGAAACTAATCCGATTTCTAAAAATCTTTCCCCAGGTCCGTTATAATATCTACTCGGTAGGTTCAAGATGGACTGCTATGCTATATTTGATCCCGCGGCTTGAGTTCTGTATAATACGCTCACAAAGCCGCGCATGCACCCTAGTATAGGTACTCGTAGTAGATACGATACTCTACTACATACTAGGCACCTACTTAACGTCGATAACTGAAATGAACCGACGCTTCGATCAAGATCGGCACTGCATCATTTGCCAATCTTGATCGAAGCGTCGGTTCATTCAAATAGCAAAACACGTGTCCATTTTGTTTTCATGTTCTCCAACATATGTATATTAAAACTAGTAATTAACAAGCAGTTTGCTTGAACAAAACTCACTTCCGAAGTTAGAGGGTTTCGCCATTTTTCAGTACTTTGGGTTTGGAGGACAATATCTCCCGATAGGTTTGGTTTGGGTAGCTAAAAAAAAATACGTGACGGTTATTTTAGACTACTCTATAACATATATATAAAAATCATTGAAATCGGCGCCGGACAGTTGGGTATATATGTTTCCTTGTAAGTATGTCTGTAATCGTGAATGTGCATCTTTATCATTTGAATTGATTAATCCCGTTACAGTAGGTATCTAGATACTCTAGGTAGGTAGGTACTATTCGTATGAGTTGGCCGACGAAGCCGCCGCACCACGCGCTCCGATATCTCATGCTGTCAAACTGAAATTACTGCCCCCGTATATTTGCACCTCGTTGCACTGACACGACCTTACAAAACGAATGTTACGTAAATAGTTTGCATGTCGATCTATTTTCGCCGCACTGTTAACGCACTGCCATGTACCTGCAGTGAAATCGTGATGCGCTAAGAATCTTCATATAGTAAAATGTATTTTCACCTCACCGGCTCGAAAAGGCTTGCTTTATCGCTCAAAATCTGAGCCCAAGAGCCCATTATATGGAAAGCCTAGCGTGGAAAGAGTTTTTGAATTTGGAACGTCACGGTCAATCGCGAGATCCAACTTTTTTCTATACAAAATGAGAGGTAATTTATCCTGCGTTCAGAAACTATGCCTGTCGGGTACTTCGGTATATGTACAATTACTGCATGTGGGTACTCGTAATAAATAGGAGTGAGTCTTGATCTGAAACTGTGTTTGGTTGCAGCTTCCTCGTAGGTACCTTAACATGGCGCAGCCGAATTAAAGTGATGCATAGTTGAGTCCTGAGTACAGGATTAGTCGTATGAGTGCAGTGATTTTGTAGGCATTCGCATTACAAAATTAGCATACAAGGGATTTTGGTGCCACAACACAGACCATGTGTGCCACAATGGAAGCCGTGCTGCCGCCGCCGCCACCATTTAATTTTACCAATAATTTAGATAATGTTACGTCGGGGAATCTGTCCAACGAATGGGACTATATTATGGACTATATATGGGGTTTTCTTATACTTAAATTAAAAAAAAAAGATCGGGTTGCACTCCGGGAGTGCCGGCGGAAGTGAAAACTCAATAACATTGTAACAGTTTTTCGATCAGGTCACGTGACATCTTACGGTGTCACTCTAAAAATACATTTGACGCAAATTTATAAACAATTATCAATTAAAGTATTTAGGCGGACGGGCCGCGGGCGCGTTAGGTGCGACGGGCCGCTCGCCCCTCGGCGGCGGCAAACAAAATAGTTACCAATTTGTTTTTGCCATTGCCAAATATTTTGCAAAGCTTTATCTCTTTAGGAATAACGTTTAAATTCGAACTATTCGAATTAGCAAGAACAGCAGACGGCGCGGCGGTGGCGACCAAAATATCAATTTGTTTATGCCGTTGGTAAATATTTTTCTAAGCTTCTTTAGGAATAACGCCCAAATTCGAACTATTCGAATTTTCTCAATAGCAAAACGGTGAAGGACGCGTTGGTTAAATTACAAATTTATTTGCAGAATATGCTATTGCAAAAAGTGTTTAACGGCTTTATACTCTTACGAATAGCGTTCAGTTTTGAATGAAGTCGAATCGGCTAGCAGCAAAAAGTGACCTTCACATCTGACGTCACAAAACTCTGTCGCGTATTTAACAATTTTTCCCCATCCCAAAAAGTGCTCAGTGCCGCTAAAGAAGTTTTCACTTCAAAAAAAAAAGGAGGATGTCGATGTCGGGTACCTACTTCGGTACTGCATGTGGGTACTCGTAATAAATAGGAGTGAGTCTTGATCTCAAACTGTTTGGTTGTAGCTACCTCGTAGGTACCTTAACAATGCCAATAATTCATTGTTATTATTTTATTACTTATACTTTCTTAACATACGAAATATTTAATTTCTCAAAATTTCCGCTTTTTCCAAATTTGGAACGCACCGTTTGAAAAGTTAATGGGGCTTCTCCCACTCTCGCGAGCGTACACCAAGCGTACACGACCGAATGCGAGTGCGAGAGTGTGTATAGGGAATGCAACCGAGTAATGAAATAACCGAGTAGCGAGTTTAACCGACGGTTTTTAACCGAATCCACATCGGTTTCGAATTCGGTTAAAAACCGCGGTTTCGAGTTTAACATCGGAGACGAAAATATACAGTTTTTTTATTTATTTTACTAAATAAGTACATAATTACAAGCTTTTATCCCGCACCTGTCCCGTTGTCTGTCTATCTGTCTGTCTGTCTGTCTGTAATCAAATCTTGCAAGCTAAATTTGACCCGCTTCCTGGTGGGTGACCGATTGAGAGGAAATATTAATTGGATGACAATTCAATATTATGGTACCATCGAGCTGATCTGATGATGGAGACAGAAGGTGGCCAGGATGGGAATTCAGTACTTAAGGCGGTGCATTGGAAATTATCGCGTGCTTTGAAACGCCGTTCTGACTAGATTAAGAAACAATAAGGTCTGATTTTCAGATATGATTCTTGACTATATGGTTGTTTATCTGATTTTATCGATACATGATTGTTTAACATTTCCTCGATAGAAAAAAAATCCAAAGTTGGGTGTGTATTTTCCTTTTTTTACTCAGCCTACTCAAACGATACATTATTTTACGACACAATAGAGTTAATACTATGGTATTTTATCTCATCTAAAATCTTACTTTATTAAATTTAAGTAAAACTTCTCTAAGTTACAAAAAAAGACAATACATGCTTCATTTAAATCTACATAATCCGGGTGGAAAGTTTGTCGGATTCTTGAATTAATCATCTTGGAATAACATTTTAAAATGAAATCAACAATAAAGACGCTATTTTAAAACCGTATTTTGCCTGGAGTAATAGTGATACGACTCCTTGTTATAAAACTAGCTACGAGGGTGGTTTGAAAAGTAATTTGGTTCGATATGATAAAAAACTTGTATAGGTGTTGTATACCTATATTTTATTTTTCTACGTAATCCCCCCGAAGTTCAACGCACTTATCGATCCCAACGCTTCTGCAACTGCTCGATGCCTTCACGGAAATGGGTTTCTTCCAGGTCTTCAAAATATGCGTTTACTTCCAGTATCACCTCTACATTAGACTGAAATTTTCGCCCTAACAGAAAATTTTTGAGCTTTGGGACTATTCCCTTGCTCAAAAATAGCCCCTTCAGACTGTCACCTATGTGACAGTCTGAAGGGGCTAAATCTGGCGAATAAGCAGGATGTGGACGTATTTCTTACCGTAAATCCGCCAATTTTTGTTCAGCAAGCCGACATGTGTGCACCGGAGCATTGTCATGGTGAAACATCACCTTTTTCTTGGCCAACCCTGGACGTTTTTCAGCTGTCGCTACCTTTAACTGGTCTAAAAGCGAGGCATAATATGCCCCAGTGATAGCTTTTCCCTTTTCAAGGTAGTCAATTAAAATAATACCTTTCGCATCCCAAAACACCGACGCGCGACGCCATGACTTTTCCAGCTGATGGGACGCACTTCGCCTTCTTTGGAGCTGGCTCACCATGACTTATCCATTGTTTCGACTGCTGTTTTGTCTCCGGGATATAGTGGTGAATCCAGGTTTCATCCATGGTCACAAAACGTCGAAGAAACTCTGCTGGATTTTTATTAAACACCTGCAAGTTTCCAGCAGATGTTTGCATGCGAATACGCTTTTGTTCTGGAGTGAGCAACCGCGGCACCCATCTTGCACAAAGCTTTTTCATGTGCAATTCATTGTGCAAAATAAAATGCACCCGCTCAGTAGAGATGTTTGAGACTTCAGCTAACTCCTGTATTTTTAATCGTCTGTCAGCTAAAACTAAATCATGGATTTTATCAATGACTTCTGGTAAAACCGCTGATTTCGGAGCACCAGGTCGAGGTGCATCTTCAATGCTTGTCCTGCCACGCTTAAACTCATTTACCTAAAGCCGAACTGTTTCGTATGAAGGACAAGAATCGCCCAACGTAGGAGAAGTCCTTTCATTAATTTCTTTTGCTGTTTTACCTTCCAAAAAAAAGAATTGAATCACACCACGAATTCCAATTTTCTCCATTTCGCCGATCTACTTCGATTACTTTTTTTCCAACAGCTGTCAAATCTAAAATTCCCGCCGGAGATGACTTGATGCCACAGATTAATTATAAGTATTTAGTTATCAAACTTTAAGAATAAATAGACAGTTACCGCAAACGCCATCTATTAGTGGCCGAAACAAGTTACTTATCAAACCGCCCTCGTAATTTAGAATATGGTCAGGTATCTACACAGTACGTCTAGCAAAACCTGCTGCTCAGTCGCTTCGCGCGCGACTGAGCGTCTCATCTAACTCGCACCGTGCACATTAGAAAGAGCCTTCCGGTTCAAAAGAACCCAGTCTCAAATTACACTATTACACAATACAACTGATTCTCATTTAACACCTATGGTCATATGAACATAAACTCAAAATAGCCCAGTGTCTATTTACCTTAGTCCCAAAATACCCTAAAACCAAAACGACTTTGTCTATATTATAACTATTACCAAGATTATTTAAAGTCATAAACGCTAAAGCTCAAAACAAACTATTCCCATAATACACTAATCCTCAAATACACCATTGGCCAAATACACTACTCTCAAAATACTCTAAATAGTTCAGGTCCTAATTCTATGTCGGCTTCTGGTACGCAGTTACTTAGAAAATTACCGAAACATTAAATAATGGCTATTATCAGTTGTATACCACATGGATCATAATAGCACAAAACGAAAATCAATAAATAAATAATTTAGGGTTTTATTGAGAGTAGCGTATTTTGTAATTAGTGTATTTTGGGAACATTGTGTTTTGAGTTTATGCTTTGATGACATTAGGTGCTTTGGACATAAGTTCTTAATAGAGATAGGTCGTTTTTGTTTTAATATTTTAGGGTATTTTGGGACTAAGGTAAATAGACACTGGGCTATTTTGAGTTTATTATCATATGACCATAGGTGTTAAATGAGAATCAGTTGTATTGTGAAATAGTGTAATTTGAGACTGGGTTCTTTTGAACCGGAAGGAGAAAGAGGAGGGTAGATTTTTCCCGACTCGCGCGCGCTGCGCCGTCAGTTGCGCTAGCCGTGCAGGGGCCGTAGACAAGGTGACAATCGACAAGCGCTAACGCTAACGAATAAAATGTATGGGAATGACAGGTGCCGACGAAACACTTTTCGTTAACATCTGTCATTCCCATACATTTTATTCGCGTTAGCGTTAGCGCTTGTCGATTGTAACCTTGTCTAGGCCCCCTGGACAGACAGCAGAGAAAAGTGACCTCCTTGACACCCCCCAACGCACCCCTCTTTGAAGGTAATTAATAAAACTAAAGTATAATCTTAAAAATAACCTATATTATTAATCTTACAATATGCGCATCATTATGTTTTGATTTACTGAACCAAAAATTAAATTTAATCCATTATTATGAGAAACGTCGAAGATCATGTTCTTATTTCTGTGTCAATAATTGCTGACATAATAAGATCAAGAAATTAATATATACAACTTAGAAAAGTTGAAAAACCCCCTACATTTTCATTTCAAAGTCCAGTATCTCAAAAACGGCTGAACAGATTTTCATTAAACATGGCTAAGAACACTCGGGATAAAATGATCTATGACCCAAACAAAACTAAACTAAAATCGGTTAATTCATTTGGGAGCTACGATACCACAGACAGATACACAGACAGACACGTTAAACTTATAACACCCCTCTCTTTGCGTCAGGGATTAAAAATACATAAGAGCGAACCCAATCTAGACAAGTCTTACTTTTTAAATTACCAACCACTAACAAAGATGTAAGAAAAATCTATAAAATGTTGAAATTGAACTGTCAAAATCAAAACTAATATCTAGAAAAGGATGAGCTTTGAAATGACAGACCCTTTTAAGTATTGTTAAAATATGAGTGAAATTATTACAGGACTTGCCTAGAATGTAAAGTTTTCATTTCTTCTAATATTGATAATGTGACTACAGTGAAAAATATAATAGGACTAATGTATGTATGTATGTTTGTATTAAGCTTTATTGTTACAGTACAGTACAAAAAATACCATAATTTATGTACAAAGACGAACTTATCCCTTTAAGGGATCTCTTCCAGCTAACCTATAATTTGACTGTTAGTGATGATATTAGAGAGTAGGTATAGTTATATTATAATCATAATAGTTTCACTTTACATAATAAATTTGACATGTGATAGCCGCATCACCATATAAAGTAAATGGGACTTTGACAACAGCAAATATTAAAACTAGTATTATTACTGCAGTTTGAAATGAACTTCCTATTTTAAGTAACTGCTCTATAATAATTATGAATATTTCTTATGCAGGGTCATTACGCTGGTTACGCGACCACCTTCGGTTAGCAACCACCTGAAGGAGAAGGTTTTTTCTATTGAAGATAACATCAATTCTACACAGACCCTATTGACACAATTAGTTGTACATGCATTTTTTTGTTGTTTTATAATAGAAATCTACTAAAAAACCGAGAAAATATCCTTTCAGTTCATCAACTCAGCTAAGTGGTCGCCAACCGGCACATGAAATTAGGTGGTTGCTAACCGGTGAAATGACCCTATTCATAGTATTACCACATATATGCTAAGATCCAATTTACAATGCAAGTCTACCAAAACTCATGAAGATGACATAAAATATGCGTAATCTATTGTGTAACTAATGATCAATAATTATCAGTTCATCAATGCTCCAGTCTTCGTACGAATGATCGGGAAGGTATCTTCGGATGATGATGGGAATCTTCCGTTGCTTCAGTTCCTTCATGGCAATTTGCAGCGGGTCAGTTTCACCTTCCAGCTCCACCATTACCGGTGCACACATGGCTATTTGCAGTGCTCGGGTACCTGTAAAATAAATGGGTACTAAGTATAACATTAAACTATATTCCCAAATAATTATTGATAACGTATCTAAATTGGTATGGTTCGTAAACTGACTTTAACTTTTCAATTATTATTCTGTATTGTTGGGATAATATTTAAAATATTTTTATATACACACATAGATGGAATACATAAAGCTAAATAACAAATTGAACTACTATTTAGAAAGATTACTAGTAATCACCCCTTAGTGAATACAAGTTCCTTATACACCTATTACTGGGATAAGTACATTCGAACCATATTACACGACAACAAAACATAACCTCACCTAACACTCTAGCTCTTTCGTATTTGGTCATATATCGCGAGGTAATTCTTTTGGATTTATCGACGCCACCTGCGGCCTGCCCGGGCGCCAGGCACTGCGTGTTGTAGCCCTCCTCCTCTTGCTCCTCGGTCTCTTCGATGTTGTCATCATCCTCTGCGATATCATCGTAGTCTGCTCCCGCGTCGTCAGCTTCATATTCCTCGTCCGCCATTGCGTTCAAATGACAATTTAAAAAAGTATAGTGGATAGTTCTAATAGAACACCAGTATTCTTAAGGTCTTTTAGTATAATAATATTAAAATGTTTCATAAAATAAAGCTCTTACGCTCCCACGTTTGCTTCAATCATACACTTCAAAACTTCACAATACAACTGTCAGTCAGTAACTTCCACAGACTAATACAGACCCGCAGTATAAAGCAAGACGATTTTTCATATAGTTGTCTCTGTCACTTTTATGGGCAGCTGAGCTGAGTTAGAATGAGCCGTATGGTATTTTGGGTCTCCATCTACTGCTCACCACAGTGTTCAAATAGTAAACAATTTTGCCGAGATGTCAACGTCAAATTGAAACGTATAGTGTTGTAACCATTTTAAAGTTCATATTCATCGATATTTTATCGGCGTGAATTATTTATGAAGGCGCGAGGCGAGGCCGATTTTATATGTCTAATTTAAGAATTTTATATGTCTAATTTAAGAGCATATTAGCACTTGACGTTTAATTTCTCGTTTTATGTGCAAGACGTATGAATGGTTACATTTTACGTAGCTGACGGTCTACTATATTAGCCCATGACGTTAAAAAATTTTTCGTCTGTCTTGGACGTAAAACATGACGATAGAAGCTGTCAAAGTGCTAGTGTACTAGGCCGGCTGTACGCTACACCCAATTATGACTTCGACATGTTGGTCTGACAAATTGGGGTAAAATCACGTAATCTGTATACCCCATTATATTTGTGGAAAGGCTAATTACAAATTATTATATAATATTTTAAATATTTTACTTCAAAATTATCTGTCAGAAAACTTGGCTGATCATAAATATTTCCATGGACCAAATTGTGTTGATTGTGATGTGCATGCAAAACAATTTGTCAGTACAACTCGTACAGCGCAACATGCCTCCAGCTCCAATTAGGCGGCTTCTGATAAATTGGGGCTGACAAATCATGACATGTATATACCCCATCACGATTATTGAATGAACGCCATTTTATGTTGTCTATGGTTTCGTCTCTTCTCTTTGGTACATTGAACGCTTTTCCTTTTCCGGTTCTGCATCAAAGCTGTAACCATGCCGGTGTGTATATTATAAGATTTATTCGTTTTAATCAAACAAAGTTATATTTCTGTGTTATAGTTTTGTGCCCAATGAGTTTTAACATAAGTTATTAAGTTCTATCGCAGTGACCAATGATTCTAAATTAAACTAAAATTACGCCTAAAATCGGTGCTACACATGGCCTTTTTGACATGTCACATAGATTGCTAATTTAAACCCTGTTATTTGCGTGAGATAAATAAGCTGGACATAATAAGGGATAATTCCAATTGTACTAACGTGTCTGACGATTAGTTTGCGTGACTATTCTTTCATCTGTCGGGAGTAATAACTAACCTCAACATAAACGGTTTCAGCTCGCAGTGGATCTATTGCACCCAACTCCTGTCTCGGAGAGAAGGAAGCATAAATTGAAGAGGCTGGTGCCCCATCCTAACTCATATTTCATGGATGTGAAATGCCCCGGCTGCTATAAAATCACGACGGTATTCAGTCACGCGCAAAGGGTGGTCGTCTGCGCCGGTTGCTCGACTATCCTGTGCCAGCCCACAGGAGGCCGCGCCAGACTAACTGAAGGTAAAATATACTTACTATTTTATGTTTCCGAAGAGAAAATTATCACATTTCGCTATTGATTAGGATCAAAACAACAGATACGAATGAGTAACATGTTTATTTCACAACATTGTGGATGCATTATGAAGGTTATTTTGTCTCATTTCATTTTGACTAAACATTGTTTTGTCATATTTATGGACCATATTTTACTGTACCTAATACCATTATCATGTATAATATCTACTTGCTTTGGGTTATGTTTCAAGGATGTACTTAATGGTTCCCATGTCATGATTGTCGTGACGCACTTTCCTTGCTATTCTGTCAACTAAACAGTTTAATAACTCTTTATTTCCTGCCTCGGCTCGGTTTTGGCTTTTGATCATTCTTTGTACTTGATATTTGTAGCAAATACGATTTTTAGGGTTCCATAGCCAAAATGGCAAAACCTGAACCATTATCGTTTTTTTAAAGATAATAATAATATAATCAGTGTTACCGGTCCTGTATATTTCTTAAATGGAATGGTGTGTCCACTGTTGTAAATTGTTATCTCAATGGTAAGTTGTTTTGTACCATCTACCAGTGTGTAATTAATAGAGATGTGCCAAATATTCGGTATTCGGCACGTGTTTCAATGTTCGTTATTTGGCCGAATTATTTGGTTCAAATGCCGAATTTTTACAGAATAATTTTGCAGGTGTTTGTCTGCAAGTTACAAGAATGTAACTCTCATTGCTCGGTGAAATTATTAGTCAAAAACGGATTTTAATTGTTATTTAACTAACTTGTAAATATGTCACACTGTGTGGGCCCTAGCAAGTCAGTTTTAGTGCCTTTTCTACTTGTGCTTTAGTACCGGCCGAGTACCAAGAGACTGGTGTAAGGCTGTCATTGTTCCCCTTTACAAAGGAAAGATTTCACAACTTGACTGCAAAAACTACGCACACACACTAGCTTACTCAGCATCGTAGGCAAATTGTATGCAAAAGTAATGAATGATGAGAGAGTATGGGATGCACAAGTGGGGTTTTGAAAGGGAATGGGGTGTACAGATCAAGTCTTTTCCTTACGAGGCAAAGCCAAAAAGTATTTGGGCAAAGGTCATAAGGTCTATTGAGCTTTGGTGGGCTTGGAAAAGGCTTATGATAGGGTGCTGAGGAATGAACAGTCGGCACTGTCAATGTATGGAGTGGGCAGCCGCGTCACTCAGGCTCTGAAATCCATCTATGAGGATTCCAGTGCTTGTGTGAGAATAAACGGGTCATACACTGATTGGTTTAGCATCGAAAAGGGTGTTATACAGGGATGTGTAGCATCTCCGTGGCTGTTTAATTTATTCATTGACAGTTGTTTGCAAGATTTGAAAAATGATGACATTGGACTTAGGATGGGTGGTTATTTGTCAAGTGTCTTTATATGCCGATGACCTGGAATTACTTGCGTCGTCAACCGTGGAGTTACAGAGGATGGTAACCACAATGCATGAATCTTTTGATAAGAAAGGAATGAAAGTGAACGTAAGTAAAACAAAAGTATACGAATGTAAATAATATATGAGTGGTATTTGACAAAGATGAAGTTATGACTGATTGCGAAATTATGGTTGGTGACGAAAGGTTGGAACAAGTGAAAGGGTTTTACTAGGGTAGGGATGGAAGGAGAGATGTTGAAAGGAGAGTGAATGCTGGGAATCGTGTAAATGTGGCACTCAATGCTTTTAAGAGCAGCCAGAAAATATCTCTAAAAGCATGTCTGGCTGAAAATTGGAAGGGCAAGCTAAGACGGTATGAACATGTAAAGAGGATGGATGAAAGAAGATTAACAAAGAGTGTATGAGGGAAAAGTTGATGGTACAGTTGGAAGGGGAAGACCTCGTCGAACTTTTTCCAAGCAAATTGGAGAAATCTTGAAGAAAGGTCAGGTCAAGATTTCCCTCAACCAACAAGCATGTATGCAGAATGTAATTAAAGTGAATGAAGCAAGAAACGTTGTCAAGATCGTAGCAAGTGGAAATCCGTGATCTCTGCCTACCCCTCCGGGAAATAGGCGTGATTATATGTATGTATGTAAAAATCAACAAATAATTTTTACCACAAAAAAAATTGTACGTTTTGGAATCCTGATGGAAGGCATAAGGCATTCATTTGAATTGAATATATGGCTCGGCAAATGCTGCACCGAACATTCAGCTAAATATTAATATTTGGTAAAACCCATATTCGGTGCATCTCTAATATCATATCCAACCAGCCTAAGCTATTAATTTTTATTCTCCCGCAATTGCACCACATAAATGCTTGTGGTTAAATTAGTTTTCTTGTCACTCAGATTGCTGAAAATTATTTTGGTAGTTCCTGTAGAAGTGTAGACTTAAATGACCCGTTCCGATTCCACCTGGCCTGAGCAATTAAATTTTATTCTCCTACAATTGCACCACATAAATACTTGTGGTCAAATTTGTTGTCTTGTTAAAACTCTTTCAAGATTGCTGATAATGTTGGCCCTTAATAATAATTTGAAGTAGTCTGGGATATGAAATAACCAAAGATGCCAAAGACAGGAGCTGACAGTGGTTGAAACACTTGGAGAATCGAACCTTAGTTATTAGTGTCTGTATATTGATATTTTGAGAATTAGAATGATGGATGCTCATAGAAACATCCAGGTGTTTAGTGCCCCCCTTAGTTGTTAACTATTGTATGTATGTAAGCACTTTATTGTACACAATAACAGGTTAAAGAATATACATGTCACACAATAGATCAAGTACAAACGCGAACTTATCCCTATAAGGGATCTCTTGCTAACTTTGAGCAATTGAGAGGAAGGTAGGTAGAACGAGATAGGCAAACTTATACCGTGTACAACAACACAGAGAAAATGAAAAGAAAACCTAATAGGTATTAATCCTAGACAAATAAAAACATGCCAATACATATATAAATATACAATATAATACACACTATCATATGTAATGTATATATCGCAAATATACAATAAATAAATAAATACTATATTCAACCAATTCACAAGTCATTGGAAAGCCACAACTTCTTCAAATTCATCTTAAGTGACGCAACAGACCGCGACTGTCTTAACGACAAAGGCAACTCATTCCAAAACTTAACAGCGCGCGCGGTAAAAGATCTAGAGTATCGCGTCTTTTTAGACGGTACAGCAAGAGTAAGGTTAGCAGCAGTATAAAATTAAAACCTGAACCTATCTATGCACCACTCTGACTCATACAAGTGCTGTTTCACTTTATTCAATTGTAATATTATCTGCCTGTTGCTAGATTCAAGCTTCCAGTTGCATTTCATTGTGCAATTCAATGTTCAGTGAATTAGAAAGTGAAATCTGTATAATCTATATATACATATTAACTCTATGAAATCATGTTTTTTTTTTGTTTATTCATATAGCGGCTATTATTGCAGTTAATTGTGCCACTGGACAGTTTAATGCAATTCTTGGTGAATCAGAAAGTGATGGCAAGTTAATGAGACAGGTTGCATCAATTGACCACATTTATCCTCCTGAGGCCCAGGGTACGCTTTAGTGCTTTTGAATTAGGAACTTTTTGGTATTCAGTAAAAGTTTAGTCAATTTTGAAATTTGTGCAAAATTTTGTATGCGGGGTCTTAGGAGGCTATAACGGCTGTCTCAATAAGGGTGCACCATATTAATTAAAATAACCCTTAAATTAGATATTATTTGGGTAATTAATAGTGCACTCTAATGGAGACACCCATTACATTTACAATAAGATTTTGACCATTTTGAGAGAACCAGCATTTACTCTTGAATTATTTTGTTGCAGGATGTTCGTTTAGGAGAAAACAACACTGAGAAGCCTGGAGAGAGAGCCCTAATTTAAGATTTGCATTTTATTTCCAGTTGTATGAAGGAGTGATATTTTACAAATTCATTAAAATGGATCCGTTAAAGCATTACAAATAAAGGCTTTTTCAAAGGGATTTGGTGTTTTAGTATGCTGACTGCATCTTCCAACAGAAACAGAATAATAATTAGTAAGGATGTGTGCTAAATACATTTCTCACTAAGTATGTAAAAATGATCTGCTGTCAAGGCCTAATAATTGGCTGATTACGAACTTTCGAGATTATACCGAATATTAAATGCATCTATATTAATTTGACAATTCATCATCATATGATCCACCGAAAAACGTCCACTGCTGGACATAGGCCTCCCCCAAAGAGTGCCACAATGACTGGTCCTGCACCACCCGCATTCAGCGGACTCCCGCGACCTTTACCAGGTCATCAGTCCACCTTGTGGGGCCACACTGCGCCTTCCGGTACGTGGTCGCCACTCGAGAACCTTTCCGCCCCAACGGCCATCGGTACTACGTGCAAATTTTGACAATTAAATTGTTGCTAATTGTTATAACTCGTTCACTGCCGTTTGTGTGTGATATGAAAGTCTATAATACTTGACTAGAATATTATATAAAGTCTGAAGTTAACTGACTGCAAACGTGGAATTTTTGACAGAAACTTATTTCTGTTCTTGTGAGGCAATCAAAAATGGCAAGTATAGGTAACTCAGAAATACCTTGCAGTCGAAAATTTACATTTGATGTGGTATGATATATATTT
Source organism: Epinotia ramella (assembly GCA_947578815.1). Taxonomy (NCBI): domain Eukaryota; kingdom Metazoa; phylum Arthropoda; class Insecta; order Lepidoptera; family Tortricidae; genus Epinotia; species Epinotia ramella. The sequence continues at coordinate 10,029,270 of OX388201.1, forward strand.
CTACCCGAGTATTGGTATATTTGGTATTACCAAGATAAAGTAAGACTAAAACACAACAGGTATTTGATTTAATCATGTATATTTTATAACAATATAGTAAAAAAACTACCAACTATCACATACTCAGGAATTTATTATTAATTGCCTTTTATCATCTTAAAAATATAAATTTTGTGTACTTCATTCAAATCTGATTATAGAATAACATACAATTTCAATTTACCTTGGAAAACTTTCGATTCACAAACTGTTGAGATGTCGCGTAACAAAACCACACTCAAATAATCTCCTATAGCAAAAGCTGATTGTTTAATAAATAACAATTTTCTTATAGACTTATGTGCACAGTCAAGGTAAATGACAAGAAAAGGTACTTAAACAAATAATAAATGCGTGTCGGGGCGCGCGCAGTGTAGGGTTCCGTAGTTGCCTGTCTGTCTTAGTTATATCGACGTGCGGTGTGGTTGCATCGGCCGAATTTGTACGAAAAGGCCTTTCCAAGTACAAATTAAGTTGGTCGACTATTACTCAACTACTTATGCCTACTTGTGCGTGAGTTTTCCTTTTAAATTAATTATATGTACTACTACCACAATTTTTTTCACATCCCCAGTAGTAGCCATTTAGCCGGCAGGGGGGGGGACACCCATGACTCAAACAAAAATTAGGGCTTAAAACCCAATATCTCGCAAACGAATCACTGATTTGAAAAATGGTTTTAGGAAACCCATAATATTTTATAACGAGCTACATCCCCGCTTTAAGTGTAGGGGAGTAGGTATCGTGAAAAAAAAATGTTTTTCAAGATTTATATAGGTACCCATGCATGCCGAATTACAGTTTTCTAGTAGTAATGGTTACTGAGCTAAGCCGAAGACGGACAGACAGACGGACATGGTGAAACTATAAGGGTTCCTTTTTGACTACGGAACCCTAAAAATGGTAAAGAGCAATTTTATTTTGGAGGAATGCGCCAGGTGTAGATTTTGCTGTCCTATCTTGGTTTAGTCGTCCCTTAATAACCAACTCGAAAATAACTATTACTCCAAAAGAAAGAAGGCGAAAAAATCCCGCCGGACCACCTGTACCATTGGGAAGTACCATTGATGGTACAAATGGCACTGATTTATCCCACTAGTACCATTGATGGTACAAATGGCACTGATTTATCCCATAAGTACCATTGTACAAATTATTTAATGTAATGAAGACAGCAACTATTTCCTCCTTCGTAATTATAATATATTTTATTGTTTCCTGGCCGCAATTAATCATCACGGTCAATAATCTTGTTATTACCACTTCCGTGAGAAGTTGCGGAGGAAGGCAAAGAAATTAAGGCTGACAGACACCTACTCAAAAAAGATTGTGGGCCTCTGCAATACATTGCCACTGCTACCCGCATGTAAAATAGATGAGGGATGGAACTATGTTCGAAATGAAATAATATCGGATAACTCAAAAATAAAACGATTCATCAAATATTTCAAAACGTTCTGGAGGCCAAAAAGCAATACATGGTGTTGCTTTGCAAAAAGACACCGCACTACAAATATTTGCGAAGGCTGGAATGCCCAGTACAACGGAAGTTTTAAAAAACGGCCCACTACACTTTTTGCCTTTCTTAAAGTAATTAAAAATGACTCCGAATTTCGCACCGTATCGAAGCCTCAAGAGAAACGGAAATCATCTGTGCTGCAAAGAAACCTTTACATACAACACGTGCAAATGCAACTCACCGTGGGCGACATAAACGACCGTCCCGCTTTTCTTAGAAAAGTTACGACAGTAGTCTTAAATTTTTTATTTAATTATTTTTATTCACAAATACGTATGCGGTTATGGTTTTGTTGCATTTTTCGAACTAATAAAACAAACAATCGACGGGTACGGTTTTTTAGTTATGGAAGTAACGCCGAGTGTCACACTTGTATTTTTTTTCTGGTACTAGTGGGATAAATCAGTGCCATTTGTACCATCAATGGTACTTCCCAATGGTACAGGTGGTCCGGCGGGGAAAAAATATGCCTAGTGACGAAAATCCCATTCAGATATCTCAAAGAATTACGAAGCTACAACCGTTATATTATTGCTTGTTAGAGAGAGAAAACTCAAACAGTGTGTGACGTCACGTTAACGGGAAGCTTACCGGGGGCCGCATCGACGGCGGCGCCGAACACCTCGGGGCGCGGCACGTTGTCGTCTATTAGTGACGTCACAATCTACAAGCGTCATCGTTTCATGTTGCGTTTTGCGAAAAAGGGACGGAACATACCCCTTCTTAAAACTTTGGACACTTATAACTTCGTGATTATTTAACCTCTTGCGTTGATTTTTCTCCATTTCCAAAATATGACATTGGTTTTTTTTATTTAGTGTACATCCCTATTCTGAGGTAAAAAACATTGACATACAAATTGCACGGCGCGCGAGCTCTATCGATTTTTCTCGCACTATCCGTCCCTCTTATTAGAACACTTAGAACAAGAGGTAAATCGTCCCGACATCGACAGACGACATAGTGGGAACGGGGCGGGGGGTAAATCCCGGTATGCGTATGTTCGAACTAAACGGCTGCCCCATTTTGCGGCGCTACTATGCTCTTCTTTGGTTTTTTCCTTCGCTGGCTTTATCAAAATAATGATGGTCATCCTCAGGGAAAAGGTAGGGTTACGATTACGATGAGCGAATACAAATTAATTAATAATTATGATTATTTATTACGCCTTTGTTCACGGCGTAATAAATAATCATAATCATTTATTATACTTAATTAAAACCTGTCATACTGTGTTAATCGAAACTTAATGTCAATAAAAATTAAGTGCAACTATACAATTATATTGCAACAATATAAATTCAGTAGGTAAGTATATAATGCTTTTTCATATAATTTATATAAATACTATGTCATTATTATAAAAAGACCACACTGTAATGCAGTCAAAATGGTAAATTCATTCAAATAATGTAATCATTATCCAAGATTTTTCACTATAAATGTCTCATTCCCAGGGAAAAGAAACCTTAGTCCGTTTGGCGTCACAGACCAGTAAACCTATAGACGTCACTTAGTCGGGCGACCCCCTCTGCCACACATACGGTGAATTCACTCTATATTTGAGACACCGGACCAATCACTTACGCGCGCGGCCTTGTATGCACCAATCACAGCGCACTAGACGTCCCCCGCACCCCGCAAGTATGGCAGCTTTGTTTGTAAGTAAAAATAAGCGGGGCGGGGCTAAGCGGGGTCTTTAGGATATTTATGGTCTGTGTTTGGCGTTTAACCGCTTATGCCGGCTGTAGGTACTCGTTGGCGCGTGAGCAGGAGGCAGCTATATGTAAACGAAAGAGATCGAATTATCGCCCTCTACGCCAACGTTGGCGCGTGAGCAGTATGCAGCTATGCGTTAGAGGAAGAGGGCTTTATTTCGTTCTCATTCGTTTGGCCCAATGTGTACAGCCGGCGTAAAGCCTGCTGTACACACTGGGCCAACGTTGGCGCGTGAGCAGAAGGCAACTATGCGTTAGAGAGAGAGGGCTATAATTCGATCTCTTTCGTTTACATAGCTGCCTCCTGCTCACGCGCCAACGTTGGCCCAATGTGTACAGCCGGCATAACGTTATTATTACGCCAGCCCAGATCTCACGATACGTTTTATCGTGGTTTTACGTGCCGTTTCAGTACATTTTCGCCGTAAAACGTGACGATAATTTATGGTGCTAATAGGGCCTCAGCACGGCTATATGACATATGTCGGCGGCCGATCGTAAAATCCGCCAGATCACGAAATTCCTAGGCATATCGTGAAACGCCGCCATTTCATGATTTGGCTAAAGGACATCCGCCATATCGTTCAAAACTTAACGTTTAACGATTTGTCTAATGACTTTTAGGCAGATCATGAAATTCCTAGGCATATCATGAAACGCCGGCATTTCATGATTTGGCCAAGCCAGTGACGTTTAGGCTGATCATGAAATTCCTAGGCATATCATGAAACGCCGGCATATCGTTCAATACTCACCGTTATACGTAAGTAGGGTGTCCAAAATTGAATTAGGTAAATTAAAAAAAATAAGAAGTGCGGACTGATAATCTCCAGCGAGTCGACGCCACCCCGCTGCGCGGGGTGTCTATTTCTGGTCTGAGGGACACAAGTGAACCCTAACCTAACCGACCTAAGACAGAGTTCGCTTATGAGTCTTATGACAAACCATTTTTGTCCGCCCTGATTATTAGCCCCCAACAAAAACGGCCGCCATCGCATGTGCAGCGCCACCAGTGGCCAAGAAAGAAACTATTTTACGATGTGCCCGGTATAGAGCTAGGAATATCGACGAATGCGTTGCTCTAATCGATCTGCCGTAGGTATTGTTTATCAGGCACATCGTGATAAGCCTAGCCGACTTTTAGGCATATCATGAAATGGCGCCGTTTCACGATATGCCTAGGAATTTCGTGATCTGGCGTATTTAACGATCTGCCGCCGACATATATATAACACAAGACGGCGCGCGAGCTCTCATAATTTTTCTCGCACTATCCGTCTCTCTCTCTCATTTGTAACCTTAGAGAGGTATAAGAAAAATCGAGAGAGCTCGCGCGAGGTCTTGTAATAGCCGTGCAGCCCCCCTATGCTGTAACTTGTTTGAAGCTCACCTCAACGCTCACCCTCAAATATATCTTGACACCGCAATGCGTAGTAACCAAGCGTAGGTATAGGTCTAGTTTCGTGACGGGTGACCGGCGGGGTGAGCCGCATTAGCGCGTAGCGAATAACAGGGCTGGAATCGTCACCGTCTGTCTTCGTATGAGAAAATATATATATTTTTTTTAAAGCTGTATCCCGACTACGAAACAACGAAAACATTTTTTTAATACATAGCCTACATACATAAGAGCTTAATTTTGAATCGATTGATAGGTTGGTACCTCATTCATCAAAATCGGTTCATTATCTTATCTTGAGCGCTACGGTGCACGGTGGAACACAACACAAGTAAATACAAACAGACTGCTAGTGCTAATATCATATTCCTTTTAGGCTCTGCCGTAGTCGGGCAAATTGCGTAAGCACCTACCGCAGTAAGGTCGGCTTCCCTGATATCGACTCATTATTATTTGGAATGGTCACTATAGAACGTTGTTCCAAAAGGGCCCTATTGTTAAATTTCTTGCGTCCGCATGCTCCAGTTTCTCATCTGCATTCTTTATATCTTGTTGAATAGCCTGTATTAATTCCTCCAAAGAGCTGAAGTTTTTTTCTCCCCTCAAATAACCAGCAATACATATTTTTAGAACTGAGCCGTAAAAATCGTTGTTGAACTTGTGCATGACATGCGTTTCCTGGAATTAAATAATAATAAATATTAGAGGACATCCCTGGTACGGCCAAGGCTTAGGTCGGTGTACTTAGGTTGTACCTAGGTGTCAACAATAGTAGATTACTGCAGAGGCCGTGAAGTAAGGGATTGCTGGACGAGATTGGGGTAGACGGCCGAGTCGTAGACGAGGCCGAATACAACGAGTCCAGCAATCCCTGTTCCGGCCGAGGATTGTATAGTACTTTTCTCAAACGATGTGAGGAAATATTAAAATTAAAATAAATACTAGGTAATCAATTAAATAATAGGTAATTTGCGCCTTTTTTATTTTTTAAACATGCCATTTGAACAAGCCGTTCGAGCACCATATTTAACCGCACATAAAGTATAGTACCATAGATTATTTTTATTTTTTTATGAAGCAAGTATGCTTACAGTGTCTAGTGGTGGTTGGCAGTATGTAAATTTTCCTTTGTCAGTTTAATATTAGTAAGCAAATTTAAAAAGTTAGAGTAGCGGACAATAATGGTTTTACTTAGGGTTTTCATACATTACTTCTTGGCAGTGTTGCCAGAAGGTAACTTTTGTAACCTTTTAGGTTACTTTTAGCTCGGTCAGGTTACTGCCGGGTTACCCAGCCCAAAAGGTTACTTTTAGGTTACTTTAGAACTCTTTGTTTATTTTCAAATATTAATTTAAGCGCTGTTGAATAAATGTATCCGGCTGACGCTTTTACTACGTAAAACGGAACGTGCGTTTGACGTAAGAATAGCTCAGCTACCGCGAAGCACGTTCCTATCGTGCCGTCTCTTTCACTCATATGATGTAAAACAGAAGAGTGAAAGGGACTTCAGTGTAGCAACAGTCATTCGATTCGGGGCTATATTCGCTCCGGCTGGAGGGGTAATTAAATTAATTCCGATCGGAAATCGGATAGAAATGCAATTCGAACTATATGCACGCGCTCACTCTTTTGATATGGGAGTAAAAGAGATGACACGCAAACGAGCTTCCGATTGTAATTTTTGATAGCTTAGTTAGTATGCAACTTGATATAAAACGGTCCATAGTATTAGGTAACTTTACTTGGCAAAAGGTTACTTTTTTATCACACCAGGGTAACTTTTGAAAATTGGGTCTGGCAACACTGCTTCTTGGCGTAAGGCCAAGAAGTAATGTAGGGAGCCATAAACAAGCAACTTCACGTCTTCATTTCGTGATATTAACGCGTACATTTCCGAGCATGTTTGAGAAAACATTGTTTTTTGAATAGTTAAGCTTTGAAGTATCCGGTATAAAATAAAGTGAGCTCTAAATGGCTCAACAATTAAAGTCCGTGACCGTACTACCCATAATAAATAAATAAATAAATAAGTACTTATTATTTCAGTAGTACTTTTACAAATAAAATGTATTCCGTCCGATTTCTAAGTTGACCGGCTGTAATTTTTAAGAATTTTACAACGCACGAGACCATAGTTGTTTACTTTGTTACTTCGACTGAATGTTGAGGTTTTGTGTCCCAAGCTATGTTGAGGTTTTGTGTACCAAACATAGAGCTCGGCTCAACAAACAAATATTTGTGTTAGAAGTGACTGATTGGATAAAATAATTAGATTCGCAGGCATCAGTATCCATTATTTATTACAGTGATTATCTAGAACACACCAAGTACCGTTGTGTTCTTACGTGTTTCAATACCTAAATAATTATCATTGATGCAATTGCTATCGATGTTAATTTGATAACAATTCAGACACAATTATGATGCTTGATGGACTAAGTACATAATATCACATCATGGGTATGAAGAGTAATTCTGTAATCAGCAGATATTACAAAAACAAACATGCATATTTACAAAGAGATGAATGCGGCATTTTCATAAGTGTGACACCATGTGTAGGTGTGTGGATATACAGGGTGTAAGTATTTAAAGCGTTTGCCAAACTAATAGGGTGGATAGGTAGAGGCCCTTTAAACACATTTGGGGTAAATTAACACTTCCCGCCCACGGAATTTTTTCAATTATTTTTTGAATTTTACTTCTGTTATTTTCCAGTCTTACTATTTTCGTTAAGTAGTTGTTTTTTTTGTACATGTGCCGGCTAAAACAGTTTATTTTTTATCAACCCTTTATAGGGCACAATCCAAATTTCATCATCATCTCATCTCATCTCATCATCTTTTTGTATTTGTTTATGGATCAGAATTTTTAGGTCTATACAACATCAAAGAGACTTGAATTATGAATAAATTTTAACGTTGCCCGTTAAAGGGTTAAAAATGCATGAATTTTACCTGAAAACTTAATTATACATTAAAAAATGGATTTATAAATGATTAGACGGCAGTGTAAGATTCCCGAAAATAAAAATCTACGAGGTCAACTTTAATGGCACATTTTTTATCTAATACGATTTTTTCAGATCTTCGGATCTCATCTTAAATTCTGCAGTTTTTCAGTATTCTAACGATTTACTTACCGGTTTATCATCATTTCATAATCAACATTTTATTAATGATCATTTTATAAACAACGATTCACAAACTATTCATTTCACAAACCTATCATTTCTCAAACTGCTCATACTATAAATAATTATTTGACAAATATTCATTTAGCAAATGTTACACTTTAAAAACATAGTGAATGTTAAATTGTCGTTTAAACAAGTGCGTGTCAGGCCACGCGCAGTGTAGGGTTCCGTAGTTGCTTGTCTTGGCCTAATTTGTACAATTGGCCTTTCCAAGTACACATTAAGTTCGTCGACTATTACTCGGTAACTACTTATGCCTTCTTGTCCGTGATAGTTTTCCTTTTAAATTCATTATATGTACTACTACCACGATTTTTTTCACATCTCCAGTAACACAGCCCATAATAGTTTTGAACGAGCTATCCAACGATACCCCGCACCATGGGTTTAACGAGAAAAAAAAATTACGTCCCCGCTTTAGGTGTAAGGGACGTACCCTAAAAAAATGTTTTTTTTTCAAGATTTTATTGTACTGTTTTGTCGGCGTGATTGATTTATATACCCTTGGCGAATTACAGTTTTCTAGTTGTAATGGTTACTGAGCTAAGCCGAAGACGGACAGACAGACAGACGGACAGACATGGCGAAACTATAAGGGTTCCTTGTTGTCTACGGAACCCTAAAAAATGATCACTTGACAAATAAATATATTATAAAATAATTCATTTTACAAAACGTTGATTGATAAATAGTTGTTTCATAAAAAGTAATATCTGTCATATCAGGGTATCTAGCGGAATAGCCAAGAAACATTCCTGTACAACAAGTAAATTTATAAAACAGTATAGCATTATAAAAAAATATTGGTTCTGGAAAAAAATAGGGTCGCAGTTTTTCATAACACTCCTCCTCGCTTCGCTCGTCGTCATACCTACACCGTCCTGCCTTAGAGTAGAATTAGTCCAGGCAATGAACTGACAACTTGTATGGAAAAAATGACAATTTTGGAAATAATTTATAATAGCTCATTTTTTATGTGTGACGGATATATTATCAATTAAATAGTTACCCAGCGACAAAATCCGACAAAATTTCAGACATCGAAAATATGATAACTTAAATGGCTTCTGAAAAGTCAGTAAAAATATTAATAAATGTTTTTGTCTTTATTTTGGTTCATTTACATTTGCTCTATAATATTCAAGATAAATCGTATAAAAAAAGATAATGCATGCTTCATTTAAATCTACAAAATTACTTCCGGGTGGAAAGTTTGTCGGATTCTTGACTAAATCATCTTTGAATATCATTTTCAAATGAAATAAACAAAAAAAACGCTATTATAAATTAATGTTTTTCAAAACCGTATTTTGCCTGGAGTAAATAGTAGGTACGTAATCCGCCTGTTATGTCAGGACATTCTAAAGCCTAAAAGTAGATTTTTAGGCTAGGATAATAATGAAACAGGTGTCATGATTGGCTTATTATTCCTACTTACTTGCTAAAAACTTTTAAACATCCGTGTGCTCATTCAGAATTATACAATACCTGTATAGAGTGATACAATTATATTGTAGTTTAAAACTTCGTCAACACGACAAATTATTTATTAAATAAGGTATTTACCAAACAATGCATTTTATTAAACGTTCTTTTACCATACGTTACTTTGCCAAATGTCACGAATAATAAATGAGAAATTTGTCACATAATCATCGGCGGGTCGCTATAGTCCGTTTTTTTTAGGATTAGAAATACGGTAAACAAAGAAGCAGTCGTGGTCAACCTTTTCTGCTTGGGACAAATATCAGATGTTACGAGGTCCTTAACAGAACGAGAACTTAACAGGCCTATATTATTTAGTTTGTATTTTTCCTATGTAATAAATAAAAAGTGCGTATTTCCACATCAATTTATAATGTAAATAAAACATGCAAGTACTATAAAATAAAACATGTTTTTATTTTGATAGCCTTAATGAGCGAGAGGTACTTATCACAGGCTACTTATCTCATTTGTTGTTAATGGACTCTGTTTCTGTCTCTTTGCTTTTGGTGAAGGCAAAACGTTCTCGGGAGAACGATTCGGTCTTTTTTGCCAGCCACTTGGGCGTGCCTCTGGTTGGTCCATCGCAGTCCGCACGCCACCACAACATTAATTTATAATAGCGTTTTTTTTGTTGATTTCATTTGAAAATGTTATTCTAAGATGATTTAGTCAAGAATACGACAAACTTTCCACCCGGAAGTAATTATGTAGATTTAAATGAACCATGCATTATCTTTTTTTGTACGATTTATCTTGAATATTATAGAGCAAATGTTAATGAACCAAAATAAAGACAAAAACATTTATTAATATTTTCACCGACTTTTTAGAAGCCAGTTAACTTATCATTTTTTCGATGTCTGAAATTTTGTCGGATTTTGTCGCTGGGTAACTATTTAATTGATAATATATCCGTTACACATAAAAAATAAGCTATTATAAATTATTTCCAAAATTGACATTTTTTCCATACAAGTTGTCAGTTCATTGCCTGGACTATAATCATCTCGTAATCTGAATTCAACAATTTGTTGATTACCAAGAAAACAAGAAAAAGAACGTGATACGATTGACAATTGTGACAATGCCGAAAGCGAAAAAAACGAACCGATCGTTTCACACACACACACATCGTTTCGTTTGTTCTTCTTTAGGTTTTTTATTATGCAACCTTTCCAGAACTGAATAACGAAATTGAAAATGACAGAGTGAAAAAAATAATACTTTCAAAATAAATATATTGCTGCAAGTATTATTTAGATATAAATAATGAAAACACTTCTATCATTTTAGGGTCGACAACAATAATTTAAGTCTTTTTTAATTGCTGTTTGAGATACTTTGACAGTTGTGTGGCATAAAGTGTCTTATATAAAAGACCTCGTGTTTCGTGCTTTATCCTTCTTTCTAATGCTAAAAAAACGCACTATAGTTATATTATAAATCACTAGCGAGTAGCGACCCGCCCCGGCTTCGCACGGGTACTATATTATACATATAAACCTTCCTCTTGAATCACTCTATCTATTAAAAATCCGTTGCGTAGTCTTAAAGAACTAAGCATACATAGGGAAGCGACTTTGTTTTATAAATACTATGTAGTAATGATGTTTTTTGTTTTTTCAAGTAGGTAAATAATTTGTCTTATTAACTTGAATTTTTTTTTTACTTTATGAAAAAATCAATTTGTTAATCGTTAGTTTGCCAAACGTTGTTTTTAAAATGAATATTTATTAAACGTTTTTTATGAAATGATTGGATACCGTACCAACCACATATTTAGAAAAACTTTCAATTATTCAGCAAAAAAGGATTTCATCTCGAGTGGCAGCTTACACCAACTACGTTAAAGTAAGATTTTGATAACATATAAATGAATGAAAACTCCTCCTCATCTTCATTATCCCGGTTACATTCTGATACATAAAACCAACTGAGCTATCAAGGGATCCACTCGTGGTGATGAATCTGTCAATCACTTCACTCTTCTAATTATGCCTGGAGGAGGCTTGTTGCGTCCTCTACCCTGAATTTCTTATCGGCAATTTTTTCACTGACCCATTTTCCTTCCTCTCAAGTGTATGAGTAAGACAGTATTCCATTTACTTACAATAGACATCTCTTTGTTGTTATAAAAGGGACACCAGCCTACGTTGGCAACCATTTTGTAGATGGGGCCAGAGTCCACCTGCGCCCACCCATAGTACACACCAGGCTCTGTTCCTTCGGGTAGGGATTTTACTACTTCCAAGGAGTAGTTTGCTGAAACATATATACTTGTATAGTTATATTTGCATATGTACTATCTTGAAACATATATACTTGTAGTTATACTTGCTGATTATTAAAGTTTATGCCGATATTGTAATTTCTATTTGTAAGCAAACCTAGACAATTGAGTACCTATGCAAATAAAATTGACTATAAGTGGAGTTTAATAAGATGGACCATTATTGGTCACAAATTGTGCACCATACCATTGCATACTTGATTTTTATTGCACAATATATAACTTATACACATTTTTTTATTATTATGTGTAAGCAATAATATATAGTTCATCATTCAAGTTGGAACAATGAGTTATAACCAAGTATCAATGAGCCTTTTTTTTAACATTTGGCATATAAGAATATTTATTCTAAAAATTATTGGAACATATATAATTCTGAATGCAGCCTCAATAATCAATTTTACGGTCATAAAATTATTAATTAGCTATGTTCAATTTACTAATACTATTCGCGCAAGTAATTTAAATATATCTAATATATATATGAAAACATTAAACATAAAAATAACAATAAAAATGTCAACTCATGAACGTAAACTTCTGGAAAATAAATACTGTTTCCTTGCACACAAAAAAACTAGGTACATGACAATTTGATAACTGAAATACTTTCGAATAATGGCACAAATTACAACTTACCTGTTGGACATCCCAAGTCTTTAGATCCTCTTCCAAAACCTTTGATAACTTCGCCTTCGATGAATAGTGGTAATTGTGACGTCATTCTTTTGGCCGAACCTTTACTGAATGAATTTAGAAACCGAGATAAATACATTAGTTGATGCAACCTTCGGAATTATTTAATATAATTTAATTATATAATAGATAGCAGTATACATTCGCTACACCAGTTAAATACCTATTAAAAAAATAACGCCCCCAAAAATCTACAAAGTTATTATGTCTATTTGAATTGGTTCAAAATTTACCTCACCAAAGAGAACCACAGAACTCGATAGGTACACGTATACAACACCACGGATCTTTCACACAGCTACTTTATAATAATAATATAGTATAGTATAGTAGAGTAGATACCGCAGCTGATATGGATTGGATGACAATCGTGACACTAGTGACACTAGTGACAGTGTCATTGGCTTGACAGTGGCTTGACAGTTGTGATAATATGGGTAGGTTCCAAATTGTATTATTTTGCTGTCAAGATCGTGACACGTAAGGCCGGCGACACACAAGTGTAATCAGTTAGGACTACTCAACAGGATAAAAAACGGTACACCCTTTAGGTGCCGCTACACTTACGAAACTGATGATTTCGGCCCGTGTGGACACGTGCCAGAAGCACGGCAGCCGGCCAAATAAAGGTAACTAGAACTACTTCTAAACTAAATTTTCTGTGATCTTGCTTGACCGTTCGCCGAACGACCGTAATTCATCCCCTTGCGGTTGTGGTGACAAATTGATAGGTGTATAGAACGCTATATTCTCTATGTACATCGATACTATCGATAGAATAGAAATTAAATTTCTGGCTGATAATTTTTATAATGGCAACACTCAAGTAAAATTTTAGTCTGTCTGTGCTGAAATTAGTATCGTATTTAGCCAGAAAAATGAAAATAAATACAGTATAATTATGAAAGTCATGTGTATTTCATTTCATAAATGAGTCAAATATCTTGAATCGTGCAAAAACAGTTCTTCTAAGATGCCTGTTGACACACGTCTGTGATGATAACTCATCAGTGATCTAGTAATATGACGATATAATTACCAGTTATCAAAAATGACTGAAAAGGGTTACGAAGGTGAGCAGTCGAGTCCCGTGTGGGACCTGCCCGGCCCGTCGTCGCTGGCCGCTATCCTGGACACGGCGTTTACTTCATCAGCATCTGACAACCCATCGAGGCATGGTAAATAAATAGTAAACACACATAGCATATTGTTACTGATTGTTCGTTTCGTTCCCACTTACCTCTGATTTGATTGTATATTTATTTGCAGAAGAAATGGAATGCGAGGCGTTATTCGCTGAGAGCGACGACGATGTGGAAGTGTTGCCGTCGGAGGCCGTGTCGCCTGGCAGGAGTGATCGCGCACCCAAACGAGTCATATCATCGAATTATGTTAATTCCACGTCCCCCGTCGAAGCGTTCCAAGTGAACGTGACGCCGCTGCCACACCCCGACTCAGCGCGCACGCCCATCCCAGACGAGTACCAGCCTCTCCCCGACAGCTCCAGTTCCCTGGATTACATACTTGGAGTAACCGGAGCCGATGGCGCGAACCATATCTTGTCTAACCATGGAAGGATGCCAGATCTCAACATGAGATACCAGCCGAAACCTCTGGCTACTAATCAACCTAGAGGATATTACTTTCCTAGCTTCCCTAACTATGCGCCTGGTGTGCGACCCGCGCGAGATTATGTAGCAGGACCCTACAATGCAAACAATGTTATTGTGGTCAGTGATGACCGAAATTTCCCTAACCATCCAATAAACTATACTGTGCCTGTTGCTGAACCAGCTGCACAAAACATTAACCCACAAGTCACGTACCAATCTCTACAACCTGCTGTCGAAAACATCTTCAATAATCACATGGTGGCCACCTCTTCTAATCTTCGGGATGTGGCCTCAAGTAATTTGGAGAGACCAAGTCGTAAACTGAATATATCTCCCCGGAGGAGACAGTCTAAAGAGAATGAAGTCAGTCCAAACTTGATTGAAGTAAGTTCAGAAGAGGAAGACAATACTTCTGTCCAGAGAAAACGACAGAGTGACAACAGTGTGGAGCAGCAACAAGCTGCAGATTCAGAATTCTCAGTCAGCATGGCTACTGGCAGTGGATCTGGTGCATTAGATCTTGCTTCTCCACAGATAAAAAGGGAACCAACGAATGTTGCCTCTCAAGCAGCTGGCGATGCAGAACTGACCAGGCACAGCCAGCCCGGCCATGTGTGTGCGGGGAGACTCGGCAATGGACATTACACCACACCGACACAACCTACCCACTATGTCCACAATAACCATGTTAAGCAAGAAAGTCGAACTTGTGCCAATGCTCATGGCCCACATTGCTCCTGTTCTATGAACCATGTGCATGGCAACTGCATGCACACTCACTCGGGCCACCACCGGGACTTCTGTCACAATAACCCTTCTCACATAGAAGCTCAAAATCTCCAAGTTCACCATCACCATCATCACCACAGAATAAGACCACATGATCATAATGCTCCAGTCAACATTAATCCCTCCACATCTCGGGTGAAGGAGGAACCTGTTGTTGCTCAGGTGGCAGTTAAACAAGAAACAAGTGCATCTGCTGCTCCAATTTGTGAACCAAACCCACCGGCCCCGGTGACTAAAGTGGAATCTCAGGCTCATGTGAAAACAGAGCCAGGGCAGTCAAGTTTGCAAAGTAGCAGGCTTGAGCCAGTGAGTGTGAAGCCTAAAGTGGAGGCCTCCACGAGGCGGCGCGAAGTGGACGCCGCCGGCGATCGCGAGGAGCCCTCGCCACAGCCCGGCCCCAGTTCTGGACGGAGTGCAGCTCCTGATACTAAACCTATCATCACTGATACCAAGGTGAACCTTTTTGTCATACCTGTATAGTACATTAAATATGACCACAATTGTACTATTTGAAATAATAAATAATAAAATTTAAACCTTTGTAGGAAGAGAGTTCCACATCAACAGGGAATGAGGCGTTATTGGCCCCAGACTTACAGCTAGACTGGGTGTCTGACTCCGGCTCTGATGATGATGTGCAGGTGCTAGAAGAGGACCCCAGTTTTGTAAGTACTACATACTTATACATATATGTAGGTTGTAATCATATACACTGAGTATATTTCTGGATTTTTTATTGTAGATTGAGTAAAGTAAGTACTGGATGTAAGTTAATCCTGACTGCATTTACCTGCTTATAAATTCCTGGGTCACCCAAAGATGGGTGAAATCTTATAAGCCGGAAATCATTGACTTGCTTATAGAGTCCTGGTCCATGACCATGACGAAAAACATCTAATTAGCTTGGTAATACCTCTATATCTTCCCTCAAGTCATCATTGAAAAACATCTTATTAGCTCGGTAATACCTCTATATCTTCCCTCAAGTCATCATTGAAAAACATCTTATTAGCTCGGTAATACCTCTATATCTTCCCTCAATTCATCATTGAAAAACATCTTATTAGCTCGGTAATACCTCTATATCTTCCCTCAAGTCATCATTGAAAAACATCTTATTAACTCGGTAATACCTCTATATCTTCCCTCAAGTCATCATTGAAAAACATCTTATTAGCTCGGTAATACCTCTATATCTTCCCTCAATTCATCATTGAAAAACATCTTATTAGCTCGGTAATACCTCTATATCTTCCCTCAAGTCATCATTGAAAATCATCTTATTAACTCGGTAATACCTCTATATCTTCCCTCAAGTCATCATTGAAAAACATCTTATTAGCTCGGTAATACCTCTATATCTTCCCTCAAGTCATCATTGAAAAACATCTTATTAGCTCGGTAATACCTCTATATCTTCCCTCAAGTCATCATTGAAAAACATCTTATTAGCTCGGTAATACCTCTATATCTTCCCTCAAGTCATCATTGAAAAACATCTTATTAGCTCGGTAATACCTCTATATCTTCCCTCAAGTCATCATTGAAAAACATCTTATTAGCTCGGTAATACCTCTATATCTTCCCTCAATTCATCATTGAAAAACATCTTATTAGCTCGGTAATACCTCTATATCTTCCCTCATGTCATCATTGAAAAATTGGTCTATTTTTCACTGGAAATATTTTGAGCCTCATACAAGCTAGACTGCGGCCATGATAAAGGTGTCAAACATAGGTAGTTGTAGGATCCTCCACTTGATATACAATGTTCTGGGCTATTCTATTGGATATTCCAATTAGATCACCTGGTTATCTCATTGGACATTTGTATTCCAATTGAATCATTTGAGGCCTTGTTGTACTTTATACTAAAATCAGGTGGAGTAATGTGGAAATAGTGATCTCCGAAGACAAAATTGTTTAATGTTATCACCTGGGTGGCATTCAAGTGCGCATTATAATAGGTAGTTAGTAGTACAATATCGAATGGTTCTTATCGCTATACTCTCGCGTGATTGGCAGAGAGTGGCCGACATTAGTCTCGGCCAATCGTCCCGCGCCCGCGCCGCACGATACCTAATTAAACCGTTCTGAGCATGAACAACTGATAAGAGCTCTCAAGTGCTTAAATACATTACTTTAATGTCCTACACTTTTGGATAAACAAATTTGGCGATTACTCGATTAGGCATTTTGTAAAAAAAATGTGCAATCCGCTAGTCGCAAATCACATTCGTAAATCAGCATAATCTACTATACTAAGTTACAGTAATGTAATAACCGGAAATCCTTCCTATGATAAGAACGAATTATTACGATACAGCTATGGATGGAGACACCGGAAAAATGCAAAAACGAAGATCTGTGCAAAAATGGTTGACTGGTAGAGAATAGAAATAGTCAACCATTTTAGAGAATGCAAGCATTAAGTCCGCCATTTGTACTTTATGTTTTATTGTGCAATAAAGTTTAAATAAATAAATAGAATCTGCATTAATGAGAATATGTAAAAATGGTAGATTTGGAAATCCAGATCTTGAAATCTATCGGATCGCATTGGGAATTTTGTAGAAACGGGAAACTAATGCTAAACTGTTGAATTAAACTTTTACGATTTAATACATTATTTTTGTACTGAATGGGTCACAGAACTTTACCAGTCTCTTGCGACTAAGGATGTTGAAATACGTCCGATACCACCTTGATGTAAATAATAGTACATTACTGCAGAGGCCGGGATAATAAGGATTGCCGGCCTAGATATAGACGGACCACCGTAGCGTGGCGATTCGAGGGATACGAGACTGGCAATCCCTAGTTCCGACCGAAGTATGTATAGTCCTTTTGTAAAACATGCAATGTAATAAAAGAAAACATTAAGATTTTTTTTTATGGCTGAATGTCACGATGTTGTGTTGTGTCACCAATTGAAGATGAAACGAAAGACGATCACTTTGCAGGCCTGGGCCTCCAATGATATGAAATTTTATTACGTGCCTCTCGTCTCGCCGCACCTGATAAATGATACTTCGTAGCCTATTATAAGGAACGTAACGATAATGCTTCATTCCATAAATATGCGATCTGGGGCTTTACAAATTACCGCCCGTGGTGCGTACACAATTTTACGTCTTCTCCTGGGTGTGAAGTGAGATTTGCCGCTGCGCCCGTGGGCGGTAAATCTCACTTACCGCACATAGCGACGTAATAGTCCATTACCACAGAGGCCGGGAAGTAAGGGGTTGCCGGCCGAGTACATATAGAGTACATATAGGATAGTTACGAGGCTGTCAACCCCTTTTCACTCCGAGGTATGTATAGTGCTTTTCTTAAACATGCATTGAAAGAAATAAATAAAAACTCCAAGAAATCAAACTTTAATTTTCATGGCTGAACGCCGTGATGCGGTGCCACAAATTGTGCAATGGAAATTAAAAAATACTATTTTGCCGGCTATTAAAGTTAAGAGCGGTTACGCACGGGGACTCTTCCAGCGACACCAGCGTGACACTAGCCACAGATCGCCCGGCAAAATCACCTGTATCGATATACAGAGCGCCGCAAAAAGTCGCCGTGTGGTTACTGTAAGTGTAAGGCCTGAGTGGACGCCCCGCTCAGAGGGAGCGTTGAGCGTCCATATAAATTGCTTTTGTTTTATATGGACGCCGCACGCCCCGTGCTGAGCGGAGCGTCCACTCATACACTAAGTTTAAGGCCTGAGTGGACGCCCCGCTCAGAACGGGGTGTGCAGCGTTCATATAAAACAAATGCAATTTGACGACCGCTTTAGCCTAGTTGATAGCCGCTTTACCCTGCCTACGAAGCAAGAGGTCCTGGGTTCGAATCCCGGTAAGGGCATTTATTTGTGTGATGAGCACGAATATTTGTTCCCGAGTCATGGATGTTTTCTATGTAGGTATTTAAGTATTTATTTATCTACACATATAAGTATGTTTATCGTCGTCTAGTACCCATAGTACAAGCTTTGCTTAGTTTGGGACTAAATAGGTCGATTAGTGTAAGATTGTCAAAAATATATATATATATATATGGACGCTCCATGCCCCGCTCTGGGCGGGGCGTCCACTCAGGCCTTACACTAAGAGCAATCTTTGAGTATTGTGTTGTTGTCCCGCAGCGCGAGGTGATTGACCTGACGTCGCCGCGCGCGCCGAGCCCCGCGCCGGCGCCGGCGGCGTGCTCGCCCGAGCTGCACGCGCCGCCCGACCACCACTTCATGCGCACCAGGTCACTTCAAACAAACTGTTGAACCTATAACCTTCACTTTATGTTGACATGTACAAAACATGTTTGAACACCTATAATCAATTCAGATTTATAAAGCAAAATAATATTTTATAGCAAATATGTATTATGTATTTAAAAAAAATATACTTACTGGCAACAGTTGCTAATATTTAATAACTATAAATTAAAGTAACCAACAACATTTACTTATAAATTAATTTATCGATAGCAAGAAAAAGCCGCTACGAGCATTACTTAAGCCCCATGAGTGCGAGCGAGAGAGCCGATAAAACTCGCCGTCAACAAGAATGGGCAATAAGTACACGTGCTTATCGATTTGTAGCATTTAAGTGCGTTTTGCACATAAGAACATTTTCAGACTAAGTATTTCATTTAAATCTATGTTACTTTTTTGTAGGAGGTAGAATTAGCCTGTACAAAATCGAATAGCAAACATGCTACTAGACTAGCCACTGGTGCAGCATCAATTCCATTTTGTTTCTCTTTTCATAGAAACTTCTACTCAACCCTTTAAGGAATGAGCCTACGTCCTTTCCGGGGTCACAAACTATCTCCATAATTTCGCTTATCACACACAATTCTGGCTAAGTAAGTATGAGGCTATACTTGGGTTCTCAAATAAGTGACGACAACGACTGCGACCAAGAGGTGGTCAGAAGATCTCATATGGCCAAAACTGCGTTAAAACGACTCGAGAAGATATGGAGAAACAGAGGCATAAACCGCAAAACTAAAATAAGACTCATGCGGACTCTAGTCTTCTCGATCTTCCTGTACGCATCAGAAACCTGGACCCTCTAGTCTTCTCGATCTTCCTGTACGCATCAGAAACCTGGACCATAAAAGCTCGTACTCGTCGTAGGATAGATGCATTCGAGATGTGGTGCTGGCGCAGAATGCTCCGGATATCATGGACTGAGCGCCGCACAAATGAGTCTTTTCTCGACGAGCTCGGCAGTAAAAGAAGGCTCTCCACCATCTGTACCCAACGTGTCCTCAGCTTCTTTGGCCATCTGGTCAGGTCACGACCGCAAAGCTTGGGAAAGCTAATCATCACCGGCCGCATGGCAGGGAAGAGGAGCAGAGGACGGATGCCTATGCGTTGGGCGGACACGGTAACATCTGTGGCCAGAGCTACGCTCCAGGCTAGCATGCATCAAGCCCAGGACCGAGCAGCTTGGAGAGTGATGGTGAAGAGCGCCCACAGCCGTCACGTCCCTCAGCCATGAGGATACGACAAGGAACAAGGAAGAAGTATGAGGCTGACTCTACAACTATTCATAGTTTTGAGCCTCAATTCAGCAAATTTATCGGAAGCAGTAGTTATTGTTGTTAATGGTTGTTGTTGTTGTTGTTGTGTTGCAGAGTGCGCGTGGGCGGCTGCGTGCTGGCGTGCCGCGGCTGCTGCTGCGCGCCGCTGGCGCCGCACGCGCACGCGCCGCTCGTGCGCGCGCCGCGCGCGCACCACGCGCACCATGCGCACCATGCGCACCACGCGCCCTCGCATCTCCACCGTGAGTACATACATCTTAGGGTTCTTTCACACGTACCGCAAGCACGTGGTCGGGCACATATTTGTATTGAAAATGGATAGTACAATTTACACGTACCACATTTTGTCGTCATTATCGACCGCGTGTGTGATAGCCACAATTCACACTTAAGGCGGTGCATTGGAAATTATCGCGTGCTTTGAAACGCCATTCTGACTAGATTAAGAAACAATAAGGTCTGATTTTCAGATATATGATTCTTGACTATATGATTGTTTATCTGATTTTATCGATACATGATTGCTTAAAATTTCCTAGATAGAAAAAAAATCCAAAGTTGGCTCTGTATTTTTCTTTTTTTACTCAGCCTACTTAAACGATTCATTATTTTACGACACAATCAAGTCAATGCTATAGTATTTTATCTTATCTAAAATCTCACCTTATGAAATTTAAATAAAACTTCACTAAGTTAGGTATTTATCGAAATTTGTCTTAAAAAAGCCATTCCTCGTGCGAGGAAGGCATCAGCGTGTCTCTGTATAGGGGGCGTGTTCGACTCAAATGAAGGCATCCCCTTAACCACTGCTTGACCGCATTTTAACGCTGCGACGTGGTGTGGTTGTACGTGTGAAACAACCCTTACCTACCCTACTTTACAGGCCGGCAAACGTTAAATATGGTGTCGGCGCCTGTCATCTCATAAAAAACTGACAAACTTCCTATATCTCTATGACCTACTAATAAAACTTAAAGTTCAACAATGTTAAAGCCCTCTTGACCAGCTTTGAGCCCAAAGTAGCCAAGGCTTTGGCTTATTTTATTGACAAAAATAAAATAAAACTATAACTATCTATTAATAATAAGTATATTTTTACTCACTATTATTATTGCTATACATATATAGTATTTCTGTTTGATTATTTATATGTATGTTTAGTCCCCAGGGTAAAAATTTTAGGTGCACTCCACAGATCCGTAAATACAAATCTCCCCCACTTGACATTGGCAAAGTGCCTAAGTAGCAAAAAGCCACAAAATACGGAAAAAAAAAACTTCCCATATAATCAGATTTCAAAGTTTACTTATTAATAAACTAGTTTGACGCAGACGGAACTTTGACGCGTCACACAAGTTTGCACATGACCAACTTTTTTATATATTTTCTCGTCTTTTATTGCACCTTCGCCCTTATTGACTATAGTAAAATCGGTATATGAACAGATTTTGTGACATCTTTCTATACCATGTTAACGTGAGCGGTTGGTTCCAGCCCTGCGCGACATGCCGGCGCCGCCGTACCGCGTGCACGAGCAGCTGTGGCACAGCCAACGACACATGCTGGTAATGCATCTATATACTACACATATTGTCTCACCTTGTAAACTTACTTTATAATCCACTATAGATTCGCTCGCGTATTACGAAGAACGCAGCCGAAGCTGCAGGATAAAATATAGCCTACTGCGTAATGGTGACAGATCTTTTGGAATGGATCGAGTACTCCCGGAGAATACTCCGCACATACAAACTTACGTTATTCAGTCGAGCTGCATACATTTGTAAGATAGATAACCTGTATGATATTATATCATAGAGCTGGTCTACGATGGCGCTGGAAGATCGCTAGGGGAACACTGTAACTAAACTCTTCTCTCCAATTTGGATCATTACCGTCATTAGATTAGCGCTGTGTAGATCCTACTAATATTATAAATGCGAAAGTTTGGACGTTTAGATGTTTGTTACCCAATCACGCTCAAACCGCTCAACCGATTTGGATGAAATTTTGCACGAAGATAGTTTATAGCTTAGATTAAAATATAGGATAGTTTATATCACGGGTCCACGCAGACGAAGCTAGTAGTTAATAAAGTAGGGTGTGTTCGCAGGAGATGCAGCGGCGCAGCATGGCGCGCGAGCCCGCGGGCGCCGGCGCCGGCCTGGGGCACTTCCCGCCGCCGCCCACCGCCGTGCTCGCGGTCAGTGCTACGCCACCATCACCATCCCGTCTGCCCCGGAGGGGTGGATAGTGGATAGAGATCAATCAGGACAGACCACAGTGGCGGAGCGCCATTATGACAAATACTAAATATCCATTATTTAAACATGTACCCTGGAGTTGATAATAGGATGTTCACCAGCACGAATATCTGCCAAAACAAAGCGGGCATAAATATATGACACTTCCTTACGGCCCTAGAAATAGAGTCGAGCCAGATATTTATGCGCGCTTTGTTGTGGCAGATATTAATGCTGGTGACTGTGTACTACAGCTTCACAATAGATTGCAACAACGTTCAGCCACCGAGCGCGCTAAGTAACGACTAGACAGCTCTAAGAATTACTATTCATTCATAAAAGTACGCAGACATCGAAATCCACGCACTATACGTTCCCAAAACTTCAAAAATATCTGAGCAACCTTATGCTCTTAACAATAAAGTCGTTTTTGATAACTTCATACACATATTTTAAACTCGACTGTACGATAGATAGCGTTACTTAAAATGGCAGCCTGGTAAGCCGTACGTCTTGTTATGACATTGACTCACTTGAATTTAATCCTTAATTGGTAAGTGGTATTCCACTTGTCCAAGATCTTTGTCCATTTGGGTCCAGATAAGGATTTTTTTGTAGAATGAAGTGCTACGCTAACAAAATACTGTGTTGAATGACTAGCACAAGACTTGTAGAAAACTGATCACTTATTTAACTAAATAAGTGATCAGTTTGCGAACTGTGCGTATGAACCGACTCTAGACGTCTTGTTATGACATTGACTCACTCAAATTTAATCCTTAATGTAAGGGTGGTGTTCCACTTGTCCAAGATCTTTGTCCAATGGGTCCAGTTAAGGAAATTTTATTAGAATGAAGTGCTACGCTAACAAAATACTATGTTGAATGACTAGCTTATCTAGTTCTGCATACAAAGGAAGTTTAGTAAATTTAATCTACAAAAACCCATCGTCATACGTATCATGGTATCGCTTGACTAGTAACATTTATTAACACACACAGAGATTTGACCGAGTTGGATTCCCCGTTGGTATTAAGAACCGTGCAAGTTTTTATGTATAAAATAACAAACAACTGGCTTAATATAGACTTTTTTTTAACTAAAACTTTACATATTTCAGTTTCCTGATTATCTGGAAGGCCTGGACGGAAACGGACCTAATGATTTTGATTCAGCAAGACCCATCCTGATGTAAGTTTATAATTATGGTTATACTTAAACAATTGTAAAAAAACTAGCCCACATAAGACACATAACTCAAGCTAAGTGACGGGATAAAATATAGGTGTGTCCATATTATATACCTACGGAGAACGCGGAGGATGTGTACATACATACTATGACATAATTGTAAATTTACAACCTTACAGACATTTTCCCTTTGTTTCTGGAATACTGGTTATAAATATGAAACTGACACTGGTTACTACGGTACTAGTGGTACTGGTTAGTTCATAACATAACTAAATTAAATCCTGTCAAAAA
Organism: Epinotia ramella; assembly: GCA_947578815.1. Classification (NCBI taxonomy): domain Eukaryota; kingdom Metazoa; phylum Arthropoda; class Insecta; order Lepidoptera; family Tortricidae; genus Epinotia; species Epinotia ramella. Next base: position 10,053,292 of record OX388201.1, read on the forward strand.
AAACTACCTCCGTTGTTTGTTTGACAGAATGTACTCTCTTCCAATTTCGGATAGAGTATACCACTATACAGAGACAAACATAATTTACTTAAAAACAAACTTCTGACAAACTTCAATTTAGTAATCCGCCAAGCCACGAGAACATTTCTACATTTCTTTTCCAATTTACCACATGAACTGATTTCCGAGAGCAAATGCGTTGATTATTAGAGAAAAAAACCCAATAGCTGTATGTATGTGGGCCGATAATGTTTGTGGACTTCCGTCGATTCCACAAGTATCACTTCATTAGTTGCTATTTCAACGGAATCATCAGAATCCGTGACGTACTTTTGTACTTTTAAGTACATAATTGAGGTATTCCATAAGTCATCTGTGGTCTTCATCATCAATTCCACTCCACCAAATTTATGATTTCCGGGTGTAGATACACGCGTTATAATAGAAAATTCCAAAACACTCACGCGTGCCTAATATAATTAAGGAGTTCCCTCAATTCCTCATGGATCCCATCACCCAACTGGATTTTTGAAAAAAATGGGACCAACCTGGAAGCATATCCTTACAAACAAAAAAAAAATTACGAATCGGCTCATCAATGACGGAGTTCTGAGGTAACAAACATTGAAAAAAAAAATACAACTGAATTGAGAACCTCCTCCTTTTTTTTGGAGTCGGTTAAAAAATCAGGCCTCGTGCTCTCTATTTTTCTATACGGCGCAGTGACCTGGACTATCCGAGCCTTTTCCTTTCATCTTCATATTTTGAGATGTGGTGTTGGCGTCGACTTCTACGGATACCTTGGACTGCAATGCGAACATTGCGAACAATCGAATTAATTCTGGAAAAACTTCACATACATCGTCGACTATCCACAATATGTCAAGACCGTATTGTATTCTCACATACTTTGGACACCTCTATTATGACGGGAAAAGTTGAGGGCCCAAGGTCTCGAGGCAGACCCGCTAGATGGAGCACACAAATCACTGCACTCTTGCAACTACATGTGCACGAGGCCATACATAAAGCGGTAGATAGTAGACTGGAGAAATATGGTCAACAATAATAGGACATGATGTCACGATCCTCTACTATTCTCTCTCTACTGTTGGCTCAAGATAGGGTCAATTCAATTCAATCATTTATTTATAAAATAATATTTTACATGTCAATTTCTTAATTATTAAAAGGCAGGTAGGTATTAGGGGTAGGGGTAGAGTATGCCAACAATTGTCTGAATGCCTACAATAAGTTCACCACGTGATTAATTAAATGTGTTTCCAGGCAAGGTCCTCACGTGCACCACCACATGCATCACTACCTGCAGATGTACCCGCCGCATCTGCACATCTCAATACATCCCTCGGTAACTGTTATTTGTTATTTATCATTCTTCGGTTTTTTGGATTTGGATGGTTCTTTTTTTCCAACTTGAATTCATATCATTCATAATTAGATTTAAAATTCGCATTAACCCTACCCCTAGGGTTAATTACGGTCAGATTTTCTTCAAAAACGATGTGGGAGGGCATCGTTTTTGAAGAAAATCTGACCGTAAATAAAAAATCTCAACTCTACTTTTTTTCATATTTGACCTTGGATTCGTATTTAAAGACCTCTCGGACCCTTCCATATCGATTTTGAATGAAATATGAACATAAATAAAAGGATCAACTTCCTCATCCACTCGTGCAGAGTATGATGAGCTTGCAGACAATATTGTAGTAAGAGTGAGGTAGCTCATTAGAGCCACACGGCACCCGACCCGCACCGCCTCGCCTCGGAACTCGACTAACTACGGAGTTGATGTAGTGAGCGATGCACCCAATACAGATTCATATAAATAACTACAACTTAGAAAAGTTGAAAAACCCCGACGCTTTCATTTCAAAGTCCAATATCTCAAAAACGGCTGAACAGTATTTCATGAAACATGGCTAAGAACACTCGGGATACAATTATCTATGACACAAAAAAAACGCATTCAAATCGGTCCATCCGTTTGGGAGCTATGATACCACAGACATACAGAGACACGGTAAACTCGGGGGTTAAAAATAGTAACCGCTCGAGGCGAGGCGGTGCGGGCCGGGTGCCGGGTGCCGGGTAAGTGTAATGACCTTAATTCTGTGGCAGGGCTACGGGTCGCTGTCGGAGGCGCTGACGCGCGACGCGGCGGTGGCGCGGCGCGCGGCTCGCGGCGCCTCGCTGGCCGTCATCGAGCGCAACACCTACCGCCACGCCTACGCGCGCCACGCGCCCGCCATGCCCGACGAGAAGTGCACTATCTGTCTCTCCATCTTCGAGGTCGACTCACACTGCAGGTACGAGTACATACCGTTCAGCTCCAGCATTACTATTATTATTTCACTTGATAGACAGCAGTCTATCTCGCTCAATATTCATAGCTTATAAGCGCCGTCCAAACACGGCTATAGACGGTCAGACGTTTATTTATTACGTCTCTCCGGGCGGTAATCTCACGATTTACCGCTCACGGGCGCATCGGCGAATTTCCCTTCACACCCAGGAGAAAACGTAAATTTGTATACACACCACAGGCGGTAATACGTAAAGCCCCAGATCGCATATTTATTTATGGCCCTCACCTTCGGTTCGAGCCACAAACACCTGCGATCTGGGGCATTCACGAATTGTGAGATAGTAAATAAAAAACACCTAATGTTTGAAAATAATTCTGGTTACTGATTGGTCGATTTTAATATCTAGGTGTATTCTGGTTAGTTGATAGCAAATACATTTATTTTAAAGAGTTGTGATTGGTGGATGTAATACGGTGAACTGTTTTAATTGGTCAAATTAAGTGTTTAGAAATCATAAATATGTATACATATTTTCCTTAGGGGCTGAATGTACCAGGGATCGGATACCGGTATTTTCATTCAAACCGGTTTTGGCTCTACACCCCAAACCGAAATAAATAGCGTTCTCGGTTTCGGTTACCGGTTTTAGAACGGTTTCATGACAAAACCGTTATTTAGCAGATTTCGTTTCTGTTGAACAGAATTAACTGGTTTTCTACGACCGAGATACAACGAATCCTTCTTTCTCATTTGTAATATTTGTTTATAAAATAGATGGGTTATCTAAGTAGATAACGAATAATATTCTATGCATTTTAATCTTTCAGTTGTGTTGTATGGAAGAGATCGCTTTTTACCTACATACCTCCCCGCCACCTACACACCTATCCAAATCAATTGTATTTATTGCATTTGATGCCTAGCTAGATGTCAATGTCAATCAATCAAACATAATGGCATTTATGACTTTATCACAACAAATAGGTGTAACGTCATGCGACAGCAGTGCATTGATGGTTGAAGAGACTATTTTAGATAAGTAAATTGATTGACAAATATTGTCATCTTATTTACCAGTTCAATAAAGTTACACGTAGTGATGCGCGACTTTGAATGATACTAATTGGATTAGTCGATTATTATTAATCATTCAACTAAGTCGACTAATTCGAAAATCATTCGATTATTAGTAAGCTAATCTAATGTGCCCGAATAGAACTTGACGTTGACATTAGTTACAACTAATTAGTTGTCGTCATTCGATTATAAGCATTAGTTAACAACTAATTTCCAATTAGAATATTGACATAAGTAATCGCTAATTTTTCGAATAGGCAAATCATTCGAAGTCGCGCATCACACGGGACGTTTTAAATTCTGTTCTTCTTGAATAACGATAACCGAAATAAATTTGTTCTCTATGAAAACGTTACTGTAGTATACGGGTTTACACATGAACGAAAATTTGAACGGTTCACGAACAAAATTGAACGGTTTTTTAAACCGGTTCCGATCCCTGGAATGTACTACTTTAGCCCCGCTTGCTAAGCCTAATATGAAGCAAGTGAGCATGAGAAGTGAAAAATGTATTATATCTTACAGGCGACTCCCGTGCATGCACCTGTTCCATATGGAGTGCGTGGACCAGTGGCTCAGCACCAACAAGCACTGCCCCATCTGCCGCGTGGACATCGAGACGCACCTCAACAAGGACGCCGCCTTCTAACCATCGACAGAGAAAGGTAGAAAACCCCTTTCCTCATGACAACATTATTCCTGATTGAAAAGCTAGCAATGTTACGAATGATAACTCATCAGTATTGAATTTGTCTGCAAATTCAAGCCTAATGTTATTTGGCTTGCATAGTAGAGTTGAGGGTGACAGAATTTCATCGATCAACGTGATTTTTGCTGGTTACATTAGCAGACTACATTTTAAAGTATATAAAAGCTTTCTCACATCCAAGTATTATTTTGTTTCAAATTTTTAAGAACATGTTTTAATTTGTAAAAAAAAGTAGGTCAATAAGAACAAACGAGGTTCTGGTAATGATTATGCAATGAAAAAAACTCAAAAGTTGCTATTATTATATAGTATTGTAATCTTTTTATACATACTAATTTCTGCCAACCCTTCAAAGCTAATTCCACTTGTAAAGTGCTCTCATTTGCATGATCCAAATAAATTAATACATTATAACTTCTCTTTTTTCATTACTATTGAACTGTGAGTGTTTAATTAACCAAATATTCAATCCAGACCAAATCCAAACCATCCAAATGAATAATGCTAGGATATCTCAGCATAATGAAATGGCCCAATCACTTGTTGGCAGGCTGTGCGGGTTGCTCGGAAAGCTTGCCCTGCAGCTGTGGAGCCGTGGCGATGGCCAGCTGCTGCAGCTCCAGCGACTCCTGCTGCAGCTCCTGCGTCTGCTGCTTCTGTGCATTGCAGCTCCTGCACACATCACACACACACACCCTGTACATACACATATTTTATTCACTAACTATAAGTTTATAATTGTTATATTTTAAAACCTTATTACAATGTTGAAGGCCAGAGAAGTGGCTTATGTTGATTTTCATTAAAATATAATGGCAATTTCACTTAGTTTTGTAAAGAAACAATTTGTTATTTTGATCAACTTCAAATTAACCAAGAAAATATAGTTGAACTTTATTGATAATGTTAGAGTAAAAGTATATTATGCTTTAATAAAGGTTTTTATACAAGTTTTGTTTTATTATATACTGGCTGTCCGCACATCACCCGCATACTACAAAAGATGCAGGCAAAGCCGCAGGATAAAATATAGCCATACACTCTTATACACTGGTGAAAGAATTTCAGAAATCAGATCGGTATTGGATTTAGAGATTACCCCCTACACACTCACAAACTTTACTTCATAATATTAGTATAGGTATGATACTACTTGACTTACCTGCATGCTTGGTCTATTCTCTCGCAGATTGCATCTGATGCAACAACATTTCCTGATAAGTAGGATATTTCTGCAGCAACTGTAGCAAGTTTTTCTGCATAATCCATATAACCTGCAGCAAAATATCGTATTATACATGCATATCTATAGAAATAACTAAGGACAAGGAAAACAAACAAATATGCTTACTGAAAAGAGTTCTAAGGTTGTGCTTGAGATCACAGAGAGTCCCCCTCACAGCAACTAGTTGATCCCAATGGTGCGGTGGGGTGCCACCTTCTCCCCATTCTAGAGCCTGCTTGACTAAGCAAATTTCTTTGGCCAGTACTTCTCTCAATCTGAAAAAATATAAAAATGTATCTATTGCAGTAATTAACAACTTTTCACATTATCTGGTTAGTTGTTGCTCATGTAACTCTTTTACAAACGCAATAAACTGACCTCTCACTTGTATCTTGAATAGCGACCAAAGTCACAGTAAGCAGTTGTGTAGCAGCATTCACATTGACGGTAGTTGCCTGGCGAATAAGAAATTCGTGGCCCAATTTATCTTCATCCCAAACCTGAGCGTCCTCTTCAAGGCTTGGCTTACAGGCAACTTGTGTGAGGAAGGGTAACGCAACTGGTGGAAATATTCGAAGTTTATGGCGAATCGTTCTGCGCGCCCTATAAATTGTTTTTATAGTATTTAGTAACCTACGTGTGAACATTTTCTTTGGGATAGAGTTAATCAGACGGTTTTCATAGATTATATTCCATTGTTGTGGTTATATGCTATCGACAGAGGATTTGTTTGGTTTGGATCACAGATTACTAATATAGATTGAGGAACTAAGCTGAACCGATTTGAGGTTATGTTAGAATTGACGTGGAATTGACAGATGTCAATGTCACAGGAGTACCCTCCTTTGACTGTGACAGTGTTTCGGTCATAGTTTTAAACGCCCTTCGGTGCGACCCCTTTAGTATGTATAGCTGGGGCTAGTTTCACGAAGCTACAAGTAACAAATTACAAGCGGAAGTCTCTTTTCATTTCAATACCTTTTCATGAAAAGAGACTTCCGCATGTAATTTGTAGCTTCGTGAAACAGGCCCCTGTCTGTAATTTTATTTTTTTATCATCTAATCCATTCATCACTTTAACTTTCATAATAAAAGGTTTCCGCGACCCTCCACGGTGTCCTGACCCACAGCTTAACACTATCACTGCCATGAACCCGCCCAGCGAGGCCTACGCCGTATGCACCTTCCGGGAATACCATGGAATCTGCTACGCGAGTAGCGATTCCTGGCAGTGAATGCGTTAAAAAACTCGATGTTTTAAAAAAGAGAGTTCTGTATTTGAGCTGTACCCGTGTATGAAATAACAAGCATTTACATAACAACTTATTGATTTTATTATAATTTAAATACCTAAGCAACATTTTGTATTCTATGATTATTCTGTATTTATATTCACAAATTAGGTAATCTTAAAGTCGAATGAAGAGTAATCACGTTGTCTTCTCTTATCAGCCTGTATATTGAAGTTCAAACTGACTAGATTGAGGTCAGCCGCTGCTATGAGTCTAGTTGAGTCGAAGTCCAGACTATATACTGGTGACGGCCTCTTTGAAGTGAAGTACATCTGTATCAAAAAATGCATTTTGTTTCACTTCAATATAGATGACGCATGTTGGCAGAGGCGTCTCTAGCCCATGTAGCGCCCATGTGCAAACATTACTCTAGCGCCCCCTAGTAAACGCGCGGTCAAAATGCTTGGCGCCCCCTAGGACCGCTGCGCCCGTGTGCAACGCACACCCTGCACCATAGGTAAAGACGCCTCTGCATCTTGGTCGTTTGAATATTTGATACTGATTAATAATAGCCGACACAGAAAGGATTTCAACTTTGTTATTGTATATTGCGGACTATCATTATTGACATAAGTTTTAAATAACAATGGTCACCGCAGTGCACCTAGATGTACTAAAAATAAAAATAAAACTGTACCTACTTACAAAAATGTGATAATGAATGTGATGGGTCTAATTTAATGTTAGGGGCCAAAAATGTTTACCTGAACATGAGCACTGGCGTTTCTTCGATCGTACAACACGCACCTAGAGTGCGCCGCGGCGCCCGCCAGGATGGCGCGGTCGCCGTCGGTCTTCACGCAGTACAGGGTAACTAAGAAGGGATCCTTTGAATCGTAAACCTAAAAAAAAACTAAATGATAAAAATAAAATCGAGAGCACCCGGAATATGTTTTTTTAGAATATTTTGAATAAAGGCATCATCATTTTTCAACTGCCTCCTTAATGAGCAGTGTGCGTATCCGACGCGTATCCCTGCGTACGATCTCCTGCCGCAGCCTCACACAACAACTCGCAAACTGCCCCCCTCCCCCGCCCCGTCGGCGCGTGCGTCACGGGCCGCGCGCGGGTGCTTCAAGCGACATTGCCGCGAAATCACTCATCCTGCCTGAAGAAGAACTCCGAAAGAGTTCGAAGCATGTCGCCTTTCGTGACATTTAATACGTGAGTTTAACCGTGGATTTATTAGTAGTATTATGATAATAATAAGATGTGCCTTTCCGCTAACCTGAGGGGCTATCGCGAAAAGAAAACGAAGTTCCTTCGTGTACCTCCCTCTCCTGCGCTCAAATTAGCAAGCGCGACAGAGAGGGAGATACACGAACGAACATCGTTTACGTTTCGCGGTACCCGCTCTGGAACCCGTGGCAGCGGAGGCGGGAGGGGCAGGATTCCGGATTAATTTAGTCTGACGCGGACTGTCTGATCCATCCATAAGGGCCTGAAAAGCACGCGAAATTACGCCTGTGCGTAAACGCGGCCTTTTACTTACCACGTCAAAAGTTCTAGTGTCAATGAACTGCAGCTTCCCCGCATGCGTGACGTACACCACTGTGTTCTCGTCGTGCCACTGCACGTCGCGCACCGCCTGTCTCATGTCGGGGATCACGTCTCTACACGATACGAATTTCGAGCTGCAATTAGACGATAATCTCAATGTGAAATATTCAAACACAGCACTAAAAGATGATATTACTTATGATATACTGTTACTTTACAAGCCTAACCTAACCTATGTAAATGTTGTTTGTTCGGGTAGAATCTTGCAAGTCAAATTTGAAGCAGATATCTTCAACCAATTGAGGTGAAATTTTGGGTAAAGGTATAGTTTGGACGACAATTCAATATTATGGTACAATTGAGCTGATCTGATGATGGAGACGGAAGGTGGCCATGGGAATTCACTACTTAACCAACGTAACCCCGTTGAGTTTGAGCTCGTTAGAATCATCTCCATGAGCATATTATGATGGTATACAGAAAAGTACAGTCGGCAATAAAAGCCGTTTCCTGTCTGAATTTAATGTGTACTTTTATCACTTCCCTGACTTTCTCAAATATTGTTTAAGATAGGCTTATTTGGATTGTATTGCAATATTTAGATATTTCATTACTGTTTCTATTTTGAAAGAAGCATAAAATCAAAGAAGTCACCTACGTTGTGACATCAATTAAAAGAGGCTTACTGTGTCCATTTGGGCCCATGGCTAGTTTTGTTTGTGAGTTATTTAGGGCCAGGCATCTCAGACCTTCAATACCAACATGTGGTACACTGATCATTTCTGAATCTGAAACAGGTAGGACGTATTTGACTAAACAACTTCTTAAAGGCAATTAAAAGTAACCCTTATAATTTTTTTGATATAAAATATAACATACTTTCATGATACTTTTTACTTAAAGGTGTATTGATATGACCTTCTTTTCCTTTAATATACCAGTAGCAAAGATTAGGACTGGTGCTTGAAGCTGTCACAGCAATGGATATATCCTCTGTGTGAATCAATTCAACTGCGGAGACCTCGGACTGGCCCTCATCATGGCAATCTCTTATGTGATGTAGCTTGCATGGTCTTTGTTTTGTGCCTTTAAATTCATACACTATGGCACACCCATCTCTGGAAAAATTATGTAGAATAAAACAATGGAACTTAAACTACTTTCAAAAGCCTTATGCAGAGTTTGGTTACCTGTTCCCACAAACAAGGAGACCACTTTTGATCACAAATCTTGACACATCATTTGTTCTTATGTCATTCCGTTGCACTTTCGGAACTTCAACACTCCATACACATGCACCATCCTTTAAACCTCGTTGGTTTGTGGGATAGCAGCATAGCTCAGATCCAAGTGCAATGAGAACTGCTTCGGAGTTGTGAAACTTCAGCCAAGGCATATATCTTGTATTATAGTTTAGGATTTTCTGGAAAGAATATTATTGTAGAAATAAATATCATAGAGATCATGGAACCCCATACAAGTTACAATATCTACCGGCCAGTAAATTCCATTGCACCAATTACGGGAAACTCTGCACAATGTGTAAGGTGACAGTCTGTGGCAACTGAAAACAAAACCAAATAAGATTAAAACATTGGAATAGTACCATAAGGTTGACTGGTACAGAATGCTTTATGGCATTCTTTTGGATTTTTGTAATAAGTAGTATTAAGTTCTTCTCTACAATGTGAAGCTTAAATATATGAATGGCTACAATCAGATCAAATTTCATCTGAAATGGGTGCAACAGATATTTATAAAACAAAACTTAATGCTATTTAATTTATCTGTAATTCACTGAAATAACAAAGTTTAAAAAAAATGGATTTATCCAAACTATGTAAAATAGTAAACAAACTATAGCATCTATTTGTGTCTAAAACAAAGAGATGGACAAACAAATATATTTTAAGAAGCCAAATCCATATTTGTTAAACTTTTACCTGGACTTTGCCAACTTCGAGTTATTATGTACCCAAATTTCCGATCCCTATATCCTAATATCTAAGAACATTTCTTCAATATATTTTTGTTAATCAAGGAATTTCAAACTAAATTTTAGTAAAGAGACTGTTGCAGGTAAACTTAACTTTGAAGACATTTTGAAATCGAGTAAATGTTTGTATACTAAACAAGACAAAAAAAAAAATGTTTTTCACCTGAACTGATAACATTAGGAAATAGGAATGGCAAAATGTAAACCTACCTGTTATCCAAACTTTTGCGAATGAATATGGTAGTATAAGATCTCCAGATTGTATTATCTTCTATAATAAAGGCCTTCAGAGTTTTACAAGTAAGCATTACATTACGAAGGTCTGATAGTAATACAAATTTGAAGATTTTAGACAAAATATCTAAAGGAAGATCAAGTAATGTTAAGTCGGACATAATGTCTGTGTCGAGTCCAACTCATGGCCAAGGTGTTAGAGCATATTTGATGATACAATCGATTTAATACGCTGTCCGCAAACAGCTCTGACGAAGATAAATAAAACTGTGAAACTGAAAATGTGCTCTATGTGGATACTTAGATAGGAAGTTGGTTAGTTTATAGAGAAGTGGCAAAAACCCCTGAGACTGAGAAAATGACATTTAAATAACGATGACATGACTGACATGACTTGTATGTTTGAGCTATCGTTAAAAATGTTGAATAAATGCTTAAAGCCTGCACCACTCAGCACGTCTAGCATGGAACGGCCGCGACATACTCTCGATTTTTATCGCACTATACCTCTTGTTCTAAGTGGTCTAATAAGTGAGAGACGGATATTGCGAGATAAATCGAGAGAGCTCGCGCGCCGTCGCGTGCTAGCCGTGCAGGAGTTAAAAAAAAACAGGTGACAGGCTGACAACGGGCTGACAGTAACCAGCGACAGAGTGCGAGCAAGACAGACATCACCAATCACCCACCAATCACCACGGTATCATTTTCTTGTGCTTGTAAACGGTTTTTCTTTTTTCTCATAGAAACAATACCTACGATTTTCTTAGAATTCCATGGAATAGTCGTTAACGCCCATGTGTTAATGTAATGTTGTAAAAAGTATAAAAATTTGTAAGTGCGAATGTAAAAATCGTTACGTTTTGCAGCTATTGTTGTCTAAATACCGTTTTGCGATGAAATAGTTCTGTGTCAGCCGAATAATGGATTTATTTAAACAGGGTAAGTTAATAATTTTCCTTTTGTTTTAACTCTTGGCCTGATATTAAAATTGCTGAAGCTATTGAAAGAAGTCGGGTTCTTAAACCCTGTTAGTGTGACGCATTAGCCGTGCGAACTTAATCAAGGCCGTACGACCCAGTAACTGGTACGCGCTCGTATGGCGCTGGCTGGGCCGCCGAGCTGGGAAGCCCGTCTCGCCATCAGTGGGTGGATCTGGATAATGTATCGGGAGTCTGTTATCGCGTGTTTGGGTGACCATAACACTTATTTGCGTGTCGCTCGACTGCGCAGTGCACGGGCGCCTCGGTTCGTTCTACAGTTGAGTTAATTGGATACGCAATCATTGTCTTCGCTTCGTCGAAGCTGTGTAACATAGGAAACACGACGGCCGCACTTATTGCTAATTTCCAGTGTGATTTATTATTGTAGTGCCAACAGGCGATTAAAATTAGAATCTTATTGGTTAAATTAAAATATAAGTGGTCATTTATGTGCCTTTACAAATTATATTATTGTAGATACAAGGTAGGTACAAGATAGTTGAATAGTTCGTCTAATTATTTATCTCTCAAATGACTACCAGCAGTGTTAAATTGTATGGTAGCAAATCTGCATCGCTTTCATAGATATTTTTTTGTTCATAGGTATGAAGGGTCCATCCAGACAGGCTCCTCCAGTGCCGGGCAGCGGGGTCAATCGCTACTCCCCAGTGACTAATTGGAATGATGATCCCTTTGGGTCAGATTTATTTGAGCCATCACCACAATATGGTCAGAAAAAGAAGCCACCTCCGCGGCCCCCTCCACCCAAGGTCAACACCAGGCAGCCAGACGTCCCTGTAAAACCTTCACACTTCATGAGGAAGCCCACAGTTCTTACATCTTTACTCTCCAGGAAAAGCAAAACCACAGTCACCAATCAAAGTAGTCACATCAATTTCACTAGCCACAATAACTTGTTATTGGATGGGAACAGTGAACTAGATGCAAGCAAAATGTTTCCTAGATGTGAGCCAAAGAATATTCAGACTGGTGCACTGATAGACCTGTCGTCACCTCCTAGCTCGCCAACCTTTACAACTAGATCAAGCAGTGATGGCCTTAGTGTGGACAGCTTCAGCTCCGATGCCACCACCTCCACTAATCATCATAATGCATTTAATAATGGAAATGCATCACAGGCTGAAAGTGGTTTTGAAGATGATTTTGATCTCTTTCTAAATTCTAGAAAACCAATGAATAAAGAGGATACTTTAGATGATTTTACATCAGTTGATCCCTTCTCACCACCTCCAGCTTCCAATAAGCCAACTTTGTTGAAGAAGCCTACTTTAAGTAAAGATCTGTATGAGGTGGCGAGTAATTTAAATGTGCCTGCAGCTCTCTCTGTGGGGCCGACTATAATACGAGCAAAGCCCGCCCGGCCCAAGCCCCCCGACAACTCAGCGTTGTTGAAGAACACCTTCGGAAACTCGTCCGTCACCTCCATGAATGTGAACACCACCACCCCTATACAGAAGATAAACAATGGTTTCGGAGACAGTTATGTGAGTATCATAATTTCTGATGTCATAGTGCCAGCAATGATATTAATTGAACCCAATCATCAAATTAATTATGCACTAATTGAGTCATTCATAACAACCCTGAGCCCAGCTAATTGCATAGTTATTAATATTCTTTACCTAAACAAATGAGTTGATGAGACCTTGCCTTGTTTTGTTCTAGAATAGTTCCTAAATGGATGTGAAACTAATTAGTAAAGTTGTTCAAGTAATGAACTTTAATTGGTATGTTATGTATGTAATTTTTTTTTGTACAGTCAATTTCAATATCCAGGAATTGAATCATATTGAGAGATGTTTGTTAATTGATTGCTAAGGTTGAGTATGTTGATACATTTTAGCAGGGGCCGGAGCTGTGGCTCGATCTATCTATAAATAGGTATAATGTTATAATGACATTAAAAAAACATTCCATGTAAAAAAGAGGCCAAGCCTCGAAACTCTTCCACCATAAAAAGTTGTGAGATATTTCATAGAGCCAAGTCTCAGGCATTCTTATTATTCTTTATTTGCTTGCTAAATAAATTTTTGTGACTTGTCAATCACACAACTTTATCGCATTTGTGGATTTTTGCATACCTAAAACTATGTAGTATTGCCGTGCCCCCAGATAACAACAAAGATTCGTCACAGTCCTATAAATTCTGCTTGAGGCAACATCACAAGGTCTACTTATTGCATACATGTTTAAATTTACAAACATATTTTGTTGCTAGGTATGAGCACAGTGATCCTTCGTGAGTTTAATTTAATTGTTAATAGGTTTGAATTATCTATAATTACAGTTTCTTGCTGCTGGTCATGGTCACAACTACCATTCTGAATAAATTTTGCCACTTGGATTAGAGATCCCTCTTAACTCCTGATAACTATTGAAGACGTAATTATGTTTGTGAATTTTTGGAAAGCCTTTGAGTTGGCAGGTGCTTCCAATAAGTTTTATTTTACATACAAGCTGGTGAAAATCAATGGTCAATTTTTTTTTTGCATAACTAGCTTCTGCCCGCAACTCCGTCCGCTTGGAACTCGTTAATATCGTAACTCCATACACATTTTCACCCCTTACCTTACTTTCACTTTAGGGGATGATTTTCGTTATAAAAACTACCCTATGTCCTTCTCCGGGACTATTAGTATGGGTTCATTTCTTAGTTTTATATCGATTTACAAATGTTTACTATACCTAATGCTTGTAATAAAGATCGATTTAGAAATCGGCTTGCGACATCTTCGAGTAATACTTATCGGTAGGTATAGACTAGACCAGTGGCACAGCATACTTTCAAACCCATTTCCCGAAAGGCGGTGGAAAATTGCCATTTAAGCTGACACCGATTACAACCCGCTTACTATGAATAGTTCTGCCGGTTTGCTCAATGAATGCTTACTTAATACAGCATTTACGTGCTCTTTTCCGTAATAACCATGCGGCGCATTGTCTTTTAGTCACGAAACAATGTTAATGATATGTAGTGTTTCAAAAGGCGAAGCCGAAAAACTGATTCAATGTCAAGTGGACCGGCAGTTGCGAAGGGGCGTCACGCACGCGTCGTTTGCCGTGTTAGATTTACTATATGTTAGTACAATAAATTCTATGATTAGTTGAAGCAATCTAAATTGATGTATGAAAAAAATGCTGACATTCACGCACCTAATAAAATACCGTAAGAAATGTAGGTAAGCGTCTTTCCTGTGGATATTGCCGAAGTGTAGGGGAAAAAAGCCTAATTTTTGGATGGACATGAGAATTTTCAGCTAAGTATTAGAGGCAAAAGGGACTTTCAACCATTCCAATTTTGAATTAATCGTTTCGTAATCACTTACCATCAGGTGATCCGTCTGCTCGTTTGCCTCCGAATCTTTAGATTTTGTTGTCCGAGCATGACTCTTGTAAACAAGTCGACCTTCTTGTTCAGGCTGCAGTGCGTATGTGCTAATTATATCAGTACCTACTACAGGCTATATTAAGCCTGATGGGATTTTGATCATGTGAATTTGTACAGATATTAATATATTGTAAAGTAATGTTATGTAGTAAGTAACTAGACAGGGTAATGTCACACCTGGCCATAAAGTAGCAATTACCGCACACTACGTTTGCGGAAAATCTTACTTTTTCCTGGTCAGGGAGAGACGTAAATTTCTTTACTCACTCCGGGTGGTAATAAAGAAAGCCTCGGGTAACCTATTTATCGCGATTTATCGTTTTTTTATTTATCGGGTAGTCAAATATCTGCGAACTGACACATTCCTTGTTTTATCGCCCTAGGTAAGTAATGTACTATTAAAATATTAGCAATCATAGACACGAAATGCACGCTCGTATAGTATAACACTCGTCGTTTATAACTGACTTTTAACTTGGGTAAAACATTTTACGCAATCATCCGACTAGCATTTATCAATTGACTTTAACCTTGATCTCGCGAAATAGAGCTAAATCAAAAATTGGTCAAGGAAAAAGCGAGTCAAATATCATGAATATTGTGATAAGCTTGAAATTATACTGATACTACAATGTTCTGTACATATTCCCACGGCCAAAAAAATATACCTTAACTAATACATATAAATGTTGATATGCGCCGAGGTCTCGAAAGAAACTCAAAATTTGTAACACACTTTTTATAAAGTTACTCTCCATTGATGTTCGTATCGCCTTTGAAACTTACGAAAAACGAACTTTAATTCTAGGATTCAAAGCCGTTAAGTTGGTACCGGGAGTCTCCCGAGCGGGACGACCGCGAGAGCTCGCCGCCCATGCCGTCGATCCCGCCGCCGCCGCCGCCGGCCGGCGCCGACGACGAGCTGTCGGCGTGGCCGTCGGACCCCGACGAACCCGACTTCCCGGACGAGCCCGCGGATAATGAACCTTACGCCATAGCTCTGTTCGATTACTTCACGGATCACGCTGAGGATTTATGTTTTTCGGTAAGTTAAACACGCTTAAAGAGCTCTTAAAATGCCCGACAGGATCCTGTCGGTGGCTACAGACGAAGATGGTTTATTTTTCCATTGTATTCTTTCTCTGTATCATATCCTCTACTAAAAAACTAGTATATAAAGTAAATTTTGTGTTGATAATCATAATAGTTATCAAAATATTTGGTTAAGGGTGAAAAAAAAATACTTATTTTGAAAAATAAACTATCGAGGTTTTTTACAGCAATCGTGTTTCTATGAAGTCAAAAACTAGTGAATAGACTGAAAATATACATATAAAAAAATTGCAGCTGTAAGATCGGTAGACGTATTTCATTAATATTTTCAAAATTTTAGATTTCACTATGTACAGCGCCTTAAGGCCGATTTTAGAAAGGTCCATTACACTTTATTTATTTCGGTAAGTTGTGTGAAAAATATTGAGTTACTGATATTTCATCCGTCTTGAAAGTGTATCGGAGGCTCTAGTATAAGTTTTACCGAAACAGAACGTTACGACCGCGTTTGCGTTTAGCTGTCAAATCCCATACAAATTGAGGGTAAAACGCAAACGCGATCGTAAAGTTTTGTTTCGGTAAAACTTATACTAGAGCCTCAGATCATTATAAAACTGACTCAAATTTATTTCAAAGCAGGGGTTTCCTAACTTAGGGAAGTTGGGAATACTATTGCCGAGTTCTGTTTGTAGCTGTGGAAATAATGAATAATGGGGAATGCAGAAATTTATGCCAAACGAGGATACCTACGTAATGTTTCCTCAATTCAAAAACCGAACGTACACGATAGGTATGCGTGTTATTAGTAGGTACTTATTAGTTACACTTATTAAAAGTACAATAAGATTTCTCTGATGCGGTTAGTACGGCTGCATACTATATCTGATTAATTTCAATCGTTTGTTGACTATTTACTTTCCGTCTGAAATCGCGTAGACTGTGAAATAACCATCTAGAGTTTCTAGAGTGAATAGTTAGTATCTAGAATAATCTTCCTTTCTGGAATAATTCTTCAAAACAAACAATACGCTGTTTGTTTTGTTTATGAACTGTATGGCCGCTGGCCAAATTGGCGGGCTATTAATAGCCGCAAACATGTAGCTGTTGGTCTTCATTTCAGGGTGCTTAGGAGTATATATCGACTATATATTATATCCTAACATGGTCTCGAATTTCTTTTAAAAAACAGCGCACCTCGGGCTCCTTTAGGGCACAACCGGGAATAACGCCTAGCGCTAGGAGGACGATGACTTAATATCAATACAAAATACATTTGTTTGGTAGAAAGCCTTTCCTAAATAAACAAGTAAAAAGATCGACACGAGGAGCACAAGGCTAAATTCAAAATATTTATTAGCGTTACGGCACGTTGGTCCGGTAAGCCGGGGCACCGGGTACAATTGTTCCAACTGTCGCGTTTCAATTTTACTTTCCGGTTGTCCCTTGTATACACGGTCTCAAATCGTTGGATTTGAAGAAAAAGATACTACATCATTTATATAAACCATAATTTCACTTTGTGTAAAGTTTTGGGACTCGACATTGGTTTATACATATCGTAGCCTGGAACTACGTCATTATAACAATAACGACCTCTGACTTTCTTATATTCAATCGTAGCCGACGTATTTACATAAATCAAAAGTCGGTACTGTACAGTTTATATTACGCTTTGATTGTGACATAATTGATCTTACATAAGTCTTGTATTTTTATCTTACTTGCAGTTGGTCATCATCAAATAAGATAAACACGTAGGTATTATATTGCTCTGTCCATTTATTAATGTAATATACCTATAGGTATCAGTAGCGTAACTTATGGCTGAACTTTTGACATGGGTAGGCAAGCCGGAGCAAATAGAAAATTTATCTTGCCTCAAGGGCCGCAAGAGAAGATGCTAAACGGTCTTAAAACACAAGTTACCAATAGATGTTTACATACTATATACTTAACCTGCTCTTTGTTAGGTTTCTTAGTATACGTTGGTCGGTTTTTGCGGTATTACTCCACGTTTATAACGGCTTGCTGCGTATGTTCTGACCTACTTATACAGATTTAGGTCTTTAAGTGCCTAGAAAATTCTCCGACTAAGTAATCTACAATTGCACGTGTCAGCGACCGTGCGATAAGACGCTTACCGATATTATTCACCGATCATTGTTCACTGGTATTTACAAATAAAACATTGTATATATTTCCATATGATAAGATAACGGCCATATGGTAGTGACGTACGACTACTTTTTATTGACATAGGTGTGGATTTCCAATTGTTTATTTTCGCGGACGTCAGTGAGTTTGCAGCGGCGCGGTGGTGAACCGCACTGATAAATCTGTTTCCATTCAGACTCCGATAACAATGACAGGAACTTGTTATCGCGCGTTGGTTTTTATGCGGGACAGAGGATATTGTTCGAATGAACTTTTAATATCTTACTGGCAGCGGCGGCCGACATAATAAATACATTATGCTTATTTAATTACTTCTTATTATGTAGAAGTTATAAAAATAATGTAATTTTGTGATAGTAATTTTATTATGCACTTGAGTGAACTTACAGTATTTATTATATTGTATAAGCAATATGGGTAGGGACAGTCACGTTAACGCGCTCAAAAACGAACCGCGGCTCAATTTCAATAAACTACTTGTATAGACATTATGTTGGTGTATGTTGAGGTGACTACACATATTATTTATTGGAGAAGAAACAGAAACAAGTGTACAAGATAACTTATAAACTAAGAACACATTAAACACTGCTTATGCATGCACTTATTTCCTAACTAGCTCTCACTAAGACACATTTGGATGGTTTATAAAATGATCAGAAGTTAACTATTGCGAGTAAATATTATGGCAGTATATATTTTCGTATATAAATATTAATCTGTAGTTCTGTATCAACTTATTTGGATGCCATTATTATTATTCCTTTCTTTAATTTATCAGAAACCTTCTGCCCGCGACTCTGTCCGCGTCGAACTCGTTTATATCGTAGCTCCATTAAAACCTTAACCCCCCATTTCACTCCCTTGGGTGTCCCCCCCCCCCCCCCTCCGGGATAAAAACTATCCTATGTCCTTCCCCGGGACTCAAACTATCTCTATACCTACCAAATTTCATCTAAATGAGTTCAGCGGTTTAAGCGTGAAGAGGTAACAGACACACAGACAGACATACAGATAGACAGACACACTGTCGCATTTATAATATTAGTATGGATAGACACATTATTAAATCGCTATATTTCGAGGTCGTGTGTCTATGGTAGGTATGCGTTTTTTTATATCAGAAGATTTTATAGGCAGATACCTAATTATCAAGTCAGTCGATTTTTGTCGGCAATTAGAACAGAACTCGCGACTATTCTAGTCTCACTGTTAAATCCCACTAGCCTTAAAGTCCATTGATATGTAACGTTTAGATTAGCTAGTTCCAGTAGCAGTGCAGTAGTAGTGCTAGTTCTAGTTAGCTAATTCCGTTTTGATTCATTGTTGTTAATTCTTATCGTTCTTGATAATGACCAGAGGCTCTGAGGCTCTAGTATAAGTTTTACCGAAACAAAACGTTACGACCGCGTTCGCGTTTAGCTGTCAAATCCCATACAAATTAAGGGTAAAACGCAAACGCGATCGTAAAGTTTTGTTTCGGTAAAAACTTATACTAGAGCCTCTGTATAAGTTTTACCGAAACAAAACGTTACGACCGCGTTCGCGTTTAGCTGTCAAATCCCATACAAATTAAGGGTAAAACGCAAACGCGATCGTAAAGTTTTGTTTCGGTAAAAACTTATACTAGAGCCTCTGTATAAGTTTTACCGAAACAAAACGTTACGACCGCGTTCGCGTTTAGCTGTCAAATCCCATACAAATTAAGGGTAAAACGCAAACGCGATCGTAAAGTTTTGTTTCGGTAAAAACTTATACTAGAGCCTCTGTATAAGTTTTACCGAAACAAAACGGTACGACCGCGTTTGCGTTTAGCTGTCAAATCCCATACAAATTGAGGGTAAAAGGCAAACGCGATCGTAAAGATTTGTTTCAGTAAAACTTATACTAGAGCCTC
This sequence comes from Epinotia ramella, assembly GCA_947578815.1. Taxonomy (NCBI): domain Eukaryota; kingdom Metazoa; phylum Arthropoda; class Insecta; order Lepidoptera; family Tortricidae; genus Epinotia; species Epinotia ramella. The sequence goes on from OX388201.1 coordinate 10,073,166, forward strand.
TGCCATGGCACTGATGCGCAGCGCAAAATCAACAAGGCTAACGAGCCGAGCTTATAGTATCTCCACCTTTATTGTACAGTCGCCATCAGATATATCGGAGCGGCCAAAGTGCTCACAAATATCTGAACACGGCTCTATTGTCGAGGCATTAGAGGCGTGTTCAGATATTTGTGAGCACTTTGGCCGCTCTGATATATCTGATGGCGACTGTACTTGTACTATATTCAATCAATGTAAATAAATGCATTCTAACTTCGCGTCACGGGAATGCAGATCTCCTACCTAGCTACTTACTTCCTTTTATTTAATACTAGCTGCCCGGCCCGCCTTCGCACGGATTACCCGTTTTCTCGTAGGAATGAAGCATTTTCCCGCGGTAAAAAGTAGCCATGTTCATCAGGGATAATGTCGGCTTCTAATGGTAAAAGAATTGTCAAATCGGTCCAGTAGTTTCGGAGCCTATTTAATATAAACAAACAATCAATCAAATCTTTCCTCTTTATAATATTAGTGTAGATGTTAGTGTAGATCAACCGGCCAAGCATATAGGTAGGTATCTATGTTCGTTTGAAGCCGGATAACACCCTGTGAATATAGAATGAGTAAACGAATCGTAATCAAGGGCATGCTTCTAAATGCGAGGTGAAGGCCTCGAGGATATTCTCGGGAAGTGTTCTTATTGCGTTCTATTGATAGCGTTTGACGAGCTGACTCCCCATTCATAATTACACCCACTTGAGGATTCACTTTTGTTATTAGGTGCTTATTATCGCAATAAAACTATGCCTCGTATACCTATGAGATGCTTGTTGAGAATTATTATTATTTATGGTCTATACATGAATAGCTACATTATGTGTAATTATATCGGTTACTTGAACGGTTTTGTCTTGTATATAAACAATTTTTTGTACATTCGGCTATATATGTTTAACTTATGCACCCTTAATCATTTGTGTATTTGATGGATTTAGTGTAGGTATTTTATTCTTAATGAAACCCTAGTTGTGACAGACTTTGATATCTTGATTTTATGATTGAGATGAGGTAGGATTATTCACTTCATTTGTTGGATTGAGATGACAATTAATACGTTTATGTTGGCCTGATAATAAGGCAATTCGAAAAAGATGTGCTATTTTAACTATTCGATTAGATAACTTTTTTTTATTAAAAGTATAATACTATCTTCTTATAGATTTTTTATTACATACGAAAACGGTACTCATAGAATTCACTTGTGTACGCACTGTTCCTATAAAAGTAATATTTCCTGAATCCACCTATATATTTTTTGTTACAGACAAATTCAAGAATCCGTCTAATAAGAAGAGTGGACGACGAATGGATGGTTGGGCGCGTGAGGAGCGGCGCGGAGGGCCTGTTCCCCGCCAACTACGTGGAGGTGAAGGTGCCGCTGGCGCCGGACTGGTCGCGGGCGGCGGCGGGTGCGAGCAGTCCCGCGGCCACCGCGCTCTACGACCTCGAGCCCGACCAGCCCGGCGACCTGCGCTTGCGCGCCGGCGACTCCATTGCCGTCCTCTCCAAACTCAATGACGAGTGGTACTTCGGGGAGTGCAACGGAGCCAAAGGACAGTTCCCACTTAACTACGTGCAAATGAGCTAATGCGGCTCTCGTGTTTAAAATCTCGTCGAATGGTGCTGGTATTTTTTAACTAGTGATGTGATAAAATATACCGTTTGTAAGACTGAAGTCTACCCTATCCCCCGCAGCCTCCGTCCGGGTCCGCGTCCGAGGTGGGGTAGGCGACAGGAACGTAGTGAATAATTTTGTAAATTGATATTAGTGTGCAATATTGCCATGTATTTTACTGTCTTCGGTGGGGCTAATATTTTTTCCAGATAAATTAAAAGGCTACTTGATTTATTAATAATCAGGTAAGCTCCTGTGAAGCCATAAGTGTACAATTAATTTGCGTTTTCGCACTGATGTTGCCATAATAACATACTGTAGCTTAAGCACTTGTAAGGGCACCATATGAAAAATTGATAGCAATGATCGATAGAACCGTGTAAATAGTGCACATTGTAAATTCAGTATTAATATATGTTTTAGGATGCAGCGGTATGGTGTCAAGTCTCGATCTGACTTTAAGTAATGGTATATTAAAATTCAAGTTTATTGAGGTGAGTAAGTAACCATATACTTTGTTACGTGCAAAGTGTGGCTTACTTCTGCCGATAGTGTTTGCGAAAATGGTTTTGTGATATGAAAAAGGAGGATTGTGCCTTTAGTCGGGTTTCACTGTTTCGTAATTAATTGTCAAACAAGATTTTTTTTTCCGTTTTCGCAATTGCGGTTTCACAATTGGCTTTGAAAGCGGAATTATTTTTCGCTGTTTTGGAATGAATTGTCAAATAAGAATTTATGTTCTGTTTTCACAATCAAGTTTCGTAATTAACTACGAAACAAGTTTTTTTTTCTGTTTTCGTAGTAAATTGGCTACGAAAGATTAATAATTTTTCACTGCTTCGTAATTATTTAATTATCAAACAAGCATTTTATTGCTGTTTTAGTAATCAAACTTCGTAATTAACTTCAAAAAAATCGGCCAAGTGCGTGTCGGGCCACGCGCAGTGTAGGGTTCATTACTTGCCTGTCTGTCTTAGTTACACCGACGTGCGGTGCGGCTGTGTCACCCGAATTTGTACGAAAATTGGCCTTTCCAAGTACACATTAAGTTGGCTGACTATTACTCGGTAAATAATTATGGCTTCTTGTCCGTGATAGTTTTCCTTTTAAATTCATTATATGTACTACTACCACGATTTTTTTCACATGCTGTTTACGGGACACATGACTCGAACAAAAATTAGGACTTTAAATCCCAATATCTCGCAAACTAATCACTGATTTGAGAAATGGTTTTAGGAAACCCATAATATTTTTGAACGAGCTATCAAACGATACCCCACACTATGGGTTTAACGAGAAAAAAAATACATACCCGCTTTAGGTGTAGGAGAGGTACTTTAAAAATTTTTTTTTTTCAAGATGTTATTGTACTGTTTTCTCGGCGTGATTGATTTATATACCCATGCCGAATAACAGTTTTCTAGTAGTAATGGTTACTGAGCTAAGCCGAGGACGGACAGACGGGCATGGCGAAACTATAAGGGTTCCTTGTTGTCTACGGAACCCTAAAAACTGAACGAAAAAAATAACAATAACGTATCATACCATGACCGTGCTAGGAACGTAACCGGTAAGGTCGAACCGCGGACCTCCAAATATTGTTAAATATACTATACCTACCGACCGGCATATTCATTAATTTTAAAGAAATAAAAAAATATTACTTATTCCTAATCATTATCAGTTTTTTTTTCTGGACCTCAATAATTTTTTCAAACAATTCTCGGAGCCCACTCAAAACTACTTGCCGACCCCTGGTTTAGGACCTCATTAAGTAATTTATTTATTTACCAAGGAGTTCCAATAGTGCTGAGTACTGATTCTTGTTTAGTAATTAATTGTGAAAAAAGAATATGGAGATGTTTTTAGTAATTAACTACGAAAGGAGAAAAAATATTCAATTGCGAAAACAGCCAAAAAATTCTTGTTTGAAAGTTAATTACGAAACAGCGAAAAATAATTCTTCTTTCGCAGCCAATTGTGAAACCGCAATTGCGAAAACGGACTTGGGGAAATTGTGTTTGGAATTGCCACTACAAGTCATCACTAAATTATAAGAGTGACAACTCATTATTGTGTCTATCGAAACATAGTATCATATCATAGTAGTGATGCATCCCGTAATGTATGTTCACAGTGATTGTGCAAATCGTAATTAATGAAATGTTTTCGTTATATAATTTTAAAGGGACCATAATATTAAGTGCCTTACGTATCTCCAACCCAATAATGTGTATATAGATGATCTTATTTATGTAGTTATAATAAAATCTAATACCAATTTTTTTTTCACTTTTCTTTTCAAGAGCTACCCGGTATGACTCGGATTCTATACGCTAATTGCATAAGTACGCCCATCGAACGATCATAATCAGGGACTTGTAGCGTTGGCACAGCCTGGACGATCGAGGGCTAGCATAATCGTGACTTGTTTCTTTCAATTAGTGCAAATGCCAATAAGAAAGCTCAGAGCAGACGATAGTCGCTTTTAAACGTCATTGACGGATCGCACGACCAATGGAGTAAGCGGAAGGTGCCAATCGTTGTCGTAGAAACGGGCACGGAAACGCGGCGGTCGTGGGTTCGAATCCTGGCTTTTACCAATGAGTTATTCGGAACTTATGTACGGAATATTTACCGTTAGCTTTTCGGTGAAGGAAAACATCGTGACCGGTCTAATCCCAATAAGGTATAGTTTTCCCTCTGGGACCTTGCAAAGGTCAGATGGCAGCTTTTAGTAAAACTAGTGCCTATGCCAAATCTTTGGATTAGGTGTCAAAGCGGAGCTCCTTTAGGGCACAACCGGGAATAACGCTAGGAGGATGACGATGACTACCTGAATGTGCTTCGATATGAATTTGCGTTTTTGTAATTTCGTGGAGTAAAGTTGCATGAACAGCCTGTACAGCAGTGTACACTCAAGAACACAATTTGTTTGCAATTTCCATGTAAAATGTACAAGTTTTCGTTGCACCTATTGGATTCACTTGCGTTGAATAAGCCAAGTTTCAGCTCTCCACAAATCGCCCACTGCTGAGCATAAGCCTCTCGTGGAGTACGCCACTCGTCCGGGTCCGTGCTATTCTCACCCGTCGCATCGAGCTTGTGGACGACGAGTGTATCTTTAAATGCACACCATTTTTAGCCACCTATTTGCGATTCTCTTGCTGGACAATTTTTACAGTGCGACCGAGGCTTGAACGCACGTTTTTTTTACACAGTGAACTGTTGACAGTGGTAGTTTTAAAATCTACTAGTCCGCTAGCCACCTTCGCCAGCCTCCGCTAGTCTTAATCATGACAATTAAACACCGATCTCATCACACGCAGTGAGCTTTATTATATGAACAAAAATAATCTATGCTTAAAAATATTTACAATTCCTTAATTACAACTTAGTGTCAACATACCCTGTTCGCTTTTCAACCGTTGCTTTATAGTAAACATCGCTAAAGTAACGCGGTGGTGGCAAGAACAACCGAGTTCCTTAACTTGCGATTCGGGAATTAAAACGTACTCCGTTTAAACCTATAGGTTATATTGCAACGATGAGATGTGTACCGATACATACAAAACGAATCTTCATTCACAACATGTTGAAAAGGGAAAAGAGGGCGGGATTTTTTTCTAATGTAGAATACACACTATATATTTTCTAAGTATCTAATAACACAGTCCCGACATTGCGTAGTATAAATTTTCCGATTTCGCAAAATTATATACTTCTCTTCTGTCGCTATAAGCGCTCCCAAATTTGTCTTGAATATATATGTAGATAATATTTTCAGGTACAAAATAAAAATATAAAACTCTTGGTCTTTTTTACAATAAAAGCCTAGTAAGTATTTAGTTAGGCAGAGTAAATATATAATAAGACAAATAATTAATAGTTAAGCAGCTATTACAACTGGCTAAATGCAATGCACTAACTGCACTCACATCCACTGATTAGAGTGAGATGGTGTATCTCCCCTCCCCCAGTTAGTGCACTCCATTTAGCCAGGTCTAAAGGCCTCTTTAGAGATTATAAAAGTGGAACATACCGTAAAATGTCAGTGAAGGATCGAAGCAAAGAACACGGCAAGCAAAATGCTTTTCTTATAGAAAAATCAATCAGGTGAAACATGTAACACCGAAAGTTTCTACATTTAAAAAATTAAATCAAATGAAACTATAACTTAGACACTGGGTGCACAGTTAACTTCACAATAGGATATTGGAGCACGCAGTGAACTTTCCTAAGGAGTTTATATTTTCAAAGATTACCATCACATTAGAAACTCCCAAGTAATTACTTTTCTATACCAGTTTTGAATACCACACTGAAGACGAATGTTTCTAATTTTTGTTAAGTATATAAAGCCCTAATAATAATCACAATTAATATTTTAATTCACGTTTCCAATTATTTTAGCCAATTAACCTATATATCAACACCTCAACAACTATCAGACGAATCATCTTATAGATAAATACACATTAAGTTAACAGCATTTCTATTTAACAAATGGAAGCTTGCAATTTTCATAAGGTGATCACTACATACATGAAAATAAACACACTACTTGATTTCATTTAAACATAGCCAACATATTTTCACGTTCGTGTCGAATCGGCCCAATCAGATTAACAGTGAGCCTTAGGTCCCGTGCCTAATGGGTGAGAATAGAACCAATCTTATTATAGATTATTCGCGTCCGTTTCACGGCTCGACTTCATCCGTACGTAAGTAAGCATAACATTTATAGCTGATTTAATGCGGAAAGATACAAGCATAATGGAATAGTTACACCGAAATAGGTCAGTAGCTTCCGAGACTGAACGACACAAGCACTCTACCGTCAAATATAGTATTGATATAGCACAATTCGTTAAAAAGCTAATATTTTAAACATACGCAACTTCCTTCCAAGCAGGTGCCTAATATGATAATAGCATAGCAGCTATTCGTTGGCTTGGCCATGTGAATTTTAAATTCAATGTTCGATTTGCTAGGATGTGGGTTATCAATTGATGTGACTTATGGGTTAGGGTATTTACAATGAAGGTGGAGCGATGTCTAGTCGGGCCTGTAGATGGGTATTCTGGGGATGAACTCGATGAGTACCACGTACTCCATCATGGAGGAGGAGTCGCAGTGTTGCTTGGTGAGCCGCCAGCGCAGGCCCAGCTTGCTGTACAGCCGACTGTTCTCCCACTCCAGCAGCTTGTTCAGGGAGTGTTGCGTCTGCAATTCAATTGTAAAATATAAACAAAGGGAATTTTGCTTAGGATATACGAGACCGATTTTAGAAGAAAAAAAAAAACGGAACTCGGTCAAATCTGTCTAAAAATCAGGATGTAAGGAACAATTATTGCTATAAAACCCTGCATGCCGTATTTCATAGTTTTCGTTACAGAAAGTCATACTAAGCCATGCCGGTTAGTATAGGAAATAGGTTAGCTAGACGAAATAGGTTAATTTGAAGGTAGTTGTTTTATTTATTTTCAGTATTGGCACCAATCTTTTACAAACTGCAAGAATATATCATTCCGTAGTCATCCATAATGCCCGGAATACACGAGGCTAGTTTTTCAAGCCAGTATAGTAAGCTAGTTATCTCCGTCTCTATTGCGTGTGTTCCATCGTGAATTCCGGGCATGAGACGGAGATAACTAGCTTACTATGGCTTGAAAAACTAGCCTCGTGTATTCCTGGCATAACAGGTAGCTACCTGGTAAGTCCAGGGAGATCCATTTTTATACATAAAACTATGAAATAGATACAGCATGTTCCTGTGATCGTAGATACAGGGTTCTTTTAATCTGTAGTTTTTTTAACAATGGTGTTTGGTAGTCGTTGTGTTTGTGTTGTCCGTTTGTTCGCAGGTCATGAGCAGCTCTCGTGCGACTTGATTTTGGCAAATTTTTCGACATAGTTGGCCAGAACGCCACAAAAAAAAGAAGAAGAAGAAGAAGAAGGGTTCCTTAGCAACTATTGTTACTAGGTACATCCAGCTCGATTACTTTTCGCAAAAAAACGATCTGCGATTTTTAGACAGATTTGACCGGGTCGCTTCCCAGCCGTGTATGTAGGGTATTTGAAAATATTTTCACTTAACTTTTATGGGTGCCATAAACAAATGACATGATGTGTAGTGAATACATTGCAGGCTCAATTACTTTGCATGAACAAAATGTTTAAATGTGTTGCTTAGGACCAATTAGTTGTCATTAAAATATTTATTATATCAACATATTTACCCATATCAAATTTACACACTGAATAAATAATTTCCCTTGTCTAATTAATCTTAATGAGGTTGATATCCTGAGGACTCCCTCAATATCTTTCTAGTCATAGAGTAACATTGTTAAGTTACTATAGGTACTTATTAATGCTGCAATTTGAAAGTTAGTTTGAACAGTATGACCTCTGTACTGGAATAACATTAAACTAGTAGGTATGTACTAAAAACCTTGGACAAAAATTGCAATACTATGAAAATACACAAATCTAAGTTAAATACATGGACAAAAAGTACTGTAGATATATATATTATCATTTATTTTCAAATTTGAAAAAATATTTAAATTTCCTTTTTACTCACTATTCCAGTTGAAATAAAATCTCAAAGGCTCAATGGACCCGATTCTCTCAATTGTTCAGTTAGAGTAGCTTCATGAATATATAAATTGATCTCTGGTCAATGTCCTACCCCAAGAAAAGTCCTTCAAGAGATAGGTCGCAGATAATTTGAAGGTAGTTGTTTTATTTATTTTCAGTATTGGCACCAATCTTTTACAAACTGCAAGAATATATCATTCCGTAGTCATCCATAATGCCCGGAATACACGAGGCTAGTTTTTCAAGCCAGTATAGTAAGCTAGTTATCTCCGTCTCTATTGCGTGTGTTCCATCGTGAATTCCGGGCATGAGACGGAGATAACTAGCTTACTATGGCTTGAAAAACTAGCCTCGTGTATTCCTGGCATAACAGGTAGCTACCTGGTAAGTCCAGGGAGATCCATTTTTATACATAAAACTATGAAATAGATACAGCATGTTCCTGTGATCGTAGATACAGGGTTCTTTTAATCTGTAGTTTTTTTAACAATGGTGTTTGGTAGTCGTTGTGTTTGTGTTGTCCGTTTGTTCGCAGGTCATGAGCAGCTCTCGTGCGACTTGATTTTGGCAAATTTTTCGACATAGTTGGCCAGAACGCCACAAAAAAAAGAAGAAGAAGAAGAAGAAGGGTTCCTTAGCAACTATTGTTACTAGGTACATCCAGCTCGATTACTTTTCGCAAAAAAACGATCTGCGATTTTTAGACAGATTTGACCGGGTCGCTTCCCAGCCGTGTATGTAGGGTATTTGAAAATATTTTCAGCTAAATTTTCGCTCCCTGCCCCGTGTGAATAAATACACCCTGTATAATATAATAGACTATCATATCAGCATAATTAACATTGTACGTATAAATAAACTACGTAACCCACAACGCAACGACAGTGGGGCAGCTGAGCAGCACGGGTGCCACCTGGGGCGGAAATCGTGTGGGTGTGGGCTGTGGGCGGACCGCCCCTAGCTATGCCACTCGAAAACATTCGCTTTGGCATAGTCCTGCTCATGTAATGCACATTGCACATTAAGATAACAAATAAAGGAGGAAAATAGAGTAGGTACATATATAAGTATAGAAATATAATAAAATAATAATACACATAGTGGAAAACTACTTATACTTCGTCAATATTAGGTATATGGTTAATTTAATACTTTATGTATTCACTTACTCATGATAAATACTTACACAAATTATTATTATTATCATTGCTTGAAAAACTTAAGTAATGTCACCTGTTGTATGTGTGAGTAATGTGTGCGAATAGACATTTGTTTTGTTTGTGTTCTAATATTAAACATGTATTGTCTATTCGAATACGCCACTACTACATACAACAGGTGACTTACTTAAGTTTTTCACCTATATCTCTGGGTATTTCTCAAATAATGTGATTGACTTGTCGCAACCACGTCAAAACGTTAACGCTACTAATACTTGATTGTTCTTTTTTTATATACGGACCGCAAGATTGATAGGACGGCTATCATGTAAATAAGTATTACAATTTATAACTGCTGGGAGATTCTTAACTTTTACACATGGTTGTTGACAAGTGCTATTAACAATTTGAGAATGACCCCACTGCACTTGCCTAGATCTTATGTTTCAAGGACTCGCCACACAGTGTTCTGCACTCCAGGGTAGGCAAATAAGATTGTTAATTGATGATTGTTCATCATGGCATACTACATACCCATTCAATACACCTATAAGTATGTTATTATTTTCCGGACCCGGCTTCTATAGAGAATTACGCAGGATATTTATGAACACATGGAAAGAGATGGCCAACAACTTTCATGTTAAGTGTGTAATAGCTAATGGCAAACTATATTCGAACATCTATGGTTTTATTTGACTACTTACCCTTTTACTAAGACATATGACAGGCCATAGAGAGCATCCAAGGGTACAGCAGCAGCAGACGCAGCCACAGAACAGCCACTTGACATTAACGGGCAGTGTTTTCTTCAGTGCACTGTTGATGCGCGCCACAGTCGCTTGGTATTCCTCAGGGGCCACCCGAGACTGGAGGCCCGATGGAAACTCCCCATTAAATCGATTACTTAAACCAAAACTGTAAAAAAATATAAATGAACATTACTTTAAATAAAAATCATTCATAATATTGCCCTATACATCTTTTGAATAAACATAATCCGATAAAAAATATTCCATGTAAAAAATAGGCAGTCTTGAAACTGTTCCACCATAAAAGTTGTGAGATATTATGTAGAGCCAAGTCAGGCATTCTTATTAATCTTTATTTGCTTGGTAAATAAAATTCTGCAACATGGAAATCCCACAACTTTACTGCATTGATTATAATCATCATCATTGACTGCTCTATAATAAGATTACAAAATAGTACACAATTTTTATGGAATGGACTGGACTTGGATTATGTTATCATGTATGTAGTATACATGAATGTGTAATTTAAAGTGAAGACTGAAAACTCTGAGAAAGTAAACAGCCTGTAAATTTCATAGTTTTCGATAAGCAATTTTGTTAAATAGCTCAAATAATAAAGAGTTAATAAATTTTGTAGTACGATCTAGCAGCAAGGTAGGGTAAATCGCCAATAACTGGCCTCCTCATACTAAAAATTAACTCTGTGCCCCTACAAACAGAATTCAATTTTGTATAATGTGGCCAGTTATTGAAGGGTGACCAGGAATTAACACTTTATATTAAAATTGTAAAAAAAAGTACTGTAGATATATATATTATCATTTATTTTCAAATTTGAAAAAATATTTAAATTTCCTTTTTACTCACTATTCCAGTTGAAATAAAATCTCAAAGGCTCAATGGACCCGATTCTCTCAATTGTTCAGTTAGAGTAGCTTCATGAATATATAAATTGATCTCTGGTCAATGTCCTACCCCAAGAAAAGTCCTTCAAGAGATAGGTCGCAGATAACAAAGGAATACGATGTGTCTAGCTAGGGACATATTACTGTTTATAAGAATAAAAATATAGGTTTAGAATGATGAAAAGTTCAATACGTTTGGAAAGTGAAGAATGTTGTAAATAAATCCTTACACTGTCATGTTACCAGCTCCCCGTATGACTATAGGATCAGGCACTAATGTCACATGAGTCTCCTCTATATTCTCCTCACTTTCAGTCTCATCCGGGTAAATTGCATCAAAATCTGCCATTTTACTTATTCACTAACTTAAAAAAAATGCGATTTTGTATATTTTTAACACATAACAAAGCACAGTTTTTGTTTGTTGAATTACAACATTCATGGAAGAAAATTTGAGTGACGTTTCTAAACACAAATTCAGTGTTGCTACATTGTTTCACTAAAAACTAGGATACCTTTTAACTCACCCGTATTTATTTATTTAAGAACATTTTATTTATTCATGGAATACAGTTTATAATAATCGACACAGGTTATTAGTATTATTAATTTATTATTGTGGAAAATATCATAATGGCCAATGGCCATGTTGTTATTTACTTCCACTACTCCCCAAAAGGTGACAGCACCAGTTATAGTTAATTTAGTTATGACTGTTGCCGATAGACAGCGTGATATTCAATCGTCCACAAATAGCATGCACCGTAGGTCAGTTAAAGTCTGCCTCATTTACATTCAGCCGAAGTGAGCAGGGAAGCGGGCAGGGAAGTGGGCAGGACGGGCGTAAAATGGGGTATTACGCCCGTCCTGCCCACTTCGGCTGAATGTAAATGACGCATATTGGCAAGATTCACTAGATGGCGTTGACGTTAGACAAACATCGTAGTTTTGACTGTAATTCTTCCTTGATTGATTACACGACTGCCCAACGAAAAGGGGTTACGCCCCTTGTTTATATTACTTTTATTTTTGAAAACAATAAACTAATACTACTTTCATGGGTTTTATAAAAGTTGTCTGCCACTTGTTTAACGAGTCAACGACACGTCTTATACCTACACTCTGACGATCTTTTTGAGAATCCATGCTATTTTAATTTTATGAAATGATATGTCAATTTTCAGAATCAAATAAAATAATCTAATCTAATCTAATCATTCTTGAACGACTCGAACTAAGAAATCGCTATTAAGGAATTTCAGATAGGTATTCTATTATTGCAAACTCAAATTCAAAACTCAAACTCAAAATGATCTTTATTCAAGTAGGCCTAGTAACAAGCACTCTCAAATCGTCAGTTATTTTTTCAAAGTATTTTATGAAACATAATAAATAAAAAAATATTTTATATGGACTAAAAATTATATAGAAAATACTAGTGAATGTTTCTAGAAAAACAATCTAATGTCAAAAAACAAAATATAACGAGAATTCAATAATTAATCTATTAATTAAAAAATCAGTCACAATTAGTTCCATGGAGTTTTATCATTCATGTAGTCTTGTGTGCTATAATAAGCTTTCGAAATAAGTTTACGCTTTACATAGTTCTTGAATTTATTAATAGATAACTCAGTTACGTTTCCTGGAAGTTTGTTATAAAACCTTACACAATTACCCATTAATGTTTTTTTTTTTTTTGTAGCCGAGTGGTGGGCACCGCGAGCTTATGCTTATTTCTAGTATTAATATTATGTATGTCACAGTTTTTCCTAAAATTGACTATGTTTTTATGTACATACACAATATTTTTATAGATATACTGACAATGTAATGTCAATATATTAATATTTTTAAACTTATCTCTAAGTGAGTCTCTATGTTTCAATCTATATATCGCTCGAATAGTCCGTTTCTGCAAAACAAAAATCGAATGAATGTCCGAGGCACTGCCCCACAATAAAATGCCATATGACATAATGCTATGGAAGTAGCTAAAATATACTAATGTAGATAAGGAACAGGAAAGGACCCAATTGATATTGATCCCTGCGGTACACCCATCGAGACCAATGACCCCGGTGATCGCTGTCCATTCACTTCGACTATTTGTATTCTACCATGTAAGTAAGACTTAAGTAAATTCAGTGATGATCCTCTGACTCCATAGTAGTCGAGTTGCTTTCTTTTATCATACTTCACGTTGTTTAAGTTAAATCAAGTCTAAACAAATTACTAAAGTCCAAACGGAGTTGAAATGTATACTTGTTTGTTGTATAGGTACTTACTTACATACACACGCTGTCCGATTACAATGCCATTCAATGGTGGTCTGATCATAAAGGTGGAAGGTGAGAATAGGAATTTTAAAATTACACATGTTATTGTACAGTCAGCATCATATTGTTAGTAGCAGCCGTAGCCAAATATTTTGGTACCTACACGTCTTTATTACTGTAAGAGTAAGGATGTGTTACGAGTTATGATTACGATATACTTGGCTACTTTGGCTGCTATACTAACTATACGATGCTGACTGTACAATCGGAGATGGACAACCCACCTGCGATTGCAATTGTAGATACAATTTATTAAATTTGTTGGTGTTGGTATATCTACTAGTGGCTCTGCGAGCCGTAGAACTCGCGATCTCGCGAACCTATCTTTAAAAAAAAAAGAAAAAAATCCCAAAAGTGGATCGACAAAAAAATCTATACCTAACTTAATTAACGAACTGCTTACAAAATTTCACAAGAATCGGTTGAGAAATCAGCCTGTAGAAGAGACAGCGTGACATCCCGGACACGGTATGTATGAACGGGTTTTCGGCCAGGCTGAAACATAAACTTGTTCGCTTCGCTCTTTAGTTCGATAATAACAGTTCGTCATTAATTTCAAATAATTATATTTTCACCTCACTAGCTCGGAAAGCCCTTTTCTATACTTTAATAAGTTTCTGTCAACAATTTCATTTTTGATACTAGCTTTTATTGCCGACTGTACTTTTCCGTATATCATCATCAACTACTCATTGAGACGATTCAAACGAGCCCAAACTCAACGGGGTTACGTCGGTTAACACGTTCGCAACCAAGAACCCGCCTAGCGGGCACTCGTAGTGATTGCTCAGATGCCGGTTGAGCCCGTCAGGCGGGCAGTAGTATGAACTTACACGCCTAGCGAATTCTGTCGGTTTCTGGTGATTTCCATTTTTAGTCCGGTTGCGAAAGTGTTAAATACTGAATTCCCATGGCCACCTTCTGTCTCCATCATCAGATCAGCTCGATGGTAGGTACCATAATATTGAATTATAAATAATACGTTTCTTCGTGCACCGCCTGCACCGCCGCCGTCGCGCCGGCAGCTGGCCCGCGCTCCCCGCCGCGCCCCCGTTTGAAAACAAAAGAAGGTTGCTTTACAGGCCTAGGTGTGTAAGGCTGTATGGAATTCCTTTACATATCATCTTCACTCATCGCACCGGATACTTAGTATTTCCGAACCTAATTTGAAGTAAGTCACGTCAACATTTCATTGCAAGTTTGAGAAAAGAATATTTGAAATCCGAACTAAGTATTAACTGATACTTACTTATACTTTTCCCCTCACTCGCCTCGGAACCAGTGAGCAAAAACGCAATTTATCCACTAGTATGGAAAGTTATTTGACCTTGGAGCGTGTTTAAGTAGCTTTTGAGACTTTTGACAGATTTGTATTTCTGTTGCCGCTATAACAACAAATACTAAAAACAGAATAAAATAAATATTTAAGAACTTTTAAAGAATTGCTTGTTGACTTCATTCAGGCGCTGGGTCTCAAAATGTTTAAAAAAATCATACAAAATTAAGTAATCATTTGTTTCAAAATCCGGTAGACCAAAATGGAGATAAAAAATTGAAAAACCGATAGCCGTTTGATTTATAATTCTATCTGTAGTGCAAAAGTAGGAGATACGATTCAAAACTTGTCAAAAATCGATGAAAACCTCGGGTAGCCCTTAACGTTATTATTACTATTTATTACTGTTAAAAAAATATAATAATTATTATTTAAATTAAATAAAGTTGTTTTGCATGTTGCTCTTTCCTCGCTACAGTGAGGTGAAAAGTTTTGTGTTACACACGGGTGCAAATGTATTTTACTTCTCGTGTGTTGAAACACTCGCTACGCACAGGATTCTATTTCAGGACGTGCGCTTCGCTCGTGGTTCAACTATAGCATCTTATCGCTTGCTCGTGTTTCAATTCCACACTCGCGGGTAAAATACAACTTTGCACCTTTGTATAACAAATAACTATTTTTAAACATAATTGGACTGGCCTTATATCCAGAAAAGACAATTTTCGCCATCTGGAGACCGATTTTTGACTTTCGAGCGCTCGATTCTTTCACTCGAAAACGGTCAAAAACGATGAAATGCTATTTTTGAAATACGAGCGATAGATAATTGAAAAACGAGTGGTGTTGCCCACTCGTATTCAATTCTATCGGTAGAAAATTTTGACACTTCACTTTATCTATTTAATTTTGGACTGATTATTAATTTAATACCTATTTAAATAAAATATTTTGATCCGATGTTAAGTGATTGGCTGGTGTACGATTATATATAGGTATAATTTCTTGCCGAATTTTGTGGTTGAAAAATGAAAACCAAGATCGGTCTATTGGCGGGAACATAAGCGTTTCTTTTACTATTATTCTGTAATGGCCGGTTCCAATAATCAATCCTCCGATAGTTTTCCTTACCAACAGTTACATTTTGACACATTTTCTACGGGTAACCTGTCAAAATGTAACTGCCGGCAAGGAAAACTATCGGTGGATGATCATTGGAACCGGCCATTAGTAAAGGAAACAACGGATCGGCCATAATTCATTTATTCTCTCTGTTACTCTCGCTGAAACTTATCTCCTATCCCTTTCATTTCTCTATTCCTTTCTTTCTCAGGTCACGCTCTCATACTGTCTCTATCTCACACAATTACGTTTCGTTTTACAATTATTAATGTTTGCACCTTACAACTCACTACTTACTTTTGATTTTTTTTTCTGTTATGAAACGCATAATATATTTAAAATTAATCAATTTACTATATTAGATACACAACTTCCAATAAAGTACTATTCTCTATGTACTTATGTTGAAAATAAAAAATTGAAAAACCGGTAATTATCTACTTTTTGCATACAACGAAACGCAATAGTATCGATAGCCAATCACTAGCTTTCGAGTGATGACTTCAAAAATAAGTATTGGGTTCATGCGAAAATAATAGTGACAAATTTTCGTGTGCGAATATTTTCTACCGCTCGCTTTTGATTTCGAGCGCTCGGTCCCCTGTGCTTTTTCGTTCTTAAAATGTTTCTTCTTTTTTTCTTCTTTTTATTGTTTTTATAAATGTTATTTTTTCTTTTACTTCATGTTTTTATTTTCTTATGTAGTATTTTCCTTACTTTAGTCTTACACACGGGTGTAGTTATTATGTTGTTGCAACCCTCGCTACGCTCAGGATTCTAATTTCCACACTCGCGGTTACAATACAACTTTGCACCCTTGTACAACAATAACTATTCGTGCCTCATAAAATACACTTGCTTTTAATGTGTAGGTAAGTATGTGCCTATGTAGGTTCTAGACATACGAGAGTACGAGCATGTACTAGTATCATAATGAGCATTATCCTTGAACATGCAGCCATTATGTTCGTGTTACATGATAGGTAGAGGCACATACTCGCGCGACCACTATCACATCGACGTACGAGCTGATAACGCACAGCTGTGACCCAAAAACATGATCTTGTTATACGGCTATTATAAAGCTCGAACCTACTCGTACACAACTTAAAATCCCGACTAGTTGCTGTCTGTTCGTAACTTTCGTTATCTGATGTAGTCCGTTTATTAAGAATTTCTCATATGACGATCTGCCGATTTTAACGACGGACAAAGAACGAACGTTTGGTTTTCATAGAAAGCACTATAAAATAACATCTGTTCGATTTGTGCGTCTTCCTGATACTGCGACACAATATCACTGGTCCTTAACTTGGAAAGATAGGTAAGGAAAAAAAAAAAAAAAAAAAAGCACTGGTCCTTGTCGAAGTCAAAATTATTTAATCTTCAATTAATATTCTTAAATTACGCATCAATTATGAATGTCGTTTTTCGTCTCGGTTGTTGCTATACCTATTCAAATTCGACTGTAGGTATATTGATTAGAGTTAGAATTGTATTTGTCGACCGCACAGAGGCGTCTCTATGTCGCGCCCGGGTGCAATCATTCATTACCGTAGCGCCCTCTAGAATCCCCCCTAGCGCGCGCTAGCGCCCGAGTCGAGGCGAGTGGCGCCCTGTGAGTGGCGCTCGGCGCCCCCTAGGACCGTGCGCCCGGGTGCAACGCACCCCCTGCGCTATAGGTAAAG
This sequence comes from Epinotia ramella, assembly GCA_947578815.1. Taxonomy (NCBI): domain Eukaryota; kingdom Metazoa; phylum Arthropoda; class Insecta; order Lepidoptera; family Tortricidae; genus Epinotia; species Epinotia ramella. The sequence continues at coordinate 10,090,674 of OX388201.1, forward strand.
CCACCCGGACCGCACTATACGCCAAGCCGAACGTGCCAGAATGAGCGCGAGAAAAAACAGAAACAGATTCCAGTTCGATTCGTTTTATTTAATACCAGAATAGACCGGGGGGTCTGGGACATACTTTGACAGACGTTCAAACTCAAACTCAAAATGATATTTATTCAAGTAGGCCTAGTAACAAGCACTTTCAAATCGTCAGTTATTTTTTTAAAGTAATTTATTAAACAAATAAATATTTTTATATGAAGTAAAAATTGTATAAAAAATACTAGTAGAATGCTTCTAGAAAAACAATGTAATGTCAAAAAACAAAATATATCGAGAATAATAGATTAAAAATTCAGTCACAATTAGTTCCATGGAGTTTTATCATTCATGTAGTCTTGTGTGCTATAATAAGCTTTCGAAATAAGTTTACGCTTCACATAGTTCTTGAATTTATTGATAGATAACTCAGTTACGTTTCCTGGAAATATAGTTATCTTTTAACCAAAATGTACCTCTAAGTATGTTCATTTTGTTTAAAAGTTAACGTATGTCCCCTTAGATAGAGATAAGACTGGAAAATAGCAACCTCATCCTATCGGGGGCGTAACCTAAGTAAATTGAAATTAAAAATGGAAGTATAGGGCTCAGGTAGCGTAAGATGCTGTCAGACTAGAGCATTCACATGTAACAGTACCTACATCGAGTGCCTTCGCCGTTTTAAAATTTGTCGAACTGAACAACCAACATAGCCAAGCATAGAGCCAAACATCGCTACGAACATTTCCACGATCATTGCAGCATTGTAGCGAACGTTTTAGTAAACGGCGGCGTGCGGGAGGTGTGGGCGGAGAGGGACGGCGACAGAACATTAACAAGATTGCTCGGCTCGGCAAAAAGCTCGAAGGAAATTCACAGACGTTTCGTTACAATGCTCGCTAAAACCCTACTGTTTATTTGGTGAGCGTTTACTTGTAATGTAACATTCGCTAGAATGTCAATTAGCTCATTACCTAGCGGTTACATACCGCGACTTTTTGCAGCGTTTCACGAACGTGCGACTAAAAAATGTCGCCATGTGTAACCGCTCTAAGTTGGTTGATATCCTGAAAACTAATGGTCTATCTATAAGTATATCAATAACTTGGATAGTACCTTCCATATAGTCTTCACAATATCCTTTCGTTGGCACCTGCAAATCTTGATTGTTCTTTATCAATTACTAGCGACCCGCCCCGGCTTCGCACGGGTACTATATTATACATATAAACCTTCCTCTTGAATCACTCTATTAAAAAAAACCGCATCAAAATCCGTTGCGCAGTTTTAAAGATCTAAGCATACATAGGGACAGACAGCGGGAAGCGACTTTGTTTTATACTATGTAGTGATCAGTACCTAAACATAGAGTTACATTAGATAACAAACCAAACCGTTATATACCCCACAATGTTTTATAAACTTAAATGCAATTTTTCCAAGCAAACTCGCATGAAAAGCGAGCATAGTGAAGGGTGTACAAGCGAAACAGTACAAATCCCAAGTTTTTGTAGGCGGGAGGCTATAATGGCCATAATAACGACGCGCATGCGTATAAAACCGCTGCACGCGCACCCCCAGGCGTTCACATCACGTTGGGACGCACCGCATCACACCGCACGCAGTATGAAGGTATGTGACATTTGTTTTTACAATGTATCCGATATTTCAAACGACAATCTAAATCGATTGTTTGATAAGTTTCAATAGCATTTCTATTCCACTCAAACGAGGGGGAGTGTAGTAAGTTTGACATGTGTACGTGCAGGTAACTGTCAGTGGCGTCGAAGCTTTCAAAACGGATGCACCGATTTGAGTATGGTTTTTTTTATTAGAAAGTCAAGTCTGGTGAGATTGTTCTTAGCTATAGTTACGTTTGTTATGTCGAGGGTGTTTTAATTTTTTAATGTACATGTACATAGTTATGTAGGTATGATCTTCGTCTTAGATCATACCATATGGCCTATGTCCGGCAGTGGACGTCTTTCGGCTGATATGATGATGATCATGTAGGTATGACTTGTATGAGTTGCGAAGGTTACTCTTAAAAGACTTGTCGAGCAGATAGGAACCATTCTTGAAACAGGCTGCAGGCTGGTAAATGGGAAACTCTTAACAAGCGTTAGGTTACACTCAATCACATTGATTATCATGCATTTCTTTCAGATTTTGGTCGTAGCTCTTCTTGCGTTTATGTGGCACCAAGCTGCCAGCATCGTCCCCGTATCTCCGTACGGGTACGCGCGGCCAGCGCTGGCCCCGCTGGGTGTGGCACCAGGGTTGGCACCGCTGGGAGTGGCGCACCCGGCGTTGGCGCCGCTGGGGGTGGGGCCCGCGTTGGCGCGGGTGGCGGCAGTAGCGCCAGGCGTCGACGAGTACGACCCCAACCCGCAGTATTCTTACGCCTATGATATACAAGATGCACTTACGGGTGAGTAGCTATCATAATCACTTAACTTTACATTGTGACTACGAGTTTCATAAGGACAAAAAAAATAAGTTTAAAATATGATCGTTCTGATTTTCGTCTGCTAAACGCGATTGATAAAGTAGGTTAGGCTTCCAGTCCGAGGGGACGCAATCGATTTAACGACTAAGCACAACATTTATTCCTGGCTAGGTGACTCAAAGAGCCAGCAGGAGACGCGGTCCGGCGACGTGGTGCAGGGCTCGTACTCGCTCGTGGAGCCCGACGGCACGCGGCGCGTCGTCGAGTACACCGCCGACCCGCACAACGGGTTCAACGCCGTCGTCCACAAGGAGCCACTCGGCGCCGTAAAGGCCGTCGCCGCGCCCGCCTACATACACTAGTCAAGACAACAGAGCCACGAAAATCGAAGATTGAAGTTCAAATATCTCCATCTCTGCCGCACTAGCAATAAAAGACCTTCGATCGTCGGTTGTTCGTGGTAACTCACCAGTTCTAAAAGTCACGAGAGATGCTGCATTTAAGCCAAAGCCATACTGAGACTGCGACCAGGGTTGTTATTCTTTAGGCGCACATGCGTCTCACCCGACCCGTCCCGCCTAACGAAACTCGACCTCTACCTACTCGTACGCTTAGTTACTACGAATCGCGGGGCGTCAAGATATATTTGTGGGTGAGCGTTGAGGTGAGCCTAAAACAAGTTTCAGAATAGAGGGGCTGGAGTGCGTCATACTTATAAATATACTACTTATATGCTTACCGGTCGCACTGCCTCAAACGTGGCATTGGCCATACAATGTTTGGGACACGGGGTTGCTTTGTATCGAGTTGACTGGGAGATGCACAGCTAAATGTTATACTTACCTTATTTAATTAATGATGGGACTGGTGGATAGGAAGAGGATAGAGAACTAGTGACTTTTAGAATTGGGATTTATAAAATACCTGCCAACTTTAAAGGCTTTGATTACATGGATTTGGGAATAGGAAGGTGAAAGGGGAAAAGCAGTATTTTGGCTTTCTGGTCTAGGTCTATGAATTTTAATCAATAGATACTTACAAAAAGGCGAAAACTTGTTGCCCGTGTTTTTAAGGCCGTGGTTTTCACTTAAAACTACCGAACGACCGATTTACTTAAATATTAATTGTCTTAAAAACATTAACTTCTTTCACAATACAAGCTAGATTCGTTGAATTGAACGCTACAACCGTTATTTAGCCAATGGGACCTGAACCGTATTTATTAAGAGGCGTGGTTAAGGAGGAAACATCATGATTATTTGAATGTTTTCTGCTTAACGACATGTTATATATGAACGTTAAAGCTAAGGTAATAAATAAGAGGAATCAAACTGCTTTGTTTTTTATAGCTTTAAAAGTTTCCTTTTTTGGTTACCTATACCTTCTCTCTAATATAGTAATTTTAATACTACCTGTACTAAAGGATTAGTTGGTAAAATTCTACTTGCTTCGCCAAGGTACTGTAGCAAAACTACTGGTGGTCGCGCTGTTCAATAATTATAAAGTCAACAGTGCATACTTGTATAGCCTAATCTTAAGATGAGCCCATACAAATTGAAGTTCAACCCCAAGCTAAGTCCTGATTCCAACTTTTGTCCAATAGGATACACATATACCTACTATGCTTAAAAATCGCAATTACAGTATAAGTGAGGGGTTTAGGTCATGTTGATTGAGACTACGAAGGTCGCACATTTATCACCTCCGCTGCTGATCGGATCCGCTTCAAACCGAGCCGTTCGTTATTTGTATGAAACTCCATTTTGCAACGCATAATAGACTCAAAAAATATTATTAAGTACTCCAAAAGAAAGAAGGCAAAAAAATATGCCTTTTGACGAAAATCTCATTCTGATATCTCAAAGAATCACGAAGCTACAATATCGTTTTAATATTGCATGTTAGAGAGAGAAAACGCAAACGGTGTGTGACGTCACATTATAGGATGCTGCCGGGGGGCGGCGCCGACCACGACGAGACGCGGCACGTTGCCGTCTTCTGTGACGGTCACATTCTTCCAGCATCATTCGGGACGCGCCGGCGTTCATGCGTACAGAGTGGAGGTATCTTCAAAAAAGTATGTGAGAAAAAAAAAAGACCGGGTTGCACTCCGGGAGTGCCGGCAGAAGTGAAAACTCAATAACATTGTATCAGTTTTTCGATCAGGTCACGTGACATCTTACGGTATCACCCTAAAAATGAATTTGGCGCAAATTTATAAACAATTATCAATTATTTAGGCGGACGGGCCGCGGGCGCGTTGGGTGCGACGGGCCGGCTCGCCCGCCGCCGGCGGCGAACAAAATACCAATTTGTTTTTGCCTTTGCCAAATATTTTTCAAAGCTTTTATCTCTTTAGGAATAACGTACAAATTCGAACTATTCTAATTTGCAAGAACAGCGGACGGCGGCGGTGAACAAAATATCAATTTGTTTTTGCCGTTGGTAAATAAGTTTCAAAGCTTTATCTCTTTAGGAATAACGTCCAAATTCGAACTATTGGAATTGCTCAATAGCAAAACGGTGAAGGACGCGTGAACAAAATTACAAATTTATTTGCAGAATATGCTATTGCAAAAAGTGTTTAACGGCTTTATACTCTTACGAATAGCCTTCAGTTTTGAATGAAGTCGAATCGGCTAGCAGCAAAATATAAAAGTTTGTGACCTCCTTCACATCTGACGTCACAAAAATCTGTCGCGTATTTAACATTTTTTCCCATCACAAAAAGTGCTCAGCGCCGCTAAAGAAGTTTTCACTTCAAAAATGAAGTTGCGTTTTGCGAAAAAGCGACAAAACATACCCCTTCTTAAAACTTTGGACACTTATAACTTCGTGATTATTTAACCTTTTGCGTTGATTTTTTCTCCATTTGACTACATTTTTTCGAGAAAATATGACATTATTGATTATTTTATTTAGTGTCTACGCCCCTATTATCAATTCCGTAACGGCATCGCCCCGCCTCGGTACAAGCTACAGGCAACAAGGCAAAACTTGCTCGCTGCATTTACGCCGGGGAACTCCGCGCTTGCAGTTATAGCCGCTGGCGACGGGCCACATCGGCGCTGCTGAGCAGGTGCTATTACGTGCTTGGGTTGGGTTAACGTCGGGTGGTGGTGGGTGACGGGGCGATAACTGTGCTTTAACCTTTAAGGTTAAGTAGGTATTAAAGATACTTAGGTCCTTCAGCTCCATATCGTGACTGTAGCTCTAATTTACAGACACTCAGCGACTCGCCGTTTGAAGTAAGTGGCTTTTAAGAACTATATCTGATGCACGAATCGATGAGAAACACGCCCATTTCATTAAAAGACTTCTCATATTTCTTATCTCACTGAGATAAGGTCTATTATAGCTTGGGTTATATTTAGTTCACCTATGTGCGACAATAGCACAATAGTAGTGCACACGAGATCGTTACCGCACCCAGCCGCCTTATATTCGTATATGTACTATTATACTAGATATTTGCGTAGGCGCACAGCTTAATAAGCCCTAATTAGGGCTGGCGCTATTGAAAATGTGTTGCTTGATTTTGTCATATTTTTGAGCTTAATGGCATTCCAAATTGTTGTGTAACCAGTTAACGTGAGTCATCAAACAAAAATCAACTCGGTTTTGTGATTCAGTTTTTATGAATTTTTACTTTTTAGTTTTTTTTAATTCATGATATGCATAGACATGCTATTTAAATGTGAAATTAGTTCATTTTCACATAAACTATATGCTTAATTGTCATCACAAAAGTGATACTGAGTTAATTATTGTTTGACGACCCACGCTAATTGTGTACGCAATGATTTGAAAATAGCCGAAAGCAAAATAAAAATAATAATCTATTAGCAGTTGTTTTGCAGACAAAAGTCAGCGTCTCTTACTACTTTGACATTACAATTTCCGCAAAAGGAATGTAGGTAGCGGCAACGCACACGCGATATCCCTAAATTTGCAACCGTTGTTCATAGGTTACGATAAAAAATTACAAAAAGTGGTACGTACCTAAAAAAAAATAAAAATCAAGATAGAAAAATATTTATTTTGACGCTAAAATCAACCGTGCAGCGTACCTTAATAGATAAGTTTAAAAAGAATATTGGAGTTGGGTCAATCAACTTTTTCTTGTTGTTATTCTGTCCCGGTAAGCCAAGAGACAACTGTGACAGAGTTTCTAAGATAAAATACTATAAATTGGACTTATTTCATGCTAAGGAGATGCCCCAGCAGGGAATGGGTTAACCAATATAACAAAAAAACGTGTTTCGTGGATTTAAACCCTATAAAATCCTAGTTTTAAAGAGTGACCCAGGAGACGTAACCATGGCAACGAGCAACATAAAATAGTTGATTGACCCAATTATTGAGAACACAATAAAATTTTACACTTTACAAAAATATATTTTAGGAATCGTTAATATTTTGTTTTGCAGTTGTGGGCTCTCTCCTGAAAATAAACAAAATAAATAATTTGTAACATATGTGACAACCCTAAAGCGTTGCTTAATGTAGAGCGCTCGTAAACATTAGTCATGACCCGTCGCCGCCCGCGACGCTGTGCAACTGTCAGGGGCGAGACAACTACAGTCTAGAGGTGGTTAATCGTTCTACTTTTATCTCGGAACCTGTCTTTGAAATACCACGAAATGCTACGACGATCATATGTATTTGTCATGTTAGTTGGACTTTACGATATTACGAATTATTTCGGTTTGTTTTAGGAAAGTGTTAAAAATCCTGCATACTATAATGAATGACGAATTATTTCGGTTTGTTTTAGGAAAGTGTTAAAAATCCTGCATACTATAATGAATGACGAATTATTTCGGTTTGTTTTAGAAAAGTGTTAAAAATCCTGCATACTATAATGAATGACGGTCCCAACCCCCAAACTATTAGCGCATTTAAAGTTTTTTTTTTTCAATATCAATAAGGTATATGTCTCAGTGCCTGACTCTGTACACATATACCTGACACTTTTAGTCTTAGGTATATCAAAACAATAGGTGTCAATTATTAGGCATTAAAGTGTCGAGCATTGGAAATTTTTCCTTACTGTTGATAATCGTCACTAACCATTAGGTTAACCGGTTGTCCGAGCAATGGAAATATATTGGCAAGTCCTCAAAACTTACCATAGAGAATTTCCTATGATTTGAGCTTTCTTAAATTCTTGTAATAGTTTCCTGAAATTTCCGAAATTTTCACATATTGGAAATTTTCCGCAACTTGGACATCTGCAGGCCTATGTATAGCATGTGTGTTATACATACCTTTTACAAAATATTACTTATACTAGTTTATTTTACCTCACGCAAAATTAGGGGCTCTAAGTCTCTAGTCATAACTGATCAACGTTTACTACGGTAGTTAACAAAACAAATACGGAATGAAAAAAAACACCTATTTTGCGAATAGGTAATAAAAAATATGAATAAAGATTACATTCTTCTCATCATTTTCGAATAACGACGTACAATATGTATATGTAGGTATATCTACGCGCAGCGTACGAAGCTACAGTTGAGACCAGAGAGCGACTCGCGTTGATGTCTTTTTTATGAAGACCAAAAGCAGTGAGCACAGCTCTATCTTTACTAAAATGATTGCCAACAAAAATTAAGGAAACTCGACATGCTGGCAACATGGTCAAGTTAGACGGCCTTTAAATAAAATATTTGATTATTTATTTGTTTTATTTATTTTATTTAATAAACAGAATACTTATAGAAACTTAATAATAAACAGGGTCCCACAAAACTGTCGGAACAGTTTGTATGTGTGATTGACTTCCGTTCATTAACCCCTTCGTCTGTGTTGGATAAGGATCCGTGCCAAGCATTTGAACCTATAGTTTTCAATCTCAAGGTCATATATTGATTAGCCATTTTTGCCATCCGCATACGAGTGGTTAAGCCAATTATAGCTGCGATTTAAAGATAATGGAGTATTTGAAAAGGAATAAACGTTACGTTTACTTATGTCTGATTAATCTCCCGGGACTGGAGTCACCAATATTTATGATTGCTTACGTCACACCTGTCCATAAAGTGGCAATTACCGCCCGGTACGTGTTTAGAAAATTCCACTTCCTGACCAGGCGGAGACGCTCCCAGGAGTTGTTTAAATTAAAAATACTTTGACAATGTTTTATCTTCTAAACAACAGTTCGGCACATTATAAATTAAAAGCAAAAACACCAACAAATTCCTTACCATTACGTATTTTTGCAAAATGCCCAGTTATTGAGAAGTAGTTAGATAGTAAATGCATCACCAATTAATAGGTTCAATTTGTTTACGTGAACTTGAGAAGATCTCGTTATGTCGCAACTTCCTTCGCTGACGCCGCGACGGTTACCTATTTAGTACAATACCTACATTTCGAGCTGACTTCACGCGCACTAAGGCTGGGGCCGACTGGTGGAGCGAGTGGCTATGCGACGGCGATTTCGGTACAACTTGGGCGAGAGATCGCCGGCGCTTCGCTAATCGCCCTGCTAGTGCGGCCCGAGCTAAGTCTACGCTGAGGCGATATGTCGCGCGCACTGTTGGGCGACTATGGTCGGCGACACCGAAGGCGGGAAACGCCATATTTAATCACCTGACTTGCGTAAACGCGACTTGACTTAGATACCCGTACCTACCTATCTGAACGAGCGCGCAGGAAATATTAATTTGATTTCAAACCAATACAGTCACTAGATATCCCCACTACAGTAGACGGCAAACAACTTGCGCAAATGACCTTGGCTGCGCAGAAGCGAATTTTAGGTTTCCGCGAGAGGGGGCGGTGAGGTACGACAGCGGGGGGTAGCGTGTGTTTCAAGTGGTTTTAATTTACATAGCACATGACTTGCAAACAAGCGTACCGCCCATCTAAATCTAATGGTAAGCGGTTAGTTTGCTGTAATAATGATTCATTTACTTTTTTGTCACAGTTATTTATTGAGGTACATACCTACCTATTGTAGTCCGTTAAATTTGTAAATTTTTTGTTGAGTTTTATTACGAAAAGTAAGACTAATGCCTCCACAAACCACAAAGTAACGTAGTTGTAAAAAGACAGACAAAAAAATGGTCCACGATGTTTGTTTTTTCTTTTTATTACATTACGAAACGAGTACTAAGTAATTAGTAAAAAATTACACTTAAACATTATTACACAAAGAAATGTAATTCCATACAAGCGGGGTCCTCTTTCGTGATCGTAAGATTCGTAAGTGTAGGATGCGCGAACCTTCCCCCACCACGTCATTTGTTACGCAAGAAGTTTGCCGGCTACTGTATCTCATTTCGGAATGGTGTCGGGAAACGGATCTGTCGCCCAATGCCACGAGCGCTGCGAGATACCTAACAACTCGCTAATCTCGCTAATTAATATTTATGTAGATGCAGCGGAGCCAGGCACCGATCATATCGTTTAGTATATTGTATTGTAATTTGTGATTTTAAAATCGAGTCTTTGACGATGCGTCACAATGGCGAACAAAAAGTTCACAAAAGTCTAGAAATCTTTCAAAGTCAGAATGACATGGGTATGAAATAAGAGATATCCTAGCAACGTTCCCTTCCGTCAGTCAACCCATCGTGCGTATGCATCGTATTTAGGAGGGTGAGGATGTGGCACTTGTTTTACATCTAATAGTTATTTGACAAGACAATCGAGGACCTCCTCCTTTTTTTTTTAAGTTGGTTAAAAATGGCTCGAATCGAAAGCTATGGGTACCCGAGTAGTCCGAGAGCTCGATTTGGTTCGACACTTCGTATCTTCAATGGGCAACACATTGTCCTCGCATCCACTTGCACCGACGAGCTTAGTTAGTACAGAAAACACAATACGTATGAGAATGTCGACTGCAAAGTGAAGTATACATTTTTCGCCTTACTAAAAGGCAACAAGGTAAAAAAAATATACATTTTTGTACACAACTGTACGATATATCTAGAGAGAGTCCAATTTGCTGGATATTTTAGTATTTTGTAGCTCTAACGTAACAATAACGCGCAATGTGCAATTAAAGATTTTGGCATGAATTTGATTAGTAATTGTAATTATAGAATCTTCCTCGATACGAGTATATTCCCCACTGAAAAGTGCGAAGGTGAAAACGCTGTCGTAGCCATCTAATTGATTGCACAAGACGGGGATCGCGGGTAAAGGCATATCAAAGCTCCGTGTGCTAACGTGTTCACGATCGCGACAATCCGGAACGTTCGAGTGAATGCACTGCAATGCTATAAATACGAGCTGCGACCAAACTGCGATTTACTTCCAAGCCCATTGTTGACGGCACTGCGGATACCGAACTGAAGCCTCCTCCGCGATGCATACGTACGGGGTAAATGTTATCAAGTTACTGGCTTTTTTTCACTAACTATTGAATTTGGGTGTATCGATAATTGGGTTTAATTAATAACGTTAAGGCGGGATTTCACCGGCACTGTGCGGCACAAGCATATTCAGTGCAAAAATGCTTGTGCCGCACAGTGCCGCACACCGGTGGAATCCCGCCTTGAGAAAAACAGAGTGCCTCAAACAGCGAACGAAAAAACCATAGAATGCGAGCTCCTTACAAATTTCTACCCACAAACACGTGCCTAAAACCCCGAATGCGCATGTTCGAACTAAACGGCTGCCTGGCATCCTTTTGACACCCCGCCCCCAAACCCGCATAATGGCACCCATTGTGTGGGGCTACATAGACTTCCATGATTTTTTTCGTTCGCTGGCCACAAAAGCAGTTAACTGAACATTATTTGGGACCATAATACTTCCTATGAATAGAAATCGCTAGATGTGTATTTAAGCTCCATGTGTATTTGCAGCTACTGTGTCTCTTCCCCATGGCTGTCATCGGCATCATAGTAAAAGACCCACCGCAACCGAACGAATACAAGTATTCGTACGAAATCGAAGACCCGACGACCGGTGACTCCAAGAGCCAGCACGAAACGCGGCGCGGGGACGTCGTCACCGGCTCGTACTCCGTCGTCGACCCGGACGGGATCCGCCGGACTGTCAAGTACACGGCGGACTCGCAGCACGGCTTCACGGCTGTCATCCACAGAGAAGCAGTACAGGCTGCGGCCGCGCCGGCACCGCCCCACGCTCACGCTTACCAGGACGAGCGTCAACTCCCCCCGCTGTACGAACATCTCGTTGCGAAATCCCCGCCGTCTTTCCAACCGGTTCTGTACACCAAATTGTATCCTAAAACGAATTACGAAGACAAACCGGCCTTCTATTTCACTCCCGCTAATGAAATAAGATCTGATCGTGAGAGTTTCGCACAAGGACAGTACTTTCAGCCGGCTACCGGTTTTAAAGACTATAATTAGACTTAGTACACCGATGTACCTGTTGCTTTGTTTTTATTGTGAACGTCGTTTCCTATGATTGTGATAACTAGGTATGTAGTGTGTAGTGATTAAAAAGTGGTAATGCTGATGTGATAGATAAGATAATTTGATTAATATAATAAATATATAATATTGTTGTTCTTTTATTGAGTGGTACCATCGCCAACACAGTTAACTGACCATCGGTGCACTTTATATACATTGTAATAAGGTTCAATATAAAAACAGGATGGTCAGTTAACAGTGTTGGCGTTTGAACCTAAATGAAATGGAATTATTAGATGCAATAGTTTTATTCTTTAATGGCCAAGGAACTGATAGTACTGAGTAGTCTATACACCACACCATCATATTTACCCCTCGAATGTTCTTAACTGTCATAGGTAGGATAATATGTAGATAGGTGCCGCCTGCACATACATATTATCTGAAACAGTTGAATTAAGGCTCAAAAAATATAATAGAAGTAAAAACATTAACAAGTGGCCAAGTAGGATCAAGGTCAATATTAGGAGTAAGTAGAAGACCTCGACGTTAAAAATCACCAAAACATTGAAATTACCAGCGCTGCTGTTAAGAGGGGGCGCTCCGCGAAATCGGGGTTCTTAGATTGAATATTTACCTATGACAAACTAAAGCGAATGCCAGGAAAAAGAACATACCAAAACTACATCATATTTGCAATTGAATCGTCTGAACAAAACCATACAAAACCAAAATTGCCTCGATAGAAAAGAACCGCCAAAACATGTCTTATTTTTACTCAATTTCAATAGTGTGAGGTTCCCGTGCATATAAATTAAGTAAAAGTTGAGTGTATAATAGCTTTTCACATTACCTAATGAAAGTACTAGCGGGGTATTTTTATGTAGTCCCTTTTCAGACTTATTGAGGAGAAACGTATTTGGCGTATAGGCCTTTTTTATTTAGCGCGATACCCTTTCTCCCGTCGCGTGTTTCGTGCGGTTCTGTATATCTTTTGTTGCCGATCGCGGGCGGAGTCCCGAGTCAGTCGTAATCGCTCCGCTGAGACGAGAGGACTACGTTCTGTGCTCTCACGACAGCACGATGAACATAATTATTTCAATAATATTGTGACCCAGTATATTCGTCCAGTGAATGACATCCATCCATTACATTCCAGTAGATATTTTGCTACATTTTGAAATAATACATTTAAAAGTCGACCTTAACATATAGATCTTAAAGTTCAAAATACAACTATAAGATTACGCAGCGATCGGCGGGTGACCGGCTTCTTCGAATAATTTGTGCAGTACATGCAAAACTAGACGAACATTTTTCTGTCGATCGTGTATTTACTTTATGAAAGATTATCACTATCACTATCACTACATAGTATAAAACAAAGTCGCTTCCCGCTGTCTGTCCCTATGTACCTATGCTTAGATCTTTAAAACTACGCAACGGATTTTGATGCGGTTTTTTTTAATAGATAGAGTGATTCAAGAAGAAGGTTTTATATGTATAATATAGTATCCGTGCGAAGCCGGAGCGGATCGCTAGTTGAGAATAAATCCGGTTATGTTCAAAATCGATGTCTGAGAGGTCTAAATACGAATTCATAGTCAGAAATATTTCAAAAAGTGGTCGCATTATTTAAAATTTTTGAAACATTCGTTGTAAATTAATATGCGCGTTTTTTTAAAGAACAACATACATTGGCAGGCTTCTCGAGGGTGAAGATTCTAGAAATGATGTCCATTTTGAATTCCAAGATGGCGGACATTGCTTTTCGAATTTAAACTTTCGTGAGACGTGTTGAAACAGTACTAATAATTACACGATTCAACTCACGTATTAAATGTCACTACGGGCGACATGTTTCGAACTCTTCGGGAATTCTTCTTAAGGATGAGTGTTTTCGCGGTGTTGCGCGACACCGCCGCGAAAACACTCATCCTGAAGAAGAACTTCCGAAGAGTTCGGAACATGTCGCCCGTAGTGACATTATTGACATTGTTTTTCTTTAAAGTCATCACGGGTGTCGCTTTTAGGGTTATCGAGAGTGCAGATTCCAACAATTATTGCCTGCGAACTTGGACATTTTGATATTAAAAAAGTGAACATAACTATGCACTTTTTCTTTAATATGTTCAAAATTGATAACTAAAGGGCCAAAGCGTCTCCATTGTCTCCAAGTACGAATCCGAGATCAGAATTGAAAAATTTGGCCGCCACACAGTAGTGGCCTGAAAATCTGACTTTCATAGACATGATCGAAGTTTTCATAATATATTATAGTTTTTTTTAAATGCTACTAATAAATTCACGGTTAAATTCACGTATTAAACGACACGACAGGCGACATGTTTTGAACGCTTCGGGAGTTCTTCTTCAGGATGAGTGTTTTCGATGTTTGTTTTGAAGAAGAACTCCCGAAAAGTTCGAAACATGTCGCCTGTTGTGACATTTAATGCGTGAATTTAACCGTGGATTTATTAGTAGTATTTTAGACATGTCTCACAAAAGTTTAAATTCGATTATAGCTTTTTTTTGCTTTAGGCTTTTACTAGCCATTATTATGCTAGCTCACAACCCTTACGTGATTTAGTAAAAAAACGGAAGGCCATATTTCAGTTATAGCTCCGGTGGTTTTTTAAGCAACAAAATGTAGGTAGTGGTATTCCTTGGGTAATTAAAGTAATTTGTACTCTATAAAGTGAGTGTTTTCGCGGCGGTGTCGCTTGAATCTTGTCGTGATTCAAGCGACACCGCCGCGAAAACACTCAATCCTGAATAAGAACTCCCGAAGAGTTCGAAACATGTCGCCCGTAGTGACGTTTAATACGTGGGTGAACCGTGTAATTATTGTCATTTTTTTTCTTTAAGTCATCACGGGTGACGCTTTTAGATTCCAACAATAGGGGCGTAGACACTAAATAAAATAATGTGATATTTTCTCGAAGAAGGATAAAAAAAATTGTCAAATGGAGAAAAAATCAACGCAAAAGGTTAAATAATCACGAAGTTATAAGTGTCCAAAGTTTTAAGAAGGGATGTGTTCTGTCCCTTTTTCGCAAAACGCAACTTCATATGAAACGATGACGCTGGAAGAATGTGACGTCACAGAAGACGGCAACGTGCCGCGCGCATCGTGGTCGGCGACGCCGTCGACGCGGCCTGCCGGCAGCATCCTGTAATGTGACGTCACACACCGTTTGCGTTTTCTCTCTCTAACAAGCAATATTAAAACGGTTGTAGCTTCGTAATTCTTTGAGTTATCTGAATGGGATTTTCATCACTCTGCATATTTTTTTGCCTTCTTTCTTTTGGAGTAATAATAATTTTCGAGTCTGCACCCGAATTATTGCCTGCGAAGTTGGACATTTTTATATTAAAAAAAGTGAACACAATTTTACAGTTTTTCTTTAATACGAGTATGTTCAAAATTGATAACTAAAGGGCCAAAGCGTCTCCATTGTCTCCAAGTACGAATCCGAGATCAGACCCCGTATCATGGTCGGCCTTATCACTCGATAAGTGACAAGATAGGGGCATCGTCTCGTTCTATCAAACGGTGTCAGCCAGTGACGGACGCTCTATCCTGTCACTTATCGAGGCCGACCATGACACGGGGTCAGAATTGAAAAATTTGGCCGCCACACAGTGGCCTGAAAATCTGGCTTTCATAAACATGATCGAAGTTTTCATAATAAATTACAGTTTTTTTTAAATGCTACTAATAAATTCACGTATTAAATGACGCGACAGGCGACATGTTTCGAACTCTTCGGGAGTTCTTCTTCAGGATTAGTGTTTTCGATGTTTGTTTGGAAGAAGAACTCCCGAAGAGTTCGAAACATGTCGCCTGCCGTGACATTTACGTTAATTTTTTAACCGTGGATTTATTAGTAGTATTTTAGATATGTCTCACAAAAGTTTAAATTCGATTATAGCTGTTTTTTTGCTTTAGCCTTTTACGAGACATTATTATGCTAAATTACAACCCTTACGTGATTTAGTAAAAAAACGGAAGGTCATATTTCAGTTATAGCTCTCGAAACTGACTTAGCTACTAGCGAAAATTATATCTTCAAATATAGGTACTTACAGATTTTGTCTTTCTTTCCACTTATTATAATTATCTATAGGTATTCATCATGTTTCATCTGACTGTCGGGGCATATACTATGCGAGAAGGAGCGGGGCAGCAATAGACGCATCAGCGCGGCAGGTACGGGGCGCGCGGGTGATTTCTGATTTTTCCCTGGCGATACGCCCCCTCTTAAGTAACATTGGTAATAAATAAGTAGTATGTAATGGTAATTGTATCGTGAGTAAACAGCTCGGTTCCGGAGCCGGCCGGGCTGGCGCGCGGTTCAAGGTCGCCGAAGTGGAGCGAGCGGCGCTAAGCCACTATCCACTTATCACGGCACCATAATTAATAGGTCTCAGCAACGGGATTAGTGAACACAACTAAATTAATAACTGTGACGTTGGCGTTGGGATCACTCACTTTGCTGTGTACTCATTTCAACAACTTTTCTACATCATAAAGTTAGTGTAGTGTTAAAAGTAATGCAATAATTGTACATATGTGTAGATTGAATGTGAAACAAAAATCAGAATGTTAGGATGAACTAAGCCTTACCGAAATTCATATCGGCGTATATCAGGGTTTCTGAATATGGGACACGGGAAAGACACAGACATATTTTTTTCCCATTTGATATCGATTTGTTAAGTTAAGACGTCACGTTTCGCATTAAAGTCTGTCTTGTCTAAGGTGTGTTGGGTAGGACATGAAATTAAAATGGAAAAGTTAGGCACGAGCACGAGTGGCGTGGCGAGTCCGGAGCTCGAGGGGCGAGGCTTTGAGGTTTGAGGGATAAATGAAGCGCGAGGTGATGACTGAGCGAGTGAGGAGCGAGTCGGTGACTCGTGAGGAAAGAATAGTACATTTTTCAAGCGTGAAGTGATGCGACAATTTAATGAAATGAGTATGACAAATGAGGTGCCTCACGAGTGAGTAACCCAACAGTCCCAACACAACAGGGTTACAGTGGGAGATGGGCTAGCAACCTATCACTGCGATATCACATTTTGTCGATCTTTTATACCCACATTATGCTAAAAGTGGCACTAGAACACACGTTTCATGTGCTCTGCCTACCCCTTTTAGGGATAAAGGCGTGAATGTATGTATGTATGTAGGTGTCTTGTCCTTGGTTTGTTTTGTACAGTCGACATAAACGATATGTATACATTTTTCAAAATATTAAACATATTTGACGTCGACTGTTTGATTGAAATCAAATTTGAATGCAAATCGAAAGGCCCGGTTAGGATTCGGCGATGAGAGAGTGTGCAAACGGGTTACAACATAATTTAATTATTAATAAATACAACCACTTTTTAAACGATAGCACCATCGTTTAAAAAAACAATCAACTAATCCGTTATAGTGGTCAGACGACAATAGGTGCGATGGGGCAGAGCTCGAACCAGTAGCCGCAAGCGCAGCGCTTGGGCTCGGAGGCGTGCAGCCATATCCACTCGATGTGGTACGTGTCCGGCGTGCACTTGCAGCCCACCAGCCGCTGCTGGAACGCGCTGGGCACGAGGTTGGGCCGCTCTTTCGTGCCGGGGCCTGTGCAAACAGTAGGTAGGTAATGCTAATGTACATGTTAGGCAAGAATTGTCCATACAAATCCGTTTTAATGAGATTCCGGGTGTACGACATCAATTTGTAAGACAGTCCCATTATCTGTTTTTTTGTGTTCATCAAAATTTATAACACTCCAGACGCAACCAACATAGTCGTATCGTACACCTCACCAACAGGCAAAACCATCGATTAAACAAGCTTCTGTCAAAAAAATCATTTTTGGTACAAGCTTTTATTGCCGACTGTACTTTTCTGTATACCATCATCAACTACTCATCGAGACGATTCTAACGAGCCCAAACTCAACGGGGTTACGTCGGTTAAGTACTGAATTCCCATGGCCACCTTCTGTCTCCGTCATCAGATCAGCTCGATGGTACCATAATAATTGTCATCCAAAGTATACTTATGCCCAAAATTTCAGCTCAATCGATCACCGGGAAGTGGGTCAAATTTAACTTGCAAGATTTGATTAGAGACAGACAGACAACGGGACAGGTGAAAATAAATAAAAGCCTGTAAAAAAAACCGCACTCAATTCGGAAGGAAAAAAAGAAAAAAACACATTTAATCTAACAGACGCTTGTGAAGTTTAATGAATTACTCTTACAAGTCACAATTTATAGGTTATTTTTCACTGAGCCGTCCGTAGCCAAATTTCCGTTATAGCAAAAAATCGGTGGAGCGCTTTACTGCGATATTGCGTCATGCGCAATGGAAGGATAGATAAAAAGCAATAAGCCATCCAAGAAGTGGCCAACATGGGGTCATTTTGAAACATACGTTTCATATTTCATAGCAATCGTCCATAGTGCTACGCCGTAGTTCGTAGTCAATAAATTTCCGTTAATAGCAAAAACTCGCTTAATTTTCCCCGACATTGCGTCATTTGCAATGAAAGTACCTATTCCTATGACATTCGTACATACGAGGGGCGTCTGAAAAGTTCTAAGCCTAAGGTATTTCGAGGTTATATATGCGTTTATGATACTGGCCAATAGAAAGGCCATTTAAAAACAAATTATTAAAAAATAACATGTCACGTTTTTATTATTCTGTTTCGAGCAGGGGCTGGAAACTTAGAAAAGAGGCGACACGCCGATTGATTGTATGGAAAGTAGTGACATCTCTGGCGAAGCGGATCGCTGTATTTAATGTTGTTGACATAAAAAGGAAATAGATGTCAGT
The DNA here is from genome assembly GCA_947578815.1 of Epinotia ramella. Taxonomy (NCBI): domain Eukaryota; kingdom Metazoa; phylum Arthropoda; class Insecta; order Lepidoptera; family Tortricidae; genus Epinotia; species Epinotia ramella. The sequence goes on from OX388201.1 coordinate 10,109,329, forward strand.
ACAATAGACCCACGACAATAAATTTTAAGATTTTGAAATGAAATAAAATATATTTATATGTTTTGAGATAGAATTTATTAAGTATCCATTTTATTTAACTGAACATGAACAAATATCTCATTAATATGGAATTGTGTTTGTTGTTCGGCCTTTGTGGTTTTAGATGAAGTATACATGTCAATGTCAGTCAGTAAATAAATGTCAATGTATTGTCTATAAAAACAATGAATGAAAACACATTTAAATCATATTTAAATAAAATCAAGAATAGTTTTAGCCACAGTATCTAGTTATAAAAATAATATCTAGGTGTTATGTGTGCAGTAAAAAGTTTGAGACTGAGTAATATGCAGTGTAGATCGGATGTACGTGGATTTGCTAAATCTGGTCCAGAAGATTTAATCTAAAGTTTTGAAGCTAAATCTCGTCCTTGTCTCGTGTTTTTTGTTAAAAAGGTTGTGCTTGGTTAAGTTCTTGTTAAATAATTTGTGAAGTTAAATAAATACTTTTATGAATGTTGCATGTTTCACTTTTCAGATCCATTTCATAGTTGTGTGATTATTTTGAAACCTACAATGTGACTGGCAAAGTATGAAGGGAAGCGTACTTAGGTAACTAAAATGTGATTTATATCATGTTTTAGAAACGTTTTCTTCCTAACTGATAGTCGCATTGTAGGCTTCAAAGTCAAAACAGAGAATACAACTTTAGTATAGGTACGTGTGTGCGTGGTGCGTGAATATGTATGTGTGCGTTAGTGTGTATGTGAAGCGTGCACGCTGCACGCATGCGTGCGTCAGAGTAGTTCAATCCACTCGCTGCTAGGCGGCTGTGGGACCAGTAATTTCTTGGTGTTGCCACTCTTTACATAAATATACTTATTATACTCTTTGGTTTCGAGATATTCAACGGAAAAGTACATCATGTGTGAATTACCAACGAATATTACGAAAATTGAGCACCGTGCTGTAATTAAATTCCTTACAAAAAGTGACAAATCACCGCAGTGTATTTTTGAGGAAATGGCTATTATTTACGGTGATTCTGGGCCTTCTTATGCCACAGTCAAAAAGTGGAGTCGCTTATTTAAACTCGGACGGGAATCGATCGAAGACGACCCCCGCTCAAGGCGGCCAATATCGGTAGTGACCGAAGAAAACGTAGCAAAAGTCAAAAAGCTGGTATTAGAAGATAGAAGAATGAAGGTTTGGCAAATAGCTGAGGTCTTAGGTATTAGTAAAGAAAGAGTCGGAGATACATGAACATTTGTACATGAGTAAAGTCAGTGCCCGTTGGGTACCGAAAATGCTAACGGCCTTCGATAAAGTACGTCGTGTGGAAACTTCTCGGGCGTTTTTAGAATTGTGCGAAGATGATTTAGATGAAGTTTGTTCCCGAATAGTAACTGTTGATGAAACATGGATCAGACAGTATGATCCGGAGTGTAAGTCTGAGTCGATGCAGTGGATTGAAAAGGGTGAAAGGCCGCCGAAGAAATTTAAAGTGAGAAAGTCGGCCTCTAAGTTAATGGCTACGGTATTTTGGGACTGTGATGGCATTCTTTTAATCGATTATTTAGAAAAAGGCTCTACGATAAACGGAACTTATTATGCAAATCTAATAAGACAGGTGCGACAAGCCATAGTTGAGAAAAGGCGGGGTAAACTAAGGAAAGGCATTTTGTTTTTGCAAGACAACGCACCCGTTCACACCGCTAATGTTGCGAGGCGTGCTCTGAAGGAAGTTGGTTTTGAGGAAATTGACCACCCACCCTACAGCCCAGATCTAGCCCCAAGCGATTATTTTCTATTCAATAATTTGAAGAAAGAGTTGAGGGGAAAGCGATTTAGAAGTGACGAAGAGATGAAGGCGGCTGTACAGGAGCATTTTGAAGGGCAAAATAAAGATTATTTTTTTAATGGCCTAAAAGCACTGTATAAAAAATGTAAAAAATGCATTGATTTAGGAGGAGACTATATTGAAAAATAAACACGAGTTCATTTTTGTAAATTGTTTTTTTCTATCTTAGGCTTAGAACTTTTCAGACGCCCCTCGTAAGTTCCGAAACACTAATTGGTACGAGTCGGGATTTGAGCCCACGACCGTCGTTTGACAGCCGCATGCCTGAACCGCTAGGCTACCGTAGCTTGTCCCGTAACTATTTAAATATAAATAATAAAATATAGCTCATGAAGGAAAGGAGTTAAATGGTTCTACAGTCTTCAGCCGATGCGATCTTATACCAGCAGCTTAATAAACAAATCTCCAAGTCCCTTCCCCGCGTTCTGCGCCAATTCAATACATATCGTATTGAAGAGGCCATCCAGCGTAATAAGGGCTCTAAAGTTTTCTCGGTTCTCGAGAAATCTGTCTATTGGGCAGAGCCAGCTCGTGAAGTTAAAAACTGAAGATGGTAGAATCGTTTCTACTAAACCCGAGATTCTGGGTGAGATAGAGCGCTTTTATAGACAGCTATACAGCACGTCAACACGCAGACCCGAAGTTGGTCGGGTGGAAGACCCTAGAGCTAGACTAACCCGATATTATACCGACGACATCGCGGACATCAGCCTGTACGAGATTGTAATGGTTCTTAAACGGCTCAAAAACAACAGGGCACCCGGTTAAGACGGAATAACAGCCGAACTCGTGAAGGCGGATGGAAAACCGGTCCCGGCCCTTCAGAAGTTGTTCGATTCTGTCTTACTGGCAGGGAGAACTCCACAAGATCCACACGCTCCGTCAGGTTATACAGAAGACCGAGGAGTATAACCTGCCCCTCTGCTTAGCGTTAGTGGACTTCGAGAAAGCCTTCGATTTGATTGAAACCTGGGCTGTACTACAGTCTCCCCAGCGGTACCAAGTTGACTATCGCTATATCGAAGTGCTGAAGTGTTTGTACGAGAACGCCACTAATGCCACTATGTCAGTCCGACTCCAGGACCAGAACTCGAAACCTATTCCGCTGCAGCGGGGAGTCAGGCAAGGACCTGACCATTCCCCGAAACTGTTCAACGCTGCACTGGAGGACGTTTTCAAGTCTCTTGACTGGAGAAGGCATGAACATCAACGGCGAGTACATCACTCACCTTCGGTTTGCTGACGATATAGTAGTCTTGGCTGAGACCATGGAGGACTTAAGTACGATGCTCGATGACCTTAGTAAAGATTCCGAGCGAGTTGGTCTAAGAATGAACATGGATAAGATGAAGATCATGTCAAATGCCCATGTAGTACCAACTCCCATTATAATGGACACGACATAACACATAAGTAGGTAGGTACTTTACGAAGCCACTCTGATGAGCGATGAATAATGATTTGGTACTTGGGCAGTGAAATTAGCGAACCAAAGTCGGTGTGCGGGGCAGGGCAGGCAGGGGACGACCGCTGAGCCGTGGCCATGGCTAGGAAAGGTCTAGGGAATAGGACGCCGGCCGGACGGCACGAGCAATATATAGGAAATTATAAGCTAGAATGTTACGTTACGTACGTTATTCGTTTTAAAAGAAACGCTAAAATTAAAGAACCGAAAGTCCCGAAAGAACCGGGATTTTTTTTTCTTGTCCCGGTTCTTTACTAGGTGAAAAAAACCGGGAAATCCCGGGATTTTCGGTTCCGGGACGTCCCGGGTGCAAACCCTAATACTCACGCACGCCTAATGTAAACCTTGTTCCCGAGATTTGTAACAAAAACTTATCTGTGACATTTTATTTTAGAGACAATAGTTCTTGGCGACTGTACTTTATGTAGTCAGTATTAACCTATCGTATGCTTAGACACGGATCTGTGCCAAGTATTTGAACCTATTGTTTTATATCTCATAATCAATAATATCTATGATGGACAATTTTGTCATCCGCATACCAGAATACAATACCATTAAGACCAGACATCCCAGAGATGTGCGTAAATTTGTTTTCATATAGGTATTTGACACCTAGTTACCAAGTATATGCGAGGTGTCAAATATATGCAATCACGTCTCCACATATCTCTGGTGGATTCACCCTAACGACGGGTTTTTCATGTGTAGGTAGGTAGTTGAGGAGTTTTTTATCGCCATCTTTCGTCTCCATTATCAGAATAGCCAGTATTACAACCACCACCAATACCAACAGATATTACATTGTTACCTATCTTAAAGGCCAGGATGCGGAATAAATAGGCCGCAGTCGCCTGCGAGGAGGGCGTGCAGCTCCCTCTTCTCCAGCCCCGTGGCCTGGTCGAGCGGGTCGTGGAAGGCACCACTCAGCTAACTTCAGCATCGTGTTAGTCTACTGATATGCGACATACCTCTCTTAAAGGACAGGATGCGGAATGGGTCGCAGTCGCCCGCGAGGTGGGCGAGCAGCTCCCTCTTCTCCAGCCCCGTGGCCTGGTCGAGCGGGTCGTGGAAGGCACCACTCAGCTAACTTCAGCATCGTGTTAGTCTACTGATATGCGACATACCTCTCTTAAAGGACAGGATGCGGAATGGGTCGCAGTCGCCCGCGAGGTGGGCGAGCAGCTCCCTCTTCTCCAGCCCCGTGGCCTGGTCGAGCGGGTCGTGGAAGGCACCACTCAGCTAACTTCAGCATCGTGTTAGTCTACTGATATGCGACATACCTCTCTTCAAGGACAGGATGCGGAATGGGTCGCAGTCGCCCGCGAAGTGGGCGAGCAGCCCCTCTTCTCCAGCCCCGTGGCCTGGTCGAGCGGGTCGTGGAAGGCACCACTCAGCTAACTTCAGCATCGTGTTAGTCTACTGATATGCGACATACCTCTCTTAAAGGACAGGATGCGGAATGGGTCGCAGTCGCCCGCGAGGTGGGCGAGCAGCCCCTCTTCTCCAGCCCCGTGGCCCGGTGGAGCGGGTCGTGGAAGGCACCACTCAGCTTACTCCAGCATCGTGTTAGTCTACTGATATGCGACATACCTCTCTTAAAAGAAAGGATGCGGAATGGGTCGCAGTCGCCCGCGAGGTGGGCGAGCAGCTCCCTCTTCTCCAGCCCCGTGGCCTGGTCGAGCGGGTCGTGGAAGGCACCGTACACCCGAGTACCCGCGCGCCGCCATGGTAGCACTCGGCTGAGTTTCAGCATCGCGCGACTGGATCATATTGAGTATTTTACTAGGATTTCCAGAAAACAAATGATTGGGACCGAAACGCAATCCTCGTAATCTAATTCCCCCGTTTTAACTAAACACGAATATATGCGGATCAATATAACCATCGCGTGTCCTACTGCTGGGAACAGTTCCTCTCACATATGACTATAATCAACACGATGGTCTAGTGTGAGACTTCACATGTGCCTTAAGAAATCTAAATAGGCAGGAAGCCTGCACCTCACTTTTACCGATATTCGGGAAAATATAACAAAGCATAACTCTGAGGCCTTATTACCCCGTGACGGATATATGAAAGCAGTTTAGGCCTCCACATAACGAACGCGGGTCCTGCGCGGCGCGGGTCGAGCGGAATCTCTATCTCTATCGCACAGTAGCGCGGGCCCGCGCCACTGTGCGATAGAGATAGTGAGAGAGATATTAAATGCGTTGGTAGTGAGAGAGATATACCGACCCGCGCCGCGTACGACCCGCGCTGCGCCCGACCCGCGCCGCGCCCGCCCCGCGCCGAGCACGACCCGCCCGCGTCCAATGTGTGGAGGCCTTGAATGGCCCTTCTGTTCATTATTATTTCAACTACGCTGATCTGTTATCTCGAAGGAAACCGCAAAATTTCTCGTACAATAGACAATATGAAAAATACAGCCTTCATAGGAGTTCTGGACTTGTCAAATCTCAGATGTAGCATATTTTATTTACTAAAATTGTACTTACGTTTAATCAGCAAAACTGTAAACAAATTCTTGCTAGGTGCCAACTTAATAAATGGATGAATGATAAATGATTCCCTCAAATACGTTTCAACCGATTAACGTATGCAAGTACTTGACAGTAATGACATGACGTAAGATTTTCAAACGTTCGTCATAAAAATACCTTAATACAACCTATTTCTTACTAAAGTTTGAACGAAGTAGGTGGTTGTTTAATTATAGTTTACTTTAAAAACATAGTTGGGTAAGGCCGTTATTTCTTGTTCCTGATTAAGCAGTTTAAATCGTCTACATTTTAATCTCTTCCAGTGTGTTACGCCAATTAGCCATATAAATGGATTACTAATATTCGTAACACACTGGAATTGATTAAAATGTAGACGATTTAAACTGCTTAATCAGGAACAAGAAAGAACGGCCTTACCCAGTTATTAACATTGATTATTACAAAGCAGTATGTGGGTCCGCGTGAAACTCGTTTATATCGCAGCCCCATACAAACTTTCACCCCCCCCCCACACATTTCACCCCCTTAAGGGGTGATTTCGGGGATAAAAACTATCCTATGTCCTTCCTCGGGACTCAAGCTATCTCGATACCAAATTTCATCGCAATCGGTTCAGGGGTTTAAGCGTGAAGAGGTAACAGACAGACAGACAGACGCACTTTTGCATTTATAATATTATAGTATGGAGTATGGATATGGATAGTATGGATAACACCCTTCATAAATATCAATTGGATAATATAGCCATATATTTATTTGGCATTCATTAGAAGTTGTCTAGAATACTGTTCCACTATTTGGTCACCCTACTATAATATAATACCCATATTGGTCGTATAGAATCGGTTCAAAGGAAAGGTTCGCGTCCTGCTCAGTTTCTACTCGTAGTACCAGTAGCTTCCAACAATGTCACCCATTACAGTCCCTCGGCTCGAATGTGTACATCCTGCAGCAATATCGTTACAATACATTTAAAAGTTATGTTACATAATTGTCTCATAGTTAGATGTTTCTTACACGATCTCATTATTTGTACTACGTGATCTCACTAATATTTAAGTTTAAGTTAATTACAATAAGTTAGACTCTTTCACAATTATCTTATGACGATTTGTTATGTTATAGTATGTTGTGCTTGGTAGTTATAGGAATGTACATTTAATTTAATTTTCATAGAACTATTTTAAATATGTGTGTAATAATTTACATTTTGTTACCTCGCCTAATAAATAAATAAACCCTTAAGTATATATAGTACGTTGTCCTTCTGCAACCAATTGTTCAGCCACTTTGGCCGATACCTATCCCATTGAACATCCCATTGGCATACTTATGTGTAACTTTCATCACAACGCAACGTAAATATGTTACCATTGCGCATTGAACTGATCTGATAATGGAGGCAGAAAGTGGCCACCAGGAACTCCTAAATTACACAAGTCGTAAACAAAAGTACAGTCGGCATCAAAGGCTTGTACGGTCTACCAAAAATTAAACTTATTTACCTATATTCTTAAGTGACCTACATCTACAATATGATAAAGCAAGGACGATTCGAGCCACCCAAAGAAAGCCGCCCGCCATGCGAGTGATCTTTCCGAGCCCGAGATCGACCAAAGATTGGTCTCATGTAAATATAATACGGGCTAATTCAATATAACTGCCACATCAAAAAGAATCTCATATCAAGATGTTGACATTGAGTAACTCTTAAATACAACCGCTTTATACGAAGTCATACTATCCACAATGATATAATGCAACGCCTCAGGCGCTGGGGCGGTGTATAAAAAGTCCGAGAGATACAAATTGCGGTACATTCAACTCGAGGTTTACTCACGGTGAAGTCACTCATCTCCGCCCAAATGGCTTTCAAGGTACGAGCTTTTAGCATGTTAGAATAAAATAACGTCATTATTACCTTGAACGAGGTTCTCCAATTTAATTTGTTTTAATTAGCTGGTAATTGATCTGGCCAATAAAAAATCAACTACCTATCAAAGTGGTTGTTTATCGACGATTTATTACCTATCGTCGTTAAGCTTATTTAGAAAAACCATAACTTTTATAATTTTATAGTTTTTTAGAATATAAAAGTTAGTCTTGCATTATATTACACTTACCTAATTTCGTTTAAATGCCTAGATTTATTACTTGGTACTATTATTGATTAGGAAGGTAACTATAGAAATTAGTACGTACCTGTGATTACATACAAATGGGTTGAATTTTATTGAATATTTGCATGTTTTGTTTTAGCTGGTAGTGTTGGTGTGCGCGATTGCGAGCGTGCGCGCGGGAGTGGTTGCCCCCGCCGTGTACTCGCACGGCGCGCCCGTCGCGTACGCCGCCGGGCCCGTGGTGCACGCCGCGCCGCTCGCGCACGCCGCCCCAGTAGCCTACCACGCCGCCCCCGTGGCCTATGCTGCACCCGTCGCTCACGCCGCCCCTGTAGCCTACCACGCCGCGCCCGTCGCTAAGGCCATCGCCGTCGCCCCCGTGACTAAGGTCGTCGAGGACTACAACGCGCACCCGCAGTACAGCTTCGCGTACGATGTGCAGGACGGACTCACCGGTGACTCCAAGTCTCAGCACGAATCTCGCGACGGAGACGTCGTTCACGGCTCCTACTCCGTTGTGGACCCCGATGGCACCAAGCGTACCGTTGAATACACCGCTGATGACCACAACGGTTTCAACGCGGTGGTGCACCGTGAACCTCTCGCCGTCAAAGTTGCCGCACCCGTGGTCGCTAAGGTCGCCGCTCCCGTCGCCTACCACGCCGCGCCCGTCCACCACGCCGTGCCCTTAGCTTACTCCGCTCCTGTCTACCACCACTAAATAGGAATCACTAGTCATTTTTTATTTATTGTCAAATGCAACCAAGACATGGTAATAAACTATATAAGTATTAAACTAAATATTTTATTTGTACATTCGACCCTACATTTAGGTAAAGGTAAGGAAAGCCCAAAAATCCAACATCAGTTTTGCACATTTTCACATTTCTTTTTCACTTCACCGTATGAACTGGTTACCGGGAACAAATGCATTGGTTATAAATTTATAATATTTGAGGAGTCCAGTCGTTTCCTCAAGGATCTCACCTTGAGATTATATCAAAGTAGTCCATTCAAAAAGCAACTGTCAGCAGTTTCAGCTTCAGCAGACAACAAGGAACAAGATTCCAATTCCAATGACAGGTTTATAAAAAGTCGGTCTCATATCACATTATATAAATCTCAACCATTATCTTCGGTAGCTCATCGTCAGTTCCACTTTAAAAAAAAATATTTTGAGAGCATTAACTAGTTGCTGCGTCAACGAAATCTCATTGGAACCTGTGAAGTATATATATGTCGCAGGGAAATGGCCAAAACAGAGATTTGAACAAATCAAATTTGAAAATGATCAAATCACGCAGGATGTTAAAATAGCGAATCCATTTTATCATTTGCCTACAAAAAAACAGTTATTTGATCAAATCTCTGAATCTGTTTAGTGAAATGACGAAATCGGCCAAAAAAGGCAACTCGTTTTTTCATTTCGCTAGATTTGTTAGTGATTTGATAAAATCCCTGAAACGCGTCAGTGAGTTGACGAAAGTAACTCGCAGAGTCAACTCGTTTTATCATTTGTCTAAGGCAGGTCGGTCAGTACTCTAAGAGTAAGAACCGCGACCCTATAGAGCGCGCGAGCCGAGCGTGCCGCGGCAGCGGCCGGCAAAACGCCAGAACCCTTTTTTTTGTTTTATACTGAATATAAAATTGATAAAATCTTTTTTGGCTAGTAGCGGACTAGTACCGTGTTAACTGATATGACAGATATTTATTTTAAATGCCCGCTTTATTTGGTTAATGATCATTTTTAACCGACTTCAAAAAAAGGAGGAGGTTTTCAATTCGGTTATATTTTTTTTTTTCAAAAAAAATTTTTAAGTAGGTAACATTTGCCAAATGAATAAGTGTCATATATTTTTTTACAGTAGATAGGTACGAGCATTTTGAGGAATGATAGGGTTGTGAATCGTTATTTATGAAATGATGATAAACCGTATTAAGGTTGTTCTGAGATCCTTGAGGCACCGACCGAACTCCTCATATATTATATTGATTTAGGTATTTTCTGGTATAACCACAGATATAGATATATATTCATGTGGAAAATTGGAAAGGACATTCAATTAGGCAACGTTCATGATATGGCTAGGCAAAGTACTAAATTGAATTCGGTTTATTTCAAGTAGATAAACTTAAGTATTTTTACGATGCACTGTTATCTAATTAATCTAATCATGATGAAAAATAAAAAAAAGCCTTTTCCGCGTTTATCTCCAAAGTTTACATAGCAAAAAAATAAGGCCTATTATACCTACAAGTTGGTACGGAACCCTATACTTGAAAGGTTTAGGTAATTAACTAAATGTAAACAAAACAAACCACGTCACTTGGTCATTCAACCAATCATAGCAACCTATGGTATTATCTTATTGGCTGAATGACCAAGTCACGTGGTTTGTTTTGTTTACATTTAGTTAATTACCTAAACCTTTCAAGTATAGGTGCTCTAGTCCGACACGCAGTTGATCGTTTTTAACCGACTTCAAAAAAAAGGAGGAGGTTCTCAATTCGGTTGTATATACCTATATATATATTTTTTTTTTACTCCGTCATTGATGAGCCGATTCGATTTTTTTTTTTTGTTTGTAAGTATATGCATCCAGGTGGGTTCCATTTAAAAAAAAAAAAGTTGGATGATGGGATCCATGAGGAATTGAGAGAACTCCTCAATTATATTAGGCACGCGTGTAGTGATTTTGGTATTTTCTATTATATCTCGTGTATTTACATCCGGAAATTATAATTAAATTTGGTGGAGTGGAACTGATGATGAAGATCACAGATGACTTATGGAATTCCTCAATTATGTACTTAAAGTACAAAAGCACGTCACAGATTCTGATAAGATTCCGTTGAAATAGCAGCTAATGAAGTACCAAAGGTGATCCTTGTGGAATCGACGGAAGTCCTCAAATATTATCGGGCCACATACAGCGATTGGGTTTTTTCTCTAATAATCAACGCATTTGCTCTCGGAAATCAGTTCATGTGGTAATTGGAAAATAAATGTGGAAATGTTCTCGTGGCTTGGCGGAGTACTAAATTGAAGTCGATTAAAACTTTGTTTTTAAAGTAAATTATCACATGCCATGTTTTATTAATTACATGAATTTAACATACCTTTTATATTGTATCGCAAAACTCATCTCTGTTATAATGGAACAATAGGTACGCTCGTGCCGGAATGCTCTGTCGAAGGTTCTCATTCATTTGTCAAACTGCATCAACAAGGCTGGTTAGCATTCAGAAAAACAGACAGTTCAGAGAAAAATTTAATTCCCATAAATCATTCACATTGCTGGAGTCCGCTGGATGCGGATGGCGCAGGACCGGTCACTTTGGCACTCTTTGGGGGAGGCCTATGTCCAGCAGTGGACGTCTTTCGGCTGATATGATGAAATCATTCACATAGCGACCCGCTGACTAAGGGTTTTATGACCTTACCCTTAATTTGGCACTGTATGACGTGTCATACTAGCACTTCAAAAAAATCTAACGACTAAATTTATGACAAGATTTACTTCATTTTATTTTTTTATGGTAGCAACATTACTCCCGAAATAGGTGAAAAATAATTCATTACTCTGGCAACATCGAAAATCAAATGTCAACAAAATGTCGTGGCGGCGGAACAGTGTTGTGCTTTCAAAGGTAAATAATTGTGTTTTTTTCTTATCTTTTCTATGAAACATGCTGTTTTATTTCTTAATTCATAAAGCTGTAACATATTGTTCATCGAACTGCATTACTTAATTTCAGTAACTCACTGAACTACTCACAGCAATTTCAGTTCCAACTCGCTGTATGACGTGACATACACTGCCAAAGTCGTAAGAAAGCATGGCCTAACTAAGCTGTATGACGTGTCATACACTGCCAAATTTTGTTCAAAAATTTTGTTCGAAATTTACCACAGGGTATGAAAAGTAATGGTCGCTTGTGTTTTGTAGCTGGCAAAAATAATAGAAATTGACATTTAAAATACCATTCAAAAGAGTGTATCTGACCATGACACTGAACAAAAACTAACAATTTAAAAAAAAAAATTGTTTTGTTTTTAATGTTTTTGTTAGACCCTGTATTTTGAGAGAAAAACATTATCATGTTTTTTTTTTGATAGAATTTTTGTTTTTTTGTCTTGAGAGATTTATAATTTTTGTTAGTTTTGTTTTGTGCAATTTGATAAATACAATCTTACAGTTTCACACAAAAAAATAGATTTATTTTTTGTAAAAGTCGTTTTCTTCATTTGGCAATGTATGCTCTGCCATACATGCTGTTTTACAAAAAATACAACAAAAATATTTTTTTTCATATTTTTCCATGATGTATTGGACCTCTATGAAGGCGAACAAACATAGCAATATACAGGGTGGAATCTTGTACGTGATCCAAAATAGCAAAATGTGAATCTATCCATGATTCTGAGCAACTTTTATTATGGGACCAACTTTGTGTTATGCCAAAAAAATCCAACTATTTCATTAACTCTGCTCATTTTAGACTGACAAGAATGTATGAACAGGTGTGTTTTTTTTGGCATAACACAAAGTTGGTCCCATAATAAAAGTTGCTCAGAATCATGGATAGATTCACATTTTGCTATTTTGGATCACGTACAAGATTCCACCCTGTATAATTTTTGATTTCTTTTTCCTCTGCCAAATTAAGGGTTAACAATTGAAATCGATTATTTTTTTATGCTTTATGATTTGGTATGCGTTTCGTGAAGGTATAGACCGGATCAAAATTATTAATAGGTAAAAGACAAAGCTATTCCGCTATTATGACGTCACTGACAGCTGACAGTCATGGCGGTGATTATCCTGAAGAAAAATTAATTAATTTTTTTACGAGGTCAAATGTTTCAATTAAAAAAAAAAAAGTATTAACTGTCGCAGTCGGATAAAAACTGTCCTAAGAAGAATAATAATCTAACTATAAAACATGTTTCATATTCTTCCGGTCATGGGAAGCTGAGATCCTTCGTCGTGACAAAACAATGTTTGAAATGACATGATCACATGATACTGGCTGATTCTTTTTTTAATTCAGAGATTTATTATAAGTGTGGATTACGGTTATTATTATTCTTTACTAACATTAACCAAAATATGGATGTTAAATATCTAAAATAAAGATTTGACTGAATCGACTCGTATGAGACCCACGGGAAGAAATGGGGTTATGCTATTATGACCCGTTGACCCGACACCACATAGGTTTTAGCTTTACTTCTTGGTTAATTATTCCATTCCCGTAGACAATAAAACAACGGAATCACTAAAACAGTGAAGTAGAAAAACAAATGAATGAATAGAAAGTAAATTACACTCTCTTAAAATAATGATCTGTCTCCGTCCTTATCTACTCAATTTCATAACGGTGTTGGCCCGCGCTCAAGTAAACGGCCGAATTTTCCGCCATTGACAAATTGCAGCTCATTTCCAATTGCGTGCACATCCATAGTGATGCGCAGACATAATACTAAGTGCGAACTTGAGCTGTGTCACAACCAGTGGCTGGTATATATACTGTGGTGTTCTCCAGGGGAGCATAGTCGCACTTGATTGCACTCGACAACCCATCCTCAGGAACAATGGCCTTTAAGGTAATGTTTCACTTCTTCAGCCTCTTGTAAAAATCGTCTCACCTATCTTGAGCATTGGGTATTTATCTTAGACACGTTATTAAATAATATTTATTTATTTATATTTATATATATTCGGTACATCAGCCCAATATAATGAATACCATTATTTACTCTCCATAGTCTCCATTACGGCATACTGAAGTTGATTGTTTTCATATAATGTTCCATAATAAAATCATTATCTTTGCATAAATAAATAATAATAAAATAATAATTAATAATTAATTAATCATTATCTTATCATTATCTTTATTTTAGAAACTTTTTTGCAATCGTGCTTTGATCTTGGGCATACGTTTATTTTTATATACATATGTAATTAATGCAAACTACAACCAAGAGCAAAAACATGGGTACATTTTGTATTCATTTCCAAACAAAGTGTACCCATTTTTTTGATCTTAAGTGTATTTTCTTAAAGATTAATGCAAACTCGTGCCTTGCTTTACCTTGAAAGACACTCGTGCTTACTTCCAAAATCATAATGAGCGTAAATATCAGCAATTACACCTAAGAGATCCCTATGTATAGTGTTGATCTCATTGTGATGCAGCGGGCCGCTTCCAGCGTCCTTGACGGCCGGTATCATCAGCTTGTTAGTAATTTCTCCTCGCCGGCTTGCGCAAACGCTCTAGTCTCGCCCTCGCGAAACCGTGTCACTGTTTCAAGTACAACTATGTATTAAAGGTGGCCGGCATGCATAAGGATCTTTTTACATACTTATACCGAAAGTGAACTCTAGCACGTATTTTCAATGTTTACGATCATGTACGTATGTTAAGTACTTTGTGTTCAGAATATTGACGATTTAATCAACATTATTGCATGTTATCTTGCAAATTTTAACCAAAATTATTCGACTCGTTTTACCTTCGTAAATATTATTTCTATTTACAAGTATTTGCTTGGGAATACTTGTAGACAAAGACACCAGTGGAATCTGTTATGTCGCCCATCATCATAAATATTATCATTTAACATAAAAATCATTCAATTACAGTTTGTCGTCTTCTCCTGCATTGTGGCTTTCGCTAAGGCTAGCGTGGCCCCAGTAGCAGTAGCCGCACCCTTCGCGGCGGCGCCGGTGGCGGCGCGGCTCGAGGAATTCGACCCGCTGCCGCAGTACCGCTTCGGTTACGACGTGGCGGACTCGCTCACCGGCGACTACAAGAGCCAGACGGAGCAGCGCGACGGCGACCTGGTGCAGGGCCAGTACTCGCTGGTCGACTCGGACGGCACGCGCCGCATCGTGGACTACTCGGCCGACTCGGTCAACGGGTTCAACGCCGTCGTGCGCAAGGAGCCGCTCGTGGCCGCCGCACCCGCCTTCGTGGCGGAGCCCGCTGTGGTTCCCGCGCGCTTCGCCGCCGCTCCAGCCGTCGTCGAGCCGGTTGCTCGCTACGCCGCTGCTCCCGCGGTAGCCCAACCAGCTTTCGCCCGTTACGCCTTTGCCCCTGCCGCGTACAGCGCTCCCGTAGCTCGAGTTGCCGCCTACACATCACCCTTAGCCGCCGCTTACACCGCCCCGGTCGCCAGGGTGTCTGCATATTCTGCGCCACTAGCGTACAGATACGCCGCCCCAGCGCCGGTGGTGGCTGTATAAGATTATCTCTCATCGACAACCTGCTTTACAACTATGGCCTATTAAATAATTTTATATGACCAATTACGTTTTGTTACTAGCCCAAACTGGATGGAAATGAGTTGGGCATTAAAGCTCTTTATTCAAAAATAAAGTGAACACTGGTGTACATAGAATATACCGCCTAACTACACAAAGTTTCATAAATATAGGATACTTCGACTTTGGCTTTGGCTCACTACGCTCAGGATTCAATACACCGCCCTCGCCGTAAATATACAATTCTAGATTTAACCTAATGCCACAACATATTTTCCCATTGTTCCTTTGATCTCGCTTATTCAAAACTAACGCTAATAGCGACACTAGGCCAGTAGCAGATTAAAATTACCGGCGTACTGACGTGACGTGATCCGTTTGGAACGTGTGGTAGCGTAGCGACACCGCATCACAAATTTAAGAGTTATAAACGCCTTACGCCAGCCTTTTGATTTCCTGATACGACACGACATCGACACCAGGTCCATATTATCTGCGCTGTGGTCTTCCCCTGCCTCTCCTTCCTTCTATCTTTACTTCCATGATGGTTTTAAAGAAGTTTTCGTGCCGTATCAAATGACCAATCATTTTCCCATTTCTAGTGTTGATTTCTAAATGACTTCTAGTGATGGGGTGTTCAAATCGCTCTCTTCTCTTTTACCCTCCGTAACGTCCTCATTTGTTACTCTCTCGATGCAGCTTACGCCGTCCATCCGTCTCCAACACCACATTTGAATCTCCAACACCACGTTGTCATTGTCATGTCCACGTTTCGCTGCCATAAAGGGCAATACTCCAAATGTACACTTTAATTAACAAAATTGTGGTAACGACATACTATCCAAAATGTTACTTGGTAAATAAATATTGTTTCAAGTATCCTGATAAATATTGAGCGTGTTGCAGTCGCCAATGACCAGCAATGACCTTAACCAATAACGGATATCAATATTTATGGCAACTTTATAGCAAAGAAGAATACTATTAAGTAGTTGTCATTGTCATCGAATGTCATTTACTTACTACATGATTTCATAACGTCTTTTTTGCTCGATGATTTTAGAGGTGCAATAAATGTTTAATAATTTTTGGAGGTGATCATATTTTTAAATCAAAATGCAACTGCAAATGGAAGAGAAACAACTTTACGGCGCCTTGACGGTGTACCGCGAGCGCGGATTTTATCTCAATCGGCTCGAACAATTTGAGAAATCAAAGGCTGCGTTTGATGAAGCTTTTAAAAGTAAGCCAGAAGACGTGCGCACGCTGACGGGGCGCAGCAAGGCGTGCGCGGACGCTGTGCAGCCCGTGCAGGCGTACGCCGACGCCGAGCTGGCGCTCAAACTGGCGCCCGGCTTCATCCTTGCGCGCAACATGCAGGCGCGCGCGCTCTATACCATGTCAGACTTCGAGCGCTCGCTAGTCATGAACTACCGGGGCTACAGACAAAGACGACAACCGCCTTATTTCCTCGAAGGCATTAATCAAGGAACTGAAACTATAGAGGACTGCGTCGGACGTAATGCAGGTAGTGTAATGTTGGACTTTTTGCCTTTGATCAAACAAAATGAAGCCAAACTTTTAGACGAAGACGCCGCAAAGCCAAAATCACTACACAAGTGCCGTATTCCTCGACTTGTGAAAAAAAAGAAACTGACTCAAATGCAAGCGAGAAAACATTTAACGTTAGCTCGGGTACTAGCGATGAAATATCTGGGCCCTATGGCATATGACAAGTTCTTTCTACAAGAGCTTACTGAAGATCCTCGTGTTCAGTCCGCTAATTCCGCTGGCAGTCGTGAACTGAAGGGAATCATCCAGGAGGCCCTTCGATCTCTAACAGAGCGACAGGATATGATGCGGGCACAGAGACCTTATTATACTATCAAATTAGCAGAAAAGGCTGAGTCGAAGTACCAGAATAAGTACAAGGAGGAGGTGTTGGTAAAATATCGAGAAATCGGAGCACGCACTGCGGAACGCCTTCTGAAACAGTTGGAAAGGAGCATGCGGGACAAACGAATAATGGACTTGATATCGCAAGCGGAGAAGATGCAGCGGTTCCTAGACAATGCGACGCCGCGCACACTGCCCGACAAGGAGCTGTACACTGATCGCCTGTACAGAGCCGTCGGGGATGGATACCTGTCTCAGCACCGACTGTCGTACACACTAAGCGAGCGGGGTAATCGACGCCGCATCGCTTTCCTCATGGGGCTGCCGGTCGGTCGACCAACTTCATTCGATTCTGTCATGGCAACATATCCGTACAAATTTATCGATCTCGAACAAGCGACAGCAAAAGTAATGGCAACCTTAGAAATGTGCGAAAATGCTACCATGAAGTGCTGGTTACAGTATGAATTAGCTCGTCTACTTAGTACGCAAAAGAATTATACGCTGGCCAAGTTTTATGCTAAACGATGCCAAAAAGACGCCCAAGAACTCGGAAGCCCAGTTTGGTGGCTTAATGGATGTTTCGTGCTCATGAGTGGTGATATGCAACAAGGCAATTCCAACGATGTCCGGATTGAAATTGAAGAAGCATACGAATGGACGAAGAAATTAACTGATTCGGAACAAGTCCAAGCTTTCCTCGCAAAGTGCCTTCAGATGGTGACGGAAACTGTGACAGCAGACGAGCGCAAAGCGATCGTGCAACGTGAGCGACAGATCGTACGCAACTTGGATGAAGTAACGCGCATAGAGACGGAGGTGCTGTTCAAGCGCATGTCGACGGTGCCAACTGGGCGCCGCTTCTCTGTGCTACCGTGCAAGCAAGAGGGCGTCAAGACCGAGTCGGAGCGGCGCAAACGCAAACAGCGCGGCCTCACTGTCGTGTCGGGGCCCGAGAAGGCGTTGCCAAAACCACCCAAGACGGAAGTGCTCGGTTTACAACCATTTGACATATAATGTAATTTATACATGATTACGTGTTATAAGGTTTTGATATGATTATAAACCTACTCAAAATTTAATTTGCAATAACAAGTAAATATTCAGTAAGCTATTGTTTTTATCTGTATTAACAAAGGACTCGTGTAAAAAAAATGACAGTTCGAATAAAATAAATACTTTATTTAAATGGCATTGATGAGTGTCACACACACGAGGTAGGCACAGTAAAATTAGTGATGGTAGATGGGAGCAGAATAGGCGGCAGGAGCTGAATGGTAGACGGGGGAAGAGTGGTAGGCGACTGGGGCGGCGTGGTAGGCGACGGGAGCGGCATGAACCGCGGGAGCAGCGTGCACGACGGGCGCGGCGTGGTAGGCGACGGGAGCGGCGACCTTAGCTACCACAGGTGCGGCAACTTTGACGGCGAGAGGTTCACGGTGCACCACCGCGTTGAAACCGTTGTGGTCATCAGCGGTGTATTCAACGGTACGCTTGGTGCCATCGGGGTCCACAACGGAGTAGGAGCCGTGAACGACGTCTCCGTCCCGAGATTCGTGCTGAGACTTGGAGTCACCGGTGAGTCCGTCCTGCACATCGTACGCGAAGCTGTACTGCGGGTGCGCGTTGTAGTCCTCGACGGCCTTAGCGACGGGCGCGGCGTAGGCCACAGGGGCGGAGTGGTAGGCCACAGGGGCGGAGTGGTAGGCCACAGGGGCGGAGTGGTAGGGTACTGGGGCAGAGTGGTAGGCTACTGGGGCGGCGTGCGCGACCGGAGCAGCGGCGTAGGCCACTGGAGCGGTGTGGTAGGCCGGGGCAGCTGCGTACTGCGAGACCACGCCAGCGCTGGCGGCCGCAACCAAGCAGGTGAATACGATGAACTGTTGAAACAACACAATAAAATTACTTAGTATTCTCGAAATTAGTCGGTATTTAAAAAAAAAGGTAAAAGTCTTTAGTTGGTTTTAAAACTTTATGACCACAATATTACAAATAATTAATTAATTAATATTATTAAGGCAGTGACCTATTGCGTATGCAGCCTACAAAGTAATCAATTATCTATCTAGGGATACATTTGATATATTGTAGAGTCATTCGACATGTTTCAATTATAGAGGTCTCTTCAGTAGAGCCTAACTCAATTATCAAATTGTATTTTGCTCATAAAATCAACCTACCCTGAATGCCATTTTAAGTATAGCGTTGATGTGTGGAGTTGCGATTGAACTGCCGAATTGAAGTAGTGCTCTCGTTTTATATTGGGCGCATGCGGCTGAGTGACGTCACGGCTGCCCCGGTAATCAACCTACACCTATAAGAAGCCTTATGGAACTTTCGCTTTTAATTGACGAGAGGCAAGGTCGCGGTCGCCGGCATCTGATCATGCCCGGCCCGGGGCTTTAGCGCTCCCACTCTCACCCACTCGTGTTCATATTTAGACGATATGTTTGCGGTGTAGCGGTTTCAGACATTTATATGGGAGAAAAATGAGAAAAAGTGCAGATGACTACTTGGTGAATTTCGTGACCCAGGCTTAAAAGAAAACTTACAAACTTTTTGAAGTTAAAACTTCTTTAGCGGCGCTGAGCACTTTTTGGGATGGGGAAAAATGTTAAATACGCGACAGAGTTTTGTGACGTCAGATGTGAAGGAGGTCACTTTTTGCTGCTAGCCGATTCGACTTCATTCAAAACTGAACGCTATTCGTAAGAGTATAAAGCCGTTAAACACTTTTTGCAATTGCATATTCTGCAAATAAATTTGTAATTATACCAATACCAACGCGTCCTTCACCGTTTTGCTATTGAGAAAATTCGAATAGTTCGAATTTGGGCGTTATTCCTAAAGAGATAAAGCTTAGAAAAATATTTATCAACGGCAAAAACAAATTGATATGTTGGTCGCCACCGTGCACCGCCATCTGCTGTTCTTGCAAATTCGAATAGTTCGAATTTAGACGTTATTCCTAAAGAGATAAAGCTTTGAAAAATATTTGGCAATGGCAAAAACAAATTGGTATTGTGTTTGCCGCCGCCCGTCGCCGCGGCGGCGCGTTGGGCCCGTCGCACCCAACGCGCCCGCGGGCCGTCCGCCTAAATAATTGATAAGGTCAGTGTGGGTAAGTCCGGCATAGTTTATTTAAAGTTAAGTTTGATCGGATTTTACAAGGTTATTATTTATTCCAGGATAAACGTCCTAGACTTCTAGGATGATAAATATTATATTTTACAATGTCGCTTTATCAAATTAACAAAATAAGCAAAACTTTTGCAAAAAAAGGGGTTTTTTTAAAACTCGGCGAGTAGACGATCTTCCCGTGATGTATAAGGTAAGGCCGTCTAGTACTCATTGCCGCGCTATTTGAAAGTCAATAGGCATGTAGATTACATTGTTGGTATCGTAATTTTACGCCATTCCAAATTATGTTTTGAGATCAGGGAGATAGAGTTGCAATTTCAAAATATACATATTTTTCTGTTATAAAGGCAAGATCGGCATATCCGTAGAAGAAGAGATTGTAAACCTTTTCAAGTCTAAAATAATAAAACATGATAAACGCAAAAAAAATATAAAAAATTCAATTTGTTGTTGAAAATCGTATAAGTTCCCAAAAATACTATGAAAGTATTCATCTTAAATACTTATTAATTAAATGTAAACTATTAGAGATCGCATAAATACTTTTTTTTTTTTAAATATCAAAAAAATTCTAAGTCTAAAAACCGGGCCCTTTCTGATACTCTGACCGGAAATCATCCGGAAACATGAAGGTGATATTATTGGCCGGTAGGGGAGAGTGGGGTTCAGTGGGTCATGGGTCTCAGTGGATCGTTTGCTATAGCTTTGGATGTATTGTACGCACACACATAAGCGCTCGTGACGTTGGCGCTCTGGCATGCCCGCATCAACCGAACCAGTTATCCGCGCAGTGTCTGTGCCGGAAGTCGCGGCGCGGAGGCCCCGTCACAAGTTAAGAGCGAAAGTATTTATTTACGTGTTTTTGAAAAACGTTGAGTATCTTATTGGACTGACTCTGCAATACTTTTGTTTGATGTTCTCTAATATATGAAAAAAAATGTGAATGGTTAAATAAAATAAGTACATATGGGGAACGGCGGATCAATTTGGAATGGGTTTCAGTGGATCGTGACTCAATCTATTAAATACGGTGATTTCGTGATTAAGAACACTTTTTTAAAGTTACATTTAGTAATGTCTACCTACGAAATGTTTTGATTGTTTTTGTTTCTTCTAACAATAATACATTTCATACTGAGATCCAATGAACCCTATATGCTCCACAGTACCCCAATACTGATCCAGTGCAACCATTAGTGGGTCACAGTGAATCAACATCAGTTTATTTTTAAAAAAGGCTGTTTTTTACCACAAAACAGCCATTTTGTCATTTATTTATATAACTAGATTAGTGTTCTAGGGTTTAATTAAGAAACTAAGCCTTTTTAAGTGAAAGTGGAGCCGCTATATCAGTCACTAAAAGAGTGCTCCACTGAACCCCACTCACATGATCCATTGAACCCCATATGATCCACAGTACCCCAATACTTCAATCCAGTGTTACCCATTAGAGGGTCACAGTGGGTCAACTTCCCTTTTTTTTTAAAAAGGCAGTTTTTTGGTTTATTTACCACAAAACAGATATTTTTGTCATTTATTTATATAACTATAAGTGTTCTAGGGTTTAATTAAGAAACTAGCCCTTTTTATCTTTTTAGTCACAAAAAAAAGTGCTCCCCTGAACCCCACTCTCCCTGTACGTAAATAGCGTAGTACACAAGAAGCAATAGTGTATATGTATGTTTTAAGTAATTAAAAAAAAGTTTTACGTGTAAGTATCTCATTTATCGTGACAATATTTGAAATGAGAATATTTCAACGCAAAAGGTTGGCAAGATCTGGTTTAAGGCAGGACCGGCACATGACGGGCTTCCCTTGATCATTTCAGACGGACTTTCCAACTAGATAAAGTTTAAGGTTAGACATTTCGAAACCTAAAACTACAAAATTAAAGCATTGTGGCTACATTAAAAGCGTTAGACAGGAAAAGCGGTTAATAAATTGCTAAATTACGCACCTCATTAACAAATACTGCGATTTTTTCAATTTTCTACGTATTATTTTCTGGACCACGTTGCACTCACTTATGTAGTTCGAAACACGAATGAAGTTGACAGTTGAGTTGCTACCATAGTTTTCGTCATAGCGACATCTATGTTACAGAAAAAGAACTAGGACGAAAAACCGCTTTACCGACAGAGTTATAAGTGGAGCGCGTATACAAATACAAGAGTTATGGCGTGTAGACGGTCTTGCCTTATTGACGGACTTACCCACACTGACCTTAATTGTTTATAAATTTGTGTCAAATTCATTTTTAGGGTGACACCGTAAGATGTCCCGTGACCTGATCGAAAAACTGTTACAATGTTATTGAGTTTTCACTTCTGCCGACACTCCCGGAGTGCAACCCGGTCTTTTTTTTATTACTTCCTCGTTTTACTACTTTGGCGTTTTGATAGTCCTAATGTTATTTGGCTCTCATAGCATAGGTGTTGTAGAATATCGGGAATTTTTTATTCTCATTGACACCGAGGAGCTTTTTTTCATCTTTAGGAGCATGTGGAATGCATGTGAAAACAAGAACAATATAAAATGAACCTAGATTTGTATGAATGTGTCGTTCTCCGGGAGTTAAGGTAGGTAGGCACGAGAGGCTGTTATGGCAACATATCCGTACAAAATCGACATCGAACAAGCCACAGCAAAAGTAATGTAAATAAATATGTAAGACTAGGTAGTCTCAGGAATATACCATATATGGACCTTAATGAGGTCATTAAGGTCCATATTCCTGAAAAGTTAATTGCTTCTGCTGCCCGCGACGGCCGCGACTCCGTCCGCGTGGAACTCGTCGTTTATATCGTAACTCTATACAATCGATATACCTACAATACAATTTCCGGGATAAAAACTAACTTATCCTATGGACTTCCTTGGAACTCAAACTATCTCTATACAAAATTTCATCTAAATCGGTTCAGCGGTTTAAGCGTGAAGGGGGTAACAGACAGAGGGTTTGCACCTGGGACGTCCCGGAATCGAAAATCCCGGGATTTTCCGTTTTTTATTAACCTAGTAAAGAAACCAACCAAGAAAAAAAAACCCGGTTCTTTCGGGACTTTCGGGAAATACATTTTAGCGTTTCTTTTAAAAGGAATAACGTACGTAACGTAACATTCTAGCTTATAACTTAATACTGCTCGTGCCGTCCGGCGCGCTCGGGCGTTTGGCGTCACCTACCCTATCCCTTTCCTTGCCATGGCCACGGCTCAGCGGTCGTCCCCTGCCTGCCCTGCCCCGCACACCGACTTCAGTTCGCTAATTTCACTGCCCAAGTACCCAGTCATTATATTCATCGCTCATCAGAGTGGCTTCGTAAAGTACCTACTTATGTGTTGTTATGTCGTGAGGTTGGTGTCCAGGACCCTGCAGTGATCAATGTATAGTAAAAAAATAATTTTACAGTACATATGGTGCTACTTTCCCGCACTAGTGCGGAAAAGTGCACTTTTCGTGCATATGTCGAAACTTTAAAGAGCCATATGTACACTAAAACGTTGTACGATACACGTGCGAATAGGTAATTCGCAACTCGTGTCGATTTAAAACACTCCCTTCGGTCGTGTTTTAATTTATCACCACTCGTTGCGAATTTCCTATTTTCGGCACTTGTATCGTAAATAACTAATTATGAGACTGATTGTTAGCTAATGAAATCACGTTGATTTTGAAGACTCAATAATTTAAGACCGACTGTTAGTGTTATATATTAAAATGTGAGACATTATTTATTTTATTATTTAAATTTAAATAGTAACGGGACAAGCTACGGTAGCCTGGCGGTTCAGTTCAGGCGTGCGGCTGCCAAACGGTGGTTGTGGGTTCCAATCCCGGCTCGTACCAATGAGTTTTTCGGAGCTTATGTACGGAATGTAATTTCATCATTTGATATTTACCGTTAGCTTTCCGGTGAAGGAAAAACATAGTGAGAAAACCTGCATACATCCACGAATAAATTCAAATGTGTGTGTGAAGTCCCCAACCCGCACTGGGTCAGCGTGGAGACTACTGCCTGTTCCCTCTCATGCTTAATACTATGTACAGAAACAGTAGAATATACCTATTTTTCATCTCGTACGCCAGATATTGTTTTCACCTGCCCTGGAGCTGCTTTATAGCTGTGGAGTGTCGATGAAGAATGGTGATGATTAAAAGTATGAATAAAGCTGTGTATTGATCGCAATGCGCTCTTTTTATTAAAATATTATAACTAATCCATCAGTTTTATTTCGTAAAATCTATTGATATACTCGTACTATGTGGTTTTATTATTCATTCTTGAAGTATCGATGAGTATTGAAGGTTTGTACCGAAAGTCCCGAAAGAACCGGGAAATCCCGGTTCTGATTTCGGCCAGTCCCGAAAATCCCGGTTCTTTGAAACAGTACTGGTTCTGCATTCCCTAAGACAGACATACACACTTTCGCTTTTATAATACGTGTTTTTTTTACCGTCTTAGAGCCGAAGACCAGTTAATGTATAAGTACATAAAATTTTTTTTTTTTTATTTATTTATTTTGTTTTTTTTTAATTAATGTTAATTTTTATCATCTAGCCGAGTGACCGCAGTGACCGTTAGCCGCCATCTTTTGTAGATAGGTATATGAACTCTAACCGGGTGAAAGAACTTCGCAAGTTCGCACCCGTGCCACCCCGTGCGCCATACAGGATTTATCAAACTTAATTATTACTATAAGCTTAACTAATACTTTTTTATTTCACTAATGATTAGTACGTTTTGGATACTTTAAGTGGGCTTCGGCTCTAAGACGGTTAAAAAACACGTTGTATTAGTATGGATATAAGATAATTTTACTTTCCCGGAAGCAGGCTGTATACTATTACTGTATACTGTACAGTATTATTTTGCGCTTAGATATTTGTTACTAAGTAACACAATTTGAGTATCGATCGACCACAGAAATATTCGACGCAATGTTTCGCGCGCTCGGTCTGGCAAGGTAACTTGGGCAGTCTCGGCACGCATCATATTAAATTGGAAGCAATGTCTAACTGCCTCATAATCTCAAAGCTTGTTCTATTAAGTGGACCTTCTCTGTTCTTTCCAAATTTTTTGTGTTATAAGAAAAGAACATAATTCAGTCAGATTATTAATCATTTTAATAACATAAATAACAATTATCAAATTTCTTAACTATTCAGTACAAAAACAACAAGGTCGTAACATTTTATCTACCAGTAGTACGGGCTGGGTAGTCTGGGTGCGAGCAGGGGGGCCGGCGGCGGCGCTGGCGCGAACACCGGCGCGCGGGCAAGGAAGGGGCTCGGGGCCGGGGCCAGGAAGGGGCTCGGAGCCGGGGCCAGTACAGGGGCCGGGCCCACGACCCGCGCGGGCGCGAACAACGGCTCGCGTCGCACGACCGCGTTGAAGCCGTTGAGGGAGTCCGCTGTATAATCGACGATCCTCCGGGTGCCATCAGGGTCGACCACGGAGTAGGAGCCGGTGACTAGATCCCCGTTCCTGTGCTCCTGGTGGCCCTTGTAGTCGCCGGTGAGCGCGTCCTGCACGTCGTAGCCGTACGAGTACTGCGGCAAAGGGTCGAACCGCGCCAGCGGCGCCGGCACCACCACGCTCGCCGCCGCGGCGCCCAGCATGTAGATCAATACTACAATCTGGATAAAAAATAGCGTTAATAAGTAAAACCTCCAAATACATGAAAAAATATAGGTATAATAATATGTAGGTAACCTCTGGGCCTCAATTTGGTTTAATGTGTTTTGAGCACAGTAAAACCTTCCTTATATTGTCCTTCTTAGAGTACCTACATCCCTAAACACCTAAAAGAGTAATATTCTATTTTGAGTATTTTGACACATTATAGCTGGCGCGTGCGGAAGCGAGCGCGCGATATACATTTGAAATGCAAAAGTGATGAATAAAATTGAGACCCTTGGCGGGGAAATTAAGGTATACATATCTACTTATTGACATATACATCGCTATATTACTTACTGTCAAATCCTCTTCGAGAAATGGAAGAGGGTTTGTAATCAGTAGGTAAATGTTAATAAATAGCCAATGTAGCTTATGGACGCTTGCGATTCGAGAAGAGTCATTAAGCGCATTGCCAACCCTATATTGATTTGAGGATTCGTTGTTTTGTACAGACGACTACCCTTCTCTCTAGACACAACACATCTGATGCTGAAGCTCTGCCGACCTTAGGTACCTATAAAATAGGAAAATAAAACTAACAGCATATTATATAATCTGTGTTAGCAGTAAAATCGGTTACCTTGACCAACTTAAACGAACCGGAAACCAGACTCCAAGGAATCGAATACAAGCTAGAAATAAAACTTCCTAAATCCAGTTTTAATTATAATTACTTACAGTTTACTTTATTTTCTTCCGGTAATAAAACAACGCGCATTACATTACAATATACCAATAGCTATTAAGTATGAAGTGTCGTCGTCTCGTAGAAGCGCATTCTAAACTAATTGATATTGTACACAAATATGTCGTGTGATTCATCAATATGTCACAACATGTCGGCTATCTATTGAGTTGCCAAACAATCCAAACAGCAAATATAGGTATGTACATGTACATTGATATAGTGAGCGGTATACAGAGCCTATTAGACGACCGGTTAGCCTAGTGGGTAGTGACAATGACGCTGCCTACGAAGCTGAAGGTCCTGGGTTCGAATCCCGGTAAAGGCAAATATTTCTGTGATGAGCATGAATATTTGTTTCTGAGTCATGGAAGTTTTCTATGTATTTAAGTATTTATATCTATTATATATATCGTCGTCTAGTACCATAACACAAGCTTTATTGAGCTTACTATGGGACTAGGTCGATTTGTGTAGGATTGTCCCCTAATATTTATTTATTTATTTTTATTGTAGGTGTGCTACTTATGTACGTTACTACAATTAGAAATTAAGTTCATTAAACGAAGGTGTGTCAATTAGTACGTATTCCCGGGACTGATGGTCAATACCAATGACATGGGCGACTAATGGCTCTATTCAACTATAGTTTAAATTGCAAAACCATTCTCAAAGATGGCCTAAAGCAGGTTTCCTTCACTCTATTTAATAAAATGTATAAAAAAATACAATTATCAAAGGTCACACGCACTCTCATTCAGAACGTTTTTTTTTAGTCTGAAATGATATTCTAAATTATTTAATCAATATCGACCACGTGGCGTAACGTCCCTTTTGTGACGATTGTGCGCCATTTGAATGCACATCGGTATGCGTTCCAACATCACGTGATGTCAGCACTGCTCCGGTTATCCCCTACCGACGCGTGCTCGTCGATTGAATACCTATCAAATATGGGTTTTGGAAAGTTTGTTTCCGAATCGTACAAACTTACGAAAAAATATGACCAATATCAATATGACCAATATCTAATATGCTTAGGTATCTCGGGACCCTAGAGAAATCACTGTTTAATAGTGACACAATATCTAATATGCTTAGGTATCTCGGGACCCTAGAGAAATCACTGTTTAATAGTGACACAATATCTAATATGCTTAGGTATCTCGGGACCCTAGAGAAATCACTGTTTAATAGTGACACAATTTTTGAATTAATTTCGAATACTTAGTTTGCGCTAGTGACCAATTGTTTGGTGTTACCTAAACTCAGTTTTTCTAGCCCTAAAGTACTGGCCAAGCCAAAGGCTGACGTATTTTCTTACAATCAACTACAAACTGAGCTTATAGTTCTTATAGAGCTTTAAACCGTATTGTTATTGAAATGACAATGTGACGATGAAATCTGTTAGTAATTTCACGCCATTAGGATTCGTTATGCTCACCACTGCAACGCTCGTGGGCACGCCATTACCATACGATATACATACAATGATCGATTGCGACCACGGCGGATTGCAAAAATATTCTATCAATTTATTATCCGGTTATCTTAATTGAAATACCTACTGTAAGTAAAATAATTGACATAAAGTTGTAAGTGAAGTGTGTATGTAAAATAAAGAGTGCTCCAAGTACAGTCACCATCATACACATAGTTGGTAGCAGCCAAAGTTTCCAAATATATCGCAACACGTCTTTATTACCTGAGGTGTAAGGCTGTGTTACGATATATTTGGGTACTTTGACTGCTACTAACTTTATGATGCTGACTGTACAGTGTAGAGTTGTAGAATATGAAAAAGAGCAAAAAGTACACACGGGTGGAAAGTAAGTACTACATATAGACAAGTGAGTAAGTACTTATACGAGAACCGAGAGAGCTAAATATGGAAATACGCCACTAAAAGTGTCAAGAATTCAATCTCATTATCATTATCACTCAGTTGTTAGACGAATTTAATTGAAACTAGATAGTTAAATAGAATTTGAATTTGTATATCCCATTCAAAATAAAATAACTGTTAGCACCCACTTGAGAGAACTCATCAGCAATTAATTTAGCGTTATTCCATTATAAGTAATCCTCGAACACCCTGAAGTGCACACGGGGTTCACTTGCTACCTAACGCAAGAATTTCGTTTTTACGGACATTTGTCCGTAAAAAATTGTGAACTGACAATTGTTTCAATCCTGAGGGAGGCTACACCTAATAAAATTTTAGCCTTCTCAGTCAGGACAAGTCAGTTCCCGAAAATTAGGATAGATCGAAGAAGGCGAGTATCAGATGTCACAATTCAGATACGGATTGGTTGGTCAACGCCATGAAGCACACGTCGCGGGTTGTGTCGTGCGTCGCGCCGCGCGTGCGCAATTGGGGGATCTATCGTTGCGTCGCGACAACCGGTATACACAAAAGCTGTGATTGCATTATGAACCTTGATTATTTCGGCTAGTTTATAATACTTAATGCAACTGAGTGCGGATTAAGGGCATCAGACAAACATTTCCTAATGACCTAATATTATGATCATGCAGTATCTAACCCTTACTATTGATATGATCGATTTGATCCCCGCCATCTCCTACTCGAGTACTCAATCCATTTGTGTCATAGTAATTATTCATGTACAAAAAGACATACTTAGCAATACAATTTATCTGACGGAATAACGCTTACAGATTTTAGTGAATGTAGTCCGGTCCCAAGAGTGAAGATCCAACTGCTAAAGGGGACGTTAAAAAACCAATAAAGGTGATTAGTGATTTAGTCATATCTGTGTAGACAGGCTAAAGTTGGAAGGTACTTATATACTCTATTATATTTTGGTTGAAGAATCCTTAAGTTCCAGGATGATCCAAATAATCCGATGCAACAATGAACTCACCTTGGTGTCCATGTTTGTTGGCGTGGGTTGATGAGCAGGTTCCAAGCGAACTGTGCCAGCCCCCGGGCCCCGCTGCGTTATATATCATACGCTACGTAATGCGGGACGTGAGTTCCATACGGCACGGCTCATTGTGGACTACCGCGTTACGATACTCTTGCGATACTTGCTACCTGCTCCGGGTCGGAAATGCTTTCTTCACTCACCGCGGACATATGTCGGATTTCTTTTATATCAAGTCGGTGGTAAACAACAAAAGCAAACGGCCCAACTGCTGATGTACCCTACTGTAACTACTATCACCAGCCTATGGACGCTCTAGACTCCGGGGGAGGCGAATATATAGTGGGCACTTGAAAATCAAATAACTAGGTACTAAAATGCATCTTATATGATTTCTTTCGTTTTCAACATATTTATCACTTTCAGATCTATTAGGAGAGGAGAGTTAAACTAGTATGCGTCATCTGCATTTAATATTTAAGTAGTTTCGTCGGTTCCTCCTGGAGACCAACATTAGATCTTAGATCTAGATGTTTTTTTTTTTATTAATAGGTCCACAAATGACAGTAAAAACAGTCTAATTGAAAACCTCCCCTTTTTAGGGTTCCGTAGTCGACAAGGAACCCTTATCCTTATAGTTTTGCCATGTCCGTCTGTCCGTCTGTCTGTCTGTCCATCTGTCAGTCTGCGGCGTAGCTCACTGACTCTTACTGTACTATTATCTACTGTGCTCTTAATTCGGCATGGGTATAGGGACTAAAATAAACCATATTACCACGAGATGGTTATTTTCCTGAGCCGGCTTTTAGACCAGAGTTATACACTCTACTTTTCACTTTAAAGACTGCGAGAAAATAGTGAAAACAAAGATTATCCATCCACAATCAATATTAAATTCCACATAGAAAGGATTTTTTTATTTGGCGGTATGATTTTTTTTAATAAACTGTTGACACAGATACAAAATATTGACACCACGAATAAACGCTACTTACCTTGTATAGCCGGGTCCAAACGGTCGAGCGCTGCGGACAGCAGACGCTGCATAAGATAAAGCGAGATAGACAGCAGTCTATCCCGCTATTCTCGCTCAATCTAATAGCTTATGTCATGTTTGCAGGCCACCCCGCTTGAACGTTTGGACGAGGCTATAGACGGCCAAAGGCGTTTATTTTTTTCATGATTGTGAATTCGGGAATAAAAAACGCCTAATATTTGAAATTTATTCTGTTTCTTGATTGGTTGATTTTAATATATAGCTGTATTCTGATTAGTTGATAGCAAATACAAATGGTTTTTTAAACAGCAGTGATTGATGGGTTTAATACATTGAAGTGCTTTGATTGATCAAATTAAAATGTTTTAAAATCATAAATATGTTTACATATTTTTCCTACGGGCTATGTACCTACTACTTTAGGCCCGCTATCTAAGCCTAATATGACACACTTTTCGATAATAAGAAGTGAAATAGTAGCTTGTATGACAAGTGTCTAAAGTAAGCCATATTACCACGAGATGGTTATCTCCACAATCAATAATTATACTAAGGAGAAAATATTGTTCAATTTGGCGCCATTTTTTTTAATAAACTGCTTTGACACAGATGCAAAATATTGACACCACGAATAAACGCCTCTGACCGTCTAATATAATAGCCGCGTCCAAACGGCCGAGCGCGGCGGACAGCATACGGGGCATACGATAAAGCGAGATAGACAGCAGTCTATATCGCTCAATCTTCATAGCTTACGTCATGTATGCAGTCAACCACGCTTGAACGTTTGGACGCGGCTATAGTCGGTCAGAGACGTTTATTTTTTTAATGATTGTGAATTAAGGATTAAAAAACACCTAATGTTTGAAATTAATTCTGTTTCCTGGGGCCTATTTAATAAACGCGACAATTCGACTTATTTGTCACTTTATGACAAATTAGTCGATGTGTCGCGATAAGTGGCGTTTAATAAAGATGACAATTAAGTCCAAATGCGACAGGTAAATACCGACAAAATTGTCGGGCTAAAAAACTGTTTAATAAAAACGACAATTGTCAGGTTTTACCTGTCAAGTATCTAAGAAAATATCCTATGATATATTTGTAATGACAATGACAAATTTGTCACTAATCCGACATATTTGTCATAACACAACATCGAGGCATGCATGTGAGACAACATGAGGGTAATATCAAAATAGTTCCTACCAAAATTTAACTTTTTTTTATTTCAACTGGTTTGCTATTTCATATGGACCTCAAGTTCACAATTTTAGGGCTCATCTATGAAAACAGAGAGGTTTTATTTGGAAGATTTACTGATAATTTAACACATGAAATTAAAATTAATAAATGGAAGAGCATCACAGAACAATTGAAGGGATTGGCAGTATTTAACAAAGATTGGAAATATCTTCGTGACACAACTTGGCAAAACTGGAGGAAAATTATTCTTGGTTTAAATATGCGACGTCGTCGTCGTACACTTTGCGCCAAATATTCATCTTCAC
Source organism: Epinotia ramella (assembly GCA_947578815.1). Lineage (NCBI taxonomy): Eukaryota > Metazoa > Arthropoda > Insecta > Lepidoptera > Tortricidae > Epinotia > Epinotia ramella. The sequence continues at coordinate 10,141,353 of OX388201.1, forward strand.
TACTACTGTTATCGGTCGACGACGTTAACACCATTTTTTTAAACTAATCGTACTAATTTAACTGCCGAATAGCGTTGACATAGGATGACGAGCCTGTCGAAAATCTCTGATAAATTTACAAATATGTCTACCAGTCATGACAATTTAGTGTTTGATAAAACAAATTTTACAAGTTTTTCCGGACAAATTGTCACCTGTCGCCTGTCAAGGGAAATTATTTATTAAACAGAAATATGTCAAATTGTCACGACAAGTCGACATATTAGTAGTTTTTCCACCGTGACATATTTGTCATTGATACTTTTTATTAAACGAAATATTGTCAAATTGTCGGATTGTCACCTGTCGCCTGTCACCTGTCATTGTCGCGTTTATTAAATAGGCCCCAGATTGGACTATTTTAATGTCTAGCTGTATGCTGGTTAGTTGTGTCAGTTGTGTAAAAAATTTAATTTGACTGGTCAAATTCAAATGTTTGTCAAAATCAAATGTTTAATAAATCATAATAAAAATAATAAAAAAATATATAGGTATACATATTTTCCCTAGGGGCTAAATGTACCTACTACTTTAGCCCCGCTTGCTAAGTTTAATATGACGCACTTTTTGAGCATGAGAAGTGAAAAATATTTTTTTAGGGTACCTCCCCAACACTTAAAGTGGGTATGTCCGTTTTTTTCTCTTTAAACCCATGGTGTGGGGATCGTTGGATAGCTTGTTCAAAAATATTATGGGTTTCTGAAAACCATTTTTCAACTCAGTGATTCGTTTGCCTTTAAAGCCCTAATTTTTGTTGGAGTCAAGTGTTCCCCCCTCCCCCTGCTGTGCTTTCAGGTGAAAAAATCGTGGCATAAGGACGTATAATGAATTTAAAAGGAAAAATATCACGGTTGAGTAGGCATAACTAGTTACCGAGTAATAGTCGACCAACTTATGGCCGGTTCCAATAATCAATCCACCGATAGTTTTCCTTACCGGCAGTTACATTTTGACAGATTACCTACATCAAAATGTAACTGTTAGTAAGGAAAACTATCTGTGGATTGATGATTGGAACCGGCCATTCGTACAAATTCGGCCGACGCGACGCAACCGCACTATTTAGTTGGCGCGCGCAGACAGCAAAAACAGAAGGCACAACTACGGAACCCTACACTGCGCGTGGCCCGAAACGCACTCGCCCAATCTTTTTTTTATTTATTTATTTATTTAAGAATAATTAAGTAAAAATATTTTTTTGGAAGGCGTTCGACATAAAAATAAAGCGAGCTATATTATGTTTCTTTTCTTCTATACCAAACAACTAAGTACTTACCTACGTCCCAAAATTTTTTACGGCTTTACGTACCTAACGGTATAAAAATAATAACATTTTCGATGTACCTACAACATAACTCTCCTACATGTGTACAAACGGTACCCTGAACATAGGGGTAGCAGTGGGTAGCAATAATTGCTACCTAAGGCCACATTTACGCATAGAAACGCCTTGGCGGTTTTTCTAATTCATTGCGCGTGATCCCAACTAACCACAGTGCGTTGCGCGTCTCTACCACGCAATGAACAGATAAAACGCTGTCGCAGGTCGCTTAAGACCAAAGTCGTCGCCAAGGCGTAATATCGACGAGCGATGGTGTTTCCCGCCTCCGCTGCCAGCCTGCCAGCGCGCCTGACAAGTCGCGCGAGATTAGGCCTGTGCGTAGGTAAACATAGCCTAAGTATTAAATCAACATGGCCTAAGTATTAAAGCGGTTGTGAATTTAAGTAGTAAGAATTTTTCTGTTAAAATTTCATTTTTGAGACAAGCTTTGAGGCGTGCTATCAATTGATTGCTCATATAGAGACGTAACAAGCCCTAACGCGACGGGTTTATTCTGTGTAAGTAGGTAATTGAGGAGTATCTTAGACGGCCTCCCGGCTCCATTATACAACCAGCGCCATAGTGCCTTTATAAGTAATGTCTCCAAACAAATTTCAGCACAATCGGATACCAGCAAGTGGTTAAACAATGGATTCCTTTTTTTTAAACAGACAACAAAAATAGTTACTTATCTAACTATGTACTAGTATTTACTTTACATAGGAATTGCAAGTTAAAATAAAACTTATAATTCAGTTATTTGTAATGCAAGGCTACAAAGTTGTTATTTGGCGAACGAGCTTTAGCGAAGGATTGCAAAATTGGAAAAAGTTCAAAAGTACAATGCTGCGCATAGCCAGGATTTAAGAGGCTGACAAGACCTAATTTGGTGAAATTGGTGTTATTTAAGCAGTTTTTTAAGAAATACTATTTGTTCTAGCACAACAAATAAAATATATGTTAATATTCACCATATTCCAAAGACCGTAGCCGGGCTCGATACATAATTGGACGAAATCGGCTCGATAGAAAATAATTGCAAAGATTGGTCTTAAAATGACATTAAACGGTTCTATGGCTTTATTTTTTAGACGTATGGGTCTGCAATTAAAAACAAGAAGTCAACATATTCATACCTAGAAACCGCTAGCGAGTCATATTTCAAAAATAATCCACCCTTTTTTATTTCAATATTTATGTAATATAATATGGTGGGTAAAGACAAGTGCTATATGAAATTATGCATTACGCATTATGCAGTGTTGAATACTGTTAGGGTAAGTATTTCAATATAAAAATAAAAGGAAAAGTAAACAAAAAGTATATTTCAATAACTTATATATAAATCAAGTCTTTAGTAATGAGCCATCAAGTCCATGATCTTTGTTCAAGGGTAGTAGTATCCGGGGGCGTTGGGAGCCACGAATTTCGCGGGAGCCGCGCGCTCGAACACCTGGGCAGGCGACGCGGGCGCGGCATATGCCGCTACGGGTGCGCCGTACGCCGGCGCGGGGTAGGCAGAGTACGCCGCCGGCACGGGGTAGGCAGAGTACGCCGGCGCGGGAAAGGCAGAGTACGCTGCAGCAGCAACGGGAGCGCTGTAGGCCGCCAGAGGAGCACCGTACTGAGCCGCCACGGGTGCGCTGTAAGCGGCAGTGTAAGCGGCTACTTGAGATCGGTAAGCCGCGACAACTGGGGCAGCAGCCACTGGGGCAGTAGCGTAACGAGCAGCTACTGCAGGCGCAGCAGCCGCCACTGGAGCGGCAGCGTACCGAGCAGCCACCACGGGAGCAGCGACGGGGGCGGCTGCAGCATAGCGTGCAAAGACAGGGCCGGCGGCAATCCTGGCGGGAGCGACGGCAGGGGCGACGGCGTAGCGAGCGAAGGCGGGCTGGGCTACCACGGGAGCAGCGGCGTAGCGAGCGGGTACCACAGCGGGCTCCGCCACGAAGGCGGGTGCGGCGGCCACGAGCGGCTCCTTGCGCACGACGGCGTTGAACCCGTTGACCGAGTCGGCCGAGTAGTCCACGATGCGGCGCGTGCCGTCCGAGTCGACCAGCGAGTACTGGCCCTGCACCAGGTCGCCGTCGCGCTGCTCCGTCTGGCTCTTGTAGTCGCCGGTGAGCGAGTCCGCCACGTCGTAACCGAAGCGGTACTGCGGCAGCGGGTCGAACTCCTCGAGCCGCGCCGCCACCGGCGCCGCCGCGAAGGCCGCCGGGGCCACGCTGCCGTAGGCGGCGGCGACAAGGCAAGTGAAGACCACCAACTAAAACAAATAATAACTAAATAATTCATCTATACAATCGTCACGTGTAAATTCCAAACTTTATCCAGTTATTTAATCCGGATTACTATCTAAAGCGAGAGTCATAAATTTGATGGCGAAGTAGTCCAAAATGTTAAACTTAAACACTTGTACAGATGACAAGTTGTATATTTTAATTGGGTCACAATCCTTTACACTTATATTGCACTTTGTCACGGTCACTTTTTTGACACTTCACATTCCATTCCACAATTACCCGAAGAGGTTCCGTACCTTGAAAGCCATTTCGATTGTTTGATGAGATGTGCTCGGGGTTGCTTAGACCTGAGAACTGTACCCCTCAGTCGGCACTAACAGCATTTATAGTAGTTCGTGGCGCTTGCCTCATCCCGGTCGCATCTCCAAATTTAAATATATTCAAGTACGCACGTACGAGCCTGGCCGACGGGAGGGCTGGACAATGCCACGCGAACAAAGCGCTACTTGTGCAACCGCCCGCAGAGGCGACACTTCGCGGTCACATCGATTCTTCACACACTTGACAAAAACTCTGCTTTTTTCAGGAGTGTATGAATTTCGCATGCTGCTGTCTATGAAAAGATAGTCAAGGAAATATGAAAATGTAATCAGGAAATGTAGATAATTAACTCCTTTTCTAGTACATACTGCCTCCATAATAAATATTGTGATGAATCAGTATTACCTATACACCAATCAATTCCGCGACCGTGGTAAACATCCAAAGTAAATTAATAAAACGTCGTTATTACCTTGTTAGACTCTATAAATCTTATTAACTGAGTCGTAGCGTAAGTGGTCTAACAGTTTAGGTCGTCGGGTACATTTGGTGAGCCGTCGACATTTGAAACTGGCTTTGACTTGAGACGAGTTACAATTACGACATCTATAATGAACTTTACTTATTGCTAGTTACCTTAATTTGGTCACAGCGTTATTTTTATTGAATAAGTACCTGTCTATCTTGGTCCAGCACCGTGCTACAGCTGTGTAGCTAGAATTAAATCTCGTTTTGTTACAATTACAAGTTAAATCGGAGAAGAATTGTATGGATCAAAAATAATGAAAAGCGGCCATTCGTGTTATTAAATAGCCAACATAGTCTTCAGTGGTACCTACTCCATTGCTACTCTACAGTAATAATTTCCAGTAAATACCTACTGAATTAATTGTAAAAAGTTGCTTTTATGCTCGGTTATTGAAAGAACAGCTGGCTTTAAATTAATTTATCTTATCAGCACCCTATCCCATTTAGGCTAGAATACCTACTAAAGAAAAAATTAAGATCAATTACATCCCAAAGAATGCAAAAAACAGGAATACAATCTACACTAAAAATAAATCCCTGAATTAAAAAAATAATCAGCCAGTATCAAACTAAGCATTGTTCTGTAACGAATGATCTCAGCTTCCCATGAACGCAAAAACATGAAACTTTTTTTATTAGTAGGTACCTTATTATTCTAGCTTCCCATTAGGGTAATTTTTATCCGGCTGCAACGATTAATTAATTTTCCGAAACATTTGACCTGATTAAATTTTTCATTTCTTCTTCTTGAAATCCTAGCTGCCATATCTGTCAAGTTTCAGTGACGGCAAAATGGCGGGCTTGCCTTAACTATCCAATATTAATCATTTCGATCCGGTGTTTGTGATAGACCTTCACAAAACGCATACTAAACGACAAAGCATACAAAAATAATCTATTCTAATGTGGGAACTTATATGCGCTAACTTCGTTTAGGTACTTAGGTGTAATTTCAATCCCACCAAAAACATTAGATGTAAACCCTCCCTGTGATGCCAAGACTCCCTAGCTCATATAGCTTTCAGCGGTAAAAAGATATCGATCATAAGTAGCGCCAAGCCATTTCTTGGCATTTCACTCCACACGGCGTAACTCTACCACTACCCCGCTCTCTACAAATTCTATATCTTAGCTAAAAAGTATAGACCAGTCGCTTATTAATATCATCATAAATTCATTCGGCGCGAGTTTACACGGCGATCGGGATGTGCCCAACAAAGCTATACTTTTTAAAGAAGATTTTTGAAGTGAAAACTTCTTTAGCGGCGCTGAGCACTTTTTGGGATGGGGAAAAATTGTTAAATACGCGACAGATTTTTGTGACGTCAGATGTGAAGGAGGTCTCAAACTTTTATATTTTGCTGCTAGCCGATTCGACTTCATTCAAAACTGAACGCTATTCGTAAGAGTATAAAGCCGTTAAACACCTTTTGCATAGCATATTCTGCAAATAAATTTGTAATTTTGTTCACGCGTCCTTCACCGTTTTGCTATTGAGCAAATTCGAACAGTTCGAATTTGGACGTTATTCGTAAAAAGATAAAGCTTTGAAAAATATTTACCAACAGCAAAAACAAATTGATATTTTGTTCACCGCCGCCGTCCGCTGTTCTTGCAAATTCGAATAGTTCGAATTTGGACGTTATTCATAGAGATAAAGCTTTGAAAAATATTTGGCAATGGCAAAAACCAATTGATATTTTGTTCGCCGCCGGCGCGCGCCGGCGGCCGAGCCGGCCTGTCGGTGTCGCCTCCGCCACCCGTCCGCCTAAATAATTGATAATTGTTTATAAATTTGCGCCAAATTCATTTTTAGGGTGACACCGTAAGATGTCACGTGACCTGATCGAAAAACTGTTACAATGTTATTGAGTTTTCACTTCTGCCGGCACTCCCGGAGTGCAACCCGGTTTTTTTTTGATTGTGTACTAATACAAGCTTACATACCAAATTTCAGCTTTCTAGGACTTCAGGAAGTACCCTAAAGGTATTCATGATCAACGTGAGTGAGTGAGTGAGTCAGTGACGAAATCAGCGTTTTTTTAGATATCAACAAAATCGAAAGTATAAGAGCTTTGTAATTGAAACTTTATATATTAAATATTTCTACTATATACCGAGAATTTTGTTTATCTGATATAATCCAAACCCAAGTTATGAGGGTTCAAAAAAACGACGAAGTGCTTCGAGAAAAGGTAGGTTAGTGCCCTTGCGCTTCGCTTGGCTCGCCTTGGCGTGCCCCCGGATAAATGTATCAACAAATTTCACCAAAATAACGTCACACGTCAAAAGTCTGACTATCTTCACTTTCCGTTTTTTTTTTAATGGCATGGCATCGCACTGTTCACGCGTTCAGCCAAATAGTCCATTTGAGTTTCTGCAAGATTACACGCTGAGTATTTGTCACGATACTGGTTTGTCAGTTTTTATAATGAAGTATTAGCAATAAACAGAATGTATTAAATTCGTATAGAACGGGCCATGTACGAGTATAAACATTAATTATCAATCAGGTCAGTATTAAGGCGGTGTTATAACTTCAGACTTCACGCCTTTAAGTGGACATTCAGCCTACCACGATATTTTTCACATTCCCAGTAGTAGCCATTTAGCCGGCAGCGGGGAGGACACATGACTCGAACAAAAATTAGGGCTTTAAAGCCCAATATCTCGCAAACTTTAAACTGATTTGAAAAATGGTTTTAGGAAACCCATAATATATTTGGACGAGCTATCCAACGACCCACCCCATGGGTTTAACGAGAAAAAAAAAGGGAGGTACACTAAAAAAAATTTTTTTTCAAGATTTTATTGTACTGTTTTGTTGGCGTGATTGATTTATATACCCATGCCGAATCACAGTTTTCTAGTAGTAATTGTTACTGAGCTAAGCCGAAGACGGACGGACGGACGGGTCAATGGGTAGGTACTGGAAAGTATTATCTATTATTAATTCCTAAACACATCTTTACCTGAGAGTCGGAGTGGCTCAAGTCCAATTTAGTCATCACGTGTTTTGTTTATTTAATATAAAATAGTGTTAAAAATATGTGGAGAAGAAGCTCAATATAAACTTCAACGCTGCAGCCTATGTCCTACAACATCTACTAAACTTGTATCCTCTTAATCATAAAACTTAAAATTCCTTTGATGAATACACTGTGTTTTGTCCCTTTCTTACAGATTTTAATATCAGAGTGAGAGATAAAGACGAATTTTAACGGCTGTTCGCTACTAGCCCGGGCTTGCAAGACTCTACTCGGTTGAAGCCAGGGCTGGGCCCGACGAGTTCCTGACCCGAGTAGGGGCCTGGACTAGAACGACCGGTATAACCCCGCTAAGATATAGCTTCCAAGAAGCGTGGCATACCGAAGATGCGCCTGGTATCGGTCCGATACAAAACAAAACGTGCTTTTACCTTGATGGAAGCTTCATCCGCCGTTATCTGTCGGCCGGCGTATGTGTATCTGAATGTATGTGTATTAGAGTGTGGGTGTCGAGGCCGTCGCGTGTCCTGGTGAACACTTCCTGGCTCCTGGATGATAGCTCACCACGTAGGCGCACCCGAATCCAAACTACCGGCACTAAATTTATCACTTCAGTCTCCAAACACTGGCAGGCAACAACAAAACTCCTCGATAGGAGCGCCTGGCCTCAATTATGAACTGATTCCAATTAACATAAATCAAATGTCCCGAATGCTTTCTCAAAAATCAAATAAATCAAAGAATCGCGTGTTCAATCCAACAGAAGCAAAATTCAAGGTTATACTAACTAAAATGGCAGACGTCAAACGTCAAAAAGTGACGTGTCTTTTTCTTCGCAAATTATCAACCGAGTGATACCCGCGGTAAAAAGCCGGTACCGAACAACGGCATTTTAGCTAAAATAGGTTTTTCAACGTTTTACTTGATAGGTTAAATTAGATCTGCATGCTTCCTATATCCAAGAGAATAAATGCGTTGATTCCCACCACATTACCATGCAAACGAAGTCGCAGGTACAGCTAGTATTGCAATAAGTTAAAGTCCTTATTTAACGTAAATGGTGTTTGTCGATAAGACAGTTCCTACATATATACATTAGATATGAGCGCCGATGGGTATATCGCCGGCGGCGGCGCGACGGTAAAAGTTGACCGGCGGCGGCGGCATCGGCGGCGTGACCTTGTAAAAACCTTTGATATAAATAATTTTCAAAAAAATTACACAAAGGAGTGATATTTACGATATTTTAAACCTATCCATTGCCGGACACGCCCATCGACGTTGTTTTTACTCCATTGCGCATATCGCGTTGACGGCCACCCCGATTGGCATCGGTGTTGTACTAAAAAGGCAGTAAATTCGAGATTGAAATGGTTCTTAAACAGCTCATGAACAACGAGGCACCCGGTGAAGACGGAATAACAGCCGAACTCCTGAAGGTGGGTAGAAAACTGGTCCTTGAAAGGCATGGAACAGAGGTGTGAGTCTTCTGAGACAATTCTTTAAACTGTTTTGGAGAATCATTGCAAATCATCTCGTAGACAGGCTAGTTGACTTTCAGCCTTCCGAACAAGCTTTCGTTTCCGAATAATTAATTAATACCGTAAACCACATCCATACGCTCCTTCAGGCTATACACAAGACTGAGGAGTATAACCTGCCTCTTTGCTGCATCCGTGAACTACGAGAAAGCCCAGGTTTCGATTCGATCGAAACCTGGGCTGTACTAGAATCTCTCAAGCGGTGTCAAGTAGACCACCGCTATAACGAAGGACTGAAGTGTCTGTACGAGAACGCCATAATGTCAGTCCGACTTCAGGACCGGAACTCGAAACCTAATTCCACTGCGGCGGGAATCAGGCACTAGAAGATGTTTTCAAGACTCTGGATTGGAAAAGGCTAGGCATCAACATCAATGGCTTCACTCACCTTCGCTTTGCTGATGATATAGTAGTCTTGGCTGAGACCATAATGGAGGATTTAAGTACGATGCTCGATGACCTTAGTAAAGCTTCCGAGCGAATTGGTCTGAGAATGAACATGGGTAAGGCGAAGCTCATGTTAAATGCCCATGTAGTACCAACTCCCAGAATCCTCTCCAACTTCGAGAAGAGTCAATTGGCGAATCTGACTCGGCTGGGGAGCGTTCTGGAAGATACGGCACATATTTTCATCCAATATTCTGCAGTGTCTCAACATGGTCGCTTACTATGGGCCTCACAAGAAGGCTCAAAGTCACCCAAAGGTCAAGGGAGAGGGCTATGCTGGGAGTTTATCTGCGTGATCGCATCAGAAATGAGGCTATCGCACCAGAAGCAAGATAACCGATCAAGACTAGACAAGACAAGTGTGTAAATTAAATAAGCTATAATAGCTGACACGCGCGCGAAACAGAAATCGGCGCGCCGATGGTGATGTGTCGGCGGCGGCGGCGTGGGATTTTGGTCGGCGGCGGCGGCGCGGCGGCGCGGCGCTCATATCTAATATACATAATGTAGATACGCGTCTTGCTTTTCAAAGACTCCTACTATGTTAAACGAGTAGTGCTATCGCCACTATGACATGCAGCTTTTTGGTGCGTGACCGGCAGTGTAGATGCAAATAATCATCGCCAAAAACCATGTCTTAAATATTAAAATATTGAAAACAAAAAATCTCTGCTCAAAAGGAAACATTTTGTAAGCTCTATTCAACAAAATAAAAATAAACTTATACTTAAACATCCGCTCAAAAGTAGGCCAGTCTACTTATTTTAAAGCGTGCAGCGAATAATTTGTAAGCCGTTAGCGTATTTGCATTAGAATAAACAGTTTTCGAGTTAGTGAGGACGTGGACGAGCACAAGGACACAAGGTCGCATACCAGTGCTGACAATGGGCATAGACTTGCTTCACAAAACATTTGCGAGCCCTACTATTAATTTACCCCAAAAATTTGCGACAAGTATGCATAATCGGGGGTTAGATTAATTGTGGTTCGCCTAAGATAGTGATACGCTGGTACCGTAAAACCTCCCAAGTATAGTATACCTAGTGATCTAGTCCAAGTCATCTATGGTCCAAATTAACTCAATGTATAACAATACGGCAAAAAAATAACTAAAAATGTCCTCCGTTTTGGTAGACATTAGTTACTTATAGTTGGGAGGTTTTATGTGAACTGTCCAGAAACACGTATGACCGATTAAAAAAAAGACCGGGTTGCACTCCGGGAGTGCCGGCAGAAGTGAAAACTTGAATATTATCACTATCAGTAAAAAAAAAACCCCACTTTTTCTTCTTTTTTTTCACTTCAATAAAAATCTACTTTTGCCAAGTACCTATTTTTAATGTATGTGTATTAGGTTGGCGATCGCAGTATTAACACCGCACTCCAGGGATGCTGCTGCCTATCCCCCGGTGGTCTTGGTCATAGTTTTAGGAGGTACCCGGGTACAATAGTAGTTTATGCAACTGATACATAATCAGAGGCCTTAAAATACGAGTGTGGTTTTATGAAACCAGCGGCAGCGAGTTTCATAATAGGGTCACACGAGTGTTTTAAGGCTAAATTATGTACAGTTTCATAGACTACTTTATCTACACACATGTCATAAGTACTCTAAGATGGGTTCAGAAGCCGTAGGAAAATGACCTGCATTGCTACTATGTATAGTGCTACCTGTAAAATATATTTGTTGCAATCGTGGCTACATTTATGATATCCGGCGGAGTGTTCATTCGTTCTCGGAGTCACTACTACTCATATTTTCAACTGAAATGTGAATTACAAACAACTTTTCACAATGCTACTTTCGTAACAGCAAAAACCAACAATGAAATGACAACAGTAATGGCGGCAATTCGATCCTACGTCAAGACGAATGTTTTTTTTTAAATCATAGACAAACGAATGAAGTCCCTATTCTCATGTCACTCTTGATCAAATGTCGTGCGGTTTATATTAAAAAACATACTGAATTGACGTTTCGCATCGATGACTGTTTTAATATATATGGATACTAGAATAGAGACCCACTTGAGTTTTGACAGCTGTTCGAAATTTAAACTCATAACCTTACAAAAATCTGTACTGTAATAACATTACAGTACAGATTTTACCTACTACCACAGACAAGAAAGTTCTCATAGTAAAATTGGTTGTAATAATGCTGATCATTTCCTACGGTTTCTGAACGCATTTTAGAGCACTAATGATATGTGCGTAGATAAAGGTATTAATTAGTGATTGAAAACTTAACGACAGCTTTAGCCTAGTTGTTAGTGAACCTGCCACGAAGCAAGAGGTCCTGGGTTCGAATCCCGGTAAGGGCATTTATTTGTGTGATGAGCACGAATATTTGTTCCTGAGTCATGGATGTTTTCTATGTATTTATTTATAAGTATATTCTTAGGAAAAATCAGAACAAAAACGTGAATAAATCAGCAAATTAACGTTTTATTACAAATATTACATTCGTACGACAAGAATATAACGCAAAACAGTATGACGACCGTCCCGCACCGAGCCTGAGCCAAAAGTGAGTTCGCTCGGCGCTGCCTCCTTCAAAATGACGCCACCACTGCGAAGTTGGCTGCATGCCGCGCGGCAGAATGTGCCCTGGTGCTAACTTCGTGTCAATACGGCTTCTCCTGACTCGAGGACGACCTCGTTCTCCTCTGACGTCTCATGGCAAGTTGACTCCCGGCCCGCTGAGGTGAGCTCACAGGTGTCATTGTCTGCACCTGGTTAAAATGAACAATACGTGGGTGATTGTGAATCAAAATTGTCAAGCAGTGAACAGCGATTGAAACTGAGGAGATTACTGGGGATCTGTTCACTTGTATGATGTAGATTTTGAAACACGCGAGTAAGTGCAACCAAAAAGCGGGGTCTGCCCACAAGTTACACTACTCAGCTAAAATATGCAAGGTCTGCTTGCTAAACGGTGTGAGGTCTGCTCACGCAAGGTCTGCTTGCAAAGGGGTGTGAGGTCTGCTCACGCAAGGTCTGCTTGCTAAGGGGTGTGAGGTCTGCTCACGCAAGGTCTGCTTGCAAATGGGTGTGAGGTCTGCTCACGCAAGGTCTGCTTGCAAAGGGGTGTGAGGTCTGCTCACGCAAGGTCTGCTTGCAAAGGGGTGTGAGGTCTGCTCACGCAAGGTCTGCTTGCAAAGGGGTGTGAGGTCTGCTCACGCAAGGTCTGCTTGCAAAGGGGTGTGAGGTCTGCTCACGCAAGGTCTGCTTGCTGAGGGGTGTGAGGTCTGCTCACGCAAGGTCTGCTTACCCTCGAAAAATGCAGCACACGCATCTGGAGTCCACTCGCCCTGCCAAGGCACCATATATTCTGCCGCAGCTTGGGTGGTTTTGCCATAAGAGCCAGCCATCAACTGCAGCTCGTATCTCCCATGAGGCAGCGCCTTGATGACTCGGTATGGGCCGCGCATGCCGGAGTCGAGTTTCCCGGTAGCTTGCGCCTTCTTTATAACAAAAACCAAACAATTAGTTTCAAAGGTGCGAGATGGTCGTCGGTTACGATTAACAGTTGCATCTTGACGACTTTGATTTCGCTGTAACCTCTGAGAGGCTCGTCGTCTATTCATCTCACGAATAGATTCGCGATTTGGACGAGACCCCTCAATGGCTACGTCACGAACTAGATTGCGAACGAGAGGAGTGACAGCCTCAGTACCAATGAGCAAGTTCAGAGGCGATAATTGCGTTGTCCTGTGCTTAGACACGTTCAAGACAAGTTGTAACTTCCACAGTACTTTAGACCACTCTTCCTGACGGTAGTTACTCTGAACTCTGACCATGTTTAAGACAGTACGGCAATATCGCTCCGCCTGCCCGTTGGACTGATGCATTTCTGGAGTTATTAGATGAACATCGCTGCCTATTTCAGACGCCCATCTCATAAAGTCACTACTTTGAAACATCCGGCCTCGATCAGCCACAATTAATTTTGGGGCACCGAACAGAGAAATCGCATTTGTGAAATGGGACATCAGTTCACTAGCATCCTGTCTGATCATAGGGTACAATAGACAAAATTTTGAGAAGGCATCCACAATTATCAAAACAAACTTATGCCCATTGGAATCTGGGAGAGGACCTAACGCGTCGGCATGAATAGTTTCAAATGGACGATTAGGTTTTTGCCAGGAATGAATAGGCTGAAGTGGAGCTCGAGGTAACTTTTTTTGTGAGATGCATACTATGCAATGGGCAATATATTTCTGAATGAAAGCTTTCAAGCCTGGAAACCAGAAATGTCTTAATATCAGGTCAATAGTTTTGTCAACACCTTGGTGGTTGTGTTCGTCATGAAATACACGAAGTAAACTGAGACGATGCCCTTTAGGTATGTAACAAAGTAAACGCGATTGTTCATTAGCTGGCGTGTATTTGTAATACAGGAGATCATTTTTTGTCACGTATTGGTTAGAATCTAATTGGCCCTCAGTTAGTTTATCAATGAGCGATCGCGTTTCTTCGTCAGCCGCTTGGGCGATTTGGGCCCAATTTTGTGGTTTTTTAATTTGAACCACATTGACGGGATTGCGGCTCAAGTAGTCGGCATGAGACATTGAGGCACCCTTACGGTATTCGAGAGAAAAGTTAAAATCCTGCAGATATATCCACCATCTGGCTACCCTAGGCATCAAATCCTTTTTTTTTGAGTAAGTTTAAGGGCATTGCAGTCAGTGACGACCGTGAAAGGAACACCAACCAGATAGTGTCTAAAGTGCTGCAGCGCTCTGACTACCGCCAGGGTCTCAAGTTCATAGGAGTGATACCTCGGTTCAGCTCCTTGCGTCCGTTTACTGAAATAGCCCACTACGCGCTTGTGACCAGAATCATGGATCTGCAGGAGTACTGCACCGTAACCGACGGAGCTGGCATCCGTGTGCACTTCAATTTGTAATTTGGGATCGTAAACAGCGAGCACAGGTTCGCTTGTCAAGTGCTCGATAAGATCTTTTCTAGCAGTTTCTTGCTCGCGGCCCCAATGAAAAGGTACGCCTTTCCTGGTCAGGCGCGCAATGCACGCTGTTTTTGTAGCGAACCCGGCAATATAACGGCGGAAGTACCCAGCTAAACCTAAGAACTGACGAACTTGTTTCACATTTTTAGGCACAGGGGCTTCACGTAAGGCTTCGACTTTACGACCGCTCGGCTGCACCTGACCCTCGCTAATTGTACGACCCAAATACTCTATTTTTGTGGACAGAAATGTGCACTTCTTGAGGTTAATGGAAAACCCCGTGCTAACTAAAGTCATAAGTACGTTTTGCAAGAGGTTGAGACCTTCATCAACAGTATGGCTCATAATTAGGACGTCGTCGATGTAGACCAAGACTTTACCAGACTCAATAAATGGGCGCAATGTATTCGAAATGATGCGCTGGTATACTACTGGCGAGTTAGCCAATCCGTATGGCATCTTCAGGTACTCAAAGTGACCCTCTGGAGTGACAAACCCTGTGTAGGGGATAGACTCCTTATCCATTGGAATCTGGTGAAATCCTGTCGCCATGTCTAGGCTGGTAAAATATTTATGTCGACCTAGCCGATCCATACAATCATCGATCAGTGGAAGTGGAAATCGATCCTTAACCGTGATCTCGTTGAGTTTGCGGAAGTCAACGCACATTCGTTCCGAGCCATCCTTTTTTTTTACTAATAAGATCGGACTCGCAAACTCTGACTCGGACTCACGAATGATGCCTTTGCCTTTCAAATCCTCAACGATCTCACGTACGCGTAAAGTTTCAGCTTGTGACAGCCGGTAAGGTCTATATTTTATGGGAGCGTTACTGCTAAGTTTAATGGACATGCTTCCGGTGCTGACTGTTGAAGTTGCTGTACCAGTTATAAAATGGTCAGAAAACTTTTGAACGATGTTCGATAGTGCACTCAAGCCTTCACCAGTCAAGGTGGTGTTTAGCGAAACATTTGCTTCAAGTTCAACAGTCATCACATTATCAGGCTTTGGATCGTTCCGAATAATGGTTTGTCGGTCACAAGTACGGATATATGTAATACCGGGACGATTAAGTACGTCAGTACCCACTAAAACGGGCGAGTTCATATGTTCTGCCGCTACCACAGACAATTCTACTTCTAAAGTAACATCGTCAAACTCTATGGGCAAAGTGACACAGTAAGTCGACTCGATCTCTTGTCCTCCGATTCCTTTCAGAATGCGATACGCGGGTTTCTGAGAGCACGTGAGACGTTTGACTAATGAGGACGAAATGAGAGATATTGTCGAACCACTGTCTATTAGAACGTCTACTGGTACACCTTGTATCACAGCAACAACAATGTCGTTCTTAAGGCTAGATTTTATTTCTTGACAAAAATTTACATTGTCCTTATTTCGCGACTCTGACCTTATTTTAGCAAAACAGGTATCAACTTTATGTCCCGATTTCTTACAAAAAGAACACGGCTCGGCTTTAGATTTATCCTTTATAGGTTTATTGTTAGACTGAGATGCAGCCGTGTTGTCACGCTTGGGTTTCTTTGGGCAAACAGCTAGAACGTGACCACCCTGACCACACGAAAAACATTTACCGTCATTGTACCGTCGCTTTCGACCGCTGTTATCAGTACGTTTGTTTTTGAAAGCATCGCCGATGTTCCGCGTCCGAGTCGAGTTTGAGTGGGTAGATTTATCGTTACAGGGTTTCACATAAATGGAAAAGAACTCTACTAAACCGTTTGGCATCAACTTTGCATTAGTTGCGGCTGCTCGAATATGTGGATCGACTATTCCTCGAATGATAATTGCCGACATAAGTTCGTCACTAAGACCCGAGACGATACGCAGGCGGAGCAATGAACGTCGCGCGTAGTCGGCATAAGTTGGATAATTGTTCGAGTCAGTTTGCATTACTTCAAACAAAATATTCGCAATATCCGGACGCTTAGGGCACAAAGGTGTAAATTCTCTTTTGAAATTGCTCCAGCTGCGGTCGTTTGTCACCCATTCGTCAATCCATACCCGAGCATCCCCTTTAAGGCAATTGCCAATACGAGAAAGGCATTCATTGTCACTCCAATTATTTGTGGCTTTAGCACGGTCTACTTCTTTCGCCCAAACCGCAAAATCGTGCAAAGAAGGATCAAAATTAGAAATGAAGTAAGATTGGTTGGATCTCACCGTATTATTGATGGAGCGGATGGCGCTCACGATGGCTTCCGTTGATGATTGGTCCACGATGACAGTCTCCGCGGTGTCCAGCGTCCGCTCGCCCACGCCACGTGTTGTCGCAGCCGTAGAACCCGTACGGCTTCGCGAGGGGCTGCGCTGGAGCGGCGGCGGCGTGGAAGTCGGTGTGGTGCCCGATGCGGCAACGTCCGCAGTCCCTGGTGGCGGTACCTGTCTAGGGGGGGCTGGCAGCAGGGGTGATGGTGACGGGACGGAATGTTCCTCTAACGTATTCAGACGATTCAAAATACTCTGCATCTGTCGCCCGAGATCGACACTATTCGATTTATCGCGCCGTCTATCTCTACTGCGGTGTCTGGTTCTATGCCTATGCCTCCTAGGACTACGCGATTCACGATCAGACATAATTGCGCGAAAAAGTCGACAACAAATTCGAAATTCAAAAGTGAAAACTAATCAAGCAAAAAGCAAACGTTAGAATAAACACACACTTTTACTTTATTAAGCCGTTAATAACCGTTACTTCGAAAAAACAAAGCAATGTAATCAATATAGCATGGCACGCACTAACGTTGCATCAAGATTTTATAGTTAAGAATGCGGAGCAAAGTAACACAAAGCACGATAGTTATAACTTTAAAATAACGATCGAAACATTTACGATTTACGTAATAATAAAAGTGATGGTAAAGCGTAAGGCACGTAATTAGATCCCTACTTCTGATCTTAGGAAAAATCAGAACAAAAACGTGAATAAATCAGCAAATTAACGTTTTATTACAAATATTACATTCGTACGACAAGAATATAACGCAAAACAGTATGACGACCGTCCCGCACCGAGCCTGAGCCAAAAGTGAGTTCGCTCGGCGCTGCCTCCTTCAAAATGACGCCACCACTGCGAAGTTGGCTGCATGCCGCGCGGCAGAATGTGCCCTGGCGCTAACTTCGTGTCAATAATATAGTATGTAAGATTGTCCCCCAATATTTGTATTTACCACTGTAGGTACCCTATTCCTTGTTAAGACGAAACACACTCATTTAAATGGTTTCAAGAATTTCAAGTGAGTCGTACACTTCTCTGTAACACATAGCGATGCGTGTAAGAAACGGTGTAGATACCTACTTAACGAAAAAAGAACGCAAATAGAAATCGAGTCGTTATTTTTACCTTTTTTAGGGTTCCGTAGTCGACTAGGAACTAGGAACCCTTATAGTTTCGCTTTGTCTGTCCGTCCGTCCGCGGATAATCTCAGTAACCGTTAGCACTAGAAAGCTGAAATTTGGTACGTCGACTACAAAGAGATCGATGCGGACAAAGTTACAAAAATATGTATACCTACACGACTGTATTGCCTTATTATTATATAAGGTCGTGTATACATATTTTTGTAACTTTGGCTGTATCGATCTCTTTGTAGTCGACCTAATATGTATATCAATCACGCCGACAAAGTGGTAAAATAAAAAGTGTTTTATTTTTATTTTTATTAGGGTACCTCCCGTAACGTGGGGTGTTTTTTTTTTTTCATTTCAACCCTAACGTGTGATATATTGTTGGATAGGTATTTAAAAATAAATAGGGTTTTGCTGAAAACATTTTTTGATAATGTTAATATTTTCGGAGATAATCGCTCCAGAAGTAAAATAAAATATGTCCCCCTCTAACTTTTGAACCATAAGTTTTAAAAATATGAAAGAAATCTCAAAAGTAGAACTTTATAAAAACTTTCTAGGAAAATTATTTTGAACTTGATAGGTTGAATAGTTTAAAAAAAAATACAAAAACTACGGAACCCTACACTGAGCGTGGCCCGACACGCTCTTGGCCGGTTTTTTACAAATAAACAACTACCTTTTAAAAGCTGTTTTTCTATAACGATCTTTGATTTTTTTCCGTGAAATGAAAGTTCTGCGAAACATTACATTCGATTTCCGATCATTGTCGGTGAAATAAAGCGATCCCGTGCAATATAAATTTATTTACTGGAAAACGAAAGGGAACTCGCTTATTCCTGAATAAAGAATTCATTGGAGTTTTTTCACCGAAGCAAGAAATGTGCTCGATTACATCGGCCCTGAACAAACGGTGCCGAGTAGTATCGTAGCTCATGAAAATGCGCTTGATCATTTTCTGACCGAGCACGCGCAGTCCTTCACAAGGCTGCCAACCGTTGCGCAACGACAACGCCTGCGTCGTACAGAAGCGATCATGATTACTATAGATAGACCTAGCTGGACAAATAGTAGGTTTGTTTTGTTAGGTTTGATACCGTTCAAATCAATACTTTCGTAGGGGGTGGCGTATTGTACCCAGAGCGAAGCGATGAAAAAGCTCAACGTAAAGCCGAAACAATACTTATTTGTTAGTGCAACAAGGGAGCAAAATAGTATGTTGATGGGAGACCAAGAGATTGTAGAGATGTATAGGAATCAAGTAAGATCAGCTTTCGCCGCAAAGGGTTGTGAGGGGCCTTTTTTTTTTTGCAAAATTAAAATTATGAAAGTTTTCACTTCTACCGGCACTCCCGGAGTGCAACCCGGTCTTTTTTATGTTTACTGTTGGATCGCATAAAATGATTGGTCATAATAGTGTTACGCATTTTTATTTTGCCGAATTAGCGTTAAGTCTAATTATTAAAAAGCATAAACTTACATTGAAAGCATAATCATCACAGACACCATCAGATAGCATAAATACAAGAAGTCATTATAATTATTAGGCCATAAAATAATTAGTCGAATACAAATTAGTCCAACTAAAATTATTCTAAAAGCGTAATATGCCAAACAAAGTAGTAGACCACAGTATTATGATGCCAATACAAATTATGCGAAATCAATTATGCAAAACTATAATAGTCTAAAAAAATATATGCCAACGAAGGGTGTCATATATTTTTTTAGACTTTTTTTTGTCTGATCAGTGATCGGATTAGGTAGTGCCATTTCGCGGGACTTCGGTGCGTAAGCTTAGTATAGATATAGCTTTTAACCCCGAGATTTCATCTGAAAAGTTTAAAGTTCATATTACTTACATATTACATTATTTTCGTATTACAGTTGGTTTGCCGGACTACACTTATACTTGCTATTATATTTTATGTTACAATTTATTGATAGGAAGCAAGTTAATCTAAGGTTTAAATTGTAAAATATCATCGCAAAGAATATTTAAGAGAGTAGCGACGAACCTTTTTAAGACTTAATCATACTGGCCAGTTTTTTGCTTCACGATTGATTGAATACAATTGACGTTGTAATTGGCAAAATATCTCATATCGAGTTATAATAATTAGGTACGTGTTTTAATGTTCTTCGGTGAATTAAGTTTGCACGCATTATTTTAAGTGACTGGTTTAATCAACGACTTTGGCTTGTTTACCGGACTTTGTGATCATCTTATTGCGACTATTTTGGCTAACCCTAACTGGACACCGATATGCTTCTGATTTGACTAAGTGAAGAGTTGTTGATTTAAATAAAAACAGTATTAGACCTTCCTATCTAACTGAGCAATGAACATGCCTCGGCAAACCAAGGAAGAAACTGTTCTAAGTTGGATTGAATCCTATCCTGATTTAATGTACGAATTGACAAGGCTTTCGACGACCGCTTTAGCCTAGTTGGTAGTGACCCTGCCTACGAAGCAAGAGGTCCTGGGTTCGAATCCCGGTAAGGGCATTTATTTGTGTGATGAGCACGAATATTTGTTCCTGAGTCATGGATGTTTTCTATGTATTTAAGTATTTTTTTGTATATTTTAATTTTATTCTTAGGACATTCTAACCCAGAAATGTACTTATTTATTTATTTAAATTAATCGTTTTATGTAATAATTGACAATGTATGATTAATACAAATAAAGACATATACATATACATATCCATACTCCATACTAATATTATAAATGCGAAAGTGAATAGAAATTTTAACCTTCCACTTCATCCCCTTGGGGATGATTTCCGAGATAAAAACTATCCTATGTCCTTCCCCAGGACTCAAACTATCTCTACACCAAATTTCATCCAAATCGGTTCAGCGGTTTAAGCGTGAAGAGGTAACAGACAGACAGACAGACAGACACACTTTCGCATTTATAATATTATATTATATATTATACGTATGGAGTATGGATTGTACATGTCAGGAAAATTTTGATTCCCGAGTCTTATCCATGTTATGTACAATGTTTAAGGTCATTCACCCGAAATGGCACTACCTAATCCGATCCTGGTAAAGGTCGCGGGAGTCCGCTGGATGCGGGTGGCGCAGGACCAGTCATTGTGACACTCTTTGGGGGAGGCCTATGTCCAGCAGTGGTCCAGTCTTTCGGCTGATATGATGATGGTGATGATGAATCCGATCACAGCGTAATAAAATAAGGCGTAGTACTAAACGGAAATCGTTGTTTTTTGCTATAAATTATTTATAATGTTACTGGGTAAAATTTTCCCTTAACGCTTAAATGCATGGTGTAGGCTGCATATTTATGTTAACAAAATCCAGTGTAAGTAGAGTATCTTTCATATTACCTATTTAGCTCTATTATCTACATCTACACTTATAATATAATAAAACTCTGAATGAAAAACCGGTCAAGTGCGAGTCGGACTCGCGCACCGAGGGTTCCGTACAAACGATAAATTAACTCAAGGTAAAGTAAATGTCCCAATATTTGTTAAATTAAATTACTTATTTTAACCCAACACAACAGAATTCAATTTCAAACAACGAATAACTTTTACACCAAGACCATCGAACTACCAAGACAATTGAATAGCGAATATCGCTATCTTTTTTTTAGACCAGCTATTGAAATATATCCGTCCCAACCCCATTAATTCTAGAAAAATCTTAACAGCGCGAAGTAGGAATGGGGTCAGCGCCATCTATCGGCCCCATTTGGTACTAACGTGCAAGGGCAATCAGCTTAGTATGTATGTTGGTGTTTTAGCGATTATTGCTTATCACGTGAACCGATCTTGATTATTAGGTTAAAATAAATGGCGTGTTTGATTTTAAAATATATGTTTAATTTCAATCTTTCAATTTCTTAGGTGTTATGAATATTATACGCTTTAATCAATATATCAATTGATATTATATCTAAAGTACGTTATACTTTATGAAAATACATATTTTGACATCATACCTTTCGTTCATTATGTGCAATGAACGTTATACTAAAGAAGCTTATACACAGTGAGCGTATATATTATAACCGTTATATGATAAGTTGTTATACCTCGTATTACTTACCCGTACCTCCCACTACCTAAAGTGGGGATGTATTTTTTTATTCTCGTTAAACCCATATTGTGTGGGGTATCGTTGTATATCTTGTTCAAAAATATTATGGGTTTCTTAACACGATTTTTGAAATTAGTGATTCGTTTTCGAGATATTGGGCTTTAAAGACCAAATTTTTGTTCGAGTCATGTGTCGCCCTGACGGCTGCTACTGGGAATGTGAAAAAAATCGTGTATGGTACATATAATTAATTTTAAAGTAAAACCATCACGGCTGAGTAGGCGTAACTAATTACCGAGTAATAGTCGACCAACTTAAAATGTACTTAGAAAGGCCAACTTTCGTACAAATTCGGCCGACGCAACCATTTAGTTGGCGCGCGCGTGTCGATGTAACTAAGAAAGACAGGTAACTACGGAACCCTACACTGCGCCTGGCCCAAGACGTATAACTTGTTTAGATTAAACTTAGTTTTAATTTAATTTAGATAATGTTAATTATCATCTTGTATTTAAAAAAATACATTCGAATTGACACACTAACAAACAAAGTATATACCTACAATTGAAAAATATAAGAAGGGACCGAGAAAATACATAATACGTTTAATGCGGCTAATGCCGGCTGTACACATTGGGCCAACGTTGGCGCGTGAGCAGGATGCAGCTTGCAAACGCATGAGAACGATATAAAGCCCTCTTCCTCTAACGCATAGCTGCATCTGCTCACGCACCAACGTTGGCCCAATGTGTACAGCCGGCTAAAGTGCGCGTAGTGCGCCTATGGCTAGCGCGTGACCTTCTCGTTTAATAAGCATGCAAGACGCATGGAGCTTGCTGAATAGTTTACTTTCAATTGTTACATTTATCATTACGACTTCCACGGCTAATTCACTTTCAATGGCTATTCATAATTGATAAACCGCTGTCTAATGTTCTATCAAGCTAAATGCGACTCATTTGTTTCTCTGAAATCTTAATTTAGATTTACCTAATTGACTATATACAGGGTAGACATTTTAAACAGATCAGTAAGGGCAACTACTTTTTCTTGCTGACTGTGTCATTCGGTATCATCAAAGTTGATATGACTATGCGACGATGACTCATGACAGTCATGACCATCTTCTCGTGATGGCAAAAGAAGTTGCTACCCTAACTTTTCTGATCAGTTCAACCTTTGCACTCTATAGAGGAAAGGCACGTATAAAGTGCAGTTTTTTTTCCTTAAACTTATTATATCAAGCATTAGGCATCAAGTGAGGTTTTAATTAAAATTTTAACACATTTTCTTGTAACGTGCCTCTTAATTAAGTACGTCGTTTTTGGGCTCATATATAATCATGGGTATTAAACACGCGTGTTTTATAACATTACGGCACTCGTGTTTTATGGTTATATCCCGATTAAGAAACGTTGGCATCTTACAGCAAGGTGTATGTATGGACATGGCGCATTCTTAAATTAACCGGGTTGTAAAAAGTTTTTTTAATTCTCGGTAAATGGATCTTTACTCGATAAGACAAATTAAATCCTTTTTGTGAATGAATTGATTGATTCTTCTTGGATATGAAGCGAAACGATATATAAACGTTTTATTTCGTATAACTATTTACTTTTGATAACATTTTACATGAATTTGTATTGATTACGAAAATATTTATTTTATTTTGTATTGCTGGCTGTTTAGAGATTTCATCTAAGTCTCGCTTTACACCTGCGCGCGCATTGCGCGAACTTCACGAAAAAAAATAGTTGCGCGCCATTACAAGTAATTTCACAAATATTTATAAACATTGTTGATGCGTGTTTGGTTAATATGAAAAATGTTGACTTGTTGGTGAATAGAAAAGTGATAAGTAAATAGAATTGGCACCACTGGAAATTTTTGTCGATGTACAATATGTGAGTAAAAACCTTGCCATCACCTACATGCGCGCGCTATGCTAACTTCACGAAAAAAAACTGTTGCGCGCCATTATAGGTTATTTCACAAATATTTGTAAACATTGTTAATGCGTGTTTGGTTATTATCAAAAATTTGACTCGTGGTGACTAGAAAAGTGATAAATAGAATGGACGCCACTGGAAATTCTTGGCGATGTACAGTCGACTACAAAGAGATGGATACGGCTAAAGTTACAAAAATATGTATACACGACTTTATTGCCTTAACATTAAGGTCGTGTATACATATGTTTGTAACTTTAGCCGTATCCATCTCTTTGTAGTCGACTGTACAATATGTGTATAATTACATCCTCGGCTCTCTTATCATGCTCACCTGCGGCTCGCGCGATCAATTCCGCCTCTGATGTAATTATCAACATACCTCACTTGTATCAAAATGTACTATTTCAAAGTTGGTCGCAAACCAGTTAAGCGGTCGCTATAATTCTCTATTTTGGAACCTTTTCTATATTTTTGACTAATCTATGGATGAAAGTGCTATATTTTATTGTTGGTTTCAAAACTTGAATATACTCCGGGCCTATACGAATACCATCTATTATGCGCATACATTTAATATGTATATATTTACTAATCTAAAGTGACCAACTCGGCTAACTCGGCGAACCGACCCTACTTAACTTTTTAATTTTATGAAAAGGATCTTTTCCTCGCAAATATGTTGAAAAACGTCTTATGAAACGCGTGAGCTTTGATAATTACATCCTCGGCTCTCTTACCACGCTCACCTGCGGCTCGCGTGAACAATTCCGCCTCTGATGTAATTATCAACATGTACCTCACTTGTATCACCATGTACTAAAACATAAGTAGGTATACCTACGTAGAAATGATCCTTCTGAAAATGTACAGCTACAATTTTTTTTAGCTTTCCCAAACAATAACACAAACTGTTATCGCAGTTTGGCGAGTAACATAACATTGTTAATTGTTTTGTACTTTTGATAAATAAATTAAAAAAATATATACATATACAGCGTGTCTCTGACTTAGGGGCTTTAAATGCAAATGTCCATTACAGTCCTGAAACTGAACCACTTTTGTTCCGCAACTTTGTAAAATAACTATTATTTCTATAATTTATTCGCGTTTGAACTTTAACTGTACCATCAATGTATTGCAAACACGGCCTCATTATTTGACATCCATGACACTGACAAGTATGAAAACTAACTAATGGATGATGTACATTGAACATTTTATTTGTATGGAATAATGAAAATATAAAAAGAACGTATTTTTGAAAAGTTGTAGAGCAAAAGTAGTTCCGTTTAAGGAGCATAATTGACATTTGCATTTATAGCCCCAAAGTCAGAGACACGCTGTATATAGCAAATTATGCAAAAGAAACATGAATTCCGACTAAAATCAACGTTGAGGTAACCGAAAATTTAAAAAAGCCAGTTTTAAATACATAAATATGAACATAGTAGGTAGGTAATAGGTAACCAGTAGCAGTAGCAGTAGCGGTAGCAGTAGGTAGTAGGTACCTAAAAGACGATCTGCGCGGACAAGTAAGTTTTTAATGTACATTTTTTTTTCCCATACTAAAAAAAGATGACGTTATAACTCCTCTCCTTTTTTTTTCCGTGCTACGCGTCAAATTGATTCGTATGGCCTAAAGATCAATCGTTCCGATTTTCATGCTTTTAACACCATTTGCAGCTTTTTACTGGATTTCGGGGTGTACTTACGCAGTAAAGGGAAAGCTATGTATTTACTTACGCAGGCATGAGATGTTGATCAAAGTGATATTTTCTGAAAAAAATATATGTGGTGGAGTATTAAATGTTTTATAAAATATCTAATATTCGTAGGTGTTGCCACCATGCAAGTAAAAAAAAAATTTTTTTGAAATATCAAATATCCTTTTTTTTTTCTTAAATATTAAATGTCATGGTATTTTTTTTTTTATAAAAAGTACTTTATTATCTACATATATATATACAAATTTCAAAAAAATCGGGCCACTACTTTAATAGATATTAAATACCTAAAAACGATTTTCCGTTTTTTTTAATTATCTCAATAATTACGTCGATTTTGGGGCTGATATTTGGTGAAATTACAACGCATATAAAGATAATTATCCGAGCAAAAGGAAATCCATTTTCTCGTCAAAGGCAGTTTCGCCATACAAACACGGCTATACCCTTTGAATTTATTGTCAGAGTTGTCAAATAGTTAAAGGGTGAAACGAACTCTCCTACTTTTAGAAATAATATATTAAAACGATACCGCGGTGACATTGTCGGTTAAATGCCTGTTGTTAGAAAAGCTTCAGATTGGTTCCGAGACGTAGGCAAGTCACTCGCGATTATATCATATACAATATCATATCCTTGGAAGTAGTAAATGTGCTCCAGTGACCGCGTTCTGAGAACTATCCAAGGAAAGCGTTCAGCTGCTGCCGGGGCGGGACCACGCGGCGCGCAGCGAGCATGACAATCAGATGTGACTCAGGCGCCGAACAGCTGACGACTTTTTTGCGCAATACGTCAGGCATTCCTCGTCAAAATTAGGTCACTTTTTACTATAGGTCCGGAACCTAACGTAACATTCCTTTATTGTAAATAAGTACTTCAATAGGCACCTAGACAACTTTTTATAAAACCCCATAAACACCAAACACCCGGTTTCAAGAAACCATGATGTTCAGAGGGAAATATCAGAGGTGTGAACACGCAACGTTTCGAACGAGATTTAGGACAATTCAGCTGTAATAATCCCATACAAAATTGTCATTTAGATCTACCTGACGCGCGTACAATGCGGGTTCCCCTCCGTTAGCCCTAATAATTTCATACCTAATTTCACTAGCCCTAATGTCGTTAACCCTAAAATCACGAACCCAAATTTTCATTGTTCCTAATTATTCATTAGCCCTAATGTCAGAAGGTATCCCAAATTTTCATATTGTCTAATTCTTCATGACCGAATTCTCACTAAGACTAATTTTATTTAACCGTTTTTTTCCTAGGCCTAATATTGCAATGTCTAATAATGACTACCTAATAGACCTTATTATCAATGTCTCTAAAATCACTAACCCGAATCTTTATTTTAGCCCTAATGTCATTATCCCGAATTTTCATAATGACTAATGTGTCATGACATGACCGAAATGTCAGTAATACTAATTTTATTTCACCGATTTTTTTATTTTTTAAAACGCTTTTATTATGTCGACTTGTATGTAACTAACTATGTAATGGAATCTAAGGTTACTAATTTATTTGGCAGCTGTACCTATGTAGTTCTGATGATAATACAATAATATGGTACTGTCGAACTGATCTGATGATGGAGCCGGAAGATATGAACTGGAACTTCATGATGGAACATCGTATCATAGCTGTGTTTGGATTTGTTAGAAAAGTCTTGTAATGAACTTTGACCACGATTAGGTCAAAAGCGTGTTTTTCTAGTGTTTTTTAAACTATTCATTATTATTCGTATTATATGTCCGATCTGGCGCTTCGCCGGCTGCTGCCGCGGCACGTTCGCTCGGCTCGCGCGCTGTAGGGTCGCAGTTCTACCTAACCACGGAATAAAGAATCCATTGGAAGTGGCATTCAACCGATTTTCATAGAGAACCACTGTCGCCGCACGCACACAACCATACTCCAATAAAGCCACGGACACACAATTTCAATACGCTTTCGGTTTGTTAAAACTTACTGTGACAATAATGTTGTTAACGGTAGCAAATTATATATGCAAAATCTACTTTAACGAGTACTATTTACGGTCTAATTTAGAGTGTCAAGTAAATATTTCTTACGTCCGTTACCATATGCGTTGCAAGACTTGCAAGAGACGTGGTCCTTCGGCTACTCGACGCAAGATGGCGGTGTTTTCAAAACTGGAGATGCGACCGCTTATAACTGAATAGGGATGTGGGTATGGTATGAGTTGGACTCGATATTTTTATGATATTCATACGGTAAATATAGCTAAGACTTAGTTACAAATTGTTTCTAATAAAATCTTGTTTATTATATAATTAGTATTAGGTAACATTTATATTAAATTACTTTTGTTATAAATAAATGTAGTAGCAATTAAACACAGATTTCTAATAAACAAAGAATATAACTTGTTTAATTTAATACAAGCACATCTCAAATACAATTTAGAATTATTTTACCAGCAGAGTGCGGTCTAGTGAGAATTTACCGTCAAATTTGTTCGCCGTGCGGGATAATAAGGAGGGCCTTTGTCCTGATTAAAATGCTTAAGCAATCCACAAATTATTTATAAGAAACAATAAAATATTATTATTTTAATTTCTATTTATAATTACCTAAAAGTGGGTATCCAAAGGTTATCTCGAAGAGATCGGTCATTCGTTATCATATTTTACATATTGTATTCTGTATTTATCGACATACATATGTATAATCGGAATTCGATAAACGAGATGTCCCTATGACAGCTCAAAAGTGCTACGAGAATTCCGGGATCTGTATATCACTCCTAAAATATAATCCTTTTCATTTTGGTTTATCGATAACAATTATCGACCTTAGCCACAGCATTTGAGTAGCGAACCTTCGGAAAATTTGCCGTGCATTTCACGTTCCGAGTAGCGAAATAATACACATTATGAACTTTATTGTTAGAGTAATAGAATTGATATTTCCTTGACTACAGACGCAAATTGTGTCTAAGAAATTGAAAATTAAATATTTTTTATACGTATTCTAAAATATTTCTTAACGATGATAGGAAATACCTCCATGAGACAAGTTTTTTATGTGCTGTTATTGGAGCAGCTTTCAATAACGCAATACGGCATTTTCCTAAAATAAACAAATATTCACTCATGTCATACGCCGCGTGCGGTCGCTAGGTGAGTGACAATAATCTGTGCAAGAAGTATGCTTATTATTGCTCATGTTCGGCGACACGGGAACGCCCACTCACCACTTCCAATGGATTCTTTATTCCGTGTACCTAACACTGCTCCTCGCTTCGCTCGTCGTCGTACCTACACTGACCTGCCTTAGAGTAGAATAGGTAGGTAATCCGATGTCTATCCGTCTCTCTCTTATTAGAAAACTTAGAAAGAGAATATAGTGCGAGAAAAATCGAGAGAGCTCGCGCGCTGTCTTGTGATAGCCATGTAGCGAGTCGACGCCACCCCGCTGTGCAGGGTGTCTATTTTTGGCCTGAGGGACACAAGTGAACCCTAACCTAACCGACCTAAGACAGAGTTCGCTTATTTGTGTCCGCCCTGCTGATAATGCACGACCCAATAATCCGCGTCCACAAAAAGTGGACACGGATTATCGGGCCGTACATTATTTGGCCGTGCATTATTGGTTCCCATTTTGACTAGATTAGGTGTTACTTCATATATTCTTACATAGTCCGTCCACTAGGTCAGGTCTAGTGAAACATTAGAGCAAAAGTGAATAGGTCGAGTGACGCGATTCGTAGTAACTAAGCGTAATTAATACATAAAACTGAGTCAACATTTTTTTTCTTTGCAAGCCCACATGTGGCACATCAATCGACAGGCCTTTCAAAATAAATATAATATTTCTCAGCATTTTTTTTTATTAAGTGAATAGAGTCGGAGATAATCGCCCCGAAAGTCACTAAAATTGTGTAACCCCCCCCCCCTCTAATTTTTGAACCGTGTATTTTAAAAATATGAAAAAAATCATGGACCATTTCTGGTATGGTTTTCTGGTATTGGTGGTAGCTTATTAATTTTTTTCAGCGAAAATTGTTTTGAACAAGATCGGTTCAAAAGTTTTTGTAATATTTCTAAAAAACTGCCTTCCTTAAAGAAAAGGACGTAAGTGCCATAAGATTTCAGTAACGATACGATCTTTTTAATAGGCACGGAAACCTTGTTGTGCGTGGTCCAACACGCACTTGGCCTTTTAATCGACTCGGCATACTGTTTATAAAAATCGGCCAAGTGCATGTCGGGCCACGCGCAGTTTAGGGTTCCGTAGTTGCCTGTCTTTCTTAGTTACATCGACACGCACGCGCCAACTAAATGGTTGCGTCGGCCGAATTTGTACGAAAGTTGGCCTTTTTAAGTACATTTTAAGTTGGTCGACTATTACTCGGTAACTAGTTATGCCTACTTAGCCGTGATAGTTTTCCTTTTAATTCCTTATGTACTACTGCCACGATTTTTTTCACATTCCCAGTAGCAGCCATTTAACCGGCAGGGGGGAGGGGGGGACACGACTCGAACAAAAATTTGGGCTTTAAAGCCCAATATCTCGTAAACGCATCACTAATTTGCAAAATCGTTTTAAGAAACCCGTAATATTTTACAAGCTATCCAACGATACCCTCCACTATGGGTCTAACGAGAAAAAAAATTACATCCCCACTTTAGGTGTAGGGGAGGTACACCAAAAAAAAAATATTTTCACATTTTATTCTTCTGTTTTGTCGGCGTGATTGATTTATATACCCATGCTGAATTACAGTTTTCTAGTAGTAATGGTTACTGAGCTAAGCCGAAGACGGACGGACAGACGGACGGACGGCCAGACGGACTTGGCGAAACTATAAGGGTTCCTTGTTGACTATAAGGAACCCTAAGAATCTATCGTGATTACCGCACTTATAAGGACCTGACTGAAACAAAATAATTACAATTTATTACTGGTCACGGACGATCCGACGGGAATAAAGATAAATTAAAATAAATCGGATCTCTGAAATAATTACATATTTAGTCTCAAACGTAAAATAGATGTACGGTCGAGGTCATAAATACGTTTACACTTTTGCACCTTATTGCCTTGTAATAAGGTGCAAAAGTGTAAACATATTTATGACCTCGACTGTACCAGGAGGAGACCTTAAAAAAAAACCTGACTTAGATGATTAGAATATAATCATTATATTTCACCCTGTATGAATGAACCCGAGGTCTAAATGAAGGATAACTGGAATTCGATTAAAGTCAAGTTCGGCAAAAAGTGGGCAATGAAGTGAATAATTGATAATAACCGCTGACCTTACACCTTGACTCACAGCACAGCTTAGACTTCCTCACGATTTATTGGCCATACAGACCAACGTTTTGGTGTTTTATTGGGGTTTCATTTTAGGGTTCGGTCCGGATCGTATTGTTTAAGAAAATATTAAATATTTTGATTCGGTATGATACTTCGATCAAGTTCAATCGCTACTCCAATACAAGAGTTTAAATTTCTTATTTTTTTGACGGCGTTCACGATTCTTATAACGCAGATGTCAAGCAAAAGTTTGAAAATGTATTATGGAGCGTTTAACGCTTAAGAGGAAACACAAGGGCCGTTTTTCCATAGAAACGTAGTCCCCTGTTTTCTCTCTGGATAATGGCAGTAAACAATAGGTTTGTATAAAAAAAGGAAAACATAGGAACTCGGCCAAAGCCTTTTTTTGATTTTTAATAAAAATAATAGTTAAATAGGTCACGTTTTGGAGGAGAAGTCAGGGGACTACGATACGTTGATTTTATGTACTTTTAGTAGGTATTTTCGGTCCAAGCTGCAGTTGTCTCTATCGCGCTCTGCGGGGGGAGGCTTGAGGTTGGCGTGACAGCAATACATTTTACAAATACCTATTTCTCAATTGGATTCTTCAACTGGATCTCAATTCTTGGAAATGAACCAACAAAAAACAAAAGTTATGACAAACTCGAAACAAACAAGCATCAAAATAGAGAATATACCACTAGAATATGTACACGAATACATCTACCTCGGTAAACAAATATCTTTTAACGACTGCACAAATAAAGAAATAGAAAGAAGAATTGGACAAACATGGAAGAAATACTGGGCGATGAAAAATATATTTAAAGTGAAGATTCCAATAAAACTTAAAAAACTTGCTTTCGATACATGCATTCTACCATGCCTCACGTATGGCAGTCAAACATGGACACTCGCAAAAGATACCATCAAAAAGATCCAAGTGTGTCAAAGGTCCATAGAAAGAAGTATCCCTTACATAAGACTATCAGACAGAATAATAATAATAACTGAAATAAAAAGAAGAACTAAATTTATAGACACAGTTAAACATATACTGAAACAAAAAATCAAGTGGGCAGGCCACTTAGTTCGAATGCCAAACAATAGATGGACAAAAACAATAACAAATTGGAGACCAAAAATAGGTAAACGGAAAGTGGGCAAACCGAATACAAGATGGGAAAAGGACCTATCAGAAACACTAGACAAGGATTGGAAAAAAGAAGCAATGGACCGGCAAAAATGGAAGAACATGCTAGACAAATACCTAGCAAGAATAGAAAACGGAGGTTCGGAAGAGGCCTAGGTTTTAAAACAACCATACAAACATTATATATACATAATATTGATGTATTTTAATTTGAAATGTATAAACGAAAGCAATCAGTTTGTATAATAAAGGCTTAAATAAAATAAAAATATGTAAAATTTCTCAATAATCTCGCCCTTAGTGTTTCCTCTTAAGAAACAGTCCGCTATATTACAAATTTCATCGAAATCGTTAGAGCCGTTTCCGAGAACGTGATTGCAAATATATATATACTAGCTTCTTCCCGCGACTCCGTCCGCGTGGAACTAGTTTATATCGCAGCTCCATACAAACTTCTACCCCCCCATTTCACCCCCATAGGGGATGATTACGGGGATAAAAACTATCCTATGTTACTCTCATCCCTTCAACTATCTCCACTTAAAAAATCACGTCAATTCGTCGCTCCGTTTTGCCGTGAAAGACGGACAAACAAACAAACACACACATACACTTTCGCTTTTATAATATTAGTATGGATAGGTATACATATATGTCGCAGGGAAATGGCCAAAACAGAGATTTGAACAAATGTCTCTGACCAAATCATGCAGGATGGTATAAAATGGCTAATCCATTTTATCATTTGCCTAGAAATAATCAGTCATTTGATCAAATCCCTGAACCTAGTGAGTTTAGTGAAATGACGAAATCAGACAAAAAAGGCAACTCGTTTTTTCATTTATGGAGCGTTGGCCGACTGGGCGACCGACCTGCTCCATACAAATGTAAAAAAAAATCGCGGCATAAAAAATATATCTTAGTTTTTTCTTATCAGAACACGATACCTATTATGCCCTGAAACGGTTTTCGTTATTTTTGTTTCACGTTGTATACAAATATTGCTCGTTTAATAGTATAGGATAGGATATTAGGATATACGTGAAAACATTTAAAAAAAAAACTTTTCAAGACAACTAATCTCTTAATCTCCTGTAAGTACGAGTATTAAGACATTAGTTGTCATGAAAAGTCTGACAGATTACATTTTTTGATAATTAATTTTGAAAAAAGTCTAAGATGTATTGAACAAATTGATTTATTACCATTAAACGAAAATAAATGCGGATTTAGTTTTTAGATAATCACTATTTCTAAATGTTGAACACACTTTTGTACGGACGCCTGAACCTGAAACCTTTAAATTTTGTATTGACATGAACTCAAATATCTTCCTTTAATTTCACATCCAATTTTTATTGTGTTATTATCTTTGGAAGTCCTCTATAAAAAACGCCGTAATATGCATTGAGATTATGAGATTTCTTGAGTGCAATGGGACGAGACGAAACAAGGATTTGGGATTTTTCAGAAATGCCCTGACTGTAATCAATGATAGCATCACTGTGTGGAAAGTCGCATCATCTTATTAAATAAAA
This sequence comes from Epinotia ramella, assembly GCA_947578815.1. NCBI lineage: Eukaryota > Metazoa > Arthropoda > Insecta > Lepidoptera > Tortricidae > Epinotia > Epinotia ramella. The sequence continues at coordinate 10,174,860 of OX388201.1, forward strand.
CCATGTGTTTCGATTAAAGAAAGAGTCACCTTCAACATGTTTAATAGTACATTTTACAACTAGTGTGAAAAGAATGTCTTTTTACCACTAGTACCGAGGTATCTTGCCACGAGCTGAAAGCGAGAAAAGAAACATTAAATCACTTTATTAGTTTGGAACTAAAAAGTAAAAAGCACTATTCGAGAAATTGAGCTTCTCGTACGCTACGCAGCCACAAAAAGTACCACTTTTTGAGCAACTGTATTAAAAAAATGTTTCATTCATTAAGGGATTTCTGTCATAATCGATGAGAGCCCGCTGCATTAATGAACCTCTCTAAAATTTCACTTCAAAAGTTAGTTTTTTGGCTCTGCAATAGGATCGTATTATTCTCGAATTGATAAGATCTCAGTAACAAATTATGTATATTCGGATAACTTTAGTTTTTTTTATTTTTTATTTTAAAGAGTAGGTAGATTCTATTCACTAAATTGCAGTAGATCACTTTAATCATTAATAGCGTAATAGCATGATTCTCCTGACTAAGGCACTTGTCCCACCGCCGGCGAGTAGCGAGTACTCTCATAGTAATTCTTACTCGCGCGAGTAAAAGCGAGTAAGAATTAAATACTATGAGAGTACTCGCTACTCGCCGGCGGTGGGACAAGTGCCATAGGTTTGATAGGTAGTGGCAAAAAAATCCACAATGTTCAAAATAGCAAAACATCCGTAATCACATTTTATTTTTTTATTTTTAGTAATATTGATTGTCCCAAAAGTTAACAAATTTAGACTTTTTATATTTTTAGGATTACCTAACTAAAGCAACGTGTGTATTATATGGTAATACCTAAACGGATCTTACACAGATTTAGGTTCACGTCTCTCCTGTGGACATTGTCAAAGTTAACGGCTAAACACAGTCAAATTTTTGGTTGGACTCTTCATCCGCATAAACGGCGTATCCTATTTATTTTTAACATTTTACTAGCTATATTTAATAAATAAGGAATAAAAAAATCCAGAAAATTCGAAATTCGTTCACTAAATGTTCGATGCCTGAAATCAAATGTAAAGTCTTAAAATCAGCGCCAGAGTCCGTTTTTAGTATATGCGTTATATATTTTTTTTAATAATGGCTGAAAATTAAAAAAGATTTTTGATGTTTATAAGATTATTTATTTCTTATTGTGCAGGACTGTGCTGTGTATATATAACATGTTTTTATTTTATTTCTAGTAGGTACCTATTGTCTTTTGTTAGTTGCCTCAATGTCAAATTGACAATAAAATATAATTTGGTTACAAATACTAATATTGGCTTTAATTTCATATTAGTAGACCAAACTTATCATACACTCAACAGAACACAAATAAGTAGTAGAATGTTATAAATAAAAAACAATACGGGAAAATGCAGTCCTTAAAAAGAAATCTGTATCGACCCCTAAGTCTTATGCTACATTAAAAATAAAAAAGGTTAGAGGGTGCGTAATTGATATTTAGAATTTTCTAGCTCAAATACAATACAACACCGATAATATGTCGTCGAAAAACTCTATGCTCTATGGCCCATAAACGCATTGTTTAGTGTACTTTTATGGTTCATACATTTTTCATAAAAGCACTGTTTGCCACGATGTCAAATCATCTAACTTTTTTTCAATCGGCCGCCATATTGCAGTGGTACCAACTTCATAAGCATATTTTTCGGAATAAAAAGTTTTGCTATCAAACATTTGTAGAACATAAATTATTTACTAAAATAAAAATAAATGATCATGAATTGTGTGTACCTATACATATTTTACCAATTATTGGTATTATTTATGAATATAAAACGATCCGATTCGGTTCGGATCCGGATTCAGTTTGGTTCAGATGGCAAGTTCAAGGAAATTAAAAACAAAACAGACCATAAACAAGAGGTGTCAATGTGTCATATTTCTAATTTCCCACCAAAGTTCCAATTCACAATTAAAAGACGAAATATGATAACTATTCGTACATATTAAGATTTAATTCGTGTTTGTGAATTGAAGAAAACTGTGTACGTCCCTTTCAAAATAGACGAAGAAGAAAATAACTGCACCGCTGAAGAAATTGCGTGAGTAGTAATAGAACTAACGGAAAAACTACTGCCGAAAAGTCAAATGCTTTTTATTTAGAATTAGTCGTAGAAAAAGTATTGTATGCAACGGTGTATAACTTGGTCTTAAAACGCTCGTGGCGTCTTTAATTGCGATGCTCGCCAAGGCTCGCATCGCAACTCACGCCACTCGCGTTTTAAGACCCTACTTATACAACAGTTGCATAAAATACTATTATGGAACTGTTGTCCCCTAATTTAAAGTTTGCGGAAAAATACAAATTTCAACCCCCTAATTTAAAGGGTGGGGGGTGATTTACTAAAAATCCTGAAATACGTACTTTATTATTTATAACAAGGAGTCCCTATATTCAGACCCCTAGCATCAAAATTTGCGGAAGTCTCATACAAAGTTCCATCCCCTACTTTAAGGGGTTGGGGGGTAGAGGTTCCAATTTTTTGAATTATTTGTTGATTGTGTACTAATACTAGCTTACATACCAAATTTCAGCTTTCTAGGACTTCAGGAAGTACCCTAGAGGTTTTGATGATCAACATCAGTCAGTGAGTCAGTGACGAAATCGGCGTTTTTTAGATATCAACAAAATCTTAAGTATAAGAACTATGTTACTGAAACTTTATATGTTTCCACTATTGACATCATATCCCGAGAATTTTGTTTATCTGGTATAATCCAAACCCAAGTTACGAGGGTTCAAAAAAACGACGAACCGCTTCGAGAAAAGGTGCCCCTTGCGTTGCGCTTCGCTTGGCTCGTCTTGGCGGGGACACTGCCGTGCCCCCAGAACCATAAAAGTACACTAATCAGTGCGTTTATGGGCCATAGAGCATAGAGTTTTTCGACGACTTATTATTGGTGTCATTGTATTTGAGCTAAATAAAGCCTATATAAATGACAGATAACGGTATAGGAGTAGAAAAAGTAAGTAAATCAACGTTGGAAACGCGAAAAGTCGTGAAAACGTTTGATATGAAAAGGGCTCGCCTGCCCGCGTATCGAGGTAGATATTATGGCAGATGTATAACATACATTAACTCAGAAATGTTTGGTATTTATCTCTTAGTATTGTAATTAGGTTTATCGATTTAAATTTGTCATCCTTCAAATGGTCCACCCTGTATGGTACCTACTTATCATTGACTATGCCTATGTAGGTATACATAGGCATAGTCAATGATAATCAGTCCCATACGATTTCAATTCACGCATCGTCTCGTCTCGTCTCGCGCCTCCGATGGAAAACCAGCTTTAGTTTCTAATAAATAGCTCAGTGATAGATATTTAAATGTTTGTAGCCAGTGAACGAAAAAACCATAGAAGTCTAAGTAGGTAGCGCCGCAAAATGACCCCACAGAACGGATGGCATTGCCATTATGCGGGGTTGGGGGCGGGGTGTCAAAATGATGCCAGGCAGCAGTTCGAACATGCGCGTACCGGGTTTTAGGCACGTTTAGAACGTCAGAAATTTGTGAGGAGCTCGCATTCCATGTTTTTTTCGTTGACTGTTTGTAACACATAATTATTACCTAGGTTAGTTATTACGGGTTAGGTTAGTTGCCGGCCATGGTCCACTCATTTACTTATAGACACGCGTCGAAGGTCTGATGCTAACACATGAGCATGCCAATATTACTCCAGGAAAAATACGGTTTTGAAAAACATTAATTTATACCTAATAGCGTTTTTTTTTTGATTTCATTTTAAAATTTTATTCTTAGATGCTTTATTCAAGAATAGGACAAACTTTCCACCCTACTTTCCTTTAGTAAATAATTATGTAGATTTAAATGAAGAGCAATAAGTTTTTTTGTATGATTTATCTTGAATAAATAATAAATAAAAAGCCTTTTTATTTCTCCAGCATTACCAAAAAAATTACATTACTTTTTATCTTATTATTTCTATGTAATTATTTTACATGCAATGACTGTCTTATTATTTCTAATAATTAGTAGGTAACATTAAATGCAATAATAATGTATCTATAAATGTATGTCCTAAGTTCAGTAAAATTGTTTTAATTATTTAAATACATTGTTATTGAAATTTATTGTTTTGAATAACTTAATTTTTAATTTTAGTCAAGTTTCTGTGAGAACCCCTCCTGTGAAGGTAAAGGCCTCCTCCAGTGATGACCATTTCTCTCTATCTTTTGCAGTTTTTATCCAGTCTTTTCCTCCTATTTCGGTGATGTCGTCAGCCCATCTTGTTACAGTAAATACTGAATATTATAGAGTCTATAAATCTTGAATATTATAGAGCAAATATTTATTAATATTTTTTCTGACTTTTCAGAAGCTAGTTAATTTATAATTTTTTGATGTCTGAAATTTGGTCGGTTTCGGTCGCTGGGTAACTATTTCATTGATAATATAACCGTTACACATAGAAAATAAGCCATTATAAATTATTTCCAAAATTGTAATTTTTTCCATACAAGTTGTCAGTTCATTGACTGGACTATATTATAACAAACAAGTTGACGGACGGGTGTGGCGAGTACTATGTTGCAGAGATAATCACCTACACGACCGGACAGTTAGACACGGCCGGTCGCATATGTGCAGCCGGATTTGACCGAGGGTCAATCTTGTAAACAGATATTATACTGATACTACGCTACGAGTCCAAACTATAAGTAAAGAACACTACTACACTCACACAGGTAAATAAATAGCTAAGTAGGTACCTACCTATATACGTAAGATGTAGTTTCATCTAGGCTTCTTTTATGTAGTTCGAAATGCTATCCAGCCTTTTTGGCAGATAAATACTTAGATGGATAGTGTTAGACCGGTGGTATTAGCATACACTTACAAAACATGAATATGTGTCGCCTTGTGTTGTAATCTAATTTGCTCTCACATTAGTCCCATTGCTATTTTTGCTATCCCAAAATGGATGCTTAACAGATTTGTTGTTTTTTCTATTAGCAGAAATTATCCTCTAACTAAGGTGCCCAAATTAGGACGTCTGGAGCTAATGGGAATGCAGGCGAACGAAATCGTAGGCAGAGGCGAGCATAGCTTAAAAGTGTTAAGATATGCAGATTAACTATTTTAACCTTCACACGGGAGTTTACAACTTTGCATATCCAGTATTAATTTTATCAGCGAGTTAGCAATTAACATTTCATTAAAATTTTAAGAACGTGTCAAAAAATTTAACATGTTTTAGAAGATAACATTTACTAGTTTTCTTCATGTATTACGCAGCACCTTAATCGCTGGTAAACCTTCGCACTTACTAGCTCATTAATAACTGTCGAAAGCAGCAGGTTAGACCAGCCATTCTTCTATAGCATTCTTATCGCCGTCATCTCCGCTCAGAGTGGGCGATGGCGATCCGCGGCCAACTAAATATTACTACTACGTTAATGTCAAGGTGGAGTATTGTTTCAGATGGGTTCCAGGGGTCAATTCAATCTTTGCCTGTCTATAATGACGTATGCGAATAAGATTAAACTGGTACCTATTTGAACAATTCGTAGAAGTTTACACTTGGCATACATCGAAACCTAATGCCAGCGATTATTGTACACAAACACGACCTTTATATATTTTGATACACCTATGTAATTAAGTAAACATATTATCTTGATAAACATGTAGCTATGCTGGAACTTTCCTCGATGCGCGAGGTACCAAGGCATGAATAAATTAGTATTACAGTCATTATACTTCAGATTCAGTGTAATTAAAGTGCAATGATATCGGACAGAACGTCGCGGGCGCAGTGGGCATTAAATATGATACCACCCGAAACCAAAGTCAATAAACTCTGACCAGTATTTTAACTTCATTCAAACATAATTTAACCACCACTACTATACATCTATCGTAACTACATATTACATTGCAAACATTTATTATACAAAATTGTCGTGCATGTCGATTAAGATGCGGAGATAGCCTTTTTTGTTTTGATTGTATATGTTTTATTTAAGTATGAAAAGAGATAATGAAGACAATTTTATGCAGCACTTGTCCTAACCAGTTATTGCATTTCCAGAGCGCTAATATGGCTAAAGAAAGATCTCATGAAATAACCTTAGTGGCTTTATTGTAGAATAAGTATTTTATTTAAATAAAAAAAAAGACATTAATCGTGTCATATAAACATAAAATAGGGATCATTGGATAAATTGCACACGTAAATAAGGTGAAGCATCACATAAATACAAGGGCAGCTTTTGATCAATATACTGGACCCAATAATTATACTGTGACATGACCATGCGCTGGATCGCGGGGAATCAAGAACAATTTGGAGAATACGACCGCACAATTTACGAAAGACTGCTGCTCCGTAATGCCAGGGCAATTTATGGAAACGTGAACTTTTGTGCATCAAGGTGCACTGCCGCGTGGCCCGGAGCTTTGTAAGTGCAGACAATAAACGAGGACAAACAATACACAATTTTGGTGATAATAAACGAGACGTGTTTTGATGCATTTGATGATTCTACATATAATAATAAAGGTACATATATAATTACCTACACTCAAGCTCACAAAAACGGATGTTACACTTCGTATTGCATTTCCCATTTCCATACAAAGTATTTTATTTATTTATTTAATTATTAAACACATGTAAACATGACATTACAGTAAAACCAATGCGTCATGAAACGAGATATAAAAAAGACAAAAAAAAACACGTATAATTACATTGGTACAGTTGATTGCCTGTCATCCATCTCCTCACAGAAGCTCACACATTCACCGCACACAAAGAGCGCATTGAGTTGTGAGAGAGCGCGGATCAGTGGCAAAGTCTACCCGGTTATTTGCTTTTCTCTGTACGTATATAAATAAAGATTCCTCCTTGCACATGTCAGCAGTTGTCCACCTGTCGTTGTGGATTCATTACAGAATACTGAATACTTTACTTTACAGTACTGTTACATAATTATCACTTATATTCATAATTTGTCAAACATTACGTTGCTGCATCTTTCCTTACAGAACTCGTCAATTGAGTAACATGCCTGTTCCAAAAGGAATGATTTAAGCTTGCTTTTGAACATACTATTATTGCTAGAGTTATTTATGTCTGTTGGGACCGAGTTGTATAGGAATTGGCCCCATGACGCTGAACGACCGTCGTGATTCTCGTGAACGTGATTTAGCCAGCCGGCGACTCGGAACGATCATCGACCTTTTTGCTTAGGACGGCAGAGTTGGGGTGCTGTTGCCTTGGCAACAACGCCTGCTCACACGTCCGTTCACCCATAAAAGTTAGGGTGATGCGTCCGTCCAAAGGTGAACGTCTCAGTCCTGTCAGTTGGCTGTCAAAAAATATTACTGAATAAGGTACAACTGTCAAATCATCTCACCCCTTGTGGTGTTCTACTTATCGATACACACATCGATGGACAGTATGTATTAAAACTATTCCAATTTGAGTAGTTTAAGCGGCTTATAATCAACAAAAATTTATAAATTAAAGTAACAATTGAACTTTGCTAATCGTATGTGTGAAACATAAGTACAAAGCCAATATTTTCTCAAATTAAAGAAATGTGACGTATCGGGGTAAGATTATCTTGTCTGTCGCATTAGGCGAGAGGCGAGAGGTGAGAGGTGAGGTGAGAGGTGGAGTGACCTGTGATGTGATGTCTTGGGACGCCGTCTCGAGATATATCATTATTTTAGTGAATTGGACTCCAGCAGAGGTCGCCTGCGGGTCGGGCGACCACACTTAGGTGCACTGCACTTAGTTTATAGTCATGCAAATTGTTTCTGACGTACAGTCAGGGAAATGTATTCACGTACCTTTTTATGCCTTATTGTCATAGTAACTAGAGCTAAAAAGGTACGTGAATACATTTCCCTGACTGTACATACAAGCAGTCAGTACATGGTAAGGTGAGAATTTTATGTTTTTTTAAATAGTGCCTGTGCAGGATAGTCTACTGATTTTCCATCGATTATACGCAGGGCGCGTTTCTGTATTCTAAACAGTCAGTCGCGGTCAGCAGCTGTGCCCCAAAGAATCCAAAGATCATTGTTAATTTAATGTTTTACACATAGTCAATTATATACCTAACCTGTCTGTAGTTACTTGATTCAAGAGTTAGACCAATAAAGGTGCTCTTTCTAACAAATATTGCCATTCCCCGGATTCGGTTAGGTGCAGCTAACTTCGTAGGCATGTGCACTACCAAACCAGGCTAACCGTGTCGTTAGTATGCTGGAGGCTGTATGGCAGCTGGCACTTAAGATGCACTTTCCTGCTGCATCCTTGCGGGAGGAGCGCGGGCGCGCAGCGCCGGCGCTTGCGCAACCAATTGTAACAAGAGCACGCGTGAGCCGGTAAAATATCGCCGAGACAGTTGCATGTAAATTAGCCTCGCGGAGTCTACTATCTGTAACTGTACTATGGGCAGTTGCAAGGGCGGATTTGGGGGGGGGGGGCACGTGCCCCGTGCCCCGTGCCGCAGAAACAGACGGTTTCTATTACTTTAATAAATACTACAAGTTTATTTTTAACAATTGTTGATTATTTCTGCCCGCCTGCCCCTTGTGCCGCCCCCCAGAAAAAAATCCTGAATCCGCCCTTGGGCAGTTGACTTGACATCAAAGATTATTTTTATTACGATAAAATGCATAACTATAAGATATCTTTTCAACTCATTTGCTCGTAACGTTCCTCTTATTACGTCGTTTTTAGGCTCAAAATCCTGGGTTTAAACACGCGTGTTTTATACTTATATCCCGATTAAGAAACGTTGCCACCCTGCAGCAAGGTGTATTTGTATGGACACAGTGCATTCTTAAATTAACCGGGTTGTACGGGTTTTTTTTTAATTCTCGGCAAATAAATGGAGTTACATCCTCGGCTCTCATATCACGCTCACCTGCGGCTCGCGTGAACAATTCCGCCTCTGATGTAAATATCAACGTAGGTACCTACCTCACTTTTATCACAATTTTACAATGTATTATTAACTTGTCTACACAACAAGCGCAAAAACGCTCAAAAAATTAATTGAATGTCTGTATTAGTGTATTTTGCACAGGACGTCCTTAGGATATCGCCTTTCTTTGTTGTGACAAGCACGTGAAACTGGTGAAATTCATGAATTTTTACAGGTCACATTTTGATTGAATCAATACCTACTAAATGAAAAGGTGCAGATAGATTTCGCTGCTAACATGAATACCGTAAAGTATTTGATGTATTTTATTGATTTTATTGCCCTAAGTGCATATTTAAATAGTAGTTTTTAGGATAGTGCCTTTACAATAAATAGATAATTTGTGTCACAAGGGAGCAAAATAGTATATTTACGGCGAGGGCGGTGTATTAAATCCCGAACGTAGCGAGGGATTCTAACGTAGGTAACGTAACACGCATGAGAGCGTAGTTATAGACGAAGATAATTTTGCTAACGAGTGACACAGTATGTGTAATTTTTCACACCAACTATGAAGCATATCTATATTACTATCCTGATAGCAAGGGAACTCTAACGTAATAAATGTAATAATATAGCTACTCGTAAAGTTACTTTATACTTATACCTAGGCAGATAATAAAACTCTAAAAAGCAAAGTTCAAAAAGCGGCAGTAATGTATGCAAACGGAGATCCGTTGAACTTTGCGGCGCACCGACAGCGAGACCGAGTGAACGCGGTGACCCGGCCCTTCGCGTTCTGGGTCAAGCGACGGGTCCCTGATATTTCAATCCTGCCTGCTGCGTAACCGCTCCGACGAGGAAATGAAATGGTGTAGGTTCTGGAAGCTACAAAGTTAGACTCAACTTAATTTACTGGCAGGTAAGTATTTGAACAGATTACTTATCCTGTATCATAATTATAGACTACATACACACTACCATACATACTACAACTACCTACATACTATTACAAACATTGCGCTTTAACGCCTAAGTACGTACGCCGGGTAGGTAGGTACGTACTTCGTGACGGGAGCTCATGATAGGCACACTAGCTATACCTCCCCAAAATAGTGCCCCTAACTGCCCTCAGTGCGTCGAGTTTTTTTATAGAGGATAGTAATAATTTTCTCCGTGCAATGAGCCTGTTCGAATCCGTAGTACGGTACGACACGTAGGCGTGAGGCGAAAATTTGACATAATATATCAGAAATCAAAGTAACTTTAAGGCTCCAAAGAACCTGATTTTTACTCGAACGGAAAACTTTGACAGTTCGGTCTAATTGATACGGGATATTTTGAAATGAAAAACAACTAAGGGGGGTTAAATAGGGGTGTAAAGTTTGTAAGGGAGAAACTTTTTTTTTTCAGCTAGATTGGAAACTTTGTAAAATGAATACTTAATAGAATACAAAATAGGACTTTCACCGTTTTGGAAAGCTCTACCCCTAAGGCGGTTAAAAATAGAATAGAGAATAGACCGGGTTGCACTCCGGGAGTGCCGGCAGAAGTGAAAACTCAATAACAGTTTTTCGATCAGGTCACGTGACATCTTACGGTGTCACCCTAAAAATGAATTTGACGCAAATTTATAAACAACTATCAATTATTTAGGCGGACGGGCCGCGGGCGCGTTGGGAGAGACGGGCCGCCGGCTCGCCCGTCGGTGCGCCGACGGGCGGCGGCAAACACAATACCAATTTGTTTTTGCCATTGCCTAATATTTTTCAAAGCTTTATCTCTGTAGGAATAACGTCTAAATTCGAACTATTCAAATTTGCAAGAACAGCAGACGGCGGTGGCTACCAAAATATCAATTTGTTTTTGCCGTTGGTAAATATTTTTCTAAGCTTTATCTCTTTAGGAATAACGCCCAAATTCGAACTATTCGAATTTTCTCAATACCAAAACGGTGAAGGACGCGTTGGTTAAAATTACAAATTTATTTGCAGAATATGCTATTGCAAAAAGTGTTTTACGGCTTTATACGCTTACGAAGAGCGTTCAGTTTTGAATGAAGTCAAATCGGCTAGCAGCAAAAAGTGACCTTCACATCTGACGTCACAAAACTCTGTCGCGTATTTAACAATTTTACCCCATCCCAAAAAGTGCTCAGCGCCGCTAAAGAAGTTTTCACTTCAAAAATATACATCATCTAAAGGGGATTAAAGGAGTTCGAAATATGTACGTGTAACAAGACAATTTTTAAGTAAGAGAACTCTAACTTCGCTGAAATACTAGAAAACAACTTACAGTGTTTTTTAAAAGTGTTTTGACGTAAGATAAGTTTTTTTTTCAAAACTATACAGTGTAGCCAGTGGGTAAAACTACTTAACGGATTTAGGCAAAAAAATCCAGCAATATAGCTTAGTAGCTTAAGTAGCTTTACATAGGTGATGTGGATGTACTTTTTATATAAACAAAATACATTAGTAGACATCAATTTTTTTTATTTTTTACACTGTGATTTAAAAAAAAAACAATTTTAGTAGAAACGTCTCTTGATAAGTCCCTGCCTACTTCAAATATTTATAAATTTTTAAAACGTACATTTCAATTCAGATTTACCAATTGAAACTTGCGAACTCATCCCTGAATCACAGATTAAGTATATAATAGTTCTACGCCTGAACGGAATTAGATGATTTGGCGTAGCTACTTAGAAATAATTTGAGACCCTTGGAAGGATATCTTAGGATAGTAAAGTGTGTTTGGGACAGCGATAATTAAGCTTGCGCCTAAAATATTTTAATAGCATTTTTATTTCTAAGACGATAACAAGTTCTACGCAGACGATGTCGAACAGCTAGTACTTTACAATATGGAACTGATATCTTAGACATCCGTAAATAGAAAAAGTCGTATAAAATATTGACAATCTATTCAATCTCAATCAACTAATACCGCGTTTACTCGTCATCAATCTTTACTCAAAAACGTGGATTCAAAAAAGACAGCGACTATCTGTCCAGAAATACGCACAATGAGTAACAAACATTTATAACCATAGACAGTGCACAACTTTAAATTAATTATAGGGACAACAAGTAGGTAAGTACGGGGTTCTATTAGCGCCCCGGGCTCGCGTTCACGGTCGAGTCGCGTCTACCTACGCAGCTCGAGTGAAAGGGTGCGTCCGGTATAAAAGCTCCCAACACTCTCATCAGGCATCATTCAACACACTCGATCAACACAACACACAATGGCATTCAAGGTACAGTCGCCACAGTAACACGAAATATAGTTCATAGTTAATTATATATCTATGCAACGCGAACATAAAGTTCTAATTCATAGCGTATATACAGCGAGCTACCTATTAGGTTTCATTGTTGCATGCAGGAGTCCTAAATGATGAAATGCAATCTGCATAAAATAGAACTTAGTAAAAAATGCTAAGTAAATCCAATAATCATTCAAAACTTGGCACTAGGTACCTTATACCTGCTAAAAAATTAAGTATTCTCAGATACATCTAATGTCCGTTTGTTTACAGTTTGTGGTACTCGCATGCTTGGTTGCGGCCGCAAGCGCCGGCTTAGTCCCGGTCGCTCCAGCGGCGTATGCCGCCGCCCCGACCTACCACGCCGGCCCCGTGGCCTACGCTGCCGCGCCGGCCTACCACGCCGCACCGGCCTACCAGCACGCCGCACCGGCCTACCACGCCGCGCCGGCCTACGCTGCTGCACCCGCCTATCACACCGCTCCCGTGGCGTATGCCGCCCCGGTCGCTAAGATCGCGGCCGTCGCGCCTGTCGCCAAGCTCGCCGTAGAGGACTACGATGCGCACCCGCAGTACAGCTTCGCGTATGACGTGCAGGACGGTCTTACCGGGGACTCCAAGACCCAGCACGAGACCCGCGACGGTGACGTCGTCCAGGGCTCGTACTCCGTGGTCGACCCCGACGGTACCAAGCGCACCGTCGACTACACCGCCGACCCTCACAACGGTTTCAACGCCGTGGTTCACCGCGAGCCCCTTGCCGTGAAGGTAGCCGCGCCGGTGGTCGCTAAAGTGGCCGCTCCCGTCGCCTACCACGCCGCTCCCGCCGCCTACCACGCCGCGCCCGTGGCCAAGCTCGCGTACGCCGCCGCTCCCGTGGTGCACGCCGCCCCGGTCGCCAAGCTCGCCGCCCCAGTCGCCTACCATTCCGCCCCCGTCTACCACGCCGCTCCTGCTGCGTACTCTGCCCCTCTGTACCACCACTAAATGTTGTGTTGTGTTGACCAATGCCAAAACGTAGGAAATAAGTTATGAAGGATACTACGCTTAAAGTGTGATTTACGATGCTGCGATAGAAAATATATAGTTAAATTATTATTCTCTACATCTTCCTTTATTTTCTTCATCTTTACCTTAGTGCGAGTACTTGTTATGATATCTATGAAATAGATATGTTGAGATTCAATTCACAGTCTCAACACTCTCAACTGATCGAACCCTGAAATCTTATCTCACAGCGCTGTTTGTCAGCTCTGCAGGCCGATAACGAAACGCATTGTACGTACGTCAGAAGCCCTAGCACGATAGGTTTTATCGACACGTTTTATGTGACGTTACAGTATACTTTCGCCGTAAAACGTGACAATAAAACTCACTTCATCACCACACGTCACTTTTGGTACGGAAAAATTACAGTTGAGTTGAGGACAACTCAACTGTTATGTTGTACCTAATTGTGACGTGCGTTCAAAAAGTTACGTGTTCACCTGCCAGCGGGCCTAAGATGGTTGTCATTTTTAACCCCCGACGCAAAGAGAGGGGTGTTATAGGTTTAACGTGGCTGTCTGTGTATCTGTGTATCTGTCTGTGGTATCGTAGCTCCCAAACGGATTGACCGATTTGAATGCGGTTTTTTTGTTATCATAGATAATTTTATCCCGAGTGTTCTTAGCCATGTTTCATGAAAATCTGTTTAGCCGTTTTAGATATTGGACTTTGAAATGAAAATGTCGGGGGTTTCTCAACTTTTGTAAGTTGATCACTTATCGTTGTGGATAAGACATCAATCACTTTCGCACTCGCATATCAACGTCAGAACGTGACGGATGGCTTATCGACTGCGATAAGTGATCAAATGTCAACCACGGTACACCCGGTCTATATGGGTGCTAGAGGGGCCAAAGCTGACAAACACAATGGCTATTCGCCGTTCTTTGCAGGTTTTACAAGTAAAGATGCAAAACCTGTAACTCTGGGTAGGTAGGTTAGGTATATACTTACATACTTCCGACGCAGTTGTCAGGCCCAAATTGACAAGTTCGTGAAATGGGGCCTGACGTCATAAATAAATGTTACGAATCTAGAGGGAAAGTAAGTAACAATAATAAAAAGGGCCGTTTTCTGAGACTTCTAAGACGAGTGAGTCGCGTATAGAAGTTGCTCACAATGATCGGGCATGCAATAAATACACTTGGATGGAGGATGTCGATTCATGCAACCTTGATATTTCCCGTGTTCCCACGACCCGGCACGGTGCCTTCCCAGCTGTGCCTGCATTCTGCAATGATGCACTTTATTTCATTTCGCAACGTTCGCAAGGTTAGGTACTAATCAAGCACATGCGGTGTCTAAGTGTGGTAACTATGAACTTTTAGGTTATCAACAGTAGGTAGGTACCTACATATTAAGCAATAGCTAACTTTGAAAACTATAGATTCAAATCACTTCCAAACAGTAAAGTAAAGCATCAGGTCTTGGTTTGCTTACCGGTGGGTGTCGATTGCAGGTTCCTGCTAGAGCGAGAGGATTTTGAATTAGTTAAAATGAAGAATGCATGCTATACCAAAAGCAACACGGACTAGTTTTCATAATAATCTATATACCTAGTTTCAGTTATCTAGTTCAAGGTAGAACTAGTAGTATCCAGGTAGAACCTGCAACCTAGATGTAACCTAGTTATAAACTTCTTTGCTGTGCCCTAACAGGTTCCATTTTATTGCTTGTAATATTATGTGTGCAATAAATATTTTGAGTTTGAAATAAACGATACAAAAGTTAATGGGAGGTATACGGAAGTAGCAAAATAAACCTCCAGCTCACTCACATCTGTATTTCCAATATCTGTCTCTCAAACTTACCAAACGCCTCGCCTACATAAAATTCACGCCGATAAAATCACAGATTACTAATATGTAGCTGATAAAATGTTGATGAATATAAACTTTAAAATAGTTACAATACAACACTGTCAACTTGACGTTGACGTCTCGGCACTATTGTTTACTATTTTAACACTGTGGTGGGCAGTAGATGGTGGACAACGGAAGTAGCAAAATAAACCTCCAGCTCACTCACATCTGTATTTCCAATATCTGTCTCTCAAACTTACCAAACGCCTCGCCTACATAAAATTTACGCCGATAAAATGTCGATGAATATAAACTTTAAAATAGTTACAATACAACACTGTCAACTTGACGTTGACGTCTCGGCAGTATTGTTTACTATTTTAACACTGTGGTGGGCAGTAGATGGTGGACAAGTCGTTAATAGACTCAAATACCGTACTATTCGTCTAATTCTAACTCAGCTTAGCTGCCCATAAGAAGTGACAGAGACAACTATATGAAACATCGTCTTGCTTTATACTGCGGGTCTGTATTGTATTATACTCTGATTATTAATCAGACAGAAAAAATGTAAACAAAGTTATGTCACTGTCAAAGTGACATATCAGGGGTTCTAAAAGTACGGGTCGGTCATGCAATATTATTTAAAGTTTACTTTAACAGCAAAATTGAAAATAAATATGATAAATATGTATAAGCAGTAATACTAGTTACTAGTCAAACATTGAATTGTATATAGTGCATCGGTTCTTAACCTTTTTTCCGTCCACGGACCCCTAGGAAATCAAGCACAAATCCAAGGATTAATAAGAAAAAACAGGCAAGACTTTTTGTGGCATTTATTTATTATTGTGAAATGGTCTATGGGTGAAACTGGAGCGAACCCCCGTACTTAACTATAGGTACTCGCGGACCCCCAGGGGTCCACTGACCACAGGTTTAGAAACACTGGTATAGGTAGTGGATAAATCTGTTAGAAGCCGAGTGAGGTGAGTGACAGAACAGGCGTCAAATAAAATAAGAATCCAGCTACCGATATTATTTGCAATTCACATTAAGAAAAAAAATGTAAGCAACCCAAAGATGCACAGTCCCGGTGTATCGCAGCAGTGATACCAGTGCTAAAAATATATTCTACACACAAAAACGGTATTAGTTTTAAAATAATTATGAGGGAGGATTTTTGTAAATAAATATTAATGCTATCAAAATTAATTTGCTTTTTGTAATTAGAGTGTATATTATTGGAATAGGACGTATGTTTCGTTTAACTGCGAAAATTATAAATCTCCTCATTGCTGCAAATGGTTCTTGTTAACGGCAACACCAGTGTTTACATTTTTTCTGTCTGATTAATAATCTGTGCTGGCAATAATAAAAAAAAAGTTTAAATGACACCTGTTTATTGGGAGTCCAAATCATACCCATGAACCCCTTACATTAAGCACAACACAGTCACTTTACCTCAGCATTAGGACAATTTTTACTCGGTTTGGACCAATAGACGCAAACAATAACACTATCGGGCGAGGAGACGCTCCATGAAATCTAAAATATAGTACTTTTATTTGCGTTTGGCGTCGTATCTATACACTATTTTAGTTTAAAACATACTAAACAAATGTTATATGGAAGTGATGTTACTATAACATTTAAATATTACACATTCTAAGTAAAGACGGTAAATAGTAGAAGCCGAGCGCGGGAGTATCAAACTAAAATCACGCGTAGATCCGCATTTATTAAATTGTGTATAGCTGGTAATGTGCAGCTGAATTAGGTCCTCTAAGATATTTAAGCTGCAACCCTGTCTTTAAGCGAAGCTAAAATGGTGTCTACAAGAGGAGTTCGTTACAAATTCAGTGAAGGGGAACGTGTTTTATGCTATGAGCCAGACCCCACGAAAGCCAAAGTGCTCTACGATTCAAAGGTACATTGTACCTTGTAATTAAAGTTACTTCTTAATTGTTTTTGGTGTACTGAATCATGAACTACACTAAAGTACTACTACTTTATTATTATAAAATGTAACCTAATTTAGGAATCCACTTAGGAATGGCATGTTATTTTATTTTAATTATCCTAGAACTGTGTGTTGATTGATTACATCTAGGTTCTGGAAGTGATAGAAAGCAAGGACAAGCGAGGCAGGAGGTCAGTGGAATATCTGATACATTTCCAAGGCTGGAACTCCTCATGGGACCGCTGTGTGAGCGAGGACTTTGTGCTAAAGGACACGGAGGAGAACCGACAGTTACAAAGAGACCTTGCTGAGAAGTCACAATTGCAACTGTAAGTTTTTGAATCCAAATATCGTTAATATTTCAAAAAAAATACTGGGCTGTAGCAATTGTGATATCGGAAACCAGTCTGAGAAATCAACAAAGTACAGGATATAGGAACTAGATGATAACTTAGGATAATATATACTTACAAGGGCTGCTCCGAAAGTTGTTAGCTGCTCCGGCTCTACTCATGCAATTACATTATTATTTATACCATTGTGATGGATATTGCAGTACTTATTGAAGTGGTGTAAATACATTTTTATAAAACACTTAGTTTTTTATTTTATTTATTTTTTACTTCGAAGCCATCAGTTATGAAAATCAGTAATTGAGACTCCATAATATGTGCTCTCATTTTATAAACAGTATTTGTTAAAAAAAGCAATTGGTTTTTTTAGATGCTGCTAATTAGGAATCTCGACAGTTTTTTTACGTATAAATCGTTTTGATTGAGTAAACATTAGATCCCATAAAAACATTCCATGTAAAAAAGAGGCCAAGTCTCGAAACTCTTCCACCATAAAAAGTTGTGAGATATTTCGTAGAGCCAAGTCTCAGGCATTCTTATTAATCTTTATCAGCCCTCGTATATATGCAGCATTGCAATTCAACAAGGAAATGCCGCCAGTATCCTCGCATATACTTAAGAAAATAAATACACTTAATTATTTTAATCCTAGATTTAAGGTATATTATGTTTTTCTTGTTTATACACCTTTGTTACTTAATAAACACTTATTCATTACTAACAAAAAAAATACACTTAACTTATATAATTATGCTGTCTAATCTACTTAGATAAATATAAACACTTAAATTGTATTTTATTATAATATTTATAATTATAGATTCAAAACCCAAAATCAAAATTTTCCCATTGATTATGTAAAAGTAAGCCTTTAACAAGTTTATAACATCACACTTTGCCTGATGAATTTATATCATTATTTATACTAAACGGGACTTAATCGCGTATAATTAACTTATTTATTTACCTCACTGAGGTCTCCCGACGTTTCGGATGTGTTGCAACATCCATGGTCACGAGACAACTGGCTTGAGCGGGTATCAACATCTTCTTGCTGCGCGGGTTTTCCGAACTACCCGCATTTGGTCTTTATTAATTGCTTGTACACTGGGGTTCACTGGGTTTCGGAAAACCCGCGCAGCAAAAAGATGTTGATACCCGCTCAAGCCAGTTGTCCCGTGACCATGGATGTTGCAACACATCCGAAACGTCGGGAGGCCTCAGTGAGGTAAATAAATAAGTTAATTATACGCCATTAAGTCCAGTTTAGTATAAATAATGTGTGAGAATCGTGAAAGTTTAAATCAATTAATTTATATCAGTCACACGGGATACAATTGGATTATCGATGACGACTGACAACGATATTTTCTACCATACAAATTTTGAATGTAAGTTAAACACTGATAAAAAGGTGTCTACTCCTAAAGTAATATGTATTATGGTACATACCATAATATTACATTGTCATAGTCAGTGACATCGGCGCCCATTTCACAGCGCTCATGGGGTGAATCCGACTTGTTTCAGCATGTATAAATACACACTTGCCACTCTATGAATTTATATATTTAATCCGAAGGTTACAATTTTCGCGCGAAAAATACTCTTGTTTGTTTCGGAGATTTTGGCAAAAATAAGTACTTTTCTTTTTCGGCCACTGAGATTTTTTTTTCGTAAGAGATATCTTATCTTCTTGAAACTTGCCATAGCCACTTTTGTCATAGAAGAACATATATATATGCAAAATATGCTATTATTATGTCAATATATAATAAATGTTTTCTATATTTATTATTTCAAAAACACCTACAAATGGCCTGTTCAAATGAAGATGGTTCCAAACAGACACATGGCCCGAGGTCGGACTCATACCCAACCAACATAAATCTAAACATTTCCTCTCCACCTTTTGCAAGGCGATGTACGGAGACAATTCCCCACCAACTGGATTACAAAGATTGAGATTTCAGTAAAGATAAGATAAGATAAGATTTATTTGCAACCAAGTACTTAAAACTAAGATACATGGACCTTGGAAGGGTGTAGCAACTATCAGGTTGCTTATACTATGTACATATAGTTAACTAGCTTCTGCCCGCGACTCTGTCCGCGTGGAAATCGTTTATATCGCAGCTCCATACAAACTTCAACCCCCCATTTCATCCCCTTAGGGGGTGATTTCCAGGATGAAAACTATCCTATGTCCTTCCCCGGGATTCAAACTATCTCCATACCAAATTTCATCGCAATCGGTTCAGCGATTTAAGCGTGAAGAGGTAACAGACAGACAGACAGACAGACAGACACACTTTCGCATTTATAATATTAGTATGGATTATAATTACAATTAAAAGAATTACACACGTGCACGCTATAATTAGCCTGTGTATAGGCATGATGCCTCATGTTCAAATTGATAACGTAGTGATGCTAAATGGATAGTAAACCAACAAATTATCGTAATAAAGCATAATTATAATTAAAATCATAAAAAGATTATGAACCTTGAAAGTTTAGAAAAATTATGCATTTTTTTTTATTGTCCAACAGTAAATTTAAAGCTTTCAATAGAATCCTTACGCTTTTATAGAAACAAAATTCGATGACAACTATGTACTTAAACGCAGTATTTCGCGACAGAAACAACAATTTACCGGATTTTCCATACAACGATACAACTACTTTGTACAATTGTGACGGCATACTTGTGTGTCTATCAGTATGAAGCGTTTTGCGCTGCCGCCAGCGACGTCAATCTTTGTCTTATTTTTTTAGGTATTTATGTTCTTTATATGTAGTTGCTCCCATACATCCTCTCCAAAAACTGGTTAAAATGACATCATAAAAAAATCTTAGTCATCATCCCTATTGTAGCGGCGCGTACCTGTACCGGCGCGAGCGCAAGAAGGGCGGCGGCGCGGGCCCGGCCAAGCGCGCGCGCCACGGCTTCAGCGACGACGGCTCCTCCTCCTCGCAGCCCGACGGTGAGCCCGCGCCCGATAGCGACACTAACACTAGCCAAGGAATGCCGAACAATCACCTACCATCAGGTAGACTGCGATCTCACATCACATTAACCCCGGTTTGCTATGCTGTGCGAGAACCTTTTGTTTTATTGGGTGACTGATAATGCAGTTTTTGGTAGAAATGATATAAGATTATCATCATGTTTATTCCCCGGGGTCCGTGACATGATTGTAAGGAGTCCATATGGCCACGGCCAACGTAGGCAGGTACGTAATAGGTATAGACACATGAAACATGATATTTCTTTTCGACATTTTCTTTACCAGGGGTCCACGTTATTTTAGAAATTCTGAAAATGCCTAAGAAAAGTATAAGAATCACTGGCCTAGTGGGTAGTGACGCTGCGTACGAAGCTGAAGGTCCTGGGTTCGAATCCCGGTAGCATGCATATTTGTTTCAGAGTCATGGATGTTTTCTATGTATTTAAGTATTTATATCTATTATATTATATCGTCGTTTAGTACCCATAACACAAGCTTTACTGAGCTTACTATGGGACTAGGTCGATTTGTGTAAGATTGTCCCCTTATATTTATTTATTTATTATATATCAATATATATATATATATATATTTATATCTTATATTTAACTTGCATCAACATTGTGGATTACATTCTGAAGATTATGCATGCATAATAGTACATTGTTTAACGAGGGGCGTAAGTGGAATATTGCGAACAAGAGTCTATCAGAAGCCCGACGCTGAAGACGGAGGGCTTTTGATGACTCGAGTTTGCAATATTTTTACGCCCGTGTTATACACAATGTTTTTCATCACATTTGCGAGGAAACAAATACATTTTAGATGAAATGAATACAAATCGTAATAAAAACTGCAACATGTCAGTCGTCCATTTTGTAGAATTTGACGTGAGGCGCGTATGGCAAAGACCCTTCCGTATACAGCCACGATTTGAAAACACTTAAAAACATTTTACATAGACACTAAATAACTACATATTAAATCTGTAAATAATTCAGTTAAACATGTTTAAGTAGTTTTTTAATTTTAAATTTATTTATAAATACGTTTTCAGACATCGTATTATTTGATATAAAACCTCTTTGCTTTGTAACTGCCGCATGAGTGACAGATACAATTTAAGAAAAAAACCATTACGCCCGTGGGCGTAACACAGGCTATTACAGCTCTGTATGTCTGCGCATTATGAAGCCCTTTTCGAGCAAGTGTGATGAAAAATATTTTACGTCACTTTTACGGGCGGTAGGTAAGTGAGATTTACCGCCCACGGGCGCAGCGGCAAATCTCCCTTCACAGCCAGGAGAAGACGTAAAATAGTGTACGCACCACGGGCGGTAATTCGTAAAGCCCCAGATCGCATATTTATGGCGATCTGGGGCATTCACGAATTCACCGCCCTAGGTACGTAATGTACTATTATGGAGAATAATATGCATGATCATTTGGTTTTAGTGCGTTTAAATTGTGTTCTTCACGACATATTTATAGGTTCTTTATTATGGTAACCATTTTTACAGGATTAGTAAGAATGGTTACACTTTAGTGGTATTGTTTTGTTAGTGTAATGTTGTGTGTCCGCACCCGCAGACGGGTCGACGGGCGACACGGACTCCATGTCGGGCTCGGGCTGCAGCAGCCCGCACTCGCCGCCGCCCGCGCCCGGCCGCGCCGTCATCACGCTGCCCTCAGCACTCAGGTACCGCACACATTCAGACCAAGAAATAACTACAACTTACAAAAGTTGAAATACCCCCGACATTTAAATTTCAAAGTCCAATATCTCAAAAACGGCTGAACAGGTTTTCATGAAACATGGCTAAGAACACTCGGGATAATATTATCTATGACACAAAAAAAACCGCATTCAAATCGGTCCATCTGTTTGGGAGCTACGGTACCACAGACAGATACACAGACATGTTAAACTTATAACACCACTCTCTTTGCGTCCGGGGTTAAAAAGGATGAACGCAGCATTACGGACAGCCCAGTTGATTTTTAACCATGCCAAATAAGTCACGCATATGCCCACGCACACGTATCTATATTTTTTTTTTCATCACACTTGCTCGAAAAGGGCTTCATAATGCGCATACATACAAAGCTACAATAGCCTACGTTACGCCCACGGGCGTAATGGTTCTTTTTTTAATTGTATCTGTCACTCATGCGGCAGTTACAAAGCAAAGAGGTTTTTATATCAAATACGATGTCTGAAAACGTATTTATAAATAAATTTAAATTCAACACTACTAAAACACTACTAAAACATGTTTAACAGAATTATTTACAGACTTAATATGCAGTTTTTTAGTGTCTAAATACGATGTCTGAAAACGTATTTATAAATAAATTTAAATTCAACACTACTAAAACATGTTTAACAGAATTATTTACAGACTTAATATGCAGTTTTTTAGTGTCTATGTAAAATGTTTTTAAGTGTTTTCAAATCGTGGCTGTATACCGAAGGGTCTTTTCCATACGCACCTCACGTCAAATTCAACAAAATGGACAATTGACATGTTGCAGTTTTTATTACGATTTCTATTTATTTCATCGAAAATGTATTTGTTTCCTCGCAAGTGTGTATGTATTTGTTTCCTCACATGTGATGAAAAACATTGTGTATAACACGGGCGTAAGAATAGGTATTGCAAACTCGGGTCATCAACTCCGCCTTCGGCGTCGGGCTTCTGATAGACTCTTGTTCGCAATACCCCACTTACGCCCCTCGTTAAACAATGTACTATTTCTCGGGTCTCTTTCTAAATAGAACAGTCATGATGAGCCGGTTAAGTAATGTCGTGCGCGAGTCTCCGCCGGCCGTGCTGAACCAAGTTGTATTGTACGGATGTATTCCCAGAGACCGGCTCACGTTCGACTACCACCTGGTGGTGAAGCGCGGGCGGCTGTCGCGGCTGCCGGCGGCGCCGAGCGCGGCGCAGGTGCTGGAGTCGTTCGTGAAGTGGTTCGCGCGCGCCGGCGCCTGGCACCCGCAGCGCCCGCGCCACGACCCGCCCTGCAAGCCCGACCTGCGCGACGTGTCCTGCAGGTGCGGATTATACGCATGATGCCTCATGTTCAAATTGATAACGATAGTAAACCATCAAATTATCGTAAAGTATAAATTATAATTCAAATCATAAAAAGATATGAACCTTGAAAGTTTAGATAAAACATGTATTTTTTTTATTGTCCAATAGTAAATTTAAAGCTACCAATAGAATCCTTACGCTTTTCTAGAAAAGCGTAAGGATTCGCGGCGCGGCGGAGGGGCGTTTTTGTTTCTAGAAACAAAATTGTATGACAACTATGTACTTAAACGCAGTATTTCGCGACCGATACAACAATTTACTTGATTTTCCTTACAACGATTAGTACAAATGTCAGTTGTGACGTCATACCTATGTGTCTATCAGTATGAAGCGTTTTGCGCTGCCGCGAGCGAGGTCAATTTTTGTCTCAATCTTTGGGTATTTATGTTCTTTAATTGTAGTTGCTCCTGTACAAACATTTGTTCCTCTCCTGGTTCTCCAAAAACTAGTTCGAATGACATAAAAAAATCTTAGTCATCATCCCTATTGCACTCAAACACGTCTTAATTTTATCTTTCATTGTCATTGTGACAACAGCGAAACAGGTACGCGTTGTGTTCTTCTTCTTCTGCCTATTTAAGAGCTAAGCTCTTTGCGGTGTAGCTCAAAGTAGGCCCTCCACCTACTGCGATCCCAGGCAACCTCTTTGACATCTCGATATGACCTAACATCAACTCTTTTTTTGAGCTGCTCTATGTAGTTTATTCTAGGTCTTCCTCTTCCTCGCTTCCCCTCTATCTTTCCAGACCTCACATATTTACCTTTGTGTCTTTAATACTTTATGTACTTGTTTAATCTACGCTCAATGAGCAACTATCTCTATCTGCACTGCTATCACAAGACGGCGCGTGAGCTCCCTCGATTTTTCTCGTACTATACCTCTCTTCCTAAGTTTTCTAATAAGAGAGAGACGGATAGTGCGAGAAAAATCGAGAGAGCTCGCGCACCGTCTTGTGATAGCCGTGCAAATGTTAACCTGTTTTGTGAGCTGTTGGTTTTCCGATAAATAAATATAATTACAGATTTACGGAACACAACATATCATTTGTAAACATACGGGATTCCTTTTAAATTACCTATTAACACTGCCAAAGATTTCGTTGCGGTACGCTCGTAGCCGATAATATGGAAAAACCCATTTGTAGAGGAGAGCGCCCACCTAGCGCGGTCCTGGCACTGAAAATGTTAAACTTGTTGTATAGGAACTTATGATGAATACAATTGTTAGAAATGTTGTTATTAAACATTGTTATGCAATGCATATATATTTTAACCGTGTTAGTTTAATTCCGTACTGGTCCGCATCTTGCGTCTGCGATGTGCTGAAGACGTATGGCTCTCTCCAGTACCACAAATACAAGGTGGGCCAAAAGAAGTCATCCGATGTTGTATGGCTCTCTAAACAACATCGGATGACTTCTTTTGGCCCACCTTATATAAGTTACAACTATGTACCTGCGCAGAAAGCATTTTTTGAAAACGTCTTAACCAATCATAAGGCAGCGCGTTAGCGCGGGTAAAATCTTCAACGCCCATTGGCCGAAGTTTTGCGCGCGACGCCGGCAGCTTCGGCGCCCGCCATTTTGTCTGGTGCCATGAGCGGGAAAGCACGCGTTCACCTGTCATTGCATAATGTACCTTACACATAGTAAAACAAGGTCTTTATTGAAATGGTCATACGTTCGACTTCATTCGGTACTTGTCGGCACTCGTCGGCGTGGACGAAGATTGCCGATGTGAATTATATTTGTGGTACTACTGTACGATGGTAGAATGTGATTTGTTGTGCAGACTGAACCTGGTGCGCGAGGTGGCGGACGGGCTGCGCGTGTACTTCGACTTCGTGCTGCGCGCGCAGCTGCTCTACAAGCAGGAGCGCGCGCAGTACCACGAGCTCTGCGGGCAGT
Source organism: Epinotia ramella (assembly GCA_947578815.1). NCBI lineage: Eukaryota > Metazoa > Arthropoda > Insecta > Lepidoptera > Tortricidae > Epinotia > Epinotia ramella. The sequence continues at coordinate 10,200,263 of OX388201.1, forward strand.
TCCTGCACGAGTGAGTACTAGCGTAACCATACTCATGCGTGCCACAAGCTGTTGACGAGTTCTTCATACCTTTTGTAAAGTGCGAGTGGCTGTGACCGAACCATACGGTGCGGGAGTGGCTCGCGCTCGCTACTAGTGGCCGTAATGTGCCCTACAAATGCACTATCTCAGTTTTTTTATATGTCGTATACCGCGGATTAACCAAAATTTGCAGTATAATATATAGTTCAAAAAAAAAGACCGGGTTGCACTCCGGGAGTGCCGGCAGAAGTGAAAACTCAATAACATTGTAACAGTTTTTCGATCAGGTCACGTGACATCTTACGGTGTCACCCTAAAAATGAATTTGACGCAAATTTATAAACAATTATCAATTATTTAGGCGGACGGCCCGCGGGCGCGTTGGGTGCGACGGGCCCAACGCGCCGCCGACGGGCGGCGGCAAACACAATACCAATTTGTTTTTGCCATTGCCAAATATTTTTCAAAGCTTTATCTTTTTAGGAAGAAACACTGAGCGGACTGTAAACACTTGTAATAATAATAGGTCTTTCTACAATAGTCGCGGGTCGCGGCGCGTACAAATATTAGTGCGTGCGAGCACGAAGCGGTACGCGAGGTGAAGTGTCGCGCGGCTGTCGCTGTCGCATCGCCGGCGCGTCGTTATCAGCTAACGGGATTTCTCCGCGCTCTCTGCGGCGGGTCGGTTTATGTTGCTGGGCCGGCATTGTCATCACCAACGTCTAAATTCGAACTATTCGAATTTGCAAGAACAGCAGATGGCGGTGCACGGTGGCGACCAAAATATCAATTTGTTTTTGCCGTTGATAAATATTTTTCTAAGCTTTATCTCTTTAGGAATAACGCCCAAATTCGAACTATTCGAATTTTCTCAATAGCAAAACGGTGAAGGACGCGTTGGTATTATTACACATTTATTTGCAGAATATGCTATTGCAAAAAGTGTTTAACGGCTTTATACTCTTACGAATAGCGTTCAGTTTTGAATGAAGTCGAATCGGCTAGCAGCAAAAAGTGACCTCCTTCACATCTGACGTCACAAAACTCTGTCGCGTATTTAACAATTTTTCCCCATCCCAAAAAGTGCTCAGCGCCGCTAAAGAAGTTTTCACTTCAAGAATCCACTTAAAATTTGAATTATTAAACATAATATATAGTTAAAAATAACAGGGATAAGTTCGCCTTTGTACCGATTCAACCTTTTTTATTGTCTGTATTTTTACCTGTGTCTTGTGTACGATAAAGTATTTACATATATACATAACCTGATAAGCCTTTGGGCCGTAAGACACTTAGGGAGTGTTGCGCCAACTTACGATTACAGACCGATCAACGTTTAATACGGCGCCGGCGGCTGTCATCCTATAGAAACTTGACAAACTTTCTACACACTAACCCCCTCATTCATAAAACTTCAAATGCCTCTGCTGAATAAAATGTGCTGTCCCTTTCTTACGAACACAAATGTCAAAGTGACAGATAAGGACAAACGAATTTTAACGCCATTTTAGTTAAACCAGGCTTATAGGACGTTTATGAATACGGCCGTAAGATTTTAACACCCCTTTGATTGTAATTGTAACCTAACCTAACCTAACCCTTAGTAAGCTGCTGAGCGGTAGCTATATAATCTGGTACCCCGTTTTATGAATTTAGCGATCTCCTGTGTGCGGCGAAGTGAATCATCAGGCTTACAAATCTTCTATTGGTCCTTGCATAATAGGGCTGTTGACTCAAATTGTAACCCGAAAGAAAGAACGCAGAAAATATGCCTAATGACGAACATCCCGTTCAAATATCTCAAAACATAACAAAGCTACAACCGGTTTAATGTTTTGATGGCTTTTGTTACTTTTTCTTCCATTTGACATGTTCATAATCCTTTTTCAAGAAAAATCGAAAGTAAAAAGATCCCTATGAATCCCTATTTACTCGTCCATATATTTCAGAGACGAGACGGAGGAGGAGGAGGAAATGAAGTCGGAAGTGGAGGAGGAGGAGACGGCCGGGACAGCGGCCGCGCCGGCGGCGGGCGCGGCGGCCGAGCTGGCCGAGGACATCAAGAGCCCCAAGATACCCGAGTACTCGCACCTGCCGCCCGACCCCACGGAGCCCGTCGGTACCTACCACAGAACATGATTTCTACCTTCTTCACCTACTTTATTTTCATGTGTTACAGAATGAGGATTTTTCAGAATTAATTATGCCATTTTGTCGACAGTAAAAATATAATTCCAATCAAACGAATGGTGATTAAACATGATTGCCTGATTGGTGCATTTTAACACCTAAATGTCTCAACATAGTGCTGCCAGCTGATGCTATAAAGATCTATCTAGTGAATTCTGGGGTATCCTTTAACCCTTTGTCCGCCACTGACCTAAACTCAAGTTCGTCAGTGTTACCTGCCGCCGACGTCATACGAAGTCCAAAATCAATGGACTTGGACTTTGGGGGTGCTACGTCGCATTTTAATCTGTGGCGGAGAATGGGTTAAATTATTATACTCTTTATTTTAATTTCGTCTTAGACTAGGTTTTTACAATAATTATATCTAAAAAGTAAAATATAAAACTATACATACAAAACATAAAATCATTATAAAAACCTAACCTAGGGTGCAGCCGGTAGCGAGGCGTGGCCTAAGCTACCGGCGGTCAGGGCGACAGAGACAGGAACCTCCTGACTATACGCGCAGTATCCAGGAGTACCGCCTTCTGTATCTGACCCTTGATCCAGCCGCCTAGCGAGAGTCTCTTGAGGTGATGGTCGAGACTTTTCGCAATTAAACCGTTCGCCGAAACGACTATCGGGACGATGATCGTCGAATCAACATCCCACATGGCGGTTACCTCGTGAGCCAGGTCTAGGTACTTGCTGGCTTTGTCCTTCTCGGCCTTCAAGAGGTTCTCGTCATGGGGGATGGTGATGTCGACGAGCACTGCCTGGCGTTTCGATCGATCTGTCAGCACGATATCAGGCCTATTGGCTAGAATAGTCCTGTCCGTGATCACAGATCGATCCCAATAGAGCGTGGCACGACCATTTTCGAGAACTGGTGCAGGTGTGTACTTATAGTAAGGCACTTCGGAGGCCACAAGACCGTATAGTAGAGCAAGTTGCTGGTGAATAATTCTGGCTACAAGGTTATGTCTGTGCAAGTACTCGCCGTTAGCAAGATGACCACAACCGGAGATAATATGCCTGAGTGACTCCCCGGGACGGCGGCATGCCCGACAAATGTCGACCGTACCGTCCTTCAGGATATACCTCCGGTAATTGTTCGTCATGATAACTTCGTCCGCAATTGCACAGACAAAACCTTCGGTTTCCCCGAAGAGATCCCCGAAACGTAGCCAGTTCACCGACGCGAGCAGATCTACATCGGGCCCTGTGAGGGCCTTGTAGAACCGCCCGTGTAGCTCCTTGCTCCTCCATACCGCCCTGCGGTCCTCGGCGCTCATTACTTTAAGCCTGCGCCAGTTCTCGTTTGCCAAGGAGAGCGGGGTGAAGTTTCCGTCTACTGCTACTACGTCGCGATGCATCCCACACTCGTTGTTTAGGAAATAATCCCTGAGGCTGCACACCTCGCGGTTGTGGAGATCTTTGGCATTTAATTTAAATTATTATTATTATTATTATTTATTTATTTCAGGCATTGCCCATATCACATCACAAACATACAACATAATACAATATAACTTAATCCATATAATTTATTCATTAATTAAGAATAAAATAAAAATAAAAACAATAAAAAAAACATGTCAGATACTAATGGAAATTAAAATTAATAATACTTAAATAAAACATTGCAATTTAGTTAATTAATTAATTGATATATATTATTTCTAGAGTCCATGTGAATGGAGTTCCAGTGTCTCCATAGTGGGCTGTTGATATTTTCAGCAATGGCTCTCAGGAGACTGTTGGGACTGTCACAAAGGCGGCGCATCAGGCAGGCCACGCGCGCACAGAAACCGTCCGTGCGCTCCTCGCAGAACATACCGGATGCGCTACAATATCGTGGGAGTCCCAACAACATCCTGAACCCATTATTATACTGGACGCGCAGGGAGTCATAGGTTTTTCGGGTATACTTGGTCCATAGGCTGCAGGTATAAAACGTTTGACAGAAGGTCTTAAAGAGCGTCGTCTTAACCGCTTTCTCACACCTTGCAAACCTACGGACCAGCATATTGCACCTCACCGCAAACGCCCTGCGCTCCCTCTCCATGTCTGCATCATCTGTGAGAGCCTCGCTGAGCCAATGCCCCAGGTACTTAAATTTCTCCACTCGTTTCAGTTCTGTCTGGCAGAGCGTAATCGGAGGGACTATATTTGTCGTTTTATTTCCCGATTTAAACACCAGAAGCTCGCTCTTTGACACATTGTACCGGAGGCCATGCGTCTCAACGTAGCTCTCACAGACCGCAAGCAACTTTTCGAGAGCGCTTACCGCCGGGCTCAGCAAAACCATGTCATCAGCATAACTGATGTTGTTCATACAAACACCACCTACCGAACACCCGACCTTGGTATTACTGAGCCCGACAATAAGCTCATCCATGTATAGGTTGAAAAGCCTTGGTGAGCTCAAACCCCCCTGTCTCACCCCACATTCCAACCTATACAAGTCTGAGTACGCTCCCGCCCAGCGAACCTGATTGCCCTGGTTCCCATACCAAAACTTAAACAAATTCACCACTTCAATGGGTGTCCTCGTCGCCGTCAGCTTCCGCCAGAGGACATCATAGGACACTAAGTCGAACGACTTCGAGAAATCCAAGAAACACGCATATACCGGTGTTTTTCTTTCCGTGTAATACTGAACAGTTTGCTTCAAGCAGAGGATGGCACTTTCCGTCGATAACCCACAATAAATGCACAATGCCCCAGAAGTATCCTTTCTTATCGATATGTATCATTGTAGAGGAGCCGGCTAACATTCCTGAGGAACCGGCGCCAGCGACCGAAGAGGCCAGCACAGCTAGCAAGGAGCCCGCGAAGAGCGAGCCGAGCGCCGACGAGGCCGAGCCCAAGCGCGAGGCGCGTCCCGCCACGCGCAGCGGCAACCTCAACCGCCGGTGAGACTACTTGTTCATCGGTATGTAGCGTTATAGAGGAGCAGACTAACATTCAAGAGGAACCGGCGCCAGCGACCGAAGAGGCCAGCACAGCTAGCAAGGAGCCCGCGAAGAGCGAGCCGAGCGCCGACGAGGCCGAGCCCAAGCGCGAGGCGCGTCCCGCCACGCGCAGCGGCAACCTCAACCGCCGGTGAGACTACTTGTTCATCGGTATGTAGCGTTATAGAGGAGCAGACTAACATTCAAGAGGAACCGGCGCCAGCGACCGAAGAGGCCAGCACAGCTAGCAAGGAGCCCGCGAAGAGCGAGCCGAGCGCCGACGAGGCCGAGCCCAAGCGCGACGCGCGTCCCGCCACGCGCAGCGGCAACCTCAACCGCCGGTGAGACTACTTGTTTATCGGTATGTAGCGTTATAGAGGAGCAGACTAACATTCAAAAGGAACCGGCGCCAGCGACCGAAGAGGCCAGCACAGCTAGCAAGGAGCCCGCGAAGAGCGAGCCGAGCGCCGACGAGGCCGAGCCCAAGCGCGAGGCGCGTCCCGCCACGCGCAGCGGCAACCTCAACCGCCGGTGAGACTACTTGTTCATCGGTATGTAGCGTTATAGAGGAGCAGACTAACATTCAAAAGGAACCGGCGCCAGCGACCGAAGAGGCCAGCACAGCTAGCAAGGAGCCCGCGAAGAGCGAGCCGAGCGCCGACGAGGCCGAGCCCAAGCGCGAGGCGCGTCCCGCCACCCGCAGCGGCAACCTCAACCGCCGGTGAGACTACTTGTTCATCGGTATGTAGCGTTATAGAGGAGCAGACTAACATTCAAGAGGAACCGGCGCCAGCGACCGAAGAGGCCAGCACAGCTAGCAAGGAGCCCGCGAAGAGCGAGCCGAGCGCCGACGAGGCCGAGCCCAAGCGCGAGGCGCGTCCCGCCACGCGCAGCGGCAACCTCAACCGCCGGTGAGACTACTTGTTCATCGGTATGTAGCGTTATAGAGGAGCAGACTAACATTCAAGAGGAACCGGCGCCAGCGACCGAAGAGGCCAGCACAGCTAGCAAGGAGCCCGCGAAGAGCGAGCCGAGCGCCGACGAGGCCGAGCCCAAGCGCGAGGCGCGTCCCGCCACGCGCAGCGGCAACCTCAACCGCCGGTGAGACTACTTGTTCATCGGTATGTAGCGTTATAGAGAGCAGACTAACATTCAAGAGGAACCGGCGCCAGCGACCAAAGAGCAGAGCGAGCCGAGCGCCGACGAGGACGAGCATAGTAGACCATATGGCTCAGTTGTTTCAAACGGTCCGTGATCATAAGTTACGTCCGCCCGTTGTCTATTAAACGACAGCCGCCGGCGCCATATTTAACGTTCTGGTCAACTGGTAACTGGTCAGTAAAAAGTGGTTGATGGAACCCTCCCTATAATCAAGCGGACCCCGGGCTCCAAAGCACCACCTGAGGATGTAGCCAGGATTAAGCTTAGATGAGTCAGAATATATTAGATCGAACTAACGCGGGAAACGGGGTCAAGAGCAAGAGCTTTTGATAAAGTAAATTGCGAGTTTCCGATTGATTATTCAGTGTGCCTTTTAAATTGAATGTTCGCAACGAATTCGACGACCTCTTTAGCCCGGTTGGTAGTGACTGCCTAATACGAAGCCGGAGGTCCGGGGTTCGAATCCCGATAAGGCCAGTCATTTGTGTGATGAGCACGAATATTTGTTCTTTGTTCCTAAGCCATGGAACTTATAGTACAAGCTTTTCTTAGTTTGGGACTAGGTCAATTTGTGTAAGATTGTCCCCAAAATATTTTTTTTTTTTAATTATAATACGGCTGTTTTGCAGATTACGGTCGCACAAGTCAGTGGTGTCCCAGTCGGAGAACGAAGAGCCGGCGCCCTGCACGTCCACGGGCGAGCAGCGCGCGTTCGAGACCCTCTCATCCAGGTATTCGCACCATTCATATGGCACTGACTGCTATTGCATGCCTCGAAACAAGGAAAAAAGGAAAAATATTACATTCATAAAAAAAAAAAATCACCGCCTGCATACGACTACGCCACAAGACGTTCCATTAAAAAGTAATCGCACTCAAATCGGGTCTCCCGTTTGGGAGTTACGATGTCACAGACAGACATACAGAGACACAAGAACACCCCTCTTTTTCGTCGAGGGTTAGCACATTCACTGCCAACAATTTAGCGCTCGTAGCCGATGCCGTAGTTTGCGCCTACGAACAGAGCAAACGTTAAATACGGGTGATAGTGTTAATAAATTGTTATTTGTTATGCAAGGCTGCAAAGTAGGTAGGTTTGGCGCAAGTCCTTGTGCTAAACCATGAGCGAAGCGAATAGTTCAAAAGTACAATCCTGAGCATAGCGAGGCTTTCAAGGCACAAGACGCCGAACAACTTTGGTGCCGAGCGAAACACACAATTTTTCACCATTGCGAGAAAAATCGTAAATGTAATGAAAGTCATTTGGACCAGGCATTTTCAATAAAGATTTGTTCACATCTCATCAAAATCAAAGCATTTTATAATTATTAAATGTAACATACATATTTTTGCATCTTTAAATAGTCACCATGCTTAAATTAAAAAGGTCAAAGTATCGTTGGGTACTCACGGGTTAACTAAGGCTCCAATACGCATATTTTCCGCTAACTTAGCAGGCATTCAAATTCATATATCTATGTCTTCTGCACTAAGCTAAAGCTAACTAAAATCTATAAATAAGTTCCAGCTTTAGAACAAAACAAGTTTTTTAGTGTTCCGTACCAAAATTCGTCCAACGGAACACTTATGCGATCACTCGGAGGCTGTCCGTCTGTCGCAGCCAGTTTTCTCGAAGAACGTTTGACATAGGAAGCTGAAATTAGATATAGATATAGAAATTTATGGCCTAATTACATAAATAAAGTCAAAAAGGTGTAAACCCCAATAAAGGGGGCAGTTTGAGGGGTAATAAGGGGTTTCGCATTTTTTTTTTGGATTGTAAGGAACGTGGTGGGTATCATTCGAAAGCTCGTAAAATTTTGCGACGGTATACACATTTTGAGTTCTTTTTACGATAGCTAAAAAATCTAAAATGTTAGGATTCGTAATAAGAAATGGGAAATCCTTTAAACGAAGCAAAACAAAACTAATGCTGTATAATAGTTTAGTTAGGAGTATCATGGAGTACTGCAGTGTCGTTTGGCGACCCCATTATGCGACACATTCACTGCGACTTGAGCGGGTGCAAAAACGGTTTGTTCGACACATGGCTTTTCATGAGCGAACTACTGCACTGGCTAGAAGGAAAACATCGTATAAACGTAGATTGCAATATTTTAAAATTGATTCCCTTGACACCCGTAGAAAAATTCTAGACGCCTTATTTTTACATAAAATTCTTCATCATAAAATAAACTGTCCGCAATTATTAGATCTTTTTCAATTTCGCGCTCCATGCAGATTTCCTCGAAATTCTATTACACCGTTATGTCCACCTATCAGAAGGTCAGTGTTAGGTAGGAACTCGCCAGTAAGCAGGTTATGTCAGTTGGCCAACAGATGCAGTCAAGACATGGATATTCACTTTGACCCACCCAGCAAGTTACGCAAAGCCATAAGGAAACACACAAACCCTTAAACTTTTAAATTGTATCGCTCGGATTTTATTGTCTTAATAAGCACTTATCTTTGTTTGTACCTATTAGTTGTTGCTAGTTACTGTCAATTTTAGTTTAGATTAGTAATCTTCACAAGTTTCGCACGTGGAGTTTACCTTTAAGTAAATGTTACGCTACTCTTTAACACTAATTATCATGTAAACTATGTTTAGCACTGGTGTAAACATTTGTTGGTAAACCTTGATTAAATAAATAAAAAAAAAAAAAAAAAAATTGCTCTTACTAGTGTAAAATATGACCCAAAGTAACTTTTTTTCATCCAGTGCTGTCCCCAGCTCTATTTCAAAAACTATAGCCAACTAAGACTTGGAAATACACATGCATAACGGAAATTGTGTGTAGATGGCTGGAAAATTATCAACATGACGCTAGCTTTAATAGTTTAAATTATATTTACAAATTAAAGTAAATAAAATCGGTATGGCGTCTCATTTTACGCTGGTTCTTCAGTATAGCCGTGCCTGGTGACGTACATTGCACTTCGCAGTCTGATAAATGAATATTGATATAATGAAAACACAGCATTGTATTTCGTGTTGTTCCCTGTTTCCGATTTGTTCCGACCGAAACCGAAAAATACCCGATGTCAAGTAATTAGACAACGCAGGTCTGGTGTTTTCAACAATAGGCATGCGGCCTCATGGTCAAATTGATAACGTAGCGATGCTAAATGGATAGTAAACCATCAAATTATCGTAATAAAGTATAAATTATAATTAAAATCATAAAAAGATATGAACCATTAAAATTTGGAAAATATATGTTTTTTTTTTATTGTCCAAGAGTAAATTTAAAGCTACCAATATAATCCTTACGCTTTTATAGAAACAAAATTGTATGACAACTGTGTACTTAAACGCAGTATTTCGCGACCGATACAACAATTTACCGGATTTTCCATACAATGATACAACTATGTACTTTGTACAAGTGACGTCACATGTGGTGTCTATCAGTATGAAGCGTTTTGCGCTGCCGCCAGCGACGTCAATCTTTGTCTCAAATGTATGGGTATTTATGTTCTTTAATTGTGTTGCTCCCATACAAACATTTATTCCTCTCCAAAAACTGGTTCGAATGACACCATAAAAAAATCTTAGTCCGCATCCCTATTACCCACGATCCAGTTAAAGTCTGACCTTCGATTCGGTGTAATTGTTGCGGATCTGGGACTCAATATACACTAGAGGTGTGTGGTAGTTTAGAGATAGATTGTGAATAGTTTATATTTCCGTATTTCCGAATGAATCCGACGAATAATTTGCAACCACAGACCATATAACCTAAAGACCCCGCTTAGCCTAATTTTTACTTCCAAACAAAGCTGCCAAACTTGCGGAGCGCGGGGGACGTCTAGTGCGCTCTGATTGGTGCATTCAAGGTCGCGCGTAACTCGTGCCTGCCTGTTAGTGATGGGACACATGCGATACTTTCACGATAGTATCGAATTTTATAAAGTAATAATAATTAGAATTGATTATAATTCATCAGTCGTGTTACCACGCCTTAAAATACAATGATAATTATATTGCGAGACAAAATGTAAAGCAATCATAATTGGACGTAGTTAAAGGAAAAAGATCCAATCCACAGAAAGTTGAGCAAAAGTTATGGCGATTTAAAGTTTCAACCGTGATTCCTACAAACTGATACATTTTTTTTAATAATATATGTATGTTTGAATGAAAATTTAGTTGAGTCCTGTACTGTACGTTCTTACACACATAATTCAGTTAAATGCTACATTTTTCAAGATTTTGACCTAAAGTGGGGTTGGATCTTTTTTGTGAAAATACACTTTTCATAGACCCTTCCTTTTGTTAAATTTTGTAATAAGGATTCACGTAATAAAATTGGCATAATAATCGTGTAAAACCATCTATACATACATAATCTTAAACAAAGTATACACATTTTAGTTACCATTCTTTAAATGCTTTATAATGTAACACTCCAGTTTGAGAAGACCATTCACTACAATTAATTATATAAATAAAGAAAGAAATGGTTCACAAATACGTTGCCAATATACTAGGCAATATTTATAAATTACTTGCAATGTATTGCATCTTCCGTGAATTATCTTCTCGATAGGAAACGAACACATACTATGGACATCACTAGTTTGATAGACAAGGAAGGAGCGAATATTCCGTGCAGCGTGACAGAAAGAGACTTTCAAAGACCTCAACGAGTGCTCAAACACCGTCTACAATTAACTAATTTGTAATTTAACTAATATGTCTAAAAATCTGCTTATCTGTGAAATGAAATACCATCCTTTCGCACACCAGATGTTTTAGTGTTCTTGCCACACAATTTCACGCAACAATAATACATTTTGCATACCTAAAACCACGTCAAAACTTGTTTGTCTACCGATGTTACTTGCGCGAACGCCGTGCTCAGACTGAAGTTAGCAATGGGGGCGTGTCTCAAATATACATTGAATTCACTGTATGAGAGGCAGAGGGGTTCGCTCGACTATGCGACGTCTTTAGGTTATATGGTCTGTGTTTGCAACTAGTAAAAATAAGATTTATTGTTGTCATAATCTATAGGTACCAATTCAAATAAAGAACTCCGTACTTTATGAATGTTTGTTTTTAGTGTTCCATATTTAAAGCTGATAAATAAACCAAATAGAGGCGTCATAGTTATCACATTATTTAGTGTTCCCATATTCAGTTTTGTGCAATTTTTTTGTTTGTATAAGTGCGCGTGAGCGTGTGCTAAACTTATTTGGCTTGGTGGAAAACCGGCTTCACTAGACTTTTCGTAATGCTCTATCTTTTTTCTTGGTCTGAGGTTATCGCTCGCGGATTCGACAAATTTAAAGTTATTAACACAACACAGTAAAGTAAAGTAAGTAACTAGCCCTTACAACACACAACAATTAGTGGCAGTGGGCGGGGCACAATGCACGTAGAACCGATGATGGCCATTGGGCGGAAAGGTTCTCGAGTGGCGACCACGTACCGGAAGGCGCAGCGTGGGTAGACCCCCTACAAGGTGGACCGATGATCATGGTCGGCCTTATCACGCAATAAGTGACAAGATAAGACTGTCGGTCGTCTCGTTCTATCGAACGGTGTCAGCCAGTGACGGACGCTCTATCTTGTCACTTATCGCGTGATAAGGCAGACCATGATACGGGGCCTGGTAAAAGTCGCGGGAGTCCGCTGGTGCGGGTGGCGCAGAACTGATCATTGTGGCACTCTTTGGGGGAGGCCTATGTCCTGCAGTGGACGTCTTTCGGCTGATATAATGATGACGCATCAATATCGATGAATATTTTGGATATTGTAATTAAACGATTCAGATGAGAACTAAAAAAAAACATCTACTTATTGAATCTTCTTACGAGTATATGCGGTTTTGCTTGGGTTACTAAAACACACAAATAACAAATAACACTATTCTTAATAATGGCTTCAGATTTCAACACTACAAGCAGCTTTTGGTGTTCTATATTTTAACAGTTCTACATATTGTTGACTCTATTTGGTTAAAATCTAGAAACAAAATAGCATCAAAGTACTCGTACGCTCGAGGTTCTTTATTAGATTTAAAATTTGAATACCGAGATGTAGTGGTGAATCGTATTGTTGCCTTATTAGTTATTATTATTACTATTCAAGTTTGAGAGCTTGCTGCGAAAATTTTGAACCCGACACCTAAAAAAAAGCGGCCAAGTGCGTGTCGGATCACGCACAACGAAGGGTTCCGTGTCTATTAGAAAGGTAATACGTAACTGAAATCTTATGGCACGCATCGAAGGCAGTTTTTTAGAAATATCTCAAAAACCTTTGAACCGATCTTGTTCAAAACAATTTTCGCTGAAAGAATTTAATTTGCCCTATGTCAATGATTTTTTTCATATTTTTAAAATACACGGTTTAAAAATTAGAGGGGGGCGGGGGGGACACAATTTTAGAGACTTTCGGGGCGATTGTCTCAGACTCTATTTACTTAATCAAAAAAATTGCCGAGAAACCTTATATTTATTTTGTAAGGCCTATCGATTGATGTGCCACACGTGGGCTTGCAATGAAAAAAATAATTTTTGACTTTGTTTTATGTATGGAGTGCAAAATCTTTTTTTTTGTAATTTAATTACAAAACTATGTAGCGGCTAACAAAATACACCTATTGGCAGGGTGCAAAGCGGGTGGAGGGAGTAGCCTTAACGATCACAGCGCTCGCTACGGCTAAAATTTACATTTTTGTCGCTGACTTGAGCTGTCAAATCCATATTGCAGTTAACATTTTCTAATCGTTTTTGAGATATAGTAGATTACTGCAGAGGCCGTGAAGTAAGGGATTGCTGGACGAGATTGGGGTAGACGGCCGAGTCGCAGACGAGGCCGAATACAACGAGTCCAGCAATCCCTGTTCCGGCCGAGGATTGTATAGTACTTTTCTCAAACGATGTAAGGAAATATTAAAATTAAAATAAATACTAGGTAATCAATTAAATAATAGGTAATTTGCGCCTTTTTTATTTTTTAAACATGCCATTTGAACAAGCCGTTCGAGCACCATGTTTAACCGCACATAAAGTATAGTACCATAGATTATTTTAATTTTTTCTATGAAGCAAGTATGCTTACAGTGTCTAGTGGTGGTTGGCAGTATGTAAATTTTCCTTTGTCAGTTTAATATTAGTAAGCAAATTTAAAAAGTTAGAGTAGCGGACAATAATGGTTTTACTTAGGGTTTTCATACATTACTTCTTGGCGTAAGGCCAAGAAGTAATGTAGGGAGCCATAAACAAGAAACTTCACGTCTTCATTTCGTGATATTAACGCGTACATTTCCGAGCATGTTTGAGAAAAATTTAATATGATCCTATTAAGATCTGTTATTGTTGAGTTGTAATAACACCAAGAAGAATAGCGACTGTAAATTTTACCAATTTCCAAGACCGTGGTGGAAACGAGACCAAAGTAAAACAGTTTTCATTATTTATGAAGTATATAAGTGCTGCAATGTGCATGCCTTTCCCACTCTTATTAGAAACACAGTCGCACGATACACTCTCAACATGACAATTGGTGTTTAGCTGTAAGTAAATTGATTTGTTAGACACAGAATAAGCTTTTGTTGAACGGCATCGAAACATAAAAATCTGCTTACAAACAAGGTTGTCTTGTACGCCGTTGCCGGGACAGAAGTTTGGCGAACCACTCGGGCTTTGATAATATAGGTCATGTCTCCTTGGCGAATGTCTTCAACCTCAAGGACATGCCCGGCTAGCACCAATTTCTTGCCTTTATTCATCGTCTCCGGTTGGAAAATGATTTCGTGGGTGATGGCACAAAACCCCGTAGTCACTAGTAGGCCAATTTTAATGTTATTGGCAATAATGTTACTGACTACCATCGTCCAAAATTGTCTAATATAGTAAAATAACACAAGATTTCACTATTTTTTTTCACAATATTTACTTACTTCTCGCTTGACAGCTGTGACAATATTGTCCATAATGGCCACCTGTCACGTGGCGCTGTCGTCGCGCACGGTCCCAATCCTCAAAATTGTATTCAAATACATTTTATAGTTTTCGAGTAAAATGCCTGTGGCATACGGACGGACAGACAGAGAGACATGACGAATCCATAAGGGTTCCGTTGTTTGCCATTTGGCTACAGAACCCTAAAAAGGCGAGGACCTAAAACATCTCTCTCGACTCGTTTTTCGTATCGAGACTGCTCTCGCAGCAGTTTAGTTAGTTAGTAGTTAGCTTAAAAATCAGGCGATAAAGTATGAATCAGTTAAAATAACTGAACGTACGGAACACTAATTCCTGAGTTCCGACACGCACTTGGCCGATTTTTTTTACTAACATTTTAAATGATGTGTTCCAAATTTGCACAAAGCGAAATTTTTTGAAAAAAACTTTTAATTTTTGCTTATTTGAATATGATTAACTCTCATATGATTGGATTCGCCTGATATGGTAAATGTTGCGCAGCGTGGGCAGCAGCGGCTCGTCGCTGAGCGAGAGCTGGGCGCGGCCCGCGCAGGCCGCGCCCGCCGCGCCGCCCACCAGGACGCCGCTGTCTCTGCTGCTCGAGAAGGTACACAGCGAGATATCGTATACTCATACTCAGTCGCAGCGTGGGCAGCAACGGCTCGTCGCTGAGCGAGAGCTGGGCGCGGCCCGCGCAGGCCGCGCCCGCCGCGCCGCCCACCAGGACGCCGCTGTCTCTGCTGCTCGAGAAGGTACACAGCGAGATATCGTATACTCATACTCAGTCGCAGCGTGGGCAGCAACGGCTCGTCGCTCAGCGACGAGCCGTTGCTGCCAACCAGGACGCCGCTGTCTCTGCTGCTCGAGAAGGTACACAGCGAGATATCGTATACTCATACTCATACGCAGCGTGGGCAGCAGCGGCTCGTCGCTGAGCGAGAGCTCGCGCCGCCCACCAGGACGCCGCTGTCTCTGCTGCTCGAGAAGGTACACAGCGAGATATCGTATACTCATACTCATACGCAGCGTGGGCAGCAGCGGCACGTCGCTGAGCGAGAGCTCGCGCCGCCCACCAGGACGCCGCTGTCTCTGCTGCTCGAGAAGGTACACAGCGAGATATCGTATACTCATACTCATACGCAGCGTGGGCAGCAACGGCTCGTCGCTGAGCGAGAGCTGGGCGCGGGCCGCGCAGGCCGCGCCCGCCGCGCCGCCCACCAGGACGCCGCTGTCTCTGCTGCTCGAGAAGGTACACAGCAAGATATCGTATACTCATACTCATACGCAGCGTGGGCAGCAGCGGCTCGTCGCTGAGCGAGAGCTGGGCGCGGCCCGCGCAGGCCGCGCCCGCCGCGCCGCCCACCAGGACGCCGCTGTCTATGCTGCTCGAGAAGGTACACAGCGAGATATCATATACTCATACGCAGCGTGGGCAGCAGCGGCTCGGCTGCGCGTACGGTAAAACTCGCATTGTGTCCAGGTGAAGACGTAATATTGTGTACTCACCACGGGCGGTAATTCGTAAAGCATCGATCGCATATTTATGGACCTCACCTTCGGTTCTGGCCTCAAACACTTGCGACCTGGGCCATTCACGAATTCACCGCCCTAGGTACGTAATGTACTAATTAAGAGAGTCCTATCAGTAGGCTACCTTAGGAGAGATTACCACTCCTTGGGTACTACTCCATACGTTTTGAAGATCAGTCGTGATCCAGTTCACGATAACACTTGATTATTACATTCATGGCTTCTAATTGATCTTGCTTTATTATGGTTTGTGATTCTGACAAACTTTGCGAGGTTCAAAAGAGATATAACTAGTCCATATGACGACCACATCAAGACTTGGTCATATCATATACTATTAAATCTTGCAATAGATTCGGGTCATGCTCAGAAGAAAATATTTTTAAAATTACTTGGATATAGACGTATGTTGTATGCAGGTGGCGAAATGGCAGATAATCCCCCGGGAAGGCACGGAGCACCTCCCGTGTCGCGTGTACGGCGCGATACATCTCGCGAGGCTCTTTGGTAATTACAACTTTCATTTCAAGGTTCTGCCAGGCCTGTTCCCCTCGCCGCTTAGGCTCACTTCAGCACGGCTAACACGCGACGGCGCGCGAGCTCTCTCGATTTTTCTGGCACTATCGGTCTCTTTCTTATTAGAACACTTAGAACAAGAGATATAGTGCTATAAAAATCGAGTATGTCGCGGCCGTCGCATGATAGACGTGCAGCTCTCGCGCAGCTGCATCGATACCTAGGATCGCGCTAAGAACGAAAGAACACGGGCTATGCGGCGAGCGCATGCGACAGAGTTGCCATGGTTGCAATTTATCAAAAACTACAGAATAACTAAGTACGTAGTAAGTTATTTATTCTGTAATTCTGTTGAAAAGCCGCCATGGTATATTTTTATCAGAAAAAAATGTGAAAGCGATATCGATAAAACACGTTGTACTGTGTGAACTAGATCAGCTAGTGTGACGAAGCAGTTATATAAATTTATAGAAATTTAAAATTTACTATTTTATGTGTTGCAGTGAAATTACCGGACTTCTTGAATGCAACGCAGATGCCCGATTTCAAATTGAAACTCATCTTGAAACATGTTGATATGTTTGTCCAGTGAGTACTAACTACTAAATACACCCTACATTCCAACAGAAAGCTTACGTGGCCCAACGTTTTATAAATATTCAAAACCTTACACAGATCGAGCTAATCCCATAGTTAGCTCAATGTTATGGATACCAGAAGACTAATATGCTATAATATATATAAATACTTTAAGAGGAAACACAAGGGCCGTTTTTCCATAGAAACGTAGTCCCCTGTTTTCTCCCTGGATAATGGCAGTAGAGCAATTTTTTTTTTCCATAAATCTTTGGCTACTATTGACATGTTCCTATGTTTTACTACTTTTACTTTTTTTTTCTTAACAGAGATAATGCCATATTTTCCGCTGTGTTCAAACATCCCGAAAACAATTTTGACTAGAATATTAAAAAAAAGGAAAACATAGGAACACAGCCTTTCTTTGATTTTTAACCCCCGACGCAAAGAGAGGGGTGTTACATGTTTAACGTGTCTGTGTATCTGTCTGTGGTATCGTAGCTCCCAAACGGATGGACCCATTTGAATGCGGTTTTTTTTATTCGAAAGCTGATGTGATCCCGAGTGTTCTTAGCCATGTTTCATGAATCTGTTCTGTCGTTTTTGAGATACTTGAAACGAAAATACTTTTTGACTGAAATGAAAATGTCGGAATTTTTCAACTTTTCTATGTTGTTTTTAAAAAAAAATTGTTAAATAGGTCAAGTTTCGGAGAAGAAATCAGGGGACTACGAAACGTTGATTTTATGTACTTTTAATAATCTGGCTTGTAAACTGTTTTGCTGAATAAGCATGTAGCGAGTAGCAACAGGAATTTTCGATCCAAGCTGCAGCTGTCTCTATCGCGCTCTGTGGGGGGAGGCTTGAGGTTGGCGCGACAGCAATATATTTTACAAATAATACCTATTTCTCAATTATCTCGCCCTTAGTGTTTCCTCTTAAGTACGTAGATAACATCTTATACTCAAAAACAAATATTCGTAGGCTCATCCGACTCGGCTTACCCACTACGCTAAACTCGTCGTTTGTGAAGTAGATACTAGTATTTATTACATATCTAATACGCACTTCGTTTAACAGTCTCTTTATTGATTAGGTACCTGGACGAGCACAGTGAATGGTTTGGAGAGATGTACTACATAGCGGACAACGCGTCACGGTCATATTAACCAAAACCATCGTGGGTACATCATTTCTAAATGAGTACATTCGGTAGCTTCACCACTTCACATAGGATATTGTCTAAGATTACGAGCAGATTATATTTAAGAAAATATGATGTTCTACATATTCTAAACCGTTGGTTTCAACTTTCTAGTCTTCCACGTAATGGGGTAGATTTGCATGTGTATGTTTGTATAATAACAACCATCATTTATCATGGCATTGCAAGGCATTACGATGTAAGTACAAGTTCTTGTACCTAGCGATGATATCGGCATCATCATTAATTTTTATTATTAATAGGTAGTACATATTGTAATTTGACTATTATTTCAACAATTATTATAATTATAATTGTTTTTATTCTGTGGCATATGCATTTCATTTTGTCTATTGAATGTTAATGAGTACCTATCGCAGTTTTATGCAATCTATGTGTCAATTGCAACATCAAATTAATGTTTGTGACCCAAAACAATTATTTTGTTAGCTATATAAGTATTATTATTAACAGCAAACAAGTTGTATCATTTTGTTCCTTATCGCATTTCTTTGACGGAGGCCCCTTCCATTGTCCAATATCTTGGTTCAAGTTTTTATACTATTTGCGTAGCCCTTTTGAATTAAATGACATTCGTAATACTTGATCAAATGTCGGTGTTTTTAATAAAGATGAAATTACAACATCTTGTCCAATTTTAAGGTCAAATATTTGATCAAAATTCTTTGATGTATGCCCATTTCTCTCTTGTCCAATGTGTATATGTGGACAAGTGGAATACCACCCTTTGATGAAGTCATCCAATTTCTTTAATCATATGTCCAAGATCTTTGTCCAATTTGTATCCAATATTTAATCAAATTTCTTTGACAGGGGCCTATTCCACTTATCCAATATCTTGGTTAAAGTTTTTATACTATTTGCGTAGCCATTTTGAATTAAATGTCATTCGTAATATTAACATTAAATATGAGGAAGTCATCCAATATCTTTGATCAAAGGCACATTGGAGTGGAATACCACAATACCACCCTTATATTGCGTCCTGAAAGCTTACTAAGTGCTAAGCCGTACAGTAAAAAACTGATACCCGCTTACGCCAGTATGCTCGCTCGCGGCCAAGGATGTTGTGACATCCAAAACGTCGAGTACACTTTACCTCTTCGAAATATTAGTATAGATAAACGCCAACACATAGCTGAGCTGGGTAAGGCCGTAAAATTTTTGTTTTTTAAGCGATATCTGCTGTTCTGTTACATTTTTTATTGAGTGTAACACGAACTTTTTCACACAAAGTTGTATCACAAAAATTCCAGACACAATAGCAGACTGGTTAAAAAAAAACTATTAATTTTGACGGCTTTACCCAGCTATAACCCGATACGTTAGTATACAACAGGTGAGCTAACTAAATAAGGTATTACCAAATTCGGCGGAGTTATAGTGCACAGGGATATTCATGTCATGACATACAAAATAATAATCATGAAATACAATGTATGTATAAAAATCAACTTTTTATTTGAAAAAATCATCCAGGTAAATTGAGATAATCATCGTTTAATGCTAGCCAAAAATAACACATCTCACTAGGTAAACATAGTAAAAAGGGAGACAAGAGACTAATTCATATTAAATGTGGTACAAGAAAAGAAACACTTAAAACTAGGTTGAGATTTAATAGCTATTAGAAATTGAAATTTAGAATTGTATTTATAAACGGCTCCTACTGAAGCATTTCCAAATATCATTTACGTTTTCAGTGACAGTTAAAAATTCAATATAATGGGATTGTTGACTCGACATTTATTATTACTCCCAAAGAAAGAAAACCATAAACTAATGATGGAGATCCAAATCAAATACCTCAAGAAATTATGGCGCTACATCCGTTATTATGTTGCTAGTTACAAAGAGAAAGCTCTCCGTCACAAACAAAATGCCCTCTTGAAACTTTTGGGACTTATATGATTATCTTGGATAATTATCATCCTTCTAGTATATTCAAAATGATGGAATTTTTTATTTATTGTCAACATCCCTATTCCATGAGAAAGCCTCTACTTCCCACTTTAAATAAACTGACTTAGCTGAAATGATGGATTATTTTTTTTGTATCAAAATATTGAATCCTGAATATGACTAGTCTAGCTCTTAAACAAAATTGAAAATTTAGAAACCAGCTCTAAAGGGAAAACTAACCACTAATTCGCACTCGACAATGAGGTCAACTTTTAACATTTTTCTTAAACAAATATCATCAAGATTTAACGCATGCATCTAAATATCCTAATCCCTGCCATTAATATGTTTAGGTTCGAATTTCTGAATATTTTCGACCTAATTTGAGTGTTACAGCCAAATTGACCACAATTGCGCTCATACAAGTGAATTCTAAAAAGTCCAATGTTCCTCAATATTTTGATTATTTTACATCTCATAAAGAACTGACCATGTCTTTACATAAAATGACATAAAAAAATCATTAAAATACTAATACATTATACTGGATACATTACAAAGTTTGGACAAATTAGTAAGGGCGGAAACCCACTGCAGCGCCCACGAAAGTTTTACGCATCGCGGGTATCCCACGCATGCCGCCGCAGTATCATAAAGCTGTAGGTCTAGCACAACTTGCTGACAAGTCGTTTCGCGCGCGAGTGAGCGTCTCCTGTCGCACTCGCACCGTGCAAATTAGATAGAGGAGGGTAGATCTTTCTAGACTCGCGTCGCGGCGCGGCGTCAGTTGTGCTAGCCCCCCTGGGTCCACATTTATATCATTTTGCCGATCACGATCACGCGTATCGTATCGAGCTCGCACATTCTAAGTATGGACGCTCACTTTGGGCACACCGTATCACTAGCATCGTCGCGTGAAAAAATGCGTCCATACTAACCATAGCGTAGCAGCGTATCGTATCAATAAGCGTGGACGCTCATCCGTATCCCCTTTGATGATCGGGGAAAAACCACCTCGAGAGCGATCACGGCGTATCGCGTATCATATCATAACTTCGTATCGTGATACAGTATCAAAACACGCGAGTGAGCGGGGTATATAATAAACGCGTGTCAACATCGATCCCGAGCGATCAGATACGGCGCACCGCATGATCGCGCCGTTTTTGCGTCCACACTAGCGATCTTGATACGCGTCGGTGCAACGCGACGGAGATACGATCCGACAAAATGATACAAATGTGGACCCAGCTTAAGATTTTTTGTACGTAGCGTAGACGATCGCCGCAGTGGGCTTCTGCCTTAACCCTTTCAGTGCGTAAGATGCACGTGGTTCGCCAGCGCCCGTAGCACAATTCTTTTTCGTCTGATATTTATTTTCTACGGCACTACGTCGCAGATACAGCTATACTTTCGCCTTGAGAGGGTAAAGATTGCCGGACATGGTAGCTAGTCGTATTCTAGGCGGTGCAGCACGCGACGGTAGTCTCCCTCCAGCGCGAGGTACTGGCTAGACAGCCGGCCTTGCGTCTCATTCACTCCCAGCGAAGTCAGCGTCGCCGCGTACTCTTCTGGCTTTAGCACTTTTTCCAGCTTTTTCATTTCTAATTTCTTTTTCTGTGGGAGAGAACAATTGACAAAAAATTTAGACGCGTGTAAACGGGTGGTCGCTATCACCGTTAAGGAATTATAATTTCTACTTTTGCGTGAATAATATCGATAGCCATCAGTGACGTCACACTTACAGTTGAAATTCGTGCAATACATGAGGACGCGTGTCTTTTGATTTGCGTATTACTTTTTTGTCCAGTATATTTTTTTTCACATTAGGTAGGTACCACTATTACAATAAGGTGTCTACATCTTGGTGTGGTCTACTGTACATAGCGCAGGCAGAAGTGGACCGCATGTTTGTGAATTGAAAGATCTTTAATAGATTTACATTCTGATCTATGTTGGTTACTCCGAATGTATGTATACCTATTTCTTTGGCACTTTCTAGGTGAATTTCGATATACCAGGATGACTGAAGAGTTGAGAAAGACTTGCCAATAAAGCCCCATACCTGGAAGGGCGCGTTGAGCCTGTTCTTGACGTCGAGCCGGTACTGCAGGTACTGCGTCTTGTCGGAGGTGTTGGTGGCGCGCAGGCGCAAGATCTCGTACACGCGCCGCACCTGCTTCTTGTTGATCTTGAACTTGGCGCACGCTTGTGACACCATCTCAGGCGAAAACCTGCAATGCAATAGCAGCCAAACATGATTTGTGTTGTTGTAAGGGAACATGCCTCAGTACCTATGGTAGACGCTTATTTCGCACTTGTATTGGAGCATGTGTGTTAAAAGGTATTCATCTCCTTCCAACATGTCACTGGGACTTGCTAAGCAGGCTTACTGATATGTTTTAACTGTAGTACTCAGTGAGAATGAGTAGTGAGTGTGAATTCCCTGGAAACTTCGGGACTGGCCACGCAAGTCCAGTCCCGGGAGCAAACCCTAGTACTCACCCTTGATGAAGCTTGGCTGGATAAAAAGCTGGCAGAGATTCACAGTTTTTACAGTCAACATAATCTCTGATCCTTTGAAAATCTTCTGATGGGTCTTCCACTGTCAAGTCAATTACGTCTGGGAGACTTACGAAATGGGAATAAATAGCCTGGAACAAAGAACGAAGGTTTTAGCTTGAAGTATACTTAATGGCAACTATACAATTATCAATCTGTGATTGCCAATGGGGGCGTCTGTTTTGCGGAACCCTTACGTCAAAGTATGTATTGCCTGTCATCCCATTGCCAAACCCATTCATGTCTTTTGATAAATTGAGTTTCAACCATTTATTAATTTGATAAGCTTTATATTTCCTTTTTTAACCCCTCATATCTTTAAAACTACAGTACTCTGTTAGCACTGTGGTAAAAACTGCCCAAACAGATCTCTACCATCCCCCAGTCTCTGGACCTTAGCAGGAGATAAGTGTACCATAGTGTGGTAGGAGGTATATTTACCAGCAGTAGGTTAGCACAGACGCCAAGCTTGCGGAAGGGCGGCAGCGTGAGCACCTGCGAGACGCGCGGGCGCGCGTGCGCCGGGTACGCGTAGTAGCGGTACACCGTCGCGTACCCCGCCACCGCGTACGCCCAGCCGCCCTCGCTCGTCGGGTACTTCTCGAATCTGGACCAGGCGAAGCAATATTGTAGTGTACACACGGAACGGAAGGGTAACCCTCCTGTATGCAAACTTCTATACAGAGGGTCACGTTTCTCTGCAGCTGACTGTACATACTTGTATGGCTAACTGCAAGCTATAGACCTCCCATGGACACTAGAGAAAGCGCTAACAGTTCAATTAGGTCCAGCCCGGCAAGCTTATCAACTAGCAAATATCTCTATTATTATAACTTGCTGAGTGTGAAAGGAATTTGTAATTGTGTGTGCCTCTTTTAAAAACACCTCAATAGTAGTAGGAAAGGAATATCATCAATATTACATGAATTATGGGTAAGGATAGTATTCCACTTGTCCAAGATCTTTGTCCAATGTGTATTTGTGTCTCATATTTTGCTTAAAGAGTGAGTTAGACACAATGCACATTGGACAAAGATCTTGGACAAGTTGAATACCACCGTATATAATGTCTCAAGCATGGTGATGTAAATTTCAGTTAATGCATTAATGAAAATGGAGAAGAGTTTAATGTAGTGTGAGTATAGAAATGAACTCAATCTATGTAAAAATCCCCAGTTGTAAAATAATACTTACACTGTAAAAAATGACCACTGATCATCATCAACATCAATGAACGAGGCAGCATCCACATACCACAGCAGGAAAGTCTGTAGCCGCTCATGGAATAGCAGGAACCCCGGTGTGGTTGTGTCACAGAAATACACCTCAAAAGTGTGCATGTCTCCACCATCACCTAGGTAAGATGAAGATATAGTTCATATTTAACTGATTTCACATAAAATGCAATTGTAAAGTTAGTTACTATTTTATTTAAATTCGTTTTTAGCAACTTTTTTTCTGTAGCACTTGTCATACATCAATAATGACAAACTATAATACATAAAACAAAGATTAATAATTTTTTTTTTTTTATGTTTTGCCTCTTATTTTTCACCGACAATGAAGTAAGTAATTTTTCACATCATCATCATCATATTTAGCCTGTAAGCACCCACTGCCAAGCATAGGCCTCTTTTCAACTACATATTAAATATTTTTTTCACATCCCAAAGATTTTTTTTTGATAGTCAACCTAAGTGAATCATCAGAGAGATCATTAATCATTGGCAAAATACAAAAAATTGTGCATTCAGGCTTTGGTTCTGCAGTATAATAAAAAACATTTTTGAAAAACTATAACAAGTGTACATTTAACAATGCACTGCCAAGTTTAGGGTTAAGCACCAAGGCCATTGAGATACTGACTCTATTTTGTTATATTGATAACAACATCCCCGGGATGCAAAATATCACTTTACTACCAACTTACGGGAAGTTGATGTGAATGAATGGAGCATTTTTCCCATTGGTCTGAATTTTTTGTCCTTTTCCAACAGTGATACAAATTGATCCAAATTTGTTGTATAACCAGGTGCCAAAATCTTTTTCATAGCTCCTTCTATATCATCAGCCGTCATTCCTTCAGAGATACTGGGCTCAATCTGAAATCATAAACGCCACACTGACATCTAGAGATTATGTTAACGTTAGATAATTTACATCCTAAATACCTACCTAATCACGGTAGACTACAAAGAAAAGATATATGGCAGGTAATTGTCACCTTTTCAGTGTATTCGATGCCGAGATATGTTTGAAGACTTCCAGCAGTGTAGTACAGTCGTATACGTAAGTCTGTGTATCCAAAAATATTTTCGTTCTCACCAAACACTTGGTGGCACATTTCGGGCGCAAAACTAGCTTCTTCATCCTCAATATCATCTGGGGACCTCACTGAAACGACACAAAGGTTATGTTCTAGACCGTTGTAGCATGTATACAATTGTTGGTTTGCCTTGAAATTACTGTGCGACTCACCTAATTTTAGTTCCAATACCTCGTTACCGTCCACAACCAAATGGCATAACGCATCAGTCATCTTGAAATAGAACTAAAGAAACAGATTAAATTCTCATTACAAGATTTAGGGTCCCGGCTTCCCGCGCAAATTAACATATAACAAGAGCTGCCAAACGAAGCCTAATAAATAAAGGAAAATAATTTAACGAGTGCGACGCAAGTTATATGTTTTAAGTATTTTCTTGAAACTTTTGTACAGTTGTATGCTCGGAATCATCGGTAATTTCAAAAATTCTTAAACATGCGAGTGGAATACAACCAAGATCGCGGACAGTTTTTTCCTTTTAACCACAGAGTACTTTTCTTTTAACACTTGACAGTTAAAACGGATTATTTTTACTGCTCCATCAAAGTATACGAGACACAATTAAAATCGTCGCTCTTATAAATTCTGACGTTGCTTTTCAGTCTGTGGAAGTTCAATATTTTTTACGAAAGGCAACACTGAACAAAGTTAGATTTATGTGACGTCATTATGGCCTGGTTGGGTTAGGTTTGCTTGGAAATTTTTGTTAAAAATCTCGTATTTTAGTGTGTTATATGTTGAACAGCTTATTTTAGATTAGTAATATAAATACCTCATAGATTAACGGTAATCCTGGTGCCAAGGAGTAATTGTTTCAGCGACATTTTCTGGCGAAAATGAATCGCCATGAAGGTGTGTAATGATAATCAAAATTTGTTCTATGCTTTTGTCACTATGATTTTCTTTGCTTTGTTTTCTAAAATCTTCATATGATTCTTTGCTCAATTTGCATACGAGATTAATTGTTTATTTTGAGAGTTTTAACTACGATAATCGCGGATTGTTATTGAATAAAGTGTGATGTGTTTTCAGGAGTCAGCTGTGATTCTTGTTTGAAAAATAACTTCAGAGGACGACGGTACAAATGTTTAATATGCATCGATTACGACTTGTGCGCTGCCTGCTATGAGAGTGGCGCTACCACAAACCAACACACAACAGAGCACCCCATGCAATGTATTCTTTCCAGAAGTGACTTTGGTGAGACCTCTTAGTGCAAATCGTATCGTATAGCTACACTAGTTTGGCCTAATTTTGCACAAACTGTCATTCAAATGACAAAGTGATCATGGACTTATTTGGAGATGCATTCTTTGTATGGAATATAACTATTTCATGGTTATTGAACATTTGGAAATCAATGACCGACTGTGAGTAGCCCAAGAAATAACAAATGACATGTTATTTGCCGATAGGCATGAGTGAAAATCATAGTTTTCATGGCATATACATTAATGGATAGTGGGATATACATTTTGACTCTGTGTATGATATGAGTTTTGGACTAGTACTACTAAATACAATTGGAAAAGTATGTAAATCATGGAATTGTTGTTATTTATCATATCCATTCATGGCATTATAATTAGAGGGTCAATAGGTATTAACACCATGACAACTCTTCATTATTTATTATAACATTAGTATGTCTTAAAAACATATTCAATAAATAAGTCATTAATGGCGGGGGTCGAGGTTAACCTCCTGGATCCCCCGGTTCTCACTTGAAGACATAACATTTTAAAAAATCTGCAGTCAGACGTCAATCCGTTTTAACAAGTTTACATGCATAGAACGTTTCCAAACGAAACTGACAACCTGAAAAATAAACACCGAGCCACAAATGGCCAATCAGCGATCAGTTTTGCGAGGGGAAAACTCCATGATTTTTTTTACTAATTTTCCGACATCAAGAGATGTACTTATCAGTTTTGGCACAATCAATATCTCCAGGATCCAGGATGATAAGCAGTTGTGCCATTACTAAAATTTGAAAGCTTATGCAAAATAATGCAGATGTATAAATGAGAATGGTGAAATTTTTATACAAATGATAGCTGTAAAATATGCTACATTATGTAATATTTCAATATGGAATGAATTCACTCACTTTCTCAAAAAATTCTTAACTTGTACAACAGGTGGAAGCCATTTCTCAACATTTTAGTTATTAAGAGTGTTCTGCTTAACAATCTGCAATGAGCCTCTTGTCATCCCATGCCAATAAGAAAAATTGACAAGTGGGTAAACACTAACTTATCTGGAGTGAAATATTGTGTTCTTTACACTGAATGATCAATTTTACTAACTTTTTTTTTAGAACTAACACATTTTGCAATCAAGAACCCACCTGGTAGGCACTTGTAATGTTTGCTCAGATGCGGGCTCAGCCCGCTAGGCGGGCAGTAGTATGAACCTACACGCCTAGTGAGTTCTGTCGGTTTCTGGTGAATTATTCCATTTTTAGTCTGGTTGCGAAAGTGTTAAGAATGACTGCATTCACATACCTTCCTAATTTTCGCTCAATAGCTTTTATTGTAAGTAGATTCTTGGCTTTCTTAGGAATCTTTGAAATATGTCTCCTATTCATCTATATAAACGTGTCTAGTTTCTTTTTTTAATGAGATTTTTTTATCTCAAAATACATAGAGTACCAATGAACTGTTATGTGGCATTAAAATCTCGGTTAAGACGCTGTCAACACCAAAATTCCCTTGAGGATTTGAGATAGCGCGCACACTGTCTATTTGTATCAGAGTAAACGAGAGCGAGTGTCACTGGGCGGCCCAATTTTTGAAGATAATATTACATAAATATTGAAATAAAAAAGTGTGAATTATTTGAGAAATGTAAGTCGTTAGCGGTTTAGGTATGAATATGTTGACTTCATATTTTTAATTGCAGACCCATACGTCAAAAAAATAAAGACATAGAACCCTTTAAGATGATTTTGAGACCAATATTTGGAATTATTTTCTATCAAGCCGATTTCGTCCAATTATGTATCGAGCCCGTCCACGGTCTTTGAAATATGGTGAATAAATATATTTTTTTTGATATGCTAGAACAAACAGTTTTTCTTAAAAAACTGCTTAAACACATAAATTTCAACAAAATTAGGTCTTGTCAGCCTCTTAAAACAAAAAGTGACTACAACATATTCTTACTGTATACACTTCATATTTTTGTAATTATTATTATTATAGCTTTATTTCCCACTTAGTGTTTTACATTCCTTATCCTATTTTTGTGTACTATTTTTATTTCTTTTCCTATTTGTGGTCCCTATTTAGGGTAAAAGCCGCCCCCATTTCCTTCCACTTTTCTGTATCATGAGTTTTGTTCATTCAGTTTTTACCACCCACCTCTACTATGTCGTCCACCCATCTTTTTCTCTGTTGTCCTACACTCCTCTTCCCCAGTGGGCCAGTCCATTCAGTGGTTGACTTGGTCCATCTCTTGTCCTGGTACCTTGAAATATGGCCTGCCCAGTTCCACTTTAGTTTTAAGGCATGTTGGAGGGCATCTGTTAGTTTTGTTTTCCTTCTTATGAGACACATACACTTCATATAAGACTTGCTAATTTAAGAAAACAATTTCTAATCTAGTTTAAATGCATGACTTTTGGTTTAAGTGCATGTAAACTTTCTGAAGGAGCAGTTTGAATTTGTAAGAATACTGTAAGAAGGTGCATGTTTTGTTGTGCAATGCAATAGATGCAACAGCTTCAGAGTATTGATATGAAACATAATGAGGGCCACACCAACATGATTGAGAATAGAAAAAACGAATAATTCCCATCAGTCCCGAGCAACATGATATTTCAGATAATAGTTTCTAATATATTATGAATGGTTTTTGACGTCTCACTAGAACTATTATAGAGGATGAGCTAAAATCATCACAAGTCGCATATCTTATTCGTATAAAATATGAGGGAGCGCTAAAGGAAATTATCTTATACAATTAATGTTGTTCATATTAGAGTCCTTCAAATACTTATAGAATAGAATAGAATAGCTAACCCTTGTGATAGCTTTGAAAAACATATGACTAGAGATTTTTTGCAAGCTCGCAATCAGATTTAGACAGACTTAGTAAAATGTATCCGATTTGTCATAATTATTTGAATGCCATTATGGTTTTAAAGTTCAGTGTGTATACACGGCACAATGGAAGATTTCCGGGTAACTCACTTAAATATATTGTTTACGGAATTAGTATTTTCTCAAAAAATATATATATAAAAAGTGAAAACAGTGACAGTGAGTGGTGCTCTCTTTAAAGATGAGGCATGTACATAAAATATGTTCCAAAATGAAAATTATTTATCACTGTAATGTATCACAAAACCATAATTAATTACGTAAAACCATATTATGATGAATATGGTTTCTAACCACCATACATTTTTCAAGATATTCTAATTTTATTTTAAACTAGTTTCCGCCCGCGAGATGAGCCTTTTAAGCGTGATTTAGTAACAAGCATCCAAACTTTCGCATTTATAATATTAGTAAGATGTGTATTTATAATGTTGTTTGTTTTCCAGATCTGTACTATGGGGGCGAGGCCCTCGCCCTGGAGCAGCCGCAAGCCTACACGTGTCCGTTCTGCAACCGGATGGGCTTCACAGACACCGCGCTCATGGAGCACGTCACAGCCGAACACGCGGACACTACTCTTGCCGTAAGTTGCCATGCCATCACATGGTATACGGCTACAATTATACACGTGTCTTTTCTGCAACCGGATGGGCTTCACAGACACCGCGCTCATGGAGCACGTCACAGCCGAACACGCGGACACTACTCTTGCCGTAAGTTGCCATGCCATCACATGGTATACGGCTACAATTATACACGTGTCTTTTCTGCAACCGGATGGGCTTCACAGACACCGCGCTCATGGAGCACGTCACAGCCGAACACGCGGACACTACTCTTGCCGTAAGTTGCCATGCCATCACATGGTATACGGCTACAATTATACACGTGTCTGTTCTGCAACCGGATGGGCTTCTCAGACACCGCGCTCATGGAGCACGTCACAGCCGAACACGCGGACACTACTCTTGCCGTAAGTTGCCATGCCATCACATGGTATACGGCTACAATTATACACGTGTCTGTTCTGCAACCGGATGGGCTTCTCAGACACCGCGCTCATGGAGCACGTCACAGCCGAACACGCGGACACTACTCTTGCCGTAAGTTGCCATGCCATCACATGGTATACGGCTACAATTATACACGTGTCTGTTCTGCAACCGGATGGGCTTCTCAGACACCGCGCTCATGGAGCACGTCACAGCCGAACACGCGGACACCACTCTTGCCGTAAGTTGCCATGCCATCACATGGTATACGGCTACAATTATACACGTGTCTGTTCTGCAACCGGATGGGCTTCTCAGACACCGCGCTCATGGAGCACGTCACAGCCGAACACGCGGACACCACTCTTGCCGTAAGTTGCCATGCCATCACATGGTATACGGCTACAATTATACACGTGTCTTTTCTGCAACCGGATGGGTGCAATTCTGTTCTGGTATTGTTTTGTTATTTTATAAACGCACATATAATTAGTGCTCTAAAATGAGTTCAGAAACAGTAGGAAATGAATAATGCTGCATTATTACAACCGATTTTACTATGAGAAGTTTCTTGTCTGTAGTAGTAGGTAAAATCTGTACTTTAATGTTATAACAAGTCCATTAAAAATTAAAAAAATATAACAGTACAGATTTTTGTAACGTTATGAGTTTAAATTTGGAACAGCTGTCAAAACTCAAGTTGATCTCTATTCTAGTATCATAGATATTAAAACAGTTATCGATAGAAACGTCAATTCAGTATGTTATATTTAAATATTTACGCACGACATTTGATCTCGAGTGACATTTATTTATTTATTTATAAAAACATTTTATGACATTACAGTTATAAACCTATGCATCACAAAACTTAAATTAACAATAAAAGGTTCACAATAATAGATAAACAAACAGCTTAATTTGGAACAGTAGAGCACCTAGTGAGTACAGGGCACACATGCCAGGGCCTACATGAGTATAGGGACTTCATTCGTTCGTCTATGATTAAAAAAAACCATTCGTCTTGACGGAGGATCGAATTGCCGCCATTTGCATTGCTGTTGTAATTTTTTTGGTGGTTTTTTGCTGTTACGAAAGTAGAATTGTGAACCCATCTTAGAGTACTTATGATATGTGTGTAGATAAAGTAGTGTATGCAACTGTACATAATTAGGCCTTAGAACACTCGTGTGATCCTATAATGAAACTCGCTCACGCTCGTTATATAAAACCACACTCACATTTTCGGGCCTCTCATTATGGATCAGTTTCCTAATAATAGAAGCCAAGACATATACTTCTTAAAAATCCAAAGTTGACCTTGTTTTCCTTTCTTACTCCAGTTAACTTAAACAATACCTTATCAAGCGACATAGTTAAGTAAGTTAAAATGACACTATTTGACCTCATCTAAAGATACACGAGCAAATATGAATAAAACTACAAACGTTGTTATTTGTTGACTTATTTGTTTTTTCAATAAAAGCCATTTCTGAAGAGTGCAAGGAGTTGGCGATATAAAATGTTGTCCAGAGAATAGATATGTGTTATGGATACACAAGTTAGTGATCTTATAGTATACCATCTTTTGCCCACAACTTCGTTCGCGTTAACTATTTACTAAAGGGCTATTTGCTAATCTCCTGGTTAAAAGTATCTTATGTTTTAATCAAGTTTATGAACTACCTGTGTGCTATACAATGTTTAGTTTCTTTGAAAAAATAAGCTACCTGTATTTACTATTCGTTTTGTATTGAGTAGCGTGACATAAGTAATAGATGTATAACATAGACTTTTGCGTAACATAATAGCGCCATCTACGAACTCATTGAAACAGAGGTTCAAGTGCCACCCAACCTGACACACTCTTTATAGTCACAGCAGGTTTATTATACATTTGGGACACGGGACATTGTATTTTATCGTCCATGATATTATAATGTACTTCCGCCCGCGACTTCGTCTGCGTAGACCCGGGATAAAAACTATCCTATATTTGAATCCAGGCTATAAACTATCTTCGTGCAAAATGTCATCCAAATCGGTTAAGCCGTTAGTAACAAACATCTAAAAATCCAAACCTTCGCATTTATAATATTAGTAGGATTAGTCTGTTCCTGCTACTTTGACCACGTGATTTTCCGTTCCTAATTTTACCCCAATTTTATCAAAATTAACTGTGTGTGCCCGCATTTCATCCAAATCTGTAGAGCTATTTTAGTGTGTGTATAATACTAATATAATTTTGTAATTAATTAAACCCATTTGTCATTATTATTACTTATTTTTGGAAAAATAACATATACATTTAAATAAAACTGTGCAAATAATTATCGAAATACGTTATTTCTTTAATAAAAATATAGACGCGCAATAATAAGGCTGTGGCGCTGGCACTTTTCTTAAGTTTCGGGTCAAATAAATATTATACTGATTTACATAATTGTTTCAGGTGGTATGCCCAGTATGCGCTTCAATGCCCGGCGGAGAACCCAATTTCGTGACAGATGACTTTGCTGGTCATCTCACTCTTGAACATCGAACTGGCCCTAGAGATCTCATCTCATTTTTAATATCCTTTTTAATATGGCATACGAGAAGGTCAAATGATGATGATGATGTAATATGTTCCACGCCAACTCGATTCATTCGTGTATCTCTTTCCATTTCTGTAAAACCAGGGATTCATTAGGGGCGAAACGGTACCCGACCCGTGTTGACAGACCAGTGGCGTGCCTAGGGTGTGTAATGTTTTGTAATTTCCTCGGATAATTGGCGCGATAAAGATGTCTCAATTCGCTGTTTACCAAAATTACTAAAAGACATCACCGCGTTCATATGCTTATGGGAATTCATGTGCCTTTTAATGGCGCCAGCATAGTCATATCCAGATGAATTCCAAACGTTTTTGTCGTTCGAAAAGAATAGGTATACAACACTCGCTTCGCAAAGCCCGCTGGCAGTGGAAGGCAAAATACTGATACTCTTTCTCAGTGGAAGTGCTCAACTATTTTAGTTTTGAGCATAAAACGCACGGTTATACGTTGCTACGTTGCCAACAACTACCTAAAATTTCATTCCATTGAAATGTATAAATCATTCACTTGGATCGTTTCGTACCGGTCTTCATCGATTCGATTTACTAGTAAAGGAAGGAACTAATAGACCTAAAGTAACTAGTTCCTTCCGTCATTTGAACGAAATCGAAGCATACCCTTTATATTTAGACAGAGCAGGTACAAACAAATTGTGACATTTTTCTTGCAAGAAATGCTGAGGTTGCCTTCTGTCTGAAAAAAATAAACCGGCTAAGAGCTTGTCGGGCCACGCGCAGTGTAGGGTTCCGTAGTTGCCTGTCTTTGTTCATGGAAACGCGCGTGCCAACTAAATGCTGCGGTTGCTTCGGCCGAATTTGTATGAAAATTGGCTAATGTTCACACATTTTACCACTTTGGAAGTGTCTCTCGCGCAAACTATTCAGTTTAGCAAAAAAATGATATTAGAAACCTCAATATAATTTTTAAAGACCTATCCATACACGGGTTTGATATTTTTGAGTTTCAGTTCTAAGTATGGGGAACCCCCAAAATGTATTGTTTTTTTATTTATTTTTGTGTGAAAATCTTAATGCGGTTCACAGAATACAGGTGCGACCAGACCGCCGCTTAAAAAACGGTCACGATACGGAATCGCAGTGACGCGTCGTATGCGTACCGTTTTTGACGCATGCTCCCCACACCGCTGCTTAAAATACGCTGACGCACCGTAAATTGATCTGCGTAAAAATCGCAAAAAATATTACACGGAGATCTTATGGCAGACACCACACCGGGGACGTAAAAGACGCAACTGTTTTGTAAATGCAGCGTTTTTTACGCAAAGATTTGCGAATCGGGGTTTCTCGGTTATTGTCGGTAACACTTCGTTTTTCACATAGAGATCATCAGATTCTAGACATACCTTTTAAAAAAGGAAAAATGTTACTTGTTACACTTTTATGAATATTCAGAAAAGTTAAATAATTTAAAAATAACCAACCATTTATTCTCATCAGCTTCTAATGCTAATAGGAGAGCTTCTTCCTCATCAGATGACGTACACATGTTGCTGTGATTGTTGCCGTTGATCATCTACTTATGTCATATAGGTATCTGAAGCATGATTTTGACGCAGTGTATTTTAAGCACGGGTTTGGAAGGTTTGCATCAAAAAAGATTCGCGTGAAGCACGTCACTGCGATTCCGTACCGTCACCGTTTTTTAAGCAGTGGTGTGGGGAGCATGCGTCAAAAACGGTACGCATACGACGCGTCACTGCGATTCCGTATCGTGACCGTTTTTTAAGCGGCGGTCTGGTCGCACCTTTAATCTACTTACCAAGTTTCAACAGTATAGTTCTTATAGTTTCTGAAAAAAGTGGCTGTGCCATACGGACGGACAGACGGACAGACAGACATGACGAATCCATAAAGGGTTCCGTTTTTTTCGATTTGGCTACGGAACCCTAAAAAGACCGGGTTGCACTCCAGGAGTGCCGGCAGAAGTGAAATCTTGCGAATTGCTTTAATTATCAGTATTAAAAAAAAACCCTCTCCCCTTACTTATAGATAATCTCATTTGTGTGCTTTATCAATACAAAATATCTTACGCTGTTTTCTCCGAACACGGGTTTAATGTTTCCAAAGCAGTCGTAATCATGTCTGTGTACTCGGAAGTAGGTATAGGCAAAAAACTTAAGGAAATACCCTTCTCTAGTCCCTGGACGTCTTTCGGCTGATATGATGATGATGATGATCATGTACCTAGTTCTAAGAGGTTCGAATTCCAATAGACATTACATACTTACAATTCGTAACACAAGCAAAGCTGTTGGTCCTCCACATTTCCCCCTGGGGACCCACTAGGACCCCAGAGGTTATCCCTTAGTAGATATGTACCTGGCCCGGCAGCGCGGCCAATCAGGAAAACAAAAAAGTTGCTTCTCCACATATAAATAAATAAAACAAATGTCTAGTCGAACAGGTTACAACTAACATTCAAGAAGGGTTTTACTTAAGTTCTTCACCTAATATCTGATTTGATCTGGTTTCCTTCTTTACCAGAAAATTTATTTTTACAAGCAAGCCAATCTGCATTAACCATCTCAACATTTCGAGATGTTTTAAATATAAATTACTTAATCTAATATCAAGGATCCCAAGACACAAGATACGTCGATGTGGTTTGCAGGCAACTGTATACTACATATCTATAACAGTACCTACTATTTATTACGTGCATTCCGATTGAAATGTATGATGATAATCCTTAACTGATCGCACGATGAGCCCAGCGGCATCCGGCATGGCGGCGTCCGGCGCATGCCGCACTCGGGCCGCGGCGTCAGTCGCGCGCGGCGGAGCAACATGCACTTCAGGTAATCTAGGGATGTAGTCGTCTGGGCGGGTTAATTATCGAAATTTTCAATTGTACAGTACGCGCCTTCTGATGTTAGCTGCTGCTATTAGTAGCGTCGCAAACCCATTTCCCACTGACGTCCAGTTTTTTGCGGGTACGGTTTTCTGCAGGATCCAGTTTTCTGTAGTATGCGTGCAGTATCCCGCAAAAAGAATGCTCGTGTGAACGTTACTGTATTAGCACGTATACTTTTAAAACGGAATCCTGCAGAAAACCGTATCCCGCAAAAAACTAGACGTCAGTGGGAAAGAGCTCTCAGAGGGGCTCGACGGGAGTATGGGAGGCGACTTGTGGCGCGTATTGTACCTATTTATTGCCTGAGACTTATCAGAATGAAATGTTATTAGACTCAAATATGTTCGATACTGTGTATAGTATAATTATGTATGTGCATCCGTTCCAGCACGAGCGGCGGTCTATCGTCGCTGTCGCCGTCGTCGCGGGACGCGGTGGTGGACCCCATCGCGGAGCTGCTATCGCAGCTGTCGGGCGTGCGGCGCGGCGCCGGCCAGCCCGGTACACCCAGCCAGCTGCAGCAGCTGCAGATGCAGCTGCAGCTGGAGCGCCAGCAGGCCACGGTTGGTACCTTCCACTGAACTGTGTCTCGCGGCTGTCTCCGTGCGGCGCGGCGCCGGCCAGCCCGGCACACCCTGCCAGCTGCAGATGCAGCTGCAGGTGGAGCGCCAGCAGGCCAAGGTTGGTACTCTCCCGCCAACGACGGAGCCAAAAATAAAATTATAAACCGAAAAGTAAAAAGAACTAGTGCGGAAAAGTGGCACTTTCCGCACGATTTGGCTGTTTGGAAAACCCTCTTGTCGAGCACATGCAATGTAATAGTTATTTACGATACAAGTGCCGAAAATAGGAAATTCGCAATGAGCAGTGATAAATTAAAACACGACCGAACGGAGTGTTTTAAATCGACACGAGTTGCGAATTATCTATTCGCACGTGTATCGTACAACGTTTTACTGTACATATGGCTCTTTAAAGTTTCGACATATGCACGAAAAGTGCTCTTTTCAGCACTAGTGCGGGAAAGTAGCACCATATGTACTGTAATAGTTATTTACGATACAAGTGCCGAAAATAGGAAATTCGCAACGAGTGGTGATAAATTAAAACACGACCGAAGGGAGTGTTTTAAATCGACACGGGTTGCGAATTACCTATTCGCACGTGTATCGTACAACGTTTTACTGTACATATAGCTCTTTAAAGTTTCGACATATGCACGAAAAGTGCTCTTTTCCGCACTAGTGCGGGAAAGTAGCACCATATGTACTGTAATAGTTATTTACGATACAAGTGCCGAAAATAGGAAATTCGCAACGAGTGGTGATAAATTAAAACTCGACAGAAGGGAGTGTTTTAAATCGACACGAGTTGCGAATTACCTATTCGCACGTGTATCGTACAACGTTTTACTGTACATATGGCTCTTTAAAGTTTCGACATATGCACGAAAAGTGCTCTTTTCCGCACTAGTGCGGGAAAGTAGCACCATATGTACTGTAAAACCTATTTTGGAATTGCAGGATAACGGTGGTGTGTCGTATTCACAGGCGGCGCGGCAGCAGCTGGAGCGACTGCCGCGGCGCCCGGCCGCGGCCGCCGCCGCGCCGCCGCCCGCGCCGCAGCCGCAAGCGCAGGTCGCACCGCAGCCCGACCACAACGACTCCATGTACCTGCTCTCCAGCTACCTAGGTAAGCTGTTCGTATTCACAGGCGGCGCGGCAGCAGCTGGAGCGTACTGTACTATTAATTAAACCGAATAATTAGGCCGAATGCAAACATAATAGTAGTTTATGCAACTGATACATAATCAAAACGAGCGTTAGCGAGTTTCATAATAGGATCACACGAGTGTTTTAAGGCCAAATTATGTACAGTTTCATACACTACTTTATCTACACACATATCATAAGTACTCTAAGATGGGTTCAGAAGCCGTAGGGAAATGACCTGCATTGGTACTATAGTGCTACCTGTAAAATATCTTTGTTGCAATCGTGGCTGCATTTACGATATCCGGCGGAATGTGCATATCGTTCTCGGAGTCACTACTACTCATATTTTCAACTAAAATGTGAGTTACAATAGTAGTTTATGCAACTGATACATAATCAGAGGCCTTAAAATACGAGTGTGGTTTTATGAAACGAGCGTGAGTGAGTTTCATAATAGGATCACACAAGTGTTTTAAGGCTAAATTATGTACAGTTGCATACACTACTTTATCTAAACACATATCATAAGTACTCTAAGATGGGTTCAGAAGCCGTAGGAAAATGACCAGCATTGCTACTATAGTGCTACCTGTAAAATGTCTTTGTTGCAATCATTGCTGCATTTACGATATCCGGCGGAGTGTTCATATCGTTCTCGGAGTCACTACTACTCATATTTTCAACTAAAATGTGAATTACAAATAACTTTTCACAATTCTACTTTCGTCACAGCAAAAACCAACAAAGAAATGACAACAGTAATGGCGGCAATTCAATCCTACGTCAAGACGAATGTTTTTTTAATCATAGACAAACGAATAAAGTCCCTATTCTCATGTCACTCTTAATCAAATGTCGTGCGGTTTATATTAAAAAAACATACTGAATTGACGTTTCGCATTGATAACTGTTTTAATATCTATGGATACTAGAATAGAGACCCACTTGAGTTTTGACAGCTGTTCCAAATTTAAACTCATAACCTTACAAAAATCTGTACTGTAATGACATTACAGTACAGATTTTACCTACTACCACAGACAAGAAAGTTCTCATAGTAAAATTGGTTGTAATAATGCTGATCATTTCCTACGGTTTCTGAACGCATTTTAGAGTACTAATGATATGTGCGTAGATAAACAACTTTTCACAATTCTACTTTCGTAACAACAAAGAAATGACAACAGTAATGGCGGCAATTCGATCCTACGTCAAGACGAATGTTTTTTTAAATCATAGACAAACGAATGAAGTCCCTATTCTCATGTCACTCGACATCAAATATCGTGCGGTTTATATTAAAAAAAACATACTGAATTGACGTTTCGCATCGATAACTGTTTTAGTATCTATGAATACAGAATAGAGACCCATATGAGTTTTGACAGCTGTTCCAAATTTAAACATACTTTACACCTTACAAGAATCTGTACTGTACACAGACAAGAAAGTTCTTATAGTAAAATTGGTTGTCATAATGCTGGTAATTTCCTACGGTTTCTGAACGCATTTAAGAGCACTAATGATATGTGCGTAGATAATAGTATTTTATCACAACAGTGTTATTAGTTGGAACAACATCCAAATTCGAACTATTCGAATTTACTCAATAGCAAAACGGTGAAGGACGCTTGTTGTGACCTCCTTCACATCTGACGTCACAAAAATCTGTCGCGTATTTAACAATTTTTCCCCATCCCAAAAAGTGCTCAGCGCCGCTAAAGAAGTTTTCACTTCAAAAATCCAAGAACTGATTATTCACGGGTCAAAATCTATAATGACTGAACTACTGATCGTGTTCGATATATGAACGACCGCTCGTCGCCCCGCTGCCGGCTGGCGTCCGGACCGCTGCCTTGAGCATGCGCGGTGTCAAAATATATGAAAACACATCTTCACACATCTCTGGTATTATTCGCCCATAATCGTGTCGCAAATACGTGATGAATAAGGGCGGGTTGTATGGAATACTTTACTGACTGATAATCGTTAAATATGGTGCCGCGGCATCCGTAATCTCATAGAGAACTTTCAAACTTTCCATTCAAATAGATTCTAACTATGTTGTCCCGTGGCAGGAGCGACGACGCCCGTGTGCCCCGCCGAGGCGGAGACGCGCGCGGCGCTGCTGCGCGGGCTCGTGCTCGCGTCGCTCGGGCCGCCCGCGCCGCGCGCGCCGCCGCCCGCGCCGCGCGCCGCCCTCGCGCCCGCGCCCGCGCCCGAGCCCGCGCCGCCCGCCGCGCCCGCGCCCGCCGTCGCCGCGCCGCTGCCACGCACCAAGCCGCAACCGCGCACCAAGGTATGCTGACGTGGTCCCGTGCCGTGCGCACTCCCCGCGCCCGCGCCCGCGCCCGCCCGCGCTCATCGCGTCCGTGTTGCAGGAGGCGGCGGCGCGCGCGCACGCGCCGGCGCGACAGCTGCCCGAGGGCAGGTAGGAGCGCGACGGCCGCGCGCCGGTGCCGCCGCCGCGCGCGCGGCGCCCGCGGCCGGCCGCGCCCGTGCCCGCCGTGTGCGCGGCGACCGGCGCCGCCGAGCTGCGCCCGAAACCCGAGACTGGCGCCGCCGAGCCACGCCAGAAGCCCGACATGGGTGCCGCCGAGCCGCGCCCGAAGCCCGACACGGGCGCCGCCGATGCGCGCCCGAAGCCCGACACGGGTGCCGCCGAGGCGCGCCCGAAGCCCGAGGCCGGCGCCGTGCCGCCGGCGCCCGGGGCCGCCGTGCTCTGTACAGACGTCGGTAGATGAAACTATTTAATGTTTATTCGTTAGATCGTATGGTAGTCTATATAATATTATTTATGAGCGCCCGCGCCGGTGGGCCGTTGTACATACGCGGCTGAGGCCGCCGCCGCCCCGGTGAAACCGGGGCGGCGATCGATTTGTTTCGTTGTTTTCGCTAACACTTATTAGTGGATGCTTATGTTTGTTTTGTTGGCTTTCGAAAAATCAGTGTGGTTTCCTTTTTCGTAGAGAATAATAGCTATAGCTATGGAATGTTTTAATCGATTTTAATACATAAATTAAAATAATTATCGTCGGATAGTCAGTTTACGTTGTTAATTTAACCACTAATATGTGAGGGGAGCTGGTGCAGACTGATATTTTAACATTTGTCGTCCATATTGAAAGAGCAAGTGGTAGCAATATTGACAATGACCAACAAAAGTTTAGTGATACTATAGTTCATCGATTTTTTGCAGTTGTAAAATCTAGTGTTGAAGTAATAATATAGGAAAAATATTTATAGATGTATAATTGGCCACAACCCAGTGTGGTGTTTATGAAAACTGGCTCCTCTCCTATTCTTATAATGAACAGAAGATGAACTGGTAAAAAGCTACTTACCCACAATTGTTTCACTACCTACTCAAAAGAATGTGCTTATTAGTTTGATTATTATACTCCGACATTACAAAATGTTTGTATGTACCCTAATTAAATTCTATAATATTAAAAAGCATTTTATTCTTGGTTTAATCCCTCTAACACGGTTATCACAGGACTAGACGTCTCTTTCTAAACGTTTAACTAATTGTAAGTAGAAAGAGAGATAGTCTATCTCGCGGCGGCACAGCTCGCGGGCCCGTCCTGTGATAGCCATGCAGGGTTAAATATACTTTTATCTATGATAATAAAATTCCCTAAATCAGGGACGGTGTGTTAAAGCCTGTAACTCCAATCTTTAACCCTTATAATATAAACTATGGATGATTTCATAAGGTTCTCAAATATATACCTACTTTGGCTCGTCAATCAATCTAAAATTTTCATTAAAACGTCGGTGCTCGCAAACTGCTTAAAATTCCCTACCCCAAAAGTAGCCAGCCGCAAAATGCGATTTTACAACTCATCTCACTGAAAAGGTACAGATAGAAACGAGTTCATCCTCCCGCTTACAACTGCCTCCGTGCATCGAACTCCTCTGCTCATCGAAAGATGTAAACTGCATCCATAAATAAGAGTCTTAAAATGTAAACAAACCACTTACCGGTAGAAAAATACACATTCCTGGTGTAATCACACGCAATAACAAGTAGGCAATTGTTGTTACATCTAGGTAATCACGTGCAACACCATTATGTCTATAATAATATGTCAATTTTATCGTAAAACACTTATTTTTTTGCAGAAAACCGAGATCGCTGTAACCTCAAACCTACAACTAGAGCTGGGCGTTTTTTCCCGTAAGCGTTTTCAAAAACGGTTTCTCGTACAATAACGGAATAACAGTTTGTGGCTAGAAACACAAACTGTTTTTATAAAAACGATCGAACGGTCACACGCAACGGTTGCAATGCAAAACGTGAAAACGTAACTCGAGCACTGTAAACTGTTTCATCCGTTTTTTCGTTTCACTTCGTTTGGCGACCGGCGACGGCGCCAACGCACGGAGAAACTATTTATTTTTGAAACTGTTTTTCAAAACAGTTTTGTGAGAGAAAAAAACGGTTACGTTTCGTTTCACGGAAAAGTCGAAACGACCCAGCTCTACCTACAACTGACATTTTAAATACTCTGTATTGGCTTTGGTGGATAGGGATGGGATGTTCTTTCACATCGATAAAAACTCGATGGCAGAGTAGTCTTTGGTCGAGGCAGTGATGTTGAG
The DNA here is from genome assembly GCA_947578815.1 of Epinotia ramella. Taxonomy (NCBI): domain Eukaryota; kingdom Metazoa; phylum Arthropoda; class Insecta; order Lepidoptera; family Tortricidae; genus Epinotia; species Epinotia ramella. The sequence goes on from OX388201.1 coordinate 10,242,035, forward strand.
CTAGTAAACAAATGTTAAGTATTCCGGTGCGCCAAATTTCTAAAAAAAATCATTGTTTGCCGAAACATATTGTTGCAGACATGTCAGAGGCAAATGGCTGAAAATCAAAAAAAATGTACATAGTTAAGGGCCTTAATCTAATCTACGCTTAATTAACTTAAATGGTAAATGGTAATTTTTTTATTGTAAATGGTCATGTTTTCAATTCTGTCCGGTTATCTAGCAAAAAAAGCATTTTCAATGAGATTACTAGAAAACCGCACACAGAAAAAAACAACGCTACGCTCTGACAGCAACCGTATTGTGCCTTCTCTTTCACACTTAGAAAATTTTAATTATGATGTCCTGCTGTCATAGTGAACGGAGTGCAGCCTTGGAACGAACTACATGTAATCTTTCGTTGCGATCTGTTTGGTTGCCAAAGATAACTTAATTATTTTGTTGAATATTGTATGCAACACCATGTTTGTTTTGTGTTTAGTATTGCTTAAAATCTCATTGAAAATACTTTTAGTTTTTACCCACCTACAATAATATTCTACAATAATTATATTGCACAATTTTAATTAACCCTACCGGGCACACGGACGACAATAAAATTTATCAATAAAATTGACTAATCACTTATGTCAATATTCCCGTGAAAGCAACATGTCTGGTAAATTAAATTTTTAAGTTAGTTTTTTGTTTACATTGTAGGAAATTTCTATTGAAAGATGGTTTATAACCCTATACTCAATAAATTATTCACGTTTTTTATCATTTATCATCGTAATTCATCATTTCCGCTATAGTAATGTTGCCGACATCGACATTATTCGACATACACCACATCACTATAGTAGTATATGGTTATCCATTCCGCCATATTTGTTTACCTTTTAAGACTCTTATTTATGGATGCAGTTTATGTATGTATTTATGACACTTTATTGCACATACGAAACACATTATCAATAAGATCGTGGTCGTTGTCGCAGTTCTTGCGTGCACACTGCACAGCGATACACACAGTAAAATGCACGGCGATGCTATAGCCTTCTATAGTCTCCATCATATCAGCCGAAAGACGTCCGCTGCTGAATATTGGCCTCTCCCAAAGAGTGCCAAAAAGACCGGTCCTGCGCCACCCGCATCCAGCGCACTCCCGCGACCTTTACCAGACCATTAGTCCACCTTGTGGGGGATCTACCCACGCTGCGTCTTCCGGTACGTGGTCGCCACTCCATCACCTTTCCGCGATTGTTCCCAGGTCTTCACGTTCCCAATTTTGGACATGCCCCATTTTTCACATCCCCAGATCTTCACTTTCCCAATTTTGCACATGCCCAGTTCTTCACAGTCTCAATTCTTCACATGCCCAATTTTTCACATATTTAGATTTTCACATTCCTAATTTATCAAATTCCCAGTTCCTCAATTTTCCAATTCTTAAACACCCTGACATATGACAAGTATAGTCTCAAAAATATGACTATGTTGATTTCCCTTCGTCCACGTTCATAACCAAGGTTTCATAATACTCCAGGCAAAATACGGTTTTGAAAAACATTAATTTATAATAGCGTTTTTTTTGTTGATTTCATTTGAAAATGTTATTCTAAGATGATTTAGTCAAGAATCCGACAAACTTTCCACCCGGAAGTAATTATGTAGATTTAAATGAAGCATGCATTAAGTTTTTTTGTACGATTTATCTTGAATTTTATAGAGCAAATGTAAATGAACCAAAATAAAGACAAAAACATTTATTCATATTTTTACTGACTTTTTAGAAGCCAGTTAACGTATCATTTTTTCGATGTCTGATATTTTGTCGGATTTTGTCGCTGGGTAACTATTTAATTGATAATATATCCGTTATACATAAAAAATAAGCTATTATAAATTATTTCCAAAATTGTCATTTTTTCCATACAATGTCAGTTCATTGCCTGGACTATAATGGTTATGAATACGGATTTTTTTTTCACTGTTTCATAATCATAACCATCTATGAAACAAGACATTTTTTTCCATTTTCATAACCAGAACCCTACCTATTGGGAAAAAATGGTTTTAAGAAACCCATAATATTTTTGAACAAGCTATCCAACGATACCCCACACTCTGGGTTTAACGAGAAAAAAAAACTACTTTTGAATTGAGCACTTTACGTACTATTTTTGCTACAGTAAGGCAAACATTTCCGAGCATATTCGAGGAATAAAAAAATAACTATAAATGGTATTTTATATAATTAACCAGATTTTATTAGAAACAATTTGCATCTAAGTCGTAAGTAACCTAAAATTTGCTACCGTTAACAACTTATTGCCACCGCATGTTTTAACAAATCGAAAGCGTATTGAAATGGTGTGTTCGTGTATTTATTGAAGTGTGGTTGAGCGACAGTGGTTCTCTATGAAAATCGGTTGAATGCCACTTAACTTCCAATGTTTTGTTATTCAACAATATTCCGTGGTGGACGCGGCCGTAAACTCGTGCCACGGAAGCCACGGACGGCCACAGCCGCGCTTATCTTTTGCGTTAATTTTATGTAACTGTAACTAATGTAGCTTTACAAGTAACTTGACCCCTTTTTTTAATAGTTCATAGTTTGTACATACATTTTTACATGACAATATTTATAAATATACAGGGTGTTTGCTCCATCGTTTGCCTAATTAAAACGGCAGGTAGGTTGGGTCATTAGCTATCTTTTCCGGCCTCCAAAGTTTTTGTGTCGACTGGTTTTTTTTTTTAATAATTTAGAAATTTTCTATATGCTTACGCGTTTCAACTTGAATTGAAAAAAAAAGGAAGTGGTAGAGCCTAATTTTTATTTTATTGTAATGTGTAATGTTGTACGGCTCTATCAAAGTCAAAATTATTTGCAAGTAACGTCTAATTATTTTTTTATTAACCCTCAAAAAAAAATTAAGATGCAAGAATTTCGTGCAAGAATTGCAATTAAAAAAATAAATAAAAAAGATAATGTTCTTAAAACTCTTTAAAAAGTTATCTAATGTATCCTCTTTCTAATTATGTGCAATAATGCCAAAAACCCTTTAAGGAACTTTATTAATTTGCCAATTTTGGAAGTGAAAACTTCTTTAGCGGCGCTGAGCACTTTTTGGGATGGGGAAAAATTGTTAAATACGCGACAGTTTTGTGACGTCAGATGTGAAGGAGGTCACTTTTTGCTGCTAGCCGATTCGACTTCATTCAAAACTGAACGCTATTCGTAAGAGTATAAAGCCGTTAAATACTTTTTGCAATAGCATATTCTGCAAATAAATTTGTAATAATACCACCGCATCATTCACCGTTTTGCTATTGAGAAAATTCGAATAGTTCGAATTTGGGCGTTATTCGTAAAGAGATAAAGCTTAGAAAAATATTTACCAACGGCAAAAACAAATTGATATCTTGGTCGCCACCGCCGTCTGCTGTTGTGCTGTTCTTGCAAATTCGAATAGTTCGAATTTGGGCGTTATTCCTAAAGAGATAAAGCTTAGAAAAATATTTACCAACGGCAAAAACAAATTGATGTCTTGGTTGCCACCGCCGTCTGCTGTTGTGCTGTTCTTGCAAATTTGAATTGTTCGAATTTAGACGTTATTCCTAAAGAGATAAAGCTTTGAAAAATATTTGGCAATGGCAAAAACAAATTGGTATTGTGTTTGCCGCCGGGCCCGTCCGCCTAAGTAATTGATAATTGTTTATAAATTTGCGTCAAATTCATTTTTAGGGTGACACCGTAAGATGTCACGTGACCTGATCGAAAAACTGTTACAATGTTATTGAGTTTTCACTTCTGCCGGCACTCCTGGAGTGCAACCTGGTCTTTTTTTTTGTAAGGGACGGACTAGGCTCTTAATCGGCGTACAATATTTTTTGTAAACCACACATGTCACGTGCTTAGAAATGCGTCAGGTGTCTCTCTTTCGTCAAATAAACGATAAACGATGCCAACCAGGCAATTAAATTCGATAAGCAGGTTTGTATGTAACTAACATAGTGTAGGTAATAGTCAAAGTTTAATAATTTCAATCAATAAATTCGTCTTCATTTACAAGTCTTGCTCGAATTGACGGCCTTCATTACGAACGAACGCGTAGCATCTGTTTCGGATTTATTTCTACTGTGGTTGTTCGTAAACGAATTTCCTCTTTAATAACGACGAATGCCGCCTGTATGCGTTGGGATAAATCTTCTCTAGATTCGACTTCCGTTGCGTAGTCAAGTTCTTTTGCTCGTCCCCAGATGTAAAAGTCTAACGGAGTTAGGTGTGGGGAACGAGGAGGCCATGGAATAGGACCATCTCTCCCGATCCACGAATTTGGGAAAGTTTTGTCCAGGTGCTCCCTGACTGTTAGCCTCCAGTGCGCAGGACAACTGTCTTGTTAAAACACGATTCGCCTATCTTCATCAAAATGCGGCACATCAGCTAGCAATTCAGGCAGTTCATTTTGCAAAAAATCAAGGTAGTTATCTCCGTTTCGATTATCGGGTAGGTAGCTGCCCAAAAATTGACGCTGTATCTCCTCTGAAAACATCTCTGTCTTTTTACTCGTGGGTTTTCATCTTGCGGTGCCCAGCGGTGCAGATTATGTACATTTGGACTCATCTGTCCACAGAACACTTTTTAAAAAGTCGCGATCATCTAAGTCTGTATGCAGCAAAAAACGACAGAACCGGACACGTTTCCCCAAGTCGTTCTCTTCAAGACCTGTATGCAATGAATAAAATACGCAGAAAAATACATTTTCAAGATTCTTTTTAATTTTAACTACGTGAATCGGATTACGATTTGCATTACATGGAAACCTGTTTTTAGCGTGTACGGGTTAATTAAACAATTGCATTTTTTATTCAAAAATTAAATACCTTGTACTGGAGTGTAATGAAAAGCGTGTTTGTTATTTTGGCGAAAATTTTTCCACACCTTCCACATAGAAATTTCGAGTAATGCAGCTATTTTTCTTATGCTTCTAGACGGGTCTTCCTCCAACAGTGCCAACATTTGCTCATCGACTTCAACATTGTGTCGCACCACATTTCCTCTTACTTCCTTGATGTTCAAATTCCCAGTTTCGCGTAAGCGTCGGTAAGTGTTTTGAAACGTGTTGCGGGTTGGTAAGCGTCTATTAGGGAATCGTTCCTGGTAGATTCTTTGCGCAGCTCGTGCAACACCATTAACTTTTCCGTATGCCATCAAAATGTCCGCATATTCTTCATTCGTGAATGTAGCCATTATCAAATTACCAAAACTCAACAATAACAAGATTAACAGAAACAGTAACAAAACCAAAAAACTTTTTAAGATTAAAAGCGTGAAAATTCGCGGCATTGCGTTTTTTTTAATTAGTTGTCTCAATTACTAGCTGTTGTGCCAACAGGCCAATCGTGATTCAGAAAAAAAAGGTTGTCCTGCAAACAGGAATCTTTTCAGAAATTCATAAAGATTTATCCCCCCGGATACAGACAGCATTCATCGTGACATTCGTCGTTATTAAAAAGGAAATTTGGTTGCAAACCCAGATGTATCTCCCTCTCTGTCGCACTTGCAAATTCGAGCGACAGAGAGAGAGATAGCGAACGAAGTTCGTCTTCGTTTCGCGGTAGCCTTTCAGATGCTACGCGTGCGTTCGTATGATAGTCGTCAATCTGCAAGTCTTGCTTAGAGTCTGGCAAACGAAAGCTGAAACCACCAAACTCAATTACGCGGCAACACTGTTGATGAAAATGTATGCGTATGACGTTTAGTGTTGCCGCGTAATTGAGTTTGGTGGGTTCACCCTTCGTTTGCCAGACTCTACCTACTACTCGTATTTAGCGAAAGTATGTTTTTTATCGCTTGCTGGTTACGAGCTTAGTGCGTCCCTTACACAAAATTGGCAAATTAATAAAGTTAATTGAAGGTTTTTTGGCATTATTGCACATCATTAGAAAGAGGAAAGACTAAGGAACTTTTTTAACGAATTTTAAGAACATCATTTATTTTTATTTTTTTAATGCAAATCAAAGTTACCCAAGACGAAATTCTTGCATCTTGCATTTTTTTGATTATAAAAAAAAATAAGTAGACGTTACTTGCAAATTATTTTGACTTTGATAGAGCCGTACAACATTCCACATTGCGTGTCGGGCCACGCGCAGGGTAGGGTTCCGTAATTGCCCGTCTGTCACAGAATGCGGACTTAAAAGGGGCTTTTGGGGTTTTTATTATAGCTTACCCTCGTAAATTAAAATAATTACGAAAATCTCCGAACAGCATCAAGCCGCACATCACAACACAACTGGCCGCGCGCGTAAGAAGCACCGTGCCGTAAGTCCGCCTAAGTTTTAGCATTGCCACGGGTGGGGGGGCATGTCGCAAGGCAGGTCTTTTGCGCGCTCGCCGCGGGCAAGAAGCACCGTGCCGTGAAAAAGCAACTCTACCGTCCACGGTAAAAGGTTCAAATTCCAATGACAATGTATAGGCACCCGAAATTAAGTGCATTTCTTACCAGTTAACTAGTTATGTCTACTACTCGTTAACTGGTTATGTCTACTTAACTGTGATAGTTTTCCTTTTAAATTCATTATATGTACTACTTCCACGAATTTTTTCACGTCCCCAGTAGTGGCCATTTAGCAGGAATGGGGGGACACACATGACTCGAACAAAAATTAGGGCATAACTGGGTTGAAAAATAGTTTAAAAAAACCCATAATATTTTTGAACAAGCTATCCAACGATACCCCACACTATAGATTTAACGAGAAAAAAAAATACATCACTAATTTACATGTAAAATTTTTTTTTCTGGATTTTATTCTACTGTTGTCGGCGTGGTTGGTTTATATACCCACGCCGAATTGCAGTTTTCTAGTTGTAAGGGTTACTGAGCTAAGCCGAAGACGGACAGACAGACAGACGGACATGGCGAAACTATAAGGGTTCCTTGTTGACTACGGAACCCTAAAAATTAGGCTCTACCGCTTCCTTTTTTTTTAATTTCTAAATTATTTTAAAAGAATACAAAAAAAATACCAGTGGACAAACAATTTTGTGAGGCCGGAAAAGATAGCTAATGACCCAACCTACCTGCCGTTTTAATTTGGCAAACGATGGAGCAAACACCCTGTATATCAGAAGTTTCATTTTATTCATATTTTGTCTGGCTATGATTGACTGAAGTAAATTGCGGTGCTCTGTGAGCCAAGAGCGGCCGTCGACACACTATAGATTTAACGAAAAAAAAATACATCACCAATTTACATGTAGGGGAGGTAACCTAAAAAAAAATTTTTTTCAGGATTTTATTCTACTGTTTTGTCGGCGTGGTTGGTTTATATACCCACGCCGAATTGCAGTTTTCTAGTTGTAAGGGTTACAGACAGACAGACGGACATGGCGAAACTATAAGGGTTCCTTGTTGACTACGGAACCCTAAAAATTAGGCTCTACCGCTTCCTTTTTTTTAATTTCTAAATTATTTTAAAAGAATACAAAAAAAATACCAGTGGACACAAACAATATTTTGAGGCCGGAAAAGATAGCTAATGACCCAACCTTCCTGCCGTTTTCATTTGGCAAACGATGGAGCAAACACCCTGTATATCAGAAGTTTCATTTTATTCATATTTTGTCTGGCTATGATTGACTGAAGTAAATTGCGTGTGAGCCAAGAGCGGCCGTCGACACACTATAGATTTAACGAAAAAAAAATACATCACCAATTTACATGTAGGGGAGGTAACCTAAAAAAAAATTTTTTTTCAGGATTTTATTCTACTGTTTTGTCGGCGTGGTTGGTTTATATACCCACGCCGAATTGCAGTTTTCTAGTTGTAAGGGTTACAGACAGACAGACGGACATGGCGAAACTATAAGGGTTCCTTGTTGACTACGGAACCCTAAAAATTAGGCTCTACCGCTTCCTTTTTTTTAATTTCTAAATTATTTTAAAAGAATACAAAAAAAATACCAGTGGACACAAACAATATTTTGAGGCCGGAAAAGATAGCTAATGACCCAACCTTCCTGCCGTTTTCATTTGGCAAACGATGGAGCAAACATCCTGTATATCAGAAGTTTCATTTTATTCATATTTTGTCTGGCTATGATTGACTGAAGTAAATTGCGTGTGAGCCAAGAGCGGCCGTCGACGCGTCAGGGGATGTGCCTGCCTGCGCGGCGCCAAACAAAACAAAATTAACTGACATTGTATTGTACCCATGATATGTTAAAATAAATGGACCTGCCTGAATCACCATTATTACTTAGGTATTTTATTACTACATTACCCCATCCACATGGCACGAAGAAATGGAGGGTTAAAGTTCATTATTAAGTTAGTAATAATAATCGACACGAGTGTCGCACATCTCTGACAATATTACTTATGCATATACCGGGTGGAAAAATCGAATGCAACATGGATGGCAACTACCTTAAATATTGTAAATAGCACATTCTGTGTAAAGGAAACATTCCTTTGTTTTTAAAAACAATAAATTCTGCATTTAAGGATTTATGAAAAATCGCTTGCCTTAGTCGGGACTCGAACCGGTCAAATGTGACAAAAAATAACGTGCTCTATTTTATGATGCAGATTGAAAGGGTAACTGATAAGGTTCATTTTTCTCTAAATAACAAATACAATCAGAATAACGGAGTGCCATGAAAATTGAAAACTAAACGGGTTCGAGTCCCGTCTGAGGCAAGCGATTTTTCATAAATCCTTAAATGCAGAATTTATTGTTTTTAAAAACAAAGGAAAGTTTCCTTTACACAGAATGTGCTATTTACAATATTTAAGGTAGTTGCCATCCATGTTGCATTCGATTTTTCCACCCTGTATATGTCGGCGGCAGATCGTTAAATACGCCAGATCACGAAATTCCTAGGCATATCGTGAAACGGCGCCATTTCATGATATGCCTAAAAGTCGGCTAGGCTTATCACGATGTGCCTGATAAACAATACGGCAGATCGATTAGAGCAACGCATTCGTCGATATTCCGCTCTATACCGGGCACATCGTAAAATAGTTTCTTTCTTGGCCACTGGTGGCGCTGCACATGCGATGGCGGCCGTTTTTGTAGGGGGCTAATAATCAGGGCGGACAAACATGGTTTGTCATAAGCGAACTCTGTCTTAGGTCGGTTAGGTTAGGGTTCACTTGTGTCCCTCAGACCAGAAATAGACACCCCGCGCAACGGGGTGGCGTCGACTCGCTGGAGATTATCAGTCCGCACTTCTTATTTTTTTTAATTTACCTAATTCAATTTTGGACACCCTACTTACGTATAACGGTGAGTATTGAACGATATGCCGGCGTTTCATGATATGCCTAGGAATTTCATGATCAGCCTAAACGTCACTGGCTTGGCCAAATCATGAAATGCCGGCGTTTCATGATATGCCTAGGAATTTCATGATCTGCCTAAACGTCATTAGACAAATCGTTAAACGTTAAGTTTTGAACGATATGGCGGATGTCCTTTAGCCAAATCATGAAATGGCGCCGTTTCACGATATGCCTAGGAATTTCATGATCTGGCGGATTTTACGATCGGCCGCCGACATATACATAACTTTACTAACGATTTGAATAACAATGTACTATTTAATTACTGTCACGATAATACGAAATAAAATCACATCGATCCACGAATCGATCAAAACTGACATATTTGATTCTGCAAAATGTTCCGTTTGAAAATATGGCATTGATTTCTGCATGGCTATCATGAGACGGCGCGCGAGCTCTTGATTTTTCTTACAGGACACTTTTGTTAGCAGACGACTGTGTATAGGCTCTCTATTTGATCTCCTAAAAATAATCATTACACAGTAATCAATCGATTCCTTTTATTAGCTACCGTCAATCGTAATCGGATATTATGACCATCGATTTACTCTAGCCACATCACTCTTTACGTCACATTGGAACTGTCAAAAGACCAGCGGCGCTACCACGAACTTCGAAAGTCGAAGTTCGTAATACATGCATCCCTGTCACTCGAGTGAGGGAGTGCGATAGAGATGGAAATACCCGAACTTCGACTTTCGAAGTTCGTGGTAGCGCCGCAGTCCCAAATCTCGTAGACTATTGTATAATGGCGCGTTCACACTTCACACGCACTCCCTTACTCCAGTGACAGGGATGCATGTATTACGAACGTCGACTTTCGAAGTTCGTGGTAGCGCCGCTGGCTAGCTGCTTGGCATGCTGATCGGCAAGCAGCCCGTGCACTTCTGCGGGCCAAGCAAGCTGTTCACACGCTCGCGGGCAACCGGGCGTGCTTGTCAAGTGCTTGTCAGTGTCACTGTCAGTGCAACTGCAAATTGCAAAAATGGGAAATTTCGCAGATATAGATCTCGTGGGGGCTATATACCTACTGCTTTGGGTTTGATCTATTTTCATAAGAAAAGAAAACAAAATGATCGACGATGTTGTTAACAGTCTGATGTAGCTAACTGTCAATTTCGCACGCGAGCGTGTGAACAGCTACACAAGCACGAGCCCATTCACCCTTTGATCTTTGTCCAAAAACCGACAGTCGTCCCGATCGGCGACATTCACGGGCGCGTGCACATTCAGGCTGTTCACACGCCCGCGCCCGTGCCCGCGCCCGTGAATGTCGCTTTGAACAGTTTGAACGCGAGCATGTGAAGTTGTGACACGTAAACCATTACCCGTCCAAAATACTCAATTTGGACGGGTAATGGTGTACGCTGGTTTAGGTTGTTTATGGCAAGTCATCAGCCATTTTTAAGGCCAGTTCTTAATTTCGCTGCACAGGAGATTTCCGTCCTTGTTGTGGCATCACGTATAACCTAGCACACTAGGTTTTATGTCCGACATAAAGCATTTGTCCCTCTTGCACTCGCAAATTGGACAGAATGGGACGAATGCTTTATGTCCGACATAAAACTTAGCGCACTATCCGTCTCTCACTTATTAGACCACTTAGAACAAGAGGTATAGTGCGATAAGTCGAGAGTATGTCGCGGCCGTCGTGTGCTAGACGTGCTGAGTATCATAGGTCCATGCCCTACACCTAATTATGACTTCGACATGTTGTACTGACAAATTGTGGTAAAATCACGTAATCTGTAGAACCCATTAATGGGGTATACAGACTATGTGATTTTACCGCGCTTTATCTTACAGCTTCATATACACGTGCAGTCCGCAACGCAGGACTGCTGGTGCTCGTTACAGGCTGTCCAAAATTGACTTGACTTTGAAATAAAAACAGAAAACAGTGTTTGCTCTAGCGCATGTATTCCTGTGTGATCTTAGGGTATGCGCGCACGAGCAACTTTTGTCGCCGGCGACAGTAAATCTGTCTCTTTTGCACGCTCGAAGTGAGATACAGAGAGTTGTACTGTTGCGGCGACAAAAGTTGCTCGTGCGCGCATACCCTTAGAGGATTATGATACTGATTCTGATTTTATATGATTAATATTATAATATTATTTCCTTTATTCATGTTTTCTCTTAGGTTATGTTTGTACAATAATTATATATAAAAAGTAAAATATACAACTATACATACAAAACATAAAATAATTATAAAAACCTAACCTAGGGTGCAGCCGGCAGCGAGGCGGGGCCTAAGGTACCGGCGGTCAGGGCGACAGAGACAGGAACCTCCTGACTATCCGCGCAGTATCCAGGAGTACCGCCTTCTGTATCTGACCCTTGATCCAGCCATCTAGCGAGAGCCTCTTGAGATGATGATCGAGACTCTTCGCTATAAAACCATTCGCCGAAACGACTATCGGGACGATGATCGTCGAATCAACATCCCACATAGCGGTTACCTCGTGAGCCAGCCGGGCTAGTACACTAGCACTTTGACAGCTTCTATCGTCATGTTTTACGTCCAAGACAGTCTTAAATTTTTTTAACGTCATGGGCTAATATGGTAGACCGTCAGCTACGTAAAATGTAACCATTCATACGTCTTGCACATAAAACGAAAATTTAACGTCAAGTGCTAATATGCTCTTGATTTAGACATATAAAATTGCCGGTATAAACCGATGACGGGCGTAAATTTATGTAGGTCGCTCGAGACCCCCGGTAAGATTTAACACTATGAAAACATCTTCTGTCACAAGTTCACAATACATACGGTTCAGTTTCAAGACTAAATTCGTTTGCTGTTTTGTCTATCTACATGCTCGGATTGATTTAGTTTTTTACGACATTTCGCTTGATCATTGGACTTCGATATTACCGCATATCACGACGACCCTCGCTTACACAAGCTTATTGGACAAGGTTTCGCACTGAGACTTCCAAGGTGATTTACTATTATTTATCATCATCGTCATGGGCCTTTACGTCTATTACAGACGATTTAAGCATTGCTGTGTAGACATCGTTTTTGGTGACTGTGAAGACCGATACGAGACTGGCATTACAAATATTATGATAAATGGACTCATCAAAAACTTACATTTGCTCTGCATTCATCAGTATTCAGTCAAAACTCGCGCAAGGAGAAAAGTAAATAGATACACTAGCTTTCACAATAATCTAGAGACACAGCTATAAGACGGAAAGAGACAGAAAACACAGGCTTTTATCCATAGACTATAATTGAACGAATGAAATGAATGTAATACTTGGTAGAATTACAGTTTTACACATTGGCAACACCATAGTTTTTTGGGTACATATATTTTATGCTAGGGCATAAATGTACGTCACGTCATTAGTGTGGTATCTTAGTAACGTAACGTAACGTAAGACGGGCAGCAAGTATCTAGCATAAAATATGTACCCAAAAAACTATGGTGTTGCCAATGTGTAAAACTGTAATTCTACCAAGTATTACATTCATTTCATTCGTTCAATTATAGTCTATGGATAAAAGCCTGTTTTCTGTCTCTTTCCGTCTTATAGCTGTGTCTCTAGATTATTGTGAAAGCTAGTGTATCTATTTACTTTTCTCCTTGCGCGAGCTTTGACTGAATACTGCCCGTCTAGTACACTAATCGGCCATATATTTACGTTCCGCCGTATAACCTTATGTATGTGTCAATTTTTACGTTACTTAGCTACTACAGTAATGATGTGACGTATATTTATGCCCTAGCATAAAATATATGTACCCAAAAAACTATGGTGTTGCCAATGTGTAAAACTGTAATTCTACCAAGTATTACATTCATTTCATTCGTTCAATTATAGTCTATGGATAAAAGCCTGTGTTTTCTGTCTCTTTCCGTCTTATAGCTGTGTCTCTAGATTATTGTGAAAGCTAGTGTATCTATTTACTTTTCTCCTTGCGCGAGTTTTGACTGAATACTGATGATTGCAGAGCAAATGTAAGTTTTTGATGAGTCCATTTATCATAATATTTGTAACTTACAAATATTATGATAAATGGACTCATCAAAAACTTACATTTGCTCTGCATTAATTGTAACGCCGGTCTCGTATCGGTCTTCACAGTCACCAAAAACGATGTCTACACAGCAATGCTTAAATCGTCTGTAATAGACGTGAAGGCCTATGACGATGATGATAAATAATAGTAAATCACTTTGTAAGCCCCGGTGCGAAACCTTGTTCAATATACGTAAGCGAGGGTCGTCGTGATATGCGGTAATATCGAAGTCCAATGATCAAGCGAAATGTCGTAAAAAATTAAATCAATCCGAGCATGTAGATAGACAAAACAGCAAACGAATTTAGTTTTGACTGAACCGTATGTATTGTGAACTTGTGACAGAAGATGTTTTCATAGTGTTAAATTTTACCGGGGGTCTCGAGCGACCTACATAAATTTACGCCCGTCATCAGTTTATACCGGCAATTTTATATGTCTAAATCAAGAGCATATTAGCACTTGACGTTTAAATTTTCGTTTTATGTGCAAGACGTATGAATGGTTACATTTTACGTAACTGACGGTCTACCATATTAGCCCATGACGTTAACATTTTTTAAGTCTGTCTTGGACGTAAAACATGACGATAGAAAGCTGTCAAAGTGCTAGTGTACTAGCCCGGCAGCACGGCTATCACAAGACGGCGCGTAACCGAACCATATGTTCAGAGGGGCTACCGCGAAGTGAAAACGAACTTCGTTTGTGTATCTCTATCTGTTGCACTTGCTAATTCGATCGACAGAGAAAGAGATACTCGAACGAAGTTCGTTTTCACTTCGCGGTAGCCCCTCTGTTCGTAGTACGTCTGTTTTCTATTTCGTAATTTGGCAACATTGTTGACAGATAGGAATATCATGTATTATTACGGTATTGGTAATAGTATCGATTTGTCATCATTCTGTAGAACATAGGCTTGCGCGCGCTCGGTCACTGAGCGGATCGCTCCAAACTAGTACAATCGCTCAAATGTACTAGTTCGGTCTTTTAGTTCACTAGTACACTAAGAGCTAGCGCGCACCGGTGACTTTTGTCACCGTGACTGTTTCGTCACTCACATCAAGTCTATGAGTATGTATGGAGGTGCGCGCACGTTACGACGTGACAATTGGGTGACATTTTTGTCCGCCGGCCAGCGGACAAGCCCGTGACGAAACTGTCACCGCGCCGCTAGGTTTTTATAGCAGCGCGCGCACGGGCAACAAAATTGTCACTCAACACGTAGTTCTTCCGCCATTTGCATTCGGACCGTCGTCTTTAGCGAACGCAAAATGGCATCAACGTCTACGCAAAACGTGAAAGTGCATGAAGAGGATATCGATAATGATTTACTTATTGAAGAAGTTGAAAAAAGAGCAGCAATTTACGATAAAAAGCTGAAAGAGTATTCAGATTCTAATTTGAAAATTAAAGCATGGGATGAAATCAGTCGTATAATATTTTCTACAGTTTGGGGTATGCCTAAGGGGGTGTACCCAGTATTCTTTTCGCTTTTTTTCTCTTTTGAGTTTCCTTATAAGCTCACAGATGACGACCGTCTCTTCGAAATCCATTTCGACAAATGAAGCTTTTAAAAAAAAAAATTGTCACTGTCACCTTTCGTGAGCGCACCTCGCTTTGGAGGCGTGACGTGACAGCGACAAAAACTTTTTTGTCATGCTGACAAAAGTCACCGGTGCGCGCTAGCTCTAATTCTATTCACACAGTTTTCGTTCCTTGTCGCTCGCGCACGCCGAGTGCCATTCGGACACGTTCGGTCGCTCGGTCATTCATTCGGATCCCATCGTTTTGCTGTCAGTGTCACTGCTCGCTCTTCCGCTCGGTTCTCGCTCTGGGTGAACTAAACGAACTAAAGAGCAGAACCGTTGCGGAATAGTTCGGTCTAGTACAGTGTCGGGAATTAGGTCTTTTTAGTTCTTAGTACATGTACTACACAAGCCTAGTAGAACACACCTCTGAGACTTTTGTACAGACATAGGTATTAGCGCAAGCAATGGCTAGCGATGAACATAAACGTTTGGCAAATATTATCAAAGAAGTTCATGCGTCTCTAAGAAAGTCATCGTTTAAAGTAGGGGCAGAAGAAGCTTGGCGTGAACATTGTAAGAATAAGGACAAACTGATTACTTATGCAGAGTCTATGCAGAAATTAGCAACTACTCATTGGGAAAAAAATTGTGCAAATGAACACAGTGAGGCAACATCAAGAATTACGTGGGTAGCAGATTTGGCTCATGATTATTTTATTAAAAAACAGTACCTAAAATATAGATCCAAAGAATACCTCATAGCTGAGAAAGTGAAGCTATCAATTTTTATGGAAGAGGATTTTTCAGTCCCGCTAAAACTTATTGATGTTGGGAGTTGTTACAACCCATTCAGACAGTATGATTATTTTAATGTTTTAGCTGTTGATTTATGTCCAGCAAACACATCTGTCTATGAATGTGACTTCCTTGATGTGCCATGTGGACCATCCTTGCAACAATCTTGTAATAATAAAATTGAACAGTTACCTTGTGGTAACTTTGAGACTGTTACATTCTGTTTCCTTTTAGAATATATACCTAGTTCACTTCTCAGAATCAAGGCCTGTGAAAAAGCCTATAACATTTTGAAACCAGGTGGATTATTGATCATTACAACACCAGATTCCAAACATGTTGGTGCCAATAGCAAACTGATGAAGAACTGGAGGTACACATTGGCATGTATGGGGTTCTCCAGAATTAAATATGAAAAATTGAAGCATATGCACTGCATGGCATTTAGAAAAAGTCTGAGCAAGGAAGTAGCTGTTCGCTGGGCAATTCTACACAAACTCCCTGACATGGAGTTTTCTCTGCACATACCTCAAGATTTCAATAACAAGCCAGAGGAGAACCATTCACTACCAACAGGAGCTGTAGTAATAGGAGGTTTTAATGAATTACCATTTAAGGACATTGAATGAATAATACACATTTTTGGAATAATAAAAATTATTATTACAAAATATTTTTTAACTGAAGATAGTCTAAACAAACCTTGTTTAAACAGCAAAACTTGTCAAAGGTGATGTTATTATTTACAGTCAATTAACTTATACTAAACAAATGCTTACTTAACAGTACCACCAAACTTTGCCTTACGTTTCTCAATCCTTTCCTTAATTTCTATCTCAGTCATAATTTTGGACACAGATTGTCCAAATCTTTCAGCTCTTTGCTTGAGTTTATCCAAATTCTCACTCAATGAAGCTGGTGTCTTGTCGGAAGTCACGTTGGCTGAAGCAGCCTGGCCAAATCTGTGTTTCCTGGCCTCTTTCCTTTCATCATCAGATACCTTGACAGGGAGACCAAACCTTTTAGCACGCATTTCTAACCTTGTCTTGGCATCAATGTCTGCATTTATTTTTATTTTACTATCAGTTGGAGCAGTAATGACTTCAGGCTTACTTTCAGTGGGTTCTCCATCTGGTTTCACTGCTGGGTCTACTGGTGTCACTGTAATGGCTCTGTTCAGAACGATTTTTTTTGTCCCAATTTCTTTGGACTCCTTTGTATCTGCTGTTATTTTTCTCTTGAGCGTTCTCATCGGCTTCACTTCGCTAGCGGGCTTCGGCACCGGTTGGTCGTCAAGCGCCAATTCTTCATTTATTGTATCCACAGCCGTGTCATCAAGCATGTCGGTTTGGCTTTTCTCGTCGTCATCGTCTTCTAATTTTTCATCTTCTTCCAAAACGCTGTCGGAGTCAATTTCATCTGAATCTAAATGAATATCCTGGTGGTCGTCTTGTGCCATGGCTGTTTGCAGTCTAGACACGAGTTCCGCTTTGTCGCCCGTGTAAGAGAGTCCACGCGTCTTCAACTCTTTACGTAAATCAACTACTTTCATTTTACTAGCGTCTAGTACCGTTGAATCAGCCATTTCTCCAAACCACACTTTTGAGAAGGTTTATCGGTTTATGGAAGGAAAAATTCAATATGTACGTTCTTTAGATGCTTGTCTATGTTTGCTATTGCTTCAATTCAATTGCTTGGGTTCGCGGATGCCGAGCTTGCTTGGCATTCATGACGTTGGTATATTAAAACTGGCAACATTAGCAATTATTGTATAGGCAGCATAGGCAGGTTTAAGGTTGACTTGAACAGGCCTATGTTGGGAAATGTCAATTATGACAGCAGCAAATATAAATGAAAAAAAAAAAAAAAACATTTTATTTATTTATAGACTCTAATTCGGTGTTTTATGTTGAAAGCCGCTATATAATCACGACACGATTGAATATTATGCGATGAAAACATAATAAGGCTGTGTTAATTGCTACTAGAGCATAACAGAAGTAGTTTAGAAAAACTTGAGAGTTTAAATCTCCAGAGATTTGTCTTGAGAAACATAAGATATGGAAACTTGGAACCCCGGTCCAGATCCGGACACAATTGTAGATCAATTGATAAAAAAATATGACGAGACTTCTATGCCGCTGCCAGATTTGGAATCCGAACCCCATCTTCTAATTTCTAAGGTTGTTATTTTTTGGTTCACCATATTATATTTGTAAGTAAAGCAAACGGGCATATTGTTTATATTTATTTTTTCATATTGTAGGTCAGAAAACACTACATGGAATATGTAATCAAATTATTGGCTTTGAATTATGAAAATAATCAGAAACTGTTGAACAAGAATATCTATTTACCAAGCGCTATATGGAGGTGTGCTAAAAGGATTGAAACATCAGCAGTTCAAGCATGCATGGTGGTACAGCTCTACAGGAAGAACATCCAAAATGTGGTCTGTATTTGCATTCATTCAATGTTCTGGCAGATTTTCCATTTATAATTCAAATTTTATTGCTTCCTCTATTAGCTGAATACACACTATAGGCGAGCATTTGCCGCGCGAGGTAGCCTCGCCAGGGTTACTTCGTGAGGCAAATTTACTCCCTTCATTCAAGGCAGACTACCTAACACAGTCTAGTCAAATAATGGGAGACAAGTGCAGCAAATATATTTTATGAAATTAACCTCATGCCACTACAAAATTTCAGATAAAGGAATTAAAGAATGACACCAAAAAAGGAAAATTGAATAGGAAATTGTATGATTGTCTTCACAGACCACCAGAAAATGAGAAAAAACTTCAAACAGATTTCAATGCTCCAAATAACTGCAACTGTCAATGCAAGTGCAATGACAGAAAGAAACGTCGCAGAATATCAAATGCACCTACTGCATTTATGAATGAATCATTCATGAGTGATTCAATTCTTAACAACAATTTGGATTTGCCTAGTATTCAGACTGTGAAGTCAACAATTGTTAACTCTGATGGTTCTGTGCTGCCTCCAATAACTACAGACAATGAGATAACACAAATGGTTTCCAATAAAGCTTCACTAAACTATGTGAGCCCTCCGAAGGCTGTGGAAACACCTTACTCTGATGAATTAGCAGAGCAGTTAGAAAAACTATTTCACAGCGATCCCAATGATGATGATTTGTTTGAAGGTACACTTTGTTCTAATGATTATGTTTATAATGACAATACAAAAAAGGTAGTGGAGAACTTCACAGGCCTGCCAGTTCCACAGACTCATGTTATGAATAACACTGTAATAGAGGCTCATGAAGCACAAATAAAATCATTAGATGAAAGAGTGGCTTCACTTGCTGGTCTGCTGGCAAACTCTGACAATCCTGTACCACAGCAAATCAGTGACAGCCAGACTAGAATGGATAGCCAAAGATCGAAGAGACATAACTCAAATAAATGGCTATGTGAGGAGTATTTTCTGAAAGTTCGCTTGTATGAATTGTTGGACCTGATAAGGGAGACTAACAGGATGGGCCACATGCGGGTAACAAACTCCCAACATTTTTGTTGTCTCAATTATATGACAATATTAGTAACTGTATCTTAGACAATCCATGTGTTAATCTTTGAATCTTTTACTTTGTCTACAGATCAAAGATATATTCCGCGACCTGTTTGGTGATGATAGTGACGATGAAGGAATGCTATCACCAATGGATGAGACTCCAGAATTTGTGATAAGTTGTAAAGAGCGCATAGCCCCTTGGGTTGTGAAGCTGTTAACACCATACTACATCAAGGGTCGCATAAGAGGCAAAGCTTTGTTCAAAGCTTTAGCAAAGCATTTAATAAGACTGATATACCAGTGTAGTCGGTACCCTGGTAAGTGTTTATTTGTATTGTATAAGAAATAGACAACACATGGACAAATTGGTATTAATTCAATTTGTTTTTCCCATGTGTGCATACAAAGATACTCTATCTTACTACAGGGTGTACCAGGGGTGTACGTACCAAAAATGGGGTGTGAACCGATCAAGGGCATTGTGATTCTAGATGTGCCTTTGTTTATATTTTTTGTTTACATTACAGTCTTTGTTTTTGTCGACATTGCTTGTGTTTGACAACATTCCCTTGCGAGGGTGAAGGGTTTATTTAATTTTCAACCGCTGCATGCATAGCTGATATGAAAACAAATGTTTTGTGTGTGTTTTTTTATATGCAGGTGACAACTTTAACGTTTGTGTTGTCATACACAAGCAATGTAAACCAAAACAAATATTTTTATGAAAACAAACACAATTTTCAATATAAACAAAAACAAAACCAAATTTAAACAAAATAACTAAATGCATTTTTGGTATCGCAATACGCCACCGAAACTGGCCTTGATGGGTTCGGCGGCGCTACCACGAACTTCGAAAGTCGAAGTAGGTATTTCCAT
This sequence comes from Epinotia ramella, assembly GCA_947578815.1. Lineage (NCBI taxonomy): Eukaryota > Metazoa > Arthropoda > Insecta > Lepidoptera > Tortricidae > Epinotia > Epinotia ramella. The sequence continues at coordinate 10,262,163 of OX388201.1, forward strand.
CTCTATCGCACTCCCTTACTCGAGTGACAGGGATGCATGTATTACGAACTTCGACTTTCGAAGTTCGTGGTAGCGCCGCAGTTCATCCCCATACCTGTATATCCGTCAGTAGATACATTGTTTCATATCACGTGATATCACTAATTGTTATTATTTATTAATGTTACTAGTTAATTTTCCCAAACATAATCAAATTAGATTTAAAAAAGCGGCCAAGTGCGTGTCGGACCACGCACAACGAAGGGTTCCGTGCCTATTAAAAAGGTCGTATCGTTACTGAAATCTTAGGGCACTTACTTCCTTTTCTAGGAAGGCAGTTTTTTAGAAATATCTCAAAAACCTTTGAACCGATCTTGTTCAAAATAATATTCGCTATTTTTTTTCATATTTTTAAAATACACGGTTCAAAAATTAGAGGGGGGGGAGACAATTTTAGTGACTTTCGGGGCGATTATCTCCGACTATATTCACTTAATCAAAAAAATTGCTGAGAAACCTTATATTTATTTTCAAAGGCCTATCGATTGATGTGCCATACGTAGGCTTGCAATGAAAAAAAAAAATTGACTCAGTTTTATGTATGGACCGTACAATTTAAATAATTTTAAAGTTACTACCCATTTCCTCATGAACGCGTAGGGGTATTAAATTGAAATTCATATCAAGTACTCAGGTCTATAATACCTACAGGTTTGTACGGAACCCTCGGTGCGCGAGTCCGACTCGCACTTGGCCGGTTTTTATTGCAAGTAGCACAAAAACGGTACGTCGGACGGAAAATGTATTAAAGAGGGTCAAATTCTGCGTCGAATGTATATCTAAAACTTCAAATTCGGTTCAGTGTGGTATAGACGCGAAATGTAAGTTTGGACCTAAATCTCTGTTGTACTGTATAGAGCGCGAAAAATCGTTCGGCCAAAATGTGTGCATTTAAAGATACACTGTCAAGTTTAGGTTAAGGTACTAAAACGATTTCCAGCTTGCTGGGAATTTAAATTCTTCAATAAATTCTAATTTGATTGGTCTACCGGACTGCCGAAGGAAACGAGGGTTATTGTAATAGAAGCCTTAAGTTCCAAGTTCTTATTATGTAATCAATTTATTGAATTAAATACAAACATAACACACACACTTGGTTTCAGATGAATATGAAGTAAGCAGCTTTGTATCAGATTTCTTGGAGAATCATAAGATGATTCGGTGTGAAGCAGACTTTAAACAGTTCAGGATCGACAATTTGTGAAAAGGACAGTGGAATTACTAAGGTCTAATCTGTATCTACAGCTGGTTTAATTTGGTTCAAATATATCTTATAAGTTATGTTAAAATTTTGTTTTAAGAGTAAGGTACTGCTTTTGTTTTAACTGTGTAGATATTTATCAGTTTTCACTTGTTAGAGCAGGATTTCATGGAATAAAATGGTCTTGATTCTGTATTATTTTTTTCGTTTGGGTTCTCCACCAGGGTTGTCAACTTTCTTCGTTTTTTCAGCTTTAACAAACCACCCTGTCAGGGTTTTCTGTGTCGACTTATTTTTGTGTTCCAATGATATTCTTTTTTTACAATCTGCTGATTTATTTCTTGAATTATTAACCAATGATGAAACGGGATACCAGGACAGTATCTTAACTGGTCTTAAATATCCCAGTGCCATGTGTGGATCAACATCAGATATGTTGAGCCAAGCCTGGAATCATTATTAAATTATTAATTTTGACCATGAGTTAACAATTAGAAAAATTCAATGGATATGCATAATAAGCTGACATCAATTTGATTTTCATTGTCCAATATGGCAGGCATTCTGTGGTGGAGCCAATCAAGGGTGCTGTTAGAGTCCATAGTGATCACAGAGTAGGAGTATATTATGACCTCTTCTTTTTGCCAAACATTGTACAAGCCGGCCATGTGCAACAGTTTTATCCCTTTCCAGCCATTTTCATCATTGTAGGAATTATTCCAAGTTACTGGTTCATCCATCTGTATTAAGAAAAATGAAAGCTTGAAAAAATCTACCTGCTTTTGTATGCTCTGCTGCTATAATCATCTTATTAGCAACCTTAAATATTACATTCCATCCAGGCCCCTATTTCATCAACTTAAAAATTGTTACCTGACAATGACCATTTCTGGCTTGATCAATTTATGAGAGTGATAGCACCCAGGAACCTTTAATGGCGCTCTTACACGGGCGATTTTTCGGGCAATTATTGCCCGGCGACACGGTGAGCAATAAGGGCAATTTATAGAAATTGCGGCAGTATTTCGGAAATTAATTCTCTTATTGCTCCATTCATTTCCGTGTTGCTCCATATTGCCGACTACAATTGCAATGTATCACTATTAACTCTTAATTTTAAGATTGAACATTGTACGCTCGAAATGGGCAACTGTTGTTACTTTCTATATATTTTTAACACCTGTATGTACACAGTTTACAATGAATAAATACTTTACTTTACTTTACTTTGCAATTCAAGGCAATTTTTATTTCCATCCCGTATGCACATATATGCATGTCCCATTCTTTTTCTAGTAGGGCGAGCGCGGTCCGGGCGTAGGGGGAGCGGAAATGGTGCGATCACAGTCAGTTTAGTTTGGCCCCAATTTATTCAAAAGTAATTCAAAATCACTTCTGGACATCCTTGTGAAGTTTTTGAATAAGACGTCTAATTCCTTATACTTACATCATAATTGGTTTTCTTCTTCCAAGATATGAACGCATCCATACTCTTCTATTTCTCTTTTTCTTCTTTTTTTTAGTCATTATTATAAATGCACTGCAAGCTGCCGCAGCTAGAATTACCTCGGCCATAGTTCAGACAGAGTCAGAGCTTATGATTTTGGGGCGAGTGTGGTGCGGTCTGGGCGCAAGGGGAGGAGAAACGGCGCGATCGCAATCAGAGTTGTTGCTCCACTGAATTTCTCGTGTATGAACGTATTGCCTAGTTTCCCGAGTTGCGGCGATATGGGGCCAGAATGGCGCCATACTGGAGCAATAATTGGTCCATTTTGAGCAATTGCTTGAAATGGCCGTGACGTCAAAATTTCCCCGAATTTCCGGCAATTCGGCATTTTTTATCGCCCGTGTAAGAGCACCATGTTGAATTGTCAAGTTGGTAAAATAGGGGCCTAAAATAATTCATAGTGAAAGGGTGAAGGAATCAAGTATACCAAACAAATAGATTGAGGTGTTTAAAAAACCCTACCTTAATATTGTCGTCTTGAGGAGAGAATATGTAATAAGGTTGTTTATTTTTGCTCTCTTTATTTGTTGTTTGCCATTCATAAAATCCTTCAACAACAATCACACATCTACCTCCATTTCGTAAAATAGGGCTGTAGAGCTTTGAACCTTGTATGCCTTCTGAGCGACAATTATTGGTACTTAAATTGTGGTTCCTGTAATCACCCTGAAATAAATATAATCCCATTGACAATGTAACTATACATTGATGGAGTACTAACAAAAAACAAGCAATTGAAACCTTACCTTATGCCAGGGAGGGATGATTCCCCACATCATAGGTTTTAAAATCCTGTGGGTATGAGCTGCATTTTTGAAGTTACTAGCAGATATCAAAACGGGAGTAACATCAGTTGGTGCAATATTGTGTGAAGGTTTGTATTCCCTACCATCATTATGTTCGTGTTTCCATTCGGGTTTACAGTACAGATTACTAGACTTTGGCTTATAACTGCAAGCACATATAATTTGCTCTTTATTAAGCGACCTGGAAACAACAAATATTAAAGTTATTATCATACCTATTTTTTTACGATATTGTGGGTAAATTTTACTAGTTATAAGGGTAGATTATGTTACTTACAAACCAGTGCGACCACACATAGCAATGTTTTGAAACAAAACAGCAATGCAATTTAAAGTCTAAAAAATTTGCAAAACTCCAATCGGGCAAGATACCGCCAACCAAACCGTCATTTTTTTTTTGAGATCGTTCCAGTTAACTTATGGGCTCTACAAACCATACAATTATCACTTCTGATTTGTCGCATCCAATTTCTGACAAATTGTGGCAATTTATTACCCCAATTTGTCAGACCAACAAGTCATGGGATATATACATTACATGACTTGTCAGCCACAATTCATCAGAATCTGACTAATTGCTATCGTGTGGATGCATGTTGCGCTGCCCATCCAACCGTCAAACGAGTTGTCCGACTAATTGCATGAAAATCACAATTTGGACCATGGAATTTGCATGATCTGCCAAGTATTTTTTCTCACAAATTTCATTCAAATAAATTTAAATGAAAATTATAAAAATATATATATACTAAATAATATTTTTTTAATATTTTACACTGTAATATTGTATTTTTTTTAAACCGGTGTTTTGCAACTACAATTTCATTCAGTGTGGCCAGTTAACAGTAAGAAAGAGAAAATTGCCGCATTCAAACGGTCCTGCCGAGCGGACTGCAAGATTGTTACTAACCGATCAGATAGGGCGAGACAGCACGTCTATCATGAGACGGCCGCGACATACTCTCGCTACACGCCTCCCTAAGGCGTTGTAGGAATTTGGTGCCCGAACCGGATTGTTCCGATAGCTCAGTTGGTTAGTAGCGACGGGCCATGAATGCCTGTGGTCGCCGGTTCGAATCCGCCTCGGAGCATAAAAAAATTCAATTTTTCCTTTATTTAAAATATGTATAATTTCGTTAGCATCGTAACTGCTTAATACAAAATTAATTGACATCGATAATGTTAAGTACTATATCCCTAATCCCTTTCGTGCCATTATGTTGGTACGACTTACTTATGTATTGGACTTTTTAATGTGGTATGGCAAAGTAGCTAAACTCAATTGAGTTATCATGTCAAAATCAAATGACAATGTCACTGTCATCCAAAACTTTGTTTTAAGTCCCGTCTCTTAGAACGTAGTGGTTATATTCTCTTTGGTCCTGCCGATATCGGCCCGTGTTGCGTCTCCTATTCTAACTATAGCGGCATCTCTGTCCGTTGTTGTAATAAATTGCTACGTCTGTAATTCACAGTGCTGTCACTGTCACTTGGCCGGCACACTCAAAACCCTATCCCCTATGGTTTTGTTTGGTTTACCTAGAGAAAAAAACAAGCAGAGTCTGCAGAGTGCGACACAGTGGCCGCTGTGGCCAAGGATATATTTTTGTTTTGTATTCCGGACAATGGGAGTCCTGTAATTAGCCTGACAACAGCCGATATTCTGTTTTCTTTTAAACATGTGGAAATATGTATCACGTCGCATCAGGGACACGTTAGAGCGGAACGCTGCGCATTTCGACAAACGTAGTACTACAGGATTTGCGAACTCTTCAAGTGGTTCTTCGGAGGATAAGGACAAGCGGTCTCCATCCTGTCGATGGTATTCGAGGTGTTGTAACTCTTATCAAAATGATAACAACACGAATAGTAATAGATGGAACTTCGATCAGCTAAATCGCACTTGGATAGGTGCCATCACATGGGTAAGCAGCAGTTTATAAATACCATTTTGTGCTGTACATGTCATAATTAATGAATTAATTCCTTTTATATTTGTGTTGTGTGTAATTTATGCTATTTCATTTATTTACAGAGCAGTGCTCTAGTCATTGGGTGGTATGCTAGTCAACTGCTTCATTTAAAATACAAGTATCAGCTCAAGGAGTCCTCCAAAAAATGTCCATCGATAAATGGCATATTTTCTGCTTTATATCCTTATGTAAAGCATGTGAAGAAAAATGATGGATTGTTAAAACCCATTCCCAACATTCAGAGTGTTTTGAAGACCTTTACTCCTGTTGTACATTTGATCTCAAATGACCAAGATGGAGAAAAGCAAAGGCATTCCAGTAGCGGTGGGAGCAGTTGTCCTCATTCTTCAGAAAATGATTTAGGTGAAGTCCTGAATTCTATTGAGAATAAATTGGGGCTTGCTGCAATTGAAAATGGCCACCACCAAGATGGCTTGAGCCTACTCAGGTTGGTTTCATTCTGATCAGTATAATCCAAATTATGTTCACTTTAAGTAGTCTCCTTATTATTTTGCGCCAACACCATTCTTCTGAACCCTTACGCAGACATGATCACATTCACGAAAAAGTGACATTGGCACTGCAGTATTAAATATCTTTTGACAGATGCTTGCTAACCACCATACATACAGGAATAATCTTTTTGTTTTAATGTGGAGTAAGTGCTAGTTGCTAATGACCTGAAATATAGCTACATAAATATTTGAAGACTTCAATATTTGAGAACCTCTGATGTCACCGGTATTGTATTAACATGTTTGTTGACAGTACTGTCAATTTAGCGTTGTTAAGCCTACATATGGCCCGCGTGTCGACATACTATCAGCGAGCATTAACTGAACTGTCCAGAAGCTACTTCTGTTTTTACTATATTTTCCATTTTCTAACTGACATGAACATGACAGTGCACAGGGTAAGAAGAGAGTGATGTAATATTCATTTCACATTTGGATGAGTAGAAATTTGTGGCAGTCCATATCAAATGGGACCTTATAGCGGAAGGCGCTTCCAACGCACATATTCGCGTTTGTATTACAGCAACGTCAATAATGGCGTAAGTGCCTACCGCCATACGGTCCCTTTTGATTTGGACTGCCACATTTTAATATCTTGAATTCACCACCAAAAAGGCTGTAGCCATGATGCATTTGTGTCACCAGCATTGAAGTAAGTTTTTTTTCTTACCGGCACTGAATCACAGAGTGCATTTTATTTTACTGTTTTGTCGGCGTGATTGATTTAAATACCCATGCTGAATTACAGTCAGGAAGGGTTACTGAGCTAAGCCGCAGATGGATAGACGGACATGACAAAACTATAAGGGTTCGTAGTCGACTATGGAGCCCTAAAAAACAAAGTCTGAATGTAATGCTTGTAATGTCTTGTTATAGATATATGAATATATTGCTTGCAATGTCTTGTTATAGATCTGCTGCAAACCGTAACCATGCACCAGCTCAGTACAATTTAGGGTTGTGTTATGAAATGGGCCTTGGAGTTGCTGCGGATGAGAAAACGGTAAAGAATATTCTGCTTCTTATCATGTCAGTATTTTACTGCTATTTTCGAATCACAATCTAGATAATTGGATTAACTGTGGATTTTGTAGCAACATGAAAAATTGTATGTATAACCTATAATACAGCCACATTCCTCTATTGGATTTATGGGTTATCGGAAACGGCATTAACTCGCGACGCCATGCAAAGTTGGATCTCCCATGTAAATCGTAATGTTTACTAGAGTGTCAAAAACATGTTCTAACAACTACTTCAGATTTCGTGCATTAGACACTTTCTGAAATGTGTAAGCTGCAAAATTCAACCGTGCTCAAATATAACTAAGGATTTGTGTATGACACTTAGTTTTAATAGTTAGTTTTACTGGGCTTTTTTCCGCAAGTCGACATCCAGTGTGCCTATTTTGCGTGTATGACACTTACGACTATAAACTTAATTGGTTTTTAAACTGCCATATCCGAAATAAGTTACAGCATATGTATAGGACATTAGATGTGCCTGCAGCTCTTCAAACTTCCACCCACCGTTCCTTTGCTTAGGGGAGAAGTAGTCTCCTCTAGAGCTCATTTATAATATGAATATGGATATCAGGCAATGGAGCTGTACCGGTCAGCAGCTGCCAGAGAGCATCCTGCCGCCCTCTACAACCTGGGGATCTACTACGGGCAGGGCCGCGGCGGCCTGGCGCGGGATGTGCCCACCGCCACTCGGCTGCTGCGTCTAGCTGCAGTGCAGGTACCTACGTGCCTACATTTCAGATTTTCATTTATTTTGTGGTTGTATGACATAATAATTAATAATAATAATCAGTTTATTTCGGAATAAATCCATATTTGGTTAATAGTGCCTATAGGGTACAAACGCCAACATAGTTGACTGACCATCCTGTATTTATATTGAACCTTATTACAATGCACATAAAGTGCACGGATGGTCAGTTAACTCTGTTGGCGGTGGTACAGAAGGTGCCAAAGTGATGTGATGACGTTAGCTGTAATTTCTTTGCAATAGACAATCATAGAGTCAGATAAGGTTGTTGAAGTACCACGTAACTGAACAGCCAAAATGAAAATTATTTTAGTTGTTATCGAAATGATCAGCCATTTTGGAACGAATAAATCTAATAATATGATATGATAATAAAATAATAACCGGAACCGGGGGGAATAGCCGGGAACTCAGGATTAAGTAAAAAATACATGAATACTGATTAAGTTTTAACAAAACAGGTCATATTTTGCAATGGGATTACTTTTTTCGTCATGTTAGCAAGATGTTGTAACATTGAAATTCGTATAATGGTGTGCGATCAATGAAATTACGTACTATTTAACTACGTACAACAGCACGTCTATCATGAGACAGCCGGCCGCGACATATACTCTCGATTTTTCTCGCACTATCCGTCTCTCTCTTATAAGAACACTTGGAACTTGGTATAGTGCGAGAAAAATCGAGAGTCGCGGCCGACTCATGATAGACGTGCTGGTCTGTTTTTTTATTCAGATGGAGTAAAATGACGTTGTCAGTTTTTTATGCTGCATTCAGACGCACACCGTGCAACCCGGCAAGCAGCCCGGCACGCAGCCCGTGCACTTTTGCGGGCCAAGCAAATTATACCGACGCTCGCGGGCATGCTAGTCAGTGCAAACATGGGAGATTTTTTTTATCTTTGTATTGTTTATTCTGGGGGTCTCGTATTGCTGGTTCCCCCCTGTTAACACTCCAGAAAGAGCAAAATTATTTCTTTGACCGTTTGACGACTCCAATTCCGACATGTTTACTAACGCACGCAGTGCGACGGCGCTGTTTCAATTTGTCTATTAACAAGTACATTACAGCTGCTACCGTCCCGCCGGCGTCCCGTCGCCGCTCGTTGTCTGCCCAAGCCTTTATAATCTGTAGAAAACGGTGAATTGATATTTTCAGGGTCAAGCAGAGGCCATCAGAGCTCTAAAAGAACTAGAAGAGGACACTGTAGAAGCAGAACCGAAGAGCAAGGACCCTTGGGCACATACCTACCCATCGGCGCCTTATCTGCATAGTGACAACGGCAACATTGTTCCAGCCCAAGCCACTCTTTTTGTTGAAAATGCCCAAATGCTTCACACCCAGATATATTAGTCAGCATGTAACACCTACATTTAGAAAAAGGGTCGGCTACCGGGCTAATCGACTTGATGTATGTACACACATGTTGCAACACATTGAAATGTTTCTACGAGAATGTTAACAAGATGGTGACACAGGATCCATCTATTTAGTCACAGTAGAGTAAACCTAAGTCGAACAATTTCTGATTTTATTTTAGTTTCTTTAAGTTTACCTATTAGTATTTTAGTGGACTGGATACACAGCTGATCATTTTAGTTGTATCTACCTCAGGTAGTGATATATTTTTGACATGTTTTTTTTGCAGCCAAATAGAGCATTACCAGTACCTACGTGTGAACTAAAACGTAGACTGCTTGTCCTCGGAGGGTCTGAGGCAGATACGAGAGTACACAGAAATCAATGGTGTAAAATTCTAAATAAATGTTGCATTCAGACTGAAGCAGAGCGGTAGCGGGATTCGCGGTGATGTTTGTTTCTTGTACGCTCTACTCGTATCTGTATTTCAAAAGCCGTGTCTACACCGGACGCATGCCGCGGGTGAGGCGCGAGAGGTTTGATCCCGACAACGCTCGGCTCCGACAAGGCGTGCGGCCAAGCATGCGGACCTGTTTAGGTGCGTACGGATTTGAGCGGCTCAGCCTGAGGCATGCTCGCCACGCGTGGCGAGCGTGGCGAGCTGCTCGCGAGCTAAATTGTTGCACATGCGCAGGCGAGGCAGCGTGCTCACGGCGAGCCGACATTGCGTGTCGTTCAAAATGGCGTCGACACGATGACAGCTGATTGATTTCGGGTCCCACAACACCTTTTGCTTTTCATGTATTTGTATCAATAATTGCTCCAAATTTACTAACAAACGATTACACTCACCACTTCGTACGCGCCTGGCGCATAAACTAGTTTGATCTTGTCACTCTGTCCGCGGCACGCTCGTAGGTACACGTACTAATTACGCGAGGCACGCACACTGAGGCGACTTTGAGCACGGTCAAAAGACCGACTCTGGGCGGCTCGCCGCGCGCTGCTCGCGTACGGCGCGTGAGCTAGTGCGAATAAGAGCAAATCAGGTGAGCCGTGCGGTGCCTCAACCCGAGGCTGCTCAAATTTGTACGCACCTTAAGGCGATGCCTTGATTTGAATCGAACACGCCCCCTAGACAAAGACACGCTGATGCCTTCCGCGCACGAGGAAAAGAGATGTAACACTCTTCGGGAATGGCTTTTTTGGACAAATTTCGATAAATAACAACTTAGAGAAGTTTTATTTAAATTTCATAGTGAGATTTTAGATGAGATAAAATACTATAGTATTAACTTGATTGTGTCGTAAAATAATGTATCGTTTGAGTAGGCTGAGTAAAAAAAGGAAAATACAGACCCAACTTTGGAATTTTTTTCTAACGAGGAAATTTTAAGCAATCATGTATCGATAAAATCAGATAAACAATCATATAGTCAAGAATCATATATCTGAAAATCAGACCTTATTGTTTCTTAATCTAGTCAGAAGGGCGTTTTAAAGCACGCGATAATTTCCAATGCACAGCCTTAAGCCGAACAGCGTGGCCCGTCGAGGCAAGTCTACACTGAGCGCGCACGCTCGGGCGAGGCGTGACACGGCTATTGGATAGGCAGCGTAACACCCTGTTTACACGTTGATTAATGTTTAGTGCGAGTCCATACAAAACCTAATCGCAAAGGAATAGAACACTGCTAATTTATTCTATGGATTTGCAATAAACAAATCAAAGTGTATAGTATATAATATAGGCCATAAATATCATTTAAAATAGTCTGTAAATAGCTAGTTCAGTTCTTTCATCGGCTTACCAAGGAGCTTGTTATTTGTTATATACATATTTTGTTTAACTAATCAGGATACATTTTTGAGCTACTTTTAAATCAATTGGGATTTAACGGTGGTGGGATTATTTGGTGATATTGTGATATGTGACGTCCACAGTGAGTGCAGAGGGGCTACCGCGAAGTGAAAACGAACTTCGTTTGTGTATTTCCGTCTCTGTCGCACTTGCTCGTTCGAGCGATAGAGAGGGAGATACACGAACGAAGTTTGTTTTCGTTTCGCGGTTGCCCCTCAGGTGCTTTACCCGATTTAGACTTTATGTTTTAGCACCAATATTGCCACGTATAAATGGTTTCTAATATGGTACCTACCAGAGATGGATTGTTTTTTTTATTATCTAATTAATCGATTAAACAATCAATCGTCACAAGATTAATCACGATTAAATAAATCGCGATTGAATTAATCGACAGTGTTCGAATGACGATTAATTAATCGTCATTTTAATCGACTGAATTTCACGATTAAACGTTGGAAGGCGCTCATTGTACACAGTGGCAAAAATTCAATATCTCTTGTCATGTGTACACCTGAAAAATCATTCAAGGTTGCTGTTTGATATAGATTTGTTCCAATAATACAATATGGTTTTATAGTATACTGCAGTACTCGAGGGTCTCCTAGGTAAGGGTTGGGTTTACGGCTTGGATGGAGCACATTTAGAATTTTAGAAAGAGAACCATGTATGAAACAGTGAGAAAACCACTTTATTTATTCGTCTAATCAGTTGTTCAGTAGTTAGTGTCTATTTGTCAAATAAGTAATTAGTCACCTCACTTGCATTGAACGTTCACGAACGTCAAAACCTTTCGGGACAAGGAACTTACTAAATTTTGTGAAAATGAGTACCTATTATCAGTGAATAATAATAATAATTCTAGTACGAGTAACTCGTAGTCAACATTGACGATACTGGATAGCATATTCCAAGTTGCAACCGTCTGTCATCGTTACTCGACACTTAGACTTACAAGAAAATACCTTCCTAATGTTAATCGAGAGAACATTAATCGAATTAATTTTTCGAATGGAGATTTAGTCGCTGGTGATTAATCGACGAGTAATTTAATGGTGAATAAATTAATCGGAACTCGTACGACTAAAATTAATCAATCGTAATTTTCAATCGTTGCTCGTGATTAAGTAGGTTAATCTTAAGCGTTAGTCTAATTACATTTTGCCCATCTCGTACTAGCTACTTGGCGGCCAGCTACTAATCGTTGTGAAACAAAACCGCGTGCGATATAAACTACCCGTCTATTCGACCAAACAAGAAAAGCTTATTACTTACAAGATTAGTTCATACAATTTTGATGTTTAACCTCAGATTAAATGCTTATTCTTGTTTGTCGAATTCGGCCCAAGTGTTCTTAAAAAGAGACACTCGCACGAGATCTTTTGCTAGCCGTGCCGAAGTCATACGATAGGTATAGTGGGGCAGAGTGCTCGAACAAATTGTCGTGGACACGCTGGATAAAAGCACCAATCCTGGTACAGGATTGATTCGTTTGTACTACGGGCTGTCCAGCCGGTCTTGTCCACTGGGAAAAAATTGAAGAGCTAATTGTGTAACTATTGTATATTTACAAAATTAAACAAACTTAGTATCTAATGAAAATTTAAGTCCTGTTGAAAAGAAGCGCAGCCCTCCGACTCATCTACATAGAAAAAAGTATGTGATTGTAGTTTGGTGTACGAAGTCTTAATTCAAACATTAAAATCGACGAGAGTATAAACAGATTTCTTTTCGGAATTTATGGTATCGTTTTCTGTTTTCACATAATATGAATTCTTCTAACAGATACTATGGACAGTTTTTGAAGTGAAAACTTCTTCAGCGGCGCTATGCACTTTTTGTGATGGGGAGAACATGTTAAACTCGCCACAGGTCACGTGACCGTAAGATTCGACAGAATGAAAATTCGTAAGACGGACACGTGACCTGATCGAAAAACTGTTACAATGTCATTGAGTTTTCACTTCTGCCGGCACTCCCGGAGTGCAACCCGGTCGTTTTTTTATTAATGACGAGTTTCGAGAATAATATCTGATACCATGATAATATTGTGCCAACAATTACGTTCAGACCTCGTTCAGACATAAATAGTGTGCAGCACAGCACGTATGTCTGTCTCTGTCTAACAAAACCGAAAGCTAGAAAACTCAAATCATGGTATTCATGGTATCTCGCTCGACCGCATAACACTTACTCTTTCGTATAGTTAGGGTTGTTACGTTTGAGTGTTCGTCGTGGCACAATTGATGTGTTACTACCAACAGAATCAACCACGTTCGGAGGAATAGCACCTCGGAGGTGCGCGGAAGCAGAGTTAAGTCGAAGCGGCAAAAACGATAGATTTGGTTACATTGGTAGAAGTCTCACAATCGAAATTACTTTGTTTACAGAGTTATGACATTTATATAAAAATCCAGATTTTATCTAGTTAGACCAATTCGAGCAAATTTTGTATGACATTATATCCAAATAAAGTCGTGGTCTCGGATGTCGTCTTACCCCATATTATCTAACATATTTTTATGTACCTACAGATTACTTTTTTTTTAATAGTTAAGGTACACAATCAAATTTCATGATTGTATGTTTTATTGATTTTGTTTTGTATTCATACAACTAGTATGTTTTATGTGATGTATTTGTTAAATATTGCTACGATAAGATTGATAAGGTATATTAAAAAAATGAATAAATTACACAATTAGTCCGTACATATTTGTTTTATTACGTTCCATTTTACCCAATATATACAATGTTTAAAACAGGGACTTACACCGGTATTCAATGTAAATATCTTCCTCAATTCGAGATATTTTTCGGTATTCCAAGATTGTATTTATATGACGCTGAAATATTAAATAAGTCGGTTAGAATACAAAGATATGAATTCAATACCGGTATAATATGGTCCTAAACCTCTTACATATTTTGTAAATTTAAATTATAATCAACATTTGTGGCATTCCCACTAAGCACCACATGCATAAATATTTTAGTGTACAATTTTGCTGAATACAGTTTCACTTTATGCACGCAATTGTAAACTAAAAAATAATCTTCTCAATTCTTAATAGTCTGATTTGACATTCGAGGTGCATGATTTGTTTGTACTTTGAGAAGAAACTCAAATAGCTTAACACTTGGTCCATGCACTGTCACACACTAACTATCATTATCTAAAATAAATGACTTATTTATTATAGGGTTTTCACAATTCATAAAGACAATTATTAACACACTACACTCATTCGAGTCCAAAGTACGACACATCATATTTGAGCTGACTACATAAGGTAATCGTCAACAATTTACCGTCTTATAAAACTCAGCAAATCTGTGTTACCAGAAATGTGTACAAAACATCCCTTTATCAAATTAAAATGTCACGTATAAAATAAAAACGATGTTAACAGCATTTTAGCTAAAATAGGTTTAATGAACGTTTATGATTAAGGGCATTAGAATGTATCTTGTAACAAGAAGTCTGTTGAGATGAATACTATTTGTCCATCTGCTTCAAATGACGTCCATTACCTGAAATAAAAAAAATGCTCTTAGTCTTTCCATTTTTAAACCGCAAATGCTCCCTTTTTTTTCAGATAACACTAACATCTTTATTTAAGCATTTGTTGTTGTTTTGCCGAAATAATAATGTATTTTATTCTTTTATATTAAATGATTGAGCTGAGCCAAAGTAGAAAAATCCTAATCTATGCATGATCAAAATGCTCATTAAGGGGGAATGTTTCGTGTCTCATTCATACCATCGTTTTCCGGGTAAATTTATTTTTCTAAAACAATTTCATATAACTTGCAATTTATTGTGAGTTGTTACTACAACTGTTGCTGGGCTGGAATAATTAGGGTGTTTTGACGCTGGATGAACGTCGCGCTTGCGTCGAGCAGTCGAAGCGGCCTACTTCAGACGTAAAAGAGCTGTCAACTGATAGACGCATCGCGACCACCTCGTGCCTGCGTTGGGTTGACAGCGGGAGTCGAGGCGGCGGTAAGTTTGTGAGAGCCACATCATGACAAGGTTATATCATATCACTGTAAAATCTCCCAATAACCAGCATAAATGGTGCAAGTCATAGCCAATCGCGTCAAAATAACCCCGAATAATACTTTATTTCAGTGTTTTAAAACTCTCATAAAACAAGAATAGTACAAAAAAAGTCTCACCATTTGTTTGTCTATGATTTAAAAAAACATTCGCCTTGACACTCTTGACGTAGGATCGAATTGCCGCCATTATTGTTGTCATTTATTTGTTGGTTTTTTGCTGTTACGAAAGTAGAATTGTGAAAAGTTGTAACTCGCATTTTATTTGAAAATATGAGTAGCAGTGACTCCGAGAACGATATGCACACTCCGCAGGATATCGTAAATGCAGCCACGATTGCAACAAAGATATTTTACAGGTACCACTATAATAGCAATGCAGGTGATTTTCCTACGGCTTCTGAACCCATCTTAGAGTACTTATGATATGTGTGTAGATAAAGTAGTGTCTGCAACTGTACATAATCAGAGGCCTTAAAACCGCGTCAGTACTAAATCACGAAAAACTTTTTCATTAAAACTTTTTCACGAACGACTTTATCACGAAAAACTTTATCACGAAAACTTTATCACGAAAACTTTATCACGAATAAATCGCTTCACTCTCGCTTTCGTCTTCGAGGTCATTTTTTTTTATAAAAGAGCGGAGAAACCTCTGCTCATTAAAGTATTTTATTTAAACTCATCTTGTTTCGCATAATAGCTCATTAAGATTTTCGTGATAAAGTCTTGTCATGATAACGTTTTCGTGATAGTCTTTTCGTGATTTAGTCTATTCGTGATAAAGTTTTCGTGATAAAGTCTTTAGTGGTAAAGTTTTCGTGAGAAAGTCTTTCATGATAAAGTCTATTCGTGGTAAAGTTTTTCGTGATAAAGTCGTTCGTGATATAGTTTTTCGTGATAAAATACTACCGCCCCTTAAAACACTCGTGTCAGTTGCATAAACTACTATTCTCTGCAGGAGTACAATAACTCGATTGACTATTAAAAAAAAACGTCAATCTTTTGTAATTACGCAAATGAGTCCGAAAAACGTTAGTATGAGGCATGGTTGGTTAGATAGACGAGATGAGATGATGAGAGAGAAGTATCTCCTTAATGACCTGTGCGCTGTGTTGTGTGTTCTTGTTCAGTACTTGCGGTAGTCGCGCGCCGGCTGCGCGTAGCGGTCGGGGTAGGCGGCGCCGGGCGGCGGCGGCTGGTAGGCGGGCGGGTAGCGCGCCTCGTACCCGTAGCGCGCCTCGCCGCCGCCGCCGCCGCCGCCGGCCCATGCCTCGCCGCTGCCGCCGCCGCTGCCTCCGCCGCTGCCGCCTGGGGGGCGCACAACTATTCATTGCTACATTATTTACATTCCCAATTTAAAGCACGGAGGTGAACCCTGAAAATTACTTCCGGGAGAATGTTTATAATAGTATTTTGTACAATCGTTACACATTGAGGGCTTTTAAAAGTCGAGTACGGTGTTTACGTAAAGGTTAAGGAATTTTGTGTAACTATTCTATACAATACTTTTTCTACGAGTCAACTGAAATAATTAAAACAAACTTGGTATCATTTGAAAATCTAAGCCCTGCTGAAACGAAGCGCAGTCCACCAGCTCAGCGTTACTTTGATGTATTTTATTCTATGATCAAGGCGATGTTCTATTGGTCACATGCATTAATTCAGTTCAGTAAAGCGCCATTGGTCAAATTCGTTATAGTTCTCGAAACAGATGTATAATAATTTATTATAGTTGAACTGTGAACTTCATATAAAAAGTATGTGATTATAATTAGATGTACGAATCTTAATTCAAACATTAAAGTCGGCGAGTATAAAAATACGTATGGTCCTAAGCGACGACTTTGATGGTCAGGATACACGACGACATCACGGTAGGTAATCTTTAAGCTGTTTGATCTCTAAATACGATTGTTTTTAATTTGCTCATAAAGCAACTATCGCGGTAGCTGCCCGTTTGTCAGTTTCGTATAGGTAGCGGCACGTAAGTCTAGCGCTGACCGTTCCTGCGCAGAAGTCGAAAATAAGGTATTACGGGGGAGTGAAGGGGACGCGCGGGGGCGTGCGTGAGCGCTTATTGGCTCTCCAGTCGTACTCCGTCCCGCGCACCGATACGACGCCCCGCTCACTTCTGGTTATACAGTTGCGTACTAAATTGTTATTACCGTCGTCGTTTTGTTAAGTTTGAGTTTGTTTTTTATTGACTGTTTTAATTAAGTTAGTGTTTATTTGTGATTTTAAACAGTAAATATGCCTAGAAGAAATACTGTTTTGAGAAGACAGGCACGGAAAATGATATATGACGTGCATTCTTTTTAAAGACAGAAAGTAATGACACTATTCGCACAAATTCATTGATTCCTTGAAACATATTAAAAGTCAGATTGACGAAACTACGAATATGTTGCTCAGTCACTTGGACAGCGGCACTGTGGATTTAAACATGATGAAACAAACTGCAGAAGTTATTAAGACGGAAAATATGAAATTAGATAGTGTAGTCAGTGAGTTCCGGAAAATTCAAAAAAGAACAGCAGAGGCCACAAAAACATCAATTGCAACTGTAAGGAACATCTCTACTCAAGCCAATAGTTCCGGTTTGATCGCAGTGTTCAGAACACCTGGCAAAAAACGTTCTAAAACAAAACCGGTTACCAATATCGATAATTTCGACCAAGGAGTTATAAAGAGATGTATACACAATTACCACAAAACCAACAACGAACTTCCCACCATTGCAAAGCTGAAAAGTAAACTAGAGGAAGACATTAATTTCCAAGGCTCAGAACGAAGTCTTCGGCGAATCATCAAGAAAGAAAACGGCCTTGTACCGGCCAGGCATACGGCAGTTTAGTGGAAGGCGTGCTACCCCTGTCAGATTTTGATTAATGTTTTTTAATAAAAATTGTAAAAAAAAATATAACTTTATTTTTTCCTCCCTATATTAGTGATGAGACTAGTTTAAACGAACTACCTTAGATATAAAAGAAGGACAAACAAAGACAAAGTTTTTTATTAGTAAGGATTATTGTAATCAACTTGTAGTGATAACAATTGCGTTTGCGCCAGTACCTATGCGCAGCTATCCCCTCCACGATTCGTTCACCGCTAGACTTACGTGCCGCCACCTATACGTCATCGTGTAGACAGTTAATATGTATACTTGAGCTGGGACACAAGATACATCACCGACGCCATTGACACTAGTGTTGACATTTGTATCAGTGTCCTCGTGTATTCTAACCATAAGGGTCCTTACAGACGAGCGACAGCACGCAGCGACCGCCCGCGACAGCAATCAGCGACCGTCGCCAGCTGCGGCTGGCGAACGCCCGCGACCGTCGCCTTGGGCCGCGTGCCCGGCGGCAGCGGCTGCCGCGCCTCCGAGCTCGAGCTGCCGTTGCTCGGGCACTTCATGTTGATCAGTCATCAGACACGTACCTTTGGAGGCGGGCGCAGCGTCGACATAGCGCGCCTGCGCGGGCCAGGTGCGCGGCTCGGGCTTGGCGGCCGGCTCGGCGCGGTAGGCGCGCTCGCGCGAGTACCCGCGCGCCGGCTCCTTGGGCCGCGTGCCCGGCGGCAGCGGCTGCCGCGCCTCCGAGCTCGAGCTGCCGTTGCTCGGGTACTTCATGTTGCCGGCTGGAATATTACAACGTGCGTCAAGCAGGTTAGGCTGGTTGCGACTACTTAGGGTTACGGACCGGTCGGCGTTAAATATGGCGCCGGCCGCTGTCGTTCCATATAAACTTGTCAAACTTTCCGTACATTCAAATTTTAACGAACACCGCTTACGATTACAGACGGTTTGGTGCAACCTAGCCTAACACTTTCCATTATCGCGTCGGCGTACAAGCATAAACGTAGTAGACGGCACTGTTCCTCGGCCATCTACGAAAGAGATCTACATTGTTGTAGAGGCTAGAAAGTAGACAATAAATGGACGAGTTCGAGGCCCCCGTGTTACACACTTTAGCGCGGCCCCGCTGCCCCCGTCTTAAACACTAGCTCGGCCCCGCTCGCGGGGGGGCACCGCGCGTAAGTTCATTGCAGATCCAGGTTTGAATAAGTACCCCCCGTGTTAAACACTTTTTCTACTCCTGTACCGTTATCTGTCATTTATATAGGCTCTAGCTCAAATACAATGACACCGATAATAAGTCGTCGAAAAACTCTATACTCTATGGCCCATAAACGCACTGTTTAGTGTACTTTTATGGTTCATATATTAATCATAAAAGAACTGTTTACCATGATGTCAAATCATCTAACATTTTTTTTTAATCGGCCGCCATATTGCAGTGGTACCAACTTCATAAGCAAATTTTTCGAAATAAAAAGTTGTACTATCAAACATTTGTAGAACATAAATTATTTACTAAAATAAAAATAAATGATCATAACTTTTTTTCAATCGGCCGCCATATTGCAGTGGTACCAACTTCATAAGCAAATTTTTCGAAATAAAAAGTTGTACTATCAAACATTTGTAGAACATAAATTATTTACTAAAATAAAAATAAATGATCATGTATTGGGTGTACACATATTTTACCAATTATTGGTATTATTTATAAATATAAACCGATCCGATTCGGTTCGGATCCGGATTCAGTTTGGTTCAGATGGCAAGTTCAAGGAAATTAAAAACAAAACAGACCATAAACAAGAGGTGTCAATGTGTCATATTTATAATTTCCCACCAAAGTTCCAATTCAAAATTAAAAGACGAAATATGATAACTATTCGTTATTAATAACTTATTAAGATTTTATTCGTGTTTGTGAAGTGAAGAAAACTGTGTACGTTCCTTTTAAAATAGACGAAGAAGAAAATAACTGCACCACTGAAGAAATTGCGTGAGTAGTAATAGAACTAACGGAAAAACTACTGCCTGAAAAGTCAAATGCTATTTATTTAGAATTAGTCGTAGAAAAAGTATTGTATGCAACGGTGTATAACTTGGTCTTAAAACGCTTGTGGCGTCTTTAATTGCGATGCTCGCCTTCGCGTTTTAAACCCTACTTATACAACAGTTGCATAAAATACTATTAGAGCGGACCCGCTCGCGGGGGGGCACCGCGCGTAAGTTGATGCAGATCCAGGTTTGAATAAGTACCCCTCGTGTTAAACACTTTAGCGCGGCCCGCTCGCGTGCGGGGAGCACCGCGCGAGGCGGTGCCCCCCTTATTAAACACTAGCTCGGCTCATTATGATTTATACAAACTTTTTGTCGATGTCGTGTCCATCCAGAAAGTACATTCCATACACGGGCGAATAATGTGAGTAAAATAAGAAATTATACCAGCGACGTGTCTTGGGTAGTCGCGCTTGTAGTCGCGGTCGCGCTCGCGCTTGTCGGAGCGGTCGTAGCTGGCGGGCATCTCGAAGCGCGGCGGCGGCGGCGCCTCGAACCCGCCCCGGCTCGACGACTGGACGAAAACAACATTTACATTCAACTTCGTTAGACCACCATAGTAAATCACTGTATTTCAATAGGGGTGTAGACACTAAATAAAATGACCAATCATGTCATATTTTCTCGAAAAACGATTAATCAACGCAATATTTAACAATAATCACGAAGTTATAACTAGTGACCAAGGTTTTAAGAAGGGGTATGTTCTGTCCCTTTTTCGCAAAACGCAACTTCATATGTTACGATGACGCATGTAGATTGTGACGTCACTAGAAGACGGCAACGTGCCGTGCCCCATCGTGTTCGGCGCCGCTATCGACGCGGCATGCCGCGCGCGCGACGCACTCTGCGGCAGCCTCGCAGATTGTGACGTCACAAACTGTTTGCGTTTTCTGTCTCTAACAAGCAATATGAAAACGGTTGTAGCTTCGTAATTCTTTGAGATATCTGAATGGGATTTTCATCACTAGGCATATTTTTTTGCCTTCTTTCTTTTCGAGTAATAATTTTCGAGTGTACACCCGTATTCTACAGCCCATTGCTTACTGCGGCTCGGGAAGCTAATGAATTGTCACTTTTTTTAAACATGATGGCCATCCAACAAGCATACTGGCGGTCTGATAGTTAGTGGACACCGTAGCCGTAAGCTTGCAA
The DNA here is from genome assembly GCA_947578815.1 of Epinotia ramella. Lineage (NCBI taxonomy): Eukaryota > Metazoa > Arthropoda > Insecta > Lepidoptera > Tortricidae > Epinotia > Epinotia ramella. Next base: position 10,283,335 of record OX388201.1, read on the forward strand.
TACGGGTGGTAGACTTAACTATTATTAAGTACTCCAAAAGAAAGAAGGCATTCGTTATTTATGCTACAAGTGTGGTAAGTAGGTGATTTCCGACGAGTGTCATTTTTATACATGAGCGAGTGAAGCGAGCGAATGTATAATTCGACACGAGTCGGAAATCATCTTTACGCGCGTGTATCATACAACATTTTACTATGCCTTGTGTGAGGAAATATATTAAATGTTGAAATGTTGGTTTAAAATAGATCTAGGTTAAAATTGAAGAACCCAGGTAGATTGTCAGGTACCTACATATTATCTGGAATTGCATTTAACAACTTCTTCACATCTTTTACTGTCAAGCTTATTCACTTAAAAGTTAAAACCATTGTATTGTGGTTTTGGAACACAATTAATTTTGAGTAACTCAATATTATATTAAACAACAAAAAGACGCTGTACCGTCGTACTTCTAAGAAACATACTGACACTGTTGAAACGCAATAAATCATTATTATTGATTACTCACTTTCACTCGACCTTTTTAACATAAGTATTTACATAAAATAACTACACAAAACTCACAATAAACAACAATGGCGGGCTTTTAGATACATGCGCGGTCAACATATGCGCATTGCGCATGTGCAAGCCGCCATACTGTCGTATTGTGAAAGGCATTAAGAAAGATATGCGTTCAGCCAAACACATTAAGTGAATATTAAAAAATAATGTATTTATTGACCAAACTCAAAATTCATAAACATTAATAAATAATTTTATACGTTATTTAGTATTTATGTAACTTTTATATGAAAGAAAACGTGTAATTGAAATATTTGTAAATCTTTTCTCGAGTAATAAAAACTCTTTGTCGGGCTGACGACGGATTCGAAAAAAAAAAAAAAATATGAAAAGTAAAAAGCACTAGTGCGAAAAAGTGGCACTTTCCGCACGATTTTAGTGCTTGGAAAACGCTCTTTTCGAGCACATGCATTGTAAAAAAATATGCCTAGTGACGAAAATCCCATCCAGATATCTCAACGAATTACGAAGCTACAACCGTTTAAAAATTACTTGTTAGAGAGAAAACGCTTTTGTTTGTTGAATTGTCAGAGTGTATGACAATCGTTTGATATGAAGGTGCGTTTTGCGGAAAAGGGACAGAATATACCCCCTCTTAAAACTTTGCTTTACTTTTTTCTCCATTTGACAATTATTATTTGGACGACCGGTTAGCCTAGTGGGTAGTGACGTTGCTTACGAAGCTGAAGGTCCTGGGTTCGAATCCCGGTAAGGGCAAATATTTGTGTGATGAGCATGAATATTTGTTTCTGAGTCATGGAAGTTTTCTATGTATTTAAGTATTTATATCTATTATATATATCGTCGTCTAGTACCCATAACACAAGCCTTATTGAGCTTACTATGGGACTAGGTCGATTTGTGTAAGATTGTCCCCTAATATTTATTTATTATTTATTATTAATCCTTTTTCGGCAAAATTTAACATTAGTGGTTATTTTATTTAGTGTCTACCACCCCTATTTAAGAACCGGCATGCCTTTCGCCAACACTATTGATTTAAGGATTCGCAGTGCCGCCAACAAGAGACAAATACTCTCGACACAGGCCATCTTCGGGAGCTCTAGCGAAATAGTAGTGTTATTATAGCTGCGGTCTTCTTCAAGGTATACAGGGTGTACCAAAAATGGGATGTGAACCGATCAAGGGCATATTCGGTAAAGCATTGCGGTTCCAAATGTGCATTTGTTTGTTTTTTATTTTTTGATTATTTTTGTTTACATTATTCTTTATTTTTTAAACATAGCTTGTGTATGATAACATTCCCCCGCGAGGGTTAAGAGTGGGGGATAGGGGGGTGTATTTCACTTTGAACCGCCGCGCGCAGAGCTGTGTTATGAAAACAAATGTGTTGTGTATGTTTTTTTGATACGCATGTGAATGTCACGGCTTTTACTTTTTTGTTGTCATACACAAACAATGGTTTATTACAAAGGTAAGGTAAGGTTTGTTACACTTTTATTTATGTATAGTTTTTGCACTAATAAATTATTTTCTTTCTTTCTTTCTTTCTATGTAAACAAAAACCAACTTGAATGAAAATATAAACTTTTTTTAAAATGTAAACTAAAATAAAAAAAAATAACAAATACATTTTTGGAATCGCAATACGCTAAGAAACCTGCCCTTCACACCTCATTTTCGTTACAACCTGTACATTATCCGGGCGTTTACACTCAAAATAGTACTCATAATTTGGATTTTTATTGGGTTTGTCCCGATCTGAGTTTGAGCACTGTGAAAGGTACAATATTGAGTGAAAATGCCCATCCCTTTGGCCTCGCTAAAATTGGAGCCTCTGTGTATAGAACTTACACTGACCATGGGCGGCGGCGGCACGCGCTTGTGCCGCGCCTCGCGCTCGTAGGCCGCGTCGGGCGGCGGGCTGGCGGCCGCCTTGCGGTACGCCGCGCTGCTCTCGTAGCCGCGTTTGCGGCGCTCCTCCTCTAGCCTGACAACAACAAATGCACCTTCAATAATACTACAGGCTGGGAAGGAAGGCTGATACCAGTCAGGCAATCCCTACTACAGGCCCAGGTATGTATAGCGCTTAATACAATACAATTTAAAAAATCTGTATTTTATTACAGATCCGCACTCAGTTTCACGGGCGATCGCGGGGCAATTCCATTTACAAATTCTTACTTGACTTGTAAATTAGTGACGCCCGTAACGCTGTGTTTCGCAGTCTATTTTGGCGAACGTAAGGTGGTATACATTTCCTAGCATATTAGAGATAAACATTATTGTATACTGCAAACACTACTGGAGGGCCTATTGGAAGGCTCTCTTTATATGTTAGTTTATACTGACCGTAGCTGCGCGCGCTTGAGCTCGAGCCGCTCAAGCTCGAGTTTCTCGCGCTCGAGCCGGTGCCGCTCGCGCTCCAACCGCAGCAGCTCGTTCTTCTCCCGCTCGATTTTTTCCCTGAAATCATATCATATTATTAAAACTGGCTTCTAATTTCTTAAAATCTGTTTGTAATGGTCAACCCGCCCATCATGTGTGTCATGTTAGTAAACAAATGAAATCTAAAGATTTTTCGAAACCCCACCCCCTTTTTTAGGGTTCCATAGTCAACAAGGAACCCTTATAGTTTCGCCATGTCCGTCCGTCTGTCTGTCCGTTTTCGGCTTAGCTCAGTAACCATTACTAGTAGAAAACTGTAATTCGGCATGGGTATATAAATCAATCACGCCGACAGAACTGTACAATAAAATCTTTAAAAAAAAACTTTTTTAGGGTCCTCCCCTACACATAAAGCGGGGATGCAATTTTTTTTTCTCGTGAAACCCATAGTGTGAGGTATCGTTGGATAGCTCGTTAAAAACTATTATGGGTTTCCTAAATCCGTTCTTCAAATCAGTGATTCGTTTGCGAGATATTGAGCTTCAAAGCCCTAATTTTTGTTCGAGTCATGTGTCCCCTTCCCTGCCGGCTAAATGGCTACTACTGGGGATATGAAAAAATTCGTGGTAGTAGTACATATAATGAATTTAAAAGGAAAACTATCACGGACAAGTAAGCATAAGTAGTTGCCGAGTAATAGTCGACCTGTGTACTTGGAAAGACGAATTTTGTACAAATACGGACGACGCAACCGCACCGCGAGCTGCTCGCGAGCCAATTTGGTGCACATAAACAATTAAACATGCGCGGGCGAGGCAGCGCGCTCGCGGCGAGCCGCGTCATTCAAAATGGCGTCGGCCACGATGACAGTCGCGGCTGCGTTTATCGTAATTCACCGAATTATTATCAAAAAGAAGAGGAAATCGCCTTGGTGGTGGATGAAACAGTTGTACAAAAGTCGTAATTCATGTGGTGCACATTTACCTTACCAAATTACATCGTTCTGTCCGCGGCACGCTCGGATACACGTCCAATTTACGCGAGGCACGCACACTGAGGCGCCTTTAAGCACGGTCAAAAGACCGATTCTAGACGGCTCGCCGCGCGCCGCTCGCGCGTTGCACTGTGCGCGTGAGCGCGTACGAATTAGAGCAAAATAGGTGAGCCGTGCGTGCCCTAACCCGAGGCTGCTCTAATTCGTACGCACCTTAACTAAGACAGACAGGCAACTACGGAACCCTTCACTGCGCGTGGCCCGACACGCACTTGGCCGGTTTTTTATATATTACGATGATGCTCATGAGTATGAGGATTCCAACGACCCCTCATATGTCAAAATCCATCAAGCCGTTTGGACTGTAGCCCGTGAACTAGGATTTTGTTATCCACATATCCACGTCGCGCTCCTTCTGCATCACACATACCTCTCCGCGCGCAGCTTCTCCCGCTCGAGCTCCAGCCGGTGTTTCTCCTGTCGCTGCCTGCGCTCGCGCTCGCGCAGCGCGTCCTCGGCGGCGCGGCGCCGGCGCTCGTCCTCACGCGCCGCTCGGGAGCGCTCGCGCGCGCGCGCCACGTCGCGCTCCTTCTGCATCACACATACCTCTCCGCGCGCAGCTTCTCCCGCTCGAGCTCCAGCCGGTGTTTCTCCTGTCGCTGCCTGCGCTCGCGCTCGCGCAGCGCGTCCTCGGCGGCGCGGCGCCGGCGCTCGTCCTCACGCGCCGCTCGGGAGCGCTCGCGCGCGCGCGCCACGTCGCGCTCCTTCTGCATCACACATACCTCTCCGCGCGCAGCTTCTCCCGCTCGAGCTCCAGCCGGTGTTTCTCCTGTCGCTGCCTGCGCTCGCGCTCGCGCAGCGCGTCCTCGGCGGCGCGGCGCCGGCGCTCCTCCTCACGCGCCGCTCGGGAGCGCTCGCGCGCGCGCGCCACGTCGCGCTTCTTCTGCATCACACATACCTCTCCGCGCGCAGCTTCTCCCGCTCGAGCTCCAGCCGGTGTTTCTCCTGTCGCTGCCTGCGCTCGCGCTCGCGCAGCGCGTCCTCGGCGGCGCGGCGCCGGCGCTCCTCCTCGCGCGCCGCCCGGGAGCGCTCGCGCGCGCGCGCCACGTCGCGCTCCTTCTGCATCACAGATAGCGCCCGGTTTATGATCGCCCCAATAATAATACATTACTACAGAGGCCGGGAAGTAAGGGGTAAATATTGACGTGTTCTTCATAATGGGCTTCGAAGTGTCACGTTTCGGGCGCAGCGAGACGAGAGACCCGTAATGTCTATGTCCGGCCGCTTACCTCCCGGCAGTGTGGGGCAAAAAGTAATTGCATTACAAATCTAGACACGCGGTAGCGTGTCAAGCCAAGTTCAAGCAAAGGAACTGGCTAGCCAGCGCCGAGTGTAATATTACACGAACCACTTGGTGCCACTTTTGACCCTTCTATAACTCAAAACCTCTTTAACGTAAACACATAAAACTACCTGTGTTTAATTATATCCATAAGGACATCTAGAAGCCCAAATTTCATGAAGCTAGCTCAAACGGTTATAAAGATATGAAGGTCAAAAAGTCGTAAATTTTATCATTGACTGACTGACATATAGTACCTAAACCTAACCTACTTCCAGATGACCTAGAAGGATAGAATTTGGAATCCAGCTCGGTAATTTTGTGTAAGCGTAGGAAAAAATCAAAAAATAATAAAAAGGTAAAAAATAGGGGGGTCGCCATACAATTTTTTTTTAAATTGTAGCGTTGGAACCGTTACAAGCAGGTATTTGAAACTATCCCAATATATGTATTATTATATTTGCTATATAACAGAAATATAAAAATAAAGTTAAGTCAAAAAATAAGTGGTGTCCCCATACAAAAAACTTGTAATACGCGCTAAACAACCGGCCAAAGGTGTGTCTCCGGCGGCGCGCGGCACCACATAATTATACACAGAACAGAAGTAAATCTACTTTACAAAAAGTAATAATATCCCTTCAAAAACATAAATGTAAAGAAGGAGAGCCAAGTTCAATACAAAAATTATGCTTCGCTGTGGGCTTGGCCGCAAAAAAATCTTAAAATATGATCTTAAGATGTGAGATCTTAAAGTAGGTTAGATTTGACTTGGCCAGTTCTCATTACATCAGTCATTTTATAAAGTTATTCAACTTATATAATTAATTCTGATAAAAACTGGCCAAGTCAAGTCTAACCTACTTTAAGATCTCACATTTTTATAAATAACAGCAATTGTTATAGGTATCCAATAAAGCAAAGAAATAGAGTTTAATACTTGTTCATAACGTTATTTTGTTCCTATAAATACATATTTGGATTTTGCATAGAACTTGGCACTCATTTCGATCTCCATTCTTTTTGCGGCCAAGCCCACAGCGAAGCATAATTTTTGTATTGAACTTGGCTCTCCTTTACATTTATGTTTTTGGTGGGATTACAATTACAAATTGTAATTTCAATTATTATACATTTTGTAATTTGTAATGCATTACTTCGTAAAATTACTTTGATTTAATAAAAAAAATCTATTATTAACGGATTAAAAGAAGCGAGCAAAGCGTCTCCATTCCAGCTCGGGGAAAAATGCTTTTGTATGTCCGGTCCGTTTGTCCAGATTTCCGGCTATTCTCGGCAGGTCGCATTTCTCAACCAATTCTCGTAAAAATGTGTGCGAGCGGTTCGTTTATTATATACAATATTTTTGTCGAGTAAGTTTAAAAAAAATGGCGCAAATATGAGTTGAAAATAAACAGACATTGGTTGGGGTACTAGGGGGCTAAGTATAGGAAAGGGGGGCCGGATTTTGGACATTTTTTTTTTTCAATCTTCTTTTCCTATCGTAAAAAATGCGTAAAAATAAGCAAGTTTCATTCTTTAAACTTTTTCTCTCAGATCGATATTTACCGAGATATTTGGGTTCATTTAAAGGTGGCAAAATAAACTCGGATGGCGGATGCTCCACCCAATAATGAACCTCGTAAACTTATGAATCTATATATAATCAAACTTGTAATATTAGACATTATTAAATAACAGATGAGGGTATACATTTCTTCAAGGGATCTCAGACTATATTAATAAATACCGAAAAGGTCCCTGTCTGTTGCCGATCAAAGGAAGATGGGAGAAAAATCGAACATTATAATTTCAGAGGATTTCACTCACCCATATCTTAGAAAATGATAAAACTTCTCTTGGCGACCTTCTCCTTTCGCGACTCCTGGTACTGCGTCTAACTTTGTCCTGTGAAAGGAAACGGTTGGAACGTTTTTCAAAACTCTTAGTTTAAGGTTAAAACACCAACACAACAATATTAGTAACAGCCTACCTTGTCTTTCTGGTCTGCTTTGTCGCGGGATGGGGACCTGGCACTTTCTTCGCCCGACACTTCTCCCTCTTTTTTCACTTTCTCAGTGGTCTTTTCACTACTCTCTTTACCATCCTATAACAGTAATATTTCGTTAAAATCGTGACTCGTGTCGTATCGTTTCAAAACACATTATTTTTTGATAATTCATACCTCGATTTCCTTATCTTTAGAGTCCTCTTTACGATCCTTACTCGATCTGCGGTCTGGCCTTGTCGGCTGCCTTCTAGATGACGATTCTGATTCTGATTTGGCCTTTTCCACAGAAATCATGCGCCCATGCAATTCTGTGGATGATTTTGCATATTAATTCCAATAAAAGTAAAAATAAATAAAATTTACAATCAAAGATAACAACAAACAAATAAATAGTTAAGAAATAAAAATAATGAAACACTGACCTGTTCTATGCAGATTTTTGATGCAATTTTCGGCGTCCTGAGAACTCGCCATGGTGACGTAACCGTAGCACCGCGAGCCTGGCGTTCGAGCATTTGTTACCACTTTCGCTCCTATTACCTGTACATAAACAATTTGTTCATTTTAGGTGCACATTCTGACTCGCAAACATTTCAGCAAAATAAGTAATAGAAAGAAAGAAAAGAAAGAAGACATTTATTCACTACACAAAAGACACACAGAGACAAAGGGAGTAGAGATACAATACAATTGACACTTAATGTGTGTGTCTTCGCGGCAGTGAATCGGTCGCTGTCTCAGCATTATGCCGAGGTGTCAGACAGACACCTACAGCTGTCGTGAATAGTCATGATTCACGATAGTATTTACATTGATGTTAATAATCATGTCTCAAACAGCCGATTTATTTCATGTAGCAACACCCACAATCTTTTTATAACAATGTTGACGGGTAGGCGAGTTGTCACAGTTCTTAACGGCTATATTGCGTACGAACAGTTAAGTGCAGATTTGTAGTGTTAGATTTGGAGGAAAACCAGGTTGAGCTCTTTCCATAATCACTTTCAATGCATCCTATGACATTGTAACGATTTGGTTCATTTACACGTGGGTTCACGTGTTTACACAGCTCGGACGATGATTGTTCATGATGTGATGTATTTATGTGCGTCCACAGGTCTTATTCTATTTGGGAGGCGTGACGGTATATTATGTATATGAATAAGGTTTTCCTACATGTCACGTACATGCGATAACACAGTTCTTTGTCGTTTCGTAACTTTCAGTGTCGTGAGAGTGAAAGACGTTGATGCATTATGTACTCGGTATGCATGTGTCTCAGTTCGACGTGGATCATACGTAGATTCGAAGAAGTCGTGATGTGTTTGCCACCATGGATAGATAATTCACGTTAACAGCAAAAATACGCTAGCAAATCCAACATACTGTTTACGATATAGTATATAGGATACGACTGATTGCTTATTACAAAATGAAATGACACGACACGATGAAGCTTGGTTGGTCTAGAGGATAAAGGACCTCGCAGTTGGCACGTATACCTCGGGTCTCACGAAACGTTTGGAACTGATTTAGAAAGTGCGTCAAGATGAGCTTATCAGACTTTACAGCTATCAGAAATTATGTAGATCATTATTCCAGCTAATCCATTTTATTTGATGTTGCAATCACCTACAAAGTCTGCATTGGCCAATCAAGGCGAAGGACAGGATCCAGAGCTTGTCAAAATTCACAATGGGAAAAGAACGGTTATTTCAAAGATCTGAGGAAGACTTAAATAAAGCTGTGAATGATGATTATATTAATACTCTACTGGAGATATGATCGCTAGTTTTCTGGGGGGCCGGGAGTGTCGTGAATCATGACTATTAGACGAATGTCTGGACAGATTTTACTATCGTCTAGACATTCGTTTTAATCTAGCAAGGTAAAGCAACTCCTATTGCGGCAACCTAAAAGTACGTTCATGAATCAGCAATGCACAATGTATAGAAGTATTTTTTCAGTTCTTTGTCGTTTCGTAACTTTCAGTGTCGTGAGAGTGAAAGACGTTGATGCATTATGTACTCGGTATGCATGTGTCTCAGTTCGACGTGGATCATACGTAGATTCGAAGAAGTCGTGATGTGTTCGCGGCCATGAGAGTGACCAGAAGTGGCTTCGCGACAACAGCGCTGATTTTCAGACAGCACCGTTCGTGACTCACGAAACGCAACACAACATACTGCCGCAACATAATGAATGTAATGTGTCCCATAACTCTCATAGACAAGTCCACCAGACATACCTTGCCGTGTTTGCTGCAAAGCTGTTTGAGGTCCTTAGCTCGCGTGTCACCCGACAGCCCACTGACCCACAGGTTGCGAGCTCCGCCCTCCTTGCCGTCATCCTTCTTCTCCTTCTTGTCCACCTCACCCTCCTTGTCCTGGGCCTCTGCACAATTTATCACGTATTAATAAACTACAATCCCAATTGTAGATCAATACCTTGTAGCTTATAGTCTTTAAAACTCAATTTACCTTTGGATTCCTTATCAGATTGAATGCTGTCATTGCTGAAAAACAAAAATCGAGGTCAGTAAAATGGCAAAGCATTTTTACATTAGAAAAAACATATGCGATTATAATTAGGATGTAATTATTGCCCTGTCATGTGCAAAGGAAGCGCGGGAGGTCGTTACATTGTGTCACACCCAATCAACTACAAAGTTTTGCACCACTACTCCTTCCAACGAACGAAGTGAAGCGTGGAGGCTGGGACCGACGTGGTGATGATGCAGCGCGGCCGTGCTTTCTCGTCGGGACGATCGGCTCCAAGTCCTCTTCAGTAGCAAGGCGCTTGAAGTCGCATCAACCGTAGCACGAAGCTCGTCGCTCACTCGAAAAGGGCATCCAGTCCAATACGGAGCAGCGGCGTTGCCGGCAACCAGCGGCGCACCCTCGCAGTTCACGACGCATGACGAGACGCCTAGGTGCAAAACTTTGTAGTGATAACGTACTAGAGTATCAATCGTTCGAATCGGAGAACATAGTTGCGCGGGGCGGCGTCTCGACGGCCGTTCGGCATTCACAAACCTAGTGACGGCGGCTTCGGAGGTTACTTGAGGGTCGGCGGCGGCGGCGGCGCTCGGCGCGGCGGCGGGCGGCGCGGCCTCGGCGCTCGACGCGGGCTGTTCCCCGACGCCGTCATCTACGCGAGTACACGAGTCAGTGCCGGCGTTGTCCAAGGGCAGCGCGGGTCGCTCGCCCGGAGCGACCCGCCCTGCGAGCCTTCTCTCTTCGCTCAACTCAAAACTAGCAAGATGATTCTCTTCACATTTCTTCACAATGGGAAATGTAATTTCATCTTGACCTGAAAACTTGATTCGATATTAGCACCGCTGTCCCTATGTTTGGATCAAGCACCAGAGCAGAGTAGGCACTCTATGTTGAACATAATTTTTGCACACCAGGAAAGCATGTGATAAATGTCTTGATTTGTGACATAAGAAGAAGAACCTTGACATTAACACTAGGAGATCAGCTGAATGAGCGAGTATGTAGATCCCTGGCAACTGTCTGAAGCAACTGGAACGGATCCTCATCCTATACAATGCTTGTTTATTCTGTGGCAATAACCACTAGCAAGTTCTGTATTGTGATGCCTCCGATTTTCACGATCTGAGTTTTTTCTCCTGTAACTTGTCTCCAATCTTGCAGGTAGCAGCACTCCACAAGTTTTTGCAAAAGTTCAATATTTATCATCCTTAGAATATTCAATTATACATTAAGTTTAAACACACATAACAAATCCATTGAGTATTTTATATAAAGAATACAACTTGAAACTTAACAATGGGAGTGGGGATTGGCAGGTTACAAAGCCTCTTACCTTTTTTGAGCTTAGCAGTGGAATCCGTCTGAAACAAGTGAACAACACGTAGAATAGCTGCAGCTGCATATGTACTTGGCAAGATTCCAAACTATTTTTTGATCCAGTTTATCATTTACTCATAAAAACAGTGTTAGACAACTATGACTGTTAAAAATAAAGATAAACTTTTGAGAAATAACATACTATATTTATGTACAAAATATTAACAATTATGTGCTGGGCCTACTAAAGTAACTATGCATAAATTGACTAGAATAGATACATTATCTGAACTATGTACACAATATGTTCAATCTACTTCCATCATGAAGCCATTGGTTAGTTTAGGGGCTACTGGGGGTAAAGTGACAGTGACCTGAAAGAAATAAAACCGTACCTCTTCATTGAGTAGTTCATCTTCACCAAGATCCAAATTAATGCTGTCCTCTTCCAGGTTATTCTCAGCTTTTTGATCTTCTTCCTCATTGTCTACCTTCTCCGGGCAGGATTTTTTTGCGGGAGATGCTTCAGGTTCATCATTGTTTTCACGTTTTCTGTTGTTTTTCTCATTCTCATCTACCTCCATAGTGTCCTGTGGCTTCTCCTCTTCAGTGGCAGCCGGCTTGGACTGGCCATCTTGTGATTCGGAGTCGTCTTCCTCCCCTGCGTCGTCTTGGACGATCATGTCTTCCATGGCAGGAGTTTCCTCAGCCTCTTGTTCCACTGTACTCTCTGAACGACGAGTCCTCTTCGACGGAGTTTTACCCTCGGGTGTGGTCAGGTCAAACTTGAATGTCTCAGGGTCATGCCCCTCTTCCTTTAAATGCTGGAACAAACAATGTTTATATATTGAAGATTCCTAGGTGGGTGTAGTCAAGATCCAAGCAGGCTTATAAGTGTACATGATTTCTAGAAATATTTTGTAAATATCAAGCAATTCGATTGGACTGATTTTTTTACTGTTATACCTTTGATAAACGTGTGATTAGTACTCCGCGAACGCCACTCTTATCTAGGTTACGCTTCTCCAACTCGGCACGTAAATCTATTACTCTTAATTCCTCCAGTAAGCGCTTTCGGTCGGACATGTTATTTTTGGACAGCTTCTAATAATAGATGGAAAATCGTTTATTTTAATCACAAGTTAGTATTTCACACAATAACAAGATCGAGCAAGTGCTTCCCCCCAGCTCATTCGATTTCCATTATCAAAATGGCGGCGTGTCGGTCCGATCCGGAAGGATCCGGTCCTTAGAGTATATACCTACAGAGGCGACGTAAGTGTCGCCACAATGAGGGACGGCAACAAAGTAGATGATTCCCGTGGGGTGGCCATGTAACTAAAAATTACCCCATCGCTTCCATATGTTTATTTTAAATAATGCGCTTTTATTGTAAGTAGTTTTTACTGAAGCTTTACACACATTCACTGCCTAGCAGGCGCTCTGTTCGCAACCACTAGTAATATTCAGCTTAATAACATGAAATATGATTCTAGTAACAGAACATGACATGTAGGTAATTAATAGTCCTTGTGCAAGCGGCTTACCTGGTAGTTTCTTATCAGCACAGTTATGACAGGACGCCCGCGAGCTGTGTTGCGGCGAGGTAGACTATCCGTCTCTTTCTAATCGTTCTAACTAGAAAGAGACGGACAGTCTACCTCGCTGCGACACAGCTCGCGGGGCGTCCTGTGATAGCCGTGCTGATCTACTTAATTATTATAAAGCCTGAATCACACTGGCGCGGCCTGCGGTGGCGGTTCATAGTAAACTTGACAGTTTGTGTCAAATTTACTATTGACCGCCACCGCAGGCCGCGCCTGTCTGTGAGAGGCTTAAAGTCTCTCACAGACTGGCGCGGCCTGGCCGCGGCGATCAATGGTAAACTTGTCATTAGCTGTAAAATTTACTATTGACCGCGATGCAGGCTTAAGGCGGGAAAAAAATGACACTAAATACCGAAATGAGACACAACCATATTAAAAAACATTTACTATTCAAATATTCAAATTATTACAGATTAATGATAAAGAGCTCTGCTCGGGTAAAAATATGCTGAGAACGATTTTTCCCAGATATGAGACCTAGCTAGATCGATTTTTTTTATGAGGCACAGCGTGGGAGGCCCCCTACAAGGTTGACTGATGACCTGGCAAAGGTCGCGGGAGTCCGCTGGATGCGGATGGCGCAGGACCGGCCATTTCGGCTGATATGATGATGAGATAGATTTTTCGCCCCCATAAACCCCTATACTGCAAATGCTATCAAAATCGTAAGAACTGTTTTCGAGAATGCGATCACAAATATATATATGTAGCCTTAACCCAAATACTACGCGCACGCGCATCCTCATTTAGTGGAAACCTAGAAAAAAAAAACATATTATTTTACATAAAATTTTTCAAGCAAAGGGCTTTCAGAAAATTATGATTCATTCTAAACCGTCGATCGTCTTTACTTATTACTAGCTGTCCACGCGTCTCCTCTCCACCCGCGTAGTAGAAAGAACACAAGCGGAGGCGCAGATGCAGGATTAAATAAAGCCAGATGAAAGAATTTTTGAAATCGGATGAACAGTCCGAGATTACTCGCTACATAAAAGCTTATCTTTACTATGAGTACAGAGTAAATATACGTATATAAGAATATATCCCATCCATTATATACGAATGTTATGTAATAACAAGTACGAGAATTTTGTTAGAGTATAAATTACCCTAGAAATCGGGTATTTATAAGTTGTATTGGCTGGTATCCCTAAAATGATTGCAAAGAAGCTAAATCGAGAAGACATTCTAACACCTCTCGCAGCTTACCATAAACAATCTACGTAATTTGGGCGGATAATTTGTCAAGAAATATTTTCTTGTACAATGTAAACAATGATGTTATTTCTATTGTAATCGTCAAATTTTACAAGATTTTGAGCGTAATGTAATTTTACCATGCTATTTTTACGTATTGCGTATACAGAAAAGTGAAAGATGTTCTACTTACGTGTGAAAGGTTATATTTTCATCACATTGTTCCGACCGGCTTTTACAGCCAAGCACGCAACAATTAACCATTTTCTTGGCACAGACGGAACACGAGATACCTTATCGTGCGTAAATTACTTTTAGGACACTATTTTATTCACAATAATATTAAATATTTCGGATTCGTATGCAGCCACGCGCGAGCATTGACAGCATTGTATGCCACAACTGTTGTGCCAAATAGAAAAAAAGTGGAACTATGACAAGGATAACGAATGATATATCTCTGTCTGTCACACTTATCGAGATTTGTATGCTACCAGCTCGCTCGCACGTGGTATTATTATTACCATAGCCTGTCCATACTAAATTATAGGTTCATGATCCGGTCGGTCGGCGACTCGGCGTATCTAAAAATATAATGTTACCATATTAGAAAATTATATTCCATACCACACGCTGAACAATTTCGGGGTATCCACATTATGTGATTTTACCCCAATTTGTCAGACCAACATGTCAAAGTCATAATTCGGTGTAGCGTACAGACGTAATGGGGCATCCAGATTATGTGATTTTACCCCAATTTGTCAGCCCAACATGTCGAAGTCATAATTGGACGTAGCGTACAGACGTAACAACTGCAACTACAATTTCATTCAGTGTGGCCAGTTAATAGTAAGAAAGCGAAAATTGCCGCATTCAAACGGTCCTGCGAAGCGGGCTGCAAGATTGTTACTAACCGATGAGATAGGGCGAGACAGCACGTCTATCATGAGACGGCCGTTACATACTCTCGATTTTTGTGTGCTGCACGGCTATCACGCGACGGCGCGCGAGCTCTCTCGATTTTTCTCGCACTATCCGTCTCTCTCTTATTAGAACGTTTAGAACAAGAGGTATAGTGCGAGAAAAAACGAGAGTATGTCGCGCCCGTCCCATGTTAGACGTGCTGTCTTGCCCTATCTCATCGGTTAGTAACAATCTTGCAGCCCGCTTCGCAGGACCGTTTGAATGCGGCAATTTTTACTTTCTTACTATTAACTGGCCACACTGAATGAAATTGTTGTTGCAGTTGGTACGTCTGTACGACACACCCAATTCTGATGGGGCATCCAGATTATGTGATTTTACCCCAATTTGTCAGCCCAACATGACGATAGAAGCTGTCAAAGTGCTAGTGTACTAGCCCGGCAGTTGTATGGGCCATATACATTACATGATTAGTCAGCCCCAATTCATCAGAATCGGACTAATTGCTATCGTGTGGATGCATGTTGCGCTGCAATCCAACCGTCAAACGAGCTTTCCTGACTAATTGCATGAAAATCACAATTTGGACCATGGAATTGGCATGATCTGCCAAGTGTTTTTTTTCTCACAATATTTATTCAAATGAAATTAAACGAAAATTAAAAAAAATATCCTAAAGAATATTGTTTTAATATTTTACACTGTAATTTTGTCAATTTTTTTAAACAGGTGTTTTGCGACTACTTTTTCATTCAGTGTGGCCAGTTAACAGTAAGAAAGCGAAAATGGCCGCATTCAAACAGTCCTGCAAAGCGGACTGCAAGATTGTTACTAACCGATAGATAGGGCAAGACAGCACGTCTATCATGAGACGGCCGTGAAATACTCTCGGTTTTTTTGTGCTGCACGGCTATCACGCGACGGCGCTCGAGCTCTCGATTTTTCTCGCACTATCCGTCTCTCTCTTATTAGAACACAGAACAAGAGGTATAGTGTGACAAAAATAGAGAGTATGTCGCAGCCGTTCCATGTTAGACGTGCTGTCTTGCCCTATCTCATCGGTTAGTAAAAATCTCGCAGTCCGCTTCGCAGGACCGTTTGAATGCGGCAATTTTCGCTTTCTTACTGTTAACTAGCCACACTGAATGAAATTGTTGTTGCAGTTGGTACGTCTGTACGACACACCCAATTCTGATGGGGCATCCAGATTATGTGATTTTACCCCAATTTGTCAGCCCAACATGTCGAAGTCATAATTGGACGTAGCGTACAGACGTAACAACTGCAACTACAATTTCATTCAGTGTGGCCAGTTAATAGTAAGAAAGCGAAAATTGCCGCATTCAAACGGTACTGCGAAGCGGGCTGCAAGATTGTTACTAACCGATGAGATGGGGCAAGACAGCACGTCTAACATGGAACGGCCGCGACATACTCTCGATTTTTCTCACACTATACCTCTTGTTCTAAGTTTTCTAATAAGAGAGAGACGGATCTCTCTCGCCCCCTTGCACTTGCCAGTTCGAGCGACAGAGAAGGAGATACTCGAACGAAGTTCGTTTTCACTTCGCGGTAGCCCCTCTGTACGCTACGTCCAATTATGACTTCGACATGTTGGGCTGACAAATTGGGGTAAAATCACATAATCTGCCCGTCTAGTACACTAATCGGCCATATATTTACGTTCCGCCGTATAACCTTGTATGTGTCAATTTTTACGTTACTTAGTTACCACACTAATGACGTGATGTATATTTATGCCCTAGCATAAAATATATGTACCCAAAAAACTATGGTGTTGCCAATGTGTAAAACTGCGGCGCTACCACGAACTTCGAAAGTCGAAGTTCGTAATACATGCATCCCTGTCACTCGAGTAAGGGAGTGCGATAGAGATGGAAATACCCGAACTTCGACTTTCGAAGTTCGTGGTACCGCCGCTGTAATTCTACCAAGTATTACATTCATTTCATTCGTTCAATTATAGTCTATGGATAAAAGCCTGTGTTTTCTGTCTCTTTCCGTCTTATAGCTGTGTCTCTAGATTATTGTGAAGGCTAGTGTATCTATTTACTTTTCTCCTTGCGCGAGTTTTGACTCAATACTGATGAATGCAGAGCAAATGTAAGTTTTTGATGAGTCCATTTATCATAATATTTGTAATGCCGGTCTCGTATCGGTCTTCACAGTCACCAAAAACGATGTCTACACAGCAATGCTTAAATCGTCTGTAATAGACGTAAAGGCCTATGACGATGATGATAAATAATAGTAAATCACCTTCTAAGTCCCGGTGCGAAACCTTGTCCAATATACGTAAGCGAGGGTCGTGGTAATATCGAAGTCCAATGATCAAGCGAAATGTCGTAAAAAACTAAATCAATCCGAGCATGTAGATAGACAAAACAGCCGGTCTAGTACACTAGCACTTTGACAGCTTCTATCGTCATGTTTTACGTCCAAGACAGACGTAAAAATTTATAACGTCATGGGCTAATATGATAGACCGTCAGTTACGTAAAATGTAACCATTCATACGTCTTGCACATAAAACGAAAATTTAAACGTCAAGTGCTAATATGCTCTTGATTTAGACATATAAAATTGCCGGTATAAACCGATGACGGCCGTAAATTTATGTAGGTCGCTCGAGACCCCCGGTAAAATTTAACACTATGAAAACATCTTCTGTCACAACACAAGTTCACAATACATACGGTTCAGTTTCAAGACTAAGTTCGTTTGCTGTTTTGTCTATCTACATGCTCGGATTGATTTAGTTTTTTACGACATTTCGCTTGATCATTGGACTTCGATATTACCGCATATCATGACGACCCTCGCTTACGTATATTGGACAAGGTTTCGCACCGGGACTTACAAGGTGATTTACTATTATTTATCATCATCGTCATAGGCCTTTACGTCTATTACAGACGATTTAACCATTGCTGTGTAGAGACCATCGTTTTTGGTGACTGTGAAGACCGATACGAGACCGGCATGTGGCCATCTTCCACATTTCTGGCAAACAAAATTCATGGCAGCCCGATTTCTGCATCAAGTGAGAGATTGTTCGACACGGTTGACCCGAGGTGGCAAAACTTATCGACGACTTCTAGAGCTGGACCATCCACCAGTATAGTTGGTGTTTCCGCACTGCCTTGCACTAAAACTACTGTCTTTTTAGCATTTATGGGCATGCAGAACACATAGTATCCTTGTATGCGTATCTTCAAAAACCTTACTAACTCCAATATTGATTTCAGGATGGGATCACCTTACATAAGTTATCTTATATCTTGGTATGCCGACAAAGAGGCAAGAAAGATGCACCGGCGTCAAATACGAGATGCTTCTAACCCCTTTGAGTTGCCAGAGCCTGAATTTCGACACATATTTAGAATGTCAAAAGATATGGCACTCTATATATGTGCCGAATTAAGCGACCAGTTAAATGCTGCACGGAGTGACGGCTTGCCTGTCTACATAAAGGTAAGGGACCCTATAAAAGTATATGGAAAAGTACTGTGATATATTCTCAATAACAATTTGAACTTTTAGTTTGATTACACTTACAGGTTCTGACATCAGTCAAATTTATGGCTGATGGAGGGTACCAGCGTGGCACAGGGCAAGACCATGGTCTGTGCATCGGGCAGACCACTGTCAGTAAATACTTGACACAATTCTGCCAAGCCATGTTGCCGTAAGTTATTACTGAAGGTTGAAAACATTATTTAATTATTATATTTATAATTATTTTTAACCTAACTAGTTTCTAATTGTAATTGTTTTGTAATCATTTTTGTTTTGATTGAATAAATTAATTACATTAAGAACTTGCTATATTTTACAGACTTATGGAACGCTGGATAAGATTCCCAGGGGATGCTGCCTCGAGGCAACTGGTATCCCGGGGATTTTCTCATAGATTTGGGTTACCAAATGTATTGGGCACAATAGATTGTACCCATGTGGAAATATTTCCACCACCATTGCCCTATGGTGTTCAATATTTGAACCGAAAAGGTGTACACACCATTAATGTGCAATTAGTAAGATATAATTATTTTTTTACTTACTTATCATCTTCCTTAACGTTATCTTGCCTAAGAATACTTAGCCTTTTTATATATCATACATAATATTAATTGACTTCAGACTTTGAACAGAACTTGCCTTATACAGAGGAGTATATTTGTGTAGGTAGGTATGTATGTAGGAACATAAATAAATGTCTGGCAGAATATAGTGAATTTCCTTTCAACCAAATCTGCTTTGTGTTGATGATGATGACAGTTATGTTACTGTGCCATGACATGCCATCCTTACTTATAATGAGGAATATATCACTTTCAATTACATTTTTATCAGGTGGCGGATGTGGACTGTCGTATTTTGGGAGTTCAGGCCCGATTCCCTGGCAGCGTCCATGACCAATTTATTTTTAATAACTCAGTCATAAAACGGGAGATGCTGAGATTATTCGACGAAAGGGTTGGCGAATATTTCCTTCTGGGTAAGACAAGTCATTTATGTTATCCTACTAATATTATAAATGCGAAAGTTTGGATGTTTAGATGTTTGTAACTCAATCTTGCTTTGGATGTTTGTAACTCAATCACGCTTAAACGGCTCAACCGATTTGGTTGAAAATTTGCACGAAGATAGTTAATAGCCTGGATTCAAATATAGGATAGTTTTCCTGGGTCTAAGCAGACGAAGTGGCGGGCGGAAGCTAGTACTTAATATACTTTTAATGGAATGCTTTTACTTTCAGGCGATTCAGGGTATGCATTAGAGCCGTGGCTAATGACCCCAATCATGGATGCTGCCCCAAATAGCTCCGAATCACAATACACTGACTGGCATTGTCTAGTGCGCAATATTATAGAGCGGGAATTGCCTGGGAATCGACCGGGTACTTCATTATAGCCCGGAAAAGGCATCAACAATAATATACACATGTTGTATATTATACAATATGCTTAAGCATTTTGGGTAAGTTAAGTAGGCAGTCGTTATTGTGATTGTAAAGGCAGTTTTACACAGGGTCAGTAACTGACGTCAGTCGACTGCCGAGTCAGTGCTGACCTGGCACTGCCATGTATAAATTGATTTCAAGTCAGTACAGTACTGTCGCGTCAGCACTGACTTCAATATCCCCGATTCAATAGACCCCGCCACCCACGCCAGCGCAATGACGCCGTGTAAAATGTCGAAGTCAGTCGCTGGTCAGTCGCTGCCAGTGCCACTGTATTGTACGGGGACCACGCTGGTCGCACCACTTGTCGCCACATCCTTTCATATTGGGATGTTACACTTTAATTATATATGTCATTAACTCTTGTATAATACAATACAATTAGACTGTGTTAAGCTTAAGGATGTGACGACAAGTTTAATTATGATTTCAGGAGAGTATATTTGAATTCTACCTTAAATCCTGCTTCGCTCTGCTTCGCTGTCTGATAGCCTTGTCTGCCACACCTAAAGGTTGAGAGTTACATGATAACATCGTCACTAAAGCCTTAGAACTCAGTACATACAAGTTCTAACTACCAAACAACTGTATTCGTACACTTCTCGGATACATACTAATCAACCCTATCGGCCGGGCAACTATAGATGGGCTTTCTATCTATTGTCTCTCATTCTCTGTATCTACACACCAGCAGTCCCAACTCTGTCATACTGGTATCAGTCAGTCGTTATGTTTACTCTTGTCGTTATGTCTCGTGTCAATATGCTCTTGCTTGTCTGTGATTAGTCTCCTAGGGGACATTGCTATCCACACTCCTGCTCAGGCCATTGGTAGCATGTTATTCTCATTACATTACAGTGGAATCATGAAATACTACACTTGGGAACTATCTTGAATATACATGTTATTTAACCATAACTATAGCGGCACGAATAACTCATATAGTACTAAGATTCTAAGACACTTAGCTTTGTAAGGGACCGTCTGCGCAGCCCTCTAGAGATCCTCGATGATAAAACACTTAGTTCACGATCTCCATTATTGCTCTTTCAATTCAACGGCAACGGCATGATCTTTTCTAACTTCTGTGCTCTGACACATACTACTACCTTGCCAGGTTAAATAATCTCTCAAGGCGGTCTTACACGCTCCGACCATGAGTTAAAGACATCGCGATATCATCAACTGTCACAATTCGCGACACTCCGAACAACCACAAAGAAGTGAAATCATCGCGAAGTGACTATTCGCGACACTCCGGGCGGCAAAACAAGGTACACTCAGCGCACCTTGACTGCTTACAATACTCTTACAACAGCAGGCAGCTTTTCCACACGCGGTATACCAACTACCCCGAGTGGACACGACATTGCTAAGATCTAGAATACTCATTACTCCTCGACCTTATTTTCGCATGTCAACATGTGATACCTATGCGACTTCTATCTCTCAGTTAGCGACGCAACATCTGTAATTTCCAATCTCTATATCACCGTTTTAATTACATAGACGACTTCGAATATCAGCACGGCATACATATTGTCACCCGTGTAATCTCAATGCTTCTGCAAAAGCAGTTCCTTTTAGCAAGTAAATCTCAACTCTGTGCCTCCAAACACGCTGTTTAATGAAGCAATCGCAAGACAGTTAAGGAATTAGAAAAGACGAACCTCTCAAGCAATAGAATCAACGCCTTTATGATGCCATGCTTCCAGTCTAGTCTTGATAAACTTTCCTAGCTAATTTGTCTGACTAAATGCGTAAACTTCTCTAGTCATCTCTCTCACTACATCTGTCATCGATCCTTCAGATCGTATGCAGAGCCAAAACTTCTATTGCCTTACTCGTATCTCACAATCACCACTCAATCACTTGTCACAGCTGTTACGAGTACTATCCTCCAATCGTACGACTTATGGCATCAACATCTCTCTACAATTAACCATGTATACCTCACTCTAAGTCTATCTCCACAATCTCTAGCAGAGACAGACAAGCTCAACACACTCAACGGATCAGCAGTTACTGTCCTCTAATTTTACACCCATGGCATCAATATCTCTCTATAGTTAGCCATGTATACCTCACTCTAAGTCTATCTCCACAATCTCTAGCAGAGACAGACAAGCTCAACACACTCGACAGATCAGCAGTTACTGTCCTCTAATTTTATACATTACTCTAAGTCTATCTCCACAATCTCTAGTAGAGACAGACAGGCTCAACACATTCGACAGACCCTCGCCAGGCAATAGAAAACTGCTCATTCTGACGAAAACTACCAGCTGGGATAGCTATAGCTAGCTTACCATCTTATCCTTCCATAACTGATAAGGTCTGATATTGTCATAATAATAAGATTGAGCGATACTTAGCGAACCTTTATCCTTCAATTTACTCGTACTTCTATTGTTACCAAAGACTTAGACACCTTTTTCAACTAAGTCAAGTAAATCTCCTTTTAAGATACTGATATAAGGGACATAGGTTAAATGTATCTCCCTGGATACCACACTACCCTTCAATACTCCTCTTAGTGCAATAGACAACAAATAGTCCCGCATGTGACATCTAAAGTAATAGAACAAGTCATTCTTTCTCAAAATGTTCATCGACCTTTCTGCATACTTATTTCAACTCTAGTTCGAATTCATAAACACCGAAATCACTTCGGTACTTTCAACTATTGAACAAGCAAACGACTCTTCTTTCTCACTCGGATACCCGGTAACACATTATCTACAAGTCAATACTTGGATTTAGATTTCTTTTAGACTTAGTTCTGGACTTTTTATTACGGCCTCTATAGGAACTATTGGTCCTGACCACTGACAACACTTTATTATGTCCCCTACAAGGACTCATAGTTGCTGATACGTTAGCATTACCTAATACAAGGCTCTTTATAGTTGCTGGTACGTTAGCATTACCTAATACAAGGCTCTTCATAGTTGCTGGTACGTTAGCATTACCTAATACAAGGCTCTTCATAGTTGCTGGTACGTTAGCATTACCTAATACAAGGCTCTTTACCCTCTGCGAGGACTCACAGTTGCTGGTACGTTAGCGTTACCTAATACAAGGCTCTTTACCCTCTGCGAGGACTCATAGTTGCTGGTACGTTAGCGTTACCTAATACAAGGCTCTTTACCCTCTGCGAGGACTCATAGTTGCTGGTACGTTAGCGTTACCTAATACAAGGCTCTTTACCCTCTGCGAGGACTCATAGTTGCTGGTACGTTAGCGTTACCTAATACAAGGCTCTTTACCCTCTGCGAGGACTCATAGTTGCAAATACTTTATCATGCCCACTACTGGGACTCATAGTAGCTGATATTTAGCTATGCCTGCTGCAAGGCTCATGGTTGCAAATACTTTATCATGCCCACTACTGGGACTCATAGTAGCTGATATTTAGCTATGCCTGCTGCAAGGCTCATGGTTGCAAATACTTTATCATGCCCACTACTGGGACTCATAGTAGCTGATATTTAGCTATGCCTGCTGCAAGGCTCATGGTTGCAAATACTTTATCATGCCCACTACTGGGACTCATAGTAGCTGATATTTAGCTATGCCTGCTGCAAGGCTCATGGTTGCAAATACTTTATCATGCCCACTACTGGGACTCATAGTAGCTGATATTTAGCTATGCCTGCTGCAAGGCTCATGGTTGCAAATACTTTATCATGCCCACTACTGGGACTCATAGTAGCTGATATTTAGCTATGCCTGCTGCAAGGCTCATGGTTGCAAATACTTTATCATGCCCACTACTGGGACTCATAGTAGCTGATATTTAGCTATGCCTGCTGCAAGGCTCATGGTTGCAAATACTTTATCATGCCCACTACTGGGACTCATAGTAGCTGATATTTAGCTATGCCTGCTGCAAGGCTCATGGTTGCAAATACTTTATCATGCCCACTACTCATGTCTTTAATACATCAGAGGTACCTAACCCAAGATTCTCAATAATTGCAGATAATTTATCATGTGCACCCGCGGGACTCATGTCTCTTATACGTCATAGTTACCTACTGCAAGGCTCTTACTAATTGCAATTACTTTCGTATGTCCACCTTGGACTCATTTCTCTAATACTTCAGTGGTAAGCAGATACTTGATCACTGAGTTACATCCCCCTCCAAGGCTTTTAACTCATCAGTTGCTGCTGAGTCTACTTGGTACTTGAATCTATAACCAAATCGTATTTTAAATAAACTGGGTATGACTTATATTTCAGGTTATATGTCCATCTCATATTTGGAACAACCACAATTTGAATTCATTCGAGTACTCATTTCATATTTATCTTTAACTACAATATCAGTTACTCATATACTTTAAATGGTTGTAGTCATTACTCATACATAACTGCAACACACACTGTTGAAATATTCAAATAATTACCATACTTAAAGTATATAGACTAATCAAGTAAGTTACTCATAGACTTACAGACTTGATCAGAGAATTCAATTACCACATTTCGTTAGCAAAGTATAAGAGTATGTGTTCACTAAACAACATCTTTTATCAACACCACTGCAATCGAATTGACAACGTCACACTAGACGACAGAGAACTTGGTGTTACAAGAAGAAACATTACTCGCATGTTTTCCTTCTATTAATCTCATACGTACGCAACGCATATATATCTAACTTTATTGAATCATTGCATTGATCGTCAAATATCACTAAATTGACTTTATCTACTCTAGTGTACTTAAGAACTTCAAACACGATCATTGCTGCTAGCAAGGCGTTTTCAGCTGCCCGAAACAAACTTTCAGGTCTTTCAGAAGAAGCTCTACCACATACTAGATTATTCCAAATCAACCCAACTTGCCCTCGTTAGCTGGGGGTCTGAAATATCGTTTCAGGATAGTTTCTGGCTACCCTCTCAAATTACGCAATAACCTAAAACTCTATTTTCAGACATCATGATAATGACTCCATATGTGGGGCCCTTGAGGCACATATTTGTACACGACGAAACGTCTAACGAAGGTGAAAGAGATAGCATAACTTGAAACACTAATACAATTCCTTCTTCCTCAAGGAACGGACAATTTTTTGGAAAATATCCCATACAGGGACAAGTTCGCCTTTAAACTTGGAACGTTACAGAACGGAACTACTCATAAATCGTCCACCGTCATCCTGCGATGGAACTTCTGGACAGGATATTTCTGTGTTAGGTACCTATATGCCCTACCGACACACATCGGTTTTATAATCTGAACTTCCATCAAACCTTTCTCTTTATAGCGATAGTACTCTTACTCTTAGTACGCCAATGAAGTAAAACATTAAACTGAATACTTAAAGATCTCTTTCTCGTGAAATGTATCTTTCTCGCTCTCTATCGCAATTAGCACCAGATACTTACTATGTAATATGACTTATTCAAGTGTAGTGCTCTTCAAAATTGATCTACTAATATCTTCTTGTTTTTATTTCTGTTTAATAAATCCATGTAATTATCACAACTATGCTGATATATGCACTCTATTGACTCTATCACTATGCACTTTAGATCCTTCGTTGACCCGAGTCTACTTTCATCCACATACTTAACCACTATAACACATTAGTCAAGTATCGCACATAGTCCAGAATGTGACTCCAATTTATTATGAAGGCAATATGTATAGAGTCCCATTGAACTTAATTTGGAATCCACCTACTTGTGGCTGGAATCTACACACGATCTATTTCGTTACTTTTTTATTTTTGATAGTATCTACATACTACGTTTTATCTACGTAACGTATAAAGTACTTGTCCGACTTTCAATCAAAATCTTAATTCGTAAATAATTCAGAAATCTCGTTATGATCACGTATGAAATAAAATCTTGCTGACATGAATTTTTACGAATGCCATTGTCGTTCCACAAATAACTGACCTCTCAGTTTACACTAAGTACCTAAAGGTCTGGCCAGTTATCATAATTCATAAATAGTCACATGCCTTCCAACATATATCTAACAAACATAGTATATGCGACTGGAACATATTTATTAATTCTAGGATATCTCATTTATGCGATACTCGATTAACTTATATGATCCAAGAAAGAAAATTACTGGGTAATTAGGAAGTACATTTCTTCCATAACATATTTCGTTCTATGCAAATATGCTACTTATCCAATCTCCTCAAAATTACTTCTGATGTTGACTGTTTCCAATATAGCTTGTGCTACTTCCTACTCCTTCTAGTAACTACAATTACTTCATAAAATTTTGAGTAGGAAGCTTATTCATATCTTTGCCTCTTACTGATGCGTCTCACTCAAGCCTGTATTTCTATTGCAATATATACCATACTCATTCTGACCCCTCGCACTAGATCTCCTAACAGGCTAGACAGAAGCATAACTTGCTATGTAGGCCAATTACATGTAATAAGCATGTAACAATTCAATTTTCACACCACAACTACTTCAAGTTGAGTTGAACTTCCCTTTTACAAACACGAAATACTTCGCGCATTTCACTCGAATACTTTGTCACACACAACAAAACTTGAACATGTCCTGCTCATAACTGACTCACATATATATATATGTTCAAATAATTCTAGGAAAATAAATGCTGCACTTCATCGCAACACTACCACTCATTTCAGCTCATAGGGCGAATCAAATCACTAGCTTTATATGAAAATATCAATCAATTCAGCACTTACCACAGCCACACTCGTCTGTAGGTATTCTGAGCAACTCTCTAAATATACTACTACATGCAGAAATTAAGCTGCTACGCACTACAGCGTAGTGCCACTGGTTGGTGCCTACAGCACTTAATGAGCTAATAATACCTTAGCAAGATTAACCATATTGTGAGAACAAAAGTTCTAGCCTTTCATTTCAAGCAAGAAACTTGTACATACTCGTACCTCATAATCACTCACCAATGCTGTTATAACTATTCTCGAAGCTGTTTACTTGGATAGAAACTATTCAATTCCAATCCCAATTCTATATCATTGTACGATTTCATAAATCAAAACAACATCAACATTCTTACGAACCAGCCGAATCTGATTTCAAGATTCACTAACATGAAGCTTAACTTTCTTACCTTTAACATACAAAGGTAACATATAATGTACTTCTCGTATATCTTTCTCAACTAACAGCTCTATTCAAAATCACGATTTCGTATATTGCCTCCAACACTGATGAAGACTCAACTCACTATTAGAAATATTTCGGTCTATACTATGAAATATCCACCTGCCCGTTGAACTAATTTTCCAGAGAAGTCCTCCAACCGCAATCTAACGGAAATGCTAGCACAACTCCTTGATACTTGTCATATTTTGTCTTGATATAGATCACTCTAGCTTTATTTGCTTTTCTTATCTTCATGTATACAAAATATACATAATTATACAAATTTATAATTAAAACAGTTTAATCTGTTGATTTCAATTTTGTTTATCTATGGTAACTATATCAACATCACATCACAACTGTTGTGATTATTATTATTGTTCTCAAATGTGTTCCAATTTTTTCTTCTACTTGCAAAAAGAATCTCTACTAGATACAACATTGAAACACTGATAGAGTTGCAACCAACCGTGGCCAGCGGCTGAATAAACATCACTATTAGTGTCCCATAGAAACTGTCGCAGGGTTCCTAAGTAAATGTATCATTATTCATCTTGTTTTATATGTGATACACTCTTATCGCTTGTATAATTTGGTTAGTTAGCATTAATCTCATAAAATTAATATTGGGACGATAACCATACTAATATTTTTGTATTTCAATCAATCAAGGAATTGCACCTGCACTGTCTAGTCATCAATCCAATTATGCTAAACAATCCTCTTTAGAACACTACATCGCCATGACAAAGGTACAGATAAAATTGACCAAAAGACACTGGCTAATCTCACTGCCTATCAGCTCAATATAAGATAGGCAAGGATTCAAATATACCCCGCACTTCTCCACCATTTTGTCGCCACATCCTTTCATATTGGGATGTTACACTTTAATTATATATGTCATTAACTCTTGTATAATACAATACAATTAGACTGTGTTAAGCTTAAGGATGTGACGACAAGTTTAATTATGATTTCAGGAGAGTATATTTGAATTCTACCTTAAATCCTGCTTCGCTCTGCTTCGCTGTCTGATAGCCTTGTCTGCCACACCTAAAGGTTGAGAGTTACATGATAACATCGTCACTAAAGCCTTAGAACTCAGTACATACAAGTTCTAACTACCAAACAACTGTATTCGTACACTTCTCGGATACATACTAATCAACCCTATCGGCCGGGCAACTATAGATGGGCTTTCTATCTATTGTCTCTCATTCTCTGTATCTACACACCAGCAGTCCCAACTCTGTCATACTGGTATCAGTCAGTCGTTATGTTTACTCTTGTCGTTATGTCTCGTGTCAATATGCTCTTGCTTGTCTGTGATTAGTCTCCTAGGGGACATTGCTATCCACACTCCTGCTCAGGCCACTGGTAGCATGTTATTCTCATTACATTACAGTGGAATCATGAAATACTACACTTGGGAACTATCTTGAATATACATGTTATTTAACCATAACTATAGCGGCACGAATAACTCATATAGTACTAAGATTCTAAGACACTTAGCTTTGTAAGGGACCGTCTGCGCAGCCCTCTAGAGATCCTCGATGATAAAACACTTAGTTCACGATCTCCATTATTGCTCTTTCAATTCAACGGCAACGGCATGATCTTTTCTAACTTCTGTGCTCTGACACATACTACTACCTTGCCAGGTTAAATAATCTCTCAAGGCGGTCTTACACGCTCCGACCATGAGTTAAAGACATCGCGATATCATCAACTGTCACAATTCGCGACACCACTCGCACCGCATCACAAAATGACGCGAAAACTGAGCGACACGGAAACTTGAAGTTTATTCAACTATACCGCGATAATGAATGCCTGTGTGATAATAAATCACAAAATTATAGAAATAAAGAAATGCGTGCAACATCATTACAGAATATTGCACGAGTATTGAATTTAGCCCTACCGAGGTCAAAAATAAAATTAAAAACTTGAGCATTTTTCCGCACTGACTTTACAAACGTGTGTTCACCGAAAGAAATATCCTCGACTACTGACGAAATACTGACTGCGTCTAAATAGCACGAGTCAGTTTTCGGCGTCAGCACTGACGACAGTTACTGACCCTGTGTAAAACTGCCTTAAAGTTGTGTATGCTTGACAGTATTTATTTGAGTTCGATTTGTTTTACAGAGTTGAAACTGAAGACTTCCAGAACGCTACCCAGGAAGAAGAAAACAGCGTTGGCCCAATGGTCAATCCACAACAGGGACGGTTGCTGAGGGTGGCTCAAGAAAAGCGAGCCAATCTAATAAATACATATTTTCAGTAATTGATAATAGCATTTTATTGACTTATAGTATAAATAAAATATATATTATTAAGGGTGATATCAAATCATTAGGCGGTCATAGATACCTCTTTAGCCTAGTTGATAGTGACCCTGCCTACGAAGCAAGAGGACCCAGGTTCGAATCCCGGTAAGGGCATTTATTTGTGTGATGAGCACGAATATTTTGTTCCTGAGTCATGGATGTTTTATATGTATTTAAGTATTTATTTATCTATATAAGCATGTTTATCGTCGTCTAGTACCCATAGTACAAGCTTTGCTTAGTTTGGGACTAGGTCGATTTGTGTAAGATTGTCCCCTAATATTTATTTATTTATTTAGATGCTTCTTATGAATGTTTGAAATTCACGTGTTTGTGGATGTAAAAAACCTAGTCCTAGTGTGAAGTTCCGTAGATGTTGATTTAAAAATCATCTACATATCATCAAGGAATAAATATGGAAACGATAATAACGATGAAATAAATATCATTTCTAAGATAGTAGGGGTTTTTGTGAAATGGTAGGATTTCGCACTCAAGGTATTGAAATATGAAGTCAAAATAAAATAATTTTAATTCCAGAAATGCAATAATATATATACAAAATCAACAATAAAATATATACCTAGACAATGACAAATCTCAATATTAGGGTAAAATTGTAAAAACGCTAAAGTCCCACATTGTCGGGTTACGAGATCGAAATACGAATGAGTACGTACTTATTATATACTATTACCTATTCCTAATATTGAGATTTGACATTGTCTAATATTACAATATATAATAGAACAAATTTACAAATCTTTCTGTTTCTTAAAAACCATGGTCCCGTCCTGTAAAAGAAAAATCAATTATATATGTTGTCTTTATATATAAAATGTACCTAGAGATCATGAAAAAGAACCATAATAGTACATTACGTACCTAGGGCGGTGAATTCGTGAATGCCCTAGATTGCAGGTGTTTGTGGCCTGAACCGAAGGTGAGGGCCATAAATATGCGATCTGGGGCTTAACGAATTACCGCCCGTGGTGCGTACACAATTTTACGTCTTCTCCTGGGAGTCCTGGGTGTGAAGGGAGATTTGCCGCTGCGCCCGTGGGCGGTAAATCTCACTTACCGCCCGGAGTGACGTAAAAATATATTATACGTACTTTTAATTTCACCATCTGAATTGCTCCGCGTTGTATTTCTGTAGAAACAAAAACATAATATTAGGATTGCTTGCTGGTTAGCAATCGCCCTTATTTGGAGCAGCCTACTACCTCCGAAGGTATCTCCACCTTTACCTCCTTGACCTCAGCCATTTAAACACGGGTTCGGTGTATTGGGACTGAGGGACCTACATATCAAGCTGTCAACCCAACACATCCTTAAGCCAAAAGAATGTCGGCAACGCGCTTGTGACTCCTACGATACGCTGCGGAGTACTGTAACTGCGTCGCTGTTTACCATCACGCGGGCCGTAAGCTTTCTTTGGCTAGCTACCTTTGTGGAGAAGCGTTCCTGTCCTGCGATAAACTCTTAACTCGTACTCGAGAATACTTACGTTTGGTGGATAACGTTAGCGCGAGCGGTTTAATTACTGGTAAAACTTGCGGCGCGATCACCTAAAAAAAAGACGTCTACTTTAAGTTTTTTAATTAGCGATAAATACCTACATGGCATACAATACAGAATTTACATAAAGATATCATTTATTCCATTGTAATATGGAGAAAAATGTAAACATCTCTTTGAAGTCAACTGTATAAGTAACCTACCTAACAACGTCGTGCCACAGAAATCGTTAGCCTCTATTGCCTGAAGATGTCAGCTACTTATATGTAGGTA
Organism: Epinotia ramella; assembly: GCA_947578815.1. Lineage (NCBI taxonomy): Eukaryota > Metazoa > Arthropoda > Insecta > Lepidoptera > Tortricidae > Epinotia > Epinotia ramella. The sequence continues at coordinate 10,314,392 of OX388201.1, forward strand.
CAATCAATATTCATAAATTAAAACCTGGTTCGAGTCAGCGCGTTCCGGTTTCAAGCTTTGAGGTAAGAGAGGAGAACTTGTCGCCGCAACTTGCTCCACATCCACAACCAGCGTATTCTGGCTCTGGACACGGCTGCCACGCAAGTCCAGCATCTACACATAAGGAATTACAGTTAGATGGATTCGATTAGTAGCTGTGTAGAAAAGATAGGTCCTCCGAATAGGAAATAGTCCTCTGCCACAATAGATCAAGTTATGGTCGAAACAGTATATATTATAAATAAAAGAGTTCCAAAAGAAACCAATGGCAAAACTTTGATAGTTGTTGGCTGGCTACAAAATAGGCAAGACTAAAATAAAAAGAAAGCTATAGTGACCTCCGATGTACTGGCCTCTATGCCTTCATTTTGTGGTAGGCTCAAACCTTTGTTTCCAGTCCTGAAATAGTATTTTTTCATTAGTCATAAGCGGACGAGCTAATTATTTTGGCGCGTTTTGATATTGGACCCGGAGGCCCGTTGCGAGTAATGCCTCCATATTTACTTACTTAATTTCTTTTAAAATGTCCCTGAGGATGTTGGTCTGTGCTTTTTGTTCTACTAACATTTCTGTTTTTACACTATTTTTTTTTTTTAATTCAACAACCATGTCCTGAAATCATAATATTAGTAAATAGGCAATTATTTTTAAATACACACTTGAACATTAGATCACAGAGAAAAAAACTGGCTGTGACAGACGGACAGCCTCCGAGTGGTCGCATAAGTGTTCCGTTCTCCTTGTCCATTTCCAGTATGTATATTGTAGTCTTTGATATTAACGCCAAGTTCTCTGCAATTAAGAGCAACCAACCTGTTATTAACAGCAACCAATATCTGCTGCAATGTATATGATGGTAGAATCATCAAATATAACACAATCTCATTACAAATATTATGTTATGATAAATGGACTCAACAAAAACTTACATTTGCTCTGCATTCATCAGTAGAACTATTCAGTCAAAACTCGCGCAAGGAAAAAAGTAAATTGATACACTAGCTTTCACAATAATCTAGAGACACAGCTATAAGACGGAAAGAGACAGAAAACACAGGCTTTTATCCATAGACTATAATTGAACGAATGAAATGAATGTAATACGTGGTAGAATTAAAGTTTTACACATTAGCAACACCATAGTTTTTTGGGTACATATATTTTATGCTAGGGCATAAATATACGGCACGTCATTAGTGTGGTAACTAAGTAACGTAAAAATTTACACATACATAAGGTTATACGGCGGAACATAAATATATGGCCGATTAGTGTACTAGACGGGCTGCAAACGAATTTAGTTTTGAAACTGAACCGTATGTATTGTGAACTTGTGACAGAAGATGTTTTCATAGTGTTAAATTTTACCGGGGGTCTCGAGCGACCTACATAAATTTACGCCCGTCATCGGTTTATACCGGCAATTTTATACGTCTAAATCAAGAGCATATTAGCACTTGACGTTTAATTTCTCGTTTTTTGGGGCATATACATTACATGATTAGTCAGCCCCAATTCATCAGAATCTGACTAATTGCTATCGTGTGGATGCATGTTGCGCTGCCATCCAACCGTCAAACGAGTTTTCCTGAATAATTGCATGAAAATCACAATTTGGACCATGGAAGTGGCATGATCTGCCAAGTGTTCTTTTCTCACAATATTCATTCAAATAAAATTAAATGAAAATTAAAAAATGTAAACTAAAGAATATTGTTTTAATATTTTACACTGTAATTATGTAAATTTTTTTAAACTGGTTTTCGTTATTACAATTTCATTCAGTGTGGCCAGTTAATAGTAAGAAAGTGAAAATTGCCGCATTCAAACGGTCCTGCGAAGCGGACTGCAAGATTGTTACTAACCGATGAGATAGGGCGAGACAGCACGTCTATCATGAGACGGCCGTTACATACTCTCGATTTTTGTGTGCTGCACGGCTATCACGCGACGGCGCGCGAGCTCTCTCGATTTTTCTCGCACTATCCGTCTCTCTCTTATTAGAACGTTTAGAACAAGAGGTATATATAGTGCGAGAAAAAACGAGAGTATGTCGCGCCCGTCCCATGTTAGACGTGCTGTCTTGCCCTATCTCATCGGTTAGTAACAATCTTGCAGCCCGCTTCGCAGGACCGTTTGAATGCGGCAATTTTCGCTTTCTTACTGTTAAATGGCCACACTGAATGAAATTGTAGTTGCAATTGTTACGTCTGTACGCTACACCCAATTATGACTTCGACATGTTGGTCTGACAAATTGGGGTAAAATCACGTAATCTGTATACCCCATTATGTGCAAGACAACACACGTTACATTTTACGTAGCTGACGGTCTACCATATTAGCCCATGACGTTAAAAAAATTTTCGTCTGTCTTGGACGTAAAACATGACGATAGAAGCTGTCAAAGTGCTAGTGTACTAGCCCGGCTGATGCCCCATATATATGCTCCAAATATTATATCATGCCCGACCTTGTCTATGGTAATCAAACTGTCACTGTCACACTGTCAGTAGTGTCAGTATTAATTGTCATTTGTCATGTGATAACTATCCTTAGGTTGGGGATTGTTTATTGATTCATCTAAAATTTAATTTATCATATTGTTAATTATTCAGAAGTTTTGGTTATCGTTGCATACACGATATATTTCATAATGGAATTGACAGGTGAGCATATGAAAAATATACAATGATGGTGTAAGTTTAGTTAGAAGTTTCCAAGAATTATTTCTAGCGCAAAGCTCAACACGCATTTTTCTAAAAAAAAATTTGTTGGAGGTATGGTGTGCTGTATTAGTACAAAATCGAATACATATTAAAATTCCATGCATTGCTTTTCAAAAGGTGGAGAGGAAGATGTTTTGAAATAGGTTGGGAATTATATCAACAAAACTAATTCATGTTTGGGTGACGACTAAATTCTTGGCCAATTTAACTCAATTTTTTCTAAGAATGTTTTCCCCTGTGACATTCGATTAATTTGAACGTCACAACAGCACTTGTTCACTTCTTCAGTTTGTATGATTTAACTAACTACCGACTAACTTTGCTAACTTCTGGCCAAGAATCTGGTCGTTACCCGTTTCTGACCTCGGGCCATGTGCGCGTTAGCAACCATCTTCCATTGGAGGGGGCATTTTCTGGTGTTTTTTGAATATCATTCTAACAGTTGTTTCTTTCTTGTGACTAAAGTGTCCATGGCCAGTTAAAAGACGAAAAAATGACTTAATTTCTTTTGTACAGCCTCTTATCTGAATCTTAGTTTTGCTGCAAAAAGTATAGAAGAGAACTAAAAAAAAACTTATTTTTACGCCACTCAACTTTTTTTATAACCATATACAACAACAACAAATATAAATCAAAATATTGTCCTCTTTGTTTCACAAGGCAAACTGTGTGAAATAGATGCCTTAATTTTTAACAGTCATAATTCCTATTCCAGAGGGGAACACAGTCAATTTAGAGACAGTGTCGGATCTTCTTGACAAACTGGCATTGAAGCAACTACATCTAATGGAAGAAAAAATGCAGAATGTAATAATAGTAGAGTCCAATATTCATGACGGCAGCATCAACCTTGCTAAGTCAAGATATATTATGGGGCAAACATCAGTATGTACTGCCAGACTCCCAACTGAAAGCAGTGCAGAGTTTTCTGCATCTATACTTGTGCAATCCACTGAAGACAAACTATTTCAAGTTGTCGATAATAAAACTGAAGATACAATCAATCCACTTAAATGGTTTGGGATATTAGTACCCCAAAATATGCACAGGGCACGAGAAATATTCCAAAACACAGTCCTATATGTGGCAGAATGTGCCGAGATCCAGTCCCAAATATATGTAAATACAATGAACTTTGGTATACTTCAAAAATACAAACAATTACTCAAATCTGTATAAGCAACACAGGTCCTGGAAATGTCATGAAATAAAAAGAAAAGGCATCAATTTGAATCATTTTATTTACTATAAATAGGTATGTGATTGCTAGATACAATATAACACAGATTTCAATCTGTAGTTTATTGTATTGCCTAAGCATATTTTCATTTGCATGTGTTATACAAAATGGTAACCGAGGTCCTTACCAAAAGGGTCTGTCCTTAATACTGATGAATAGTTTTAAATATTAATTAACATTTTGTAAATAATATATTTGAAATTAGTTATTAAAGGGACAGCTACTGGTTAATCTAGGCTTTGGTATTCATGTTTAGAACATTGGTAAATAGTCAGAATATTATAAACCATTAAATTATCCAAATAAAAATTATATACATTTGACTTGCATTACATTTTTGTCCTCAATGTTTAAACAGGAGTAATTTAAATTTAGGTGTACTTTTGTATTCACATGCCATGTATATTGGGAACATTTACCTAATACTATTTCTTTATAATGGTAATGTTGGTAGCAGAGACGATGGAAAACAAGTTTTCAATAAAGCATTCTCAATGTTGTCATTGAGTTTACATTGACAAAACTAGATTTTTTTTCTACTTACTTGCTATAACAATAAATACTTATAGTTGCTATTTGTACCTATACATATTTCTGTATAGCATACAGCAGTATAACATAGGTAATGTAAAGTGTCAAGCAGACCTTAAACTGATGTTGCAGCCACATCTGTCCAACGAAGGACAACAGATAGAGATGCAGCTATCTGTAAGAATGAAAGAGGTTTCCCACAAATAGTTGCATCATAGTGATCGTCGAACATTGGCTCGGTGTGTATGCATCATCACATTCATCAACTTTGTTTGTGATACAATTGCAAATTTGCATATGTGCAGGTTGTGAGGTCATTATTTTGGTTGCATTGAACATGACACTGACTGATAAAGTGATTATTTTATTGCAGAGGATTTATTATTTTATTAATGTTATTTTGTATAAGTACATTTACTAGGCACATCAATGCTCTTCCTTCTACATTCACCAACATATCAATATTTTTTCATACATATATCTTTGGCTTTACATTTTTATTTAAATGGCAGGCACATTTATCGCGTTTCTTTATTATGTGGACCATAAGCATATAAATGTTATATGAATTAAAATGTACCAATGAGATAGTGTTTTGGTGATATTTACTTAGTTGAATATTCATTCCCAGTGACCATAACACAGCATGACTAGGGGTGTAGACACTAAATAAAATAATCAATAATGTCATATTATCTCGAAAAAAGGTTAAAAATGTAGTCAAATGGAGAAAAAATCAACGCCAAAGGTTAAATAATAATCACGAAGTTATAACTGTTATAAGTGTCCAAAGTTTTAAGAAGTGTTCTGTCTCTTTTTCGCAAAATGCAACTTCATATGAAACGATGACGCTGGAAGATTGTGACGTCACTAATAGACGGCAATGTGCCGTGCCCATCGTGTTCGGCGTCGCCGTCGACGCAGCCCCCCGGCAGCATCCCGTAACGTGACGTCACACACTGTTTGCGTTTTCTCTCTCTAACAAGCAATATTAAAACGGTTGTAGCTTCGTAATTCTTTGGGATTTTCGTCACTAGGCATATTTTTTTGCCTTCTTTCTTTTGGAGTAATAATATTTTTTGAGTCTACACCCCTATTCGTACTTTACTATACAAATATATCTAGACAAACTTATCAAACTAAAATATTATTACATGGAATATAAATAAGTGTGATAGAGGCACAACGCGGTCGAGTTAACTCCGTACCTGGCCCTCGTACATCTCAATGAGCGCCAGGTGCAGCGTTATTCGTACGGGTTGTAGGTATGTGGGTTTGTAACAATTACTTACTTATATAACAAACCCACATGAATATGGAACTCATTAATGTACGATCGACAGGTACGGAGTTAACTCGACCGGGCTGTGCATTAAGGGGCTCCCATACGCCAATGACCTTCGATCTGAATCCCTTCGTTTTCTAATGTTTTTTGTAGCTTATTATATTAACAACAACGGTTTTAAGCAATATAGTATCCCATATTTACTTCAAAGTTCATTGTTTTCGAGATATTTGGCATCAAAGTTGAACAGTTTTAGGCCAAAAAACAGGTTTTCTGGCCATAACTTTTGTGTTAATTAATAATATTATAAAAACGCATATCAAATTTATAGGTAAGTTCAGTATGTATGAGTAGGTATGAGTTTCGGGTGTATAAAAGTTTTAATGAGTATGAAGTGTCGGGTTTTGTATTTTTACAGACCTCTCTTTAAAAATGGATAATTAATTCTGTATTAACATTTTTCAAGTTATTCAATATCAAAAATGTTAAACAGGAATCAAACTTTCCCATATCTGCACCTGGAAAGCTAGCTTCAATAAACCGAGGACGAGTGTCGAAATGAAAACTACAAAATTTCGTTGATTTTTGACGGGAGCCCCTTAAGTCATTACAATCAAGCAAAAAAAAATGGGCACGTGGTCTTGGTTATATTCAACTTAGACATTACTTAAGGTAGTAAGTTGTTGGAATGTAAAATGAATATTAGTGTTAACCAATATTTAAAATATATATAGATACCTACTCCAACCAACACCGCATCGAAAACGAATAAATATTTTTGTACGTCGTAAAATAATAATAATAAATAGAGTAAACGCGCGTAAAATGCAATAAAGAGAAAGTCTTATTAATATCGATGTCCTGAAAGGTATTTAAGAGCATTTCTAGAAAAAGTTTGTATGAATTAAGTAGGTATGTCGATCTATAGGCACTTAGTTTTCTTCCTCTGTTATCGGTTTTTTTTTAATGATTTTATATGAACTTTGTTGCTATTTTTGACAGTTAAGGTTCTGTCGTGGTCATATATTGGTGGGTGATTCTACGAGCGTTCCAACCGCCGTCATTCCCCTGATCGCATTAATACACTCAGAGGCAATGAAAACGGGCCACTTCCCATGAATTACTTTATCAAGTGACCCGTTTTCATTGCCTCTGAGGTAGCGTACCTTCATAGTTCACATTGGGAGTTACACTCAGAGGCAATGAAAACGGGTCACTTTGTAAAGTAATCCATGGGAAGTGACCCGTTTTCATTGCCTCTGAGTGTAATGATTGTACCTGGCATGGCATGTTGAGGTATATTTAACAAGTCCAGGATACTACAAAATTACTGGGAAATGGGAAACAAATCAGCGAGAACTGGCAATAATGCGAGCAGGGGACTGGTCGGCGGTTGGAACGCTCGTAGAATCACCCTGGTAACAAAAGAGAAAAGTTAAAGTATGCCGAGTATGCCTTAAGGTTCCTAGTCTCGCTCTGTTATAGCTTATGCCCCGCATAGCCGAGTGACCTCGGTTTTGCCGGACGCCGTGCATCCTGCACTTTCCCAGAAGGGGCGAAATCATGCGGCGGACTGCATGCAGGACTGCCGCGTTCGCTCGTCTGGACGTGCCTTGTGCAGTCCGCCGCGCTCGGACGTTCATACGCGCCTATAGAGACAATGTAAAGGCCATTACACAACTTACAATTTCTCACAACAACCGACACAGAAACAGCTTTTTTTTATTCTACTTCGGTGGCAAACAACCTTACCGGCCTGATGGTAAGCGGTCACCGTAGCCTATATACGCTTGCAAATCCAGAGGAGCCACAATGTGTATTATCAGCTCTTTAAATAATTATACACTCCTTTCTTAAAGAACTCCATACTGCAGTCCATCGGGAAAACCTTAGCAGGCTCATTCCACAACCGGAGCCTTCCAGGTAGGAAATTTCTCTGAAACCGTAGGTACCGTACCGTCCCGAGCATTTAAGTTCTTAGGACACCTACAGTCGGAACAACAGCAATTTGTAGGTATTTCTCATTCCAACTATAGTTGCGTCTATAATATTTGTTGTGTTAAATCGCATCGTTTGTAATGCGCTTCACTCGATTTCGTGAGATTTATTAATTAATAGATGAAACAACTATACAGTCCGATTTCGACTAGGACCTTAGATGTTTGTGGTATATATGTATTTAATGATTACGGACACATACCTATGATTAACTTCATTTATTTCTTTCTAGTGAATTACTTACTTATTACCCTGATAAATAAATTATAACAGTTTCGCAAAACATTACGATTATTCTACTTAAGTACTACGAATTAAAACGCCGATGAAATAATATTTTATCTACATCTTTGAGCGTTAAAATCGATAACAAAGTAATTTATAGCTTAAATGATCATTAAAATACTTATCAAGAATAACAAGTTGCAGAGGTACGTAAAGCTTTAGAAATTTATTATAAATGTGCCATAAAAGAAAAAAAGGTTAAATGAACAACTTTACACTTCCGTAGTTAGGTGTAGCGTACGTACCCGTAGCATGGCTATGGAGAGCAATAATCCCATTATTACAAATTTTAGAAAGGCCATGCCAGGATAAGCTAAGTGAATCTGCCCCCAGCGAGTTTTGGCTTATATTTTTTATTTATTTTTTAAAATTTGAGCCCCCAAAAGTTCAATAGTTAAAAAAAAAAAAAAAAAACGAAATATGATCTTTTTTCAATATGTCTTTTTCTAGCCAGCCGATTTTGACGTGCGTCGCGCATAATGTGCATATTGTAAAGACAATTATATGACATCAATTATAGGATACATTGCGATACAAACGAGAAAAAAAAATACAATTAGATTAAAAAAAAAAAACAATTACATTCACGTCAGCGACACCTCCAAATTTTTCACCAAAGCTAGCCTCTTTAATAAGTTACAAAATGAATGTATTTACTTAATTTTATCTGTGGTAGAACAAGGTGTTTTTTTAATTGAATACATCACTATACATTTTCTATACCCGCTCGTTAAAACTACTCGATTAAAAACTCATAGAATCGTGCATGTTTGTAACGAACACTGGCCAAGTCTAAAAAAAAGTCCCTTCAGTGCCGATTATTCACATAAACTGTGCAAAAATGAGGAGGGTGAGGTGGGTTTTTTTTTGAAAAAAGTAATTGTAATTTTTGTCTGTTATGCGAGACGCACGTCAAAATCGGCTGGCTAGAAAAGGAAATATTGAAAAAAGATCATATTTCGTTTTTTTTTTCTTATACTTTTTGGGGGCTCAAATTTTGAATAAGTAAGTACTTGTTACCGATACAAAGCCACATCATCGAAAAAAATTACAAGCCAAAACTCGCTGGGGGCAGATTCACTTGGCTTATCCTGGAATGGCCTTTGAAGTTATATTAGACATTTTGTACAAATTAAGATGGGAAGTAGGTGCCTTAATTATTTCCTATTCTTATACAGTATAGGTACTGAACTTTACTGTATGTCTTCAAATCTTCTTAAATTGTTTCAGTATAAACCATTTATACATTTAGGTAGATAATTAGCTCATTCATTGACAACTCCTTATACCTATTTACTTAATAAAAAAAATAACAACAGAAACATATAAAATTACTTAAAGGTATAAATGCTTGCAGAGACAAAACCTTCTTTAAGAAGTAGAATTTATATAATAATGTTAAACATTAAAAAATACGTTCTCTTATGCCGCATAGTGCAAGCTGTGCGGGCGTTGCAATGTGCGTGTCATTTTGTGCTATCTGAGTAGCCTCACAACTCAGGCATACGTTAAGTATATTTAATACTACAAAAAAGACAACAGTATTAATAAACATATCTAAGTACAAATCAATAACAAACTCAATAAACAAGAAAATTACTGCATTGTAATTTGTGAAAGTAAATATTGTGCAATATTTTCCATGGTACTGTACTAACTATAGTTACTTTTTCTTTTGGACAGGCTACGATCGTGTCATATTGCCGTGTATGTATCGTATCATATTGTGTGAATGTATGAGCTTTGTTTTATTGTCTGAGGCGTCGGGTAAGTTTCCATTTGACCCCACCTTGGGCGCCAATTAGTTTCGATCACGCAATCGATCGTTAATTATTAAAAATGAGGTCGTATATAGCTTTTATAAGTACAACTATTACCTACTAGTAATGGACGTGTGAGCACGAGTGTATCTCTCTTTACGCTATTAGTATATATCAACGACTAAAAACTCGGCGCCTGTGCCTGCATCGTAGAAATGTTAATAACGGCAAAAACAATCGGTGGATGTGGTAAACCTGGTTGAATATCACATAGCCAAATATATCAATCAAGGGGGCATTTGTACTGGTCGGTAAACTAACCGAATTATACATAGCGGGGCGTTACCACGGCGTACGGACTCCATCTGGCGGGTAGCGTGCCTACCGCTTCGGCTCATCTGAATCGTAACAAAACATAATCGCATGTCTCACGAAATGGATTGAGGTTCTCATCCTAACTGGCGAAGGGGTAGCGGTGGTCTACCCCTTGTCCCGGGTGTCGGCGTACTCGGTGGCGACGGCGCGCCACTCGTTGCGCGTGCAGGCGCCGTCGCGCCACCACGCCTGCACGTCCGAGTTGTGCGCCGAGCGCTGCCGCCGCTCGCTCGCGTGCAGCATCGCGCACACGCGGCAGAAGAAGAAAGTGTTTATGAACTCGCCTGTACCCTGGATGGTGTAAAAGCATACTAATTAGCTTACCTAAGATTGTAAACGGTTGCCCCTGTTTTGGCATACTTTTTTTTAGTAATAATTCTATATGGCATAATTTATGTAGCCATACTTGACTTTGCGCATAAACTGTTCAGGCAGAATCTGGATTCGCATAGTTTGATTATGCAGATTTACATTAATACGAATATTATTTGTACATAATTTTGATGCGCCAAATCATATCCACGCATACAATATATGAGCATAAAATTGTTTTGCTGTAAACTATTCTCGCAGTAGGTAATATATTTTGGCATAACATTATTTAGCTGAATTTAAATTTACATGTAATCATTTTGCGGCTTCTGTTTTTTCACTAGTTAAAAAAGACCTTGTTATTCACAAGTCTATACTTTATTATACATATTTGTCATCACTCCAACCTAACCGATTTTACTGGTAGCAGTGAGTTTTTATTAAGGTCACAGTTCCAACCTAACCTACTTTTCTGGCAGCAGCTCGATTTTTTATGGTCGCAGTTCCAACCTAACCTACTTTTTTGCTTGCAGTTCGTTTTTGTTAAGGTCGCAGTTCTAAGCTAGCCTAACCTACTTTTCTGGCAGCAGCTCGTTTTTGTTATGGTCGCAGTTCTAACCTAACCTAGTTTTCTGGTAGGTAGCAGTTCGTATTTGTTAGGGTCGCAGTTCTAACCTAACCTAACCTAGTGATCTGTTGGCATATTGGCTTTCCGCATTCACCATAAAATAATTATGCCAAGCATGTAAGTATATTAGTGGACAATCTTACACAAATCGATCTAGTCCCAAACTAAGCAAAGCTTGTACTATGGGTACTAGACGACGATAAACATACTTATATAGATAAATAAATACTTAAATACATAGAAAACATCGATGACTCAGGAACAAATATGCGTGCTCATCACACAAATAAATGCCCTTACCGGGATTCGAACTAGGGATTGCAAACCGGACTGATTTTCCGGCCGGATTGCACTGGCTGGTTTTAAATAATTAAATGTCACGTGTTTTTTTTTTTTTTATCATAATTTGAGAAACGACGGATATTTTATCCTAATGGATTATTAAAACTGCAGTTTTAAGTTTCAATTATTTTTAATAATCACAATCTGAGTAAGCCTAGGAAATATGATGTTATTTATAATCAGTTATCAATTGAGATCTTTTCTTAAATATCTACTTGTTAGCGATCTGTAAAATAAACGTGGTCGTGAACGCCGATATATCAACAATAACGTTGGATGAGTGAACGCGACCAGTGGCTGTATGGCCAAAACGCAAGTCTGCGGACGGTTTTAAAAAGAAAGCATTCCAGAGAGCGGGGCAGGAGAAGTGTCAAGCTATGTTGACGCTCTCGACATTGAAAAAGGAAATAAACTAATTAATCAGTTAACCAGTGACTTTTATTATATCAGAAGTGGTGACGAATAGAAGAAACGCCAGTGTCAATCGATAAAACAGGTGAGGGTTTCTGATTGAAATATAAAAGTATCAAATGTTTGATTTTTCTGTTAACAGTTTGCTGAAAACGGCGCCTTAGGAAGAGGCTCCAGTTTTCAGATACGAAATTTGAATTGACAATGAGTATTATGATAAATGTTGTATTTCGTATGGATTATGAATTATGTATATGATTTTACTATGAGTATACCTATTATAAATCTAGCATTCCATAAATTATATGTGACACAATCAGTTTATGGCATAATCGTATTTGTATTGTATTATAATATGAAATCGAAAAGTTGAATGCAAAAATAATTTATTTATTCAGAAAACAAACAGCAATATAGATTTTATCGTAAGTAGTACTACTATAATTTATATGAAAGAGAAATTGAAAATTAAGTGTGTAGTTTCGCGGTCAATAGAAATGGCAAAAGATGAAAACATCAGTTGTTCAGTCAGCCACACCCATGTCAGTAGTAAAAAAAAAGCGGAGAGGATACAGTCCTTTTGATTCGGCTGAGAGTTCGCTTAGGCGGGTCAATCAACTATTTCTTGTTGTTAATCTGTCATGTTAGCCACGAGACAAAATTACGGATTTTCTAACATGCTTTAACAAATTAACCATACAAAAAGTGGTTGAACATGATAAGAATTAGATGACAACACAATAATAGTTTTGTAGGTCTTAATACTTAATTATTTTGTAAATAAATTATAAAACTTCCCTGAAATAGAAAGCTTGTAAGAATAGCCCACAGAAGAAGTTGTTAACTGTGCAAAGAAACTACAGTAATATGATGTGAGAAGAGTTTTGTAAAACCCTATACCACTACAGAGAATATACAATAGGCAAACATGGGAGGGCTTAAAAGAAAGAATGAGTGGATTCACATTTAGGGATAGAAAATAAAGCTTGAACATTTGAAAGACGGCAACCAGGAAAGTGAAAATAATGGATTAAAATTTGAAATTAATTATCTATCTGAGAAAGTTAAGTATTACGGAAAGGAAAACATGCTAAAAAAAAGGATAGTAGAATAGCAAATATTTGGAAGAGATATTGGCCTTTTGGTGAATTTATGCTCATGCATCCTACTGAAAAACTATACAAGCCTAAAATACTTATGATTTAATCTTAGGTGACTCAATTACTAGTGATTCGGTGCATTCGTCACTTGCCTTCAGTGGCTAGTGGCAAAAAGACAGCGCAGATTCTGCTGTAGTTGATGGCATTTAATTATAATGAAAAATACTTCCGGAGGCCAGTAAAAATTCAATCTTGTATTGAATCAATATCATGAGGCTGACAGGGAAAATTTGTCTCTATAGCCTGAAGTAGATAGTTGAAATAAAGAAAAAAAACAACTGATCATTTAGTATTTTTGTAATTAGATAATTAAAAACATATTGATTGTTGACCGAGTAAAAAAATAAATAAAAATAAATAATCCTTAAGGTAAGGTTAAACATAGGTCCCACAGGACACTTCCTTCAATATATCACTTCGACTTCCACAATAGTTCTGCATCATGTTTGTATTTGTAACTTAATAGTGATCATACACTTGTTACACGGCAAAATGCCGACTTATAAGGGAAATTGCGGCACAAAACGTTCAATTGTATTGTTTCTTCCTGTTGAATTGATAGACACATGAAGATCCAGTTAACACGATGATGAAATATCGAAATTAGTTCTTAATCACTTTCCATTGCTGTATTGTTTAGGTTTTGAAACGTGTTAGGTATCTGTTCATAGTAATAAGAACTGTAGTCAAGTCTGCAGCAACGCAGCTCGGTTCTCGTCTAGGAAATCAGTATCCAGACCACTTAGGTCTTAGTCCAACTTATATTACACAAACAAAACGAAACAGGCAATAATTAACTTCAAGTCTTCAACGATGTAAATAACTAAATATTTCGGATGTATGACATAAAGTGAAGTGTCATTCAATAAAATGACGTCTGAGGAGATCCGTTTTGCGTTCCGATACTTACCAAATTCATGCTAAAATAACGTTTCTTTGATTTTCACTTTATTCCTTTTACTTATTTATATAAATCAATAAGGAGATCTAGTTTTGCAGATAAAGATAAAACTGAAACATTTAGACGAATAGTTTTGGACGTTTAATGGTCGGACCCTCAAAGTAATCGTAAAAATGTAATGTATTATAAGCATGCGAATGGATGGTGCAACGCAAGAATGCGTACATAAAGAATTCCATAGATGGAGCTCTAGCGGACCTAGCGAGTCCCCGAATATTTCCTTTATGCCGACAGAGACGAAGGTAAATTACCCTACCTAATTAAATTGAGAATTAACAGAAGACCAATATCCTTGACGTCTTATGGGGTCTATACATGTCATGATTTGTCAGCCCCAATTTATCAGAATCTGACTAATTGCTATCGACTGGAGGCATGTTGCACTGCTGAACCAACTGTCGAAGTAGTTGTACTTGCAAAGTGCATAGTGCATGCACATCAAAATCAACACAATTTGGACCATGGAAATATTTATGATCAGCCATGTTTTCTGTCAGATAATTTTGAAGTAAAATATTTAAAATATTATATAATCATTTGTTATTAGCCTTTCCACAAAAAGTTTGTATTTTAAATGTTATAGTGCTATAAAAACGCGTTTTATAGTCGATTTGAGTGACGCTTTGATGTCTTTGCATTAAAAAATAAACAGGTTTGAATTTTATTGCAAATAGCGATATCTTAGGAAAAATAAATAGTATCACAATCATGAGACAGTGTTTTTGTATGGCAATATTATTTTTACTAAATGGTACATGATTCGAACAAAACTAGTGATTAACACAAAAAAAAAACCTTTATGTTATGACTGTTATGAGGAACAGGAAATCCGACAGGATCAGGACAAAAATATTTAATTACATAATTTGTTTCGTGATAAGGGAATTTTGATATCATAGCATTAGGGATCTTGGAATCACAGTAATATTGATGAGACAAGATAATTCAATTGTAGAGGTATTTAGATGGAGTTCAATGTACAGTACAACTATTAATTATACCTACCTACTTAAAGACATGGATAATAAATCAGGCAACCCAAACTTGACCTTCAGACTTGCTAAGAGATACCTACTAAAGTTGAGAAGAAAAGTAAAATATCTAATAGCCATGATTCCCTATACATCGCAAATCACATACAATTTGCTGTTTGGAATTCCGCTCCATTTTTATTGTCGTATCAAATGATATCGACTACCTACCCTACAGTTGTTAAAAAAATAAAGTAATTCATCGAGGTGTGAATGACATCAAATCCGGAAACGGAAATAACAGAAAAGCACAAAAGAAAGCTACAAGAAAGAACTGAACATGAAATACTTCCAGATAGACTACAATCCCTCTAATCTAGATGTAGACAAAAGAAGACTATTACTCACTACGGAAACTGTCAAATAAGCTTGAAGTGGCCCTAATCATCCATACCATCCTTACAACAAAACGAGGGGGCCAGGCAAAAAGCTTCAAGGAAAAAACAAAACTTGCCGGAGGATGTGTTTCAGTCGATTGAACGAGATAGCAATTACCCCAAGATGTCATTGGTCCAACTGTCAATATCCATGAGCGAGCTATCACTTCCTATAAAACTAGCGTGTAGAAAGAAAAAGAAAAAATGTCAAGCTTAAGTAAGCGAAAATCCAGGGATAAGACGTCATCATACCGACTTACCACAGTCCCATGAGGTCACGAATGCTTCATATAAGAAAAAAAACACAGAAGATCTTGACTATACGCAAACTCAATGTAAACTCTAATCAAGTGGGTCTAGTAACAAGCACTTTTGAATCGTCAATTAGAAACATAATCTTAAGCTAGTTGCTTAGAGCAATTTATTAATGCACTTATAATTCGCCAACTGCCTATATTAAATTGATATTGTACAGTTGGTGCCATAATAATTATTTGTATATAGATATTATCTGGTAATGCCAATAATCAAAGAGGATATACAAGGATGTTGAAAAACATAGGAGCACAGCAGACTAGCACACCGTTCTAATATTTGTTTAAAATTTAACCAATACTTTATACTACAAATTTTGACAGAAAAGGAAACATCTCACAATAAGTAATACAAGATATAATTAGGGTGTACAAAAAAAAAATGTTGTTTAAGCTAGAACAAATTAACAATGCTCATATGCATACTTCAATAGTCTATATCTAGTAGGTACTAGATTAAGCTGTTTTATCATAATGTTATAATTTATATTGTTATTATTCAATAGATAATATAAATTCAATAACTGATTAATTTTCTTATATATCGTCATAGTATTATATAGTATTTGATTAATATCTGAACATATTTGTTTGATTATGTTAAAGTTGTAGAAATAGACTAACAACGCCTATGCTATTTATAATATTTGAGTTGATAGGAGAAAGATAGATCCAGGTCTTAAGATAAGCTGTCTATTTAAAAGACCTAAATGTGGGCAATGATTCTGCTTGGAGTATGTGTTGTTTTAGGGTGCAGCAGGTGTTGGGAGTGAGCGTGCTCTAACACTGCTGAAGACTTGATCGAATCGCTGGGTCTTGAAGTAAATCAACTACCGATGGCAGGAAATGAGTGCAGCAGGTGTTGGGAGTGAGCGTGCTCTAACACTGCTGAAGACTTGATCGAATCGCTGGGTCTTGAAGTAAATCAACTACCGATGGCAGGAAAGCAGGTGCAATCTAACCTTTGAGACTTCTAATTTAAATTATTTAATGTTGAAAATGATTCTGTTTGGAGAATTTGTTTATTTTTAGGATGCAGTGCAGCAGGTGTTGGAGTGAGCGTGCTCCGACACTGCTGAATAGATGAATTACTCGCTGGGTGTCGGAGTGAGCGTGCTACCGATGACAGCGCTAGATGAATTACTCGCTGGGTGTCGGAGTGAGAGTGCTACCGATGACAGCGCTAGATGAATTACTCGCTGCGTGTCGGAGTGAGCTTGCTACCGATGACAGCGCTAGATGACTTTCTCGCTGGGTGTCGGAGTAAGCGTACTACCGATGACAGCGCTAGATAACTTACTCGCTGGGTGTCGGAGTGAGCGTGCTACCGATGACAGCGCTAGATGACTTTCTCGCTGGGTGTCGGAGTGAGCGTACTACCGATGACAGCAGCTAGATGACTTACTCGCTGGGTGTTGGAGTGAGCGTACTACCAATGAAAGCAGCTAGATGACTTAGATGACTTACTCGCTGGGTGTCGGAGTGAGCGTGCTACCGATGACAGCAGATAGATGACTAACTCGCTGAGTGCCGGAGTGAGCGTGCTACCGATGTCAGCAGATGATCGATTCGCTCGAAGATGAGGAATAATGATACGAGAAACTGATAGAATAGGGTCATTCTATGATTGAGGGATGGCCGAAGCACTACAGGAATACAGAATTGAAGATTTAACCCTTTTCGAATACCTAGATTTAGCAAGTCAGATTTGAAGTCCAATCGAGTTGAAATATTGTAAATTTTTACGACAACCTCTTACCTTTCGAAAAAGACTTGGGTCTACATTTACAAAGTCGCGTCCTTCACTAGATTCATGATCACGTTTTAGCCAGCATAACATCATTACTTTTACAGTATTAATTAAGTTACGTTTTGTTACTAGTAGGTACGGAGCTAGTCTTTTTCGTTTAATTCACTTTGCTTTTGGACTAGCAATCCTAGGAGACAAAGTGGATTCCTAATGGACTCTAGCTTGAATTCGTTGGGATAAATAGCCAAAGTTTCTCTAGCTTTTGGATAGTTCAATCCAGAATAGGGTCTAAAACCAATAAAGTCACTTAGTAGATTCAGCCGGGGCTAACCCTTTTGTTTTATTCGCTCTGTTATTGGGTTAGTAATGTCTAGGAACCAAAGCGAATATCCTATGAAATCTAGCTTGGTCTCATTGGGTTAAATAGCCAAAGTTTCCTTAGCTTCCAAATAAATCACACCAAACCCAAAATTAATTATCACAGTCTTCTGTACCTATCTAATCAGTGAATACTTGATGATTAAAAAAAAAAAAAAAAAAAAAAAGTACAATCTGCAATAGAAGCTTGTACCTAAAATATTTTTTGTCGCCCTTATTTGAGTTTCCGTATCGTGGTCTGAGGACAGACACGAGTCAGAATGGCCGAATGTTAGCGATCTGTAAAATAAACGTGGTCGTGAACGCCGATATATCAACAATAACGTTGGATGAGTGAACGCGACCAGTGGCTGTATGGCCAAAACGCAAGTCTGCGGACGGTTTTAAAAAGAAAGCATTCCAGAGAGCGGGGCAGGAGAAGTGTCAAGCTATGTTGACGCTCTCGACATTGAAAAAGGAAATAAACTAATTAATCAGTTAACCAGTGACTTTTATTATACTGAAGGAGTAACAAAAAATAAATCTAAGGTTATCTTTACCAACTTAACATAAAATTAACATTTTTAAGTAATCAATCACATATCACAAATATCACAATCAAATAGTATTTCAAAAATTTCCAAACTATAAACTTTTCTTTAAACTGTAAACCATATAACCAGTCTTTTTTTAGTTATCTGTAGTAATATAATTTTAAATTATTTATTATAGTTGAGTCATATAGGGTATAGTCAGTCTCACTCACAAACAAAAACATAATTCTAATAAATTATAATCCAATCATCTTTGTTGTTTTTGTAAGAATGAACAAAATATTAATTGACTTCTATCGTAGCCTACTAAATGTAACATACTCGTAATAATCACATATAACAATAATATTGCAATCAAATAACACGTATTTCAAAATTGACAAATGATAATAAACCTTTCCCAAACCACATAATCAGATCAGTCTCCTCATTAATCTACCGGTTAGCTTTGGTTTATCTAAGTACAGTAATATAATTTTCAATTATTTGTTACTGCTGAATCAACAATTATCAGCAAATCTCGCATCGCGTGCGTCAAGCCAAGCGACGTTTGAATATCGACGGAAACATTTAATCTTAGCAGTGCTTTACGCTAATATTTTGTGTTTTAGCTGGGTGATTGACTTTACCGGATCCGGTAGCCACAAAAAAGCGCCGGATCCGGCCGGAATTCCGGTCCGGCCGGACCGGATTGCAATCCCTAATTCGAACCCAGGACCTCTTGCTTCGTAGGCAGGGTCACTACCAACTAGGCAAAAGCGGTCGTCAAAGTATGCCAAGTAAGTTTCGGACAATCG
Organism: Epinotia ramella; assembly: GCA_947578815.1. Classification (NCBI taxonomy): domain Eukaryota; kingdom Metazoa; phylum Arthropoda; class Insecta; order Lepidoptera; family Tortricidae; genus Epinotia; species Epinotia ramella. The sequence goes on from OX388201.1 coordinate 10,333,627, forward strand.
ATAATTATGCAGAATATAATTACGCTAAAGAAAATTATTCGTAAATATAATCGGTCTTAGCAATAGTAGGTATGCGAATTCAATTTCGGACTAACACATTTTCGGAATGTTAGAATTTATAATTTTTGAAGTGAAAACTTCTTTAGCGGCGCTGAGCACTTTTTGGGATGGGGAAAAATTGTTAAATACGCGACAGAGTTTTGTGACGTCAGATGTGAAGGAGGTCACTTTTTGCTGCTAGCCGATTCGACTTCATTCAAAACTGAACGCTATTCGTAAGAGCATAAAGCCGTTAAACACTTTTTGCAATAGCATATTCTGCAAATAAAATTGTATTAATACCAACGCGTCCTTCACCGTTTTGCTATTGAGAAAATTCTAATAGTTCGAATTTGGGCGTTATTCCTAAAGAGATAAAGCTTAGAATAGTACATTGTTTAACGAGGGGCATAAGTGGAATATTGCGAACAAGAGTCTATCAGAAGCCCGACGCCGAAGGCGGAGGGCTTTTGATGACTCGAGTTTGCAATATTCTTATGCCCGTGTTATACACAATGTTTTTCATCACATTTTCGAGGAAACAAATACATTTTAGATTAAATGAATACAAATCGTAATTAAAACTGCAACATGTCAGTCGTCCATTTTGTTGAATGTGACGTGAGGCGCGTATGGCAAAGACCCTTCGGTATACAGCCACGATTCGAAAACACTTAAAAATATGCCTAACAGACGCGCCTAGCTCTCATTCGCCAAGATGAAAGGCATTACGCGATTAAAAATAGTCCAATAACATGCAATTTCAATTGAGGGCATTATAATAAGCAGTGATCGGTTATTTGGATTCTCCCTCGCGGGATATCAAGTAGAAAAGTTAATATAGATACGACAGTTTCCCGCGATACCGAACAAACCGTACAAAAATAAAACAATTTAAATTATCTCTAAGGATTTTTTTACTCTTACATGCATGGCAACCAGTTGAGACAAAAACTTATTCTTTTCCTAATCTCTACACTTCATTGCAAAATATATTAAAACCTCCACAAAGTATTAGCTTATAGATATACAGGATGTAATCGTTAAGTGTTTACAGGCCATCATTCCGTAAATACAGCAGATATCAGAAAACTTCTAACTGATATCGAAAGTAAACACTTAACGATTACACCCTGTATAGTCATGATGGAAAAAATACTTCAAAATCTTGACATTGACATTTCATTATGTTCTCTGGATTTCAGTTCTAATTATTTGTTTCTAAGGATTGCATAAATAAATAGGTATTAGCTGTATAATTTATACTATAATATTACGTCACAGGTTATCGTATAAGAGCAAATACATAGATCTTATAGCTCAAAGGCGATCCAATAAATAAGTATCCACGTTAAGTTCGCACACTATGATTTATGGTTCAATTTTCATTTCATCGACTTGTTTCTGAGATTATCTTTTACGACAACTGTGGCTTAGTTTAATTGAACTTTTGATTCGCGTATGATTGGAATATTCTCGGGGAGTACTAGACCGTAAGGCAGTGTTACATACTAGTTGACATGCCGCGAAAACCTAATTCTTTCCATAAGGATGATCTAAGTTGATTAAGGTCGAGTTGAGTTGGTTGAGTTGGTTGGTTGAGTTGAGTTGGATTCTAAGTTGGATCGAGCCCCACGTTGACTTGATGTATGAGTACAAAATGTGCCGCTTTGGAGGCAGCAAATGAGCTGTCAGTGTAAACACTTGTGCTCATTTGTTCAATTTAGACAAAAGAACGGAGAGTAAGTACTCGTCTATCAGCTACTTAGATGTTTTAAAGTGTAATAAAATAAACACATTGTATTTTTTTGCCTTTTCTAACAACATAAAGCCCGGATTCCCGGGGCATATCCATACTATCATAATGATTGAGGTCGTTCACCCCATCCATGTCGAATCCAAAAAACCGATCACTGATAATAAGATAATAACACTTAGGGTCGGTTTCCTTTGGGGCATGTATGTAAGACTTATATGGAAAGTTTGAGAAGTTTCTATATTTGCAATCGTAAGTCGGTGCAACCCGCCCGTAGTCATCTGCTGCGGCCTCGGATTCTCCCATCACGCCGACTACTAGTGCAGTGGTACAGACTCACCTTCCACTTGAAGTAGGAGTTGTACAGCGCGTCGTCGCGGTCCAGCCGGTCGAGGTAGACGGCCAGCTCCTGCGGCGTCGCGAACTCCTCCACGTGCACGTACGAGTTGTGCGGCGCCGCCGCCGCGTACTCCGCGGGCCGCGCGCCCATCACTATTGGCAGCACGTCGTGCCTAACATATAAGACAACATTTTATTACCTATCTTATGTAACTTCTAAATCCCACTTATTGATTTTTGCAAAATAGTCACAAAAGGAATGGAGGGGGGATTTTTTGAAGTGAAAACTTCTTTAGCGGCGCTGAGTTCTTTTTGGGATGGGGAAAAATTGTTAAATACGCGACAGATTTTAGTGACGTCAGATATGAAGGAGGTCACAAACTTTTATATTTTGCTGCTAGCCGATTCGACTTCATTCAAAACTGAACGCTATTCGTAAGAGTATGAAGCGCTTAAACACTTTTTGCAGTTGCATATTCTGCAAATAAATTTGTAATTTTGTTCACGCGTTCTTCACCGTTTTGCTATTGAGCAAATTCGAATAGTTCGAATTTGGACGTTATTCTTAAAGAGCTTTGAATAGTTAATTACGATACAAGTGCCGAAAATAGGAATTACCTATTCGCACGTGTATCGTACAACGTTTTACTGTACATATGGCTCTTTAAAGTTTCGACATATGCACGAAAAGTGCACTTTTCCGCACTAGTCCTATACTGTAATAATATTTACCAACGGCAAAAACAAATTGATATTTTGGTCACCGCCGCCGTCCGCTGTTCTTGCGAATTCGAATAGTTCGAATTTGGACGTTATTCCTAAAGAGATAAAGCTTTGAAAAATATTTGGCAATGGCAAAAACAAATTGGTATTTTGTTCGCCGCCGGTGGCGGGCGAGCCGGCCCGTCGCACCCAACGCGCCCGCGGCCCGTCCGCCTAAATAATTGATAATTGTTTATAAATTTGCGCCAAATTCATTTTTAGGGTGACACCGTAAGATGTCACGTGACCTGATCGAAAAACTGTTACAATGTTATTGAGTTTTCACTACTTCCGGCACTCCCGGAGTGCAACCCGGTCTTTTTTTTTTACGTTGCGAACGTTTGCTTTGTGTGTGTGGTGTGCCATACTGTAAAAGATATATAAGTAGCAAAAGATCCACTGTGGCCCACGATCCACTGAACTCCATAGTCCTATACGTCAGCAGATTTCGCAAAATCACTGCATTCCATTGACGAAGAACTTCCCAGTAGTGGATATACGAGGGACGGCTGAAAATAAATCTACCTAAGTATGAAACAAAAGACTGTCATGTATGTATTTTTTTTATTTTTCAATATAGTCCCCTGCTAGTGAAATACACTTATTACATTTGTCAAATATTGACATTAACCCATGAAAAAAAAAATCTTTCGGTTTCTCGTCAAAAAAGTCACTAACTGCAGCCTTCATTTCGTCATCGGTCAGAAATCGTCTTCCTCGGAGATCTTTTTTGAGGTTTCTAAATAAAAAATAGTCGCATGGGGCTAGGTCTGGACTGTAAGGTGGATGGTTAACGGCATCGAACCCTAATTCCTTCATGGTAAGCATTGTTGTGCGGGCGGTATGCACAGGTGCATTATCGTGTAAAATCAGGATCCCTTTGCTAAGTTTACCCCTCCTCTTTTCTTTTATCGCGTCTCGTAACTGATGCAGTAAGCTGGAATAATATTCAGCATTCATTGTCCTTTTTTTTGGTAAATAATCTATTAGTAAAATTCCTTCTGTATCCCAAAATACGGTAGCCATAAGTTTGCCTGCCGACGGCCTGACCTTAAACTTCCGAGGAGGCTTCTCATCCTTGAATTTCCACTGCAAAGACTCTTGTTTGCTTTCGGGGTCCCACTGTCGAATCCAGGTCTCATCACACGTCACCATTTTAGAAACAATTTCTTCCTCATTACCTCGACTCATTTCCAAAAACTCCTCACAACATTTGACACGTCGGTCCTTGTCAAACGCCGTTAACATTCTGGGGACCCAACGTGCACTCACCTTGGACATATTCAGATGCACATGAATTATCTCATTGACTCTTTCTTTACTGATGCCCACATCTCTAGCAATCTCCCACTGCTTCACTCGTCGGTCTTCTAAAATTATTTTTTTAACTTTGGCTACATTTTCGTTTGTAACGGCAGAAACCGGCCTTCCACTACGAGCGTCATCTTCCAAGCTCTCACGACCGAGTTTAAATTGTTTAGACCAAAACTTTATAGTAAATTCGGAAGGGCACGAACTACCGAACACACACATCATACGTTCTCGGATCTGTGAGGGAGTATTTCCTTCTTTTGTTAGAAATTTAATCACTGCACGATGTTCAATTTTAGCGATATTCATTTTTTCAACCGATATGTCGCAAACATTCGAGAATTGTAGAAAAATGGAACGGAAAAAACAAATGAACGTCAAATAATTCAAAAAAAAGAATAACCAAAGAACAAGAATGCATTTCAGCCAGTATCATTTTCGCATATTTTTTTAACCAAGGAGATTACTTTTCAGCCGCCCCTCGTATACCTATTAGCGGCAATTGGAGTTCTCATTAAAAATCGGCCAAGGGCGTGTCAGGCCACGCGCAGTGTAGGGTTCCGTAGTTGCCTGTCTTTCTTAGTTACATAGACACGCGCGCGCCAACTAAATGGTGCGGTTGCGCCGGCCGAATTTGTACAAAAGTTGGCCTTTCTAAGTACATTTTGGAACAAGCTATCCAACGATACCCCACACTATGGGTTTAACGAGAAACAAAATTACATCCCCATTTTAGGTGTAGGTACATTTTATTCTTCTGTTTTGTCGGCGTAATTCATTTATATAGCCATGCCGAATTACAGTTTTCTAGTAGTAATGGTTACTGCGGCGCTACCACGAACTTCGAAAGTCGAAGTTCGGGTATTTCCATCTCTATCGCACTCCCTTAATCGAGTGACAGGGATGCATGTATTACGAACTTCGACTTTCGAAGTTCGTGGTAGCGCCGCTGAGCTAAGCCGAAGATGGACGGACGGAGGGACGGACGGATGGCCAGACGGACATGGCGAAACTATAAGGGCTCCTTGTTGTTGTTGTCCCTAAAAAGGAGACGGTATACCTAACTTATAGTCGCAGTGAGATCGAAAATGTCGAGTTAGTTAGAATCAGCGCGCGGGTAAGTAGTTTGTATGAGCCGCACGTCAACGAAGAGACGTGCTCGCAGATGTTACGTTCGTAGATCTCTTGGGCGCTAACAACTAATATCGCAAACAGACTCACTGCAATCCGTTGACGAAGAACTTCTCGGTGATGTAATCGCGGCAGTTGGAGTTCTCAAATGCGAGATAGAACTTGTAGTCGCGGTCGAGCATCTCGAGGCAGTTGGGGTCGGCGCGCGGGCAGTGGTGCGAGCCGCACGCGCCGTAGATATCGACGGAGATGTGCTTGGCGAGCTGCCTCGCATACTGCAGCCGGCGGTTGCGAGCGTGGCAGTTTGACACGAACCACGCTACCTGTCGGGGATATAAAAAAACTGATGAACTGTCATCTCGACGACGCCATGTGGACTGAAAATCGGCTCCATTGGACATAGGATAGGAATCGAATTTTTCATATTATAATGGTTTTATGCTGACTTGCCATTATGACGCTAAATATTTTTTCTGCCATGATTAGTCATGAAATACCTACTATAATCAAAAACCAACGACAACTGAAGTTCAAAAAGCTAAATATAAAAAAACAAGACCTGCAGCGCCTGAAATTGTTATCTATGACGCGGGTCGAGGTCGGCATCACACTGGTCTTCACCACATCGAAAAAATGGTTAAAATAATGTTTTTCTAAAGCCTATAACTTGACTTTTTGACGACCGATTAGCCTAGTGGGTAGTGACGCTGCCTACGAAGCTGAAGGTCCTGGGTTCGAATCCCGGTAAGGGCAAATATTTGTGTGATGAGCATGAATATTTGTTTCTGAGTCATGGAAGTTTTCTATGTATTTAAGTATTTATTTATATCTATATTATATATATCGTCGTCTAGTACCTACCCATAACACAAGCCTTAATGAAGCTTACTATGAGACTAGGTCGATTTGTGTAAGATTGTCCCCTATTATTTATATTATTTATTTATAACTATACCTACAATGAATGTCCCTAGTCCTAGTGTATACCTACTATCTGAGCAACAAACCGTGTCTAGGCAATTATTCCGCCATCAATACGCGTAACGTGCTGCTGATATGGTATCGTAGTACCTACTTATTAGTTTGGAAGGCACGGAAAACTCATATCGGGCGAAGTAGGTATACCTACCTACTCATGACAAGCGATAAGCATTAGCTATGGCAAGACCTATTTTAATTTAAGTAGGTAGGTAACATTAAACATTACAGGTATGGCGGTTTGTTTAGTGACGGAATTGGTTAGAAAACTACAGTTACGTTTGTACCTATATATATAGCAAAATGTGGCTTAACTCATCACTTTTACTGCTAATCACGACACAAAATGTCAGAACGCTACGTGGGCCTTTCGCTAGATATGGATGGACAATCGATGTTAAAAAAATAATTTGGATTTTGGTATTTAAAAAAAAAAAAATAGCTGCTACGGACTAAGGCGTAGCGCTACGACCGTAGCTTAATACTGAACGAGTTAACACACTTTCGTCTAATAGGTACCGAAATACTGAAGACTTTTAGAGTAATGCCGGCTGTACACGTTGGGCTAACGTTGGCGCGTGAGCAGGATGCAGCTATGCAAACGCATGAGAACGATATAAAGCCCTCTTCCTCTAATGCATAGCTGCATCTGCTCACGCGCCAACGTTGGCCCAAACGTGTACCGCCGGCATAAGAAACTCAACTCGCTGGTTTTGGTTATGGTCTTCCCTTGTTTCTCTTATCTCATCATTGGGTAGTGAACAACCACAAAACAAAACTAAATAGCTTACCTACTTACATAAGTAATTGAAAGGAAATACAGTTTAGGCGCGTGTTATCTTGTCACTTTTTCCTATTTAGGACAAGTTGTGTTAAAGACGAGTGTGTTGAAAAACTAAAAATCCTATACTACTTACCTACTTACCTATCTATTTATGCTATCCTGTCCTATCCTATACTATTAAACGAGCAATATTTGTAATCACGCTCCTACAAACGCCTCTAACGACATCCATAAAATGGGGCCGAAAACTCGATCTAACTATGTATAAGTACTTACCTACAGTAAATAAGGACATAAATATAAAAGGAGCTACGGTAGCCTAGTGGTTCAGGCATGGGGATGGCAAGCGGCTCGTACCAATGAGTTTTTCGGAACTTATGTACGGAATATATTTACCGATAGCTTTTCGGTGAAGGAAAACATCGTGAGGAAACCAGCGAACGAAAAAAACATAGACGACCCAAAATATCAGCCTATTTCCAATTACCCAACACAAATGGATGCAATTGGAATGCATTGCTGTGATTAGCCGTCGTGCATCACGTCGGACGACAGCTATTTATTTATATGACAGTGACAACGAAAACTAATAATAGGCATGATGCCTCATGTTCAAATTGATAACGTAGTGATGCGAAATGGATAGTCAACCATCAAATTATCGCAATAAAGTATAAATTATAAAATATATTTCAAATCATAAAAAGATATGAACCTTGAAAGTTTAGATAAATTATGCATTTTTTTTATTGTCCAAGAGTAAATTTAAAGCTAAGTACCAATAGAATCCTTACGCTTTTACAGAAACAAAATGGTTTATTTTGATTTTATATACTGATAATTAAAGCATTTCGTGCAAAATTATTCCCTATAACCATTCCAAAATATCAAAAATGCACAATTTCTACCAGCACTCCCGGAGTGCAACCCGGTCTTTTTTATTTTAGCTACCTACTAAAAGTACAAAAAAATACTGCCTTGGTTTAAATCCTTTCTACAATGATCGCAATGATGCAATCACTATAGATTCTATCCTATATTGTTAAACTAGTAGGTATATTTCTTTGTAACCACGTTTCTTAAAAAAGGCACCAGTGGTTTTGACGAAATTTGCAATGAAAGAGTTTACAGTACGATTACTGTTAGTTAACCACTGACAGATAGTTTGCCTTCATTTAATTTTCAACTTTAATATCATACAAATAAAGCAATTTTCATAATACTGTTACGCACGTCTACCGATTTAGAAATAACTACTTAATTTGTATGAGATTAAAGTTGAAAATTGAATGAAGGCAAACTATCTGTCGGTGGTAAACCCCCAATAATTCTACTGTACGGGGGTGAAAAATTGATCTTATTAATTAGCTATATAGGTCTCACATCAAGCAAAATTGGTTTGCTCTATTTTTACCCGAGTGGGACTCGGTCGCCCAGGTACTAGTTAAATATAAATACCAAATCATAAAATTCTGTGTTAAAGGAACTTATTAAAAAGTATTGATGACTGTTGGCATGATACCATCCCTGTACCTGTGTCCTGTGTGTGATCCTAACAATAAAATCAAAGTAATATATAAACTAGTGCCTTAGCCAAATCTTGGGGTTAGGTGTCAAAGCGGACCCCGGGCTTCTTTAGGGGCACAACCGGGAATAACTCTAGGAGGATGAAATAAGGACATAAATATCCGTACACGCGGTTTTCGAAAATACGAACGACGCCGAGCAAAGCTCGGTCTCTTAGGTACTGCAGGCTATCTGTACCTGGAACATTTCCAGTAGAGATAAATACCTACTCCCCTTATATCAGTAGGTATTCCAGTGCTAATCTAAGTATCCTCGAGGTGGAGATAGAATTTGGAATTCATTTATTCGAGATGACCTCGATGGGAACGTTGCCTGTGTATCGTCTTTCCTCACACTGGCATAAATAATAATAATAATAAAATAATAAACTCTTTTCACCCGCGCTAGTCTGTTATGATATGAGACTGTATATCTCGCGGAAGTGTGGAGGTCGCGGCTTTTTAAATGCCAAAGACTCCACAACCGCGAGGTGTGCAGTCTCAGGGATTATTTCCTAAACAACGAGTGTGGGATGGTGTAGTAGGTGTAGTGATGTGGGTAGTAGCAGTAGACGGAAACTTCACCCCGCGCTCCTTGGAAAACGAGAACTGGCGCAGACTTAAAGTAATGAGCGCCGAGGACAGCAGGGTGGTGTGGAGCAGCAAGGAGCTACACGGGCGCTTCTACAAGGCCCTCACAGCACAGGGCCCGATGTAGATCTGCTCGCGTCGGCGAACTGGCTACGTTTCGGGGATCTCTTCAGGGAAACTGAAGGTTTTGTCCAAGAGCGAATGAAGTCATTATGAATAACTACCGGAGGTATATCCTGAAGGACGGTAGGGTCGACATTTGTCAGGCATGCCGCCGTCCCGGGGAGTCACTCAGGCATATTATCTCCGGTTGTGGTCCTCTAGCAAATGGCGAGTACTTGCACAGACATAACCTTGTAGCCAGGATCATTCACCAGCAACTTGCTCTGCTATACGGTCTTGTGGACTTCGAAGTTCCTTACTATAAGTACACACCTGCGCCAGTTCTCGAAAATGGTCGTGGCCATGGTCGAAAACAGGCCTGATATCGTGCTGGCAGATCGATCGAAACGCCAGGCAGTGCTCGTCGACATCAACATCCCCCATGATGAGAACCTCGTGAAGACTGACGACTGTACTCTTCGACGACGACCAATGAATTCTTTGTTGATGGCTGCGCGTTCGAACCCCAGCGATGAGAAGGTTTTTAGTTTTCTTTTCATCAGTTACTTTCGTTATTTTTCTTGATAAACGATGAGTTATTGGTTTTTTCTTTTCATTTTGTATAGAAATCAACTTTTCGTAGTATTAAAGCCGAGAAAAACTCAGTTCCAGGTAAAAACAAAGCTTAATCATTAAGAACTACATCGACCGTTGTGGATTTGAATGCATTCATGCAACTGTGTACGTTCCATTTAAAATGGACGAAGAAGAGAATAACTGCACCGCTGACGAAATTGCGTGAGTAGTTTAGAACTAACGGAAAAACTACTGCCTGAAAAGTCAAATGCTATTTATTTAGAATTAGTCGTAGAAAAAGTATTGTATGCAACGGTGTATAACTTGGTCTTAAAACGCTCGTGGCGTCTTTAATTGCGATGCTCGCCAAGGCTCGCATCGCAACTCACGCCACTCGCGTTTTAAGACCCTACTTATACAACAGTTGCATAAAATACTATTTTATTCCGGGAACCATCTCGTGTAAGGGGGCGAACGTTTGTAAGGAGCAACGATATAAACGTGTTCCACGCGGACGAAGTCGCGGGCGGAAGCTAGTCCTAAATAAATAAATAAATACACAAGAAGCTAATACAGTACCTTCTTAGTTTTGTTGGCGGCGTAGTTCCGGTCCATCTTGTTCTCTGTGATGAGCGGGTCGTGGTAGACCCAGCGCTCGTAGGGTGTCACGATGTCGGAGTCGCGGCGGTAGGTGGCGGTCCAGTTGAACACGTCCAGCGACGCGGGCCGCAGCGACGCCGTGTGGTATGGGCACTCCAGGTAGTACAGTATCCAGATCTGAATAGAACAAGGTATGTACATTCATTTTGTGTACCAAATAAACCACACTACACCGCGCAAGAGACGTACCTACGGCTAGAATGCGATGTGGACACGGAGCCGTAATTCACACAAAATACTTATGGTAATATGCACAGGTAAGGTTACACAACTAAAGATATACCAACTTATGGTGGTACCTACCTAGTTTAACAAAATAGGGACATTGACATTAGATAACTATCTCTCTGCGTATATTCATGTATTTTCCTTCTAACTAGATTTTTTTTTCTATGGCTAAATTCTCGTACAACGTTTTACTGTACATATGGCTCTCTAAAGTTTCGACATATGCACGATAAGTGCTCTTTTCCGCACTAGTGCGGGAAAGTAGCACCATATGTACTGTAAAACGTTGTACGATACACGTGCGAATAGGTAATTCGCAAGGTAACTCCCTACGGTCGTGTTTTAATTTATCACCACTCGTTGCGAATTTCCTATTTTCGGCACTTGTATCGTAAATAACTATTGGCGTGCGGCACGCCAAATAACTTTGAACGTTATTTTCTTTTTGGTGGCGAGAATGGTCTTCTACTCGTATCACGAAGCGGCACACCGCGTGCCGCGCCGTGATACGAGTAGGAGGCGACCTGGTTGGGCAGACGTTGAAGGCGTGATGTGGTCGTTGAAGGCGTGTGGTGGTCGTTGAAGAGGATAGGTCAGCCGGGCGTTTGCGCCCGCTCGGTATACCGCACGCGCCCAACACGTTCGTCAGTAGAACCTTTTTTATCGGAACCTTCCCGTCACCAATGCTTTAACTAAAAGCCAGTTGTATACGTCAAGAACCCTATACTGTAGTTAAGTACCTGGTTGGGCGGGCGCTTGACGTTGAATGGCGTGTGGTGGTCCTTGAAGAGGACAGCGTCAGCGGAGGCGGCGTCCCTCGCGTCCGCCGTCAGCGAGCAGCGGTCCACGGGGCACTTGTTGCGCAGGAACTCCGTGCGGCCGCTCGGTACGCCCCACGCGCCCAGCCCGTTCGCCAGGAGGATCTTTTTTATCGGAACCTCCTCGTCGGCCGGCAGCCGAAACATCAGCTGCTCGACCATCCTGTAAATTAGAGAAGTTTTTATAGAGCTAAGAAAAAGAGAAGAAGAAGAAGATATTTTAACACGTTCGCAATCAAGAACCTACTGCCTAGTAGGCACTCGTAATGTTTGCTCAGATGCCGGCTCAGCCCGCTAGGCGGGCAGTAGTATGAACCTATACACGCCTAGCGAGTTCTGTGGGTGTCTGGTGTATTGTTCCATTTTTAGTCCAGTTGCGAAAGTGTTAAAGCTTGTGCCCGCATTTTGTCAGTTTGTAGACTACAATATCCATGCCTATTAGCTAATCCTACCTACCGCTTGTAAGCAGAGGTCTTGGAGAGACGCGCTTGTTATATAGGCGCAAGTATGCGATGACAATGACAAACATATTCGATGACAGAAGTATCGCAATTCGCAACACGGAATGTTTATACATTCTAGGTTTCTGATGGTGAAGGCCCTCACTGCATGCTACGACGTAATAAAAATGGCATGCAATATGGAACTACAGAAAACTGCCAAACCCACACTAGTAAACCTAACTACATAGATCAAACAAGATCTTCAAATAAGTTTACGACCCGCGGCAATGACTTTAAAAGTGAGGAGGACACCGGTGGTGCCGATAATAATGTTAAATTAGCTACTGACTGCACTGCTGACAACGGGATTTCGAAATGTAAGGCTCGGTGCGGGTGGCAGCGATTAAATATAAATCAAGCTAGTCCCAAAGTAAGCTCAATAAGGCTTTTGTTACTGGACTGGTACTAGACGACGATATACTTATGTATATGTAATAGATATAATATAACACTTAAATTCATAGAAAACATCTCTGACTCGGGAACAAATATTCGTGCTCACCACACAATTATTTACTCTTATCGGGATTCGAACCTAGGAACTTCAGCTTTGTAGGCAGGGTCAATACATACTAGGCTAACCGGTAGATTGTACGCGATATACGTTATACTGCTATACATATATGAACATAGATTATACCTATCATTAAATACAAACACGTAATAAGGTATGATACTAAATATGTCGAGTCAGACAGACCTTTTGGGTCTCAATTCAATCCCCATCACATTTAATGTGAGAGAACGAGAGCGCGTTCGCGAAGCGAGAAGAGTATGAGCACAAGGATAAGTCTAAAAGTGTTTAGCAAGTAAGGTATCATTCCTAGCCTACAAAACAACTTTTAGGTCTTAAAATGTACTGACATAACGGGTGGATTACCTATCTATTCTACTTTAAGGCAGGTGAGTGTAGGTACGACGACGAGCGAAGCGAGGAGGAGTGTTAGGCGAACTGCGACCATACAGCGCGCGAGCCGAGCGAGCGAAGCGAGCGTGCCGCGGCAGCGGCCGGCGAAGCGCCAAAACCGATTTATGTTTAAATACTATACTTTTTTATGAATTTACTACAGGAATGTTTCTTGGCCAGTCCGCTAGATACCGTGATATGACAGATATTTACTTTTATGAAACAATAATTTATCAATCGACGATTTGTAAAATGACCTATTTTATAAACGATTTATTTGGTAAATGATCATTTTTAAAATGACAATTTAACATTCAATGTTTTTTTTAAATTATGTTACACACATTTGCTAAATTAATATTTGTCAAATAATGATTTATAGTATAAGCATTTTGAGGAATGATAGGTTTGTGAAATGAATAGTTTGTGAATCGTTGTTTATAAAATGATCATTTATGAAACGTTTTTTATGAAATGATGGTGAACCGATCTATAACTGAATTTTTTTTCATTGCAAATCTACGTGTGGCACATCAATCGATAGGCCTTTTAAAATAAATATAAGCTTTCTCAGCAATTTTTTTGATTAAGTGAATAGAGTCGGAGATAATTGCCCCGAAAGTCACTAAAATTGTGTCCCCCTCTACTTTTTGAACCGTGTATTTTAAAAATATGAAAAAAATCATGGACATAGGGCTTATTAAATTCTTTCAGCGAAAATTATTTTGAACAAGATCGGTTCAAAGGTTTTTGAGATATTTCTAAAAAACTGCCTTCCTTAAAGAAAAGGACGTAAGCGCCATAAGATTTCAGTAACGATACGACTTTTTTTAATAGGCACGGAACCCTTCGTTGAGCGTGGTCCGACAAGCACTTGGCCGCTTTTTTAATAAGTTAAACACAGAATTTATGATATGGTATTTTTATTTACCTGGGCGACCGAGCCCCACTCGGGTGAAAATAGAGCAAACTATTTTTTCTTGATATGAGATATTTTGGGTAGCTGTGATTGGATGCGCAGCTGACAATGTGCATACCGGGTTGTAGGTACGATTTTGGGTAGGCATTTGTAAGGAGCTCGATTTCTATGTGTTTTACGTTCGCTGGTTCTGATGTCTGATGTGATTGGGATCGGAGGCGAGAGGCGACAAACAAAAATAGTCCTTGTAACCAGACAGTTGGAACTTTAATAGCACACCTACAAAGGTAATTCTCTTTATAAGTACCGCATTAAGAATGGGCACCGAGTCGCTGATAACGATTCAATGAGGTAAACGGTCGGTATACACTCGAGAGCAAAAGTTTCGGGTCACTAGCATTTACTTCAATATCTTGAAAACGAATAAAGCTATCGTATTGAAATAAATTGAACCTTATAGACAATTTAATAATCCTTCATTAAACGTATAAAAACTTATTGGTTGGCGTGAAGTAATGGCATTATAAAAGTTATAAACATAATGATCCCTTTTTTTCAAATCAGAACTTCTAATTTTCGCAACTGTTTTTGCTTTTGTTTTTGTTCTGTCATAAAATTATAAGAAGTCTTCCAGGTATCCAATAGTCATTAATGTCATTATTAAAGTAGTAATTATGTCACTCACACCTGAGGAATGTACGAGAATCCTCACGATGATCCTGGAAAACGGGAGCAGTCAGCGAGAAACAGCAAGAATAGCCGGTGTATCGTTGTCTACAGTTCAGCGTGTTCGCCAGCGGTTTCTAGAAACTGGTTCGAACCTACGAAGACCAATAACAGGCAGACCCAGGTGTACGACGGAAGATCGATATCTAGTCAACTCTATGCTGCGAAATCGGTTTCTTACGGGAACAGCACTGACTCATCATTTTTTAGGGCTTGGTAGAAGCAACCCTTCTGCTTGGACTGTAAGACGGCGAATGGTCCGAAACTCGAGAGGCACCATCGTATAGCAAGACGAATTTATGCACGCGAACACTCGCATTGGACGATTGAAAATTGGTCAAATGTCGGGTTCTAGGGCGAATCAAAATTTATGCTGTATACATACGACGGAAGGGCAAATGTGTACAGAAGACCAGGAGAAAGATTTATGCAAGCCTGTATTGAAGAAAAGGTGGCATACGGTGGTGGTTCGGTACTCGTGTGGGCTGGAATTTCTGCGGAAAGCCGAACAGAGCTTGTAGGTACTGATCGAAAACGGTACTCTTAATGGCGTAAGATACGTGGATGAAATCCTCAACGAGCACGTCGGTCCATTTATGGCAAGACTTGGTGAGAATGCCATCTTTATGCACGATAACGCCCGTCCCCACACTGCTCGTGTAGTGCAAGACTACCTTGATGAGGTGAATATTCGTCCCATGGTGTGGCCAGCACGTAGCCCCGACCTCAACCCGATCGAGCACGCCTGGGACGAGCTCGGACGACGTGTAAGACAACGAGATCCTCCTTTACAATACAATACAATACAAATACTCTTTATTGCACACCTCACACAAACAAAGCAGTTAAAAAGAGAAACAATACAATAACATGTAGGTAGAGGTAGACAACAGGCGGCTTTAATTACGCTTCGTGACTTGAAACATGAATTGGTAGAGGAATGGGAGAACATTCCCCAACAGTGTTTCAGAAACTTGGTGTACAGCATACTGAATCGCATTGCAGCAGTCCAGACAGCACGTGGGGGTAATACCAAGTACTAAACTGTGTTAAAACTACTTGTAAATATAAAAAGTTCAATATTTTCAGTTTTGGTTTTGCAAGCAAAATGACGCCATTTTTAATTTGTCGTTTTAAACATAATAAAATAAATGGTTAGTAGTAAATGTAATGCATTTTATTTTAGTAACATTAAATTGTCTATAAGGTTCAATTTATTTCAATACGATAGCTTTATTCGTTTTCAAGATATTGAAGTAAATGCTAGTGACCCGAAACTTTTGCTCTCGAGTGTATATATATATGAACTAGGGTTGTATCGTCGATTAATTTACGGATTTCTTATCTGTAGGTAATTAGCACCATCGCCCGGCCGCACGGCCGCCGAGCGACGTCAGACACGTCCCCCGCCGTTACACTTGTCGAGTACTCGCCTGCCCCCCTATTCTGTAACTTGTTGTAAGCTCACCTCAACGCTCATCCACAAATATAATCTTGACACCGCGATGCGTAGTAACCAAGCGTAGTCACGCGTAGTTGAGGTCTAGTTTCGTGACTGGTGACCGGCGGGGTGAGCCGCTTTAGCGCGTAGCGAATAACAGCCCTGCCCTCGCCGGGCACGTCCTACGGGACAGCAGCGCGCTGTGCGGGTCGACCTGCCAGGGTCGCTGCTCACCGCCCTTCATGAACCACGGCCGCCGAGCGACGTCAAACACGTCCTCCGCCGTTACACTTGTCGAATAATCGCCTGTCCTCGCCGGGCGCGTCTTCCGGGAACAGCCGCGCGCTGTGCGGATCGACCTGCCAGGGTCGCTGCTCACCGCCCTTCATGAACCACGGCCGCCGAGCGACGTCAAACACGTCCTCCGCCGTTACACTTGTCGAATACTCGCCTGTCCTCGCCGGGCGCGTCTTCCGGGAACAGCCGCGCGCTGTGCGGATCGACCTGCCAGGGTCGCTGTTCACCGCCCTTCATGAACCACGGCCGCCGAGCGACGTCAAACACGTCCTCCGCCGTTACACTTGTCGAATACTCATACTCGCCTGTCCTCGCCGGGCGCGTCTTCCGGGAACAGCCGCGCGCTGTGCGGATCGACCTGCCAGGGTCGCTGCTCACCGCCCTTCATGAACCACGGCCACCGAGCGACGTCAAACACGTCCTCCGCCGTTACACTTGTCGAATACTCGCCTGTCCTCGCCGGGCGCGTCTTCCGGGAACAGCCGCGCGCTGTGCGGATCGACCTGCCAGGGTCGCTGTTCACCGCCCTTCATGAACCACGGCCGCCGAGCGACGTCAAACACGTCCTCCGCCGTTACACTTGTCGAATACTCATACTCGCCTGTCCTCGCCGGGCGCGTCTTCCGGGAACAGCCGCGCGCTGTGCGGATCGACCTGCCAGGGTCGCTGCTCACCGCCCTTCATGAACCACGGCCGCCGAGCGACGTCAAACACGTCCTCCGCCGTTACACTTGTCGAATACTCGCCTGTCCTCGCCGGGCGCGTCTTCCGGGAACAGCCGCGCGCTGTGCGGATCGACCTGCCAGGGTCGCTGTTCACCGCCCTTCATGAACCACGGCCGCCGAGCGACGTCAGACACGTCCCCCGCCGCGGGGGCCTCCTCGCTCTCCACGATGTCATTCAACGCATTCTGAAACGATAGCAAGTACATTATACATAGTATCATCCGAATGAATTTCTTATTCTTTTTTTCGTACTTGCGGTACTTGTTACAATTAGGGTTCCCCCTGTTTTGGCATAACTTTTTTTAGTAAGAATTCTATTTGGCTTCCTATGTAGGCATAATTGACTTTGCGCACAAACTGTTTTGGCAGAATCGAGATTCGCATAGTTCGATTACGCCGAATTTCAATAGTCCGAATATTATTTGTGCATTTTGATGCTCCGAATCATGTTCACGCATAAAATATATGAGCATAAATATAGAAATATATATTGGTTGTTTGAATTTTTTTTTCAAAACAAACGTAATTCTTTTAACCTAACCTAATCCTAACCTAACCGCCAGCGTGTCGGCGTCACCCCGCTTTGCGGGGTGCCTATTTCCGCTGTAAGGGACACGAGCAGACCCAAACCTAACCTACTAATGATACCATTGTTACGATTATTTGTTTTTTTTTTACTGCGGGGTGGGGGGGGCTTTGTGGGGAGCTTCGCCCCCCCGTCCCCCCTTTTTCTAGCTGCCCTAACCTAATCTACTATATTATAATACAATTATATTGTTGTTATATCTCGTGAGACGCACCCCGTTTTAGTATGCTTAGTAAGTATCGGACAATCGATAATATGCCGAATAAAATTATGCTAAACCAAATTATGCGTAAATATAATCGGCCATAGCAATAGTATGCAAATTTAAATTCGGCCAAACACATTTTCGGAATTTTAGAAATTCTATTAAGTAAGGTTTCTGCCACATTAACATTCGGCGAAAACCAAATATGCCAAGTCTGTTATGCGAAAAACGTTTCGGAGAATCAAAGTTATGCTAAATAGAGGGAACCCTACAATTAGATCAATGCTTTAATAGGTTCGTAGGTCATCATTTGCGCATTGATACCTAAATAAGCTCTTATTTATTAAAGACATACCTACATCCTAACGAAGTCAAGAAGTAGGCACAGTTGGAACGTGCACATAACATCATACTGTACCTAATTTTCAAAGATTATAATGCAAATGAAAGAACAGTAATTGGGGTTGTAATTAATGCAGCTTCTTTAAATTGTCATTCTCACCTTCAAATTTACATAGTTGTCTACTAAATTATCTATTGCATCTATAAAACAATAGCAACGGACTAATTTCACAATTTTTATACGTTAGAATTGTTGGAGTTAAGCTGTTATATAACCCTGTTGCTCACATACAAAAAATAGGTACGTTACGTTGCAGGTGCTATTGATTAAGAGGCTCCCATACGCCAATGACCTTCGATCTGAATCCCTTAGTTTTCTAATGTTTTTTGTAGCTTATTATATTAACAACAACGGCTTTAAGCAATATAGTATCCCATATTTACTTCAAACTTCATTGTTTTCGAGATATTGGCATCAAAGTTGAACAATTTTAGGCCAAAAAAATGGTTTTCTGGCCATAACTTTTGTGTTAATTGGTTTAAAATTAAAACCCTCTGCCAGTTTTTAGAGACGTCATAGACGAACCCAAATTTGTAGATTTCGTATATGTTAGATCTTTCACGTCAATAGAGATGCGAAATAAGTGTTTTTTTAGACAATGTTTAAAAAAATCATACAAAATTAAGTATTAATTTGTTTCAAAATCCGGTCTGTCAAAATGGAGATAAAAGATTGAAGAACCGATAGCCGTTTGATTTATGATTCTATCTGTAGTGCAAAAGTAGTAGATACGATTCAAAACTTGTCAAAAATCGATGAAAACCTCGGGTAGCCCCTTAAGGTTTATTTATATAATCTGGAGTGGAGATGTTTCCTCCTGCAGCGAAGGCGTGGCGGCGGCGGCATCGTCGCCAGCAGTATCATGTCATGTCAGTGCTAGATTAGTTTGTGTGTATAGTTGTACCTGCGTATGCGCTTCCTCCCGCAGCAGAATCAGCGCCAGCGGCAGCAGAAGCGCCATACCACCTATGGCTCGTAGCGCCGACGACACTTCACACATTGTTATGGCCGCTCCACACGATGGGCCATCCTGACCCATCATACACGACGCAACTATGCGTTAAAGGGAGTAAGACATTTTTATGTCTCGTTCTACCGCATAGCCGCGTCCTGTATGATGGGTCAGGATGGCCCATCGTGTGGAGCGGCCATTAGAGACGCGCGCTTGTCGAGGCGAACGCACAGGCGCATACGATGGTGCTACTCTACTGACTCCCGCCAGGAGCGAGGCTATGCGAGGATAAGCCAGGCCAAGCCTATGAGCCCCGCGAGAGCCGCCTATTATTGCGAATCTGCGCTACTTGAAGTGAAGAATGGATGTAGATAGTGAATGCAAAGCAGGCGATAAGCTTAACAATCCAGTTAAACAATGCACCTACTCATTTATTCGCAGTGGAAGTGGAATTAACCTCGTGACGGTTCCGTGATACTAAGCATTATATATGTGCATTACCACGCAAATGCTCAGGGCCGCTGTTTGTGCAAGTAATTCCGCAGAATTAATTCATTATTTGCGACATAAAGATATATAGAAGATATAGGTACTTATTGCAAGAAATTGAGCCGCGTTCGTATGTCATTCATAATTACATCATAAAATAACATTACCCGCAGTTGGCGCCCAGAAAACAGTAAATTCAGTTCATCATCATCATCATATCAGCCGAAAGACGGCCACTGCTGGACATAAGGCCTCCTCCAAATCCAGTTACCTATACATATAAAACAAAGTAGGTATATTATATTCTATTATATATTCCTGGAGAAGTGCTTCCTCCCGCAGCGGCGCCGGCTAGAGCAGGCACGTGGGCGGCAGCAGCATCAGCGCCAGCGGCAGCAGCAGCGCCACGCGCCGCGGCGTCCGTGGTACTCGAGCCCACATTGCTAGGTTAGTATGTGTATACCTGAAGATGTGCTTCCTCCCGCAGCGGCGCCGGCTGCGCGGGCGCGGAGGGCAGGCGCGCGGGCGGCAGCGGCGGCGGCCGCGGCAGCAGCATCAGCGCCAGCGCGGTCAGCGCCAACGGCAGCAGCAGCGCCACGCGCCGCAACGCCCGCGACACTCGCGCCCACATTCTGGCCGCTGCGTTACCCGCCACTCTGCATGTAACCGCATGTACATTACTCTATTGTATCTACCTATATGTAGACGCACCAAACTCGTAGATACAATACAAGAAGTTAAATCTTGATTGGTATCGTTAATTATTAAATTATTCTACAAAAGAATAGCTACATCGGAAAATTCTACCCGCTTGTGTTGCGTCGCTGTTTCGTTCGCCTAGTTTCACGTTATTCCCCAAATTGTACTTTTCCCTGTCACAAATTTATCCTGTATTAACACGTTCAATGCCAGGAACTGCAGGCGCCTTTGCCGTAGTCGCTTTTCGCTACCTACATACAATGTGTTTAACCCATTGACTGCCAACTACGCAACATTACGTAGTCTAAGTACCATCAGGTACCTACGTTATATTGCGTAGTTGACAGTCAATGGGTTAACGGAAACTTGACGGTTTTTAATCATAGAATTGAAAGAAAAAAACTACTGTTAAAAAATTGGAGTGCAATTACCGAGTTTGGGGAACCGATTGAGCAAAATATGTGAACCCCTTTATTTTAAGGCGTGATTTTGATATAGTTATGGATAAGTCCTTATGTCACTGAGTGTTACGGGCAGAGTGTGCCGTTGTTTTGTAAGGTGGCATAATTCAGGAATATTAGGTATGTGGGATATATACCTACGTAATTTCGGAAACAATACCTATGTATTTATGAATTTCAAAATAGCCTAGTGTTTTCCCGTTCTTTAAAGACAGACAAAAACACATTAAAGACAGACAAAGTAGGTAAGTCTAGATTTACTAGTTATAGTAGGTAGTAGGTAGCCTATACGAGTATATACCTCTTGACAAAAAATGAAATAAACTAGATTCCAATGGTGCTGCAACTGCGACAGTAATTTTTCCATAATTTAGCCGTTATTTAGTATCTTATTCGTTAGAAAACTAAATATCATACAAAATATAACGAAGTACATTATAAAAATAATAAAATGTGAATAATCCTTTGACAATCATTTTCAATGTCAGTGAATTGTCACCAAATCTAAACATGTAGGTAGGATTCCTTAGTCATTGAAGTAGGTAGATATCATGTAGATATGAGCATAAAAACATAACGCAAGTATAGTATATCAACCTTTTCATTCCGCGACTACGACGTGTAGGCAAACGTGTAGGTACACAAATCAAAAACCATAAAAATCTACTTTTATTCGCAGGTAATGAGAGCCATCGAGGCCGATAGAGTAAATAAAGAAAGAAAGAAATAAGACATTTATTCGCTACACAAAAGACACACAGAGACAATTAGGGAGTAGACATACATTACAATTGACATATACCTATTGTGTGTGTCTTCGCGGCAACAATAGTTATTTGTGCAATAAGAGAGCAATAGTTATTTACGATAAATTCGCAACGAGTGGTGATAAATTAAAACACGACCGAAGGGAGTGTTTTAAATCGACACGAGTTTCGAATTACCTATTCGCACGTGTATCGTACAACGTTTTACTGTACATATGGCTCTTTAAAGTTTCGACATATGCACGAAAAGTGCTCTTTTCCGCACTAGAGCGGGAAAGTAGCACCATATGTACCTACTGTAAAGATTGTTTTTGCTGCGAGTGCTGATTTTGAGTCCTGAGGAAGCGAAAGCTCGCTACGCTCGTGATTCAAATTTTGAATCTTGAGCGCAGCGAAGGACTCAAAAGCACGAGATGCAAATACTTTGCTCTCGAGTAACACATACAACTTTTCACCTCAGCAGTGAGAACATATTCACATTAAAAATATATAATAGTATCACGTACCTATTCGTCTCAAGATGGTTTAGGAAGAAAACTTAATAAGGCGTTCGTTAGTGCTTGTTTCAACTCATCAGCGCCGGCCGCGCCGTTAGTCAATACTAGAAAGGCGAGACAAGGCGCGAGAAACCAAAGGATATTTCAGTATCTATACGAGTGTCGCGCGACACTAACACATCACTAAAAACTAACCGTGTTATTGTTGAAATTCACAGATTTTACTAATATATCTTCGAGATATTTTAGAAATATTTATCATTATCACAAGGATATTACGTGTATCTCGCGTGCACACCAAAAACTAGCCGTAACTGTTGTTAAATACTGCCTTCGTCACGTCACTGACTTCATTGTATATCCTAGTTAGATAGGGAATTGATTTATCCTAGTAGTTTTTATATTTAAAACCAATATCAATAACGCAAGAATGAACAATAATATACCTAATAAATTCTGAAACAAATTAACAGCGCGCATTTTTTTTAAAGGGGCGGGCCGCCGCGCTTGCGTTCAGAAATTGCATCTGTGCGTATACGTTCATACAATTTAAGATTGTTTAAACTAGAAATATTAATTAGCTAGCGTAATAAAATTCATGTTTACCTATTTAATATGATAAACGGAGTTTATTCTGAGATCTTTTATTTAAATTATCTTCAATAGAAAATTCCTTTGTATAATTATTATGGTAATTTAAACTTGTTAATTTGATAGTTTTCGAACGTGTTACTTGTGTCGCGTTATTTGGGGGTCTACTTTGAAATTCGATTGTCGAACTATGGATCGACCTATGTCTGCCATTTTCTTTTTTCGTAATGGAATGAAAGGGAGAGCGCTAATAAAGTTCAAATATTCTGAACTTGTAATAGACCCCATACGACGAAATGTCAGTGCTCCGCATCAAAATTAAAAAGCTACTTTGTCTCACGGAGTGAGCAAAATCGCATTTTGCACACTGTTTTCACGCAGCAAAATATGCTTGTTCGAGCTGCTGAGGTGAAAAATATATTATTAGATAGCGGGTTATGAATGGCTTTTCTTTTTAAAAGGCTGTAAGGCACTGTAATTTAAAAGGCTTAGGTGGGTAAAAATTAAGCTCAAGCTGTGGGGGGCTTGAGCTTAACTTTTACCCACGGTATCTGAATCCAAAATAAGTCCCCCAAACCAAAATCCCATAAAAATAATGTTTAATAGGACTAAGGTACAGATTTAGCCCCTATACTTTTGCCAGTGATAAAAGGCAAGAAAGATCCTAGCAATAGACACCTAGGTGTATTTTTGAGCCACTTATACCTAATATTAGCCTGAGAGCGGTACGGTTTCTCTCTATGGAAACACAACAATATATCGATATCAGCCCGATTTTTACACCAAAAAACCGGCCAAGTGCGAGTCAGACTCGCGCACGAAGGGTTCCGTACCATTATATATAATAATAAGTTACAATAGAATTTGTACGAAACTATTACTTCTTGAAGTACATTTTATAAGTTGGTCGACTATTACTCGTAAACGTGTAAAGCCTACTTAGCTGTGATAGTTTTCCTTTTAACTTCGTTATATGTACTACTACCATGAATTTTTTCACATATCCCAAAACAACCATTTAGCTAGCAGGGGGTGGGGACACTGGAGTCTAACAAAAATTAGCACTTTAAGGCTTAATATTTCACAAACGGATCGTTTAATCGAAAAATTGTTTTCACAAACACCCAATATTTTTAAAAGACCTATCCAACGACACCCCACACTATGGGGTAGACGACAATAAAAAAAATCATCCCCACTTTACATGTAGGGGAGGTACCCTAAAAAAAATGTTTTTCAAGATTTTATTTTACCACTTTGTCGGCATGACTAATATGTATATTCATGCCAAATTACAGCTTTCTAGTACCAAGAGCCTCTGAGCTAAGCTGCGGACGGACGGACGGACGGACGGACGGACGGACATAGCGAAACTATAAGGGTTCCGTTTTTGCCATTCTGGCTCCGGAACCCTAAAAATATATTGGGTAATTTGACTAAATATTAATTAATAATCCACCTACATTTAATACGGCGACGGTACTAAATAATAAAAACTCATCTATAAAAATTACTTAAAAATCTGGCGAAAATGCTATAAGAATTATTTACTTTATGATATACTACTTCCATTTATGTTCTTTGTGATGCATATAAAATCCAATTATTTCCAAAAAAACCGTACCGCTCTCAGGCTATATAACGAAAGTTCCTGTATTCATTTTCACGAATCCATCTACCTACTAATGCGGTCTATAGATAGGTACTCGTATCTAACTCTCTCTTGAATCGTGTTTTTCTCACTCGCTATGTAACTAAACATGATTGATTGATATGGTATTTAGCAACACCACCCATGCATCCATGCAGTGTATTTTATGGGATTGCGCGTATTAAAAAATCCGAACTTCATTATTATGTGTCTATATGTACCCAGTATGTCTAGGATCGATGACTAATTGAATCGGTACAGTCGACGAGAGATGGATAGGAGCGGCTCATGCGCTAGAAAACTTGTTTTAAAATAATCAGAAAACGCATTACAAATGTCCATACCTGAGTTTTTAGTAACACCATCGTAACACATATAGCTCGGTATTCCAAAAGAGTTAAAACGAGATTGTACAAAAGACCAGAATTGCTTGAGGTCCTTGCTAATGATGTTCTCAATTTTCTTAGTATAATTAAAATATGGATCGCTTTTCCATGCGCCTAATTCTGTCCCTCTGATACTCAAATGCAAGCAAATCACACCTATTACCATAAAGTTTGAATTTGCGACGATGTTTATGTTTTTCTTAAGCGAGTTTGAGTACCAGACTGGGTATGTGCTAACAGCTTATGCGGGACATACTTATCTCTTAAATATTCATTTTAAATATTTATTTTAAATAAACTATTTTTATGTCTAACTAAATTAATTATTTCATAGTTCGCTTTGTTGTACAAATATTTTAGAACTGGTGCTGAGAGCCTACCGCGAAACGAAAACTATACAGAGACGGGCCCGTCCGCCTGGGTAATTGATAAGATAACCAACCCGGTCTTTTTTTCCGTTGAGGTTTGTGTATTAGTTGAGGTATGTATTTTTGTCTGAGAGTGAGTAGGAAGGTTCCCGCATGACTTTGTATGTTGTGATGTGATCGTCGGTTTTTGAACAAAATCAAATAAGTAACATTTAAATTATCATACGATACGATTATGGAAATATTTAGAGGTACCTAAATGTCAACAAGTTACTAAATATAAATACCTACTAAGTTTTATATAACATGTAAAACATGTGTATTGTTGTTAAGCAAATAAATTATTTTTGTTTTGTTTTTTTGTTTAAATGAACATGTCGATAAATTGTAAAATTACGGTCGCCTTTATATGGGTCGTCATAATCCAAACCCCCTTTGGCCGCTTACGAAACCAACGCCACGTAGTGTACTGACTACGCGTTACTACGTATGAAGAATTATTTTTCTTGCTACGAAATTAGTTAGCAAGCCATTCTACGTAGTGCGCGTTTCTGCTGTATTAAAACTCGATTGGAATCTGTCGAATTAAGGCCTCCACACACCGGTCGCGGTTGTGGCGCTGGGGCGGTGGGGCCCGCGCAAGTTGTAAAACATTTAAACTACGCTTCAATTCAAACACACATCGAACGCGGTCCGAACGCGGGCCCGCGGCGCTAAGTTACAACTCGGGCAGCGCGGCCGCGGGTCGGGCGCGGCGCGAGTCGGGCGATTGATATCTCTCTCACTATCAACGCATTTCTATCTCTATCACACAGTGGCGCGGGCCCGCGTTTCTGTCGCGCTGGATACGCGTTGCTACCGCGGCAGGCCCGCGCTACTGTGTGATAAAGACGCCGCCCGCCTGCGGTGTGAATATACCGCTTCTGACGAAATGGCTCCATGAACGTTGTTTTTACTCTGTAAAGGAATATTTGGACATTGCACGAAAATAATTTATTAGAACCTTCAATTGTAATTATTAATCTATTTTGATATATAATTGTGTTGTTTGTAATTATTTATAATTGGCTATTAGGCTAATATTTGCATGCCGTTGAAGGCTGAATACTGTGACTCATCATATAATGTACATATTCTTGCAAATAAACGATACTTTACTTTACTTTACTTCAACCGCGCCCGCCCCGCGTTCGATGTGTGGAGGCCTTTACCCCACATGAGCGTACCGTACGACATAAGCGAGTGAAACATTGCAAAATAAACCGATCTTAATGAAACTTTCGATATGACGGGTTACAATTTTCGCAACACGAAGACGGCACTACTCAATTTATCGCACAGCTTGTCAACATGGCACTTCCAGTTAAGGTTCAAATCTAAGATAAATCCGATGAACCTGCACTCTGTGCACAGTGGCATTGGAACGTAGGATATAAATACAAGGTGGAAGAGGAACATGCCGCCCTGAAAAAATCATAACGTTAGATTTGGTAACATTCAGCAACAAACCGTTTGCCGTACCAATGTTGCATTGCAACCGTGTTGCAACTGCCCGCATATGTTGTGGATTTTTTCACTGAGCCGCTCATACGTCCTCGAGCTGACTATGAGGGTGGTGTCGTCCGCAAACAGCACACAGCAGAATGTTAGAAACAGAGGGCCTACTTACCGCGAAACGAAAACGAACTTCGTTCGAGTATCTCCCTCTCTGTCGCACTTGCTAGTTCGAGCGACAAATATGGAGATACACGAACGAAGTTCGTTTTCGTTGAACGGTTAAACGGTACCTCTTTAGGGTATTGCCTAACGCCGTTCCTTGTGGTGACTACGCGACCAGTAGGTATCAGACACAAATATTCTACCATTTGCAGACAGTTTCACCACCTGCTTACGGTCCGACGAAAATGATTTGAATAATCGGTAAGGTACATGCCTGACTCCATAACAATGTATTTTATTCAAAATCAATTTGTGACTAATTTCGTCGCAGCCTTTCGATAAGTCACACATATAGCTTGGCAAAAAAGTCTAGAAACGGAACAATTTTTTTTCCCTGGTAACTTAGTTAAACTTGACATATGCTAGGAGACGGATTGTCACGTGTGTCACACTATTGTTGTTATTGTACCGTATTTATTAAATTTCGCGGATTTATTAGCATTCAAATGCAACAATAATTCCATACAATGAGCAAGGCAATACGCAGTTCCGTTCGGGAAGTAATTTATACACATACAAGCGATGTCTTGCGGAATATCAAGCCGGAATCATTTTGTGCGAATTGGACAATGTTTATAGATGAACTGCGGGAATGACAGGTTTTTAATTATTGTAGACTACTAATATTGTGTTAAATTATATTGAATGCTTATATTAATTTTATTTATTCCTAACGCTAGAATCATTACAGTAAATTCATAATTTTCATCTTGTTTAGATAGTGCATTCTAAAGGTTATGTTTACTTAAAACCAACTTGGTACTTGCAATATATTTTTTTTTTTTTTTTTCAATTTATATTTTATGAATTTCAAGTATTTTAATTAAGTGTACCTACCTAATTGTAACCAAAGTGCAATATTTGGAGGAAGAAGAAACTGTATATTGTACTATTGAATAAAATTGGTAAACAAAACTTGTATTTAAATTACTAGCATTCTGTCTACATAAACTTACATAAACATTATATAGAGGTAATGTTTGTGAGTTTGTATGTCTATACCTACCAATATGTATTTGTATGTAATTTTTCTAAATTAGAAACCAAATTGAAATAATTTTCTTGTAAAAAGTGAAGTATCAAAATCTCTAGGTCGTACTATTCGTGTTTACATATGAGCGTGGCGCCTTTATTGTTTTTTACTCTTTTTTGCCAGACTATAATACTTATATTGGAACATAGTAGTAATCAACATAATAAATATAAACAGTGGTAACCTCTATACTGCTTTCTGCCATGCTTAATGTCGTGGTATCCGCCCTCTTGCCTCCATTATCGCCAGATGACATCTGAAAAACAATTTCGAAACAGTGGTTTATCACAAACAGTTTTTTATTTACACGAGGATTGTTAAATAATTAATAACAATATTAACTACTAACTGCCCGCGCGGCTTCGCCCGCGTATTGCGAGGCACGCAGGTAAACCCGCGGCCCCCGCGGTATATAATATAGCCTACTAGCTTTGCCCGCGACGTCGTCCGCGTGGAACTCGTTTATATCGTACCGCCGTACAAACTTCCAACCCCCCATTTCACCTCCTCAGGGGAGGATTTCCGGGATAAAAACTATCCTATGTCCTACCCAGGGACTCAAACTATCTCTATAGGTACCAAATTTCATGAGTTCGGTTCAGCGGTTTAAGCGTGAAGAGGTAACAAGCAGACAGACAGATACACTTTCGTATTTATAATGTAAATTATGGATAACCATCCAGGAAGTCCATTCTACACTCAAAATTAATGTTTTTTTTTAAAGCGGTTATCGGTTACAAACTTATGAACTTACAAAGCTACAATCTCACAGACCTTATAATATTCTTATAGATATGAGTATAGATTACTAATTTTAGTATAGTATAGATGTAGAAATTTATAAGAATGTACTATAATATGGTATACTTATACACACGCGTACTGGGTCAATTAAACTGCCCTCTCCTTGTCGTTTCCGACAATGGTGCCCATAATGCTTGCGACTTGCGACCTTTTCTGTAGTAGGTATACCTACCACAGGAAAGGCTTTACTTAGCCATAGGCAGCATTTGCACCAGATTTGTCATTTATTTATTCACAATAAAACTTATACTGGTGGTATGCCATTTCATTAACTATACAATTTTAAATTAAATTACATCATGTGACGCTAACCTGAATCTGTGTAGCGCAGCAGGGTTGGGCAAAATACTGGCTTCACTGTAATTGAAATACAAATTACAAAATACATGTCAAAATGTATTTGAAATACAAACTACAAACTACTTTGGTGACAGGTATTTGAAATATAAAATACAAAATACAGTATTTCAAATACAAAATACATTATTGAACTTCTTTGAAACTCATCTCAAAAAACTTATTACACGTTTTTGGGGTTCCGTAGCCAAATGGCAAAAAACGGAACCCTTATAGATTCGTCATGTCTGTCTGTCTGTCTGTCTGTCCGTCCGTATGTCACAGGCATTTTACTCAAAAACTATAAGGTTGTTTTTTTTGGGGTGCACTACTCCATACATAAAACTGAAAGTCAACATTTTTTTTTCCATTGCAAGCCCACGTGTGGTGTGGCACATCAACCGATAGGCCTTTTAAAATAAATATAAGGTTTTTCAGCAATTTTTTTCATTAAGTTAATGGAGTCGGAGATAATCGCCCCGAAAATCACTAAAATTGTGTCCCCTCCCCCCCCCTCTAATTTTTGAACAGTGTATTTTAAAAATATAAAAAAATCATGGACATAGGGCTTATTAAATTCTTTCAACGAAAATTATTTTGAACAAGATTGGTTCAAAGGTTTAGGAGATATTAAATAAAAACTGCCTTCCTTAAAGAAAAGGACGTAAGTGCCATAAGATTTCAGTAACGATACGACCTTTTTAACAGGCACCGAACCCTTCGTTGTGCGTGGTCCGACACGCACTTGGCCGCTTTTTTTTATAAATTGAAGAAGGAATATCCTTTCATAAAAACGAAATTCCTAAAAGTATTGTCAGATAAGTTCCGTCTAGTAGTTGAATTAATGTATCCAACCAATGAAAACAGTCTCTCAAGTGGACCGGAAGAGCACAGGCTGAGACTACCTTTAATAACTGTCTGACGTAGGTATCAGTGTCAATTGCCGTATCAGGAACAACCCTGTTTGACGTTGACACTTACAGTAAAGTGTTGCCACAGTGTCCTCAGCCCCTAATTATATTAAAAAACGTTCCATTATACGGTTATACAATTAAATAACATGTATTTTCGGACAAATGTATTTTAAAAAGTAAAGTATTTGAAATACAAAATACTAAATACATGTGAGTGCGGTATTTGAAATACCAATTACAAAATACTTCGCCACTTAGTATTTGAAATACAAATACGTATTTCAAATACATGTAATTGAAATACTGCCCAACCCTGGCTATAAGTACCTGCTACCTTCCGTGCGGGATAATAAATTACTCGGAGCGGGGATCCTTTCCCCTTTTGCCGGATTTGACGGACTATTAAAAAAGTGGCCATATCTATAAATAGCTTTAATGTGACACATTATACCTCTATTCTATTGATTATGTCACACCAACATTGATAAGCGCGATAACTTATACTATAAGTATAAGTTTCAATTTCATTTTCACAACCAATCAATACGGGCCCACAAATGTAACTCCCTTTAGTTACATTTGGTGTATCTCCCATGGGGACCAGGGACAGGGACCTGCTATTAGGCTTTGATGAATAATGTACTTCATCTAGGCACACTAGGTACAAAATAAATAACTATACGTTAAAAATTAAAATTCGTTGAAACCATTTTGGCGTTGACCACTGATCATAAATCATAATCGTGATAGTGATGTACCTAATTATTACTTATACTAGTCGTACTTTTTACTTATAACTGCAGTCGGTATTTTTATCATGCGAGTAAATAGTGCCGATGTGTCACAAATGTCACAATATTTTGCACCATAATCATATGACGATAATGATTCAAGTAGGTCGGCCTACAAAAGGCACGTATATCAGAGGGTGTATGAACTTGACTCTGTTAGTTAAGACTCAGATGCTAATGAGAGTACCGTTTGTCGTCTGCGCATACACACGTTAAAACCGATACACAATAGGTTGCATTACAATACTCTAGTTAGAATAAAATA
Organism: Epinotia ramella; assembly: GCA_947578815.1. Classification (NCBI taxonomy): domain Eukaryota; kingdom Metazoa; phylum Arthropoda; class Insecta; order Lepidoptera; family Tortricidae; genus Epinotia; species Epinotia ramella. Next base: position 10,364,702 of record OX388201.1, read on the forward strand.
ATTTACTTTAAAAACAAAGTTTTAACCGACTTCAATTTAGTACTCCGCCAAGCTACGAGAACATTTCCACATTTATTTTCCAATTTACCACATGAACTGATTTCCGAGCGCAAATGCGTTGATTATTAGAGAAAAAAACCCAATCGCTGTATGTGGGCCGATAATATTTGAGGACTTCCGTCGATTCCAAGGACACCAGGACACCAGGATTGACAAGGATCACCTTTGGCACTTCATTAGCTGCTATTTCAACGGAATCTTATCAGAATCTGTGACGTACTTTTGTACTTTTAAGTACATAATTGAGGAATTCCATAAGTCATCTGTGGTCTTCATCATCAATTCCACTCCACCAAATTTATGATTTTCGGGTGTAAATACATGAGATATAATAGAAAATACCAAAATCACTACGTGCGTGCCTAATATAATTGAGAAGTTCCCTCAATTCCTCATGGATCCCATCATCTAACTGAATTTAAAAATAAATGGGACCCACCTGGGAGCATATACTTACAAACAAAAAAAAAAATTTACGAATCGGCTCATCAATGACGGAGTCCTGAGGTAACAAACATAGAAAAAAATATATACATATAACCGAATTGAGAACCTCCTCCTTTTTTTTGAAGTCGGTTAATAAACACACGTCCTCGTGTCTGTAGTACCCTCGTGATGTTATTCTAGAAGACAATAGGTTAGTTGCAGGCTGATCTCAAAGGCCTGTTGGACGAAAGGTGAGCATGCAGGAAAATTCTCGCAATTCTCTCTTTACATTTCAAAACCTGCATATATAATAGACCCGAGTAGGTACCTACTAATCTTACAAATGATACGTATTGCAAAATAATATTTCTTTCTTTCATTCAATATACATTTTTACTCTAGTAGTCTAGACTATTCTAGGTAGTACCTAGATGAGTCAAGTCTGGTTGAAGCTGGGCCTCAACATTTCGACCTTGGTATTATTGTTTATTACAGGCTGTATTATTCAAACGGGACCGTGTGGGAAAATCTGAAACTACAAGAGAAATTTGCTCTTAGGGTTAGGTTAGGTTAGGTTAGTCACTAGACCGCATTTCGAAAAAATAAAAACTGCATTCAAAGATTTTCAAAAAAACGTCATACACGGCCGGGAATCGAAATCGAACCCGGTCAAATCCGTTTTATTATTACCTGTAAAGTAATAGTGTTGGATGTAAGGAACAATTGTTGCTATAGAACCATGTATCTACGATCACAGGAAAATGCCGTACCTATTTCATAATTGTATGTATAGAAATGGATCTCCCCGTACAAACAAAACCTGCCGACCCACTATGGATGAGTACGAGTACCTATGAATATGATATATACTACTCAAAAGATAAATAGGGGCCACGAGTATGGTGGTCGCTACGTGAAAATATATTTTTCCAGCTATTAGACTTAAAACACCAAAAGAAAGAGGTTGGGTTCTGAAGGATGACATAATGAATTAATTAGCCACTTATCAATTTGTTTAATATCCAATAATTAAAAAAAAAATTAGAAAATTGTAAGTAGCCCTTATTTTATTTTCAGCAATATCCGAGGTTTTCATCGATTTTTGACAAGAATTGAGAAAGATTTTTGAGTCGTTCTGAATACTTTTGCACTACAGATAGAATTATAAGTCAAACGGCTATCGGTTCTTCAATCTTTTATCTCCATTTTTTCTACCGGATTATGAAAGAAATTAATACTTAATCTAAAAAAACCACTTATTTAATTATAATTAATTAACTTAAGATCTAACGTACAGCGAAATCTACATATTTGGGTTCGTCTATGACGACTCTAAAAACGTGTCTAGGGTTTTCATTTTAAACCAATTAACACAAAAGTTATGGCCAGAAAACCAATTTTTTGGCCTAAAATTGTTTAACTTTGATGCCAAATATCTCGAAAATAATGAACTTTGAAGTAAATATGGTTTAAGACATTTTCTATATTGCTTAAAGCCGTTGTTGTTAATATAATATAATAAGCTACATAAAATATTAGAAAACTAAGGGATTCATATCGAAGGTCATTGGCGTATGGGAGCCCCTTAATTTAAAAAGTTTATTTTGGACAAATAATTTATTCTCTAACACCGTATGCGGGATGGAGATGGAAAGTTCTAAGTCTTTTAGCATTTAATAAGATACTTTTGCTTTTAAAACTATACAGGTAGCCTTGACTAACGTGAGTAAAACTACTGGACGGAATTAGGCAAAAAATTCCAGTAGGTAATGTAGCATAATAGACATTTTTTTTTAACGTTTCTAATATACAGAAACGTCTGTTGATGATTCTCAAGATATTTATATTTGTAAAAACGAAGTTTTCAATTTAGATTTAGATGAAATTTTCCGTACAGGTAATTTGAGACCCTTGAAAGGATACAGGATAGTTTTTATCTCGGAAATAATTCCTTAAATGGTAGAAGTGTGTTTGGGACAGCAATAATTAAGCTTGCGCCTAACATAATTTAATAGCAATAATTTTTCTAAGACCATAACAAGTTCTATGCGGACGAAGTCGCGGGCAACAGCTATTTAGCAAATAAAGGGTCTATCAAAAGTATAATCCTATCCATGTCTGGTTATTACTTTATTTTATGTAATAGGAATTCCGTGAAGTGGAGGGTAATTTTTACAAATAATAATCATAGGTAAAACCTAATGGTTCAAATACCAATCTTCATAATCTGCGGTGTTAATAGGCAATTAGGCACGCATCACAGTTTACAATGTTTGGCAGTAATCAATCTTTATTGACTTCATTAAGTACAGCAATCATTATACCCATTATCCCACAACCACAGAGATAATCAGGCAGCATTAATTGCTCGCTTTACAGTAAGTACCGAAACATATTTTTTACCCGACTGCCTGGGGCAGGAGTTATGATTTTTGAGTCTATGTGTGTATGTATGTAGGTATACCTATATGTAAATTCTATTTCACGGGTTACCTACAGTCCAAATTTATGAGGTGCCGTTGGATTCCTTATACTCCAGGCAAAATACGGTTTTGAAAAACATTAATTTATAATAGCGTTTTTTTTTGTTGAATTCATTTGAAAATGATATTCTAAGATGATTTAGTCAAGAATCCGACAAACTTTCCACCCGGAAGTAATTATGTAGAATTAAATGAAGCATGCATTATCTTTTTTTGTACGATTTATCTTGATTTATAGAGCAAATGTAAATGAACCAAAATAAAGACAAAAACATTTATTAATATTTTTACTGACTTTTTAGAAGCCAGTTAACTTATAATTTTTTCGATGTCTGAAATTTTGTCGGATTTTGTCGCTGGATAACTATTTAATTGATAATATATCCGTTATACATAAAAAATAAGCTATTATAAATTATTTCCAAATTTGTCATTTTTTCCATAGGTACAAGTTGACAGTTCATTGCCTGGACTAATTATAATGGCGAGCGCCATAGGCTATTATAATATAGCCAAAAGCAGTTCGGTTTAATGTATTTTTTTTTGATTTCACTTGTTAACCTGTTCAATAAAACTTTCACAACACTGAATTAAACACCTATAAAAGTAACGAAAAGCCAATTTGAGTATTTATTGTAACATAACAACGGACGTTTAACAATGGCGGTCATTATTATTATGGTGCTGTGCTGTAGATAATTTTGATAAATGCCATACGTCATTACTTGTCGTAATAGGATAGAGTAATTTTAGTCGTCGGTATACGAGTATGGTGTCGATCGAGCGAATGTGGTGAACTGGGTAGGATTTACCTGCGTAGTTGGATGGTTATTTATGAGGCAATTTCCGGTCCTGGAGTTACAAGTACCTATGTACATAAATAAAATGGTTTAGAATAGTTTCAAAATATTCCTTGAATCTATGAAATATCCATATACCTAAGATTAGAAACGCCATGCGATTTAAGGAAACCAATTTAGAAACGTAAACAATTTTTGTATTATTGTATAATAAACTATGTTGTACAAGCACCAAGACTACTAACCATCCTGTATTTATATAGAACCTTATAACGAGGTTCCTACTTATGAAACGCAAGAGGTACGGTACGTACGTACCTACCTACTTTAATGCTAGACGCAGAGCATAGCGCAACTACTCCAGTAACCTTGTCACCTGAAAATACGGGGTAGTTTGAGTCAAATCCGGTAGTTCTGATTTTTTGCAGACTTCTTATATTGGCTAAATGAATAATCCAACTTTGTGACCTCGAGCGCCGAACGCAACTTTGTCAAAAATCGAAACATTCCGATCTTTTTCAGATTTTGGCGTTTATAAATTATAATACCTTCTGAAGACGTTTTAAAAGTAGGCTATATTTTCTACAATATGAAAGCCTTTCAAAGTTTATAATTTTTACAAACTTCACAATTTTTTCCAATATTCTGTTTCACTGAATGAATTTTGACACTGATTCTTCGTAAACCCTATTATACTATCGAAGCCCTGTACGTTTTATGAAGGAATGTTAAAAATGAAAATGTGACGTGTGAACGAGGATGTTTAATGATATGCTAAGCTACGAATAATGAAATAAAAAGGAAAGTACAACAAAAGTTAATAGGTTTATCAGCGAATTGAGTTACTCAAAATAAATAATTAAGTTAATTTAGCCCTCTTGTTGGTTCCCGGTTGAGGTTCGTCCGTATCTGGATCGTCGTATCGGGATGGCATATATCAGGGGATGGTGACGTATCGTTGATGTCTCGTGCCCACAGGCCACAAGACATCCTCCATGTCAAAATCGGACAGATCGTCATCTTCCGGGATATCGACTACTGCATCATCAGGTACGTTGTCACAAGAGGCCCCGCTGCAATGTCTGCAGACTGATGAGCATTTCAACCCTGCCTTTCTGCAGCTGCACGCGTTCCCACAACCCTGCCCTTGCCAATATATTTGGTATGCACTACACAATTAGGATATAAATCGTATGCCATGTAATAATTTGGAAAACGAATGTTATGCCAAATAATATGTTTGACTAAATGAAACTTGACCATATAAAACTTTGCCAAACAATAATTTGCGAAGTAATATTTTGCCATAGATAATTCCAAGTGATAAAATGCGAAACAATAATTTGACTAGTGATTTTTTGCCAAATTAATATTTGGGAAAATTTTTTTGGGAAGTGACACTTTGGGAAATGATTTTTGCCCATACAATAGAGAACCGTGCAAGAGCAACTTACTTCTTTCTATGAGGATCCAAGCAGCTCCATTTGTCTTTTAAAATTACCGTTTCGAGCAACAGTTTCATATAATTTTGAATTTGCATTCTGGAAGAAGTCTTCGGATGGTGACAACCTCCTGTGATAACGTACCTGATGTTGCAGTAGTCGATATCCCAGAACCAGAATGCGACGATCTGTCCGATGTCGACATGGAGGATGTCTTGTGGGCACAAGACATCGACGATACATTACCATCCCCATTTTTCATTAGGTAATTCATTTAATAAAATGTTCTACATCGCTGTGTCATTGTTGCACACACACTGTTTCATTATATGCTGTGTCATTGTGAACAAACTAGGTTTTTTTGGATTATCAGTGAATAAGTTTCTATCAAAAATTTAATTTTTGGTACAAGCTTTTATTGCCGACTGTACTTTTCTGTATATCGATGGGGTTATGTGGTTTTATTACGTAGTTCCTATGATCACCTTCTGTCTCCATCATCAGATCAGCTCGATGGTATCATAATATTGCATTGTCATCCAAACTATACTTATACCCAAAATTTCAGCTCAATTGGTCACCGGGAACTGGGTCAAATTTAACTTGCACGATTTGACGGACAACTTACATACGAACAAGTCAAGTTAATATAAAGCTTCTACTTAATAATAAAAATGGCACAAAAGGCGAAGCATTTTTATTGACATACCACTCCATAGACGCTTTGGGGGTACCTACAGAAGGCAATGAGATAGTAAACAATACGGAATCAAATTCTATCATTTGTCAAAAAATCTTTGTCAAAATTAGAAAATTGTTTGTTGTGACTGTTCCATCCACATGTCGCGTCCACAAACAGGGCGTGTACGAGGGTTTCCTCAGGTCGTCCTATGTGCTATACCAGACTATCTAATCTAGCAACATCGGGTTGTGGAAATATTGAGGTGTTTCACTGTGCACCAAAGTTTCAATGTTGTACAGTTCACCTACGTCTTAATAGCTTATTTAGCCAGTGTTAATATTGATTATTTATCCAATATAATTATGATAATGTAATTTAATAAATAAATATTAGGGGACAATTTTACACAAGTCGACCTAATTCCAAACTAAGCAAAGCTTGTACAGTCGCTATCAGATATCTGAACACGTCTCTATTGTCGAGGCATTAGAGACGTGTTCAGATATTTGTGAGCACTTTGGCCGCTCCGATATATCTGATGGCGACTGTTCTATGGGTACTAGACGACGATAAACATGCTTATATAGATAAATAAATACTTAAATACTAGAACATCCATGACTCAGGAATAAATATTCGTGCTCATCACATAAATAAATGCACTTACCGGGATTCGAACCCAGGACCTTTTGCTTCGTAGGCAGGGTCACTACCAAGTAGGTTATAAAGCCGTAGTCAAAAAAAGAACATTATATAAGACATGTTCGACGATCTACATATATAAAAGAAGAAACTGACTGACTGACTGACTGACTGACATGTCAACGCACAGCCCAAACCGCTTATTCTAGAGATTCCAAATTTGACACGTAGGTTCCTTATAAGATCTAGGGGTGAACCAAGAAAGGATTTTTCTAAATTCACCACCTATCAAGGGGACCCATAAGGGGGTGAAATGGGGGTCCAAAGTTTGTATGCGGGAAGTACCTGTAGGACCTGACTAAAGGTGTAGGAATATAGAAATAAAAGAGTTTTCTCAAACATGCATAATACGTATACACATTCTTCATACTTACGTTTCTTTCTACCGATACATACATGTATGTAATAGACCTCGAAAGTCTCGAAACTTTATTATTTTACTTAACTTAACTTTATTTTTTATTTTTTGAACTAACTGCTGACTTATGATAATCATTACTAATATTATTGTAAGTACTTACTAACAACAATTGATCAAAGTTGGTCCGTGAATAAACGAATTTATTTATTATTATTTAGTTTCCAGTGCATATTAAATTCGAAATTCAAATGATAACATTTTGTCATGTCATAAGCCATAACATAGCAATCATCGGAGGCCTAGGCAGGTTGGTGTAACCGTACTTGGCGCTCGTATTCGTATGTTCATTCAAGAGCTCCAGATGCGGAGTTAATTTGATTAAAGTAATTGTATTGTAAATAGGAATATGGGTTTGTAACATTTACTTACATTATAATATTGCATGAGATGTATGAGCGGTCGCTTGTATTTAAACGTAGCTTGGCATTGCTTATAGCATTATTAGAATATTACCTACATCATCGATGTCCTGCACGTCTATCATGAGACGGTCGCGACATACTCTCGATTTTTCTCGCACTCTACCTCTTGTTCTAATAAGAGAGAGATAAATAGTGCGAGAAAAATCGAGAGTATGTCGCGGCCGTCTCATGATAGACGTGCTGATGTTAGGACACCTACCTCGATGCAGGTAAGCACAGCTTACAAAATACTATCATGAATGAAAGGGAAAAGTGCCTGAAAAGTAACATTGCCTAGTGCAATCTAGGATTTAGGGGGAATAGTTATTTGTGCAACAAGAGAGCAAAGTTTGTTTTTGCTGCGAGTGCTTATTTTCAGTCCTGAGGAAGTGAAAGATACTAAAATTTAATCACGAGCGTAGCGAGTGATTCAAAGTTTGAATCTTGAGCGCAGCGAAGGACTCAAAAGCACGAGATGCAAATACTTTGCTCTCGAGTAACACATACAACTTTTCACCTCAGCAGTGAGAACATATTTACATTAAAAAATATATAATAGTATCACGTACCTATTCGTCTCAAGATTGTTCAGGAAGAAAACTTAACTAGGCGTTCGTTAGTGCTTGTTTTAACTCATCAGCGCCGGCCGCGCCGTTAGTCAATACTAGAAAGGCGAGACAAGGCGCGAGAAACCAAAGGATATTTCAATATCTATACGAGCGTCGCGCGACACTAACACATCACTAAAAACTAACCGTATTATTGTTAAAATTCACAGATTTTACTAATATATCTTCGAGATATTTTAGAAATATTTATCATTATCACAAGGATATTACGTGTATCTCGCGTGCATACCAAAAACTAGCCGTAACTGTTGTTAAAATACTGTCTTCGTCACGTCACTAACTTCATTGTATATCCTAGTTAGATAGAGAATTGATTTATCCTAGTAGTTTTTATATTTAAAACCATCAATAACGCAAGAATGAACAATAATATACCTAATAAATTCTGAAACAAATTAACAGCGCGCATTTTTTTTAAAGGGCCGGGCCGCCGCACTTGCGTTCGGAAACTGCATCTGTGGAACCTATACGTTCATAAAATTTAAGATTGTTTAAACTAGAAATATTAATTAGCTAGCGTAATAAAATTCATGTTTACCTATTTAATATGATAAACGGAGTTTATTCTGAGATCTTTTATTTAAATTATCTTCAATAGAAAATTCCTTTGTATAATTATTTTGGTAATTTAAACTTGTTAATTTGATAGTTTTCGAACGTGTTACTTGTGTCGCGTTATTTGGGGGTCTACTTTGAAATTCGATGGTCGAACTATGGATCGACCTATGTCTGCCATTTTATTTTTTCGTAATGGAATGAAAGGGACAGCGCTAATAAAGTTCAAATATTCTGAACTTGTAATAGACCCCATACGACGAAATGTCAGTGCTCCGCATCAAAATTAAAAAGCTACTTTGTCTCACGGAGTGAGCAAAATCGCATTTTGCACACTGTTTTCACGCAGCAAAATAGGCTTGTTCGAGCTGCTGAGGTAAAAATTATCTTTCCAAACCTGCTTAAAAAGGGGATACTGAGTCATAGTCATAAAAGTGCTGCACTTTGAATAAAAGAATACAGTGCTAATAAAATTTCCACAGCCATCTGCTAAGCCTAGACATCGTTAAAAGAGAACGTTGTTTACGATTGTGTCGATTATGTACAAATGCCATAAACCTTTTAGAAACAATGTCTTTGCGTTTGGAAGTTTGTTCGCTAACGTATCATGTTTTACAAAACATCAGTGTAGATCCGTTGCGAAAAATGCAAACATAGTAGGAGGATACTTAAATTAATTAGTGACGAATTAGTACTCGTATTAGTGCTTTGTAATGTAGCTACCTATCTAAGCAACCATGATCATCACGCGGGGCTGGATATTAAATTTTTTACGTCACTCCGGGCGGTAAGTGAGATTTATCGCCCACGGGCGCTGCGGCAAATCTCCCTTCACACCCAGGAGAAGACGTAAAATTGTGTACGCACCACGGGCGGTAATTCGTAAAGCCCCAGGTCGCATATTTATGGCCCTCACCTTCGGTTCGGGCCACAAACCTAATGTACTATTAACCCCCGACGCAAAGAGAGGGGTGTTATAAGTTTAACGTGTCTGTCTGTGGTATCATAGCTCCCAAACGGATAGACCGATTTGAATGCGGTCTTTTTTGTGTCATAGATAATTTTATCCAGAGTGTTCTTAGGCATGTTTCATGAAAATCTGCTCATTCGTTTTTGAGATATTGGACTTTGAAATGAAAATATCGGGGGTTTTTCAACTTTTCTAAGTTGTAGTTATTTAATACTAGCGACCCGCCCCGGCTTCGCACGGGTACTATATTATACATATTGATGGGACAAATCAGTGAGACCACGAGAAAACGGGGATATAAACCTTCCTCTTGTATTAAAAATCACTATCTATTAAAAAAAACCGCATCAAAATCCGTTGCGTAATTTTAAAGATCTAAGCATACATAGGGACAGACAGCGGGAAGCAACTTTGTTTTATACTATGGTGATAGTGACTATTAGAGCCTTATCACACTTGCGATTTGCGAGCGTGTTTTCTATACAATTATCAGTCGCGGCGAACACGCTGCGTGATCGCCTTCATACAAAATACGCTTGGAAATCGCAAGTGTGATAAGGCTCTAACGGTGGCAAACATGCATATACGAGGGGAGGTTCAAAAATTCGCGGAATGAAGTATTTGCAAATTAAATAAAACAACATGAGTAATTTTCCTTTTCAATATATTTGCCCTCGAGTTTAATGCATTTTTCAGATCGACTATTTAATTTATGTAGACCATCAAAAAAGCATTTTTTATCTTTGCCTTCAAAATGAGCCGAAATAGCCTCCTTCAATTCTTCATCGTCACAAACTGTTTTTCCTCGTAGTTCTTTTTTTAAATTTGGGAACAAATAATAATCGCTAGGGGCCACGTCCGGGCTGTAGGGTGGGTGAACCAGCGATTCGAAGCCGCACCTGTTAAGAGCAGCAGTCGCAACATGGCTCTTGTGAACCAGTGCTTTGTCGTGCAACAGCAACACACCCTTTGACAGTTTTCCCCGCTTTTTTTCTTTAATGGCTACACGTAGTCTTTCTAATAGCATTGCATAATATGTCCCAGTTATAGTTATAGTAACACCCTTGTCCTTGTAGTCGATCATAAGAATTCCTGTTGAATCCCAAAAAATCGTAGCCATCACCTTTCCGGCTGATTCTGATACCCTGAACTTCTTCGGAGGTGGTGCACCCTTCTTATGCCACTGCATAGATTCTTGTTTCGACTCAGGATCAAAATGATAACCCAAGTCTCATCTCCAGTCACAATTCGTTCCAATGTATGTGTAGGATTCTCACCGCACAGATTCAAAAATTGCTTCGATGCTTCAAGTCATTGTTGCATCTGCTGCGGTTGGAGCATTCTTGGTACCCACCTAGCACTCACTTTCGTCATGCCAAGATGGTCATGTAGGATTCTCAAAATTGTTGCATCTGATACACCAACTAATGCAGATAATTGTTTCTTTTTAAGTCGAGCATCTTCTGGTACGAGTTGTTCAACTTTTTGAACGATATCCGACGATGTGACTTGGCCATGGGCCGTCCTGGGCGAGGGTCGTCTTCAATTGACTCTCTGCCATGTTTGAAGAGGCCATGCCACTTGTAAATCATGGTTTTAGTTTAGCAGGGCACCGGTCCCCGTAGACGGTTTTCATTTCATTCATTATAAGTTGCGGAGGTTTTCCTTGCTTGCATAGAAATTTTATCACGGCACGATATTCAATTTGCTCCATAGTCGCACGTTTATTCCGAATTGATTTGTTTGAAGATCGATATCTTTAAAACAAATGACGGTTTTGAATTGACATTTATATTATTTTATTCTAAAGAGTTCTCATACCAGATAAGCAAAGAGATTTTGTACAATTTTACCTCCTTCTACTTCATTCCGCGGACTTTTGGACCTCCCCTCGTATATACGGTCTGCCTGATGGTAAACATAGTAACGTAGCCTATGGACGCTTGCGATTTCAGAAGTATAAGCGCGTTGCCGACTCATTATTGATTTGAGGATTCGTTGTGATGGTAGGTAGAGATGAACGCAGTTCCCTCACTCTCAACACGACACATCCACCACCAGGAACACAAAACCACACACCTACGGAGGTGTGAATGGAAACCGCGTCTTGACAAACTTTTGTAAACAGGAGAAAATTTAGTTCTTCTCTGATTGGTGGTATGATTCAGATGAGGAAGTTAGCTAATACGTACAGCGTAGTTTCGTGTGGCAAGCAGTCTGTCTTTGCACAAGCAAGACACGGTGAACTCGTAAGCTAGTATAATAAAACGGATCCTAATAGTACATTGTGGCACGAGTACGGTAAAGATTTTTTTTTCGAACTAGAGTCTATTGAAGCCCTAAAGATTCTTACCGTACTTGTGTGAAAATGTTTTTCGTCACATTTGCGAAGAAAAAAATACATTTTAAACAAAAATAATACCTACTAATCGCTATAAAAAATACTTACAAAATGTCAATCGTCCATTTCGTCAGGCAAATTTATTGTTTAAGTAAGTAGGTATACGTATAGATTTATTTATAAGTGGGTTTTCAAACATCTTATTGGCGTTAAAACCTTGCTTTACAACTGACGCATGAGTAACAGATTAAAAAAAAAGAATAAAAAGAGCATTGCGCCCGTGGTGGGTGTAGAATAAGTTGGCTAATGTAGCTCTGTATGGTATGCCTGCGCGTTATGAAGCCCTTTACGAGCAAATGGGATGAAAAAAGCATTTTCCAATAAACAGACTCGTTGGCGATTGAATGCTTCGTCAGATGATTCGTTTCTTTGGCGGGTAAGTAGATGCTTATAATACGTTCGTCCCTATCACGCGCGGGTTTTTTTTTCGAAAGTGTAAGTGTAACTAACTGTAACTTTCCCGTTAGATAGATTGAATCCCGAATGAAGCGAAGGATTCCAGAATAGAATCCCGAACGTAGTGAGGGATTCAAACGTGGAATCCTGAGCGTAGTGAGGGATTCAAGTGTTCACGCCCAAGATGGAAATAATTTTGCTTCCGTGTGACTCATACTGCTTTTCACATCACTTATGAGGATAATTAAATATGTCAGTAATACAACACATGTATTTACACTTACTAAAAGTTTATTTATTTATAGCCTCATATGTAAAAACATGCTGCTGCATTCCAATATTGTGGTATTTTAATACGTTTCGTAATATTTTATAATACAAAAAATATATGCAAGTAATCGATTATAAAAAATAAGTAATCGATTATGTGTATACTAATTTCATGTACCTATTCGTTGGGATATATATTTTTATTCTGGCAACAATATGTCCTGGAACAGAAAAGTGCCACTTTGATCCCTCCTAGCAGGGAAGAAAAAGCCCTTATCCGAATAGGTGATGTGAAAAGATTATTCCTTACAAACATCAGTATACTTCGAATATGTAAAGGGTGGCATCATGGTATGGTGAATTCTGCAGAGCTCCTTGCAAGAATGCCTTTGTTTCACCCCGGCTAGCAACCGAAGTGCGCGCTTCTGAAGTAAAAATACTCAGTTGGCGTCTTTAGAATTACCCCACAACTGTAACCGTTGGATATTAAAGAGTCAAATTGGGAAAAATATAGGACCTTAATGAATTGTTAAGTTTTTTCAGGGCATAAAAAGCACTAGGTACTCAGTCTATTGCACAGACGCAAGCGCATTTTGACCAAGATGGTCAAAATGGCATCTAATCTAACCTTATGTACCTACTAAGTATTATACAAACAAAAACTATATTAACGGTTTAATTTGCGGAACATAACTGCAGCGCCTCCATGGACACCAGTAATATTTTTGATTTAACTAAACATATTGATTGGAGCAAGTTTCGTATTTATAGGTAACTACTTAGAACGCGCACGCGTTCACGCGCGCCAACTGCGCCGAGCGTGTCAGCTCGAGCGCGCGCTACTAATACAAAACCAATTAGGCCCCTAGCACACGGCGTATTTTAAACGCGCAGACGACGCGCGTTTCCCTACTACCCAGCCGATGGTAGTAGGGAAACGCGCGTCGTCTGCGCGTTTAAAATACGCCGGGTGCTAGGGCCCATATAATTCAATGTTTCGTTGATAGATCACTTGATGCCACTCTTTGACGACCGGTTTCGCCTAGTTGGTTGTGTCCCTGCCTACGAAGCTAGAGGTCCTGGGTTCGAATCCCGGTAAGGGCATATAATTGTGTGATGAGCAAGAATATTTTCTTCCTGAGTCATGGAGTTTTCTGTGTAGATAAGTATTTATTTATCTACCTATATATTATGTATATTTATTGTCGTCTAGTCCCCATAATACAAGCTTGGCTTATGGTCTGAGATCCCTTGCAGAAATGTAGGTATACCTTCATGTTTTATTTGATAATGACCAATATTGCACGCTACACAATATATGGGTTGCTAATTCGCACATGGGTTGCCAAGCGAAATCCTGGACCGAAGCTGTTAAATAAAATAATTACTTAATAACTTTTTCAGGTCAACTACCCTCCTTTGTTATTCACAAATGGAACATTAGCTGGTAGAATATGACACAAGGAATAGGAAAAATAGGGGTTGCCTACTCTTAGCCTGGACTGCTAATAGGTTGCCTGGTTTGAAGAGGGGAAGTTTAATAAATAGTTTTTCAACACATTTGCTCGTAATGTACCTCTTATTATGTCGCTTTTAAGTTCATAATCCTGGGTATTAAACACGCGTGTTTTATAACATTACGACACTTGTGTGTCATGGTTAGGTCAGGGTTAGGTATAGCCCGATTAAGTCACGTTGGCACCTTGCAGCAAGATGTATGCATGAACACGGTGCATTCTTAAATTAACCGGGTTGTACAGAATGTACAGCTTTTTTTGAAGTGAAAACTTCTTTAGCGGCGCTGAGCACTTTTTGGGATGGGGAAAAATTGTTAAATACGCGACAGATTTTTGTGACGTCAGATGTGAAGGAGGTCACAAACTTTTATATTTTGCTGCTAGCCGATTCGACTTCATTCAAAACTGAACGCTATTCGTAAGAGTATAAGGCCGTTAAACACTTTTTGCAATAGCATATTCTGTAAATAAATTTGTAATTTTGTCCACGCGTCCTTCACCGTTTTGCTATTGAGCAAATTCGAATTTGGACGTTATTCCTAAAGAGATAAAGCTTTGAAAAATATTTGGCAATGGCAAAAACAAATTGGTATTTTGTTCGCCGCCGGCGGCGGGCGAGCCGGGCCGACTCACCCAACGCGCCCGCGGCTCGTGCGCCTAAATAGTTGATAATCCATACTAATATTATAAATGCAAAAGAGTGTCTGTCTGTCTGTTACCTCTTCACGCTTAAACCGCGGAACAGGGATGAAGTGGGGGGGGTGAAAGTTTGTATGGAGCTACGATATAAACGAGTTCCACGCGGACGGAGTCGCGGGCAGAAGCTAGTTGTTTATAAATTTGCGCCAAATTCATTTTTAGGGTGACACCGTAAGATGTCACGTGACCTGATCGAAAAACTGTTACAATTTTATTGAGTTTTCACTTCTGCCGGCACTCCCGGAGTGCAACCCGGTCTTTTTTTTAATTCTCGGCAAATGTATTCTTACTCGACTAAACAAATTAAATCCTTTTTGTTAATGAATTGACTATTTCTCTTTGGTTATGATATAGAAACGTTTAAATTAAGTAGTAAAATAATTCACTTTTGATAACATTTTACATTAATTCATAAAGATAACAATTTAAAACGAAAATATTTATTTTATTTTGTATTGGCTGTTTAGAGATTTCATCTACGTCTGGCTGTCTGGCTTAAAAACACATGCCCGCGCACTGCGCAAACTGCACGAAAAAAAACTGTTGCGCGCCATTATAGATAGGTTATTTGACAAATATTTGTAAACATTGTTAATGCGTGTTTGGTTAATATCAAAAATGTTGACTCGTGGTGACTAGACAAGTGATAAATAGAATGGACGCCACTGGAAATTCTTGGCGATGTACAATATGTGAGTACAAACCTGTTGCCATCATTAATAACTTGGCAGGCATATAAAATTTTCATGTTATGAAAAGGATTTTTTCCTCGCAAAATGTGTTGAAAAACGTCGTATGAAACGCGTGAGCTTTGATGATTACATCCTCGGCTCGCGTGAACAATTCCGCCTCTGATGTAATTATCAACATACCTCACTTGTATCACAATGTACTAATATGAAATAAAAGATTTTTTTATAATCTGTCAAACGGTGTTCGGTTGCCTAGGCAAAACCTGGACACAAAAAAGGTCGGGTTGTTCAATTCAAAACACGTAAAAAAAATACGTCAGCTTGGTGTCATATTAATGCCATTTTTTTATGGTCTTATTGTCTAGATTGTGTAAAAATAAGCATGTTATGTTAAGCTTGAAAATTGCTGAACGGGTTATAGAACTTTTCGGACTGTGATTATAAGCCGACCGAAAACGCATCATATTTTGACATATTTTTTTTATGTCCCTATAGTCCATAGCTTGTCTACACAAGCATGTCTTGTGGGGACAGCTTTTCTATAAACTCAAAAAATGCATATATTATCTCACATATAACGACAGAGCCATAGTTGAAATTGAAAGCATTGAAAAGAAATTGAAAGAAAAGTTGCCCATACAAAACATGCTTATTTTAACAAGCACTAGATAAAACGAACGTCATAAAAATGGCTGTTATTATGATGAGTTGTCGGTCGGATAAAAATCTCACAAAGCTCGGAAAATAATCAAAGTCCGAAAAGTTATATAATTCGGGGCCCTTTATCTCAGTAATTTTCAAGTTTTCAAAAAAAATATTCAAACCAGACATGCTTATTTTTATACAATCTAGACAATAAGAGCATAAAAAACTTGGCATTAATATGACACCAAGCTGATAAATCTGATAAATGATAATAGTACCTTATTGCCGTGGCCGGGAAGGAGGCAAAATTTGCAGGCTGAGTATTTGTTCTCGCAAGCTTGTCCGTTTAATTATAATACGAAGCCTGCACTTGCCATTCCGGCTGAGGCTAATATAGTGATTTTCTCAAAGATGGGGGACTAAAAAAGACTAAATTTATATAAACTTTAAATATCGTTGCACAACGTGAAAATATTTACGATTTCCCGCCGTTTTTTTTTTAAACAGAATCGCAAGTGTATTTTACCACCAAAAAAACGCAAACTATTTGAGACACATATAAAAACGTCGTGTTTGCAACAGAAAAATACGAGTTGAATTGGCTGAATACGAGCTGTGCCGTCTTTCATCTGCCAGTTTCTACATTAAAAAAAATTTGGTACCTACTCGACAAATAAAGGAATTTACATATAACATTCGAGGCGGCCTGCAATGTTTTTTATTTTTTATTTAGATCTGACCTTAAACTGTACACTTTACCTTCCAATATGTAGCGAGTTATGTTCACTTAGCGGGCCATTTTTGAGAAAAAAAAAATCTCGGATCGGGTGTCGGGATCGCCCTTGAAAAACCCGACCTTTAATTTAGGCAACCTTTTTCGTGGCCAGGTTTTGCCTACGCAACCTAACACCGTTTGACAGGATATAAAAAAACCTTTCATTTCATACAACTATTTAATAAATAACAGATAAGGGTATATTTGCTCCACTCGGTGACCTCTTCAAACCAGGCAATCTCATAGCAGTCCAGGCTGAGAGTAGGCAACCCCTGCTTTTCCTATTCCTTGTGTCATATTCCATCAGCTACCTAATGCTCGATTTTTATGAATAGCATATTAGTACCCTCACACTGACCCAAAAAAGTTACTTATTATTTATTTTAGTTAACAGCTTCGGTCCAGGATTTCGCTAGGCAACCCATGTGTGATTTATCAATCTATATATTATCTAACATTAAATATTAGCCATTATCAAAACAGATGACTCAGATGAGGATATACGTATCTCTGCCTATTAGTTTGGGACTAGGTCGATTTGTCCGCAGACATTTATTATTATCAGGTATTATTATTATCTGAATAGGTAGGTCGACTTACGTGGCCTTATCGATGCTAACTGTAATTTTACGAAACGCAATCAGCGTGTTGAAATCGTATGCCTACCTAGGTAATGTACCTATAATGGGCCCCAGTACGACTTCTTATCGCGTTTGGGATTGATGTGCCTATACACATGGCGTAAAATCATATCAGCATTCAATAGATAAATGTTTGCTTTGAATAATCGTCGTAATTGATCTATGGATTTTAATTACGTAAATGCAGTAGCAAATAACAGTTTGACATTCTACGTAGATTAGTGACCGACCCGAAAGGCGCGTGTACACGAAGTCCATTTATAAAGAACCCTCACTGCAGGTGCGGTCTGGACGCCAGCGGACAGCGGGGCGACGAGCGGCATTCATACATTTGATAGTACCACGTAGTACCTACCTATATAGTTCAATTCAATATAAGAACGCCCCCTCGTCGCTCCGCTGCCGTCCAGACCTAGGCCCTTAGGTTAGGGTGAGTGGAAGTAAACGATCACCTAGAGTTATTATGGCGCGGTTATCTTTTAGATCGCAAATATAATACTAATTATGTTAGTAAATAGGTATGATCTTACAAAAACAAATCCTTTTGTTGCATACACACCGGCGATTAAGACACTGGTCGCTATTTCAGTTTGTTTATTTAAATACGTAAGGTATGTGAGAACAGTATACGTAGCGTATAGTCTTTATAATGTTTCAATTTCACGGACATTAAATGTGTTCTGTTCAGTAGTAAGTTAGCAGCCGTTTGATAAGTGGGCTCCGAGTATAAACTATCGATTATGTTGCGACACACTCACATCACATGGCATAGCCGAGCTATATTTTCACTACTTACACTAGGTATATTTTCTTTGCACAATCCTACTATAATATTATAAATGCGAAAGTTTGGATGTTTAGATGTTTGTTACTCAATTTAGGTTGTTACAAAAGTAAACGGCTCAACCGATTTGGATAAAGTTTTGCAGGAAGATAGTTTATAGTCTGGATTAAAATATAGGGTAGTTTTTATCCAGGGTCCACGCAGACGAAGTCGCGGGCGGAAGCTAGTGTATAATAAAATAATGCAGAAACTGCCATATGTAGGTAATATAGTATTTAGCACCTAACCATCTTTCAGTTTTGTGGATCAGGATTTTATTAAAAAATATATGATGTTAATTTCTGAAATGAAATTGAATCATACCATACGTAGGTAAGTAGGTATACCTACTTCTCTACAGACGGCATGATAAGCTAAGAAAATTAAGTAGAAATTATTGGAGATGAACCTTTGTAACAAAATAATTCGTTTAAATAGCGGGCTTTATAGGATCGTTATATACGAAGGTTCGATTAGTAACGTCTGGCTGTAATTATAACACATTTATGGCCAGTTCCAATAATCAATCCACCGATAGTTTTCCTTACCGGCAGTTACATTTTGACAGATTACCCGTAGAAAATGTGTCAAAATGTAACTGTTGGTAAGGAAAACTATCGGTGGATTGATTATTGGAACCGGCCATCAGTAGATTATTAGAGATCTAGTTATTATTGTTATTCTTAGAACAACAACTCCTAATTCGCAATCCCAAATTAAAACCCAATAAGGATCTCGGTTCTTGACCTAAGTACCTAATGCACTTAGGTACTTATCCAAAGGGCTTTGCCCGAAAACTAAGAGACGGCGGGCTTGGAGGATGCCAAGATTGCTTTTAAAATTGCTTGTCCGGGTAAAGTTTTCTCAGACAACCCAAATTATCAAAAGAGCTGGGACGATATTTAAAAAGTGCAGGCCGCTTTTCAAGACGCATGTTATAATCCGCCGGGTCTCTTGCCACTATCAAGCTGGCTGGTGGCTGTGGCTGGTTGGCTGGATGGTGGCAGAATACCTGATGGTGTGTCTTTGGTTCCGTGGAGTTAGGCAGTTTATGCTGGTGTGGGACGCTACCTGTGTAGACAACCTAGCACCGTCCTACCTCCAACGGACTACCTACTTCTAATGCGGGTGCAGCGGCGTAAAATGCCGAAAATCTGACATATAGTAGGTAAATATATCTAGAGGCACAGAGTACAACTTTTTCAAGCCTTTGGTGTCGACACAATCGGTCCGTGACCGAAAAGCTGGAAAAGCATTGCAATTCAACGAGGAAATACCGCCAGCATCCTACAATGCCTTTTTTTAGATTTAACTTCGTTTTAATTTAGTTAATGTTAAATATCATCTTGTCACCTACCTACGAGTATATACCTATATACTTAAGAAAATAAATGTAGTAATGTACATATCCTGTTTTAGTAGGTAGCTATTTAGTTCAGCGTTAATAAAAACATGAATAATATTAAAAATGCAAATATTTTTTCAAAATATAGTCACTAAAATGTGTATGGGGAAAACGAGAGATAATAAAATTTGAGTTGTGATAAAATAAACAAAATTAAAAAAGATCATGTGACAAAACACGATCGTGGCAATTTCCTGCATTCGCGTATGAGGATAAACACCCTCTATGGGGAAAAATGCGTTTGGGGCACCCATCTAATAAGTCCTAATCAACTTGTGTAAAAATGAGTTTTATTTGCTAATAAATATTCCTACCTAGTCTATGTCTAGCCAATGTATACCCTCCTTATATAGTCTTCTTTAGGTTCTCTTCATTAGGTGAAACATTGTATTTTTGGGCAGTTATGAGTGTTATGACTACTGAAAACGTAGGCAAGCAATTTCATGATATCGAGTAAATAGGTATACGTACTGTATACTTACTGGAAAAATCCATCAATTTGACATTTGACACGTTACATAATGCCTTAAATCGAAAAAGGGTGGGTACCAAGCATCAACAGTTTCTATCCCGACTAATTATTAACTCTGAAGGCAGAGGCTTTTGTCTGTATTATTAAGTTTTCTGTGAAGAATTATGTAGTATACTCGTAAACTCGTGTTTATTGAAGATTTATTGATAAAATTTCAGTGATTGTTTGAATGATTTTTAATCAAAACAAGGACACCCCTTTGTAACGATTATTTATTTACTTACATGTTTGTGCACCTCTGCTATTTCAGCCACTGATAATGTGGATAATGATGCTGGATTGGTGGTGGTCAGTGACGTATTTGTATTTATTTCCGTATATTATAATTCACAAACAAACTGTGCAACAATATTGAGGGTCCGGGTGTCACCCGTGGTGTATCACGTTTGCGCGTCGATAAGGAGCCGGCGGCGCGCGCTCGTGCCCAGTTCAGGCGGACTATTGGTTGGTTTGGTTAGTCGGCGGCGGCGGCGCGGCCGCGCCGGCGAACGGCGGCGACGTCGGCAGGGCTGCGCGCGCAGGCTGCCGCACCACGGGCCTGCAGTGACGGCACCGCACACACACACTGGCGTTACACGCCGCCGTGCTGACTGGAAAGCTAAAACACTCACTGAGACTTAGGTCACGTCACATCCCTGTTTTTGAGAACTGTTGTAATTGTAATTAATTAGCCTGTTCACAGACTACCTCATCCGTTAGGTACTCAAAGAACTGCCATCTTGTCGTTAAAAGTGAGTTCCCTGAGGGGATTTAACGTTGCGACTAAATTTAAATAAATAGGGAGTGCTCTGTCAACAGAAGCTTTATCCTATATTATATACGATCACGTTCTCGAAAGCGGCTCTAACGATTTCGATGAAACTCTTAATAGGTATACAGGTTTAGGGGGGCGAAAAATCGATAGCTTGGTTACGTGTCTGCGAATATTCGTTTTCTTTGTATTTTCTCTATTTTTACCCGAGCAAAGCTCGGTGGCCCAGGCACTTAGTTTATCATTCAACCACATTCAACCACATTCAACATTGGAAAAGTGTGAATAGGAGCGAGGGAGCGACCGATATCGGCTGACGGCACCCATTTGTGACTGGATATAAGATATCTATGTCTGTTTGCGTAGGTAGGTAATCAAGATAAATAGTTGGTTTATCAAGGTTTAGATATCCGGCCAGAATATATCAATGCACACGGACTAAATCATCATCATCTACCGACCCACACTGCAAATTTCGCTTAGCCGGTAAAACTTCATTTATCTAACCTTTTTCATTACCTATATAGGTACCTACAATTAGTTACAAATTTTGCACTGCCTAATTTGTTTTTTCAAGCGCAAGCGATATATGAGATCGGTTGTAAACGGTTGCTGGGATGAACGGCTTCCTTCTATGAATAATTTTTCAAAGTAGAAATGTATTTTTATCATATGAATGATACGCTTCCGAGCTGTCACTCACACTACGCGCGAAACGGGATTCAATTCCAACTAAACGAGTCGGACTCGCGCACCGAAGGTTCCGTAAAAACTTGTTGGTTAGTAAATAGTTTTCGCTTCGAATATGTGGATACTTAATTAGAAAAATCGAATATATTTAAAAAATCGTCCAACTGCATGTCGGGCCGCCCTCGGGCAACGCGTAGTGTAGTGTAGGGTTCCGTATATAGTTGCCTGCTGTCTTTCTTAGTTACATCGACACGGGCGCCCCAACTATATGGTTGCGTCGGCCGAATTTGTACGAAAGTTGGCCTTTCTAAGTACATTTTAAGTTGGTCGACTATTACTCGGTAACTAGTGATAGTTTTCCTTTTAAATTCATTATATGTACAGTCAGCGTCATATACCTAGTTAGTAACAGCCAAGGTAGCCAAATATTTCGGTAGACGTCTTTATTAATGTGAGAATAATTAAGGGTGTGTTACGAAATATTTGGCTACTCTGGCTTCTACTAACTATATGACGCCGACTGACTGTACTGTACTACTACCACGATTTTTTTTCACATTCCCACCCATTAGTAGATATAGCCATAGCAGCCATTTAGCCGGCAGGAGGGGGGAACACAGGACTCGAACAAAAATTTGGGCTTTAAAGCCCAATATCTCGCAAACGTATCACTAATATGAAAAATCGTTTTACAACCATACTATTAACCCATAATATTTTTGAACAAGCTGTCCAACGATACCACACTGGGTTTAACGAGACAAACAATTACATCCCCACTTCAGGTGTAGGGGAGGTACCCCAAAAAATTTTTTTTTTCAAGATTTTATTCTTTTGTTTTGTCGGCGTGATTGATTTATATACCCATGCCGAATTACAGTTTTCTAGCAGTAATGGTTACTGAGCTAAGCCGAAGACGGACGGACAGACGGACGGACGGACGGCCAGACGGGCATGGCGAATTTATAAGGGTTCCTTGTTGACTACGGAACCCTAAATGTTCGTCATAAACCAAAAACTAAGTACCTACATGTATAAGTAGGCTACCTACCTGCATCGTAATTAACTTTTTTAGCTTGTGTTAATGAAGCAATTTGATTCCACAACCCACATGATAAGGTCGCCTTACCTACTTATAATTTGGAGTATTAGGACCAACGATTTCTCACATAGAAACCCTATTTTTTGTGATGTAGTTTAAAAATAGGTTCCTACAGTTTTCAGACCTTTCCCTGTAGGTATACTTCTGCCGTAAGACCTTACTTCTTGCCAAATTTCATTATTCTTGGTCAACAGGAAGTATACCCAAAACATAAGGCAATATGCGGCATAAAGGCCTTTAATTTTGTTTTTTTGCACAGTCAAGGGACTGCAGTCATGAGTATTTGATTTAAATTTCAACACTTGCTACACCTCCACGCGCTCCTGAGAAAAAGGGTATTGACAGACGGACATACAGACACACAAGAAAGGATATTGATGTACGGAACCCTAAATAATGTCCGACGTCGAATGCTACAAAAGAACGGAAGTGACACGATATAAATAAAGTAGCCTAGAATGTTGTTTCTTCATAGGTCTAGTTATAATGAATAATGAGAATAAAGTCGAGTAGAGAAGGAGGTAGGTATGTAAGTTTGGAGCCAGTCGGGGTATACTCGTACGTAGATCCGAGCAAAATATTATGTACCTTAGTAGGTTCCTACTTGGTTTCAGGAAATAGGACCAAATATTCTATTTTTGTAAAATAATCCATTCGAGACCAATCTATGCTAGGTAAATAAATCTTATAATAACGAATGATGATGACGACAAGGACGTTGTTTTTGTTGTGTTGTTGATGATGATGATGATGATGATGATAATTGTACACTATCGCTATAAAATTACATACCTAAGTACATAAATAAATGCTATGTGTGCTACGCCGTAGGTTTTCAAGCGAGTGTTACAACACTCACGCACGCCTACATAAGCACTCCTATGCAACGCCGTGTGTTTGTTCGCGCGTGTTCCGGCGCAGGCCCGGCGCCGGCGCCGCCGGCGCCGGTTACGCCGCGTGTCCGTAAAAACGGTCAACTAGTCCCGTATTGTGAAAATCGCCACGACTCGTATACATGGTAGGTATGTAGTATGCACGTGTGTTTGTCGGACTTGAATGAGATATATGTATGCACCTATACCTAAGTACCTACAATACAACTAAACAGCTAACAGATTATTTTATTTTATTTTATTTATTTCAGGAACAGTTACAACTTACAAACTAAGCTAACTTATCATCACATGCGTTTACACAAAATTCTTATTTTTTCATTTTTGCGTTTATGTCTGCAGATTCGGGCAATTCGGACATCGGGCGATGTAATGGTTAAAAAACTGTTTGGTGAAAAGAAAAATACGACCGAGAATTAAACAAATAAGTAGTGTGGTTTACTTAATTATTGCGAAAGTGGACGATTGATGATATAAATTAATAAAATGGGGAAAACCAAAAGTAGGTAGGTACTACATTTTTTAATTTTTATGTGGGTAAGGCCGTTCTTTCTTGTTCCTGATTAAGCAGTTTAAATCGTCTACATTTTAATCAATTCCAGTGTGTTACGAATATTAGTAATCCATTTATATGGCTAATTGGCGTAACACACTGGAAGAGATTAAAATGTAGACGATTTAAACTGCTTAATCAGGAACAAGAAATAACGGCCTTACCCATGTAGTTTGTGGGCCTGTGTGTATTTTAGTCTGTGTAGCAAACTTCAGCTTTCTAGAAAGTCAAACATAGTAAGTAAAAGGTATTGATAAAATAAACCTATCAATACCTACCTAAAATCTAAACTGTATGGGAATCATAGGCCACCTTATCCTGCGAATAATAATAATATAATTCACATGTAAAATTGTATATCTTATTATTATTAATAAACACTTGAATTGAATGGAATTGAATAAGACGTTTAATTTCCTCGTTAGGTTAAAGCGCTGTCTGTAACGATTTAGTTGTGTTTAACCAACATATAGTCTCTAGTTTATCCAGACCGATGCTGTGAGGGTTAGAAAATACGATAAAACGCATCCTGACAATGACAAGGGACGTATTGGGTACCTTGTATACTGCCCTTTGGCTTGACGTGCCGTGCCCCGTGTTAAAAGGTTTTTCCTGCCAAAGTCAGTCAATGACACCACGGAGCTGATCTGATGATGATGATGGATACAGTAGGTGGCCATAGCAACTACTAAACTGCACAAGCGAACCCGTCGCATTTGGACTTTTATAGATACCCAGTTGGTAGAACACTCGATTATCTATACATATGAAAAAAGTGCAGTTGGCAAAAGAAGCGTGTATACCAACATTACCAACAATGAAATTTTTGATAGACTTATTTTCACTGTTGGCAGTCAGACTGTTCAAGGTCACAGGTGTGTTGAATTGTGTGTAAATATCTGTGGGTAGGTACCTACTTATAAACAATACAATTAAGAAACACCAGCGGCGTTCCTCCTCTTCCACGACTGTTATTTCAGGGGCGCTATCCGTCATACGCTATTAATAGGTATCTCTTATACGTAACAATTTAGTTGGTAGATACTTAAAATAAATTCAATGCCAACATTTTTTCATAGCGACGAGCCAACTAGCTAAGTCGAAATACCGTGGTTTTTCCGCCTTGTAGCATAAATTGGCTACGTGCAGAGAATCCGCCGAGCGAGGAGCGGGTTAGTGGCAAGGAAAGTTGCATGATAGTTTCGCTATGTCCGTCTGTCCGTGGGTATCTATATACATATAATAAAGCTGAAGAAGGTCGAAAGTCTGTACATGGAAGACTTTGCTAATCTATCGAAAAAATCCCCGGCCAGGTTATAGGCTATAAAAACTAGTTCGGTCGTGTTTTAATTTATCCCCCTCGTTGCGAATTTCCTATTTTTGGCACTTATATCTTAACCTTTAACTACCGAGGTGGTATTTGAGTAGCACTTACGCCGAGGCACTGTCTGGCAGACGTACATTTAAAAAATAAAAATAGAATTCTAGTGCTAGTGTTTTTCTAGCTTCTTGATTACATATGTACAGGATGTGAGGTAAATAATAAGAATATAAAATAAGAACAACAGCATTTAATTTTTTTATAATCACTATTTATTTGTGAGACCATAATTTTTAACGATAAAAATTAGGAACATGTATCAGTCTCCATATTACATATATCTACGCAGATTAAAGAAAAAAAACATAAAGTAGAGTTAATTCTTGAACTATTCAACAACTTAAAATAACAAAAACCCTTCATAAGTGGAACATGAAAAAAATGACAACCAGTATACATGGACTATCTAATGACTTAATTTGCAGGCACTGCATATTTGAACGCAGCATGTATTTGCATCAAAAGTACTTTGTACGTCTTTTAGGGCGGCACTAGTTTTTCTAACCCCTGGTGCAATATTTGAGTCGATTTTGATAGGGGGCTCAGGTATATCATTGGGTCCAATGACTCGCATAATCCAATATCATCATCAAAATTACTGCAGTTGTCATCGCTCTCGGCCTCTACATTTTAAAATATCTCTTAAAGGCTTAGCACGTTTACGAAGACTTGGAGGAGACTTAGATGCGCCAGGAGCTGTTTTTCGTTTCTTGGAAACGTTTTGCTTGCTTCTAGGCATTCTGTAAAATAAGAATATAACTAAAACTCCGAGGTCACGTCAATAAGACACTATGAGTTCATACACTTTAACACCGTCGTGACGACTAATAGACGTGCATATTTTTGTACATAAACGACGTACTTACGTCTGTGAGACGGCAAAAGCTCAGCAACGGTCACGTGTGCAATCGCCGCGCTCGCGGCGTTGACTGCCGGTAAGCAACGCGAAACGGGGAAGGTAGCCGGAGGGGGAGCTCCGCAGGTGGCGTAGTTTAAATAATAATTTTGAAATAAAATTAGCGCCGTCTGTGAGACGTATCCCTAGTAGCATTTTGCGTTGGCCAACCGTAGCTAACGGTTGGGAAAAAGTTGGGAAATCGTTAGTAGCAATCTAACGAATTGCCAACAATGGCCCTAATGCTATTTATGGTTCATTTTCCAACTGCAAAACCATACAAACATCTAACATAGGCCCTACCACAGTTATCAGTTGGGTTACCAACAAATAATCCATACGAACAAACGACGTAGGCCCTACTACCGTTTTTGGTTAGATTTCCTACAAAAAATCCATACGAACTGCCAACATAGGCCCTACTGTGGTTTTAGTCGGATTTCCAACAGAAAATCCCATACGAGCAGCCAACATAGGCCCTACTGCAGTTTTGCGCAGCGTTCCCAACAAAAAAACCATACGACCATTCAACATAGGCCCTACCGCCGACTTAGTTGGCTTCCCTACCAAAAAATCCCTACGAGCAGCCAACATAGGCCCTACTGCGGTTTTGTACGGCGTTATGAACAAAAAATCCATACGATCATGCAACATAGGCCCTACCGCGGTTTTGGTCGGATTTCCAACCGAAAATCCCATACGAGCAGCCAACATACGCCCTACTGCAGTTTTGCGCAGCGTTCCCAACAAAAAATCCATACGACTATACAACGTAGGCCCTACCGCCGACTGAGTTAGCTTTCCAACTGAAAATCCCATACGAGCAGCCAACATAGGCCCTACTGCAGTTTTGCGCAGCGTTCCCAACAAAAAAACCATACGACCATACAACATAGGCCCTACCGCCGACTGAGTTGGCTTTCCTACCAAAAAATCCCTACTAGCAGCCAACATAGGCCCTACTGAGGTTTTGTACGGCGTTCCGAACAAAAAATCCATACGATCATGTAACATACAACCTACCACGGTTTTAGTCGGATTTCCAACAGAAAATCCCATACGAGCAGCCAACATAGGCCCTACCGCCGACTTAGTTGGCTTTCCTACCAAAAAATTGGAATTTAGCGCTATTTCGTGTCGAGTAGAGGCATTGCTCATCTGTCACGGGCCTGGACATAGGCTAAACAAGTACTTTTTACGCTATTCATCACCAGAGAGCACATAGCATTAGTACTATTGCATATTGAAAACAGCATAGGGCCAACAGTGGGCCACATATGAATCCAATGGCAGCGGGAGGAGAGGGGAATTCGGAAACAAAGTGCGGTGCGGGGGGCGGTGGACATGAGCACGCGCGGCGCGCGAATTCGATCGGCCATTTTGTTATCGATCTCCATCGTGAATAGTGCGTGTAAACGTATAAGTATATACTTAGTGGTTATATTTTCTTTTGAGTGCGTGCGTGCATGGTATAAAGTATTACTTGTTTTTGAAAGGGTTGCATATTTACTTAGCAAATATATATAAAAAATAGTGTGCAAGTTAATACTTACATGTTATATTCACTAATCAAATAACAATATATCGTGTTTATTAAGCAATCCTTTCAAAATCACGTTCATTATGATCAAAGTGGTGGAATTTAATGATTCTGATGGTGACGGCGTGGTCTTAGTGTAATACTTATGTAACAGAAGAGTGGATCACGCCTCGCAAGAAGGAGTGCCTTTGGCCTCCTCATAAAATCGTCAGTGCAGTACCTATGCCTCACAACTAAAATATTACCGGACGAGGATTGACATGTGTATCCCATTAAACGCATATTGTACGAGACAGGTGAGTTAATATTAGTTAAATTAATTTTTAAATCACAAGGTCAATTTAGTTTTGTAACGTCGTGTGTTCATTTTGATTTAATATCTGTTTAAAACTGATGCTGGCAAAAGTTTCGAGCTGCCATTTCTCTATAAGTACATAGGTAATAATAAATAGTTTTAGTGTTGGCTATTTGTCGTTTTTATGAAAAGGTTAGTTTTAGCTTTTTCATCACAGTCCTCTTTGTCTGTGTCATTTAAATGTGTGTTCATCTCTCTTCTAACAGATGGCTGCGTCCTTGTCAATTGGCTGACGAAACTGGCCAGTGAGGACGCCACATTAAAGTTGCTGAATAATCCAGCGTCTAATTAACTTATTTGGACCTTGCGCGATGAGCGGACCATTGGATTTTTGACACCTGAACCCACTGAAATGACGGAGTGCAACTGCTCGGAATCGGAGGTCAAAATATGTTAGTCCAGTCATGACGTTGACAAATTTGGGCTAGTATGATGCCTTTTATGGCCCGCCATAAAGAATGTGTCCCTTTCTCACTTACATACTTACTAGAAAGTGATGAATGCTTTAAGGCCGGTCAAAAAGCATCGTGCTACAGGGCCAGCATTCAAATACAATTAATTATAATAGAAACATATCGATTATAAATCGAGGTTGTCTTTTTTTCCTCACAATAAAATTATAAACGTATTATGTGAAGTTTTATTTTACGGTCTAGCTGTACAACATGATGGTAACGCAAGTAAATGTGAAAAGTCTCAGAAGGCATTTAAATCTCCGTTAACAGTTAATGTGCAGTTACGTTTGTAAATTCGGTTATTTAAAGACGTTTACTTTGTATGTTACAGATGTTTATTCTCACGAAGGCGGTTTGTGAGTATTATGCACATGCACATTGTTGTGTGCTCGGCCAATATAGAATCTCTCTCGAGATTACGCACCTAGAAACCATGGACATGTGCACTAAATAGGTACCACCCCACAACAAATGTACGATCCCTACCGACCACGAGCGACGCCGGGGCGCATATTGTAAGTGCCAAAGGAAATTGAAGCTTCTCTGCTTCAGTTAAATTCCACTACTCGCGCGCGCAGGTGGCAAGCTGCGTAAATTCCGTGCAAATATGGAATTTAACTACAGCAGAGAAGTTTCAATTTCCTTTGGCACTCACAATGTGCGCCCCGGCGTCACCCGGTCAGTGAAGATCGTGCATAAGTAAGACCAACCCGCCTTCGTGAGATAAACAACTGTACCTAACCCTACTAACTGCCAACGGCTATTCTACAGTTGGTACAGAGTGCTTTTATTTTGTAGGCCCTTCTTACGCAATGTTGCTTTAGGTACAACAGTCGGAAACTGTGGTTGGCCCAACGTAGTTGTCGTAGTAATATTGCTGTAGGCCCTACGTTGCAAATGTAAATTGGCCCTACAACCGGAAACGGTGGTTGGCCCAACGTAGTTGTCGTAGTAATATTGCTGTAGGCCCTACGTTGTAAATGTAAATTGGCCCTACAGCCGGAAACGGTGGTTGGCCCAACATAGTCATCATAGTAGGCCCAATGTTGGGAGACACCGTTGGCTTTACCGAAAACAGGTGTTTCACTCGCAACGGTTGACCAACCATTCGGTGATCAATGGCCCTACGAAATGCCAACTTAAAATGCTACTAGGGATAGGTCGGTAGTTAAAGGTTAAATAACTATTACTGTACGAAAAGTGCTCTTTCCCGCACTAGTGCGGAAAAGAGCACTTTTCGTGCATATGTCGAAACTTTAAAGAGCCATATGTACGGTAAAACGTTGTACGATACACGTGCGAATAGGTAATTCGCAACTCGTGTCGATTTAAAACACTCCCTTCGGTCGTGTTTTAATTTATCTTATCACCACTCGTTGCGAATTTCCTATTTTCGGCACTTGTATCGTAAATAATTATTTGCAGACATTCTGGCTTCACATTAGAAAAGCGTAACCCACACACGTTGAGAAAAATTTGAAATTCGAACGCGGGCGGTACGCGGGCGGTACGCGGCCGCGGGCAGTGTATTTTTTTAAATTATTTTGGTTGCAGGACCTAAACGTTGCGTACCTATTAGCATAATATACTGAGTAGTGCCTACTAAATAGTACCTATACATTCATTTTAATTTCGCAATGTTCCTTCTGGGCTAGGTCGATGAAACATTTGTCTGATGTAGAATATAAATTGGTTCATATTTGGAAAAAAAATGGTGTGTGTACCAAGGGCCAAACTTGTTATACAGAATGATATTTTTTTATTTTTGAAGTGAAAACTTCTTTAGCGGCGCTGAGCACTTTTTGGGATGGGGAAAAATTGTTAAATACGCGACAGTGAAGGAGGTCACAAACTTTAATATTTTGCTGCTAGCCGATTCGACTTCATTCAAAACTGAACGCTATTCGTAAGAGTATAAAGCCGTTAAACACTTTTTGCAATAGCATATTCTGCAAATAAATTTGCAATTTTGTCCAAGCGTCCTTCACCGTTTTGCTATTGAGCAAATTCGAATAGTTCGAATTTGGACGTTATTCCTAAAGAGATAAAGCTTTGAAAAATATTTACCAACGGCAAAAAAAAATGATATTTTGTTCACCGCCGCCGTCTGCTGTTCCCGCAAATTCGAATAGTTCGAATTTGGACGTTATTCCTAAAGAGATAAAGCTTTGATTAATATTTGGCAATAGCAAAAACAAATTGGTATTTTGTTTGCCTCCGCCGACGGGCGAGCGGCCCGTCGCACCTAGGGTTTGCAATATTCGTCCAATTTCAGTATTCGAATAATACGAATACTTCGATTTCCAATATTCGAATATTTCGAATAAAACGAATATTTCTGAAAATAAAACATAATAATGATTCAAGTTGTGTAAATGTTGTTACAATTTAAAAATATCAACATTTATGGTATCGACCATAAATGTTGATATTGATGTTTTTGTTTACTTTAATCGGATAACAATTAAACTTCTAAAATAATAATTACTATATTAATCACAGCTGTAAGCTGTTACAATAAGCACTGTTTCCGTGTTGGTTGTACGAGTATAATGATATAACTATCATACTTATTCGCGAGAATCGCGAGCAACAAAATTAAAATTTTCTAAAACATCAACAGGTACTAAACTGTAACTAACAAAAAAAACTTATTTTACAAGTTATGTAATTGTTAAATATCTGACTGGTAAAATTTAAAAATATAGAAAATTTGTGGCATATTCTTAAAATTAGCCCGTATTACTTTGCATTATAATAATTCAACTTTTGAGATAAATCACACCACAGTTAAAATATAATAGTACTTTGTGTATTACAAGTAACAGTAAAATTAAATCAGTAATAATAAAACTTTTTCCATATGTAAAAAAACGGTTGGCATAATGTATCACGTATATG
Source organism: Epinotia ramella (assembly GCA_947578815.1). Taxonomy (NCBI): domain Eukaryota; kingdom Metazoa; phylum Arthropoda; class Insecta; order Lepidoptera; family Tortricidae; genus Epinotia; species Epinotia ramella. Next base: position 10,396,585 of record OX388201.1, read on the forward strand.
AACACGTACAATACAAACACATCAATTTTAGTGATTAGTATTAGTAAACAGACTCATCATAACTGAATCTTATGGTACCTAATGGTTCTATCTGGTAAATATACCAGAAAGCAAATGTCAAAATGGTATCTTTAATCTGATTTTTAAATAAAAATAATTAATGAAATATTACTTTGTTTACATTATGATACTATTAACAAATATGCAGGTATAAGACGGTTACCTATCATAAGTTCGAAAATCGTAATTCCGAGTATTAAAATCCCGAAAACGTTTCCCTTTTTATTAGTTGGCCGAATTTTTGTTTGCCCGAAATTACATTTCCCATATTATTATTTTCCCAATTCTCAGTTAGTTGCAATTTTATTTCGCTTATGATTCGAATAGACACTTATTAAAATTCCGAAGGGTCATTTCTCATTTGTCAACTAGTTTTTGGTGCCGAAAAGTATTAAGTCCGAAATATTATTATCCCGCTAGATCAAATGATCGAAATTGTAGCATATAACCTAACCTAACCGCCAGCGTGTCGACGTCATTTCCGCTCTAAGGGACACGAGCTAACCATAACCTAACCTACAAATAATACCATGTTATGTACATACGCTCGAAAAACATAACCCTCCTTCGGCAGTCGGGTAAAAAACCCGAATAGGAACTGAATCGAAAATCTTCGCAGTTCTAATTCCCCGTTCTGATCCCAATTGCCCTGTACGGTAATATGTCAATAGAAACGGTACGGTAGGTAGTCTTTGATTTCGTCAATGTTTTTCATGAATTATAGGTACTATAGTTATTACGTAGGCAGATTACCAAAGTAATGTTTTATGAAAATTTTAATTGAGTCTGGCTTTGGAGAGTAGACTAGTGTTCTCAATTGTACCTACACTTTCCTCTATGTTTACACTTTTGCACCTTATTACAAGGCAATAAGGTGCAATAGTGTAAACGTATTTATGACCTCGACCGTACAGTCACCAACATTAATAGATATCTGCCATAACAAGGCAGACAAAAATATCTGACACGTCCTAACGGCCCTAGAAATACAGTCGTGTCAGAGCAAATTTTTTTACCTACTTAAAAATCCTTTGCTACATGACTTTTATTGGGGGACCATATCTTGTGATTATTAACCACTATTCAGTAAGTCAGTCATATCTTATGAAGATATTACGGTTTAAAATATCTAGCCGATTCGATAACGGTATCTAAGGATACGTACCTACAAGTCATAGGAACCATGCTACAATCATCTCAAAGTCAGGTCAATTCAGGCTCTGTAATTTGGTGAATTAATTTGTTAACTATATATAGTCAGAGCAGCACCGTCCAAGGACTAATAGTAATAAACTGTTTAATAATTAATAGTAGGATTAGTAGGTATACTAAAAATATTTCAGTTGACCGAGTTTCATCATAGTAACCGTTGAAAATGCGACTCTGCCATCCAAGCAAAACTCAAATTCAAATGACACTTACAAAATACATTTCTTATTTTACACGTTTAATTGCCGCTGTCATTTCAATAACCATACCTTTTTCATGGTAGAGGTAACACTATCTCTATTCGCATTTCGTATTATGTTCAATATAGTAGTAGCGTATAGCAGTAGGTCCTCGTGTTACAAAGAGCGCAGTCGAAACCGCCGAATAATATGTATGTCCAGTCAATTTAGCAGCCGAAGTAGCTAAATATATCGTAACATCCTTACTCTTATAGTAATAAAAACGTGTTGCGATATATTTGGCTACTCTGGCTGCTACCATCTATATGATGCTGACTGTCCATACAAACAAGTTCCGGAGATTACGGCATTTTTTTTATAAATTTAACTTATCCAATAATGCGAAAAGCAATAATAGAGCTAGTTTTGATTCCAATTGTATTTTTATTCCCCCCTTATCATTACAGATACAAATTATCTTATCCATTATTCAATAGGCAGATATTAGTCAAGGTCACAATAACTAGAAATATAGTGCCAATTGAAGTGTTCAAGGTAACAGTCAATAAATTACAGATATCTTGTCTATCGGTACAACCATAACATTAACAATGTACAACATTTATAAGTACTAGATCAGTAAATTATAAAGTCGGCCCATATCAATGGTTCCACTAGATCACTTTGTCTCAGTGGGGTCACATTTCTATAATATATTGTATAGCTCTGAGACCAGTCTAATTCATGAGCATCTAATGAAGCTATAGACATTGCTATTCTTTATATTTTACTAGTTTGTGAGGCCCTACCACGAAACGAACTCTCTGTTGCATTTGCTTATATTCAGTAGCGCCCCTGATCTAAGTGAGATAATAATTTAACCACTTTTATCATAAATTATATTAAAAAACAAAACCAGTAACCCATTTAATTTATAAATATATTGTTATTCCGATTACCTATCCTTTTTTTAATTTAATGATAATTATGCACAGCAATTTAGGAGCTACTGAATACTTCATAAATATTTGCACCCAACAGTTTCAACTTGTCATTCAGTGTTAATTGTTGAGTCAACAAATCTGGAATGTTAGTATTGCCCTTGCATGTGTTTTTCGTGATCAAGTCATTGATCAGAGGTATAATTTTAACAAAATGCAGCTCAACTTTATTTACGTCTATGAATGAGCTTGGATCTATGCCCAGTCTTAATGCTCCATTTGTGACCACATGTGTATCACCTACTTCCAAATGATTTTTGTTCATTGGGACTGATTTGGTTGCAAACAAATTTGCCACCTCATCTATGACAGTTGAGAAAGTTCTCCCAATTGAAGACATAGTTATAGATGTGACCTCATCACTTTCTAATATGTCCATGGTCTCTTTCACAATAGTGTCCAGTTTAGCTTCATTGGTGGTAGTGTGTCCCACTAAATAATGCACCATCTTCTTTACTGGATCACCCTGTACTGTATCTGTACATAAAATGGTTTGTATGGACCAGAACATTTGTTCCACTTCCTGTAATGTGATTTTCTTTTTGAGTGACACTGGATCTACCACTCGCTTGACTGCTTGTTCAATTTGTTTGATAAAATCTTCAATCCCTTGGCTGACAAAGTGATGGCACAAGGATAGGTATTTAGCTTGAAGGTCACTGTCAATGAGGGGTTCCTCCTCACACACAGAGTCTCTGTAGAGATATCCTCCAATTATATTCAGTTGAATCCTTAATGTCACTTGCAGTATAGTCAGAGCATACACAATTACACAGATCCTAGTAAAAATCATTACTTTCATTTGTTCCCACAATGCCAACTTGTTTTGTGGATTATCCTGCAATTCCTGTACAATTCTTTCAGTGTCCAGAGAACTCAAAATATTATCTGTTACAATTTTAGACAAAGAGAGAATGGTCTGATTGCAAGTCCGCTCAGTACTCTCAAAGTGTTGCTTTTTACGAGTCATTTCGAAAAACTTTTTGGCTTCTCGTTCTTGCCATTCTCGTAGCTTTTTTTGAGCATAACTTGTTAGTAGGTACAGGCCACCAAATACTGTACCAGTTACGATGAACTTCCTTCTGTGGCGGTACATAAAGTTTCTTATAGTGGAGAACATGTTTAGTACTCAAGTACCACAATTAAACACACAATTACTGGAACTGTAGTGGAGCGTCAGAGCGGTATTTAGTAGTGTTCATCAGACGTTTCGTAATGAACGTGGTGGCGTCAATGAACCGCTCAACACAGTTCATAATGCATACTTCCGTCTTAGAGTCCATGCGCGTCGAAGGCCGCCCCATGCACGAGTCCCAGCAGGTGTCGGTGAGCCCGTGAACTAACACCTGAAACATGTAACCACGGTATCATTAACTGTTCAGCGCAAAGTCCAGACTAGTCTAGAAACATTTATTACAAAACGAATAACTTATTACATAAAAAGTATGACGCGCGATATAAACGTGATTACGGGAAAGTCATATCTACTTTAACAATGAAGAAAGGAACAATAATAAGGAAATAATTTTACACGACTAACCTGGAAACGTTGTTTCTGTGTTTCGGCGTCGATGAAGTCTTCTATCTGCGGGTCTATACTTTTGTTCTCGGTCATATCAGTTAAGATGTTGAATTTTGAATACTTACTAACTTGTTATAATTTTCTTCAGATGTTAAAACGCCTAAATGTATTAGACAAGACAACCACCAATGTTGCCAGATGGGTTTTACGTTTCGTTACGCGCAGCTCTTAAAAATAGTACGCAAATTCAAGTTTGAGTACGCAATACAACATTTATTGACAATCGGTGCCTTAATGTCGTTTGAATTGTTTTTTTTTTTTTTTCCGTAATTTGTGGCTTTTTGCTACTTAGGCACTTTGCCAATGTCAAGTGGGGGAGATTTGCATTTACGGAATACGGATCTGTGGAGTGCACCTAAAAATTTTGTCCTGGGGACATACACATAAATAATCATACAGAAATACTATATACCTACGGGACAGGCCTAGCCTAGTGTAGGAACTAGTGCAAATTGTGAAGAAAATATCAGACTGTACATTCCTCTACATGTGATGTTCTGTATTTTTTGTAAATTTCTTGTTATTGTACAATAAACGTTTTTTATCTTTTATTTTTATCTTATCTTATGTATAGGAATAATAATAGTGGCTAAAAAGATACTTATTATTAATAAATAGTTATAATTTTATTTTATTTTTATCAATAAAATAAGCCAAAGCCTTGGCCACTTTGGGCTCAAAGCTGGCCAAGAGAGCTTTAACATTAGTGGGGAGTTGAACTTTAAGTTTTATTAGTAAGTTGTAGAGGGAGAATTGAGTTGTAGGACACTCGAAAAAAATTTGCTCAATAATAATTGAACCAATACCATGCCCGCACAGACACTCCGCACTGTTTTTAACTTTAATCTTATATAGAAATTCAGGGGAACACACATGGCCTAGCCTAAGACGAATGATGCAACTGGTTACTCTTTGTTTAAATTTAATTTAAAAAAACCAGGTAGTAGACGGAATATTATTTTGCAAATGATAGTACTGGAGCTTATTATCCGCGGCCCATAGAGCCGACCATGTTGAGTATAATTTTAACGAGGAGCTCGCGTTTAGTCCATGCTAAAACATAGAAAAAAAGATCTACTACCATTCACTGCTGCTTCCTTGGCAGCAAAATCAGCCAGTTCGTTCCCATGAATACCCTTGTGGCTGGGGATCCAGCATAGGATTACTTCTAGATCAAGGAGACGGCAGGATAGGAGAGCCTCCTTGATGAGGCAAACCAACGGTGATTTAGTCCAGTATTTAATTGAATTACTTGTAATGGCTTGGATAGAGCTTAGACTGTCCGAAAAAATTACTCAGTTAACCAGCCTGTGTTCTTTGACATACTTGACAGCCTTCAAAATAGCAAAACACTCCCCAGTGAATATAGTGCAGATATTGGGCAGTTGGAATTTATGTACCCAGTTAAGATTGTCATGAATGAAGGCACATCCCTGAACTTAGAGGTGTCCGTATTGGGACCGTCTCCCAATCTTGCCATCTTTCTCTAACGGATTCGAGGAATTTTTCGTTAGCCGAAGGAGAGGACCTATCAACTCCAATGTTCACTGTTTTCGGTTTGGAACGTGATTGCAGCAAAAGGGATTGTGTATATAGGCATATTAGGGAGATTTTTTAAGGTAGGCTCAATGCTATCTAATCTGATTAGGCTAATCAACAAATTTGGAATCGGTTTTCCCGGCGCGGTCCGGCTGGCCTCCACGTGATCTCTTAACATGGGAAAAATGGGGTGCTGCTCTAGTTGGGCGCTCCTGAACAAGTATCTGTCTGCCAAGAATTGGCGTCGTGCCTTGAGGGGGGGGTCGACGCATTCCACTTGGAGAGCCCTAATAGGCGAAGATTTCATGGATCCCATAACTATTCTAAGAGCCTTGCTTTGAATTGAATTTGTAATTTACAAATTGACACTGACAATGGCCAAGCTAGTTTATTATTATTATTATAAAAGAGAAATGGCAGCCTCGAGGGCCTTTGCCAGAGTCAGTAAGTGTATAAATTAACTACGAATAACGAATTAAACCATTATAAAATGAAATAGACGTGACTATCGCCAAGATGGCGACAATCTATCTCCAAGCTAGTTTACAAGTTGTAAACTAGCTTGGCCGTTTTCAGTGTCACTTACTTGTCAGTGCGACAGCCACAGATAATCCATAGAAGTAGTAGTAGTTAACATTTTTTGGGTGCGTTCTTAAGTAATATTAATATGAAAACCTAAAAAAAATGTTTTCTGTCAAGTGAAGTAACAGCTAGGCTGTCAGGTGCTAAAATATAAAAAAGTACGCAAATTGACGGATGAGTACGCGAGTACGCAATACCATAAAATAGTACGCCGTGCGTACTATTGCGTACCCATCTGGCAACGCTGACAACCACATCTAGCCCGTAAAATACCATTCAAAGAGTATAATAAGTATATTTATGTAAAGAGTGGCAACACCAAGAAATTACTGGTCCCACAGCCGCCTAGCAGCGAGTGGATTGAACTACTCTGACGCACGCATGCGTGCAGCGTGCACGCTTCACATACACACTAACGCACACATACATATTCACGCACCACGCACACACGTATAAAAAAGTTGTATTCTTTGTTTTGACTTTGAAGCCTACATGCGACTATCAAAGTTAGGAAGAAAACGTTTCTAAAACATGATATAAATCACATTTTAGTTACCTAAGTACGCTTCCCTTCATACTTTGCCAGTCACTTTGTAGGTTTCAAAATAATCACACAACTATGAAATGGATCTGAAAAGTGAAACATGCAACATTCATAAAAGTATTTATTTAACTTAACAAATTATTTAACAAGAACTTAACAAAGCACAACCTTTTTAACAAAAAACACGAGACAAGGACGAGATTTAGCTTCAAAACTTTAGATTAAATCTTCTGGACCAGATTTAGCAAATCCACGTACAGCCGATCTACACTGCATATTACTCAACCTCAAACTATTTACTGCACACATAACACCTAGATATTATTTTTATTTATTTATTTATTTATAAATAGATACTGTGGCTAAAACTATTCTTGATTTTATTTAAATATGATTTAAATGTGTTTTCATTCAATGTTTTTATAGACAATACATTGACATTTATTTACTGACTGACATGTATACTTCATCTAAAACCACAAAGGCCGAACAACAAACACAATTCCATATTAATGAGATATTTGTTCATGTTCAGTTAAATAAAATGGATACTTAATAAATTCTATCTCAAAACATAAAAATATATTTTATTTCATTTCAATTTCTTAAAATTTATTGTCGTGGGTCTATTGTACTGACATCTATTTCCATTTTCTGTCAACAACATTAAATACAGCGATCCGCTTCGCCAGAGATGTCACTACTTTCCATACAATCAATCGGCGTGTCGCCTCTTTTCTAAGTTTCCAGCCCCTGATACCATTATCAAATTATCATAGATCAAAGATCAGAGGGATGTCAAAAAATAATACACACAAAATGTCAACAATAGTTTCGTACATTCGCGGAAATTAAACATTTGCTAAGCTTAAAAAAATACTCTCAAATGCATATAAGTATAAAAAACCTAATAAATTATTATATGGTTGCTAATTTGTCCATGTATTGCTTCCGATACCTACATACATAATAATCAAAGGCGCAATCCGTCTCTCTCTTATTAGGAAACTTAGAAGGAGAGGTATAGTGCGAGAAAAATCGAGAGTGCTCGCGCGCCGTCTTGTGATTGTGATAGCCGTACACGTGCAGCGTGCAGCAGCAAGCAGCGCAACATGCCTCCAGACGATAGCAATTATTTAGCTTCTGATAAATTGGGGCTAACAAATCATGACATGTATACACCCCATTATCCTAATAAAATATGTATTATATTCCTCTATCATACACACTTTTGTTGGTTCACCTGATACATATGGCAACATACCTGAAATCGGGCAGATTTACCCGACTGTAAGCCTTAATTCGATCACCAGAAGGCGCCATTTCTATTGTCGCTGGTGCTGTTTGGTTGGCAGGACTGACTTTATTTCACTGCGTTTAATGTTTGTTTCCAAAACATGCGTTTTTTTATTATTTGAAGTTAAAAAGTTTAATAGAAGCCACAAAAGTTACACATCATTTAAGCTAAAAGTGTAATAGTGTATTTTTGTGCTTCGTTAAGTTTTAAACGACGATGATTTCCGAGAACGGCTCGGGGCCGGAGGTAGAAAGACCGTACTGGTTTAACACGGTAAAAAGTTGCCCTAGTTGATTCTTTCTGTCGATGTTTTATCTTCGTCGTGGTCCTCGGAGGACGAGACGGATTCGCTATCTAATAACCATAGATAAGAGTGTAATATACCTAATAACTCTAATAAGCGACGAAGACAGTCTCGCGGAGAGGTGTCAAAAAGTAAGTTATCTTTCAAATTACTTACATAGTACAAATGCTTGAACAACCAAGTACAAGTCACGTCGATTACTACAACGAACGACTAGTCCAGGCAATGAACTGACAACTTGTATGGAAAAAATGTCAATTTTGGAAATAATTTATAATAGCTTATTTTTTATGTATAACGGATATATTATCAATTAAATAGTTACCCAGCGACAAAATCCGACAAAATTTCAGACATCGAAAATATGATAAGTTAACTGGCTTCTAAAAAGTCAGTAAAAATATTAATAAATGTTTTTGTCTTTATTTTGGTTCATTTACATCTGCTCTGTAATATTCAAGATAAATCGGACAAAAAAAGATAATGCATGCTTCATTTAAATCTACATAATTACTTCCGGGTGGAAAGTTTGTCGGATTCTTGACTAAATCATCTTAGAATAACATTTTCAAATGAAATCAACAAAAAAAACGCTATTATAAATTAATGTTTTTCTAAACCGTATTTTGCCTGGAGTAGACCGTCCACAAGTCGCGATGCTCGCGCAGATTCAGAAAAATTCCTAACCCCACCGACGACCCTCAAATCCTTCTTTGTCGATGTTGGTGAATTTGTAACTGAGGCCAAGGGTAAAAAAGTTGTCGCGGAGGCAAATATTGATCGTCTTAAACAATTAGACAAACTACATAAATCCAATTCTCAGGCCTGGCAAATGAAGGTACAAAAACCTTTTGATATTAGTATCTGCTACTCCAGGGTGTATTGAACTAAAGATAAATGGAGAACATACATACTTAAATAAAGGAAAGGACTTTCTAGATTCCACTGACCAGCTGTCAGCAGGTTTATGCAGGTTCAGCTATGCAAACTAAAGCCGGCTGTACACATTGGGCCCAATATTCTCTTTGATTGGGCCAACGTTGGCGCGTGAGCAGATTCTGCTCAGAATGCAGCTATGCGTTAAAGGAAGAGGGCTTTATTTCGTTCTCATTAGTTTGCATAGCTGCATCCTGCTCACGCGCCAACGTTGGCCCAATGTGTACAGCCGGCTTAAGACAAAAAGCGGAGATCGTGAGTGATAGGTAAGTAATTCCCGGACAAGTCAAAACTCGTAGGCGCGCGCCGCGCTACCGCGACAAATGCAATACCTTCAGCTCCGGTATAACTTCGATAAAAAATTAACGGAGGCGGAGGCGGAGGCGGAGGTGTAAAATAAAAAAATAGCGAAAGCGAATCCGATGGTGTAAAACCAAACGGAAGTTCCGCCTTCACGGATGCGGAGGCGAAGCTCCGTAACATCCCTAGTTATCACAATCATGCTGTACTTTGGTACGGCAATATTATTTTACTAAATGGTATACTAAATTGCACACAATTTGTCAGAAATTGGATGTGACAAATTAGAAGTTATATTTGTATGGTTTGTAGAGCCCATCACAGAAAATTTATCAGAATTTGACTAATTGCTATTGCCGTGTTGTGCTGCTGATCCAACTGTCACATGTGGTCGGATTGTTACATCTGTACGCCAAATTTGTTGTACTGACAAATTGTGGTAAAATCACATAATCTGTAGAACCCCTTAGCCGGCCGCTGTGCTTCCGGCACGTGTCCACCCGTGGCGCAGTCTGCCAATTTCGTAATTTGATATTTCACAGTAAAATTGATCACATTTTATTCCTCTTTGCAACACTGATGACGTCAACTGTCAAGTCCAAGCCCGTCAATGTCAAGAAGTAATCAAATTTTCTCAATATAGTAGTTAGGCGGCTTTTGAATTTTCTAAAATACATCTTAACATTATCTTACAGTTTAATAAAAATCGCTTAGTGCACGAAACATGAGTCAAAGTAATGTTTGGAAGTTTTTCGACAACGGTGATTTGAAGGAATATACGTTGATAATTCCCAGCGTTGCTGTCGGAAATGTGGGGCAACTTGCTTGTGACTTGCTAATTTCATCTCTAAATATGAAAAAAATTGCCTCCGTCTACAGCCCTGCCATTATCCCGGTAGCCGGTTATGATCCATACGACTTGAAATCAAGCCAACTTTCAAGCAGTTGTGAAGCTTACAAGTGTGAAGGAAGAAAATTGGTTATCCTACAGATGAGAGCACCCCTTCTCTTTGAATATGCACAATACTTCCTAGAGGAAATTGTAGATCAATTCAAGACAAAATTGATCAAGGACATCGTAGTGCTGACAAGCAGTTTTGCACATGAGAGGAAGCACATGATGACTTCTCCATTTCGTTATGTGTCAAGTGACGGTTCACCATACATTGATCAAATTAATTCTTTGAACTGGTTGGTGCATGAGTCATTGAATGGGGATATCAAGATTTATGGAGGCGGCTTTGCTTCGTTAATATATAAAGTCTCTAAAGAGCAAGGTGTCCCTTGTCTAATAGTTTACAAATACTGTTCAGAAGGAGACAATATTCCTGATGCCTATGAAATGGTTCATTACTTAAATGGTCTACTGATGTTTTATAGTGAGGGAACAGATTCGATGTCGCAGCTGGTGCAGCCTGTATCATGGAAGCTCCTGTTTGGTAGACCACCACCCAGAGATATTTATTAATAAAAAGCTCAAATTTTATGCAAATTTGGTTTAATGTTGTCCTGTCTGCCTCTTTAATTTCATACTGTGTCTATGAGTAACTCAAAACATTTTCTGATTACATTAGTGATGATAAATTGAGTAGAGAAATCTGCTAAGGGAGGGAATTTTGTACTAGCTTTTGAGTTACACTGTTTTCATTTTTTCTATATCTATTTCCAGATTTAAACTAATCCCATACTACTATTATTAGGTTATTCACCCACCAGAGATGAGTCAAAATATATTTCCTTGGTAAACGAATTTTCTTATTTTTGTCACCTAGCTAAAGCTAGGTGACAAAAATAAGAAAATTCATTAATTTGGGTCCTCTCCACTTAACCTAATATTGTTAGTGCTAATTTCATTACACCTACCAATGTTCGATATAATTTTCATTAGCCCTAATTTTCGGATAACTAATCTTGTAAAGCATTATTATTTGCTGGGCTTAATTTCATACCTCCTAATCTTTCCTAATACTAAACACCAAGTGTGCTAATATATATTTGCCAAGTGGGTGAGGACCAAATTCTTGGCCAGTAGTTAGCCTGGTTAATCGGCAGTAGTTACAAAGTTCGGTTGTGACACAATAATTAGCCATACAATTCTATGGTTAATTATTGTGTCACAACGGAACTTTTTAACTACTACCGATTAACCAGGCTAACTACTGGCCAAGAATTTAGTCCTCACTAAAGTAGTAAATATAATTGCCAAATCACAAAATTTCATTTAGCAAGCAAATAAAGATTAATAAGAATGCTTGAGACTTGGCTCTACAAAATATCTCACAACTTTTTATGATGGAAGAGTTTCGAGACTGCCTGTTTTTTATGGGATATTGTATTCAAAATTTGAAACTTCTATGTCTGCTAGAAGTGCCTTAGAGTTTTGATGATTGGTCAGTCAGTCAGTCAGTCAGTGAGTGACAAAATTAAGAAACTGACTAGTTATAATTCTTAAACTACTGGTTCAAAATGAATTAAATTTGAAATATACCGTGTTTATACAATACCTGCTTGGTTACTGACAATTCAGGCTTCTAGTTTTATCCACAACGAAGTTATTGGGGGGTCGAAATGGCCTGAACTGCTTCGAGAAAAGGATGGTACGGCCGTGCCGCTGTTTAGCTCGGCTTGGCGGGGGCATTACCGTGCCCCCAGGTAAGGGTTAAAATAGTTAGGCAACATGAAGATTCGGGTTTGTAATTTTAGAGACATAGATGCATAGATGGTTTAGGGTATGGTCTTAGGCCAAGCGCGCACCACGATTTAATTTTTGCGACACGATTTTAAAATCGCGTTGCTAAAATATCGCAGAAAATTCACTGCGCGCACCGCGATGAAAAAATCGCTGGATCGTTCAGTCTCAACATGGAGTTCGTACCAGTTGCATGTCTTGCCTTATTACTCCTTCGGAGGAGGAGGAAGAAAAAAGCACTCTTCATCAGTACTGGACTCATCCTCTCACAGCACAAAGATGTATCAAAGGCTTTTTTTATCTGAAGTTCAATGATCTTCGATTATATCCTAAGAAATTATTTATATTATCCCACAAAGGGGATTTTCCCTCTATTTCCGTTACCTATTAAATGGTCAACGTCTAGTATCTCGTCTTGGGACTCCATCGGAGAACCAAGTTCCGACATGTTGACGCTTGAAGAGCGGGACGCCGGTCGCCGCCGCGGGCCCGGGGTGCGATTTTATTATCGCAGTGCGCGCGGGGCCATACTACCTCCGTATGCTGCAATTTATTTTTGCGACAATCGCGTCGCGAGCCGTTGCAACAAAATGTGACAAATCACAATTTTAAAATCGCTGCGAGTTTTTTGTCGCATATGCGCGCGCCGACATGTAAACCCATACGTTGCATTTCTGCGACAAAATTAACGCGCGACAAAATTATCGCGCGACAAAAAAACGCGACAAAATGTAATCTATTTACAATTCTCTCTTGACGTCATGACATCACACTCCCCATGAGACTCCGTTTTCCTGCTTTGTAAGAAATAACTTAATGGTATTTGAAAAAGAGTCTATAATAACATTAACATTGATTAATCAAAATTAGTTAAATTTACGCACTTCCCACGAGACTCCGTTTTCAAGCTTTGTAAAAATTAACCTAATTGCGATTGCAATAGAGTTAATAATAATATTTGCAAGAATTGCAAGGATTATCTAAAATGACAGATCAGTGTCACGAGACTCGTAAGTCTACACGTGTCTGTCTAGTCGTGTGTGATGAGGGTAGTGTCGATAATCAATAATTATCGATAAAAAGTATGATTCACATAGAACCTGTACTTAAGGTCCTCCGGGAATGAACCCTCAGAGAACGACAGGTTTATTAAGTAGCTTATTGGTTCACAGATACTAACTGCACAAGCTTTTAGCATTTTTGTGTTAACATGGTCTAGAGCAACATTAAAGCTGAATAAATTCTGTGCAAGCCTGTAGTAAGTATTTATGCTGTGAGAAAACGTGTCTGCAATGTCTACATGTAGAAAAATGCATCCATATGTAAGATTTTCCAGGGAAAATTCTCCGAATTTGAAGCTCGGGAGAATTTCAAATTCATTTTGATTTACACAATAAGAATATTTTTTTTATTAAATGCTTGGGCCATTTTACGGAAAGTTGTTTACTCGACTTTTTATTTTTATTTTGATATAATCGGGTTTTTCCTACTCTGAATCGAGAGCACTTTATACAATTACAATACACAGTTAGAAAAACGTATCAAAACTTTGCCCTTTAGACACACCAGTGCACGGCCCATCCGCCAGGGGATCAACGACATCCCGTCCGGACGCTTGCGTTGCGTCTTCCCGTACAATCTGAGGCTCAAGAGACGCAGGCGCTGGCAAGCGCGCTTCTCAAGATGTCATTGAGTGCAGCGTGACGGGACAAGCGGCCGGCGCCCGAGGAGCTGGCGACTCCATGGCGACCGAAGCGATCTACCGCGGCTCCAAAGAAGATGCAGTTGTAATCCACACACACACCGACACATCAACTCCCACGCGGAGAGCAACTGCAATTCGGATTGTGCCCGGATGTATGCGTGGAGCCATTGCCCCGAGTTTGGCCTAGATGCTGTCAAGAGCCTGGCTCGGTCAAGGCCAGACGAAGAGTCGATCAACGACTTTAAGGTAGCGGTGGAGGCTAACGAGTTAATAAGTAATTTTGGTCTTGATGGCAAAGTTGGGTTGGGTCCTGCTAGCCAGGCGTTCCTAGCATCAACCGAGCACGCGACCTCGCAGTTTGCAGTCGTTGAGACTTTAAGGATTTTACCTGCGAGATCTTGCGTGCTGTGAATTGATGATAGGAAAGCCGGCAAAGTTACGCTCGAGCTTTTTCGAGTTCCCAAACCATATCTTATGCCTGAGTCCAAGCTTGTTCGCTGAATTTAACATTGAGAATTGATTCTAGTAAGGACTTCAAAAGGTTATCAGTAGAGTAGAAAGGACTAAGTAGATTAGGAAATTTCCTAACAGGGCAACAACTGAGAAGGTATGTAAATTTAGGAACGAGTAGGCAAATTTTTTAAATGAATAAGGCTGAGTGAGAGCTTAGTTAGACTAAACGTTCAGTTATTTTGGCATTTGAGATTGATTTATGTACAACAGACGGAATGGCCTCGTCAGAAATGGGTGATCCAAGGAGGCACAGGCTCTTTAGTCAGAATTTTGACGTTTGGAGATATGTTTTTAAAACCAACCATTACGTTAATATTATTATTTTACCCGACTACCGCTAAACCTAAAATTATGGCAATGGATTAAATATATATCGTTAAGTATTGATAGTTTGCTACCACCTCCAGGTCAAGATGCTTAATGAATTCCAACAAATGAGGTGGTGTTAGATTTCTCTTAATGCTGACAATGAGACGGTGCGCACCCAGTTAAAAAAAATGGAGGCCGTGAGTGGACACCAAATCTGCAATCATAACTTTGCTTCTAGCACTTCAATTATCGGACGGAATTCAATAAACATGACATCAGTATATGGGTAAGTAACACGCCAGTGCTATACACCATACATTTAAAATTATTGATGCGGGTCGAATATTATCAATATTTTTTTTGGAAACAAACACTAATTATTTTAACCTAACCTAAGCGTGTCGACGTCACCCCTATGCCGGGTGCCTATTTCCGCTCTAAGGGACACAAGCTAACCCTAACCTAACCTACAAATAATACCATTGTTACGATAGTTTGTTAATTTTTTTACTGCGGGCCCCCGCGCCCCCAACCCCCTTTTTCTAGCTGCCCTAACCTATTCTTCTTTATTATAAACCTTTACGGAAATATAATACGTGTTATGCCTGTTATATGTTATGTATGTTATACGAACTTTTTTTTTTTTTTTTTTTAATTTATTTCCAAACAAAAAGTAGGTACAATGGTTTTTACATTTGTTTCGCCAAACATAACTGTTTATTGGCGAGTAGTACACTCATTTTCAGTTTATTTATTGTACCTAAACATCTGTTACAAAAGCATGCATTATACTAAATATTCATTTCAATATGAGCTAGTCAATAACAATATTATTATTGACTAGCTCATATTTAACTATTCTGTTACTGTAATACTATTCCTACATCTTTGTTCTGGTTTACATTAAATTATATTAGATAGCATCTAATAGAAACTGTTTTAGCCTTTTTTTGAACATATTTTTATTAGTGCATTCATTTTCCGGAAAGATGGTATTAAATATTCTAGGTGTTATATAACTTATAGTCCTTTTACCATAGTAGTTATTAGCTTTGGGCTCAACGTAGGTCCGCTGTGTCGTATTTCTCAGACCGCGGGAGTACACTCGAACCGATTTATGTTCCGTATTTTTGAATTGCTCAGTTGCTATTACATACTTTATTTTATCATGCACTGGCAGAATTTTTAGGGTTTTAAATAATGGCATATAATTGTTATTGCTACAGCTACTTTTAGTTTTTTTATCGGTGATACTTTTTAGCAGTCTGGTTTGTAGCTGTTGTATTTTATCTATGTATGTTTTGAAAGTGCGTCCGTATGCGATAATACCGTATCCAATTACTGCGTCCGCCAATGCATGATATAACATTCGTAATATTTTCTTATTTACTATATTTTTTAAACTTATCGTTTTACATAGTATAGACCTGAGCTTGTTGCATACTGTATCAGTGTGTAGTTTCCAGTTTATATTTTTATCTATCGTAAGGCCTAAATATTTATACTTATCTACTATTTCAATTGGAATGCATTTACAAGCATGTTTTTCATTATGTAAACAGTTGTATGTGTGTCCAATAACTCTAATAGGAGGAAGGTGACTTGTTTTTATATAGGGTGAACTTATGAGCATACATTTAGTTTTTTCTAAGTTTAATATTATACCGTTGTCGTGCGACCATTTAAGTATGTTCTCAAGATCCTCTTGTATGCACTTTTGAACGTTTGAAATGTTTTTGTCAGCGTATATTAAACAAGTGTCATCTGCGTACATATATGTGGAGCAGTTCCGCACTACATTCGTGACGCTGTTTACGTGCATGATGTACCCGACCGGTCCGTAGACTGAGCCAGTCGGGACCCCAGTGCGCACCTCTGCTTCGTCGCCGCTGACTCCGTCGACGGCCACGCGCAGGGTTCTTCCCGACAAATATGAACGGAACCATTCCAACATTGGACCACGAACACCACACTCGTCCATCGCCTGCAGCAGCTGTTCGTGGTCCAATGTATCGAATGCTTTTTTAAAGTCTATGAAAAGCACCCCCACATACATCTTACTATCTAGGTATCCATACACTTCATCCGTAAAACGGGTTAGCGCGGTAGAAGTACTTCTATTTTGTCTAAAACCATGTTGCGCATTTGAGATAACATTGTTTTTCTCTAGGAATGTACTTAATTGGCTTACAATGATTTTTTCCACGATTTTATTAATTACAGGCAGGATCGCTATCGGCCTGTAGTGTGAGTACTCCATGTGGCTGCCCTGTTTATAAATTGGCCTTATGAGGGACTTTTTTAGTTCTAATGGGTATTTACCCGACTGCACGCACATATTCACAAAATTTGCTAGAATCGGGCTAATCTCTATTTTTATGTATTTTAATTCTTGCACTCTTATTCGATCAAGGCCAGGCGATTTTTTTGTGATTTGATCTATAACTTTTTGAATTTGATTTTCATTTACTTTTTGAAACCTAAAACTTACATTAGCCGACTTGACATAATTGTTGCGGTCCAAGAACTTAACATTGCAAATATGTTTTATTTTATTTATTTCCTCTGTAAAAGTTTTTGCAAATTTTGTGCATATATTGGGTACAGATTCCCCTTTCCCCAAATATTTGAGTATGACTGAATCTACGGTAGGCTTTGGGGCCCCTAACCAGCTATTTATGGTTGCCCATATTTTTCTCACGTTATTTTCACAGTTTTTTAGTTCACTTTGCTTGTGTTTTTGCTTCGATATATATATGTATTTATTTGTTAAGTTTCTAAAATTTGTGTAGTTTAACCTGTTAATAACATTTTTTGGGTTATTTTTCCATATTCTAAATAGTTCGTCTCTTCTTTCTATCATATTGTTAATAGTGTTATTAATCCACGGTTCTGTTTTTCTCTTTTGTTTACAGTAGGCAGTGGTTGTTGCATGTTCGTATACCGAGTTAAAAACATGTAGGAGTTTCCTATATAATAATAACGGACAGTCAATACCATTAAAATCCTTCCAGTTCACCTTATCTAACTGTTCCTTAATTAGCCTATTATTAAGTACACATACCGATTGTCGTTGTTTACTTTGTCCACTCAAACCGGTCCGGGACGCTAAGTTCGCACCAACCATGTAGTGGTCGGAAAGTTTACAGGCGAGTATGTGTGCGCCGACGCAATGCCCGGGCGCACGCACCCAAACATGGTCAATGCACGACCTCACTAGCGTGTCGCCTAGTACCTCTTCGCGCGTACACTCATTAATGATGCATTGTAGGCCGCGTCCACACAGGGTGCTTTTGTACGCATCTGTCGTGTTGTTGGATAACATGATGTTGATGTTTGTGTCTCCAGCCAGTACTATGTGATCCTTTTTGGGAATATCTTTCACAATGTCGTCTATTTCCTTCACAAAGCGAAGCTTAGCAGTGTTGGGTGGCCTGTATATTCCGATAACATGTGTGTTGTAATTTGTATGTTTTATTACAGTATGTAGTACTTCTGCAGCATGTCCTTGGGTCCTTTTTAGGCTTACATCAAGGCCGTATCTAGTATATATAAGGATGCCACCACCCCTACGCCTATCTCTAGTAATGGAATGCATGTCGTACCCGCCAATGAAGTATATAGGTATTTCTTCCTTTTTTATATTTATTTCACTAAGTATGACTATATCTATACAGTATCTTGTTTTGTTTAGCAGGCATAATAGCTCGTTGAAATTTTTTCTTAAAGATCTGATGTTTAAATGTATTATTTGTAGCTCTTTAGATGTTTGGCTAATGTAGTTGCTCCACTTATTTATATCTTCAAACCTATAGAAATCGTAGTTATCATGAACTTCCTCTACTAGGTCCATTGATATAATGTAATGTAGTAATCGCGTAGTGTGCTCTCACATTAGCGTGCATGCTACTTTCCCACGCCCTCATCAATATTTGTACACAAGTGCCTGGCAATGTCAGTTTCCGACTTAATATTAAAGATCTTTGAGGCATCTGATTTTTTTACAAGGATTCTCAAATCCTGCACCCATATATATTTATATGTCCCTTTTAGGGCCACTTTGGTGTTCCAAAACAGGCTCCTCATTTGCCTCGTGAGATTTTCGTTGATGTAAACTCGCCCGTCGTTTTCATTCCCGAGCAGGTCCCTGTTGGTTAATTTGGCCTTCTTATGCTTCAGCCAGCCGGCGCGCGCAGTTCTCGATCGCATCTTTACTGAAATTAGTCAATTTGAGTGTTATAGAAAAAAACGTTATAGAATATGAATATTATGTCAATTGAACGTTATTCCTTATGAAAGTATTGATTTTGTTGTAATAGCACTTATAGCTAACGTTCATTATATATTGTAAACGTTATTAATATAAAATTATATATAATGTTGTTATCTTAAGAGTGTTGTTATATTTCGTGAGACGCACCCGGAGCGAATTACTGGAACTTCATAATGTAATGGTATATACAGATTTTAGGGTAAAAATGGGGTCAAAATACAAGTGACAGTTGTCAAGTTCACTACACACACTCACTTTATGGACCATAGGAGTTAACCGCTATCTTGAAAAGTATACTTAACTACTTCATTTCTGGTAATTTTGCATTTTCCTTGAAACTCATTGACTGGACAAAACCTGAAACATTTTGGTAGACGAAAACAGGGCTTCCAACGAACATTCCTACCAAATTTCATCAAACTCCCCGGGATTTCGAGGTTAGACAATATCGACTGTACTAGGTATACGCCTTTGCGCTACAAACGTGACGAGTTCAACCTTACAAACAATAACCGGCTTGCTCTGGAGTCCGATCCGAAACCCAATATCTTTATTGTCTTCGGTTCTCAGGCTGCGGTTGTTTTATCTAGAGCTTTATCCATTTTATTTGCGCAAAACACGTTCGTTTTATGACGCCTTTGTTTCGTAGAGGTGAACAAGAAAACAATTTACAATTTCGAAGGGTAAAATTAAATTAAGGCAAGAAGGACGGCGAGGCACCGCGCTCAATCAAGCTGCGTAAAAATACATTTCATTCGATTTCAGTGCTGCTATTAACCAGAAAAGTAGTAAAAACTATTAGGTTTTTAGAGATATTTCATCTTTATTTATTGAACACTACTTCGTTGGCAAACAAGCGTACTGCTTGCCTGATGGTAAGCGGTTTCCGTAGCCTATGGATGCCTGCAGCTCCAGCCACGTTGCCGGCCATTTAAAAACCAGTAGGTACATACACTTCTTTCCGGAAGAAACCCATATTCTACCGAGAAAGTAAAAATGTTAGTAAGAATAGTAAGCATATACTACACTTACTACACTTACGTTTTTAATAGCTACTGGTTCCGGGAAATATTAAATGGTAGTAGGTATTTATGTAGGTAATACCTACAGCAACGCAAAGATATGAAAGTTACAGCCACTGCAAGAAGCGGTTTCCTGTCATAAAAAACGATTCCTTGCGACGTCACCGTTTCATGCCACAAACAACGTTTATAAAAATATTTTCCTTCTACTCTTTCTGATATACTTCACGCTAGGTTGTCTTTATAGTCCTATAAAGTGGTTATTGCTCAAAGGCGATAACAGGCGATTTATAACACTTCAGTGCGCCCAGGGTGGGCCTCGGTCGCATTTTCTGCTAACATACACTTTATTTTCCCACGTTAATAATGTTCAGTGTCGCTTATCGCGCTATAAGCTGAAAAAATAGTTTGCACTGGATAGAAAAATAGCTGACGCTTTACTAGGGCTCCTTCCTGGAACGCGGTTCCGACGCATTTAGATTAGATTGGAGTCATATTATACAGGATGTATTATTCAAACGGGGAGTGTGGGAAAATCTGAAACTATAAGAGATACGGAATTTTGCTCATGGGAGTTACGAGATCGATTTTAGAAAAAAATAAAAATCGCATCAGAGATTTTTTTTAAAGCCTCTTTTACACAGCCAGGAATTGAATCCGAAAAAAAAAAAAACCGGTTTGTCTAAAAATCGGATTTCAAACTAAGCATTGTTCTGTCACAAATGATCTCAGCTTCCCACGAACGGAAAAACATTAAACTTTTTTTATACGTACATTATTATTCTAGCTTCCCTTAGGATAGTTTTTTATCAGACTGCGACGATTAATTAATTTTCCGAAACATTTGACCTCAAAGAAGTTTAATTTCTTCTTCTCGAAATTCTATAGCTGCTATATCTGTCAGTATCAGTGACGTTAAAATGGCGGGCTTGCTATTACTATTCATTTTCATCCGGTGTGTGATAACCTTTCATCATCATCATCATCATATCAGCCGAAAGACGTCCACTGCTGGACATAGGCCTCCCCCAAAGAGTGCCAAAGTGACCGGTCCTGCGCCACCCGCATCCAGCGGACTCCAGCAACCTTTACCAGGTCATCAGTCCACCTTGCGGGGGGCCTACCCACGCCGTGCCTTCCGGTACGTGGTCGCCACTCGAGAACCTTTCCGCCCCAACGGTCATAGTAGCCTCATTTCTGATGCGATCACGCAGAGAAACTCCCAACATAGCCCTCTCCATAGCCCTTTGGGTGACTTTGAGCCTTGTTATGAGGCCCATAGTAAGCGACCACGTTTCAGTGCCATATATGTCATCACTGGCAACACACACTGGTCAAAGACTCTCGTCTTGAGACACTGCGGAATATTGGACGAAAAGATGTGCCGTAGCTTCCCGAACGCTGCCCAGCCGAGTCGGATTCGACGATTGACCTCTTTCTCGAAGTTGGACCTACCTAACTGGATAGTCTGTCCTGTCCTAGGTATATATAATCGTCTACAACTTCGAGCGTAAAGTGTCCGATTGTAATTGGAGTTGGTACTACATGGTCATTTGACATGATCTTCGTCTTATGCATGTTCATTCCTAGACCAACTCGCTCGGAAGGTTTACTGAGGTCATCGAGCATCGTAGGTACTTAAGTCCTCCATGGTCTCAGCCAAGACTACTATATCGTCAGCAAACCGAAGGTGAGTGATGTACTCGCCGTTGATGTTGATGCCTAGCGTTCTCCAGTCCAGAGTTTTGAAAACGTCCTCCAGTGCAGCGGTGAACAGTTTTGGAGAAATAACATCTCCTTGCCGGACTCCCCGCTGCAGCGGAATTGGTTTCGAGTTCTGATCCTGGAGTCGAACTGACATAGTGGCGTTCTCGTACAAACACTTCAGCACTTCGATATAGCGATAGTCAACTTGGCACCGCTGGAGAGACTGTAGTACGGCCCAGGTTTCAATCGAATCGAAGGCTTTCTCGTAGTCCACGAAAGCTAGGCAGAGGGGCAGGTTATACTCCTCGGTCTTCTGTATAACCTGACGGAGCGTGTGGATGTGGTCTACGGTAATAAAGCCTCTTCGGAAGCCGGCTTGTTTGGGCTTTGGCTTTTGGCTGGAAGTCATCTAGCCTGCGTACTTAGCCTGCGTTTTTTTCGCGATTCGGATACAACATATCATCCAATTTTGAACGAGATAACCCACCGAATCACCTTCCAAAATTTGAACGGTGAATACTATTTCACCCTGTATATTAGGGGACAATTTTATACAAATCAAACTAGTCTCATAGCAAGCTCATTAAAGCTTGTGTTATGGGACTACTATACGACGATATATTCCATAGATATAAATACTTAAAAATATAGAAATCATTTATTAAGTTTGCCGCTCTTTTATAGGCTCATCTTTCCCTGGCCAGACTATACGTGTATTATTTTGAATAAAAAATAAATTTATTATATCGTAAACTGTGCGTCATAATGAATATTTTAAAATGACTAACTAAAAAAAGGCGTTTTCATGAAAAAAATCTGCACCAAAATGTAACTTTTTGAAAAAGTCCTATTGAAATAGCCCACCAATTACCATATACGGATATTTACCGGGTGCATATACCCGGTAATTACCCACCCTTACCCATCTCTAGCCCTGCTTCTCTCTTTTGCTCGACTACCGTACCCCAGATAGACTGTCTAGTGGTCTCACAAATGAAGCAATTATTTTCTTTTGGAATTAATTAATTGTGATGTAAATTAAAAAAACAATATCACAGGTTTGAGTAGGGTAGGCAGTGTCTTTCTGCTTTTATGTAGTGCACGCCACTGATGTTAAGGATTTACGGTGGTTTTCTTTCAGGGCCCATAGATTTTTCCACCCTGTATAACTGTTTAGTGTATGCTTAACAGTATTTTAGCAGCGTTTTCTTTCTTACCCATACCAATATTAAAGTACCTACCTACTTCCGTTACTACAATGATTTGCAGATGGATCTCGTACTACAAACTACTGACTCTGCTAAACTGAAACTAAACTAGCAAAGGGGGCGCGGGACTTAGAATTTTTTTGATGGGGGTGGTGTCATTATGACACCAATTTTTTATCAAGAAAACTTTTTTTTATTCCTTCCCCTTCCACCCCCCCCCTTCCCCTCCTGCCTCCCCCCATCAATGTGTTTATCATAAAACAGAGGTTTCAGTGAGTGTGTGTAGTGAACTTGACAACTGTCACTTGTATTTTGACCCCATTTTTACCCTAAAATCTGTTTTTACCATTACATTATGAAGTTTCAGTAATTCGCTCCGGGTGCGTCTCACGAAATATAACAACACTCTAAGATAACAACATTATATATAATTTCATATTAATAACGTTTACAAGATATAATGAACGTTAGTGCTATTACAACAAAATCAATACTTTTATAAGGAATAACGGTCAAGTGACATAATATTCATATTCTATAACGTTTTTTTCTATACAATTTTACCGCCTTCTACTTCATTCCGCGGACTTTTGGACCTCCCTCGTATATACGGTCTGCCTGATGGTAAACATAGTAACGTAGCCTATGGACGCTTGCGATTTCAGAAGTATAAGCGCGTTGCCGACTCTTTATTGATTTGAGGATTCGTTGTGATGGTAGGTAGAGATGAACGCAGTTCCCTCACTCTCAACACGACACCGACACGACCAATGGAAACGGTGTGTGAATGGAAACCGCGTCTTGACAAATTTTTGTAAACAGGAGAAATTTATTTAGTTCTTCTCTGATTGGTGATGACTGATGAGGAAGTTAGCCAATACGTACAGCGTAGTTTCGTGTAGCAAGCAGTCTGTCTTTGCACAAGCAAGACACGATGAACTCGTAAGCTAGTGTAATAAAACGGATCCTAATAGTACATTGTGGCACGAGTACGGTAAAGATTTTTTTCGAACTAGAGTCTATTAGAAGCCCTAAAGATTCTTACTGTACTTGTGTGAAAATGTTTTTCGTCACATTTGCGAAGAAAAAAATACATTAAAAAAAAAAACCTACTAATCGCTATAAAAAATACTAACAAAATGTCAATCGTCCATTTTCAGGCAAATTTATTGTTTAAGTAATACTAACGTTAGGAGAAGTTCGACTTTAAATATAAGTGCTATTACAACAAAATCAATACTTTTATAAGGAATAACTGTCAATTGACATAATATTCATATTCTATAACGTTATTTTCTATAACACTCAAATTGACTAATTTCAGTTCGTATAACATACATAACATATAACAAACATAACACGTATTATATTTCCGTAAAGGTTTATAATAAAGAAGAATAGGTTAGGGCAGCTAGAAAAAGGGGGTTGAGAGCGCGGGGGCCCGCAGTAAAAAAATAACAAACTACCGTAACAATGGTATTATTTGTAGGTTAGGTTAGGGTTAGCTTGTGTCCCTTAGAGCGGAAATAGGCACCCCGCGAAGCGGGGTGACCTCGACACGCTGGTGGTTAGGTTTAGATTAGGTTAAAATAATTAGTGTGTTTGTTTTCAAAAAAATATTATTAATAATATTCGCCCCGCATCAATAATTTTAAATGTATAGTGTATAGCACTGGCGTGTTACTTACCCATATACTGATGTCATGTTTATTGAATTCCGCCCGATAATTGAAGTGCTAGAAGCAAAGTTATGATTGCAGATTTGGTGTCCACTCACGGCCTCCATTTTTTTTAACTGGGTGCGCACCGTCTCATTGTCAGCATTAAGAGAAATCTAACACCACCTCATTTGTTGGAATTCATTAAGCATCTATCAATACTTAACGATATATATTTAATCCATTGCCATAATTTTAGGTTTAGCGGTAGTCGGGTAAAATAATAATATTAGCGTAATGGTTGGTTTTAAAAACATATCTCCAAACGTCAAAATTCTGACTAAAGAGCCTGTGCCTCCTTGGATCACCCATTTCTGACGAGGCCATTCCGTCTGTTGTACATAAATCAATCTCAAAATTCCAAAATAACTGAACGTTTAGTCAAACTAAGCTCTCACTCAGCCTTATTCATTTAAAAATTTTGCCTACTCGTTCCTAAATTTACATACCTTCTCCGTTGTAGCCCTGTTTGGAAATTTCCTAATCTAGTCCTTTCTACTCTACTGATATCCTTTTGAAGTCCTTACTAGAATCAATTCTCAATGTTAAATTCAGCGAACAAGCTTGGACTCAGGCATAAGATATGGTTTGGGAACTCGAAAAAGCTCGAGCGTAACTTTGGTGGCTTTCTTATCATCAATTCACAGCACGCAAGATCTCGCAGGTAAAATCCTTAAAGTCTCAACGACTGAAAACTGCGAGGTCGCGTGCTCGGTTGATGCTAGGAATGCCTGGCTAGCAGGACCCAACCCAACTTTGCCATCAAGACCAAAATTACTTAAAGGGTATGGAACTCGTTAGCCTCCACCGCTACCTTAAAGTCGTTGATCGACTCTTCGTCTGGCCTTGACCGAGCCAGGCTCTTGACAGCATCTAGGCCAAAATCGGGGCAATGGCTCCACGCATACATCCGGGCACAATCCGAATTGCAGTTGCTCTCCGCGTGGGAGTTGATGTGTGTGTGTGTGGATTACAACTGCATCTTCTTTGGAGCCGCGGTAGATCGCTTCGGTCGTCATGGACTCGCCAGCTCCTCGGGCGCCGGCCGCTTGTCCCGTCACGCTGCACTCAATGACATCTTGAGAAGGGCGCTTGCCAGCGCCTGCGTCTCTTGAGCCTCAGATTGTACGGGAAGACGCAAGCGTCCGGACGGGATGTCGTTGATCCCCTGGCGGATGGGCCGTGCTCTGGTGTGGAACGCTACTTGCGCTGATACGGTGGCAGCGTCTTATTTGTCAGTTACGTCCAAACAAGCCGGGGCAGCAGCGGATGCCCGAGAGCGAACCAAGGTTGGGAAGAATAGCTGTCTCAGCGCTCAGTACGATTTTGTCGCATTTGGCGTCAAGACACTCGGCCCTTGGGGAAAAAGCGCGCATGAGAGCGCACAAGGAGATCAGTAAGCGGTTGAGGGACGCAGCGGGGGACCCTCGCGCAGGCAGCTTTCTCCCTCAAAGAATAGTGATTGCTATTCAGCGCGGGAATGCTGCCTGTGTGATGGGCACTCTGTCTAAAGGGCAAAGTTTTGATACGTTTTTCTAACAGTGTATTGTAATTGTATAAAGTGCTCTCGATTCTGAGTAGAAAAAACCCGATTATATCAAAATAAAAAAAAAGGCGAGTGTACAACTTTCCGTAAAATGGCCCAAGCATTTAATAAAAAAAATATTCTTATTGTGTAAATCAAAATGAATTTGAAATTCTCCCGAGCTTCAAATTCGGAGAATTTTCCCTGGAAAATCTTACATATGGATGCATTTTTCTACATGTAGACATTGCAGACACGTTTTCTCACAGCATAAATACTTACTACAGGCTTGTACAGAATTTATTCAGCTTTAATGTTGCTCTAGACCATGTTAACACAAAAATGCTAAAAGCTTGTGCAGTTAGTATCTGTGAACCAATAAGCTACTTAATAAACCTGTCGTTCTCTGAGGGTTCATTCCCGGAGGACCTTAAATTATCAATAGTTAAGTCAATACTTAAAAAGGAGACCCTACAGATAAAAACAATTACAGACCAATAACTCTTATTCCCATCCTAAGCAAAGTATTCGAAAAGCTTATGTATGGCAGAATAGATGGTTTTCTCAGCAGACACAATATTTAGTATCAGCGTAATTCGTCCCATTCGTTTTTCGTTCATTTCTTATGTCCATCTCATTCTGTGTTCGTCACTCATTCTTTATTCGTCTCGATCGCTATGTCCCTATCGTCTTAAGTCCAATTATGTAGCCTGTCTCTTTCTTAATAAGTCTTTTTCGTTATTCGTCTCACTCTTTTTTTGTCTTTAGTGGTAACTCGTTCCGTTCTTTTTTGGGCACGTTCGCTAATCATCCGGTACTACGTAGGTCTTAGTTGCTATTCATATCTCCTCCGGATCGGAATTGATAAACAAATTGAAGTTTAGGGGACATATACAGAACGGAAAAAAAATGAGGGCCCTGAAGGGTCTGGGACTTAGATACTTAAGATAGCTAATTTTTCTCAAGATAAACATTATGTCATTTGAAAAAATAACTGCATTCATAGATTTTGATATGCCGTCAAAAGTCGTCATGGTATTCGGTATTGTATAACTAGAGTCAGACCTCGTTAGCATTTTCAAGCAAATGAACTGTCTTCAGAATTCATAGTGTTATTTTAAATTTCAAACTACTATGAAATTACATGAAATTATGACGATCACTAGGTCAATAAGATATAATCAAAAAAATAATTAAGATTGACGGAAAAAGATAGTTACAAATAGCGACCGAGACGCAAAACGAATGTAATGAACTTAGAATTAGACTGAAAATAAATGAGACTAATCACGAATGTGACCAATAACGAATGCATGAAAAAAAATGAGACGAATAAGTGAATGAGACCAAAATCGAAAGGAAATAATTAAGAATGAGTCATAGGAAGACCGTGACGAAAAACGAAAAAGACTTATTAAGAAAGAAACAGGTTACATAAGTGGACTTAAGACGATAGGGACGTATAGCGATCGAGACGAATAAAGAATGAGTGACGAACACAGAATGAGGCGGACATAAGAAATGAACGAAAAACGAAATTACGCTGATACCCAATATTTGAATACCGGAAAAATACGGTTTTCGGAAAAAATGCACGACATCTTTAGCTTGTTATCACTTAATTAAATACATAACAGATTGTATCGATAAAAAAAAAACCTACCGCGACTCTGTTTCTTGATATGTCAAAGGCATTTGATCTAGTTAATCATAGCATAGGCTATTACTTAATAAATTAGAGCAGTATGGCATACGGGGTAAGGCCCGGGACTGGATCTAAAGTTACCTTAACAATAGAAGGCAATGTGTGGAAATTTCGAATATCGACAACAGTCAAAAACATCCAGTACTAAAGACCTACGCATCAACCTTTAGATACAGCGTGTCTCTGACTTTGGGGCTATAAATGCAAATGTCAATTATGCTCCTTAAACGGAACTACTTTTGCTCTACAACTTTTCAAAAATACGTTCTTTTTATATTTTCATTATTCCATACAAATAAAATAAAATGTTCAATGTACATCATCCATTAGTTAGTTTTCATACTTGTCAGTGTCATGGATGTCAAATAATGAGGCCGTGTTTGCAATACATTGATGGTACAGTTAAAGTTCAAACACGAATAAATGATAGAAATAATAGTTATTTTACAAAGTTGCGGAACAAAAGTGGTTTAGTTTCAGGACCGTAATGGACATTTGCATTTGAAGCCCCTAAGTCAGAGACACACTGTATAATGAGAACGGTGTTCCACAGGGAGGCATTCTTGGTCCACTTCTCTTGCTATTATACATCAATGACCTCCCTAGTGTCTCATCCGATAAATACTTTCTGTTTGCCGACGATACGACTGTAATAGTTAGGGCGAACCAAGATGTCTCTCTGGAGGGGAAAATAAACTCCATTTTAATAAAACTGCATAAATGGATGTCTAAAAATAATTTAAGGATCAACCTATCCAAGACTAAAATTATCCAATTTAAATCATGTAAGGCTAATCCGGTTCCTCTTACTATTGACTTTATGAGTAAGAGGATTGAAGACACTAATATGACAACTTTTATAGGCATAAGGCTTAATCAGTTATTAAATTGGAAATCGCATGTAAAATTTGCATGTGATAAATTACATAGGTTTGTGTTTGGATTAAAACGTCGAAAGCAGATCGTTTCACTAGAAACAGCCATTACTGCAAACTATGGGTACGTCTACTCAAGTCTTACCTATCTATGGTCTAATTGTCTGGGGTAACTCCATTGATTTAGAAGATACATTTAAAGCACAAAAGAAGTGTATTCTTTCAGAATCAATTACTATTTAAGGTATTGTTATATATATTTAAAGTACTTTATTATACACGGATTACAAATATATATGTATCAATACTCCATCTTAAACTGACTTGAAATTATAGCCGTGGGACAACAAAAACAGCTCGTTTGAAAATTGACCCTATAGAATAAGCACAAAAAGGGTGTACTCAAATGAATATACTTAATCATTATTCCGGTACATGGCTAAAAGCTTCATTGGCATACAAAAGAGTCGCCTGTTTACGGATTCCCGACCGGGTAAAGTCATTTTTAAAACAAAAGGGCCAGTTAAAAATGTCCGCTTATCTCAGCGGGCGAGTAATCTCGCGTCGAATCAATTAAAGGTCCTCCCTGGCTCACTGACCCGCTTTAAAATGCCCAGCCGTTTTATTTATAAAGCCAGCGCTACGTCATTAATTCGCATTCAATCGTGTGTTGTGAAATGTGACTTTTTTATAAACATTAAGACGCTGTCAACACCAAAATGGCCTTGAGGATTTGGGATAGCGCGCACACTTTCTATAGTCCAGGCAATGAACTGACAACTTGTATGGAAAAAATGTCAATTTTGGAAATAATTTATAATAGCTTATTTTTTATGTATAACGGATATATTATCAATTAAATAGTTACCCAGCGACAAAATCCGACAAAATTTCAGACATCGAAAATATGATAAGTTAACTGGCTTCTAAAAAGTCAGTAAAAATATTAATAAATGTTTTTGTCTTTATTTTGGTTCATTTACATCTGCTCTGTAATATTCAAGATAAATCGGACAAAAAAAGATAATGCATGCTTCATTTAAATCTACATAATTACTTCCGGGTGGAAAGTTTGTCGGATTCTTGACTAAATCATCTTAGAATAACATTTTCAAATGAAATCAACAAAAAAAACGCTATTATAAATTAATGTTTTTCTAAACCGTATTTTGCCTGGAGTACTATTTGTATCGTTGTAAACGAGAGCGAGTATCACTGGGCCCGGTTTTTGAAGATAATAGTGCATAAATTCTGAAATAAAAAAAGTGTGGATTATTTGAGAAATGTGACTCGTTAGCGGTTTAGGTATGAATATGTTGACTTCATATTTTTAATTGCAGACCCATACGTCAAAAAAATTAAGACATAGAACCGTTTAAGATGATTTTAAGACCAATCTTTGCAATTATCTTCTATCGAGCCGATTTCGTCCAATTATGTATCGAGCCCGTCCACGCTCTTTGAAATATGGTGAATATTAACATTTTTTTTTTGATGTGCTAGAACAAGTAGTTTTTCTTAAAAAACTGCTTAAAAACATCAATTTCAACAAAATTAGGTCTTGTCAGCCCGCGTCTCGTGCGTGTGCGCGGTGCGGTTCTGTACGACCGCCGTTCAACGGTCAGCTCAAGACTCAAAAAGTATTCATGATAATGTATCTATTTTTATGTTTAAGTGCCTAGGCGACTGAGCTCTGCTCGGGTGAAAATAGAGAAAATACGGAGAAAAACCATTCTTCCAGACATAAGACCAGTTAGATTGATTTTTCGCCCCGGTAAACCCATACGCTCTAAATTTCATTGAAATCGTTAGAGCCCTTTTGGAGAACTTGATTACAAATATATATATACAGCGTGTCTCTGACTTAGGGGCTTTAAATGCAAATGTCCATTACGGTCCTGAAACTGAACCACTTTTGTTCCGCAACTTTGTAAAATAACTATTATTTCTATAATTTATTCGTGTTTGAACTTTAACTGTACCATCAATGTATTGCAAACACGGCCTCATTATTTGACATCCATGACACTGACAAGTATGAAAACTAACTAATGGATGATGTACATTGAACATCACATTTACTTTGTATGAAAATAATTAAATTAACAAATAGCATTTTTTTAAGAAATTGTAAAACAAAAGTTGCTTAGTTTGGTGAGTAGATTCTAGCCTTACATTTAAAGCCCCTAAGTCAGAGACACGCTGTATAGGTATATACAAATGTTGCTCGTTTAATAGTATAGGATATTCATTTCAATGAGCTTCGTGTTCTTTGACACGCTAGTCGCTACGGTGCGCGTGGCGAAATGAGTGAGATTGAGCCCTTGAGGAAGTGACACAGGGTAGTGATAAGAGAAATCGATTTCCACCTAATGCTTTGGGTACCGACTATCATAAATTTAAATGTATTTAAATAGATATTCTTATTATTCTAAACACCTAATAACGCTAATGACAAATTATTCGTACCCGACATTAACAATTCCCAAAACTATATAATGACATACCTACCCACGTATTCTGATGAATAATAATATGTATGTGTGTGTATAGGTAATATGTATAGTGGTGCGCGACTTTTAATGATACTAATTCGAATTATAATCATTCGACTAAGTCGACTAATTCGAAAATCATTCGATTATTACTAATACTGCTAATCGACGCCCGGTTGCCCTCCCGAGTTGACTTAACGTTGACATTTGACAGTTGACCTCCCGGACGAGTCGAATAGGCCGAAGTCAACACGAATGATGCCCGAGTCGCCCGAACATCGACGACTATAAGCAACTGTCGTCGTAGTAAATTGTACGGCGAAACGGTCGTGACTTACACATTGGTGGTTATTCGAACGGATTCCGCGAAACGCCAAACCAAACCGTCATACACAGGTCGACTACACTAGATATGTTTTACTTAAAAAGCGTACTTATAAAGTTAAAAATATCTTACTTAAGTAGGTATGTAGGGTACTACTACTATCGCAACGTAACATTCGTAAACTCAGTCATTATTCTTTTAATTTTCAAGCCGTATAGTAAATTATCGGAAGTTTCATTAGTCATTCAAAAATACTCGAAAAACGTTTAACTCGCTCCGGAAGCACGAACAGTTAACCACCGTAACTAGAGGTCGCCCATCATTGTTAATAGTATGAATGGAGAGTCACACCTACGGCGGTCTTCGTTCGGTACTAGTAGCAACGATTAGTTACTACTAAATAGTAGTCATCATTCAATTATTAGCATTAGTATACTACTAATTTCCAATTCGAATATTAACATTAGTAATTGCTAACACATACCATAACATTAGTATTCGAATAGGCAAATCATTCGAAGTCGCGCATCACTAATGTTATAACCACAGAACTATATCAAGATAGAAGGAAAGAGTGTATGTACTTCGCGTGGCAAAAGTAAGTCCGATGGACTTCTTTGCTCGCCGCGAAATTCAGTCCGCTCCCGACCTCGGAACGCGTGCGACGTCAGGTTATAATCACAAAATGACTCGTTGTTCGATACTGAGCTGTTCAAACACCACCAAAAAAGGTGAAGCTGTAAATCGTGGTATTTCCTATCATAGGTAAGTACTATTTGTCCTAAAATACCTGTTATTAATTAAAAAAACAATTTATTTATTGCTCTGTATTATTTTCATCAAAATACACTCGGCGTCAAAAAAATCGCACCTTTCCTAAAATTCGTGTCAAGCTATTATAACTCCTAAGATCTTTACTCTATCGATATTAGTATCATTTAAAAGCTCAATTAATAAGCTTTCAAAAAAAATATCATTTGTTTACGGAAAATCAAAAACCACAAATCGCCAGCACTTTGATTAAAAAGTGGCGATGTACGCGTTTGGAGGCTCACTAATTGTACTACCCTGGACGCGTATAAAAGAGGGGGGTTAAAGTCAATTATGGGTTATTCGCTATCCAGACGTCACAGAGGTCACACCTGAAGAGCTCCGACAAGAAAAAACCCAGTGAAAATGGATACCACGGCAGAAGAAGCAGCTCAAGTGGTGGCCTACTGCAAACCGGACTACGGCAGGTTGAAGTTGCTCGGCAACTGAACATGAGCCGATTTCGAGTGCAACGGGTATACAGACGGTTCCAAGAGACTGGAGGTTACATCAGGAGACATGGATCCGGGAGACGTCGCTGCACTGCCGTCAGAGATGATCGCTACATTGTGTCGACGTCTCTGCGGAACCGCTTCTCCAACGCTGTGGAGCTGCAGCAGCAGCTTCGAGCTACTCGAAGTACAGCAGTCAGCGTCTCCACTATCAGAAGAAGGCAGCGAGAAAAGAATTGAGAGCCCGGAGAGATGCTACAGGCCCCCAATTGACTGCCATCCACCGGTCGACCAGGAAGCGATTTTCCGAAACGCACGTGCCGTGGACATTCGACCAGTGGAGGAATGTCCTGTTCTCCGACGAAACCCAAGTGTGCCTGTACACCAACGACAGGCGTAAGAGAGTCTACAGGCGACCAGGGGAGCGTTTCACACCAGCCTGCACCGTGGAAACCGTCGGCTATGGAGGAGGATCCTGCATGTTCTGGGGCGGCATCTCTATCGACGGCAAGACAGACCTCGTGTGCGTCTCCAGAGCTGGAGGTGGTCGCGGCCAGGGGTCTCTGACTGCTCACCGGTACATCACCGAGATTTTGGAAGAGCATGTGGTCCCATATGCTGGTTTTGTCGGCGCCAACTTCGAGTTCATGCACGACAACGCCCGGTGCCACACAGCCTTGATTGTCAAGGACTACCTACGTCGAGTTGGCATCAAGGTTATGGACTGGCCAGGAAGAAGCCCCGACCTCAATCCTATTGAGCACCTCTGGGACGAGCTGAAACGGCGAGTTCGGGCCCGTGATCCAGCTCCTGCCACTCTCGATGAGCTTCGAGATGCCGTCATCGAGGAGTGGGACAGCATTCCCCAGGAACACGTCGTGACGCTCATCAGGTCCATGACTGACCGCATGGAAGCTGCTCGGAGGGCTAGAGGAGGCAACACTAGGTTTTAAGACTAATTTTTAAGGGTTGTTATTGTTGATTTTTAATTTTTGTATTGTTCCTTTTCTTTGTAATTTTGATCAGAATACACATTGTTTCACATTTTCCCAGAATTTTATTTTTTTATGGGGGTGGTGGCCAATTTCCTACCGTTTTCAAATAGGGGATTTCATTAGCTTTCAAATGATACTCATTATGATAGAGTAAAGTAAAGATCTTAGGAGTTATAATCGCTTGAAACGAATTTTAGGAAAGGTGCGTTTTTTTTGACGCCGAGTGTAGATTATGTCCAACTCTAGTTTTCCATCGCGGCTTTAGTTTGACGAGACACACTTGACGTGCGTTCAAAACCAGCGATGTATAAATAGGCTATTCAAATTGTCGAGTCGCTTCATGGTCGATTTATCATTTTTCTGTCACTAGTGCTGTACCAGTGTGCTGTACACTGTGATTTTCTTACTCGGTTAAATCGATTATAAAAGCAGAGAAATGAAAATTACGTTTTTATATTATTATCTACTCTTGCGTTCCTGACCGATTGACAGACAGCGCACGGCCTAAACCGCTAAAGATATAAGCATGAAATTTGGAACATATATTCTTTACAGTACGTGGACGTGTACTAAGAACGGATTTTTCTAAATTCAACCCTTAAGGGGGTGAAATAGGGGTCGAACCGTTGTATGGAAATCGTTCATTTGGAAAGTTAAAGACTCGGATCTTTGTATGGAGGTTTCTTACTAAAAAACAAAAAAAATGATTTAGCGTTGTTATAAAAATTCATCCACTGAGGGGGTCAAATAAGGGTGCAAAGTTTGTATGGGGGAAACTTTATTTTTTGAGCTAGAGACTTGAAACTTTGCAGAAATATTACATATTAAAATACAAAAAACAAGAATTTTCAGTGTTTAAGGAAATACCACCCCTAAAGGGGTTAAACAGGGATGCAAAGTTATTATGGGAGAAATTTCATTTTTTGAGCTAGAAGCTTGAAACTGTAGAAAGATTACTTATTTAAATACAAAATAAAAACCTTAAAGCGTTTTGGAAAAATCCACCCCCACGGGGGTAAAAGGATGTGAAAAGTTTGTATTGTATAAGCTAGAGTCTTGAAACGTTGTAGAAGGATTACTTATTAGAATAAAAAAGTGCTTTTAGCGGTTTCGAAAAATTCCACCCCTAAGAGGGTTAAAACGGGATTCAAGGTTTATATGGAAAGCAAGAAAATACTATAGTAAGAGATTTGTGACTTTGGTCTTAGCCTGTAGGTTTGTAAAAAGACTACAAAACTGATTTCAGTTTTTTTTTATCCATCCCTTAAAGGGGGTTCAAAGTTTGTATGAAGAGAAAAATAATTTTTAAAGTAAGATATTTTTAACTTTGGTCTTAGACTGTTTATTAAAAGACTACAAAACAGATTTCAGCGTATTTTTTTCATTCAGCCTAAGAGTGTTAAAAGGGGTTTCGAAGTTCGTATAGAGAGCAAGGCATTGTTAACCGAATTCAAAAAGAAAGGAGGTTCTCCGTTTGACCTGTATGTTTGTATGTATGTATTCATCCCCTTAGAGGGTTAAAAGGGGGTTCGAAGGTTGTATAGAGAGCAAGATATTTTTAAAGTAAGAGTTTTATAACTTCAGGGTTAGACTGTTTAAAAACTATAGAATTTTCAGTGTTATTGACTGATTGCCGAAGGAGAGGAGGGTTATTTTGAAATGTTGTAGGTATATGATGTCCGTAGTGAAAATCAATATTATTAACAAACAGGTTATGGTTACTTCTAAATTGCAATTTTGTTTCAGTTTTCCGAATGATCCGCATGTTAAAAATAAATGGATTGAAGCAACGGGTCGTATTAAATGGTTTCCTACAAAATACAGCCGGATTTGTTCCATACATTTCCACGAAGACACCTTCAGAAATTTGTTCAAGGTGCTTAGGGAGTGAACATACTAAAAGTCTCGACGAGTTCTTTCCTTCTGAAAATACTGTAAAAAAAACTAAGACTTTTTTAAGACAATTTTTCATTTCTCTGTCGGTTCTTATCGATATTTTGAATCGATACAAAATTATTACAACTGCCTCGTGCTAGTCGATGTTGACGAATCGATTTCGCGCGGATTATGTTTCTCGTCACTAAATTACGCTTGTGACGTCAAATTACCTACGCAAAATGTTACACGCTCGGTTCCCATACTAATCGGCGCGGACTTTCCTTCTATCTTGATATAGTTCTGTGATTATAACTATTTACTGCCTCTAAGTACCTACTGGTTACCAAGTAAGTTTTAAATTGGATGTTCAGATAGCAATCGTTTCCGCAACTTTAAAGAGACTGTACGATGTACAGTAAAACGTTGTACGATACGTACGTGCGAATAGGTATTTTTTATATAGTAGTAGTAGAGTAAATAACTATTTTAGGTACAAGTGCGGAAAGTAGGTAATAAGGTAGCGTCAGGGAGTGTTTTTGATCGACATGAGTTGGGAATTACCAATCCGCATGTATCATCCAACATTTTACAATGCATCATGCGAGGAAATTAAAAATTATACATAAAAGTGTGAAATTTGTATGTATGTATGTATGTAAATACTTTATTGTACACAAGACACAGGTAAAAATACAGACAAAAAAAAGTTAATTCGGTACAAAGGCGAACTTATCCCTTTAAGGAAATTTAAATTGTTATGAAATCTCATTCTCGCACGTGTGTGGGAATATTGGCGCGAAATCCATTCCCGCACGGCCGCTCCGCGGCCCGCCCCGCCTTGCGGGCATGGAGGGCTTCCCGTGTTCATGGTGTCCCATATGAAGGCGCACTCCTAGAGCAAGTGCATTGTAAATAGTAGATTGTTAACCAAGGGTTGAAAGTTACCCATTTCACCCGAGATATTTCTGGCGCTCGAAGTGAGAGCGCCAATAGTTCGAGGGTCAAATGACCCGAGATTTCACCCGAGTTAAACACTTTTCATTTCGACTGTGAGGAAAGTAAAATACTACACGTTTATTTTATAAAATAGCTATATTTTAAGAGCGATCAGTTAAAATTTACAGTAAAATTGAAACTATTTGACAAAGACAAATTCAATGTTTTGCCGGGCATATTGATGTTTGAAATTTTCTGAGAAACATTTTCTTGGCGACTTTGTGGCGAAACTAGTGTAACTTCTGGCTCCTGATCTGTTGATGTTCCAGGTTGTGGAGAACGATGGCGTTCAATATTTATATATTCAGTTATTTTTGATGTTATTTTGGTTTTATTTTCAACTGAGTCTTCGACGTATCCTTCGGCAACAGTATTGGACTTCCAACCGCCATCCCGTTTCAGGATTGATATGCTAGCCCCCGAATCAGCTAACAGGGTGGCGGAAGTCCGGCGGAAACAGTGTCCTGTGTACAAGTCTATGTTCGGCAAATTTAGGTAGGTTGCAATTTGTCTTGGCATGTTTGCAAATTTATTTTTTCCAATTACTTGTCGTAGACATTTGCCACGTTGAAAATTAAGAAAAAATCTATTTGTCTGTATGTTTTCTGGCGGAAGACTTTGGTATTTTTCGACTAAATTTGAAAATTCTTCACGTATGACAAACTGCCGGTCGATTTTAGTTTTCGTATAGCGTAGTTTAACTAGTATAATTTGATTGTGTTTTTCGACATCTTTACTGTAATTTTTGAAAATTCGATGCTCCTACATGCTCCGCATATGCCAAAGATAAGAACAACCTGCAACAACATAAGTAGGTAATTAGAATTAAAAACATTTATATATTTTATTTAGGTACCTACATTTACATTTAGAATTTTATTTAAGTACATTTTATACACACCTTCCTTAGTTGCCAAAAACAGTTCATCGGGAGCTTCGTTCAAAAACCTCTCTACTTCCTGAGCATTGAAAATCTTGGATTTCTTGGTTTTGAAGTTTTCGGACTCGGAAGTCTTTTTAAATATACTTACAGTTAAGTTGGTGAAATTTTTCAAGTTGGCATCATGTTTTGCAATATTTATCGTAGATTTAAGCATCGAGTAATTGCTCCAAAGCGTGGAAGGCTGTAATGTCTTCGATAATTCGTTAAAATAAGCTAAAAACACATTTTTGAAAGGGACTTGATATTTTTAGCGGATCTCCAGTTCATGAAATGGTTGTATGCTTTAAGTCTTAAAGCAACAACTTAAAGTTTAAGATATCTCTCCTTAGAGCACTGCGGTAAAAGATTGTTAACAACCGCTTTTGCTTGCTCTTTTATCTCATCCGGAGTTAAATTAATGTCACTGGAATCACTTTCCGAAACCATTTTCAACCAAAAAAGGACACGGTATTTATATTTTAATCTCGTGTTCCCGCTTTTTCAACTGCCAACTTTCATAGTTTTATTTAATTAAAATACACATACTGCCAACTTAAGAAAAGTTTATAAAACGTATCTAAGTGTTTCAATTTAAGTTTTTGGTTATACATGTCATCATCATCCTCCTAGCGTTATTCCCGCTTGTGCCCTAAAGGAGCCCGGGGACCGCTTTGACACCTAATCCCAAGAATTGGCAGGCACTAGTTTTACGAAAGCGACTGCCATCTGACCTTCCAAATATGTAAAAGAGCAGGCGCGAGACAATGACCAAACAATTTATTGATATTAGTAGATTGTACAACAAGTGCATGAAACGAGCCATTTTCCCGGAGACGTTTATATCCACCGAGCCACCGGCATGGGTGGATAGTTAAGTCGAGGAATAAAATGGCTCATTTATGTCCGAGTTATATCTACACACTGCGTTTTACTTCGATTGCGAGAAAATAACACATATATTTCCTATGGAATTATACATGTATTACTTATTTTATGAATATGAAATAAATAAGATATAAATAAATAAAATAATTAAAATAATTGTACTATCCAATATCCAACTTTTCCGCACACAATGCCAAGGCCTGCTAGACTACACGACTTAAATTGTAATCGAGTAGGCCGCGACCCGACTAATCTAGAGGGCCATGCCGAAACGTAAAAAAAGAAAAAGTGACATGGCATTATGGCGGGCAATCGAATAGAGGAATGATTTTGAATATTGATTTTCTGTAATTGCGAATAAAAAAAAAACAACTATAAAACGATTTTAATATAAACTATTATAGGTCGTAATAAACACGTCGTTTAATGTAGGTACCTATAGCCGACTGTCGATTTGTGAAAAGCTTTTATTTTAATACCCTGTTATCTTAGACTCCGTGCCTGATCTTACCAATTAAAAAAAAAGACCGGGTTGCATTCCGGGAGTGCCGGCAGAAGTGAAAACTCAAAAACATTGTAACAGTTTTTCGATCAGGTCACGTGACATCTTACGGTGTCACCCTAAAAATGAATTTGGCGCAAATTTATAAACAATTATCAATTATTTAGGCGGACGGGCCGCGGGCGCGTTGGGTGCGACGGGCTGGCTCGCCCGCCGCCGGCGGCGAACAAAATACCAATTTGTTTTTGCCATTGCCAAATATTTTTCAAAGCTCTATCTCTTTAGGAATAACGTCCAAATTCGACCTATTCGAATTTGCAAGAACAGCGGACGGCGGCGGTGAACAAAATATCAATTTGTTTTCGCCGTTGGTAAATATTTTTCAAAGCTTTATCTCTTTAGGAATGACGTCCAAATTCGAACTATTCGATTCGTCAATAGCAAAACGGTGAAGGACGCGTGAACAAAATTACAAATTTATTTGCAGACTATGCTATTGCAAAAAGTGTTTAACGGCTTTATACTCTTACGAATAGCGTTCAGTTTTGAATGAAGTCGAATCGGCTAGCAGCAAAATATAAAAGTTTGTGACCTCCTTCACATCTGACGTCACAAAAATCTGTCGCGTATTTAACAATTTTTCCCCATCCCAAAAAGTGCTCAGCGCCGCTAAAGAAGTTTTCACTTCAAAAATTACTTTCCACCCTAGGGGAGAACACGCAATTTTCCACCCGGCTATATACCCATGAAAACTCAACTTTCAGAACAGGAGAGATGAAAACTAAGTTACTACTCGTAACTAACTACATAATTCCACAATATTTTATTAGTGGCAATCTTAAAAGAGCCCTTGATTAATTGGATACATTTTCAGTGTCAATGATCCGCTAATCGGGTTCTTTGTTCTCTGATTTTTTTTCGATACGATAAAACCTGCTATGGCTAGGCTACGCGCTGAACACTACGGACAGGATAGAATGCGAGGTTTTTCAAAAATATTTTGGTCTGCAGTCGACAATTGACTGTAGGTATAATGTGTGATCGAGTTGTAGGTATGGCCGAAAAGGCCACACGCGAAATGTGAGCATACCAATGTTATGCAGGGAAGGTGCTCAGAGTTGGAGAAAGAAAAAATAACTCGTTTTTTCAAGTATACGTTGCGAAAGGTAGGTATAAGTTTCGTGTTCTGGGGGACTGTCTTTAAATCTTCTTGTACCTATTTAGCCGTCCAGACAGATTGATTTGAACTGAGAATAGTGCTGTACAGCCAGCACTGTAGATGTTGCATAGACGACCTCTACAGTACTTAACTATAGGGCGGATGTAGGTAACTAAAGCATGAAAAACGGTCGGTTTTATTTGAAAACACAGCCCAGTTAGAGTATTTCCCTGTCGGGTGTAACTTGCTAGGTACCGTTATTGGTGCAAGGCTTCAGCCGGCGGTCTCGCTCTCATATTTCCGCGCTGCTCGCTTGCGGCTGCCCGTTATGTATTATTAAACGCGTTGTTTTTTTTATCTATACCATGTTCTGTGTATTGGTAAATATGGATTTGAAACAAGGCACCACCACGGCGAACGCACAAAGTAGCTTTTTACAAGCTTTTATTTAGTTTCACCTGTCCCGATGTTTGTCATCAAATCTT
Source organism: Epinotia ramella (assembly GCA_947578815.1). Taxonomy (NCBI): domain Eukaryota; kingdom Metazoa; phylum Arthropoda; class Insecta; order Lepidoptera; family Tortricidae; genus Epinotia; species Epinotia ramella. The sequence continues at coordinate 10,437,271 of OX388201.1, forward strand.
GCAAATTAAATTTGACCGGTGACCGATTGAGCTGAAATTTTGGGTAAGTATATGTATAGTTTGGATGACAATTTAATATTATCTGATGATGGAGACAGAAGGTGGCCATGGGAATTCAGTACTTAACCGACGTAACCCCGTTGAGTTTGGGCTCGTTAGAATCGTCTCAATGAGTAGTTGATGATGGTATACAAAAAATTACAGTCGGCAATAAAAGCTTGTACCAAAAAATATTTCTTTGACAGAAAGTTGTTAGTTTTGAATATTGAAATTTATTGAGTCACTTTACTATCGTATCGTGTTACAAGGTTAAGATTTTCGCTTTTAAATGTAAATTCATAAATTTGTTACCTACTCGTACATGTAGAAATACTGTGTGTCGATAATCAGCAAATGTATCTACGCAATTCCAATGATAAATGTAGGAAGAGATGGGAAACATTAGGGCCGGCAGTTTATATATTCACGAAACATTTTATATTCGACAGTGAACCATCTCGAGTATAATTTGACACGCAGATTCGTAACAACTATACGTAGTCAGACGGCAGACATACACTGGATTGCCAGTAGAGATACGATCAACAAGCGATGTGAATATAAGCCCAGGCCACCGGCGACAGCAGCAGCGTTCAAATTCAAAATGTTCAATCGTGTGACAAATTTGAGAAATTTATCGAGAAATTATATTACTTAGGTAGTCTGTAAACTCATAAAACCTTGTTTTATTTACCTATGTATGCTGATAACAAACTTGATGTTGCTTATTGACATTTAAGTACGGACGTAATATCAGATATCTATAGAGGCTAAATTCTTTGGTGCTTAGTTTTTTTTATTTTAATAAGGGTGCCTTGAACATTGTGTAAAGCTTTAGAAAACTGGAGAAATTAAAATTTCTTCGGTTCTGTACTAAAGAATAATACGAAGAAGTTTTTCTTAAATTCTTAAATTTCAACTTTCAACACTTTATGGCAGTTGTCGGTGTTGTTGCAACAAGATTCCAAGTTGTTGGACGTCACCGTCACGCGGATCAAGCAAAGTTTATGAATTAGCGAAGTTACAAGCTGTCTGATGAGACAAGACCCCGGGAAAGCATCTAATCAACTTAAATACTATGATGTGTACAGTCAGCATCATATAGTTAGTAGCAGCCAAAGTAGCCAAATATATCGGAACACGTCTTTATTACTATAGGAGTAAGGAAGTGTTACGATATATTTGGCTACTTTGGCTGCTACTAACTATGTGATGCTGACTGTACATGATGGGGCTACAGACGAAGATGGTTTATTTTTCCATTATATTCTTTCTCTCTGTATCATATCGTTTAAAATATGATCGGGGTAACTTCCTCGTTAAAAATAACACGAAACAAAAATATTTAATAAAATAATTTGTTTCGTTAAGAAGTTGCGTGGCAGGCCGAGACGGAGATGGCGGGACGACCTGGACGTATTTCGCAACGATTGGCCGGAGATTTCTTGGAATCGGGACGAGTGGAAATCGAGAGGGGAGGCCTTTGCCCAGCAGTGGGACACACTATAATCTACTAGAAAAAAAAAAAAAAAAAAGAAGTTTAAATACTACGAGTATGATTGTAGAACTACCTATGCGATAGGTTAACACCCGACATTGTTAAAATATAATCAATTAACAATTTTCTGCCTGCAAAAAGCAAAGCAAAATATTTGAACGCCTAATATGAAACCGCCTGGAAGAATAGTAAAGCTGCAATATCGTTTTCAAGAATTCGAAATATAAGCAGCACCTTACTCTTGGGACTCTTTGGAGTATTATATCCAACGCTTAAAGTGAGAGTGAGCATAAACAAAGACATTCAAATAAATAAATAATAATCACAGTTTTCCTGCCGTAACAGGAAGTAAATAAATACCTACCGATAGATTTAAATCCATTTAGTTATAATGGTTTGCTCTTTCTGATGGTTCCGTAGTCTAACTATTCCCTAGGAACCCTTATAGTTTCGCTATGTCTGTATGACAAAGCCGTCCTTTAGAAATACCCAACTTATACCTTGTTCTTGGGTAAAACATTACTTATTGCAGGTGGCATTCATCTTCGGAGTTACGGGCTATTCAAAATTAGTAATTTTAAATTACTGACGATATATTTACAAAACACACGTTTTGTTTTATGTAGTTTTACTCGTACATATGTATAACTAGTAAAGGTTGATATTAAAACTAAAATGGATAAGATCATTTGTCGTCTACTAGGATGAATATGATCATTGCAAATGCAATCCCTGCGGCCTTCCATTAATATTTGTATCTTTTTAAATACATATTTAATGTAATTATCGTGTTTTTAGTTATCATGGAAGGAGTGAAAAGAAGAATGTAAGTATTACGCCGTCGTAAAATTATTTAATACCTCGGGCGACGTTACTAGAATCCCTCACTGCGCTCAGGATTCCGTTAGAATCCTTCCCTTCGTTCTGGATTCAATCAGTCACCCTCGTTATAATATACTATTTTGCTCCCTAGGAATACAATCTACTATTTAAATCGTTAGAGCCGTTTTCGAGCATGTGTACAAATATAAAAAAATGCTCGTTTAATAGTATAGGATAGGATAGCTACCCATAGCCCGCATGGGCGTTCAAGAGCGAGCGAGTGCGAGAAATACAAAACTGATTCCTATTCAATACGGTAACTCGAATAAAGCCCCTGGACATTGAACACCTTAACACTTATATCTAGTGTGTAGTTCAGCGGCGGAATCGATACGATTGTGCATTTCACAAAGAACGGTTATGTTATGATCATAAATAATTTCACTATATATTGTAATTAATTCGATCATCCATAGTCGTGCGAGTCCATTACACTTCAAATAATTAAATCGACTGACGCTTAACAAACTAGGCAGTAAGTACTTATTTGCCTACGTATAATGAGAAACTGCGTGCGCTTTGAACATCTCTGTTGAGATACAAGGTGAAATATTATTGACCGTTTAAATATGTTTTCCAGCTATCAATAAAAAATGCCATTTCTGAAAAAAAAACATACTTAGTTAAAATATTCACAATAAAATGTCCGAATAAATATTTAGTAACGCGTGGATAATCGGAAGCTGAGTGACGCTCGGGGTTAGCGGTGCGGGGGGAGGGGCGTGCTTGCTGCATCCTGCACAGCGCGCCACCGCCGCGGTATCCACGAACGCATGATTTTTTTAGGATATCTTTCACAGCAGCTGAAATGTCTCAATATTTTAGTAAGTACTGAAATATACTGAAAGAAAAAACACGTATCTTTTATTTTTCGCTGTGAAGATTTGAACGGTCAATATTATTTCACGCGTATATTGATAATATTGATATAATTACATGATTATAATCGCCTTTATGCCCGGCATAAAGCAAGTGGGTAAGTGCGAGAGAAATAACCATGAAAAAAGAGGAGAGAACGGAAATGAATGGGATCGTGGATCGTGCTGCCGCTGCTGGTTTGTGACTGAGGTTAATGCACACAACTTAAGTATATAGGTATAGGTACCATTCCCTACGATTTACTAGAGCGTAACTAGATACATCTATCACTGGTGTTCTTGAATATAGCTCTATAGCGTGGTTACCAACTGTAATATTTTAATGGCTATCTAGATTCAGATGTCGTCGAGATTTTTCCTTATTTTAAAGTTCATCCAAGCATGTATCGAGAGAGAGAGAGTATATCGAGTCGGCTAGACCGATGCGAGGACCGCTAAGTCAAGTGTGATCACTCATGTCCTGATTGGCTAATAGGTAATCCGCCATACTAAAAATGTAAACGAAAACTTGGGATAGCGATATTTTCAGTTAACCATTGTGCATTGTAGCCTCTAGCTCAACTATTGTAAAGTCCTTTATAGTACAGGCAAATATTGTATACCACCAGATAGGCCAAAGTAGGCTCTAATTCATTCAATTTCAATCGTAATAACGGCTAGGCACAATAAATAATGTATAAGCTTAATATAAGTGGGCAAAAAAAGGGACCTAAACAAAGGAACCCACATTTCATGTACGATTGTTCAAGTATATACACTACGTATATAAGTTCGTGACCGCATACCATTTTTTATTTTTTATTTAGGTAAATAAACAGCCACTACAAGGGAGCATTAATATTAATAGCCTTATAAATAAATACAATATGTGTGACCAACACCGTTCACCACATATTACTTATTTTACGTGGTCATCATTCGGAGTAAGTCAGGGGTGCAGCCCCTGAAGTGTTGTGTGTATGGATAGACTGCTGTCTATCTCGCTTTATCTTATGCCCTGTATGCTGCCCGCTGCACTCGGCCGTTTAGACGCAGCTATAGCCGGTCAGAGGTGTTTGTCGTGGTATCCTACTTTTTCGGCGAAATATGTTTCGCCAAATTTTACTTCGCAACCCAGCTTTTCGCAGAAGTTTAATTTGGCAAACCAATCGTTGGCCTAATTTTACTTCGCACTTTTCTTATTTGGCAACATTTTTATAACGCCAAATTTCACTTCAACAAACTTTTATGTGGCAAATAATTATGAAGCAAATGATTTGCTTGGTATACTGCCTTTTCGGCGAAATATATTTCCCCAAATTTCTCTTTTCGCAGAATTTTCATTCTTAGTTATTTGGCAACATTTTGATAAGTAATACAAAATTTTACTGCAACAAACTTTCATGAGGCAAATAATTATGAAGCAAATGATTTGCTCAGGCAAATCACAGGTTGGGGTATTATAGCAAAAGGGGCCGGATTTTAAGACAGCAAATTTACGATGAAAAAATTTAACACAATAAATTTAAACAGAGGTTATACTGGTTAAATTTTTTCATCATAGAACATGCTAAAATAAGCATTTTTTATTAATTGAAGTTTTTTTATTAACTTGACCGAACTAGAGCGCTTCAAAGGTCATAGAAATACTGAGGCGCGGAGCACTATTTTGGATGCGGATTATTGGGTCGTGCTTATGAGGGCGGACAAAAATGGCTTGTCATAAGCGAACTCTGTCTTAGGTCGGTTAGGTTAGGGTTCACTTGTGTCCCTCAGACCAGAAATAGACACCCCGCGCAGCGGGGTGGCGTCGACTCGCTGGAGATTATCAGTCCGCACAGATAAAACTATGGCAGAATACTATAACTTTGAACCACTCTAGTTCGTAGTTCGTTCGTTTGACGAATACATAAATGACATCTTGAAAAAATCCCAGGCAATAATGTATTAAATCAATAGTTTGCGAAATTATACCAGTGCTAAAAGTATGTTATGCCAATCAATACATTTGACGAATACATAAATGACGTATTAAAAAAAAATCAGGTAATAATTTGCCTAACAATAATTTATCAAATCATTAGTTGGGGAATGATATCAGTGCGAAACGTTGAGTTGGGAAATAAAACTTCGCCCAAATAAAAATATGGGAAACATAGTTTGGGAGTTAAAAATTTGCTAAATAATTTTCGACGAAACATTAGGGAACCGTTTGTCGTGGTGTCAATATTTTGTATCCGTGTCAAAGCAGTTTATAAAAAAAATCATGCCGCCAAATTGAATCATCTTACCTCCGTGGAATATATTATTGATAGTGAATGGATAATCTTTGGTTTTACTATTTTCTCGCAGCCGAAGTGAAAAGTAGTGTGTATAGCTCTGGTCTAAAAGCCACCCCTCGAACTATTTCCCCTCACTTCGTTCGGGTAAATATAGGTAGCTCGTGGTGATATGGCTTATTTTAGCTTGTCAATCTACTAAACTGCTTAGTTAATTATAATATCGGGGCCATGATTTAATCATTAGCTTGTGAATATTCGTAGGAAAACGTTCATTGCAGTTCACCCTTAATGTCAAAAGCAACATACTACTCCTATCCCTCGTATAGGTTTGATAAGTACCCGTGTTTAGGAAAAAAAAACTTTTTTTTGGATATGTATTTATTTATTTTTCTACGTAATCTCCATGTAGGTCTACACACTTATGCCAACGGTATTCCAGTCTCAGTAAGCCGTTCAAAAAATATGATTTCTGAAACTCGTCAAAATAGGCCTCTGTAGCGGCAATGACGTCTTCGTTACACGCAAATCTTTTTCCGCCGAGCCATTTTTTCAGGTTTGGGAATAAAAAAAAGTCGCACGGAGCTAAATCTGGCGAGTAAGGCGGGTGCGGCAACAATTCGTAACGTAATTCTTTTAATTTTGCTTTTACAAGTTGGCATGAATGAGCTGGTGCGTTGTCGTGGTGGAAGAGAACTTTTTCTTTGTTAAATGGGGTCGTTTTTTCTTTAACGCGGAGTCAAATTTGCACAGTAAGTTGGCATAATATTGCCCTGTTATTGTTTTACCTTTTTCCAGATAGTCTATGTGTATAATGCCTTGCGAATCCCAAAACACGGTCGCCATAACCTTTCCGGCCGATGGGACGGTTTTAGCTTTCTTTGGAGCAGGTTCACCTTGTAAAATCCACTGCTTTGACTGCTCTTTTGTTTCCGGAGTAAAGTTATGAATCCATGTTTCGTCCACCGTGACGAAACGACGCAGAAACTCCTTTGGATTATGTTTAAACCTCCCCAAACAGTACTCAGATGTAGTCACCCGGTTCAGTTTTTGTTCCTCAGTGAGCAAACGCGGCACCCATCTCGCAGATACTTTTTTCATACCCAATTTTTCTTCTATAATGTATTGTACTCGCTCGATGGAAACATTTACAATATCAACGATTTCTCTAAGTTTTATTCGGCGGTCGGCCAGTACGATATTTTGAATTTTTTTGACCATTTCTTCCGTAGTTACCTCAATAAGCCGGCCTGGACGATCCTCATCAAAGACGGATGTTCTGCCACGCTTGAATTCGTTAAACCAATATCTGATGGTAGTCATGGAAGGAGTACAGTCCTTATAAACCGCCTGCAACTTTACTTTTATCTCCTCACAAGTTTTTCCTTCTAAAAACATGAACCGAATTACTGACCGATACTGTTCTTTCTCCATACTTACAACTACAATCGAATGCTTTCATTTGACAGTGATCTAATGAAAAAAAAAACAAAAGAGCGACGCCGTTTTTTTTCTTTTCAAGCCCATGAAGAATGCCTCAAGGCGGTGCTATACGTATTTTCAGCCAGTGACATACATAACTTTAAAAAACGGGTACTTATCAAACAGCCCTCGTAAGTATAGCAATGAATGATTGGAGGTGTAGCTTACTTTTGAGATAGAAGCAACTAGACTGCCCTAGGCGACAAACGAGTGGCCCTCTACAGTCAGTAGGCAGGTCCAGCGAATGCACGAGTAAACCTTAATTATATATAACCTTTATTTTCCTCAACTTTTAATTGAAATGATGAACCGTTTTGACATTTTGTACACAAAACATTCACCGATAAATTTTGTTGGATGTACATCCAACAAAATTTATCAAAGTAACTCCGAAAAGTTTTGTGTTGACAACCATTGTTCAAAGAATGTTCGATAAATTGAAACAAAACGGATAATAGACTCTTACTGTAGCTTTAAGTACAGATTGTAAACATTGTTTAAAATTGAATCACATTGAGCGCGATGTGAAGCAGTTGTTGTAGGAAATTCAATTAAACTTGTCACAGACCTCAAGAAATAATTTGGCCGTATAATAGTATTGTCTCGGTGGCATGTTTGTGAGAGCTCTGTAGATAGTTGTTCTTTTAGTGGGGGTAATAAAACATAGCCATGGCTTTACGCGAATTCTGACGACCGCGTCACTGAAACAGTGCGGGTAAAAGTTTTACGAGAGTAATCGCGTCGCGCCCGATTTTTTATTAAATTTCGTTACTATGTTTTCAGTCAGACATTTACGTCTCTCATTCCAATTTGATATCAGTGTGCGTGTACGTTTTGATACGTTTGCTCGACACGCGTTGATACACACGCGCTGATACAGGGGGATACATGACTCGAACAAAAATTAGAGCTTTAAAGCCCAATATCTCGCAAATGAATCACTGAGTTGAAAAAAGGTTTTTAGGAAACCCATAATATTTTTGAACAAGCTATCCAACAATACTCCACACCATGGGTTTAACGAGAAAAATAAATTACATCCCCACTTTAAGGTGTAGCGGAGGTAGCATAAAAATAGTTATTTACGATACAAGTATCGTAAATAACTATTTTCAACATTTTATTCTACCCTTTTGTCGGCGTGATTTAGCTAAGGTTACTGAGCTAAGCCCAAGACGGACGGACAGACAGACAGACATGGCGAAACTATAAGGGTTCCTTGTTGACTACGGAACCCTAAAAAATAAATGTTCAGAGGAAACGTTTAAGCGCCGACTAAAGAACCTATTAGTAGAGAAGTCTCTATATTCTGTAATAAAATACATTTACATACCCAAATAAGACATTCAATTGTCATTTTTAAAGTGTAATTATTCGGTATGATCATTCAATTTGATTTATTTTTCGTTATTTTATTCGACATATTAAATACCTATATACCGAAATTTTAATTGATAAGTACTACCGGTACTCATTGGGTTCATCAGGGTTTGGTTTTGGCCTTCTCAGTAAACAAATTATTAATGTTTTAATATTGTTGCGCAATTGTGCCTAACGATCATTATGCAATAAGTAGTATTTGCAAAGTGTAATTGTTATATGAGAATTATGTAATAAGATGATTAAAAATAAACTAAACTAAACATGCGTAATTCGCCACAGTAGGCCACGTGCTTTGTTAACGGAGGTATAACTTGTAAGATGAATTAATGCCATAGTACGAGCAAAACCAAAATAAAAACCGCATATAATCATTGAGCAATAGCAGCGACCTCTTAATAAAGGTTCCAGGCTGGCTGCTCATCCTGCATCAAGAGTCTGGAACTCGTCCAAGACTCGTAAAGTGAACAGATTATATACACAGACAAAAATGACGCCCATAAATCGTGCTCTGCCGTAGATTACCAAAGTTAATGGACAAGAAACTGAGATCAGCATTATTACTCTGATGACATCTCATTATTGTAATACACAAACGTATGTTGTTTATAGAGCTAGCTAAAATCGTCATATACTTACTTTGCATTTAGTTTACCAAACAGGGAAAATAGAGCGCTCATCGAATTACTAACGAAGATTTCAATCCCACTTCATAGGTATGCGTAAACAAATGAGTTAGGCGACTTTCTGATGTGTCGGTGTGGAGGCGGTACGATGTCAGTTGGCAGCTGTCATCTTCAATTTATCAGTCGAGTTAGTATAACGCGCGCAGATAAAGTATGGATCTGAAAATGGCGTTCGATCGCATGCTATCTCGCTCACCACCGCTATCGCTGTCTATACTCACACATAAGTGTGCTGTATCTGCGAGCGTTATACCGATTACGAGTATTTACAGTGTGCCTACATTTAAATGAATGCTTCCTACCGGGCGCGGGATACGTGGAAGCGGGGCGGTACGAATGCAGTACTGCAAGCGCACCGTCCCGCTTCCGCATATGATATTAATTACTACTGACTGACAGTATACCGATAAGTGAGTAACGGCCATTCCCAATAATCAATCCACGGATAGTTTTCCTTACCACCAGTTACATTTTGACACATTTTCTATGGGTAATCTGTCAAAATGTAACTGCTGGTAAGGAAAACTATCCGTGGATTGATTATTGGGAATGGCCGTCAATCTGTCAATCATCAGTTAACTCTCGTCAAGTACAATATACCGCATACCGATCCCGCCCCGCCAAGTCAGGCAGTCACCTAAGAGTGTTAATAGGAAAATATGCGCATCTATAAAAAGTCCAGAGTATCGCATCGACGTCCCATAGTTTGACGCAATCAGTCGCTTCTGACATTTATCTAAGTTTTTTATTGCGGATTTATAACTTGTAGGTAGGTATATCTAGGGTTAAGTAGTTAACGGGAAAACTCCATCAATTAAGGATCACGGAATCATAATTTTTAGTTACTTCATGGAATATTCAGAAATATCGTTTATTAAAATAGTTTTTCGAACATAACCAAATAAACTCTGGATGAAATGAAATCACAATGGATATACGGTATGCCGCTACGAATATTGGTTTTGGCGTAACTCCACCGTTCATGCCAATTATTTTAACAAACACAATTCCCACCGCAGAGCTCACATGCAGGCTGAAACTTTCAGTGGTAAAAATAGTCACATTTATTTTCACAATTTTTAGTGGAAAGTTAGTATGCGGCGTTGGTAACGAACCATCAGTTTGCCCCGTTGCGCAATCAAAGAGGATCGGCGCTAATGAAGGCCATTATCTGATCCGCGCTGGCTCGCTTGGCTCGCTGCGCCGGGCTCGGTGGCTCGGCGACTCGCTGGCTCGACTCGCGGAAATTGCCAATTAATGTGTCCGGGCACCTGCCACGTCACCCGCCTCGCTCGGTCTTGCCCCGCGTCTCACGTGTGTTCCCAATATCCGTGATTTGGTTTTATTCACCGTTGCGCCGTTGAACGGTTTTCGAGCTATGTGTAAATGTCATATGGTTAATATGTTACTCGTGATGTCCTTGCGTTCAAGTCAAAAGAGAGATGAGGCACAGGGATAAAAATGTCCTATAAAAGTTCGTAGGTGAAAATAATATCTATGGTAACATTTATTTCTGTTATATTATATATAAGATGAAATAAAAAAAACCTTTACCGCATATAATGATACATATGTGGCGTTATTTTGTATTAACAATGGAATTACAAATCAATTTTTAAAAGAAGCTAAGATACTAATGAACTTGTAAATTCTAATTACCGTGACAATGCTTCTGTTATACCGGCGGGACCATTTCCGGCTACACATATAACGAGTACGAATCGCGCATTACACGGCTCCCTACAAATTAGCAGCAATAACCCGAACAATGCAGGTGAAATGAATAAGCGAGAACAAAACAAAGCAGAATCATTACTCTGCATTTATTACTGCCAGGTGAGTGAGCACGGTGCTTGAATAAAAGAAATAAATCGCTCACTGGACTAGTTACATTTCTTTTTAACATTATTTCGTTTTCTTGTTCATTGAGAGTCGGCCAGCATTACACTCGATACATTATTGATATTCGTCCAATGAGTCGTTAACAAAAGCCTCCGTGGTACAGCGAGGGGTGATGCGCGAATCTGCGGGCTCAGTCCGCTACGAACCGTAGCCGCGGAGCTACGAGCGTGCTACGCCGTAGCAGCCCGTTGTATATAAACACGTGCGCGCTAGCGGATTCGCGAATTCATTTACATACTAAGAATATTGTGTAAGGTGTATAGATGATATACTTGTATGTAATCAGTGCATATGTTAATGTGTACGGTAAACAAATCCAAAAGTTATAAAACGCTGAATAGGTACTTTTTGTGCGTTAACTCATTATTTTCGGCAATTCAACTGCAAATAAGTTGCTTATGGTTAATGATTTATGTGTTTAAATATTACGTCAAAGTTCTTTACTATTTCTTAGTCAATATTTTACCATGTTCTATATTAGCAAAGGTAAAAATATGTTAAGAATTTAGGGTTGAGAATTTAGCGATTTTGTAGCTGTTTTGATTGATAAAAAAAAAGTTTTAATTGTGATTGTGTCTATGTGCAAAAATTCGAGGTCCTCCGCAAAATCAATTGAAACAGACACAATACTGTAGTTTCAGATTGACAACCCTAATAGAAAGACCCCTGGCTAACGAGCGACATCGTGGATTGGGGTTGCGTTCAAATTAACGTTTATATTTTAATAAATTCTAGTCAAATACAGAATACGTTGTGTATGTAAATAAAACCAGTTAAAAAAATATAGTGTTAACATTATTCAAATAATTATTATATTTTTCTATTTCACATTACTTATATATATAGTAGTTATAATAGTATTATAATAATAGTTATAATAGTGATTACAACTGTATCTTTTTTTATAGTTCAGACTTCACTTATATATGAATTGACTTTTCTCTTTAAACTGTTCTAATGACAGGAAAATGTATTCCTTATTTATACTGTAAAGTATAAAAATAACAATAATGTATGTCGCAATTTTGTTATAAAGCCCCTGGGCGACCGAGCTCAGCTCGGGTTAAAATATAGAGAAAACGAATTTTCCCAGACATGAGACCTAGCTGGATCGATTTCTCGCCTCCGTAAACCCCTATATTCCAAAATTCATCGAAATTGTTAGAGACGTTTCCGAGAACGTGATTTCAAATTATATATATATATATATACAGATATTGCTCATTGAATAGTATAGGACAAAGCGCAGGCTTTATCTACATCAGGCTTGGCTAGGTAACAGATGCAGATCTGTTACCAAGCAATAGGAAGTGCAGACTATGTAACGAGGGTGCAAATTTATTTACTCAAGTTATATAGTTACGAGTATAAATATGTTAGGCAAAATGTGATTCAGACAAGGAAACTGCAGGTCTACTAATGGATTAGTTTCCTTCCGTGCGGCTCTCTAGCATCCACAAACTACTTAACAAAAGAACAATCATTTGTTTCAGTTACGCAGTAAATTAATTAAGTTTGCTGGTTGTATTAGCACGTCCAGTCATTAACCTACTTATAAGTAATTGTCATACTTTGAATACATGTTAGGATCAAAATATACAAGTAGTAACGGTATCGAGTTACCAATATAGTTGCTGTAACTTTGGTATGTTTGATGGTTTTAGCGATAGTTAATATAACTGACCGAGTTTAATTTCTATGAGGAATAATGTTTGAAGGTTTATAATGTTACTCAGAGCCGGTGACAGGTTAAGTCGGCTTATGTTGTTGCCCTAAAGGTGCCAGCAGAGCGTCCGTCCCGGCGCACAATATTTTCTTATATTATATGAGATTTTTATACTTACAAACGTCTCAGAAATAATATGGGCTACAATTTTGCTTATTTTTTTCTGAATTGTGCTTACTTATATTTATATTACCTTTTGCGCCACCAGTTAACTTGTCGCTGGTAGTATTTACACGGAGTATCGTGCCCGATTGCAATATAAAACCATAATTATATACAAACATATAATGAAAGTACAAAATGTTATATTTTGTGCCGTTATTAACTAACTAAAGTTCCGCGGTCAACAAATCGCAACATGACCCTTTAATAATCTAACCGATTTTAAAATATATACGTCCAATGTTATTTAGTTACCCTTTGATTTGACGGTTTGACGGTTGATATTTACTCTTATAATGGTAAAAGCAGCAGCAGAGCAGTCGGGTCACGGGTAGTAAGTGGGTGTGTACCCCTGGGTGTATACGTAGCACCTGACCTACACTACCTACTTTGGAGAGCCGAGCTATTGGTTATTGGGTGAATGCCAAAACTAGTGCGGATTTTTTGGACTACATACTTACATACTAGTTCAAACCAGGAAACGCCTCTTGCACAAAATACTTATGGCATACCTACGCATTTATTGAAAAGTAATGCTTCCATTAATGAACAGGTACAAACCGAAACTATGTTATTTTAAACTCGAAAAATGTATCCCTTATAAAGTAGTAATGTCCGCAAGTCTCGCCAGAATAATGAAATTGGCCGCGATAAAAATCAGATTGAAGGAAAATGGATCATTGTTTGCACCTGTAACAAAGTGTACAATATTCTTTTACACTTAGAGCGCTGTAAAAGGCAAATGCTTATACCAGTTAAATGAATTTTTCACTGTTTGTTCCATTTTCATATGTACCAAATGAGTTCCAGCTTTAAATATAACAAGAATGATTCAAAGCCATTAGTAGATCCTTTTAGCAGTCATCTAAAATGTGTGCACACATTCTGGTTTGGTTTCTGAATACTGATGTTTGTAAAAAAGTTTATTAAATGTTCACTTCCTTTTGTTGGAGATCTACTATGGTTCTAATAAGATCCCTAAATTGATATTGTGGAAATATGATTAAAAAACACGAAACTACAGGACCCGAAAGCACTCACTTTAGTAAAATGATTATACCATAGCTATAATTGCTATATTTGCTATACAGCGAGGAGACGTCGCCTACCTTTAGCTCAGGCGCCCAATATTTGGGTGGCGGGCAGTAATTTGAGTAGGTATACCTGTACCTTTGAGGTAAGATGTAAACAATAGCATATATTGCCACGAGTAATACTAACAATGGTTGCCCTAGCTTTTATTCATAATTTGACATTTAAACACATTTTACTTCTTTGACATTTGTACCATTTAAATATTACTTCAATTGTTCCTTATTATTATTTTTGTTTTCATTTTGCAATGTACATATTTTGATTTTGACTTTTATTTATATTATTATTGTTCTTATACACTCTGACAATCTTTTTGTGTATTCATGCTATTTAAATTTCAAAAAATGACATGTACATTTTCAAAATGAAATAAATGTATCTAATCTAATCTAATCTGGTGATATTTTAGAATTAAGTAATGAGTTATTCAATTTTATTTTCATTGTGTTGGTACTTATGTAGGTAGTTATAATAGATTGTTTAGACTATTTTATAGATAGAGACAATATACCAAGTTAAGTGACAAGTGACTAGAAAAGTGAACTTCAAGTGCCACTATAGCATTATATAAATAATAATGTACACATCAATGTGGTTTATGAGTATTGTGGCTATTCTCGTGGTGGACGTTAGAACTGGGGCTCTTCTTCAGGAAGGTGAGTGTCCTGTACCTATGCTTCCGCGGGGAACCGGGGGTCTCGTTGAGACACATCCATTTGATTTTATACTCTCGCGCTCGCTACTAACAAGCGCGTGAAACAAATTGAAATCAATTTGATATTATACTTGAATCGACCCCGCAAGCTTCTAATACAGCTTGAATTTCAGATGGAAAAGCGAATGAGGTATTTTTCAGCTTTAGGGCTTCTATTAATAATTAAAAAAACATTAATGATGCAACAGTTAGAATCTGGTATTTTTTATACCACCTTGGTGGCAAATATGCGGGAACTACAAATAAAACAATTCGGTTGTGTTCTTTTTTTTGTGTGTGTTTCCGAATTTCCATATAGGCAATCCAAAATTGTTAGGGTCGCCGTCATCAATATCGATGTGGAGAATTATACGAGTACAATATAGCATAGAGGCAATGTAGAGTCGACACAGACGATTGTAAATGTTAAAGGTTTTCTTTTTCATTTACCATACAAGCGAGCCAGTTAATCAAATCCCTAGCTCGCGTTTGTGAGATATTTTGCGTTCCCTTAGGAAAAATCAACATAAAGATACTGGGCTCGGGCAAACGTATTATAGGAGCTTATAGAAATTGCTCTCGGGTCTTCTTTTCATAGACCCCATATTAGTTTTGTAGTAATGGGGTCGCAGTCGATAAATAAATGGATTAGACTTGTCCTTGAGAATCCCTTTGGTTGATATTATACGTTGGAACAAATTCATTGCTTTTAGCGGTCTAAGTTGCTTGTGTCTGCAGATTTACTTCGATCAAGACCCTACTTATACTTAAGCTCGGACTACACATATATCCGGAATTTCATGTTATCGTTTGAGCAAAAGATTGGAACCAACGATTTCGAAGGATTCCTTTTGCGAGTCAGTGGGATTCCGAATACATGTTCGCAAGTGACTCGCGTGTTTATTGAAATCCTTAGGTACGAACTGATTAGGACCTTATCAGATGTATATCCAAGTCGATTCACTGTAGACTGGCGATTAAAATTTTCTGATAAGTTTTGAGCAAGTTGGGAAAATAAATAATCCTTATATGTTTTGTTTGACGACCGGTTAGCCTAGTGGGTAGTGACGCTGCCTACGAAGCTGAAGGTCCTGGGTTCGAATCCCGGTAAGGGCAAATATTTGTGTGATGGGCATGAATATTTGTTTCTGAGTCATGGAAGTTTTCTATGTATTTAAGTATTTGTATATCCATACTTAATATTATAAATGCGAAAGTGTGTCTGTCTGTCTGTCTGTTACCTCTTCATGCTTAAACCGCTGAACCGATTTGGATGAAATTTGGTATAGAGATAGTTTGAGTCCTGGGGAAGGACATAGGATAGTTTTTATTCCGGAAATCATCCCCTAAGGTGGTGAAATCGGGGGTGAAAGTTTGTATGGAGCTGCGATATAAACGAGTTCCACGCGGACGGAGTCGCGGGCAGAAGCTAGTATTATATATATATCGTCGTCTAGTACCCATAACACAAGCCTTATTGAGCTTACTATGGGACTAGGTCGATTTGTGTAAGATTGTCTCCTAATATTTCTATATTATTTATATATGTATTTATAAAAAAAAAAAAATGTACTCAATTTATATATTCCAGACGGAGTTTCACATAAACCTACTGAAACAACGGAATTATGATAATACAAGATCTATGTCGACATTTTTATGTCATTGATCTCATTGTTTGTTTAAGTTGATTTAATTACTTTGTTTTAAAAAAAATACATTGGATATTTATAGTAAGATTTCGTTCTTGCGAAGGTACACGGTTATATTCCTATACATTTTTTTCCGAGAATACCACTAAGCTATAGTCCTTCATTAAGTTAAGCTAGGGTGTAATCGATCTCGTACCATTAAGACTTCTTGTTGCTGCTGAATCTACGCTGTGTACGTATAACAGTAATTATTGACTAGCCGATATCCGTATCTATGAGCAATTAAGGTCAGCGGTTCTCGGGGGAAAGTCAAACGAACACAATCAAAACAAGGAAAGGAAGCGTAGGAGATAAATATCCGCCTTTGGATGTAACTAATCAGGAAATAAACATGATTGCTTTTAGATATACACATTAGATAACATTAACCAGTGGCAATTAAATGTAGATATATACTCGTACAATACTTAGTTGTATTGAATTGCCTTAATTGTGTATGTAAATTATTAGGTAAAATGCAATATAAATAAAGACGTTTTCTGATTCTGGAATTTACCATAACGTAATAATTCTTGTCATTTATAACATGTATAAATATAACAATATATTTGTTGCTGCACCGACACCGTCATGTAAAAAAGTAGATTTAATAAATAAACCAAGAAAAAACTTTAAATGAAAATCAATCTGAATGTAACATTTCAAAGTGACTTCAAACTTGAGTAATATCGTTGGAGTTTTATTATTACAAAAGTTGGAGATTTGAATTTCCCTAAGCGGCGACAAAATGTAGCCGAATATTATTCGTAAGAAATGTGATTTTATACCGAGGACCCGACCAGGGCACCTTCGCAAACACGCGTGACGAGTGTTCGAGTTCCTTAATTGAATTGTGTGAACCTGTAATTGGCTATATGGTTTTATTATTTTGTCTATAAATATGTTGCGCTGTTGGTTTTCCATGTATCAATAAATAAATAAATAAATAAATAAATAAATGGGTTTGAGATATAAATGAAGAGGCTTAAATTCACGTTATCCACGTTAATCCCCTAGCCTGATCCCCCAGGGGAATTAGCGGCAATTATTTTATATTCAACTAGGAAAAAATGATAATGTTCGGTTATGGCGCTTCGCCGGACGCTACCGCGTCACGCTCGCTTCGCTCGCTCGGCTCGCGCGCTGTAGTGTCGCAGTTCAACTAACAACCTAACCGTTTTTTTCCCCTGGGGGATCAGGCTAGGGGATTAACGTGGACAACAGCCTTAAACTAGTGTTTTTTTATTTATTTTAGTTAAGTAAAGGAAAAGTAATCGTCAAGTTGTGGTCCATTGAATAATCTGATTGCAAATGTATCTGCGTTGATGTAATTATCTATGTCTTTGAACTCAATGGCCCCTAATCATGCCCAGATGAGAATTCTATAACAATAACTCGTTAACATTTATGAGTACTCATTCTCGCTCCACCTCTATGTAATGAGGATTGTAAGGAGAGTTTTCCTTTTGATGAGCGTTACTTTGAAGTTATGCTTTGATGCTGAGGTCGCTGAACAATGTCGAATTAATATAACATGGGTTTGTAATAAAACATGAACGGCGATCAATCTAACGCATACCGACCTCTCTTTCGTTATCAATGAAAAGGTCAACGTTTATAAGAGCGACTGCAACCGACTATGAGCTTACATTTTTAAATGGTTTTACAGCTTCAATCCAAATCCCCGTTCAATAACCTTGCACTCGTTGAAATATATTAACAATAGGGGTCTGACCTAAGATTTTTTTACGATGCCATTCAAACCAGTTTTTGGAGAGGAACTTGGATGTTTGTATGGGAGCAACTACAATTAAACAACATAAACCTAACAATTTTAGTCAAAAATTGACCTCGCTGGCGGCAACCGAAACGATTCATACTAATTGATATAAAAGTATGACGTCACAGTCTGCTATTTGTACTACTTAAGAGGGGGCGCTCCGCGAAATCGGGGTTCTTTGATTGAATATTTACCTATGACAAACTAAAGCGAATGCCAGGAAAAAGAACATACCAAAACTACATCATATTTGCAATTGAATCGTCTGAACAAAACCATACAAAACCAAAATTGCCTCGATAGAAAAGAACCGCCAAAACATGTCTTATTTTTACTCAATTTCAATAGTGTGAGGTTCCCGTGCATATAAATTAAGTAAAAGTTGAGTGTATAATAGCTTTTCACATTACCTAATGAAAGTACTAGCGGGGTATTTTTATGTAGTCCCTTTTCGGACTTATTGAGGTGAAACTTATTTGGCGTATAGGCCTTTTTTATTTAGCGCGATACCCTTTCTCCCGTCGCGTGTTTCGTGCGGTTCTGTATATCTTTTGTTGCCGTTCGCGGGCGGAGTCAGTCGTAATCGCTCCGCTGAGACGAGAGGACTACGTTCTGTGCTCTCACGACAACACGATGAACATAATTATTTCAATAATATTGTGACCCAGTATATTCGTCCAGTGAATGAACGTATCATTACCTTCCAGTAGATATTTTGCTACATTTTGAAATAATATGTTTAAAAGTCGACCTTAACATATAGATCTTAAAGTTCAAAATACAACTATAAGATTACGCAGCGATCGGCGGGTGACCGGCTTCTTAGAATAATTTGTGCAGTACATGCAAAACTAGACGAACATTTTTCTGTCGATCGTGTATTTACTTTATGAAAGATTATCACTATCACTATCACTACATAGTATAAAACAAAGTCGCTTCCCGCTGTCTGTCCCTATGTATGCTTAGATCTTTAAATCTACGCAACGGATTTTGATGCGGTTTTTTTTAATAGATAGAGTGATTCAAGAAGAAGGTTTATATGTATAATATAGTATCCGTGCGAAGCCGGAGCGGATCGCTAGTTGAGAATAAATCCGGTTATGTTCAAAATCGATGTCTGAGAGGTCTAAATTCATTCTAACGAATTCATAGTCAGAAATATTTCAAAAAGTGGTCGCATTATTAAAATTTTTTGAAACATTCGTTGTAAATTAATATGCGCGTTTTTTTTAAAGAACAACATACATTGGCAGGCTTCTCGAGGGTGAAGATTCTAGAAATGATGTCCATTTTGAATTCCAAGATGGCGGACATTGCTTTTCGAATTTAAACTTTCGTGAGACGTGTTGAAACAGTACTAATAATTACACGGTTCAACTCACGTATTAAATGTCACTACGGGCGACATGTTTCGAACTCTTCGGGAATTCTTCTTAAGGATGAGTGTTTTCGCGGCGGTGTCGCTTGAATCTTGTCGTGATTCAAGCGACACCGCCGCGAAAACACTCACCCTGAAGAAGAACTTCCGAAGAGTTCGGAACATGTCGCCCGTAGTGACATTATTGACATTGTTTTTCTTTAAAGTCATCACGGGTGTCGCTTTTAGGGTTATCGAGAGTGCAGATTCCAACAATTATTGCCTGCGAACTTGGACATTTTGATATTAAAAAAGTGAACATAATTATGCACTTTTTCTTTAATATGTTCAAAATTGATAACTAAAGGGCCAAAGCGTCTCCATTGTCTCCAAGTACGAATCCGAGATCAGAATTGAAAAATATGGCCGCCACACAGTAGTGGCCTGAAAATCTGACTTTCATAGACATGATCGAAGTTTTCATAATATATTATAGTTTTTTTTAATGCTACTAATAAATTCACGGTTAAATTCACGTATTAAACGACACGACAGGCGACATGTTTTGAACACTTCGGGAGTTCTTCTTCAGGATGAGTGTTTTCGATGTTTGTTTTGAAGAACTCCCGAAAAGTTCGAAACATGTCGCCTGTTGTGACATTTAATGCGTGAATTTAACCGTGGATTTATTAGTAGTATTTTAGACATGTCTCACAAAAGTTTAAATTCGATTATAGCTTTTTTTTGCTTTAGGCTTTTACTAGCCATTATTATGCTAGCTCACAACCCTTACGTGATTTAGTAAAGAATCGGAAGGCCATATTTCAGTTATAGCTCCGGTGGTTTTTTAAGCAACAAAATGTAGGTAGTGGTATTCCTTGGGTAATTAAAGTAATTTGTACTCTATAAAGTGAGTGTTTTCGCGGTGTGTCGCTTGAATCTTGTCGTGATTCAAGCGACACCGCCGCGAAAACACTCAATCCTGAATAAGAACTCCCGAAGAGTTCGAAACATGTCGCCCGTAGTGACGTTTAATACGTGGGTGAACCGTGTAATTATTGACATTTTTTTTCTTTAAAGTCATCACGAGTGACGCTTTTAGATTCCAACAATAGGGGCGTAGACACTAAATAAAATAATGTGATATTTTCTCGAAGAAGGATAAAAAAAATTGTCAAATGGAGAAAAAATCAACGCAAAAGGTTAAATAATCACGAAGTTATAAGTGTCCAAAGTTTTAAGAAGGGATGTGTTCTGTCCCTTTTTCGCAAAACGCAACTTCATATGAAACGATGACGCTGGAAGAATGTGACGTCACAGAAGACGGCAACGTGCCGCGCGCATCGTGGTCGGCGACGCCGTCGACGCGGCCTGCCGGCAGCATCCTGTAATGTTACGTCACACACCGTTTGCGTTTTCTCTTTCTAACAAGCAATATTAAAACGGTTGTAGCTTCGTAATTCTTTGAGATATCTGAATGGGATTTTCATCACTATGCATATTTTTTTGCCTTCTTTCTTTTGGAGTTATAATAATTTTCTAGTCTGCACCCGAATTATTGCCTGCAAAGTTGGACATTTTTATACTTATTAAAAAAAGTGAACACAATTTTGCAGTTTTTCTTTAATACGAGTATGTTCAAAATTGATAACTAAAGGGCCAAAGCGTCTCCATTGTCTCCAAGTACGAATCCGAGATCAGACCCCGTATCATGGTCGGCCTTATCACTCGATAAGTGACAAGATAGGGGCATCGTCTCGTTCTATCAAACGGTGTCAGCCAGTGACGGACGCTCTATCCTGTCACTTATCGCGTGATAAGGCCGACCATGACACGGGGTCAGAATTGAAAAATTTGGCCGCCACACAGTGGCCTGAAAATCTGGCTTTCATAAACATGATCGAAGTTTTCATAATAAATTACAGTTTTTTTTTAATGCTACTAATAAATTCACGTATTAAATGACGCGACAGGTGACATGTTTCGAACTCTTCGGGAGTTCTTCTTCAGGATTAGTGTTTTCGATGTTTGTTTAGCCTTTTACGAGACATTATTATGCTAAATTACAACCCTTACGTGATTTAGTAAAAAAACGGAAGATCATATTTCAGTTATAGCTCTCGAAACTGACTTAGCTACTAGCGAAAATTATATCTTCAAATATAGGTACTTACAGATTTTGTCTTTCTTTCCACTTATTATAACTATCTATAGGTATTCATCATGTTTCATCTGACTGTCGGGGCATATACTATGCGAGAAGGAGCGGGGCAGCAATAGACGCATCAGCGCGGCAGGTACGGGGCGCGCGGGTGATTTCTGATTTTTCCCTGGCGATACGCCCCCTCTTAATCCTTGTATGGAAAATCAAGTAAGTAGTACAAATAGCAATAGCTGTTTCTGTCGCGAAATACTGCGCCCTATAAAAGCGTAAGGATTCTATTGGTAACTTTAAATTTACTATTGGAAGATAAAATAGTGCATATTTTTTCTAAACTTATAAAACTTTTTATGATTTTAATTATATGTTTTATTTATACTTTAATACAATAATTTGATGGTTTAGTTTCATTTTAATTGATAACGTAGTGTTGCTAAATTGATAGTTAGCAACACTACGTTATCAATTTTAACATGAGTCTACCTACCCCTATTGGCGAGAGTTGGTAAACATTTTTTGTCGCGTTTACGTCATTTTGTGAATATATTTTTGTACAATTTTTACCATTTCCTTTTTGTTTGAAACATGGGAAGTTGGGAACTATACCGTGGTCATTGTTCATTCAATTCGATTTCAATAATAAATAAAAAATGCAGCTATTATTCAATAGTGCTCAGTTACAAATATTAAAATAGATATTTAACTAGGCATCCAGCAGTGTCTGTCCTTAGGCTGATATAATGATAAATAATGTGCTCACCCAATACACATATGCAGATCGTATTTGTCTCACATAGATAGGTACCTGGGTATGGGTATACGAGTACACATATGCTAAATCAATAAGTACATAAGCAACTGAGCCTGGAACATGCCTCTGTAAACGAATAAACAAGACCGAACAAATAAGCCTGATCATAGTCTCTATAGACTCATGGAGCTTCCAACCAACAACAACGTGCGGCCTAAAAATAATTGTTCATTGTACTTTTCTCTAGTAAATGTAAATGATCTACTTTAAATAATATTACTTGAAAAGTCAATATCTTGGTAAAATAAACCTGCTCATGAAGAACGGTTATATATATATAAATAATATTAATATAAATATTCAATAAATTTGATGTCTTTACCGTCCAAATTAATAGATTTTAGAATGTTTATTAACTAACTGATTTACCCCTGGCAAATTGTTAAGAGCTAAAGTGCAAGTAATTTATAGTTTCAAGCATGTATGTCAACCCATCGTTTGTTGTCCTCAAAGTAGAGCACGCCACAAATAGAGATCCGATTATAAACGGCGATGCATAAATAAACCTGTTTGCGACGTTGAACTCACAACAGCCACTCATCACGACAAACAAACTCGCGGCTGCGGTCGACTCCTCCAAGTTGCGCAAGTTTCACCTCCACTCGTGTGCTGCGTACCAACTAGCTGCGGTGTTGGCAATGGTGCTAGCACAAGCTATCTAATGTTTTACCGAGCTCTACCGACTCTAATGTTTGGCATTTCTTGGTAGCGGCTAAATTTGCCGACAGTGTACTAATTTCTACCAACAATGTAAGAGGTTGCCTCAATGAAATTTCAACTTTTCGATTTGTAACTTTTTGTGTGCGGTCCTCCTGACATCTCTAGATTGTTTAAATTATCTTTTGCTTCAAGTTAAGATAGTTACCATTTATTACGAAAAGTTGGATGCAAAGTTCGTTAACTGAAAAAAAAAATTAAAAATGAAATATGTTTTTTATTTCATGAGCTTTGTTCTGTTACAGAGGTCCGTTTGGGCTACCTAGTAAGTAAATATATACTTGTGTCAGGTAGTCCCGCTCTTCCATCGATACATGTTGCTGAAATAATTTGCTTAATTTGAATTTTAATCAAGTATTGTATTTGGTTTGTATTTTTCAAATACTTGTCTATTAATTTATTACTGCTACTTTATTAGATACTAGTGATTTAGATTTCCTTAAATTATATACCTATATGAAAACACACAATTCTTTCACAAATAGATTTAGTACGAAATGAAGCTAAGTTGTAATACGGGTACTACTCGACGAATACTTAGGTACGAATATTCCTGCTCATCATACAAATGAAAGCCTTTAACGGCATTTGAACCCAGGCCTATTAGCTTCTGCTAACTTAGCTAAAGTAGTTCTCAACTGAAACAAACCATAAGGCCTGAATCTTACTGTTAAGGCATGAAAATGGTTAACTTTCTTTTCGACTCTATTATTTATGCATTATATGCTCAACAGTGGTAACCACTTTCTTGACTGACTGTACGACTACGTATTACCACAACTACAAACCACAAATATTACAAATGTGCAGATATTCCTCTGTGCACAGATAGTCTAGGCAACATGTATACGTCGTCGGCAAAATTTTAATTGCAGCACACGAGGCAGTAATTATTGCGATTGCTTGTGCGTAATGACCCGTGTAATGTGATCCGTGTTCATTAAAATTGCATAACTAGTGATCAGTAATATTTTATATTTCAAAATTGGAAATCGTCTTGATGCACGATTCGTGGTATACAGTGTGCGATGTAAAACGAGCAAATAATCGGTTGCTCCATCGTCTTTACATTATCCGCAATGTTTCAAAAATACAGGGAGTATCCAAAATGGAATGTGAACCTATCAAGGGCATGTTGGTAGCGTATTGCGATTCCAAAAATGCATTTGGTTATATTTTTTTAATTTTTGATTTTTTCTTGTTTGTCTTTGCGTTGCAACTTGCGTGTCAAAAAAACATATTCAAAACATGTGCTTTCATAATACAGCTGTGCGCGTAGCAGCGGTTGAGAATGAAATAAGCCCGGGAGGGTCGTTTCCCCCACGACGGTGAAGGGTGGGAAGGCTTAAAAACAAATATTACAATGTTAACAAGAATTTGTCATACACAAGCAATGTCAACAAAAACAAAGACTGCAATGTAAGCAAAAACAAAAACATCAATGTTTACAAAAATTATAAAAAAAAACATAAACAATCGCATATTTGGAATCGCAATGCGCTACCAAATATGCCCTTGCTCGGTTCACACCTAATTTTTGATACACCCTGCATCGAGTACCTAATCATAAGTTAATATTTTAGGTAAAACGTGGATGAATACAATTTTTGCATGGAACATATTTATTTGTTATGAAGCAAAATAAAGATCTGAAGCTGATGCTCTCAGATCAATCAGTGTTAGTATTTGAAATCTAACAGCCACCAAAACTAATCTATCTGTATCTGAATATATGCCAAGCTTGGCAGAAAACTTAGTACAATTGTTTATTAGTGTTGCTTACTTACGTACGCGTTTAACCGAGGTTTGATTGTCAGCAGATGTGGGGCCCCAACAATGTTACCGGTGCCACAACGAGAGTGCCTGCCAGCCGGAACGGTGGCTGCAGGCGCCCTGCCCCGTCCGCGGGCAACATTGTGCCACCATTGCCGTCGCACCAGGTCAGTTTGGGCTTTGTCTCAGATGCGGGGTATCGACAATGTTACCGGTGCCACAACGAGAGTGCCTGCCAGCCGGACCGGTGGCTGCAGGCGCCCTGCCCCGTCCGCGGGCAACATTGTGCCACCATTGCAGTCGCACCAGGTCAGTTTGGGCTTTGTCTCAGATGCGGGGTATCGACAATGTTACCGGTGTCACAACGAGAGTGCCTGCCAGCCGGACCGGTGGCTGCAGGCGCCCTGCCCCGTCCGCGGGCAACATTGTGCCACCATTGCCGTCGCACCAGGTCAGTTTGGGCTTTGTCTCAGATGCGGGGTATCGACAATGTTACCGGTGCCACAACGAGAGTGCCTGCCAGCCGGACCGGTGGCTGCAGGCGCCCTGCCCCGTCCGCGGGCAACATTGTGCCACCATTGCCGTCGCACCAGGTCAGTTTGGGCTTTGTCTCAGATACGGGGTATCGACAATGTTACCGGTGCCACAACGAGAGTGCCTGCCAGCCGGACCGGTGGCTGCAGGCGCCCTGCCCCGTCCGCGGGCAACATTGTGCCACCATTGCCGTTGCACCAGGTCAGTTTGGGCATTGTCTCAGATGCGGGGTATCGACAATGTTACCAGTGCCACAACGAGAGTGCCTGCCAGCCGGACCGGTAGCTGCAGGCACCCTGCCCCGTCCGCGGGCAACATTGTGCCACCATTGCCGTCGCACCAGGTCAGTTTGGGCTTTGTCTCAGATGCGGGGTATCGACAATGTTACCAGTGCCACAACGAGAGTGCCTGCCAGCCGGACCGGTAGCTGCAGGCACCCTGCCCCGTCCGCGGGCAACATTGTGCCACCATTGCCGTCGCACCAGGCAGTTTGGGCTCTGTCTCAGATGCGGGGTATCGACAATGTTACCAGTGCCATAACGAGAGTGCCTGCCAGCCGGACCGGTGGCTGCAGGCGCCTTGGCCTCGACAGTGTCACTTTTTTCATATCAAGATTTTTTTACATTAGTAAAAATAGGGCGCGTACGCAAATGTTAGGATTATCTCCACTTCACCGCCTCACCCCAGATCTCGGTTATTTAGGACTAGATGCAGGCTTTACAAATTGTTTTCCATGTCCGCAGGTTTCACATCAACCTTAACCTGCGCCGCAAGTGCCCCGCACCCGTGCACGCTGATCCGCACCCGCCAAACTCTCCAGCTGACGTGCACGTGCTCAGGCCATCGCTGCAACGCGCCATTCACTGCTCAACTAAGAAACAAACTCGTTAAATTTACCTCAGATATTAACACGTTCAATCAGACCAGTCTCGATTTTACAGTAATGTTTTTGAAATCATTGGGCAACGTTTCCTTCACCAACCTGTATGATATGATTACAGTCAAACCAATCCCAGCTAAGCCAAATAATACGCAATCGCTTGCTCAAATAACATCTACTTTAAAAACGAGCGTGGGGAGCCACTTGAATGATATAAACGCACCAAGAGCAGAAGCCTTGAAACATGAGGCCACGGAGCCTTCAGACGATGAAGAAGACGAAAGCGAAGGCAGCGGGAGCTACGAGGAGAGCCGGCTGAGGCGACCGGCCGCCGCCCCCGCTGCGCCGAGCTCTTACCTTCCCGCCAGCGACAACACAGCTCCAACCTTATATTCAAATTTTATTTTACTCTCAACACTGTTGTTTGTTACGCTGTAGACAGTGTAGGACATTATTTAAAGTAGGCATAGTAAGGTATCATCAGTTTGGCCGGCAAAGTCTGAAAGCCCGCTCGAAGAATGCAGATTGGTAAATTTACCTAAACGGGAACATAACAAACTTTGCTAATTAGTGCTTTGACATTGTTATGTCGTAATTTATTCATGGAATCAAAGTAGTCCTTTTCAAGTTTTGTATTTTCATAAAATAATTTTGGCTTTTAGAAGTACCTGCTCGCTAACTTGTTTTTTCGGACAATCGTAGTTTCGGGTCGACAGCGACTTTATTGTTATTATTATGTATGTCTCTGCCATACCTCGGGACCATGGAGTCCCGGACCTTTGGAAGGCATGCTTGGGGCCGAAACCAACAATGCAGAGGCTTTTAAGACAACAATAATCTAAAGCGCGGACACATGGCGGATACCTTCTCCGAGCGCACAACATTATACAACCGATGATGGTTCCCGCCAGATGCAAAGACTATGGCAATGCAGCACTGTGACTGCGATGGAAATGAAGGTCGTGGGCTATTGAGTTGAATGTTGGATGGACAGAATAATGGGTTATGGAAGGAAATTTGCGGACACACCTGCCGTGACAATCAGTCTCAAAATTTTATAAAAGCAGGCGGTGACTCGCCAGCTCCCCGAGGGGGCCCCATAAAACAGTCGCACGCACAGTGCGACAATGGGGCAACACCTCTGAGCGCCTGCGAGGTTGTCGAGAGGGGAGTGTGCGGTGCGCCAGATCCCGGTGTTCCGTTCAAGGGCCGCCGGCGTTATGCTTCCCCGCGGGTTTATTATTATTATTAAGTGCCTGTTGTATCTCACTGCTGGGCCAAGATTCTCCGTTTCCAGACTTCGCGTTCCTGAGCAGTCTGGCCAATTCTTTAACAGTGACTTTAGTAAAATAAATCTCACACAGTTCTTCCAACATTTTTATTGACGTGGTGAAAATTACGAAATAAATGTACAATTATATTTAACAAGAATAAATTAGAAAAAAACCAGAGAGAAAACTTTAAAACGAACTAAACCTAACTTAAACTATCGTAACCCTATCAATAAGTACATATATCAGCCCTAAATCGCACTGGGCAGAGTGCCCATAAGGCCGGCTGCGTTGCCTCACTCAATGGCAGTGCAAGGAACGAGCCAGCTTTAGGGTCCCCCGAAGACCGGATAAACCAGAAGATATTCAAAAATACACACGTTACCAGGAGTGAAATTGTTAAAATCTGAAACGGATGTAATTTTATTACCTACGGAAATTACTAATGTAAATTGCGAAGAACGAAATGTAGAAATGGATTTTCATGTATCCAGGTCGAGTTAAGTTTTCATAATTATTTTTTTATTCGAAAGAGTTTATTCCTAAGACCATTGTCACCAAGTCAGGATCTGATTATGGGATCTCAGGGAAATTGAGGGCAACCCTATAATTTTATAGGCACGCTTGTTAGTGATTTCGGTATTTTCTATAATGACTCGTGTATATAACCTCGGAAATCGCAAGTTTGGTACAGTGGATCTGATGATGAAGACCCCAGATGACTTAAGGAACTCCTCAATGATGTAAAGTATATACGTCAAAGATTCTGATATGATTCCGTTGAAGTAGCAACTAGTAAAAAGCCAAAGCTGAGTCTCAGATCGTTGAGGAATCGACGGAACTCCTCAAATACTTATTATCGGTCCACATATAGAGAAGTTTTTCGTTTCATAATCAACGCAATTGCTCTCGGAAAGCAGTTCATGTACGTGGCTTGGCGAAGTACTGAATAAAAGTTGGTTTAAACTTTATTTTGAAAGTAAATAATTTCCTGTATACAAACTATAAGTAGACATTCAATACTAAATATATTGTTCATTAAATACTACATTGTATTGTATCATTATCCTTAACATCGCCAAAATCGATGATTCCTTAGTACAAACTTACCCATCTCTTTTCGACTTGTTCGTACTGAGTCATGTATCGTTCATCCTACCTATATCTACGACTATAGACAGGCACGGAAATTAAACGTGAAATGAAAACCTGATTGCAGGAGATCCTCGACCGGCCTTAGTATTTTTTACCAAGCGATAGATACAAATTGAAACGAAACTACGTTTATTTCGAAAAGCGAGTGTATTATATCGTCTCGTAAAAAAACCTTATTTAGAAACAGAATGCTTGAATACTAAAATAGATACCTAAGTGAGTAGCTTTCTTTCTACCTAGAAATAGCACGGTCGCCATTAAAACCGTGCTATTTTTTTTATAATAAACAACGTTTACAAAAGTAATATGACAGCTCATGGCTTTTACATCAAATAAATACCTTCCTCCCTTTTGCAACTCTGCCGAATATTCGGCGTCAGCTGTCTGAAGCGAGAAATCAATAATATTAATTAATGCACCAGATGCAAGTTAAGTTAAATGTCATCTTTGTATAGCTATATAGGATAGTACTTTATACATAATAACATATTGAAAAAATAAATAATATTCGAGAGATAAGAAGATATCAGAAAAAAAAGAGAAAGAGAGCTATAGATTGTAGATACTGAAATTAGAAAGAATGTGTCTGCCCCTGGAAACATTTTTAGAATACATAGTTTAAATAGGCCCCGAATGCCTCGTGTTCAATACCTAATTATTTAAGACTTGTATTATTCAATCTCTGCCAAACGTAGGTCGTAGTCTCAATGCACTCCTTTGATAAAGCCGCAGGCATTTAGCTATATACACGTTAACGTAGGGACCTATTAGCTAGGTAGTTACATCATCACATTCATCACGATTCACGGAATGTAAAAGTGTTTAACACAACCCAATGAATCTAGGTATAAGGCTACAATACATTGTAATTGTAGGAATGGAGTAATACTTCGCCGTCACATATGCGGTAACGTTTGTAAATGTTCTAATGTTTCCGTTAAATTGAAAATGGCACTGAAATTGCATTCACGAATTCCGTGAATATCCAACCGGGCATGGCGTTTTCTAGAGCATGTGAAGGAGAACGTTAACACATTCACTGCCAGGAATCCACCTAGCTCGTTAGCACTCTAGCTCTCTGTTCGTAGGCACTTTCCTCTACATTGGGCGAAAACCACGGCATCGGTTACAAGCGTATTAGCGTTACTAATTCATTGGCAGTGAATGTGTTAACACTTTCCACTTTCCGCTACATACAAGGAAAACCATGGGCTCGCCTTCGAGCGTAGCGCGTAGCGATTCTTGACAGTGAATGTGTTAACGTAGCTCTGCTACGACCGCTACGTCGTACCTCGTATTTAAACCACATTCTCTGCCAAGAATCGCTACGCGCTACGCTCGTGGCCAATAGGGAATATGCATGTGATTTAGAAATGGACAAAAAAAATCACGTGTAATCTATATTGCTTAATAAATATACACACATGATTATTTTTTCAAATTATCATGTTTCTATTGATAAAATAAATTGTTTAAAAGTACTATTTTTCAAATTCCCTCGCAAATTTCCAAAACGCAACGCTATTGGCGGAGCGAAACGTGACGTCACCGTGCAGGTCGTTAGTATGATTATTGAAAGTTATTCGCATTGTTTGGCCGCTGTTTATGATAAATAATCAGTGTTGTTTGGTAATTATTAAGTTAAAAAAGACTCGCCACAATGACTGAAGGCGGTTTTGTCAAGGCACAGTCGGATAATCTGCCTAAAATTGATGTGTTCATGATGACTAAATTTAATACATACTTCGCAAATATTTGTGACTTTACGTCCGCTGAACTAAGAGGAGTAAAAGCTGCAAGGTAAATAAGTTACAGATATTCAATAAATTTTCATATTCCTTGTTTTTATACTCGTGAGATTGGTCAATTAAATAATTATAACCTATTTTGGCGATTCAAATAGCTAGACTTTTAAACTACTTCAAATAGGTGTCTTTGTTAAATAAGTGGAATAAAAAACTAGTAGATATTTATCCATACTATATACTATTTTACTATACTATAACTTTATATATTATATATACTAACTTCTGCCCGCGCCTCCGTCCGCGTGGAACTCATTTATATCGTAGCTCCATACAAACTTTCACCCCCACTTCATCCCTTTGGGGGATATGGGGGGAGCTACGATATAAACGAGTTCCACGCGGACGGAGTCGCGGGCAGAAGCTAGTTATATTATATATTTTATATATACTTACTTAATAATAAATTATAAATGCGAAAGTGTGTCTGTCTGTCTGTTTGTTACCTCTTCACGACTAAACTGCTGAACCGATTTGGATGAAATTTGGTATAGAGATAGTATAAACGAGTTCCACGCGGACGGAGTCGCGGGCAGAAGCTAGTATTATATAATCAAAGATATGTAGGTACCTATTAGGAATGTTAAATGTTGAGAACATCTTTATGAACTTTAACAAACTAGGTTGTTTTCGTCAAGGCTTATAAATAAAACAAATTTGTGTAGGTCACTCAGTAAAAAGGATTAAATTCTTTTAACTTTCTTCGATCAACAGTGCAAACAAAGAAACTTAGCTAAAAGGTTTCTTGATCAAAATCAACACTCGTAGTCAGCTGTTGATCAACAAAAATCATAATATTTGTAACATTAATAACTAAAAAAATTGGGAATCAGAATAGTTTTATGAATAAGTATATAATACAATTTTGAGGTTAGGTTATTGTTTACCTATATTGTTCGCGAGTCGTAATAAAAAAGATTTTAGGTACATACATATTTAATACTCACGTCGAAATGATCTTCACAACAATATAAACTACTCAAGCACGATACATTATCTCTCCTCATCGCCTTACACCACTTTATCCTTATATTTGCACCTTTGGGCATATGAAAATATTTGCAGTTTTAATGTGATTTTCACACATAGGGACAATACAATATTTATAATAAGCTTTTGTGTGCTCTTCCATTACAATAAGTTGATCTTATAAGCTTTAATCACTCACATTTATTAAAAGTGTGAATCAAACACTTTGTTGTTAATTTGTTTAAGAACCGCCGTGCACTAAGCTGCACGGTGACGTCACAAATGAGCGCGCCAAAATGGTGGCGTTTTGATCGTCCGAAAATGATAGTAATTTTAATTATTTTTTTTTAGCTTATTTAATAATATTGTGAAAGTGTTATATTTTTTTCCGGTTATATAATTACTTATAGAATAGATAAAAAAAATAAAAAAATGTCATGAATATTCCCTATTCCGTGGTTTTCCTCGTATGTAGCGGAAAGCGATTAGGCACCCGCTAGGCGAGTTCCTGGCAGTGAAAGTATTAAAGACCGTGTGGGTTTTGCCTTGTCGAGCCTGAGCGCTGTTTGTGCAAGTGAAAAAGTTAATACATTTACTGTTAATGAAAATCGCCGTTTTAAATTTTGTCACCCAGAACGTCAGCTAACGAAATTTTTATTCGATCAATTATTCGTCATGGTTGGGATTTGCATGGAATGCAAAAGTTGCAGCCGTTGCAGGTTCAAATCTTGCTCTTGGCAAATATTTTTCCAAATCTTCACTTTGATTGAAAAGTGAAGTTTTTTTTTAATATGCATGCATGCGTAGTCACGCCGTAGCCCGTGGCATTATTATGTAAATATTACGTACAAGGGACTACCTTGAAAGGAATGACGATATAAAGTAACTTACTACATTGTTTCTACATTGAAATAATATTATAATTAGATCGTCTAGAATATATACATCTTCACAATTTATTCTTGTAGATTAGGGTCAATTCTGCCACTCATTCAATTTACCATCGATTTATTATTTGAACTTAATATGTTTTTGTGGTTTGCGATTAAAATCCATACTGAATAACTCTGTTGTTTTTCTTATCTCTGAATATTTAGAAAACTTCCCTTTCAGTGACCAAATAAGAACCTAAAATTTGTGTAGGTATACGGTTCTGACGTTTTAGTTGGGAATCAAATGGAATCATTTTGGTCAACTTAGCCTCTCTGAGAGTAACCGTCAAAATTTTACGAACTAATCTTAACAGGAAAGCAGACGGGTCATGGTCATTTAAGAATCCGCATACAAACGGAGTTTCGTTCTCATTGTAAAACTGCGTGTTGGATTGTGACTTTGCATATACAATGACATGAGGTATATCTACTTATGTCTGTAATTCATTTAATTAAAATACTCATAACTATTGTACCAAAAAATATTAAAGAGCATTATGTAACCGACTATTCACAACTATTTAAATACTGTAATCTACTTCCTGTACAAAAAAAATCAACTAGCTATCTTAATTGAAGAATATCACAATGTTACAAAACTCAAAGTTAAGAAAAGATGTATTAGATTAAGAAAGTTATTAATTATTATCCCAAAGACAATTTTATTTATCTAAATATAATAACATATACGATGCTTGAAAATACTCATACTTACTGCCTAAAATAATAAATCAATTACCTGAACATGTACTAAACTTATATGTGAAAGGTTGTAAAATAAGAAAAATATTAAAGATGCACTTTTTAAAATGCAATAATGTAACCTATAATTCTGTAAACTAAGTTGTACTAACTAACCTACTTAAAATACTTAATTTTTAATTTAACTATAAATTAGATCAATAGAACACTAAGAACTCCCCATCGGCACACAAACCTCTCCAAGATTTTGTTTAGATGGGCTTTGTAATATCCATTGTTTTTGTCTTATTCAATAAATAAATAAAAAATAGTTTATATGTTCCCAGTTTATAAAACAAACGAAATACAGCAAAAACAAGTTTTGGATGAAAACTTAAATTCTCTGTTTTTTTTACTATGGTATCTTAAGCTACATAAACTAATTACAGACCTGGAAATAGCTCATGTCATTGTACATGCAAAGTTTCGTTACAATCCAACATGTAGTTTTAAAATGAGAGCTTATCTACGTTTGTATGGAGAATCGAGCTTACTGAGGACTCTTAATCCATACAAAAACGGTAATTCCAAGAAACAGAAACTAAAATTATACCTGTGTACACAATCTTTCATACACATATAATTTAAAGTTTATGTATGGCTGCCTATTCCGATTTTTGTGTTATACTATAGGTAAATCTATTGACGGGTGTAAAATATTATGGTGAGATAGTTTAATTGATTTGTTTTTTTATTTGGACGGAATGACGATGACGAGGGATGTGATCAGGTAACTTTTCGAACGCACGTTAGGACAACTCAACCGTCATTTTCCCATGGAAAAAGTGACATATCTACCTGCACGTTAATCACGTAACGCATTGTACGCACGTTAGACACATCTAAATGTCAAATTTAATAGGAAAAAATGTCAGTTAAACTGTTCTATCGCGCGTACGAAACGTCACGTGATTATACCCTTCTGACGTACGTACAATGCGTTACGTGATGGATCAGCTGCCATGCCTCTTAAGTATTATCGACACTAAGGTCCGGTTTTATCAAGATCCATTAGATGAAATTTCAGATGAAAGTTTACTTATTCAATTAGGTACATTATTTAACATTACTTATCCACAAGAAAACCGTTTTTTTATAACCGGGGGTGAGTGTATTAAGAAGCAAAGCAATACGTTTTGCTCATTCAAAAACTTTGATGTAGGTACAGTGCGTGTAGTGTGTGGCTGTAACATGCTATAGTTACGAGGCACCACACCAGACACGACGGACATCCGAACCCTGCTCGCGGCACTTCTGTTTTCCGTAACGACCACTATCGAAGTTTATTGCTGTCCTCGCGATGGACAGCCCATTTCCTACCACAATATCTTACACTCCCCACTAGGCCATCAGTCAATTTAATATAGGTCCAAACTTATAGCTAGCGTCGGGTGTATAACCAGTCTTCTTTCTTGTTTTTGAATCTAAATTCATCGTTAGTTAAATTCTCCCGAAAATATGAATGTACCAAATTTAAAGCAGAGTTCTATCTCGAAATCGACGATATCTGTTTTCTGACTCGACAACAATTTTTAAGTAACCTTTCTTAGGTTACTTGGAATTAGTCTAAACTATGAATTATTGAGTGAGAGTAACAAGTAGTAGGTATTGATTTCAAGACATCCTAGCTACTCTCGTGAATGTTAAGAGGATTTCCATTGAAGTTCGGAAAATGGTAATTAGAAGAGGGTTTTGCTGCTTTGCACACATAACTACAAAAACACTCATTTGCGAAACATTATGGCCAAGTTTAAGACAAAAGTTTCAGGCTTGTATTTAGTTGTTATTGAAGCCAGAATGTTCGCAAAGACTACGTAGCTAACTGAAAAAAAAGATGAATAGGTATAATAGGGTTGTGCGCTCAAAATATATCATTACTCCAAAAGAAAGAAGGTGAAAAAGTATGCCTAGTGACCAAAATCCCAATCAGATATCTCAAAAAATTAAAGCTACTACCGTTTTAATATAGCTTGTATTGCTCGCACGCTCGGGGATCGTGACGTCACAATACCTACTCGAGCGTCATAGTTAATGACAATCGTTTTATGCAAAGGGGCGCGGGGAAAGGTACAGAATATAACCCCTCTTAAAACGTTGGACACTTATAACTTTGTGGATATTTAATCCCCTGCTTTACTTTATTCTCCATTTGACAATATTTTTAAAAGTTTTTGAGAAAAATCATCATTATTATAGTTATTTTATTTGGTCTCAACGCCCCTGTTAGGAAATTATTTTTTCACTGACTAACTATCACCAGTATCTAACCTATTACTTTCGATTGGACCTACAAATCTGCAATTTTGCCAAGTTGTTGAACTAGGTACCTATTTACTATGACTGGGTTGAAAGACACTTCGGGGGTTCTCACCTTTCGGCTGACGCAGGTGCTGTCGGGACACGGATGTTTCGGCAGCTTCCTGCACAGTATCGCACAAACAGAGCCGACCCCGAAATGCCACCAGTGCGGAGCCGATATAAACTCGGCCCAGCACACATTGGCCGAATGTCCGGCTTGGAGTGCAGAGAGACAGGAGTTGGTCGCCCGAATAGGACAAGATCTGTCGATGCCGGCCGTAGTGCGGGCTATGGTGTCCAGCAAAATGGCCTGGAAGGCGATGCTCGACCTCAGCGAGCACGTTATGGCCGAGAAGGAGGCGGCAGAGCGAGAGCGGGAAGCCCGGGCTGAGGCTGACCCAATGCGCCGCCGCAGAACTGGGCGCAGGTGGCAGTCACGGGGGCGACTGCCACCCATAGGGAAGAGGTCCTCGAGTTGGAGGGCGGGTCGGGTGTTCGGACATGCCCCTGAAAAAAAAATATTCTGGGGGACTAGTAAACATCTCCTCCCCTCCAGCGATGGGTCTCACATGGGGACAGCTGGTGGAGACGCGGAAGTGTCCGCGAGCGTTCCCGTGGCTCCGCCAAAAAGCAGCGCGCAGAGCACCGTGGGGTTTTAGACGGTCCGGGCGGTTCCCGGGAGTCCGTCATACCGTTCTGGTTCCCCATCCAGGCCGGATGCGTAAAGGCATAACCCCACGAAAAAAAAAGGTACATATTTAGTGCGTAACGCCCAGCAGACTCACAATAACGCAAATTTTTGCTTTTAGCAATTTAATGTGTCGTAGTTCGCAACACATACAACTTTAATACACGTAGCTTTCCAAAAAATATTGAAATGCCATCAAAACATCAAAGCAACGTGAAAAAACCGGGCCGCGCTTCGTTAAGTTTCTGCTGTCAACATTTGTGAGGCCTCACGCAAAGCCAAGTGTGCCAATGTATTGTTTGAGTTCTGTTATAAAATTTACGTACTACATATTTATTACCTACTATTCTCGTGCCTAATGTTTTTTTTAAACACCGTATAAATTGATTTGATCTTTTTTGAATTTGATTCACAAATGTCTGGAGAATCGAGTATGTACAAAAGAACAGCTGGAAACGATATCAACAAAAAAAAACAATTAATAACTCAGATTCAAATTACATTCGATATTTGCGTCTGCTTTGCTTCCCTTCGCAGCCGATCTCTCCGCTGTGCGCGAGTTTTATTTTGCAGTGAAAATCCCGCATTCATTAAATGTTTCGTCCAGAGTCAAATGGCATTGAGGAGTTTTTCCCGTAGTTTAACTTATTTCCTTCTACAATGTTGACATATTTTTCTTTCATAATCATTTTTTGTAGAATTTTAGTCTGTCTTCTCTTCTCTCCAGGGAAGCGCCAGGCAACGTGAAAAGCGGCACAAAGGAACTCGTTTTAACTCCATGATTAAAAATGATGCTCGTTTTGTATTATCTGCTCCACTTGTTCGTATATGGCTGGTTGTATAGTAAATAAACCCAACAGCCGCGAACAACAAAGGATTATTGGAGTAAAAAGATGAAGCCTGCAGAAAGTAAGTAGTTAAATAATGGAGCAAGTGCAATAAAGTGAAATAATTACCATGGTTAATGTGCGGACTTTGTACGTTGATGTCGGTTAATCGATTTCACCTAGTTACCGGAGGAGAGGAGGTTAATTAAAAAGACACACCACGCCATAACTGTCTATGTATGAATAAAAATTGGTCCCAGGTTATTTTAAATTAGATAAAGTAGATTGAACAACACTCTATAGGTAGGATTAATAAAAAATCTGTGCGATTATAAATTTAAAACGTACCAACATAACAAACAGTTAAGAACCACCTTGATAGACAAGACTTTCGATAAAAAATCGCAACCAAATCAGTTGATCCGTTAGGGAAGTACAATGCCATATACA
This sequence comes from Epinotia ramella, assembly GCA_947578815.1. Lineage (NCBI taxonomy): Eukaryota > Metazoa > Arthropoda > Insecta > Lepidoptera > Tortricidae > Epinotia > Epinotia ramella. The sequence goes on from OX388201.1 coordinate 10,474,796, forward strand.
ATGTTAAACTTATATTATAACACCCCTCATTTTCGTCGGGAGTTAAGTACTTTATTATTTAACCGACTCTCTTCAGTCGTTTACTCTTGACAAAGTGGTCGTGGTGTCATGATGGTGTTCTAATGCATAAAGCAGCCCTCGCGATGCTCTTCCACTTGTTACGGTCTTCAGCAACACGGGAACACTGGACTATGGTGGATTGTGTCGCAGCTTTTATCGAATCCGTCCAGCGCGTCGGAGAACGACCGCGTGATCGCCTAACTGACTAGCGTGTATCAAAACAATAATCTATACATCAACGGAACAATAAATGCGGTTGTCTTAAACAATCTTGTTTTTGTATAAGTAAGTTAATTCAAGCATTATCGCGGTCGCTGGGCAGGGAGCGGCCGGGCGGTGCGGACAATGCAGCGGGAACTTCCTTCGCCACATCGCATCGCTGAGCGCTTTATCTCCTCCTTCGCGCTACTGTTTGCGCGGCTCCTTATTGTTGTTGGGATTTTGTTGAGATTAATATTTGGTACAGTGGATAAAAGAGGAGAATTGAAGCATTTTTTTCGGGGAATCTGTTGATACAAAGTTGGATGAATGTGAACTAGGAAAGGCTTATTCTGTAGTTACCTACTGCTATATATACATATTTACTAGCAATTAGTATGTCATTGTGTACGCTAAAAGGTTTTCTGTATGTGCATTATGTATTTTGCTATGCCTATATCCTATTACCTAATAACCATACGGATAGCCAAGGTACCCTTTAAAGTATATATTGGCGTCCTCGAGTACCTATTTAAAGCCCCGATTAGTCGCGGGGCCTACTGCCCGGACGATGCCGGTTGTGGCGTAGCACTGAAAATATTGTTGCTGTTATGACTTTTGCATGAACTGGGCGCTTTAAAGGAGGGACATTCAACGCTGTTTCAACGCAATGTGGAAACTTGTAAAAATGAAGAAAGGTCATGGGTAATTTCGACAAAAGAGTCGGACGTCCCAGAAAACCCGTGGCGGCCATTTGCCCCCAATGCTAGTCCCTATTATATGTATTTGTACATTCAATGAAAAACAACCAAATAAAAAAAAAAACTGTATAATTTAAACTTTGCTTGACTTTTGTGACCTCCTATATTAAATTTATCTCCGATGGCAAGTTGCATTGATCAATTATATTTAACGAACCGGTTAACTTTAGGTACCTAAGTATGGTGTTAGCAGCTATAATCACATACTGGTACTATGATGGAATTCTCAAATTGAAAAAATTAAAAAAATACTAAATGTAAATATTTTCAAAATTGCATTCTTGGGGTTGGATATGAGGCTATTACATATAATTTTAGGTATATTTTACAAATAATGATTGGAGGAGCCCAAACTTGGTATGTTTAGAAAAATATTTTAATTTTAATTTAAAACAAGTGATTGAAATGGGTGCGTAACGATGCCTATAAAAATAATTGAAATAATATTAGTCGCAATAACACTCTTTTCATATAACTCTTGAATCATATAACAACACTTAATATATTTACATACGATATAATTATCATTTTATATAATGATCATTTGATGTAATAATATTGAATATAACATACTTTAGATATAATGAATATTTCCTACAATGAACAAATGATATAATGCTTATTTCTTCTAATGCACAGTTAGCACTGTTAGCATAATCTTTTTTGGCAGACTCTAAGGCAGGTCGGTGTAGGTACGACGACGAGGGAAGCGAGGAGGAGTGTTAGGTTGAACTGCGACCCTACAGCGAGCGAGCCGAGCGAGCGAAGCGAGCATGCCGCGGCAGCGTCCGGCGAAGCGCCAGAACCGAACACTTTTTACTACCTAATATATACTTGCATAGCACAATTTGCAAACTGTTATGCTTGCTACATTTTATTTTGATAATAAAATATTATTCTACTTGATAGTTATGATATATAACTTGTATATAACATGAGCATTATACCATATAATGATTATACAAAATAAGTGTTATACCCGATGATAGTTATAGAAAATAAACATATATATTTTGAAATTATAACCAACGTTTATTATATACAATGAGTAGATGGTGGTGGTGGTGGGTGGGTGATGAGTAGTGTTTATTATATACCTTGAAGATATAGCAAATGTTGTTATAGCGAATGAAATTATATTATTTATTTTTATACCCATCATTATCATTACACACCCGATTGAAATATAATGATGCTATATTTTTAGAATCGGCTTAGTATGCCCTTTCATTAGATACTACACACGATAGGTTTCAGAACATTTTTTTTTCTCATACTAAAAGAAGACGTCGTCATAACTCCTCCCCTTTTTGTTGTTGTTATTTCGTGCTACGGGTCAAATTGATTCGTATGGCCTAATGATCAATCGTTCCGATTTTCATGCTGTTAACACCATTTGCAGCTTTTTACTGAATTTCGGGGTGTACCGCTAGCACTAAAACATCTGAAACACAGTGCTTTTCAAATAAACTCGACATGGAAATGAAAACAAAATTCGTAAACCCTTCTCTTGAAATGGCTTGTATCACGGAATTAGTCAGTCAATTATTTATGATTTTTCGAGTCCTTATTGAAGTATTGACTCCATACCATACCATATGTAATGCTTAAGTGCACCCGGTGTTAAACGGCTCAAGAAAACGTATGTAATACAGTTCTGGTTTTTAACCCCCGACGCAAAGAGGGTGTTATAAGTTTAACGTGTACCTGTGTACCTGTGCATCTGTGTATCTGTCTGTGGTATCGTAGCTCCCAAACGGATGGACCGATTTGATATTTTTTTGTGTCATAGATAATTTTATCCCGAGTGTTCTTAGCCATGCTTCATGAAAATCTGTTCAGCCGTTTTTGAGATATTGTACTTTGAAATGAAAAAGTCGGGGGTTTTTCAACTTTTCTAATTTCTTTTAATTCTATCAATCTTGCCAAAGTGTTACTTCCATAAAATATCATCATCATCATAATTTTCAGCCCGTAATCGGCCTCTCTTCGAGTACACGCCACCCGTCCCTATCCTGGGCTAATCTTATCCAGAAGTGACCCGCGAATCTTCTTAATGTCGTCCACCCATCGAGCTGGTGGACGGCCGACGCCCCTTTTACCTAGAAGTGGCCACCAATCTGACTCCTTTTTGGTCCACCTACCATCATTCTGTCTGGCAAGGTGTCCTGCCCAACTACACTTGAATTTAGTAATGGTATCTCCAACGTCGCGCATCTTAGTGCGACGTCCGATCTCAACATTCCTCAGTTTAATACCGAGCATGGCGCGCTCCATAAAATATCCTTCAAATATTCTGGAGTAAGGCTTTCAGTTCATTTCAATGTAACTTTAACTGGCGTCATGTTACAAGTCTCGGTATAACTTATGATAGGTTTTTTAAGGGTGCGATGAATGATTTAATTAAGGTGATCTAAGGTTTGCCGTGAACAAGGTTAACTTTTCGTGTACCAAATAGAATGTATACGTCACTAAATGAAGCGTAAATAAATAAACACCAGCTATTGCAACTCCCACTTGATTACTGGTAGGTAAGTATAAGGCTCCTACGTATTACAGGAACAAGCTGCTCTACCCACGCGGTGTAGGGAAGCAATAAAACCATTACAACTCGTAGACAGGTTTTATACCCGCCGGCTTTCTGCACATCTAACCGATTGATGTATCAATTCCCTCAGAAATGGCCACGAAAAGTCCGGTATCACAGAAGCTTACAGTATCCTTGATATTACCTTGATAAAAACGAGATAAGCTGAGAAGGGGCTTCTTCAAAGTATATCTATATTTTCCCATTTTCCACATCACCTAACAACTTACTAATAACATCTGCGTAATAGGTAGTGACTTGAAATGAAATGAAATGAAATCTTGTTTATTTGCGTTATGTGCAGGTTATATAAAGCTATGAGATGTCAAGATGTGAAATTGTCCAACACACTTAGCTTATTCCAGCATGCAAAAATTAAGGCGTCACAAATTCAACTTAAATACAATACATTAGATATCAATTAATGTCAACACGTCAAATTATTATTTCATTATATTTAAAAAAAACATTCATTGTATAAAAAAAAAATCTTGCAACCATAAAATTATTCTTTTCTAAATTTGTTTAATGTCGGCAATTGTCTTATTACTAATGGTATGTGATTTTAAATGTCTTTTTACACATTGCATGACAATATTTCTCTGGCGCGCACCTTTACACTGTGGAAATTTATACACAATCATGTATAAATTTGGATTTGACCATACAAATATTACAGCCTCCCAGATATAAAAAACCGGTGAGGGTTAAAAGATAAAATTTCCTAAAGATCGGCCTACATGATTCCAAACGTCCTACTCCACTTAAGGCACATTTATTTTGGCAAATAAATACATGTTTTACGCTGCTAGAATTACCCTAAATAAGAAGATATGGACGCAACATAACCGTGGTATGCGGTGAGGGCAACTTTTTCACCGGCAACACGTTTCAACCGCCTTAAGGCAAATGTAAATCTTGGGTCCATATTGGCTGCCATAAAACTCGTTGTCCTATTTTTTTGTATACTAACGTATTGTAGTCATAATCATCGTGTCTTAATTTTTTTCGTCCTAACGTTTTTGTTCCTAAATTACTGTAACTATCATCGGAAGTCATTATTATCAGTTGTCCTAAAATGTTTCTTCATAATTTCATTACTAAGAACTTGATTGAAGTCATACTTTTGTTAATCATGACGATCATAATTTTGTTAGTCCTAAAATTGTAACTAAGAACGTACTTCAACTCCTAATTTTCTTTTTCCTAATGAATAAACGCTTTCGCTCAGTAAAAAAAAAAAAATCGGTTCTGACGCTTCGCCGGCCGCTACCGCGGCACGCTTGCTTCGCTCGCTCGGCTCGCGCGCGTTGGTTCAAGGTACAACTAACACTACTCCTCGCTTCGCTCGTCGTCGTACCTACACGGACCTGCCTTAGGCTACGTCCGCACAGACAGGTGGCTTGCTTAGCGTCTAGCTAGAGCCTTGTGGCCTCGCCTCGCGCCTTGCGACAAAAACAAACACGTTTAATTACTTCGTAACACCAAGCGCGCAGTGCGGCCGGTCGCGAAAATTCTATAATGTTCGTTTTACTCAGCTACTCGCTAGGCGACTCGCTAGGATCTAGATACTAAGCAAGCCGCCTGTCTGTGCGGAGGTAGAGCCTTTGAGTACTTAGAAAAAGTTGAAAAACCCCCGATATTTTCATTTGGAAGTCCAACATCTCAAAAATGGCTGAACAGATTTTCATGAAACATGACTAAGAAGTCTAAGAACACTCGGGATAAAATTATCTATGACACAAAAAAAACCGCATTCAAATCGGTCCATCCGTTTGGGAGCTACGATACCACAGACAGATACACAGATACACAGACACGTTAAACTTATAACACCCCTCTCTTTGCGTCGGGGGTTAAAAATAGGCGACCTCGGCGGTTTCGATGATTCGGGTAATATGATTATTCAGTATTAGACAATAAAATCTAAGTAAAAACGTTATCGAATTTAAACTTTCGTGAGACATGTTCAAATAATACTAGTAATTACACGGTTCAACTAACGTATTCAATATCACTAGACATTTAAAAAACTTTATCCGTATATTAGGATAGGTAACATTTATGATGAAAAATATGATGAAAAACTATGAAATATATGAAATGAAAACAAATACTAGGATAGGAGAAATTTATGATTATTGTCATTATGACTTCGAATGGTTATGACTTACGATCGTTAGGAATAAGAATTATTACGACTAACGATTATTATGGCGTACAATTTTATGAAGAACATTTTCGGACTTACAATAATAGGACTTAAAAAATTAGGTGAACAAAAGCGCCCCCGTAAATCTTTCTAACTTTGTACAAATACTGTCTACATAACATCTCCAATTACAATGGCGGTCTACAATAATGCCTAAGAATTTTATTGCATCAACTTTTTCAATTGATTCTCCCTTGCATTTAATATTTAGTTTTGGTAAATGTGTTCTTCTATTACAAAATTGTATGTATTTCGTTTTTAAGTTTTTATATTCGAACCAATTACATATAGAGTCAATCGTAGCATTTAGATTTTTTATGTATTCTCGATCATTATTAATATTAGAATTACAAATTATACCTGAAATGTCATCTGTAAATAAAACGGTTTTATATTTACACATACCTTTGGGAGATTAATTATATATATTATAAATTACAAAGGGCCCAATACACTGCCCTGTGGTAATCCTGAGCTATTAACTTAGTGTGATGATCTTTAGAAAGATAGAAAAAACGAAGTAGTCCAATATATTGAACTACTTCGTTTCTCTTATCTATTTCACCTAATTGTACACACTGACTTCGGTCTGAGAGGTAACTTGTAAGCCAGTCTAAAGCATTCCCTCTAATTCCATATTTTTCGCACTTGTCTATTAACATCTTATCTTATGATTTACGAAGTCAAATGCTTTACTCATGTCAAATAATACATTACTTACGTGTTTATTTTTGTCTATTTATTTTGTGATGGATTCTGTCAATGAGTAGCAGGCTAAGGTTGTCAATTTTCCTTTTTGGAAACCGTTTTGTTCTTCAGTTACAATTTTATGCTTATCACAAAAACGAGTTAGGTATTCTTTGATGCATTGATTACGAGGGTCAAACTGAAAGTTCTTAGAAAATCAAAAACTGAGCAATCAAGCAACTTATTACTTTTATTATATCTTTTCAAAATAGCCTCCCTTCACATCAATACATCGCTGCATTCGATAGAACCACTGAGAAAAGCACTTTGCCCACTCGTCCTTAGGGGTCTCTTCGACGGCCTTTTGAAACGCAGCCACTGCTTCGTCGGCGTCCATAAAACGTTTTCCTCGAAGTTTTTCTTTAATTTTTGGGAATAAATAAAAATCACAAGGTGCAAGGTCGGGGCTATAAGGTGGGTGACCCAGTAATTCCACGTTTGCCGTGTCGCCAAATAGTCGATCGTTTGCTTGGCGGTGTGCCATGAGGCGTTGTCGTGGTGAAGCAGGATCCTACTGCGAGGCCGTTTTTCTCGAACTTTTTCCAAGACAAGTGGTAAACAATTGTTAGTGTACCACTTCGCAGTAACTGTTTTTTGATCCTCTAAAATAATTGTTGCGTAATGACCAGTCCTTCCGAAGAACGAGGCCACCATCTTTTTTCCCACACTTCAACCTCTCTTCACTTTAGTAGGCAACTCCTCGGAAGGAAACACCCACTCAGCAGACTGTCTTTTAGTTTCAGGATCATAACAGTAAATCCAGCTTTCGTCACCCGTAACTACGTCGAACACAGCATTTGAGTCACCTCCGTTGAATCTTTGACCCATTTCACGGCACCAATCAACACGACGGACTTTTTGGGCTTCTGTCAAATTATGAGGTATCCACCGGGCACAAAGCTTCCTCACCGCTAAATGTTCATGGAGGATTTTGTGGACTTGACTCATACCAATGGCTAAGCTTGTACGAATCTGCTGATAGGTTACTCTTTTATCAGTCTCTATCATACGCCGCACAACACTGATGTTATCTTCAGTAGTCGCCGTAGAAGGCCGGCCCTCACGCAGATCATCAGTGAGATTAGTGCGGCCACGTTTAAATTCATTAAACCAGTTGTAAATAGTAGCACGAGATGGGGCTTCATCGTGAAAGGCCAATCGAAGTCTATCATAACTTTCTTGTTGACTTAAATTACATCGAAAGTCGTAAAAAATCATTGCTCGAAAATTTTCTCGCATTAAATTCATGCTCACGTAGTACACACAATTTTCAATTTGCCGCCAAATCGTAAAACAAATGACAATCGAGTGGAATTCGTACACAAAAATACCTATTAAGAAAGAGTTCCATTTTCAAATTTTGAACTTATTTTTTTATTATATTTATTACAAGTGGCCAGTTCTAAAGACTTTCAGTGTCGCCCTCGTATTCTCATACATTTAGGAAAAAATTGAAATAAGTGTTATGGGACGATAATTATTCATATCTTGTGTATCGTCTTTTTTGTCTACGGGTTTTACGATTGACTGCTTCAGTTTTTAAGGTAATTTACCTTGGATGAAAGATTAATTTATTAGATGTGCCAAATGCCAATATAGGCGAAATAAGTTTTGCACTCGGTTTTATTATTCGTGTTGCTACGAGTACACCATCAAAACCTACGGCTCTAGTATTGTTGAGTGATTTTATATGCTTTATCACTTCATCTTCTGTAGAAGGAGTAATGAAAATAACGATTGTTCACTGTAACAATGCTATCTTTATTTGTTTTTTTACTAACTTTAGTCATTGTTATATTAAGAAAATTATTATTAAATGCTTCTGCTATATCACCCACACTCGGAAAGTGATTATTATTTTCGTATTTTATTATATATTACCGTGCGTATAAGATAAAAAGCGGCCAAGTGCGTGTCGGGCCACGCGCAGGGTAGGGTTCCGTAGTTCCCCGTCTGTCACAGAATGCGGACTTAAAAGGGGCTTTTTCAAATTCCAATGACAATGTATATGCACCCGACATTAAGTGCATTTCTTACCAGTTAACTAGTTATGTCTACTACTCGTTAACTAGTTATGTCTACTTAACTGTGATAGTTTTCCTTTTAAATTCATTATATGTACCACTGCCACGAATTTTTTCACGTCCCCAGTACTAGCCATTTCGCCGACGTGACTCGAACAAAAATTAGGGCTTTAAATCCCATTATCTCGCAAACGCATAACTGAGTTGAAAAATAGTTTTATAAAACCCATAATATTTTTGAACAACCTATCCAACGATACCCCACGCTATAGATTTAAAGAAAAAAAAAATTTTTTCACCAATTTACATGTAGGGGAGATAACCTAAAAAAAAATTTTTTTTTCAGAATTTTATTCTACTGTTTTGTCGGCGTGATTCGTTTATATACCCGCGCCGAGTTGGAGTTTTCTAGTTGTAAGGGTTACTGAGCTAAGCCGAAGACGGACAGACAGACAGACAGACGGACGGACATGGCGAAACTATAAGGGTTAAATTAACTACAGAACCCTAAAAAAGACCGGGTTGCACTCCGGGAGTGCCGGCCGAAGTGGACACTACGTGACCGTAAGATGTCACGTGACCTGTTGCGAGTTTAACATTTTTTCCCCATCACAAAGGGTGCATAGCGGCGCTAAAGAAGTTTTCACTTCAATATAGTATAGTCAATCTAGTCTCAGTATTTCAGTGGCTTCAACTGATTTTCCTAGTAATATATACCTACCATGCAGTCAGCTGGAAACATTATAAGTACCTAATCAACCGTACGCCTTCGTATTTTTTTTGTCTTACGTACATTACTGAATAATGAACAAAAGCAAGAATATAATAATATTTTTATTACCGCTACCCGTATTGGCCCAGCGAGACGGCCGCTAGTCGTGTCGTGTTTAGTTATTTGATGTCTTAATTAGTGATTAACAACAATAAATATATAACTTAACTTTGAAGAGCTACAAATAGTATGAATGATTTATTTATTATCAGATAAATATCATATGTTTATTCGGTAAATATTCGGCAGTTTTACCGAATAATTCGGCCGAATACCGAACATCAAAAAACAAGCCGAATATGCCGAATACCGAATAATTACCGAATATTCGGCGCATCTCTACTTTTTTTAGTTTATAACCATAATATACCTTTGACAGATTTTAGGGTAAATAGTCTCAATTTTATTATTGATGGCGAGTAGGTATCTTAGCAGGAGTTTCTCTCAATCACGTGCCAAGTCTGAGCAGCGACAAACAGAATTGTATTTTCGTTGGGTTAATTGTTAGCACGAAGGCAGACTGCGTTCTTGTACTTAATTAGTTTCTTCTGCACTGGCAGCTATAACCATACTCATGTACGAGTATACGTGTATGTGCGGCTCCTTTCCTCGTAACAATAGATTGAAACGCTCGACTGGAATTTTAATTTGAAAACTACCTTCTATAAAACTTTAAACTCTCGTGGTTTGTACACATATTTAAAAGATAACTTGACACGGGTTTACCGCGATAATTATTTGTTGACTCAGCCATTGTCTCAGATGGGCACCAGCCGTTGTCTCAGATGTTGACATCGCAACAAGTTGTCATTGGAGATACAAAATTTAACTAACCTACAAGTTCACTTTCCGTCAAAGTGTATATCTATAAGTACTCTATTATAGGATTTATAAGCTTCCCGTCCATTATTTTACAAATTTGTGAAATTAAAGTAAATTATAGATATCGCGTTATGTTCGTGTAAAGTAATGTCAAATTAGTTGGATGGTAAGGTCACTTCTACATTCGTCAGTGCAGTATCGATGCGGTATCAGTAGGTAAGCTGTCAAGCCGCGTCCCCTGCGCTATGTTTTCGTGGTTTTTAAACGTCAAAAATGTTTTGCTGAGCTAGCGTCAGTGTAAAATATTTTAACAGTAATTTTAAATCGTGGCTTAATGCCGAAGGGTCTTTGCCATATGCACCTCATGTGAAATTCCACAAAATGGGCGACTGGCATTTTATAGTTTTTATTGCGATTAGTAACAATTTCAAATAAAATCTATTTGTTCCCTCCCAAATGGGATGAAAAGCATTGTATGGGACATGTACGGTAAGAATTTTACTTACGTACTTGTGGCAGTATGTACTATTACCTACTGCACGCCTACAATTAAATTAGTTGTTTTTAAATAAGTACAGATCACTTCCACATTTCATGGGTGGAATCGGTATGTTGTATTTTGTACTTTACCGTTAGTTTACTGATTCTACAAACTAATCGAATTTACACACGATTTTGAAAGCATGTAAGTACCTACACATAAAAAAAGCTCAACTCAATGTTCACAAACTCTCGTTTGTGAACATTTTCGGATACTTTATTTCTTTTTATGAGATTAAGTGGTTATGTTTCCAAAAGAAAACATCCCGTTTAATTTGAATAAGTTATAGTACCTACAAACTTCCCTGCCACACCGGTCAAAAGATATTTCCATCGGGGATAGCGTAACTTTACTCAAAAACAATTAAATTAAAGCTTTAATAAGATTGGGAATTTGTCGAATCTGTCTTTGTTATCGGTTCGTTGATCGTTGTCCGAGCTCCCGCCATTGGATTAATCTGAGCTACGACCGCCATCAATTTCAAACTTAATTGTATTTTGAATTTCAAATAGGCAAGTTTGTTGTTCAAAAGCACTTTCAATTAAATCACTAAATACAATCCTAAACGTAATCTATACATATAAAAGAAGAGTTCCAAACAGATCATCAACGCACAGTCGAAACTACTGGGACTAGAAAAAAGGGGTACAAAGTTTGTACGGGGGAAACTTTTTTTTGATCTAGAAACTTGAACTTGACTCTGTAGAAAGATTACTTATTTGAATACAAAAAAAGTACTTTAAGCGTTTTGGAAAAATCCACCCCTAAGGGGGTTAAAAAGGGGTGAAAAGTTTGTATGGGGGAAACTTTGTTTTTTAGCTAGACATAAAATATTGTAGAAAGATTACTAATTAAAATATAAAAGCGTGCTTCCAGCGTTTTAGAAAAATCTATCCCTAAGGGAGTTAAAAAGGGGTGCAAGGTCTGGACGAGAAACACTTTTCTTTGAGTTTGAGACTTAAAACGTTGTATAAAGATTTCTTATCAGAATAAAAAAAAAGTTCTTTCAGCATTTTGGAAAAATTCCACCCCTAAGGGGGTTAAAGCGGGATTCAAGGTTTATATGGAGACCAAGAAAATGTTATAGTAAGAGATTTGTAACTTTGGTCTTAGCATGTTTGTTAAATGATTACAAAACTGATTTCAGTTTTTTGAATGGCCAAGTGAGTGTCGGGCCACGCGCAGTGTAGGGTTCCGTAGTTGCCTGTCTTTCTTAGTTACATATACACGCGCGCGCCAACTAAATGGTTGCGTTGCGTCGGCCGAATTTGTACGAAAGTTGCCTTTAAAAGTACATTTTAAGTTGGTCGACTAATACTCGGTAACTGGTTATGCCTACTTAGTCGTGATAGTTTTCCTTTTAAATTCATTATATGTACTACTGCCACGATTTGTAACTCATGCTCATGACTTGAACAAAAATTTGGGATTTAAAGCCCAATATCTCGCAAACGAATCACTATGTCAAGCTATCCAACGATACCCCACACTATGGGTTTAACGAGAAAAAAAATTACATCCCCACTTTAGTTAGGTGTACGGGAGGTACCACAAAAAGGTTTTTTCTTCTGTTTTGTCGGCGTGATTGATTTATATACCCATGATTAATTACAGTTTTCTAGTAGTACTTAATGGTTACTGAGCTAAGCCGAAGACGGACGGACAGACGGACGGACGGACGGCCATACGGACATAGCGAAACTATAAGGGGTCCTTTGTTGACTACGGAACCCTAAAAAGAACTTTCAATGTTTAAGAAAATTCCACCCCTAAGGGGGTTAAAAAGGGGTGCAAGGTTTGGATGAGAAACACTTTTTTTTTAGCTAGAGAATAGAATTTAAATAAAGTACTTTAAGCGTTTAGGAAAAATTCCACCCCTAAGGAGGTTAAAACGGGATTCAAGGTTTATATAATTAGCAAGAAAATAAATTTAAATGAAAGGAAGACTTGAAAAAAATATTGATGCTCCGGGATTCGAACCGGCGACCACAGGCGAGTCCGGCTCGGAGCATTACATTTTTAAATTTTACCTTTAATTTAAATTTATAATTTTGTTAGCAGAGTTACTACTTAATACAAAATCGAGCAAGAAAATGTTATATGTAGTAAGCGATTTGTAACTTCGGTCTTAGCCTGTATGTTAAAAGACTACAAAACTGATTTCAGACATCCCCTATAGGGTTAAAGGGGGTTCAAAGTTTGTATGAAGAGCAAGAAATTTTTGAAGTAAGAGTTTTGGAACTTCTGTTCTAGACTGTTTGAAATTGATTGCATACGGGGGTTAAAAACATTCATCCCCCATAAAGGGGCTAAAAGGAGTTGGAAGTTTGTACGGGAATAAAGACAATTTTAGACTAAGGGAATTGTTACTTCGGTTAAAGACTTACAAACTAATCAATTACTACGGAGGTTAAATGGGATTGGAAGTATACTATATGGTAAGCCACTTATTAGTCAAAATACATAATCCAACTGAGAACTGCGAATAAAAAAAAAAAGACCGGGTTGCACTCCGGGAGTGCCGGCAGAAGTGAAAACTCAATAACATTGTAAGTAACAGTTTTTCGATCAGGTCACGTGACATCTTACGGTGTCACCCTAAAAATGAATTTGACGCAAATTTATAAACAATTATCAATTACTTAGGCGGACGGGCGGCGGCAAACACAATACTAATTTGTTTTTGCCATTGCCAAATATTTTTCAAAGCTTTATCTCTTTAGGAATAACGTCTAAATTCGAACTATTCTAATTTGCAAGAACAGCACAACAGCGGTGGCGACCAAGATATCAATTGTTTTTGCCGTTGGTAAATATTTTTCTAAGCTTTATCTCTTTAGGAATAACGCCCAAATTCGAACTATTCGAATTTTCTCAATAGCAAAACGGTACGTTGGTATTATTACAAATTTATTTGCAGAATATGCTATTGCAAAAAGTGTTTAACGGCTTTATACTCTTACGAATAGCGTTCAGTTTTGAATGAAGTCGAATCGGCTAGCAGCAAAAAGTGACCTCCTTCACATCTGACGTCACAAAACTCTGTCGCGTATTTAACAATTTTTCCCCATCCCAAAAAGTGCTCAGCGCCGCTAAAGAAGTTCACTTCAAAAATATTTTGGATAATCAAAATAATTTATTCTCTAACACCGTATGCGGGGATGGAGATGGAAAGTTCTAAATCAATTAGCATAAGATAATTTTGCGTTTAAAACTGTACAGGCAGCCTTGACTAACGTGAGTGAAAAACTCGAAGTACAAAATATCCACGTTATCCACGTTAATCCCCTAGCCTGATCCCCCAGGGGAATTAGCGGCAATTATTTTATATTCAACTAGGAAAAAATGATAATGTTCGGTTATGGCGCTTCGCCGGACGCTACCGCGTCACGCTCGCTTCGCTCGCTCGGCTCGCGCGCTGTAGGGTCGCAGTTCAACTAACAACCTAACCGTTTTTTTCCCCTGGGGGATCAGGCTAGGGGATTAACGTGGACAACAGCAAAATATCGAACGATCGAAATATCTAATGTTATTATATCGACGTCTAATTGGTCTAAAATACAAATGCCGAACGGTTAAAATATCGAAAGTACAAAATATCAATAACTATGCAGGCGATATATTAAAATTTCGAATGACAATATATCGACCATTGAAATAGCGACGCCCAAATAATCGAAAAGTAAAACGTCGAATATTGTTAAAATGTGTCGCTGGGTTATTTATTCCGCTACCCTCTTATGGCCGTGAGAATTAGTTTGTTGTGCTAATATTTATTATTACCTAACCTAACCTTACCTAACCGCCAGCGTGTCGACGTCACCCCGCTTCACGCGGTGCCTATTTCCGCTCTAAGGGACACAAGCTAAACCTAACCTACAAATAATACCATCGTTAAAATGATATGTTGTTTTTTTACTGCGGGGGGCTTTGCCCACCGAGCCCCCCTTTTTCTAGCTGCCGTAACCTAATCTTCTATATTATATACCAGTATCAACAGTAACAGTAGGTATAAAAGGTAGGAAAAGCATTTCTCTAAAATCAAAAATGGTCGAGATATTTGACCACAAAGTAGGAATTTGGAATCCAAAAATGATCCAAAACCGAATCGCACCGCCGCCCGCAGCCCTCGCCCGCCGTGACGGAGCGCGGGAACAAGTGAGCCGAGCGGCGGCTGAGGCTGGGCGACCAGTAAGCCGAAGCTGCGGAGCCGAGCGAAGTGACCGTGCTTCGTCACGCAAGGGCGGAAGTGCTGCTGTTCCCGCAGCGCCGGAGCTACGGGAAGTCACTATTGATCTAAATTGTGTGCTGTTGTCCCTCCGCTCCTCCGTTCTCTTTTGTAAACACTCTAGAGGTAGGGCAGACAAAACCACGTGGATGGTGGGGTGCTCAGATTCGGTTTTGGGTCATTTTTGGATTCCAAATTCCTACTTTAACGTCAAATAACTGGGCCATTTTATTTAGCTAGCAAATAAAGAATGATAAGAATGCCTGCGACTACGAAATATCTCACAACTTTTTACGGTGCACGGTGGAAGAGTTTCGAGACTTGGGCTCTTTTTACATGGAATGTTTTTATGGGTCATACTATAGGTCTTAAATAGGTTTAAGAGATTGTGCAATCGACATTCTTGTTGACTTTCGATGTTTCTTATTAGTCGATAATAATATTTTCGACAATTAGGCAGTTGATCTTAAATCATTCGGTAACTAATACTTTTGATGTTTTAAACTATGGCATTATGAACTTTCCATGTTTTAAATTCGATATTCTCATTTTCGATATGTTTATTTCGATGTTTTAATCGGTCGGTAAATTAAACTTTCGATATTTTGAATTTAGACCATTCAACCGTTCTATATTTAGATTTTCGATATTTTGTACTTCGATGTTTTTATTTTCGATGTATCAATTTTCGATCTTCTATACGTACCCGAAAAAATATACAATTTAAGCAGAAACGTCTGTTGATGATTCGATATTTATATTTTTAAAAACAAAGTTTTTAATTTAAATGTAGCAATTTAAACTAACGAACTCATCGCACTGTTACCTTTTACGCTTAATCCTTGAACGGATTTAGATGAAATTTTCCTTACAGATCCTTGAAAGAATATAGGATAGTTTTTATCTCGGGAGATCATCCCTTAAGATGGTAGAAGTGTGTTTGGGACAGCAATAATTAAGCTTGCGCCTAACATAATTTAATAGCAATCATTTTTCTAAGACGATAACAAGTTCTACGCGGACGAAGTCGCGGGCAACAGCTAGTAGTACATAAAGCAAGAATACCTTATTAATTCATGCAAACAAGACCTAATATTGCCTGCGTTCAATATTCAGTTTATATACTAGTTGAATATTTATACTCAAAATGAATGCGCTGACATCCAAACTTGTAATAACGAGAAGGATATTAATAGTATTTTGAAAAATGTCTTCAAGTTTGTAACAGGATGCTTGTTTCCGAGATTGAAAAGCCTACAAATCGCACACCTGTGTCTTGCCCGGTAACCCGCTTTGCCTGAATGACGTATCGTCGTCACAGATCTAACTCGGTTATTTTAATAGCTTAGATTTCGAGACAGTTTTACCAAAAATTACGTTGGAAAATATAATTCAGAGAGAGTAGGCTATAGTTACATGATTTTCAGTGATAACTTTCGTAAGTAGTTTCTTGTGTTATATTATTGATGGATTTTAGTTTTGTTAGTCAAATGGTGATGATGATACATTATGAGTTATTATTGGAAACAATTAAACCGAAACAAGAGTTATATAATGGTAAACTCTGAGCTTAACCATTATTATTATTACACAAAAACAAACGCGCTTGCAGATTATAAATTATCGAGAACGATATAAATGGAGCACAAGGCAGACGAGGGGAGGCAATAAAAAAGGCAATCAGAGGGGCGCCAAGCGAGACGCGAGGTGCCGTGCCGCCTCGAGGCAGATTTCTGCGGATGCGAGACATCACGCGTAATGTATTTACAGGGCCACGTTAAGCTGTTGATTGGATGATGCGGTGCCGGGAATCATATTTAGTCCCCCTTACTACTTATGTATAAATACAGTTAACATTAAGGATATGTGTACGTAGGTATCTAGATTTTATGAAGCTTTAAGTTAGCGAACATCAGGCGAGCGGAAGCTGGGAAGTGAAACATCTTGTCGCATCGAAAATGCATTTTAAACTTGCCGGGACTTTGCAAAGTCTTCTTTAAGAATAGCCATTTCCTGTAACACTATTTTTACTGTTAGCATGCTTGAACCTGTCATCTTTCTTTGTATTCATTATGTAGGGTATTTATGAGAATTCAACTTTATGGCCCGAAAGGATCCCTTTGAAGTCTTTTCTCCCCCAGAGTCAGTCATCTTTAAAGCTTAGCTCTGCTTTTGTGCGACAGCTGAAAGGCGTTAGAAGTTCCAAGATGATGGTAAGAGGTTATGTTGCTAGCGATTTTCAATTATGTCGCAAACAGTTTGTAAAATGTTTGCGCTTAGGATATTTTACGCTTTTCCGAAAGCTGAGATCAGTCTTCTGATAGCCCTTAGGTAAGTATTTTAGAAATAGATGTTACCGGATAAGGGATCGTTAAATATTACCGAAATTATCGGGACGTCATCACCATGAAAAATAAATAGGTTTTTATCGTCAATGTGGAACAACTAAAATGTAGATTGCATATAGGGAACGCGAATGGCTGTTGAAGTAGGTACCTAGTTAGACATTATTTTTAAGTAGGTACAATCATTACGACCGCAAATTTATTTCCCTTACACTACAAGGGAAATAAATTTGTGGTTACTAACAGAGAGCTAAACAAACGCAGTTACTAACAGAAAGCTAATATTTTTGACTTTCAGTTTAGGAAAACTTGAGGCAACTTATCTGTGTCTCGCTGTGACCTGCGCATGCAACATCAGCGAAATAATTTATCACGGCACAAAGCACGCCTGTTTATTCAGTGGCTGGACGCCAAAAAACCTTCACGCTAAGCTGTGCCACGAGTTACGTACCAACTTATAACTTAGCTAAGTACGCACGCGGTATTTCTTGTTCGTGGTGTGTTGTGGTGTTGTGGTTTGCTTGTAACATACTTGTAATAAGATTTCGTTCCCTTCGGCCTGTAATAAAATTTAAACGTGCTTCAAGTTTAAAATGCGTGAGCGTGCGCGTCTAGATAAAAGCTGTGAGGCATGCAAATGGAAGTCCACAATGATTATTTTATACGACACCCTTTACCGTAAAGAGGAAATTACCACCCGGTATACTCACTCAAATTACAACTTCCTGGGCATACACCACTGCCACCACTTGTGGAAATAAAAAAAAGGAATAGATCCTTATCTGCGGCTCGAGCGACCTTTATCGGCAGAGCAAATTTGAGCAATATTTGCTTTCCCCTACTAGCCTAAGCCTAGATCATAGCGTTGTACCTACTTAGTCAACCTTCTTATCATATGCATACCAAATTTGGTACAATCGGATGGCTATCGGAGCGTGAGTGACAATCATACACTTGCAAGCTGACTTAGTACAAGTCGAGGTACAATATTGAGCTTTCAATAGTTTTAAATACAACTAATTACAGTTTTTCGTATTATATGTCAATTACCTTCATATCGTATTCGAATATTTTTATGTCACACTATATTTTATACCTTTACAGAATTATTGGTAGACTAAAGAACTCGTCATATTAATAAAATGGCTCCTGCGTCAACCGCGACATGTTTTATATAAGTACCTATATTTGCCACTCTACGATAGTGTTTCTTTTTTTCTACCTGGAAAATATTACCGATATATTCAGCATCAAGTTGACATGAGCTGCAATGGGGAGAACAAAATCCCCCACGTGACCGCAGCCAGCATTTCCTGAAAACTTCTATTATGTTATAGCAACATACTCGTTTAAAATCTCAGCTATTCTAAATTACTATCCCTAACTAGCAGACAAATGGAAAAAAACGTTACTTAATTTCCTTGTTCAATATGTTTAACAAGTGAAAAAAAAAACAGAACTAAGGCGAGGAGATACTTAGTATTATTACGAAATATTCTGTGGGGTGTCTGTGTATTGTGCTACACGTTCAAGGGAATTGGGATATTAGAATTTATTTAAGCAAGTTACCCAAGTTAAAGCAAGCAAGGAAGTTAAGTTAAGTTAAGCAAGTTAGTTAGTTAGTTATAATCAACCCTAGTAACATATTATTTTTTTGATATTTGGTTCTGATAATAAAAGTGTTTCCAATATTACCTTACCTACCTAGTGGCTCTAATTTTATTTACAAAATACACAATTACTTAGTACACGTAGATAACTCAATCAGAAGACATCGCAATCTTTCCAAACAAAACTTCGCGTTCGAGCTGGATCTAAACATACTCGTACAACTTACATACACAGAAAGATATTTGTCAACCTACTTCTCTGCTAAATACGTTACTCCAAAGAAATAGAGCACAGAATCGTAAGCCTAATAGATTGAGCTAAATTTACCCGCGCCTTGCTCCGAGAAAATAGTACTTGCGTATTGCACTGGAATACACGAGGACGAGGCGAATCACAAATAAGGTCCATAATATTTTATTCAATGATTGGGCCTTTAGTCGCTCGATAGACGACTTTGCTTGTGAGTCGGGTAGGACTTCTTGAAAAGATTCCGACGAAGTTTCGCAGAAAATTCACGCAATCGAATTTATTCGTTATAGATGTATGTTCGCCTTTTGGTATTTCTATTTCCGGTGCAAATGTAAGTTGCCATATGAGAATGTTTCCATATAAATATAAATTATTCCAAGGTATTATAACCTTGGAATATCTGGGGGCACAGCAGTGCCCCCGCCAAGACGAGCCAAGCGAGATAAACAAAATTCTCGTGATATGATGTCAATAGTGGACTTATTAAACATACAAAGTTTCAGTAACATAGCTCTTATACTTAAGATTTTATTGATATCTAAAAAACGCCGATTTCGTCACCGACTCACTGACTCACTGATGTTGATCATCAAAACCTCTAGGGTACTTCCTGAAGTTCTAGAAAGCTGAAATTTGGTATGTAAGCTAGTATTAGTACACAATCAACAAAATAATTCACAAAATTGGAACTTCTACCCCCGAACCCCTTAAAGTAGGGGATGGAACTTTGTATGAGACTTCCGCAAATTTTGATGCTAGAGGTCTGAAAATTTATATAGGGACTCCTTGTTATAAATAATAAAATACGTATTTCAGGATTTTTAGTAAATCACCCCCCACCCTTTAAATTAGGGGGTTAATGTTTGTATTTTTCCGCAAACTTTAAATTAGGGGATGGAAGTTTGTATGGGTTTTCCCATTCACTTCTTTAGAAATTACCTTACAAAAAGGAATGAGATCTCACCAAAAACATTACATGTAAAGTGATGCCAAGACTCCATAGCTCATACAGCTTTCAGCGTGAAAAAGATATCAGATCACAATTAGCGCCAAGCTTCCTACTCCACAAGGCCACAAACCACACCTCGGACACTGGCGGTCAAATGTATGAAACAAATGCGTTCCTACGCGCACAGTCTAAGCTCGTGTAGGTGAACGCGTACCATGCTTGTGTGAGTGCGATAAGACATGCTAGGGTTGCCGCCATTTTAGTGCGTTCGCGAATTCGGGAACGCAATCGGCAATATGAGATGACCTTGTAATAGCGGCATTGAATTATTTTGTGTCCTTGTAAAGTAAAAACAAAAATTAATTATAATCAAATACGTTTTTAACTCTACTTTCTGAGATTATTAATATTATTATTGACCGAAGCGTTAGCGAAGGTCTATGTTTTGACTCGAGCAATGTGCTTTTGTATGTCCGGATGTTCTCCTCTACAGGTCGCAATTCTTAACCGATACTCATGAAATTTTGTAACCATATTC
Organism: Epinotia ramella; assembly: GCA_947578815.1. NCBI lineage: Eukaryota > Metazoa > Arthropoda > Insecta > Lepidoptera > Tortricidae > Epinotia > Epinotia ramella. Next base: position 10,495,440 of record OX388201.1, read on the forward strand.
TATGATTAAATAGTTTTTTTTGTCGTTCCAGTTTTTGAATATTCTTTCGCACAAGGTTATAGCATAAGCATGCGCAGAAACCGCCGCGCGCCGCGTCGCCCGCGTTCAAGTTCAATGACCTCACAGATAACCTCCAATAGAGAGAGCCTATAAGCGATTTAGTTCAATGCAAAGGTCACCACAGTTGTCGGTAGGTGCGGGTTGCGGACAGGTCGGTAACGGCGCTGCGATTGGCTGTTTCGAAAGTAGCGCGCTTTGTCACATCGTGGCGCCAGAAGCGTAGTGATGGGATGCCTTGGTCGTTAACGGTTTTTAGCGGTGCCGCAATTAATTGTTAGTAAAATATTTTAATATTTTACCTGTTAACATGATTTAAATTTTTGAACGGCTGTCACTGATATATTATTATTATTTATTATCATGTTTCGTTCATCGACTATTTTGATCACCACAATAACATAAAAAAGCATGTTAATCACATCCAGTAATCATATAAAATAATTATTTCTAGGCATTTTACACCATTTACTGCATTATCGTGTTTATATATGTGCCTCTGTCCCGTTCGTATTTACATACTTACTAGGAAAGGACGAATGCGATGTTTATTCGACATTAACGCGAATGTGCTAGCTCGGCTTATGAATGATATTTTAAGATTGGTATACTCGTAGCTAGGTAAGGAAGACAAATAAAAACGATGTTATAAAAAAGTGCATATATTTATTCACTGTAATAAAATTATGTGGTTGATGATAATCCTCATCATCATTTAAGAAGGCGTTAAAGTGCTCACTAGCGCCACTGGTAAATAATTATGATTATTTTATTTTAACGATAGATATTTAAATAAGGAGGCCACTGCACACTATATTTTGTATTTAAGCTATACAACTAACCACTTCCGAGATCCCTCACACGTCATCGAATTCCAGCATGAGGTCCATCAAGTGACACTAGTCTTGCTCTCGAAAGACGATTGGAAAAAACCCAAATGCCATGGCTTCATCGCTAACCACCTCTGAGATACCTCAAACCGAAGTCCAGCATGAGGTCCATCTCGTGACACTAGTCCCAATTGCTCTCGAAGACGATTGGAAAAAACTCAAATGCCATGGCTCCATCGCTAACCACCTCCGAGATACCTCACACGTCATCGAAGTCCAGCATGAGATACATTTCGTGACACTAGTTCTAATTGCTCTCGAAGACGATTCGAAAAAACCGAAATGCCGTGGCTCCATCACTAACCACCTCTGAGATCCCTCACACGTCATCGAAGTCCAGCATGAGGTCTATCTCGTAACACTAGTCCTAATTGCTCACGAAGACGATTCGAAAAAACCCAAATTCCATGGCTCCATCACTAACCACCTCCGAGAATATACTACCTATGTATTCATTATTAAATTCTATTTCATTCTACTTTATATGAATGAATACTACATAACAATAGCTAACTTCGACACTACATATTATTCTACAATACTTTAAATCATCCAATAAATAAAATAAAACTACATAATATCTACTCTTAAACCAACAAAAAACGGCACGGCTATCATGCGACGGCGCGCGAGCTCTCTCGATTTTTCTCGCACTATCCGTCTCTTTCTTATTAGAACACTTAAAAAGAACAAGAGGTATAGTGCGAGAAAAATCGAGGGTATGTCGCGGCCGTCTCATGAATACTCATGATAGACGTACTGTAGGTACTACAATAATATATTCCTTTCATTAGCTCTGGAAGCTATAAAATAGAGCGAGATAGTAATTTACTACGTCTCCCTCTACCTCATAGCTTGTAAGACGGTTGCACTTGCAGTCCGCCACGGACACAGCACAACACACGCCCATTACAAAAGGATTTGTAAATATTTGCTTGATATTAAATATTTTACGTGGCCTCCGCTCTGCGCACCGCGTCGTCGCGTCCTTGCCAGCCGGAAACTGTGAGGTAACTGAGAGCGGGTGGGCGGCACTTTCAACGGGAGGCAGGGAGTGTCCATACTGTACGGTAGTACTCTTTATTATACTGTGGCGTAACTCTACGACTACCAGCCACGCTCTACAAATTCTATATCTTGGCTAAAAAGTATACCGAGTCAAATTAATACATACTATAAAATAAGGGTAGGTCGGTTTAACCGAACCCATACCAAAGAATCTTTGAAGTTGTCAAAGACAGGCGGTCTTTTACAGTACAAGTTACTGATTAGATAGTTGCTCCTGTAGAAATTGTGCGCTGCAGGTATGCAATTGGGTTAACTTTATCATACACGGCTAATTTCGCAGGTGATACGGAAATGCAGGTTCGCTTATGATTACCTACTTTATACGAGTTTCATAACAATGGACAAATAGCTAATAAGGTTAATAGTCATACTGTGTATTATCCATCCTAGGTACATCCGTTCATAGTCCACCGTGTGTGAAAAATACAAAAGGTAATAATATTCCGTCCTAAAAAAGACCGAGTTGCACTCCGGGAGTGCCGGCAGAAGTGAAAACTTGAATATTTAACATTGTGCATTTTTGATATTTTGGAATGGTTAGGGAATAATTTTGCACGAATTGCTTTAATAATCAGTTTTCACTTCAAAAAGTTACGGAATGAGCACCCAAGTTGCGATGTCAATACTTAGTTCAGAAAGTTAACGTAAACCCAGACAAGTCCCTGGTTATCAATCGCAAGTTACGATATTAACAGACGAAATATTTCTGATTCGACGCGAAAACGGATCGACCCTTGGACTGATATATGGGTGAACATTTCCGAATACATTACCCTTTTTTGTGATCGCCCTTGTTCCCTCATCACGGGTGTGACAGACGAGGGATCGAAACAATCCCGCTGACTGCACGCTCATTACGATCAAACGCAATATCCCGATGCCGTGCAAACTAAATTGTGATAAATCAAACGTTAAGTTGCTCGTTTCTGACTCAAATTTATCGAAATCAAGCTGAGATAAACGTTATATATCTTTTTAAATAAGTACCTATATTGTGCTTGAAATAATCTCATGGTGTATGAAAAGGGCCTTAGACACAAGAATAGAAATCACACATTATAAATACGAAACCCTTATGATATCACTCTGCTATTTTTGTTTGGGTTACAAAATCCAATATGGTTAAAAATGTTAGCCTATAATATCTATTTTTGTGGTACCTATTCACGTACTATTCGCAGTAGTGTAGGTTCTGATAATTAATATCGATTTCAGATTCCAAAACTGCGTGTAATTTTTCGGAAAAGTCGTCATGGGTGTACTCAATGTTAACATGATTATACCATTAGATTGATATCTATGAAATTTAGATTTCGAGATGATAACCAAGTTTTTTTTATGCATATAAATATTCACGGGTGTTATTCTCAGGCACAGAACAGTATACTTCATAGTATTACCTCCAGGGCCGTATTTCACCACCTTGACAATTGTCACCTGACAATGACAATTCCACGTACATTGCTGGGTCAATAAGCTGCCCAGCAACCAACTTAACCTGTCGACGCAGCCATGTAAAGCGAATTGTCATTGCCAGGCGACAATCTGTCGATTTGGTGATATAGGGGCCAGGAAGTGCAATTTTCTATAATGATGTTTCTTTTTAAATTATTACTATTAATACTAAGGAGAATTAAAATCCATATTTTAAGCCTTTACTTAACATCTACACGTTTTCCACCGCTCGTACAAGTTGAAATAAAGAGGATTGTTGCCACTGAAACTTGGGAATAGGTACCTACATATAAACTAGGTCGGTTAAGTTGAGTTTGTTTTTCTCCCGTGAAAATGTCACGCCTGTCAACAGTACTACCTCGTACCTAGAGAATAAAGTATAAACTGCCACTAAAAATTACTAGGTAGACATTCGAATAACTATAGGTATCTACTATGTAATTTTATTATGTTCGTGACTGTAGGTACCTACTTATTAAATGCTAAAACGCTATGGACTACATTTGTTTGCTTAACCTTGATTAGGGTCAATAAACACGTTATGTCGGACATTAATTTAGATATTTACCCACCTACAACCACACTAATTTAGCACTTTAGTTAAAATAGAATTAAGAGAAATCAGGTTCAGAGAAATTTACTCTTTATCTTAATATATAAAAGAAGACTTCCTGACTGATTCATCACCACACAGCCGAAACTAATTGGACTAGAAAGTTGAAATTTACACCAGATCTTCCTTTTATGACGTAGGCAAGGGATAAGACGGGATTTTTGGAAATTCCATCTCTATGGGGGTTAAATGGGGGGTGCAAAGTTTGTATAGGGGAAACATTATTTTTTGAACTAGAGATTTGAAACTTTGTAGGAAGATTACTTATTAAGATACAAAAAAAGTACTTTCAGCTTTTTAGTAAATTCTACCTTAAAGAGGGTTAAATAGGGGTTCAATGTTTGTATGGGGGAAATATTATTTTTTGAACTAGAGACTTGAAACTTTGTAGAAAGATAACTTATTAAAATACGAAATAAAAAATTTCTGCGTTTTAGAAAATTTCACCCTTAAGGGGGTTAAATAGAGGTGCAAAATTTGTATGGAGGGATATTTATTTTTTGAGCTAAAAACTTGAAACTTTGTAGAAAGATTACTTTTTAGAATACAAAAAAATGACTGTCAGTATTATAGAAAAATCCACCACTAAGGGGGTTAAATAGGGATGCAATGTTTGAGGGAAACTTTTCCTTTTGAGCTAGAAACTTGAAACTTTGTAGACAGCTTACTTATTTGAATACAAAAAAAGAATTTAAAGCGTTTTGGAAAAATCCACCCCTAAGGGCGTTATAAAATGGTGAAAAATGTGTATGGGGGAAACTTTGCTTTTAGCTAGAGCCTTAAAATTTAATAAAAATATTACTTATTAAAATACAGAAAAATAATTTCGGCGTTGTATAAAATTCCACCCCTAAGGGAGTGAAATAGGGGTGCACATTTTATATAGGGGAAACTTTAGTTTATGAGCTAGAGACTTCAAACTTTGTAGAAAGATTACTTATTAGAATACAAAAAAAGGACTTTCTGCTTTTTAGAATATTCCACCCCAAAGGGGGTTAAAAAGAAGTGCACGGTTCGTATGGGAAACACTTTTTTTTAGCTAGATACTTGAAACGTTGTGGAAAGTTAGTTATTAAAATATAAAAAAGTACTTCCTGCATTTCAGAAAATTATTTCCCTAAGGGGGTTAAAAAAAGGGGTGCAAGGTTTGGATGAGCAACACTCTTTATTGAGCTGGACTTAAAATGCTGTATAAAGATTTCTTATCAGATAAAATAAAAACAGGCTTTTGTGAAAATTCCACCCCTAAGGGGTTTAAAACGAAATTCAAGGGATGGAGACCAAGAAAATGTTATAGTAAGAGATTTGTAACTTCGCTCTTAGGCTGTATGTTAAAAGACTACAAAACTGATTTCAGAGTTTATTGAAATTCATCACCTATGGGGTGGGGGTTAAAGAGGGTAAAAGTTTGTATGGAGAGAAAGACAATTTAGACTGCTTCAAATTGATTCCATAAGGGAGTTAAAAACATTAATCCCCTAAATGAGCTAAAAGGAGTTGGATGTTTGTACGGGGAACAAGACAATGTTTAAGTAAGGGATCAGTAACGTCGGTTAAAGACTAGGAAACTAATCACAACGTTTATTTAAATCCATCCTGTAAGGAGGTTAAAAAAGGTTGGAAGTATGTATGAGGAACAAGTAAATTTTGAAGTAAGGGAATTCTTAGGTCATACATATACTATATGGTAAGCCAAAATACTTAATCAGACTGCTAGCAAAAAAGTAGGTTACGTTAAGTTAGAACCACGACCCTTACAGAACCGAACAGCTACCAGAAATAAAAGTTGGGTTAGAACTGCGATGCTCCCAGAACCGAAAAGAAGGTTGCGGATTATTTTGTTAATTTAAAAAGTTTATATTGTATAATCAAAATGATTTATTCTCTAGCACCGTTAAATGGGGCCGGCGTATGGAGATGGAAAGTTGTAGGTCTTTTAGCATTAGATAAGTTTGCTTTCAAAACTATACAGGTAGCCCGGACTAACGTGTGTAAAACTACTGGACGCATTTAGGCAAACGTTTCCAGTAATGTAGTTTTCCTTAATACATTATGAAAAAATATACAATTTAAGCAGAAACGTCTGTTGATGATTCTTAAAATATTTACATTTGTAAAAACAGAGTTTTCAATTTAAATTTAGCAATTGAAACTAATGAACTCATCTCACTGTTACCTTTTACGCTTAATCCCTGAACGGATTTAGATGCAATTTTCCGTACAGATAATTTGAGACCCTTGGAAGGATATAGGATAGTTTTTATCCCTGAAATCATCCCGTAAGATGGTAGAACTTTGTCTGGGTCGGCGATTATTAAGGTTCCGCCTACAATACGGTAACAAGTTCTACGCGGACGAAGTCGCGGGCAACAGCTAGTTAAAGTATATACTCGTATAGATAATATTATGGTACCATCTGGTATCATCTGAAAGGGTCATTTTATCGCTCAAAATCTGCGCCCAAAAGTCCATATCCGCTAGCGTGGAAAACACAACTTTTCACCTCATCACCGCGAGGTGAATTGTAAATGTAACGATAGTAATTTGGACCTTATACTCATTTTCAATAAAGGTTTGTTTACATCTCATCAAGATCAAAGCATTTTATAATTATTCAATGAAACATAAACATTTTTGCATCTTTACTTTTCTTACCTACATTAAAAAAGTCAAAGTATTGTTGGGTACTCACGGGTAAACTAAGGCTTAAATACGCATTTTACTTTTTCCGCTAACTTAAGGCCTCCACACACCGAACGCGGGTCGTGCGCGGCGCGGGTCGGGCGCGGCGCTCTCTCTCACTATCTCTATCACACTGTGGCGCGGGCCCGCCCCGGGCCCGCGCTACTGTGCGATAGAGACGCCGCGCGAAAGAGATCTATAGAGATACCGCCCGACCCGCGCCGCGCACGACCCGCGTTTGGTGTGTGGACGCCTTAAGCAGGCATTAACGTTCGTATATGTATATATCTTCTGCAATAAAATCTATGAATAACTTCTATCGAAAAATTGGTAAATTAAAACTACGTTTTAAGATTATTTATTAGTATTGTATCCTTATAAGCCAGTCTAATTATTAATATTTATATGTAATTAAGGAAGAATAAGTATTATTAATTTAATTTTATGAAATAATAACAATGAATTATTGGCATAACACCATACGTTTCTGAACGCAGGATAATAATAATAATAACAAAATGTATTCATCCACAGTTGTTACATTTTTCAAATAACAGGTGATACCTCTTTTGAAGTAAATTATACCTGTGTTAAGGAGGCACCGCTCTTCATTAATGAGTAGGTAGGTACAATACAATTGTAAATTACGTATATATATAGGCTTAAGCTGGTCGAGTCACTTGTCCTGTCACAGTTTAATTAAGTACTGCGATGCGGTTTACGGACCAAGGATCTTTGCCAAAACCGCGCATGCCATACAAAGAGTACAGAATGCATGTACGAGGTTTTGTTATTCTGTGCCAAAAAGAGCTCGCATTACGCCACACCTTAATGACAAGGGCATCCTTAAAATGGTTGGTCGGAGAGAGTTGCATCTAGCCTGTTTCGAGCATAAAACCGTAATTAAAAAAAAACCCAAATACCTTTTTAATAAAATAACCTGGATTAAGGATGTGCATCACCGGAATACTCGCAGCACAATACGAAATAAAATGTCACTACCTCTGCACTAAAGTATCGGGTTCCGAGGGAGTTTTAAGTTCGCAGCAGCCAAAATCTGGAACGACTTGCCTAAAGAAATGACTGTGCCCAATACACTACTTTTAAATGTAAACTTCGAAAGTTATTATTTTACATACAAAGAGACTTTGAAACCCCTAAAATGTAGTTTTTAACTTCGTATCTTGGTAAAGCTGTCCATTGTTTAGATGTAAGTATAATTAATATCTTTAAAAGCCCATTGAGACCTTTTCTCATTGTTTCTAATGTTCTTTTGTGTATTTTAACGTTTTTTACAGTACATATGGTGCTACTTTCCCGCACTAGTGCGGAAAAGAGCACTTTTCGTGCATATGTCGAAACTTTAAAGAGCCATATGTACAGTAAAACGTTGTACGATACACGTGCGAATAGGTAATTCGCAACTCGTGTCGATTTAAAACTCCCTTCGGTCGTGTTTTAATTTATCACCACTCGTTGCGAATTTCCTATTTTCGGCACTTGTATCGTAAATAACTATTGTATACCTACCTAAAATCCCTGTACCAATTGAAGCATCCACCATCTTGTAAACTGGTTGTCACTAGGGGTGAACTGAAAACCAGCGCTGTGTGCAGCTAGTCTGTGCCGCAGCAAAAGCTGAGTTCACTCCTATTGTCGCACAGATATGCTATATAGAATTAGTCTTTATTTTTCTGTTTGGTATGTTTTTATGTTTTGTTTCTGTACCTGGTATGTTGTGTGGCAATAAACTACTATTCTTTTCTATTCTATTCTATTCTAAATAATAATAATTGAGAGAATAAGACACAAGAGAAATAAATGAACAGCTCAATCGTTTAACAGTCTGACATTATCTGTGTCAATTTAACAAAGAACTAAGTAATAACTAAGTGAAAGTATGTATTAAGTAAGTACTAAACATTTAAATAAGTGCACGTGTGTTGATGTTTGAAAGCATTTGTGTTTGTGTACAATTAACATTATTTTACATTAAAATAGGTCATCTATTTCATGATAACTTTTTAGTTAAAGCCAGTTTGTTGTCAACTTTTTACATTCACCTAAGAAGTTATACAAAGTGCAATTTTTTACTTGATACAAAATAGCAAAATGTGAATCTATCCGTGATTCTGAGCAACTTTTGTTATGGGACCAACTTTGTGTTATGCCAAAAAAAATCCAACTATTTCATTAACTCTGCTCATTTTAGACTGACGAGAATGTATGAACAGGTGTTTTTTCAAAGTTGGTCCTATAATAAAAGTTGCTCAGAATCATGGATTGATTAACATTTTGATATTTTGTATCAAGTAAAAAATTGCACCCTGTATAATTAAGCCGATTTAAAAATGTATTGCCTTCTTGCAAGGGTTGTGTTTATTGAAGTACTTAGTTTGTATTATATTATATGTTCTTCTTTGATTCCGTGTGATACCTGTGTATGGCGTAGATTTGATTTGGTGCCTCTCATTCTGTATAGAAAAAAGTTGGATCTCGCGATTGACCGTTACGTTCCAACTTCAAAAACTCTTTCTACTTTTGGGCGCAGATTTTGAGCGATTAAGCAAGCCTTTCCGAGCCGGTGAGGTGAAAAGAAAATAACCACCTAGAGCCAATAAAAATTAAATTGCATTCGTGTGTTTTTGGTTCTGAGAAGTAAACTCCAGTTTTCCCGGCAGTACTATTAGTAGGTATGTTACTTATTCTGTGCCGGCAGTAAGATTCAACTCATCGTCTCACGAAAAGCAATTAGGTCGCAGAGTAACGATTTCAAAAACTTTTCTCCGACTAAAATTTTACAAAGCTTAATTTATTCGTTTATTTCGACGGATTAGGCGTCTTAATTCTCCTTTACACTTGGATTATTGACGTTGGGCTCGCGTACCGGAAATCCCGTACTAGTTGTACGTCGATTTAGGTGTCGTATTAAATGCAACTTGACCGGTATTTTTAACAGGCTAATGTATAACTGTATTGTAGTTGTAATTAAAATAAATTAGTCTCATTTTACGTGTAAATTGATGAAAATAGTGGAGAACATGAAGATATTGAAGATTATTGAATAGGAGCGCAAACAAATATTAATATGATGTGCCTAAATTTTAAGTTTAATTTAAATCTAGACCTACCTCGCAACCTCCTTCGTAAACTGACGTGTGCTATATAGTAAAAACCGCCAGGCGAATAAATCTAGCCGAAATGATTTTAGCCGTGTCTGTTCCCGCGATCGTTTATCCCCGGGAGTGGGTGGGCTCAGGTGAGCTGTCTTCTCGCGCCGCAGTGCACTAATTCCGCAAAAAGCCCGAGTGAATAAGTGAAGGCGCCCGCAGTTCGGCATCCATTGAATCGTGAAACACCCACGGTCACTGACGTCGAACTATGAACACGTTGTCCCCACTGGAAATAACCTGACACTGAAATAATACAGTATAGCCAGAAAATCTTCTAAATTGTTCTAAATCCCTATGAATTTGTCACAATAAACGCCTTCAAAGTGAATAAATTAGATTTGTGCTGTCTCTTTCCATCTTATAGCTGCGTCTCTAGGTTAATGTGGCAATTTGCTTGTTGTATAATGGCCTTGAGGTACATTGAGTATGTAGGATTAACATTCCAATACAGCCCTGTATAGTTTAAGAAGTACCTACATTCTTCTGTGTCTCAGATCTGGATCTTTAAATTCAGAGATCGTTGTAAGTACTAAAATACAAAAGTACGTCCATTTGAAAAGTAGATAAGGATGATCCTTGATGATGATCATGACTGAGAAAAATTGCGGGCGGCGGCTATTCTCATTTTCTCAATGCCAAGAAAAGAGACATTTACGAATAAGTACTCGCAATTTCTACCAAACCCGGGCCGCTATTTTATGAAATTTACGCATGACACTATACACTACTTTTTTTTTTATACAACGACGGTGGCAAACAAGCGAACGGCCCGCCTGATGGTAAGCGGACACCGCAGCCTATAGACACATGCAACTCCAAAGGAGTAACATGGGCATTGCCGACCCTTGATATGTTTGAGGATTCGCCATGTTGACAGCTGAAGGAACAAATTCCCTCGCTCTCAACACAACGCATCCTCGGGAGCTCTGGCGACATTGCTCACCTCCAAGAACACAACACTACTACAGAGCAAGTAGTAGTGTTATTATGGCTGTGGTCTTCTGCAAGGCGGAGGTACTTCCCCAGTTGGGCTGCTCCACATTCGAGCGGGATGACATTTCGCTGTGCCCTACCTGAGCAGATTAGACTTTTACGTTTTATCCGCTACATCCTCTGTAAGTAAGTACATTAACATAAAGTAACGACCGATATAATCGATTTATATTCTGTTTCGTTTCTAAACAGCTAGTCTCCATTCATTTTGTTTGTCAATGACGAAATCGTGCATCGAACGTATTCGGGCGGGCGGACTGTTGGACGGTCGGTCACGAGCGCCATCGCCAGGTAACCGCCACCGATTAATCTGTCGACAAACAATAACCCCCACCAATAACGTTCCGACAAGTTTAACTATAGACAAACGCTTGCATTGTCAATAAATCCCAGGTACTCCGACGTAGCGAATGCGCATCAAAATCCAAACGATTCACTTGTTGGTTAACTAATCAGTATATCACATGGCAAAATATATTTCTACATACATCGCCGACACAAGGCTTATTTTCCCAACGGACTAAAATCCCGACACAATAACGAGAACCGTAATTTCAATGACATAATGACGTTGTCTGTGTCATAAACGTCTTTGAGTACATTATTATTATTTATGAAGATGTCGTTGAATTAAATTATGAAGGAATTGTTGCGACGTATTTGCACAGGCGCCACGGGAGTGGCGGCTCGGCCGTGTCTCCTCTCCTTCTTATTAAGTTTGACCTCTGTAATACATTAACCAGAGCCGGGTCTGGACCAACACCCGCAATTTAAAGCCCCGCCTCGCGACCCGAGATGCCTCACTAATCCCGCATAACATAGTAGCTGAAGCATTTCAGAGATTTATTAACCAAACTCTGAGTGTCGAGATAATGAATGACTACAAACAAGTATGCTTCCTAATACGAAGTTTAGTCAATCTAAACCCTTTTGCAGGAGGTATGGTAATTACTTAAAGTTATGTTATTTATATTTAAACACATCTGTTAAAAAGGAGTTTATGTTTAGAAGGTTATGTTTTGCTGCGGCGAATCGTCAAACAACATATCCGTAGCCAAGCCGGAGCTAATTCGGCTTACTTTTTACAAGCTTTTATTTAACTTGCCCTGTTAGTCTGTATGTATGTATGGGACAAATCTTGCGAGTTAAATTTGACCCACTTCCCGATGACCGATTGAGCTAAAATTTTGGATGGAAGTGTAGTTTGGATGACAATTCAATATTATGGTACCATCGAGCTGATCTGATGATGGAGACAGAAGGTGGCCATGGGAATTCAGTACTTTAGAATCGTCTCAATGAGTAGTTGATGATAGTATACAGAAAAGTACAGTCGGCAATAAAAGCTTGTACCAAAAATGAAATTTTTGACAGAAACTTATCTTCAATAGCACAAGAATGTTTAAATACCTATGCCAATATTATACACAGCTCCATACAAACTTTCACCCCACATTTCACCCCCTTGGGGGATGATAACCGGGATAAACACTATCCTATGTCCTTCCCCCAGATTTGAACTATCTCCGTACCGAATTTCATCTAAATCGGTTCAGCAGTTTAAGCGTGAAGAGGTAACAGACTGACAGACAGACAGACACACTTTAGCATTTATAATATTACTAGCTTCTGCCCGCGACTCCGTCCGCGTGGAACTCGTTTATATCGTAGCTCCATACAAACTTTCACCCCCCCATTTCACCCCCACTTCATTCCCTTGAGGGATGATTTCCGGGATAAAAACTATCCTAACTCCTTCCCCAGGACTCAAACTATCTCAAATTTCATCCAAGTCGGTTAAGCGGATTAAGCGTGAAGAGGTAACAGACAGACAGACAGACACACTTTCGCATTTATAATATTAGTATGGATATAGTATATATAGTAAGTATATAGTATATATAGTATATATAGTATATATTAATATAGTAAATATAGTAATGTATAGTAAGGATATAGTAGTAGGATATATAGTATTATAGTATGGATACTTATGTACTTCTAATACATACTTATATACTTATTACTTTTACTTATAATCCATACTATCCGTACTATCCATACTAATATACATAACCATACTCCATACTAATATTATAAATGCGAAAGTGTGTATGTCTGTCTATCTGTCTGTCTGTCTGTCTGTTAACTCTTCAAGCTTAAACCGCTGAACCGATTTAGATGAATTTTGGTATAGAGATAGTTTGAGTCCCGGGGAAGGACATAGGATAGTTTTTATCCCGGAAATCATCCCCTAAAGGGGGTGAAATGGGGGGGTGAAAGTTTGTATGGAGCTACGATATAAACGAGTTCCACGCGGACGGAGTCACGGGCAGAAGCTAGTATTAATATAAATGCGAAAGTGTGACTTTATGTCTATCTGTCTATCCGTCCGTTTGTCTGTCTGTTACCTCTTCACGCTTAAACCGCTGAACCGATTATGATGAAATTTGGTATACAGTTTGAGTCCCGGGGCCTATACATACGTACATAGGATAGTTTTTATCCCGGAAATCCTCCCCTAAGGGGGTGAAATGGGGAGTGAAAAATTGTATGGAGCTACGATATAGAAACGAGTTCACCGCGGACGGAGGGGCAGAAGCTAGTAGAGTATTAATTTAATTTAAACTTAATTCCATCGGTTCCATCTGGGTTCTCTGTAATACGCAGGCGGAGTTTGTCATAATACAGGTAAGCCTCTGGGAATTCAGTTTCATGAACGCTACCCCACTTTTAGTTGGTATCAAAGAAATACACTTTAGCAGACCGAATCATTGATGAATCGGGTTCTATGGACTCCATTTTTTGTGTTAGTTTTATGAAGTCCCAAACCATAGAAACTATATGAGAAAACGTTACAAAACTGACTTATTCGGCACAGAAATACCTAGTACTCGTGAATAATCTATGTTTATTTCCAGATTTTTAAATAAAAGTACATGTTATTTAAAAACAATTGGCCATTTGCTAAGTGTAATAATTTTTACGAGAGGTAAAATACTCGAAGGCAGTCTAACAAGGTTTGTCGGCACCATTTCCCTAGTTCGCTGCCGCGCATGTTGCCCCCCATGTCCCGGACGCTGCGCCGGGCATGCCGGACATACGCGAGCGCAAACAGACTCGGGAAACAATCAAATGGAATATACGAGCTTCCTTGAACGAATAAAACGCTGAAATTTCAAGCATATTTTGACATTGTTTTATATTGATGTACCCTTCTACTACCCGAGCCATATTATATGATGTAAAAAAAATATGTACCTATAATGTTTTGAATGTAATTAACTTTTTTTTAAGTGACGTCAATATCCCTTACATATTTTATAGAAATATATAGGAGTAAGTATCTTCGTTGTCACTAGATACTCTCGCAAAACCGTACGCAGCACACGTCTGGAGCTGAGATGCTGCAACGGATATTCCATTATCATATGATATTGCACAATTGAGTGCGTAACATCCACCCACATTCAGTTCGTTTAACTCTTTGCTCGAATGTGAAAATGTACATAACTTAACGATTTCCTGATATTAATAGATACGGCCCCACTCCCACGTTATGACAAGCACGTCGTAACACTTCTATTTATTCTTCACATCGGTCTCCTCATTTATTTTGTTGCCGGGAGACCTTTTTGAATAGGCAATGTCGCGTATAAATTTATATCGCCCCTCCGGGACGCCGACAGTCCTGGAGCACCGTTAAAAGGTGCTACGAATTAATTTTACCTGACATCAAGGACGACTACACCTGAATACGTTAGCGCATAATGAAACGGCTCGGCGACTCGCCGGCACCGCGTGCCTATGCAAATGTATTACATAACTTGACTAGAACATGTCTGCGACATTTTAAGGCAATGAATTATCTATTAAGGTACTTAATAATACACAACTGCATCAAGTATCAAGTAGCACCGTTGAAAAAAATTAATTGTATGAACAGACGAAAGTAGACTTACATATTCTGAATCCTCCATTTTTTACCACTTAGAAAAGTAGGATTAAAAAGGATGTATTAGGGAGTTAAGTTATATTATAGGAATTACTAATATTACATTCCTTACTGGCAATAAGTCACTTCCTTAAGATTTTAGACACGATACACTCGAGACTTGCTAGATTCATCCTTTTACTTAAGTGATACCTATCAAATTACAATACCTACTGACGAGATTAAGGGCCTTCTTTCCGTGCGAGTCTTTCCTTTCGAGCTAATCTCGTCCATGTCATTAATTCGCCAACTTCTGCATTTCGCCCAGGTGTTAATTTCTGCGCCTAATTAAATTAAATCCCAGCGGATATTTCTTTTCTTCCTACTTAATTCGTTAATGCTCTGAATTAAGGCAAGCAAACTCAGTGATTTCTATAGAATTGTGAGAATATTGATTGCGGATATTTCAAGTTTTAAATCTGTGTCTAAACATTGTCTCTTGGTTAAAATTCGGAAGAACTTTTGATGTATTGAAACCATTTGTTGTTGATTTATGAACTGTGTCTTACATATGTCAATAGGCAAGTGTTTGTGAGCGCGACGTATAGACAATAAGATGGGATTTGTATCAAATTTCAATGGCTACGCTCATGGCTAGAACGCGTGGCGCGCGGGGCTACACGGCTATCAAAAGACGGCGCGTGAGCTCTCTCGATTTTTCTCGCACTATCCGTCTCTCTCTTATTAGAAAACTTAGAAAGAGTAGTATAGTGCGAGAAAAATCGAGAGAGCTCGCGCGCCATCTTGTGATAGCCGTGCTGCACCCACATAAATATCTCAGCGCTCATCCTACTTGCACCTACACCTTGGCAAGTTAGTTCAAAGCCGCAATTTTAAATTACTTAAGAACCGCGCTTGCGCCCGCTTGAATAATTCAATTAGCCCCCGTGTACCTTCGCTCGCGTCAACTAAAGTTAATCAAAACTCGCATCAAAATCACTTTATTCGCCTGAAATATTCAAAGTGAACTAACTACACGACGCGTTATGTTACTTTGTACTAGTTTGATGTTAATACAAAACCGCGTTCATGAAATGAACGATTAAATAAATCTTGGAAAACATTTGTAGTCGCGCGTTCGTTATTAATTCACCTCGCCACAATCTCCAACAATTCTTGAATGACAGCCGACTGAATGTTTGATAACAGTTCCGAAGGATAGACAGAATGCCTAAAATGCGGGAATCTGTCTGGATGATTCATGAGATCTTAACCTGATTGCCTTTCAGATGCAGGATGTAGGTAATTTCAGGGTTTGGTTACCACTTGAAAGAGGACATTTTTTAAACATTAGTATGTATCATCATCGTCATCATCATATGAGCCGAAAGACGTCCACTGCTGAGCAAAGAGTGCCACAATGACCGGTCCTGTGCCACGCGCATCCAGCGGACTCCCGCGACCTTTACCAGGTCATCAGTCCACCTTATGGGGGGTCTAACCACGCTGCACCTGCCGGTACGTGGTCGCCACTCAAGAACCTTTCCGCCCCAATGGCCATCGGTTCTACGTGCAATGTACCCGCCCCCCGAATGCCACTTAATTTTAGCGATTCGGAGGGTTATATCGGTTACCTTGGTTCAGCTGCGGATAGCCTCATTTCTGATGCGATCACGCAGAGAAACTCCCAGCATAGCTCTCTCCATTGCCCTTATCTCCTGCCCATAGCTTCCCGAACGCTGCCCAGTCGAGTCACATTCGACGATTAACCTCTTGCTCAAAGTTGGACATACCTAACTGGACAGTCTGTCCTAGGTATATATAATCGTCTACAACTTCGAACGCAAAGTGACCGATTGAATTGGGTGTTGGTGCAACATGGACATTTGACATTCGAAGGCTTTACTGAGGTCAACGAGCATAGTAATCAAGTCCTCCATGGTCTCCGCCAACACTACTATATCATCAGCAAAACAAAAGGTGAGTGATGTACTCGCCGTTGATGTTGATGCCCAGCCCTCTCCATTCCAGAGTCTTAAAAACATCCTACAGCGTAGCGGTGAACAGTTTTGGGGAAATAACATCCTCTTGCCTGACACCCCGCTGCAGCGGAATAGGGTTTGAGGTCCGATCCTGGAGACGGACTGACATAATGGCGTTCTCGTATAAACACTTCAGCACTTCGATATAGTAGCAGTCTACCGCTGCCGGCACCGCTGGAAAGACTGTAATAGTAGAGCCCAGGTTTCGATCGATTGGAAGGCTTTCACGTAGTCCACAAACTCTAAGCAGAGAGGCTGGTTATACTGCTCAGTCAGTTAGTATGTAACGTGCGAATGTATTTTTATATTTTTCTTAAGTTCTAAACAACAAAAAAAATATTAGTTCAAAACTACATCGTTGTTTTCAATACTCGGGTACCTACGGTCGGTTCTTTTAAATCCCCTTACTGCCACGGCTTTGGACCAAACTGGAGTACTTATCTGGCACCTAACCAGAAATAACAAATAAAAACTGTTCCGATGGATTTTTTGGACTAAACTATTTTGTATGTTTGGTTACGAAATATGCTTATATTATAATAGTGTAATAAGACGATGTAGGCAGGGGTTTAGTTGAAATAATTTAAGGTGACCGACATTTTATAAAACTGGCGTTGGAATTTGAATCTAATAGCTTGGATGGTAAAGTGGCGTTTTCAACGGTTTACTATGATGCAACTCGGTCAACTCAAATAGTTTTTACTATACACGCTACACAGTTTACTATTGAGGTCGAGGACCGCACCACGACATTACAAGTCACCTATTTTGCGTAATTGTGCTGCAGCACCGCTTATACAATGTCGATTTGTCAACATGTCTTGAGTTTTCGTTTGGAATCTGAAGCCAAAGCTAGCTCAAAGATAGCAGATATTACTACGCCACAGTAAACTAGTTAAAATCACAGAGCGGAATACCGTTACCAGTACGCTCACGGATTCGATTTACACGTCCAGACAATGATTTGAATGCACCGTCTTTGAGCAATTTATTTAATGACGGACCTGATCAGAATTCGTTTTATACTCGTACAATGTTGAAATAAATAGAGCAAACAATAAGTAACGAAATGTATCTAAAATCGGAATATTACTTCACTTTTATAGTTGAGTAATAATGAGTAACCTACGTACTTAGGTCGGTATTAATCAATTCCTTTTTATTCAATAAACACGACCACAGGAGTAGTTCTAAATCTACAGCAGTGGCGCACCCATACAAGCCGATTCCAACCGGCTTTTAGGCAAGCCTATAGTTAAATACTCTAAACTCTTTCATAACTTTATTTGTTCCGGGTTACTCATCGAAAATGTATCATATATTAGCCTCTTTTACTCGTCAATTATGACAGAAATTTAGTACAAATCACACATTATTAGAAATCTACAAATCACTGTAGCAAACATTCAGTATAGCTCCTTGGTCTCACTCACGATTCAGATCAAGAAGTCTCTTCACTTCATTGGATCACGACTCACTAAATTAACTGTCGGATGCACATAGGTATACCTATTGAAAGACTTAACGTCGGTTGCAAATATGGACTTGAATTTGCTTAGCATCACGGATTATTTATACAGAGTAGGATAAATTTACATATGTTAGACGTCGTCACAGCTAGTAGGTAATACACTAACATCTCGAATTGTACCTATACCACCGCTAATCCTAATCCTTTGCTAACAATTACGTTTGGATGAACACCTAATTTATTCAGTAAACTAATACCAGAGTTAAGTGACGAAACAGATTGCGCTGGTATAAGTGACGAGAGAACATTTTCCTTAATATTAATGATAGAGTAAAATAAGCCAGCGATAAAATTAGACGTCTGACCTAATATTATGCGAAGTTCGCTTAAAACTTCGTTATCGTTCCTTCAGACAGGCGCCGTTACCAGCTCGTTACTGCGAACCCGAAATTTGGCGAATTAATAACTCTTGTTTTTAGTGATTATACCGTGGGCCCGAGTAACCCGAAACCACGCATTTCTGAGGTCATTAGGAGTAAAAAATGTTCTATGACCCCAACTCAATTTCACCAAAAAAGTTTTTTTTTCTTGATTTGTCGGTTTTTGTAAATAAAACTTGGATAACTATCGCTTCTCTATGGAAAATATCCCTTTTAATAAAACGGTAACGATTATTTTTTTCAATAAAGGATCAATTTTGTGAGTGGTAGCTGGCACTTTGATTTCTGTCAATAGCGAAGCGGAACTGGCCAACATCGGTAGCAACGTCGCAATCAAAAGAGCTAAATGCACTTTAGTAATCACAACAAATAGTTTTTACTGGGGTTCATATAACATTTTTTGCTTCTAATGATCTAAGGAATACGTGGTTAAAATCTTTTGGATTACTCGGTCCCATATATTTATTCTATTAGACATAAAAATACAGAATCTGTGATAATACTAATTAGCAATGCCAGTTACATTCATTACTATTGGTTACCACGGAGACTAAATAGTGAACTTAAATTGGTTCAAATAAACTAATTTAGAAGCACGAATATAATTATTAGGTCCTTAAAACTAACAAGATACCTTGTTAAAATTAACCGAGGCATTTTAGTGGTGTTTAAATTGAAGAGCAATAAAGCAAATTATTGAGTTCTTACAAAACCCAGTGTACCGCAACAGCACTGTTACTGTCCTGCATATGATTAATGTTTAGATAGTATGCAGTGAGGCAATTTCGCCAGTAAATAATGAGATTAGCTAGAAATAGCGTGCACACTATCGCGGAAAAGCGATGCTACCACGCCGGATCTGGGACGCAAGAGAGGGTATATAGACTTGTATATTGGCTGTTACACCATCCATAACCCTCCTTCGTATCGGAAGTACATGCTATCCAAGATCGTTAAGGTAAGGGCCTTCTGTCAAAAATATTACTGCGGTAACATTTTTTAATGCCGACTGAACTATTCTATGCATTAGTCATCCATCGGCTATGAGAAATTGAGACAATTCTAAAGAGTTCCGGCGGGTTCCTATGACGCCGTATTATTTCATTAAGCATTACCTAATAGTACATTACTACAGAGGCCGGGAAGTAAGGGGTTGCCGGCCGAGTACCTACATATAGACGGCCGAGAATAGCGAGGTCGGATAGTTATGAGGCTGGCAACCCCTTTTCACGCCGAGGTATGTATAGTGCTTTTCTCAAACATGCAATGAAATAATTAAAAAAACTCCAAGAAATCAAACTTTAATTTTCATGGCTGAACGCTGTGATCCTGTGCCACAAATTGTGGAATGGAAATTAAAAAAAAGACCATCTTGCAGGCCTAGGCCTCCAATTTTGTATGAAATGCCATTACGGGCCTCTCGTCTCGCTCCGCCCGAAACGTGACACTTGTAGAAAGACTAAGCTAGCCTCCTTTAAATAAAATACTATTTAATAAGTTAACTAAAATACTGGCCATAAATAAAATACTTGTGATCGTCTAGTTCAAGAAGTACGAATAGGACCCTCTACGTTGTGTTAAAATCTCGTCGTAAAACGCATTGTATAAAATAATAATGTCAAATGATGTTCCAAATGAAACCGTAACAAACGCAATAAATAAATGTGAATAAATAACATTCGTAATAAATAAAACGAATGAAACTAAAATTTCAAAATGATTCAGAACGTAAATGTAGTTCAATTGACGCATTAAATAATGCGTTTAAATAAACGTCAAAAATCATACGTAAATGTATGATCATAAGCCGCAAAAAACCGAATCAAAACACGTGAAAGGTCATTTCAGTAATCGTAAACATTACTGTAAATTATAATCCGTCAATAAATTTTATCGTCCGCAAATCAAATCTCACGGTAAAACAAACCGTAAAAAATCCGCAATAATTAATTAAATCCGCAAATCAAAATGAACATTTAAAATTGAGATCAACAAATAGTCTATCTACATAAGTGAACATGCGACTCACCCGATCAGGTACAACTCGAACAAAGATAATTGATTTAATTAGTTAATTACCGTATACGAATTATAATTATCTAATACTAATTACATACATATATTTCTAACTTAGAACTAACTAAAATTATACTATAAAAATGCTCCATCACGATGAACGACAACGATGACCTGTAAAAAACAGACTACAAGGGGACCTTGGGATTCTAGACCTTAGGTCTTGAAAAATGGGGCCTATACCTATTGTTATATCTTGAATCTTTCGAGGGCTCCCAACGCTCCTACACCCTCGCCAAACCAACAAATCCGTCATGATGCAACCTATCAACCCTTACTATCTATTTGATTCAAACCATCTCTCCTACACATTCATCATCTTACACGAATCTTAAGTACTTAAGTACTTTTAAATTTACTTTACGCAGATTGCCAAGATTAATTCTAATAATTACGCAAAACATAACGCGCGGCAGAATTTACGCATACCCTATACGTTCGTGCAGCCACGGTATTTGTAACAGAGATAGTGATTGTTGTCGATTATGTACAAGGTGCTCTGAATACCATTTATATGCTATAACATCCACTGTACTGTCTGTCCCTTAAATTGGCCTGCAGTGTCACTCTACTTCCACTAATTGACGCAGATGTCAAAGGTCCGTATAATCGAATGAGTTACATCCCAGAACAAACAGAGCGCAATGTTACAGAACATATAAATAGCTCAGGCCTTGGATTTATACCTATTGTGTATGAAAAGTTCACAGCTTCTAAGAAATTGACACGTCAGATTCCTTAGGTGTAAACTCGAGTCGACTCCAGCAATCCAGGATCTAGTATCAGCCAAAAAGCTTTGCGTCGAGTGTACCTAAGTGCGTGTATTCAAATGAAATCTAAGCTCGTGGTGTGTCAGCTATGTATGTTGGTGTAAATGTGATATGTGTATGAGTGTATGTCCATTGAAATCAGGCTAAAGCCACGAAATACAATGGGTGTGTATAGAAGTTTCTTTTTTTAATGTAAGTTCACTATCTTGTCACAAATAATAGAATCAAAAAGCCATTAAATGCATAACACTACAATGCTTTAGAAAAGTTAAAAAGAGCCAGTTATAAAATTGAGATGTGTGTGTGTGTGCTCTTCCAAAGTTCAATCACATTGCAATGCTATCATTTATTATACCTATTCATGCATCCTTATTTAAATTAGAGTTGTATTTCAAGACAATAGTAGTGTATCCTTAAAGCCACTCTCATACCAGAGATAGTATATACATAATATTAAAATTTGAAATAATATCTGGCCCTATGGCCCCTATTAATGTTCGATTAAACGGCTCAGCGGACCCGTTGAATTGCAGAAAAGAACTAACTATACCTTTAATTTATGAAGCCTTGGAAATGTCTATCTCAGCAATTAGCACGCAGAACTATATTTCCAGCTAATCTCCCGAAGCGACGACCTAAATATTACAAACAAAAAAAATAAACACTTTACTCTTAAATAACTACATAGGTAAATTTTTATAAATACTTAATGTGAACACTGACTCTATAATTATTAACTATTCATATAAAACAAATCAAACACTTAATGTTTCACACTCGCACTATTGTCAATTGTCTTAAAAAATACGTGCCTACACTAAAAATTTATTCGTCTCTAAAATGTCTTAAAATTGTCTCTATAAATATCACTATAAAATCTCTAGTAATTGAACACTATTTCATACAAATAAAACGCGAAACGCGCGCGGAAATCTAATATCAAATTTAATTGATGATTAATTATAAGGGAAACCGAATGAGATAATTCCAACCTGTCGCGAGGTCCAATCTCGACTGCCCTATTGTAAAAGACTGAATCTGTACATGAATTCTTGTGCAATATCAAAAAGGTGTAATTATTTTACATGCCATATTAACATACGGCATTTTGGTTTACAATAATTAATAGCCCTACTATAAATTAGTCAAAAGACATATGTGTTATATCTTGCAACTAATATAAGTCCTTTCGGATCTAAGCCCATGAACTGTTTTTGATATCGTCAGCTCGCATAGTTTCAACAAGAGTTTAAAACACTTGAATGGTATACATGAGATTATTTAAGTTGGCCAAATTGCATCAGTGGTTCATTCAAAAAGCAACTCTACGTTCGAAGGTAGAAGCTTCTAATTACAATGACAGTTTTATAAAAGGCCGGCCACATTAAGTAATCTCAACCATAATACAAAGACGAAATAGGAGACCAGCTCTGTGCTTTATTGTTCCAATGTTGACGTAAGGTCAATTTCAAAGAGCGCCGGCCGTGTGAAACGGTTTTATAGTATTTGTCTGAATTAGGTACCTATTTTTATGAATATAATCAACAAGTACTGTAAGCTTGCTGTTACAGAGCGCCCTCAGATTGACGATACAATTTTAGAATTGAAAATGATGAAATTGTGAGGCTATCTCAATAGGTAATATACTCAAACCCCTGATAGCATCTGAGCAAACTAAGCATAAACCTGCGCCCTCACTTCTCTAAGACCGAAACGATATTTATTTAATTTAATTACAATTGCTATTAAGTATATGCTTTGTCCGATAATAGGCAGAACGTACACTACATCCCATAAAAATTGTATTCACAAAGAAATCGCACGACTGTTTAGTAAAGATAATAATAAATTACGCAGTCATGAGTAATAAGTATCAATTGCACGCCCTCACATTCGTAAATAGGGGTTGCCTCTAATAAAGCGTACATATTTTATGTTTTATTCTAAAACCACAAACTACTACACAAAAACGATTTAATGCTAATAACACCTTTTAATTGTATCTTTTACAATTTTGTTATAAGTGTAGCAACTTGCGAATAATGACATATAAACTAAACTTTAACTCAGATTCGTAATCAAGTAATTAAATCAATTAAATTGACTCAATTTTGAATGACTTGAATCCTGGTCACACGGCAACACTGTAGAAAGACTAAGCTAGCCTCCTTTAAATAAAATACTATTTAATAAGTTAACTAAAATACTGGCCATAAATAAAATACTTGTGATCGTCTAGTTCAAGAAGTACGAATAGGACCCTCTACGTTGTGTTAAAATCTCGTCGTAAAACGCATTGTATAAAATAATAATGTCAAATGATGTTCCAAATGAAACCGTAACAAACGCAATAAATAAATGTGAATAAATAACATTCGTAATAAATAAAACGAATGAAACTAAAATTTCAAAATGATTCAGAACGTAAATGTAGTTCAATTGACGCATTAAATAATGCGTTTAAATAAACGTCAAAAATCATACGTAAATGTATGATCATAAGCCGCAAAAAACCGAATCAAAACACGTGAAAGGTCATTTCAGTAATCGTAAACATTACTGTAAATTATAATCCGTCAATAAATTTTATCGTCCGCAAATCAAATCTCACGGTAAAACAAACCGTAAAAAATCCGCAATAATTAATTAAATCCGCAAATCAAAATGAACATTTAAAATTGAGATCAACAAATAGTCTATCTACATAAGTGAACATGCGACTCACCCGATCAGGTACAACTCGAACAAAGATAATTGATTTAATTAGTTAATTACCGTATACGAATTATAATTATCTAATACTAATTACATACATATATTTCTAACTTAGAACTAACTAAAATTATACTATAAAAATGCTCCATCACGATGAACGACAACGATGACCTGTAAAAAACAGACTACAAGGGGACCTTGGGATTCTAGACCTTAGGTCTTGAAAAATGGGGCCTATACCTATTGTTATATCTTGAATCTTTCGAGGGCTCCCAACGCTCCTACACCCTCGCCAAACCAACAAATCCGTCATGATGCAACCTATCAACCCTTACTATCTATTTGATTCAAACCATCTCTCCTACACATTCATCATCTTACACGAATCTTAAGTACTTAAGTACTTTTAAATTTACTTTACGCAGATTGCCAAGATTAATTCTAATAATTACGCAAAACATAACGCGCGGCAGAATTTACGCATACCCTATACGTTCGTGCAGCCACGGTATTTGTAACAGAGATAGTGATTGTTGTCGATTATGTACAAGGTGCTCTGAATACCATTTATATGCTATAACATCCACTGTACTGTCTGTCCCTTAAATTGGCCTGCAGTGTCACTCTACTTCCACTAATTGACGCAGATGTCAAAGGTCCGTATAATCGAATGAGTTACATCCCAGAACAAACAGAGCGCAATGTTACAGAACATATAAATAGCTCAGGCCTTGGATTTATACCTATTGTGTATGAAAAGTTCACAGCTTCTAAGAAATTGACACGTCAGATTCCTTAGGTGTAAACTCGAGTCGACTCCAGCAATCCAGGATCTAGTATCAGCCAAAAAGCTTTGCGTCGAGTGTACCTAAGTGCGTGTATTCAAATGAAATCTAAGCTCGTGGTGTGTCAGCTATGTATGTTGGTGTAAATGTGATATGTGTATGAGTGTATGTCCATTGAAATCAGGCTAAAGCCACGAAATACAATGGGTGTGTATAGAAGTTTCTTTTTTTAATGTAAGTTCACTATCTTGTCACAAATAATAGAATCAAAAAGCCATTAAATGCATAACACTACAATGCTTTAGAAAAGTTAAAAAGAGCCAGTTATAAAATTGAGATGTGTGTGTGTGTGCTCTTCCAAAGTTCAATCACATTGCAATGCTATCATTTATTATACCTATTCATGCATCCTTATTTAAATTAGAGTTGTATTTCAAGACAATAGTAGTGTATCCTTAAAGCCACTCTCATACCAGAGATAGTATATACATAATATTAAAATTTGGAATAATATCTGGCCCTATGGCCCCTATTAATGTTCGATTAAACGGCTCAGCGGACCCGTTGAATTGCAGAAAAGAACTAACTATACCTTTAATTTATGAAGCCTTGGAAATGTCTATCTCAGCAATTAGCACGCAGAACTATATTTCCAGCTAATCTCCCGAAGCGACGACCTAAATATTACAAACAAAAAAAATAAACACTTTACTCTTAAATAACTACATAGGTAAATTTTTATAAATACTTAATGTGAACACTGACTCTATAATTATTAACTATTCATATAAAACAAATCAAACACTTAATGTTTCACACTCGCACTATTGTCAATTGTCTTAAAAAATACGTGCCTACACTAAAAATTTATTCGTCTCTAAAATGTCTTAAAATTGTCTCTATAAATATCACTATAAAATCTCTAGTAATTGAACACTATTTCATACAAATAAAACGCGAAACGCGCGCGGAAATCTAATATCAAATTTAATTGATGATTAATTATAAGGGAAACCGAATGAGATAATTCCAACCTGTCGCGAGGTCCAATCTCGACTGCCCTATTGTAAAAGACTGAATCTGTACATGAATTCTTGTGCAATATCAAAAAGGTGTAATTATTTTACATGCCATATTAACATACGGCATTTTGGTTTACAATAATTAATAGCCCTACTATAAATTAGTCAAAAGACATATGTGTTATATCTTGCAACTAATATAAGTCCTTTCGGATCTAAGCCCATGAACTGTTTTTGATATCGT
This sequence comes from Epinotia ramella, assembly GCA_947578815.1. Taxonomy (NCBI): domain Eukaryota; kingdom Metazoa; phylum Arthropoda; class Insecta; order Lepidoptera; family Tortricidae; genus Epinotia; species Epinotia ramella. The sequence goes on from OX388201.1 coordinate 10,521,870, forward strand.
CAGCTCGCATAGTTTCAACAAGAGTTTAAAACACTTGAATGGTATACATGAGATTATTTAAGTTGGCCAAATTGCATCAGTGGTTCATTCAAAAAGCAACTCTACGTTCGAAGGTAGAAGCTTCTAATTACAATGACAGTTTTATAAAAGGCCGGCCACATTAAGTAATCTCAACCATAATACAAAGACGAAATAGGAGACCAGCTCTGTGCTTTATTGTTCCAATGTTGACGTAAGGTCAATTTCAAAGAGCGCCGGCCGTGTGAAACGGTTTTATAGTATTTGTCTGAATTAGGTACCTATTTTTATGAATATAATCAACAAGTACTGTAAGCTTGCTGTTACACACTTCGAAGCCCATTATGAAGAACACAACGTCAATATTTCATGGCATGTTTGAGAAAATGTACTTATGTAACACCAAGTAAGTTTAATATGTATAACTGATTTATGGACAGTATATTACACTGTTATTTATATAATGTTAATGTCTACCCTAGAAGTCACTCAAAAACATAGTCTCTACATTGCATAGCTGGTTTAGATAAAATTCAGTTGCCTTAGTGATATTGTGCTATTTAGTATATTAATAGTGTATTGCTAATAGTTACGCCACAATTAAATAGTACTTACACCAACACCTACAATCCTAAATATCACATTCATTCACGATCTTAACAGCCGCACTCTCACACGGAGAAGGGATGCATATGAGCCACGATTAATTTAATTACTTGAGCCAACTTTTGCTCATAAGCATAGACAACTCTGCAGAGTCCGCCGGGACCCATGTCGTCTCACAACCTGATTAGTTTTCGCAGTTTGCACATTAAATGTTAATGCATGGGGTAAATATAAATATCCCTACATAGTAAATTAAATTTTATTACTTAGCTCAATTCTGGATACTTATCACGACATTTTCACACACGCCAGTGGATGTTAGTCGCCAACACGATTAGGAAGTGTGTTAGTGAAGGATTATGTAGTTATTACGAAAGTAGTAGGTGACTAGGTTCGAGTATAGTTAACCCAAGAAGAAACTTGTGTAAAAAGTAGGTAAATCAACACCAACTTTCAGAGACATAAAACTAGGGTGCAAACGCCTACTCTCACAGGTCTTAAAAACATAGGTACCGATAAATAAGTATAGTATAGTAGTACGACAAAAAAAAAATGTTTGATACAAGCTTTTAACAACTTTTACTTTGTCAACTGTACTTTTTTGTGCAGTCACCAACTTCTCGTCAAAAGAGTTCCGAGTGGTTTGGAAGTTGCTATGGGCATCTTTTGCCTCCATCATCAGATCAGGTCGGTGCTTCCACAATTTGCATTGTCACCAAACTTACACAAGTATGCATTTCAGCTCAACCGGTTGATGATAACTGTTTTAAAATTCAGAAGCAAGATTTGACCCTCACATCACAAGGCCAGTTAATAGGTATAAAGCTTGTTACAAAATTAACTAAAACAAAATTCCGAAAATCAATATCCAAAATTAAAACGTCTTGTTTCGATATGACTGAGTCGCTCGCGTTTAATGTCGGACATAAATTTTAATAACAACTAGGTACAAAAACTAAATCAAAGACGACGATAATAATTCAGATGTATGCTAAATGCTAAACAGGAAAGAAAAATAAAATAATGTGAATTCTAGGCACGGAGAATATGCATGTACGATGAATTCATGAAGAATGCACATTACCTACGTATATGTATGAACATTCATACCTGTTTTTTTATTGCGATCTTGTTTCAGTGGGCAGTATGTCCTTCAATATCAAGTGAGTGGAGTTGATTCCAGTAAGTAACCTAAACTTTTGGGAACAGTTTGTAAAGTGCTCAGAAATATCTGAACACGTCTCTATTATCAAGGCATTAGAGACGTGTTCAGATATTTGTGAGTACTTTGGCCGCTCTGATATATCTGATGGCGACTGTACTATATTATACACCACACTGTTATAAACGTATACACTGTCCCCACGAACTTCGTATTGTCTAACAAAATCTAATAGAAAATTTATTTGCAATTTATTTTTCGTAATGATTTCCATGTCCTAATGGTTATTCGGAGCGGAGACAAATCCATCAATTCAAACATCATAAAAAAGCCAGCCGTTCTTGAGCCATAAATGGTGTAACTAACATGACTTTGTTTTATATATAGAACAGTATAGAATATGGTTTCAAAACAAATAGGTACATTAGACATATATTTAATGAATACTTACAAGTGACAACTGACAAAAGTAGTTAATTAAACTCACGACGTGTTTGTGAATTTTGTATTTTAATCAGTCTAATCTAAAGTTAGAAACTACATTATTATACTCTCACGTGCTTACTTTATTAGCAGTAAATCCTGATGCTTCAAACTTGTTACACAACAAAATTGTAACTTGTAACTCGATGAAGGCTAGATTTTTTTAGATAATCATATTTAAATTTCATTAAAATTAAACGTCTGTTTCCTGACACTACTTCAAATACCTTGTCAATTACGCTTTTTAGGGTTCCGTGCCAAAAAGGTAAATAAAGTACCCTTATGGCCGTTTGTCAGCCTAATACAACGTTAAATATCTCCAAAACGACTTAAAATGCTATCAATTGGAAATATGGAATAAACAAGGCAACAACGTGTAAGAAAAAATCAAAAAAGACGGAAGATATTATATACATACATGTCTACATACAGTATTTTATTATGAATATACATTTCTGTTTAAGTAGATTATTAACTCTTTAAATATTGTATTTGATTGTGTGTGTAGGTACCTACTAACAAATTGTATGGATTTATATCTAAAATAAAATATTTATTATTATTTTTATTATGGGGGCCAAAAGGGGTACCATATGAAAGCACTTAAGTTGCACATTTGGAAAAAGGTTTAGTAATTCATCAAAGATGTTGTCTAAACAGAGGTTGTAATTTTTTCTTTATATGTAGGTACTAAAAAAACGAAAGCAGTACATGTGATAAAAAAATTCCGCTGAAAACCCAACATAGGTAGGTAACAGGTTATATTGTTGTTAAGTAGGTAGCAATAAAATGTACCGATAGATGGTCTTGTCCCCATGACGGTAACTTCTAATATTTACGGCCTGAAAATATTTTTCGTTAATGAATAGGATCATGATGGGTAAGCTGTATATGTAAGTTTGTACGGAACACTCGGTGCGCGAGTCAGACTCGCACTTGACCGGTTATATTCTGCAATATCATAGTATTTTTTTACATAAACATTCTTAGCTATGACTACAATATACATACAGCCATGCAATCTAAATAATGGTTAAAACAGTGTGAGAAAATAACAAACCAAGTATAAGAGTGGTGTCGATCACTAGTCGTTTCTCGCTGTCTGTCCCTACGAGTAAGTATGTATGCTTAGATCTTTAAAACTACGCAACGGATTTTGATGCGGTTTTTTTAATAGACAGACTGATTCAAGATGAAGGTTTATGTGTATAATATAGCACCCGTGCGAAGCCGGGGCGGGTCGCTAGTTTATAATAAATAACTGTTTAAAAAATAACATAAACCTACATACAAGGTTAGGAATCATCCCTGGTCAAATCGTTTAAAGATCCCATTATAATACAAAAGTATCTATAAACTATACTATAACAGTTTCTGATTTTTCCTGACTAACCCATTTAGATTACTCATTCTGTATATTATTTATATTATGTATGTTACTTGTTACTTGAATTATTGCTGTTGTGAATAGCTGTGTTAAGAACAACAGCTAAGTCGGCAATGACGACAGATGTCACGAAACTTTCCGCGGTATCGTTAACATTTCAAATCGAAATGGTTATGAAAGTTGGAATGCGGCCAGGGGGCTATTTTATCAGACGCTTCGAATTGAAATCTATATAATAATAGTCGCGCGCAGACTTTCTAACACGTAGGCTTGGTACGCGTGGAAGCCGCCACCCGCGACGAATATCAAACCGATATCAATTCAATGAGTTTAGTCAAACACCTGAATTACGGAACGTGCCACAACTACTCGTTACACTCACCAGCTCGGCTATCACAAGACGGCGTCCGAGCTCTCTCGAATTTTCTCGCACTATCCGCCTCTCTCTTATTAGAAAACTTAGAAAGAGACGTATGGTGCGAGAAACATCGTTTGTTACAACAACAGCTCACCTCAACGCTCACCCACAAATATAGCTGGACACCGCGATGCGTAGTAACTAAGCGTAGGTAGAGGTCGAGTTTCGTGACAGGTGACGGCGGGGTGAGCAGCATTAGCGCGTAGCGAATAATGCGCGCACGAGCAACTTTGTCGCCGGCGACAGTACATCTCTCTTTTTCTAACTTCGAGCGTGCAAAAGAGACAGATGTACTGTCGCCGGCGACAAAGTTGCTTCGTGCGCGCATACCCTTAAATGACCCTAACATTCAGGTAATAGATATAAATAACATTTTCTCAAACTTGCAATGAAATGTTGACATGACTTACTTCAAATTAGATCCGGAAATGATGATGATGATGATGATGATGTCCTCCCAGACGTATCCGTCGACGGCGACATCCTGACAAAACGATTGTAAAAGTTATTATTTGCGTGCATGGGCGCGTGAACGACTACGGAAATACTACGTATCCGGTGCGCTGTTGAAGATGATAATTATGTATATACAGCCTAACACACCTAGGCCTGTAAAGGAGTGTATACATGTCATGATTTGTCAGCCCCAATTTATCAGAAACTGACTAATTGCTATCGTCTGGAGGCATGTTGCGCTGCTGATCCAACTGTCAAACGAGTTGTACTGACAAATTGTATGCACATCATAATCAACACAATTTGGACCATGGAAATATTTATGATCAGCCAAGTTTTCTATCAGATAAGGTTGAAGTAAAATAATTAAAATATTATATAATAATTTGTAATTAGCTTTTCCACAAATTTAACAAGCATTTATTAAAGAGCTTGTATTTTAAAGGTGTTAATAGTGCTATAAAAACACGTTTTATAGTCGACTTGAGTCAAGGTTTGAAGTCTTTGTATTTTCTTTTAGTCAGGTTTGCATTTTATTGCGAATAGCAATATCTTAGGAAAAATTAAAAATATCACAATCATGAGACAGTGCTTTGCTATCGCAATATTATTTTTACTAAATGGTTTCCTTAAATTGCCACAATTTTTCAGAAATTGGGGCTGACAAATCAGAAGTGATAATTGTATGGTTTGTAGAGCCCATAAAGCAACATTCTTTTGTTTTTAAACGAGGGGGCGCGGCGGAGGGCACGGGCCCGGAGTTGGCGGCGGCGGTGCCGGCGGTGCAGTTCAGAAACGTATTATTTAGTTGTGTTAACCTACGTATAAAACAAATCGACCAAATTTTTTATAAATAGGCCGCGCCAGTGTGATTAAGGCCTTTTGCTTCTCCTGTACCGTTATCTGCTAGTAATATAGGCACTAACTCAAATGACACCGATAATAAGTCTCCCAAAAACTCCTTGCTCTATGGCCCATAAAAGTATATAATAGTGCTGTTATGGTTCATACATTTTTCATAACTGCACTGTTTTACCACGATGAAAACACCAAACTTAAAAAAAAATCGGTCCTTATATTGCAGTGGTACCAAAATATTTTGAATCAAAAGTTTTTATTTACTATCAAATATTTTTATGAAATAAATTATTTACTAAAATAAAATTAAATGACCATGTATTGTGGTTATCATACATATTTTACCAATTATTGGTATTATTTATAAACAGATCCGATTCGCTTCGGATCCGGATTCAGTTTGGTTCGGACTTCGGATGGCAAATGCAAGGAAATTAAAAACATAACAGACCATAAACAAGAGGTGTCAAGATGTCTTATTTCTAATTTCCCACCAAATTTCCAGTTCGAAATTAAAAGACGAAATGTGATAACTATTTTTTATTAATAACTTATTAAGATTTTATTCGTTTGTGAAGTGAAGAAACATGTGTAAGTTCCTTTTAAAATGGACGAAGAAGAAAATAACTGCTCTCCTGAAGAAATTGCGTGAGTTATAGAACTAACAGAAAACTTACTGCCTGAAAAGTCAAAAAAATGATTTATTTAAAATAACTTACTTAGTCGTAGAAAAAGTATTGTATGCAACAACGGTGTATAACTTGGTCTTAAAACGCTCGTGGCGTCTTTAATTGCGATGCTCGCCCAGGGCTCGCATCGCAACTCACGACACTCGCGTTTTAAGGTGCCGGTTAATGTACAGCCATAATAATGCACGGCCAAAATAATGTACAGCCCAATAATCCGCGTCCATACTGTACATTGATTATCAGGCTGTACATTATTGGGTCGCGCATTATTATCACCCTGAGCAAACTTGGTCCGGGGCAATAATTGGAAGCCAATTTTGTACGAGCTGATAATGCACGGCCCAATAATGTACAGCCTGATAATCCATGTACATTGGGACGGTCATCTGTGCGGACTAATAATCTCCAGCGAGGCGACGCCACCCCGCTGGGCGGGGTGTCTATTTCTGGTCTGAGGGACACAAGTGAACCCTAACCTAACCGACCTAAGACAGAGTTCGCTTATGGCAAGCCATTTTTGTCCGCCCTGATAATGCACGACACAATAATCCGCGTCCACAAAAAGTGGACGCGGAATATCAGGCTGTACATTATTGGGCAGTGCATTATCACCCTGAGCAAACTTGGTCCGGGGCAATAATTGGAAGCCAATTTTGTACGAGCTCATAATGCACGGCCCAATAATGTACAGCCTGATAATCCATGTACATTGGGACGGTCATCTGTGCGGACTAATAATCTCCAGCGAGGCGACGCCACCCCGCTGCGCGGGGTGTCTATTTCTGGTCTGAGGGACACAAGTGAACCCTAATACAAATAGACCACTATTTGATAACAATATATCAAATAGACCACTCAGACAAAATAATATGACACTTCCTCCGTGCAAGCTCAAAGCAAAACGGAAAAGTGCATACTATATGTGTATACGAATATTTAACAAAATTCCGTCATCTATTAAGACACTGCCAAACGCTGAGTTCAAATATAAATTCAAAAATGTATTATGTAATGCATGTCTTTACACAATTGACGAATATTTTAATCATAAGTTTTAGCACTTACATCACTATTGACATTTAAGAATTGTATTTTAAATTATAATCTAATAATAATGACATTTCAAAGCCACATTTCAATGTTGTTATGTGAAGCATGTTCTTAGGCAATTGACAGTTAATCAATTTACATTTTAGTTTTAGTATCTTGACATTTGTAACTAAGAATATTTGCATGCATTTAAATTTAATTTTAATTTTTACATGAATGACAATAGTCATGTCATAATAAATATTTTCACATGCCTTAAGGCAGAATGTATTAAGGGTCAATAACACTTACAACATCTATTGTACCATATGTTCTCGTGAATAAACTTTCATTTCATTTCATTTCATTTCATTTCTAACCTAACCGACCTAAGACAGAGTTCGCTTATGACAAGCCATGTTTGTCCGCCCTGATAATGCACGACCCAATAATCCGCGTCCACAAAAAGTGGACGCGGGATATCAGGCTGTACATTATTGGGCCGTGCATTATGACCCTGAGCAAACTTGGTCCGGGGCAATAATTGGAAGCCACTTTTGTCCGGGCTGATAATGCACGACCCAATAATCCGAGTCCACAAAAAGTGGACGTGGATCATCAGGCTGTACATTATTGGGCCGTGCATTATTGGCTCCCGCGTTTTAAGACCCTACTTGTACAACAGTTGCATAAAATACTATATGCTATAGTTCCCGTCAAACAACTTGAACATGCGGGACGAAGTGGGGGGGCAGCTCGCACGTACAATTCGCCTCTGCGCAGGCAAGGTCATTTGCTCAAGTTGTTTGGCGGGAATTATACCAAATGGTACGTATCTGGTGCACGGATAACTTATATAGAGCTCCTAGATACCTTGCAAATTCCAATGAGTTCCGTTAGTCGTAGCAAATCATAAAGTAGGTACTAAGGTATTAAAGTTGATCATGGGATCCTTGTTGAATCGACGGAACTCCTCAAATATTATCGGCTCACATAAAGCGACGAGCATTAAGCGATTTGGGTATATTCTGTTGTAACTAACGCATTATATATAAGGATAATTTACATTCTTACGTTTAAATCTAGGTCGATTTATGTAAGATTGTCCACTAATATATTATATATATATTTTAAATATAAATATGTATATGTATGTATACACGAATAATAAAGTCGTAAAAATCGTAGCTGTACATTTAATATATGTGAATAGATATTGTGTAATTTTCATTTATATTAAGGACATTGCATTTCAAATTAAAGGAAAAATTTAAAAATGAAATGTTCCGAGCCGGATTCAAACCAGCGACCACGGGCATATTCGTCGATACTAACCAACTGATTTAATTTCGTTAGCAGCGTTACTTACTGCTTAGGTAGGTAGGTACAAAATTTATTTAGGAAATTAAACTACAAATAATGAGGACTTACCTAGTTAAAAATAAAAACCGGCCAAGTGCGTGATGGGCCACGCGCAGTGCAGGGTTCCGTAGTTGCCTGTCTGTCTTAGTTACATCGACGTGCGGTGCGGTTGCGTCGGCCGAATTTGTACGAATATTGGCCTTTCCAAGTACACCAACCACGACCAACTTAATCGACTATTACTCGGTAACTACTTATGCCTACTTGTCCTTGATAGTTTTCCTTTTAAATTCATTATATGTACTACTGCCAAGAATTTTTTCACACATGACTCGATCAAAAATTGGGGCTTTAAAGCCCAATATCTCGCAAACGAATCACTGATTTAAAAAATGGTATTAGGTGTCCCATAATATTTTTAAACGAGCTATCCAACGATACCCCACACCATGGGTTTAACGAGAAAAAAATTACATCCCCGCTTAAGGTGTAGGGGAGATGATTACCCTATTTTTTTTTTCTTTTTCATTTATTTCATTGCATGTATTTATCACATTACAGGTTACAAGGTTGAACAACAAGATAGGTATACATGTGACACCCTGCGAGGGCGCAGCAATATAACACAGCCTGTATGGACTTATGTCTTAACATAATATATAAACAACTAACATGCATTAGAATATTCAACTTTAACAAACTACAAATACAATTCTTATCTTATCTTATCTAAAAACAAAAAAAAATACTACTTTAGCTACAAACACCTTCAAAAAAATCGTTTAGGCTATAATAACATTTTTGGGTGAGGAATATTTTTAATTGTTTTATTAATTTGATAAAATATGGTCTGCATTGCATGAGTCCATTGGGCCAATATTTGCAAGTATCCTTATACATTTTTGTTGTAGAATGAATATTTTATCTTTATCGGTACTATTCCCCCATAGAACGAGACCGTATGAGAAACTAGAGTATGCATATGCATAATACGCACTGAGGGCTGTCTCAAAGACCGTTACGCGCTTGAGATGCTGAAGGGCGTAGATGAAGGAAGATAGCTTTTTTGAGAGGTTTAGAACATGTGACTTCCAATTTATATTTGTGTCCAAATTTACTCCCAATAATGTTGCATCGTGACCGTTGCTAATATAGTGTTTGTTCGTAGTGACAACCTTTTGGCAATCTGGCTTTCTGATAGGGCTTAAATTGAATTATTTTAGTTTTTCTGAGATTTAGCTGTTACTGAGTTTGTAACCAGTTTACAATTCTATTTAGGGTTGGAGTTAATTTATTATTAATTTCGTCAATATTACCACATGATAATAATATAGAAATGTCATCCGCGAAGAGAGTACAGTGGTCTTCCAAAACGTTTGGGAGATCGTTTATGTACACAAGGAATAACACACATCCCAGGACACTACCTTTCGGAATAGAGCCAATCACAGGGACTCTATCAGATCGAATATTTTGTAATATTCCTGTTTCGAAGTCCACGTTTTCAATTTCTACATACTGGGAGCGATTAATAAAATATGACTGAAACCAGTCTAGGGCAGAGCCTCGTATTCCCGAATTATACAACTTGCCCAACAGTATATGATGACAAACTCTATCGTAGGCTTTACTCATGTCGAGTAAAAGGCGTTGTTGTTAATAACGAAACGAAAATAATCATTCATTACTTTAAATTTTTCATAAAAATGGTATAGTCGTTTTATCATTACTGTTTCGTATATTTTTGCAGATGTTGGCAGTAGGGCAATGGGGGTGGGTAATTATTTACATTTGATATTTCACCTTTTTTGTGAATGGGCTTTATTAAGGATTTTTTTAACGCGTCTTCAACGTCACAACGTCGTCTTTTCAAGATTTTATGGTACTGTTTTGTCGGCGTGATTGATTTATATACCCATGCCATGCCGAATAACAGTTTTCTAGTAGTAATGGTTACTGAGCTAAGCCGAAGACGGACGGACAGACGGACATGGTGAAACTAAAGGGTTCCTTCTTGTTGACTACGGAACCCTAAAAAGTGAACAAACCCTTATCAGCACCGAGCTGTTCGCCAATTAAGCAGTTAGCTCGGGCTTGCTCATCTCTATTTACAATTGTGAAATTAGTATTTATGTGTTTAGTGTCGGATCTATGTGTATATACTCGCTAAAGTTAATATTTCGGTTACAATTAGCGGAGTTATCGATCGCGCCGACATGACACCGCCAGCTTTCACCGCATATGGACCTTATAACAACTCGGAGGTACTCTTGTCTTCACTGCAAACTGCAGTCCATGTTTAAAGGTTGGTAATACGTTTTAATTTATAAATATGGTGTCTGATTATAATTTACTCGTCTCAGGAGATTTGGGATATATCTAACTTGACCAGAATATTATCGTGCATTCGGAGCGTAAACATATAAATGTGATTTTAGTAGTCTACTGCAATCCAATTGATTTATTGCATTTATTGTATTTTATTGATTTTAAAGTAGTGCAACTTAAAGCTAAATGACAAGTATTACATGTATTGACAAAAATATGAATTAATGTTTTCCCATAAGCTACTCAGACTCCGAGTCCAAAAGACGAATTCATGAACGCATCCGCGCATAATAGCTCTCGAATTTAATGAATGGCCTTACCTTTAATTAATCAGCGCATAATCTAGCTTACTGTGTTCGGCTACAGAGCAATTACGGGCAAAGCAATATCCTTGGATTAATGAACGCGACCGCTGTGTATTAAAATCGTGTTTGCAATGTCAATAACTGCTGAAAGTGGTTTAATTTCGCATGGGCCCAAAGCTATTGACAACGATGTTGTGGTGTACAGGCGGTATTACACATGGTACGACCTAGCTATTGCTAACTCCATACCCCAGACAAAACGCTCGATATTAAGTATAACACCTTTTTAGGGTCCCGTAGTCATCCATGAGGAATTGAGGGATCTCTTCAATTTTATTAAATAAATAAATAAAATATATATATGGGGACACTCTTACACAAATCGACCTAGTCCCAAACTAAGCAAAGCTTGTTTTATGGGTACTAGACAACGATATACATACTTATATAGATAAATAAATACTTAAATACATACTCCCTTATTCATAAAACTTAAAATGCCTCCGCTAAATAAAATGTGATTTGTCCCTTTCTTACGAACACAAATGTCAAAGTGACAGATAAGTGACAGACATTTAATCCCAATAATGTCTATTTTTCCCTCTGGGTTGGAAGGTCAGATGGCAGTCGCTTTCGTAAAACTAGTGCATATGCCAAATCGTGGGATTACTACTACTACCGGGAATAACGCTAGGAGGAGGATGATGATGTAATGTATTACATTTACTCACCATTTACACATTGAAACTTCTTGCAAACACAAACGAATAACGGATTTTTGGTTAATAGATTGTCTAATTGAGGGCCTCCTCCTAATAACTAATAATGATATTTTCTCAAAAACGTATTACATTGCGTACCTACTTCTTAATTATTGGACTTCCTGCTTCTATTAACAATTAAATCATTTACATTGGTAACTCCCCACTGGGTCAAGTAAGTTATTGGCATCTGTTACACAAGGCTAATTATTCGCAGCCGTCGTTAAGCCAATGAGAAGCTGGTTTGGATATTGAGGAGACAACACGATTGTGGTCAAAACTGCAACTGAGATTACTTTGTTGTTGAGAAGTTGTGGAGGAGAAAAGATACCTAATTTCGCTGTGTCTGACTGGTTGTTACTAGCTTATAGTTATAGCTCTATTAAAGACTAACCCCCTTATTCATTAAACTGAAAATGCCTCTACTAAATAAAATGTGCTTTGTCCCTTTCGTACGAACACAAATGGCAAAGTGACAGATAAGGACAAGCTAATATTAACGCCATTTTAGTTAAAATGGGGTTGTAGAACGTTTATGAATACGGCCGTATATCACGTCGTCTTCATATCGTCTCCATAGTTCATAACAAAGCCAGCGTAACTAATATTAAAAGGGAAACAATAGTACTAGACTGCACGATGGAACAGTGACGAGAGGCCCTGGAAAGCGTGGGACTACGCATCAGCAGACAGAAGGCGGAATACATTTCTTTATTTATTTATTTATTAAACACATGTAAGTTTACAGTACGGAACCAAAGCACTTACAAGCTAGGACAAATACTAATTAAACACAAATAACACAATGGAGCACATGCACACAAGTCAAAAAAATAAAATTATAATTCAATACAAAGAGATGTCAAAAATAATACAATTAAAATTGAAAATAGTCTGGCAAAGTTGCATAAAATCGTATAATGATCAGCGAATATGTCGGCATCTTCGTGCTGAGAGAGCATCATGTGCAGTAAAGACAGGCCACGAGTAGTAGGCGCATGTCTCGCGTAGCGCGTGCGAGCAGACGGCCGCTGCAGCACACGGCCGGCGGCGCGGCGCCACACCACCCCGTCAACATCCTGGGGGATCCTTGGGGGAACCACCAACCCAATCCGAGCCAACACCGCTGGGGAATCCACTTTGTGACGGACAACAGTTATATAATGCACTAAAAGCAATAATTTTCTTCTCAGTCCTATTGTATCAGTCCGACCATACCCGAAACAAAGATAGACGGATACAGAAATGGGTAGTACCCATAGGCTTTTTTATATAGCCAACGAGCAAACTTGCGTTGGATTTTCTCGATCATTAGGGAATATTTGTCTTCGCAGGGATCCCAGACAAGAGCTCCGTACTCCAACTTGCTACGTACATACGCGCAATATAGAACCTTAGCCACCCTAACATGAAATTGTTTCGAAATCCTCATGACGAAACCCAGGACTTTGCTAGACTGCTTGCATATACCGGTTACGTGCTTATGGAAGTCTAATTTATCATCCAATAATAAGCCAAGGTCACGCACGGATATTGCTCACTCTTTCCAGGGTAGCATTAGCTAAGCAGTAATTAGTTTGAAGTGGAGAGCGCTTTCGTGAGAAGGTTATCACTTTGCATATATTCACGTTAAAAGGTAGTCGATTTATGGCACTCCACTCAGCTGCTGAATCAATGTCAGCCTGCAACGCCTTACTGTCAGTCATACTATTGATGCCTTTGAAGATCTTGAGATCATCCGCAAAAAGCAAGCACTCAGCAGAGCTGGTTGTATTAGCCAAATCATCTATCATTAAGAGAAACAGCGTAGGTCCCAGGGTACTGCCCTGACTTACTCCAGATATTGTGCAATACTCGTCTGACTCGAAACCGCCCACCCTGACGAACTGTCTCCGAGCAGACAAGTAACTAGCGAAGAACTTTAAAAGTTTTGGCGTGAAGCCAGCTCGCGCGAGTTTTTCTAAGAGGATGTCATTGTCTACCAGGTCGAATGCCTTCCGGAAGTCGAAATATGCTGCATCGACCTGGCGACCCTCATCCAGTTCTATTAAAGATGTAGTCAGTGAGGGCGGCGAGATTTGTGGTGGTAGATTTTCGGAAGCCGTGTTGACTGGGGTGCAAGCTGTCAGCGACCTGCATACTAAGGCGGCGATTAAGGATCAACTCGAACACTTTCCCAAACACAGGAAGCACTGCTATTGGCCGAAACGAAGTTATATCCGTATCGGATCCACCTTTAGGAACGGGCGTCACTCTTGACGTTTTCCAACAATTTGGATAGATGCATTGACCGATCGAGAGGTTATAAACGTGTAGTACATGCAATGTAGCTTTTCCAATACAACAAGCAACACAATATTCCTACAGGACACTCCTCTTAAAAAGGTAGTCCTTCAAATATCTGGGCTCTATATTGCCGAGCGACGGAGCTATAGAAATCGAATAAATACCGAATACTTAAATGATGTGCAGGGAATTTTCAGGAGTGTTGTGCGACCGAAGAATGCCCATATCGGTTAAGAGAATTGTCTACAAAGCCGCCTCAGCCTTAACATATGGCGCGGAACTGAAAAAGCAGCAGGAATATCAGATGCATGAAACCGAAATGAAGATGCACAGTTGGTCAGGAGGAGTGACGCCCCTTGACAAAGTACGCAATGATCACTTTCAGAGTGAGGCCAATCCCGGAATAACGGGCACGTCATAAGAATACCACATGACCATATGACACAAAGAGTGCTTAACTTTTTACAAAAAAAAAAAATATATAGCAATAGTAAGTACTGGAGCTTTTACCTCATAACACAACTTTGACACAGTAAATGTAAACTGTTTTTATTGCTATTGAATTGATGTTCGACGCAATTACTTTTCATAGGAATATATTACTCCATTTTCACATAATTTCCGTAGGCCTTAGAACCTTCATTGCTGTCAGTTCTGTGGATTTTTCAGATCTTTTTGATCGTATGCCTTTACTAAGCCAACACTGTTCTCAGGCAATTCAATCAATATGATTGATTAGAAGCTTTGTATTGCGTCAACTAAATGAATGCAACACTGGTTTGTCCGTTTATGGTACTTTAAAAACACGCACGCAAAAATGAAACTAAGAGCAACCCCCGATCGCAATCTGGATCCGAGCCCCTCAAACCAAAACTAGTACTGCCGCTTAACCTAAGGTATAATGTTGTATACACTTTTTATCTGTGCGGACGAGTGTTTACAATTTATAGCTTCAAGTTGAATGCGACCGCGACCATCCGTCAGCGATGACAAATACGCCCCGCGGGTATCGCGTCCTATTGAGCCGTGGACATTCGAATAAAATAAAATAATACCGTTTAAAAATGCAGCCTTTTTTGGTGGGGACATAAACGATAAAATGTATTGCAGAAATCTTTTTTAGATGGTCAGTATTTAACGCGATATTTTCTTACATTTATATCCGACCTGTCGTTGGCGACCATTGCATCGCTCAAATAATAAAATGGACGAAACGCGTGAGTTTGAAGTCATTCAAGTTCCTTCCATGTCTTTATAGGTTTCCAAAACGAAAAACTAAACCATTGATTCGTTTACTGCGCCAGTCGTAGCGCTACGCCGTAACTCGTAGCTCGTACGGTCAGCTCTTAAAATATGTATCCATATCCAATTTTTTACTTTATTTCACTGACGTACGTTCTTTAACGTATAGGTACATATTTATAGACGTGAGTGTACCAGCAGTATTTTGCACATACATTTTTTTTTTTAAGTTTATATATATCTTATAAAAATAATTTTATTTTCTGATTGTATTTAAATCATAATTATGTGTCGCAAAAGAACTACGACTGAATACGTCAAATATAACACGCTAAAATGATCTGCATACCTAGTTCTTAAAAATAAGAACTTTTTACTCCCACTAGTCATACGTAGAACTTTATAAGGACTTGAATTTAAAAAAAAGAAGTGGTAGGGCCTAATTTTTTTTTTATTGTAATGTGTAATGTTGTACGGCTCTATCAAAGTCAAAATTATTTGCAAGTAACGTCTACTTATTTTTTTTTAACCCGCAAAAAAAAAAATAAGATGCAAGAATTTCGTCCTGGGTAACTTTGATTTGCAATAAACAAAAAATATATATATATATATAATGTTCTTAAAACTCTTTTAAAAAGTTCTCTAGTCTATCCTCTTTCTAATTATGTGCAATAATGCCAAAAACCCTTTAAGGAACTTTATTAATTTGCCAACTTTGTGTAAGGGACGGACTAGGCTCTTACTCGGCGTACAATATTTTTTGTAAACCACACGTGACACGTGCTTAGAAATGCATCAGCTGTCTCTCTCTTGCGTCAAATAAACGATAAACGATGCCAACTAGGCAATTAAATTCGATAAGCAGGTTTTTATGTAAATAACATACTGTAAGTAGTGTAGGTCAAATTTTAATCATTTCAATCAATAAATTCGGCTTCATTTACAAGTCTTGCTCGAATTGACGGCCTTCATTACGAATGCACGCGTAGCATCTGTTTCTGATTTCTACTGTGGTTGTTCGTAAACGAATTTACTCTTTAATAACGACGAATGCCGCGTTGGGATAAATCTTCTCTAGATTCGACTTCCGTTGCGTTCTTTTGCCCGTCCCCAGATGTAAAAGTCTAACGGAGTTAGGTCTGGGGAACGTGGAGGAGGAGGCCATGGAAAAGGGCCATCTCTCCCAATCCACGAATTTGGGAAAGTATTGTCCAGGTGCTCCCTGACTGTTAGCCTCCAGTGGGCAGGATAGTGAAAGAACGTCCTTTTTAAGATTAGAAGAGTGAAAAGTCGCGGCATTGCGTTTTTTTTAATGAGTTGTCTCAAATACTAGCTGTTGTGCCAACAGGCCAATCGTGATTCAGAAAAAAAAAAGGTTGTATAGGAATCTGGATAATGTTTTCAGAAATTCATAAAGATTTATTCCACCGGATACAGACA
This sequence comes from Epinotia ramella, assembly GCA_947578815.1. NCBI lineage: Eukaryota > Metazoa > Arthropoda > Insecta > Lepidoptera > Tortricidae > Epinotia > Epinotia ramella. The sequence continues at coordinate 10,538,700 of OX388201.1, forward strand.
GCATTCATCGTGACATTCGTCGTTATTAAAGAGATAATTTGGTTACAAACCCAGATGTATCTCCCTCTCTGTCGCACTTGCAAATTCGAGCGACAAAGAGGGAGATAGCGAACGAAGTTCGTTTTCGTTTCGCGGTAGCCTTTCAGATGCTACGCGTGCGTTCGTATGATAGTCGTCAATCTGCAAGTCTTGCTTACCTACTACTCGTATTTAGCGAAAGTATGTTTTTTATCGCTTGCCGGTCACGAGCCTAGTGCGTCCCTTACACAAAATTGGCAAATTAATAAAGTTCATTGAAGGTTTTTTGGCATTATTGCACATCATTATTCATTAGAAAGAGGAAAGACGAAGGAACTTTTTTAAAGAATTTTAAGAACATTGCAAATCAAAGTTACCCAAGACGAAATTCTTGCATCTTACATTTTTTTGAGGGTTAATAAAAAAATAAGCAGATGTTACTTGCAAATAATTTTGACTTTGATAGAGCCGTACAACATTACACATTACAATAAAATAAAAGAATAGGCTCTACCACTTCCTTTTTTTTTATTCAAGTTGAAACGCGTAAGCATACTTATAGAAAATATCTAAATTATTTTAAAAGAATACAAAAAAATACCAGTGGACACAAGTTTTTTTTAGAGGCCGGAAAAGATAGCTAATGCCCCAACCTACCTGCCGTTTTAATTTGGCAAACGATGGAGCAAACACCCTGTATAATTAATAAACTATTATAACAGTTTTAAAGAAAAAAGGTACGGTCAAAATAGACTAAAAATTTGTAAAATTGTAGCAGCATTATATAACAAACAAATTGCACGTGGATAAACTCTGTCTAAACGCGATAAGCTCTTTCCCGAAACGGCTAACAACTTTCTGTTCAAGGGCTAACCCCCCGCGGCGGCGGCGTACTGGAAGAACTTAGTACCTCTCAGTAGTGTATGATAGACACCGCATTTAAGGAAACAATAGGCACTACCTTAATTAATTTCTAGTTTCTGTCACATGGTTGACACTGACATGTTATGGGTATGTGGTTCAGCGAATTGTAAAGGTTATTGTTATGGTTGTCTGCCCACAGCGTGCCAACATGCTCTATTACTAAAACTCCTTTGTGTTTCTGTGTGTGCATGTACTTTAGCCCGCCCGTTCGTCTGGCACGGGGCTGAATGTACTGGACCGTAGTAGGCGTTAGGAACTTTCAGAATGCGTATTACTATTTAAGGCCGTCATCATGGCCTCCCAACTAGAACAACGTATAATTGATACTAAAAAGAACTCATAGATGGCGACACAGGTACCGAGCGAAACATTTGAACCAGTAATCGTGAAGATAGAATGATTTTGACACCTTAATAAATTCAACGTACCTTAATTATATCACAAACATACTTCGGCACATACAATAAAGGTATATTTTATAAGTTTAGTAGGTAAATGCAATAAAATTGATACTAAATCCATGTAACTCGTACTATACGAGTGAGCTTTCAAGCTTGCTACGTATTATTGGGTACTGTCACTAGATGGCGCCATCACGGGTCGCGTAAGTTCTATGGAACCACAGGCTCTAAGCATTTGGTTATGTATATTTTTGTGTGATGTGTAATATTGTCTCTAAAATACTACTTTTATATCGAAAAAATCAAAAATACTCTATTTGTTGCCCGGGAAGTCAACGCCATCTGGTGATATCTCAATGTATTACTAAAGGCTGACAGCGTCATAGCCGTGGTAGCTCGGATACTGCATCTACTGGTGTAGCTACGGGACTAAAATTGTATACAGAATTGCCTACATTAGGACGGTACGCTTTTGCTCTATGAGATTGGGTATCTGTACTTGTATTCTTTAATCTGTGCCGTCATAAACTACAAAAAAAAAGAGTTTCGGGCGTCTTAAAAAAATTGTTATTGTAGGGTGATACGGAACCCTTCGTATGCGAGCCCTACTTGCACTTAACTGGGAAAAATGATGATGATGGCGATATATATTTATTGCATAGGTATGTGATATTTCATACATGTCGGTAAAAACACATCACTGCCATGTGTTTTTTTACGAACGAAACCAATACCAGTAAGCCCAGCCCGCAACTGTGAAATAATTTAATAAAATAAGTAATTTTGGGGTCAATCTTATACAAATAGACCCAGTCCGAAACTAAGCAAAGCTTGTACTAGGAGACAATAACCAACTTACATAGATAAATAAATACTTACAAACAGAAAACATCCATGACTCAGGAGCAAAAAATAGATGCTATGCTAATCACACAAATAAATGCCCTTACCGGAATTCGAACCCAAGATCTCGAGCTTCGTAGGTAGGGTCACTTCACCAACCAAGTAAGAGTGGTCGTGAAAGCTGGAATGGAACGAGTACCTTCAACAAAGCATAAAAAGGTACCTTATTCAGTGCAATGCGATCGAACAGATGCGTCGCAATTTAGACCTCTGCAAAAACGGCCAACGCATCCATCAGACCGCTAAGGGCAAGTATTCACAACGCTTAGCAATGACTCGACTCAGGCGAATGATGTTAAATACACTCCGTGGTGTAGGTACATATTCGTCCAAGTGACAAATTATAACCTCCGATTACACAATACATAGTTGTCAAATTCTTGACAGCAGGGAACATGTTTCTATGTTAACTGAGGAATCAGATGCTAACTGATGTTATTTGGGGACATTCATCAATCTAGTCCCAAACTACGCAATGCTACAATCATTATACAGGTACTCCCATATCACGTGCACTATGCGAATTAGTAAGAAAAGGGTAGATAATTTACTCGTCTCGTGTCGTATCGCACAGGCAGTGGACCTACTCATGCATTTATAATGCACAAATACATTACGTCAAAAAGTTCATATTAGATTCAATTAAATTAATTCAAATTTATTTATAATGTCAAAAAGTTATACTGTATATTCAAAAATGTATACCTACACAAATGAACCTGTCAAATGAAATGAAATTGGTAATAAGGTCATATTTAGAACCCTAGTTTCGAGGTAAATCTGGTAAACTGGTCGTTAAGAATGTCGAGGTCGAGATATAATGGTTGTGAGTGTAAAGGTGAGTCGAGACAGGTTGTGAATCGCACATGAGCTTTAAGCGCGTCGGCGGTATCATCTAAACGCCGACAAACGTGGAATTATCGCGCCGATAGCTGCCCGCGCTCCATACTCGGATTAGACTGACAACCGAATAATCCGACGTTAAAATTTGCGATCTGCAACTACAGAAATGAGTATATGTTTCAAAGGTGAGTAATATTAATATCCAATAAACTGGAATCATTATTTACAATTCTATCTCTATTCAAAGGGTCGATGAGGGATCCGCGCCCTGGATCTGATGCGATTCTAGTTTATTCTTGATGTCATTAACCGACTTCGAAAAAAAGAAGGAGGTTCTCAATTCGGTTGTATTCTTTTTTTTTTTTTTTTTTTTCAATGTTTGTTACCTCAGAACTCCGTCATTGATGAGCCGATACGAATTTTTTTTTTTTTGTATGTATATCCATCCAGCTGGGTCCCATTTTTTTTTAAATTAAGTTGGATGATGGGATCCATGAGGAATTGAGAGAACTCCTTAATTATATTAGGCACGCGTGTAGTGATTTTGGTATTTTCTATTAAATATATCTCGTGTATTTACATCCGGAAATCATAAATTTGGTGGAGTGGAACTGATGATGAAGACCCACAGATGACTTATGGAATTCCTCAATTATGTACTTAAAGTAGAAAAGCACGTCACAGATTCTGATAAGATTCCGTTGAAATAGCAACTAATGAAGTACCAAAGGTGATCCTTGTGGAATCGACGGAAATCCTCAAATATTATCGGGCCACATACAGCGATTGGGTTTTTTTCTCTAATAATCAACGCATTTGCTCTCGGAAATCAGTTCAGTTTGTGGTAAATTGGAAAATAAATGTGGAAATGTTCTCGTGGTTTGGCGGAGTACTAAATTGAAGTCGGTTAAAACTTTGTTTTTAAAGTAAATTATTTATAATACATTTGGACCATCGAATGCTGAATATTTATGCAAAGGATCTGGATTACGGGACAGGATATAAATTTATATAGCCGCAAATCGAACCACTCGCCTATCGCCGCTTTTTAAGGGGCATACCTATACTAAACTACCGCAGAAGCACATATGAAATCATTTTTTTTACTTGTTTCCTTGATTGTATTCCATTACTTACAGCTATTGCTGCATATTCATGAATGCAATTAATAAATAACGAACTGTCGCTGCCACGGCCGGATTAATTTAACTCTCCTTAAATTGAGTAGGCTTATTATTAAGCTGTGTGCAGATTTAATAACTTTCCAGCTTCGCCCCAACGGGGCCATACTCAACGAGCCATGTGGATCCAAACACTTACGTATTCTGGTTAAGCTGTGATGAGCTTATGGAATTACTGGAATTATTTAATAGATGGTCAGATATAATAGTTATTCAACTGTTTTTTAGGGTTCGGTAGTCAACAAGGAACCCTTATAGTTTCGCCATGTCCGTCTGTCCGTCTGTTCGTCTGTTCATCCGTCCGTTTTCGGCTTAGCTCAGTAACCATTACTACTAGAAAACTGTAATTTGGCATGGTTATAGAAATCAATCACGCCGACAAAACAGAAGAATAAATACTTGAAAAAAAATGTTTTGGGGTGCTTCCCCTGCACCTAAAGTGGGGATGTCATTTTTGTTTCCTCATTAAACCCATAGTGTGGGGTATCTTTGAATAGCTTGTTCAAATATTAATGGGTTTTCTAAAACGATTTTTCAAATTTTGCGTTTGCGAGATATTGGGGTCCCAAATTCACCCACCACCCATAGTGTGGGGTATCGTTGAATAGCTTGTTCAAATATTAATGGGTTTTCTAAAACGATTTTTCAAATTTTGCGTTTGCGAGATATTGGGGTCAGCCCAAATTTTTGTTCGAGTCATGTGTGCCCAACGTATACTTAGAAAGGTCAACCGCATCATTTAGTTGGCGCGCGCGTGTCGGTAACTAAGAAAGACAGGCAACTACGGAACCCTACACTGCGCGTGGCCCGATACGCACTTGGCCGATTTTTATTTATATATGATAGGTCTCTTTACACTGCCTTGTAAGTTTCAGACAGATTTTTGTGATTTTGAATTTGGAATGTTCGGTAATTCCATTAGAGTACCTACGGAACTCGATTCGAATTTGTACTTACTTGTACGTAGGAAAGGACTTACGATGCTATACAGCGTGTGACATCCATTAGAACATACATTTTAAGTAACTATAGCTTTAAGTACTGTGAACCGTTTTATCGAAAATATATAACAATTATCATTTTTCATTTGACTACAGATACCAATTTACGTTCATTACGGCGTATACTTTCAGCCCTTAAACTAGGTATACCTACGCTCTTAAGGAAGTCACACACTGCCTAGTTGAGCGCGGTGTGTGCGATTACAAATGGTTCGTCATAGAATGAAATACAAACAATGTCCATACTGCTCTTGAATTTTAATGGCTCTGGAACGCCCCGTCGTAGTTTTGGCGTATTCAAATTACGGGTATACAAATACTCCAAAATACCTTTACACTAAATGCGTGTGTATATACTATACACTATACTACGTGTACGTAGTAGAGTAGAGCAGATCTATCTAAACAGTGTAACTCATATCACCTAGTGTGTAGGTAATCTATCTCCGTAATGACATTTACTACAAATTCCAATAAATATGCTAAATAGTAATATACAGACATGTGTTCATTAACATATATATATATATTATCAGCAAATTACAGTCATCTCTACTAATATTCATCATCACCTAGCGTTATTCCCGGTTGTGCCCAAAACGAGCCCAAGGCCGCTTTGACACCTAATCCCTAGATTTGGCATAGGCACGAATTTTACGAAAGCGAGTGCCATCTGACCTTCCAACCCAGAGGGAAAATTACACTCTATTGGGATTAGACCGGTTTCCTTACGATGCTTTCCTTCAAATAAAAACATCATCTCTACTATACTATTTAAAAAAAAAGTCTCTTGAATGTTTTAACTAACTTAACTTACTCGGCTCACAACATATCACATAGGTACGATATTTTTGCAGCACGTAATATCTCGTTTGAGTACTTCTTAAAGATGCAAGATGGGCCTAATTAACTAGTATATATAAAAATGTAACTTCTGTGACTACTTAAGGGGATGCCTTGATTGGAGACGACCACGCCCCCTTGACAGAGACACGTTTATGCCTTCCGCGCACGAGAAAAAGAGATGCAACACTCTTAGGGAATGGCTTTTTTGGGCATATTTCGATAAATACCTAACTTAGTGAAGTTTTATTTATTAAGTGATGAGATAAAATACTATAGTATTAACTTGATTGTGTCGTAAAATAATGTATTGTTTGAATAGGCTGAGTAGAAAAGGGAAAATAAAGACCCAACTTTCAATTTTATTTTTCTATCGAGGAAATTTTATGCAATCATGTATCGATTAAATCAGATAAACAATCATATAGTCAAGAATCATACATCTGAAAATCAGACCTCATTGTTTCTTAATCTGATCAGAACGGCGTTTCAAAGCACGCGATAATTTCCAATGCAGGATGATTTCACTTTTAACATATATCAACTAATTTAAGAATGTTTGGCCCCGGACACTTAAAATTACCGAGAAATGCCCTTATACACAATGTTTATTTTAATTGGAGAGCATCTTATAAAGTGCATCTCGACGCTAATAAAAATGCAAGAGCGCAGTGCATCCGCCGTCTCGAGCATGAGTGGCAAGGTCGCTCGGATGTCCTGCAGTCGGCGCGACGCGCATCCTGCACTTAGGACGTTACGTCCGAACCGGATGCCGGCGGCTGACGCAACTCTCTTTGTCTTCACGAACAATTCTTTTAAACTCGCGCACATTACTGCTCTTGACATACGAGTACGTGTACGTATTGCCACGTACTCTTAATAATATTTTCAGGTGCGCACTTAAACTTACGGTTGGTAAATTGGATTTAACAGTCTAGAATATAGGTATTCCACACGTAAGGTCAGTTCGGGTATGTGCGCCACCGGGGAAAGTGCGCCTCATTCATCATTCAGTCATTTAAATCAATATAAATTAGCTGAAATCCATGCAATAAACTTGTTTTAGTTTGTTGCATGAATGTGAGATGTCGTTATTTGTGAAATATCTGTAGATCTCGATATGTTTGATGAAAGGCGCACTTACCCCGCGGGCGGGGGTGCCCTCTCTGACTTTATATTGTACAGAGTATTTTTTTAAGTAGACAGAGTAGTCATATAAAAACTATCCATGCATGACTTGTGTGACGAATCACAATTAATAATAATAAAAATAAATTAATACAATATTTATTTCAGGCAACTAATACAATACAATATAATATTAAAACACTAATTATTATTTAGGCTAATTATTAATTAATGAAATTTGTCCTGATGTTGTGCTCACCAGTCGTACATACCGCGATGATAGAAAGAAAGAAATAATGATTGAGGGGTCATTAAATCGCACGTGAAAGTTACACTGTGCAAATGAAAACGAGTTCTTGTTGTGCTAGCCCTGCTGAGTCTCGAGGCTATCTCTCAAATGCAAGCATCATAAGACCGTTGCGTATTTCCAGCATATTCTATTAAAAATTATAGGAACAAAACAGATTTTAGTTGTTTATAGATCAAAACAGTCTGAATTAATGTAGATACTACGAATACTTAACGTTTATTGTCATTATTACCTATATATTTGGTATATTACGTTGTACGATTAAACGTACGAGTATTAAGCATTGATTAAACAGGAAACCACGTATAGTTCCCAAATGTGCTTAACGACTGCATAATACGAGTACGAGTAGTGACACACGTAAGTTCCCCGCCGCACTCCGACTCCGATATGTGACACCGCTACGTATTTCGTACGACCTACTTGACGTGCCTGAGCTGACGCGAAATGTCGGATGTTAGCTTCATATTAAATTAAGTAGCACGGTTCATGTCTAAGTGAGTATACCTACTCCACCGATTTAACGTAAGTGTATATTATGTTTTACGTTTAAGAGAAGTAGTTAGTAGGAGTAGAGTAGTAGCTACGGCAGATGATCGTTTTCAAAATTCTAAGGCACACTTAAATGAGGATGTGAATAAATCTGAAGAAAATATATTTTTTCTTTCATATTTCATTTGAAATTCAATGCGAAAATAGGTGATTAATATTATGTGTATCCAATGTCTCAACGTTTAAATTCCGGAATAATCATAATATGTCTTGATACTATATTTTTTTTATGTCCGTGAGTTGAAGAGCACAGCATGTCGAGCTGGCAGTAGCGAGCGAGAGAGATTAATTTTATATCTGGGGGCTAGGGTCGCCTTAAACACAAACATATAATATTTATTTTCATTTTTACTATTATATTTTTATTTCGAGACTACCTATATTTATAAAAGTATTTTAGCGCGTTTTGAATTCCTACGCAATGTAATCCTTCAACAACAATTCTAGGTTGGAAAGTATAAAATCTCTACGTGGATTTGTAGATGGATTTCCCGATATTTTTATTTTCTTGTATAAAAATTTCCGAGCGCTTTTTTTTCCAGTAATTTATTTTACCCTAGGTACTACTTATTTCATAGATTCACATTTTACCTTTCGCAAAACTTCTCATTCGCATAATAACCGGTTTGTGATTTTTAACGAAAGAAAATTTTTAATATTTTTTTTTCCGATCTCTAATTTTCCTATACGCAATATTTCCATATATTTAATTCAAATTACATATAAGTATAGTGTAATAGAGCGGGAAGGAGAGCAACTTTATTGAAAAAAAAATATCCTTTATGTCGGTTCTGGCGCTTCGCCGGCCGCTGCCGCGACACGCTCGCTTCGCTCACTCGGCTCGCGCGCTGTAGGGTCGCAGTACACCTAACACTCCTCGCTTCGCTCGTCGTCGTACCTACACCGACCCCTATTTTGCTTATTATCTAGGCGTAAGGAACTTGCTTAAACCAGTTGCGTTTAAGACGAGATGATACTAACCCGAAAATTTGCGAATGTCATCATTTTCTATTGAGAATATAATCTATTAGAAAACACCTGATTATGAAAAAAGCGGCCAAGTGCGTGTCGGACCACGCACAACGAAGGGTTCCGTGCCTATTAAAAAGGTCGTATCGTTCCTGAAATCTTATGGCACTTACGTCCTTTTCTTTAAGTAAGGCAGTTTTTTAGAAATATCTCGATAACCTTTGAACCGATCTTGTTCAAAACAATTTTCGCTGAAAGAATTTAATAACACAGTTCAAAAATTAGAGGGGGGGGACACAATTTTAGTGACTTTCGGGGCGATTATCTCCGACTCTATTCACTTAATCAAAAAAATTGCTGAGAAACCTTATATTTATTTTGAAAGGCCTATCGATTGATTTGCCACACGTGGGAAGGCAATGAAAAAAAAAATGTTGACTTTCAGTTTTGTGTGTGGAGTGCACCCCTAAAAAAAATGAGTTTTTGTAATTTAATTACAAAACTATGTACTAACAGAATACACCTATCCTCAAAATTGTATTCAAGTACACCTTATAGTTTTCGAGTAAAATGCCTGTGACATACGGACGGACAGACAGACAGACAGACAGACAGACAGACATGACGAATCCATAAGGGTTCCGTTTTTTGCCATTTGGCTACGGAACCCTAAAAAGGTGTATGAGAAATATTGCAACACTTCAAATGTACCTACGCATACGAAATTATCCGCATGGTAAAATAAATTACTGGAAAAATAAGCAACCGGAATTATTTATATAAGAAAATAAAAATATCGGGAAATCCATCTAACAAACGCGTCGCCCTGTGAATGTAGATATTATTCCTTTCCAAATCCTTTTTTTAATTCCTTTTCCGTAGCACAGAAGATAAATTCACTTCACTGCCTCAAAAAGATAGCAGGAAACTAAATCCTTTGTTGGAAATCGAGTCCGGATGAAAATATTTGCGACCCAAATCTGTGCCAAGCTTTGTGGTTGGTAGCATCAATCACGTCGCTTGTCGCAACCAACGTCTCCTTAAAGTGTCACGTGTCACTTATATTCTACAACATGAAATTTAATGCCTCTGTTAAATATTCAGTCACATAATGGAATGTAGAGATGTCAGTGTCAGCCTCTGTTTACTTATATCGAGCGAACCTCGTTTAGTAATTACATTGCTATTTAATTACATAATAGCTACGATTTGTAACAGACCGGTATATTTGCACGGAATCTGCAATACAGAATCAACAAAATTCACTACTAACTTTAATGGGCGTAAAAATGAATACCGCTGATACATGTCCATCGAGAACGTTTAAGGTTGGTGTCGTGATAATTCAATGCTATATACAGGGTGTAATCGTTAAGTGTAGCCAGGCGATTATTCCGTAGATACGAGTATAACAGACCACCAAAAACATTACATATAAAGTGATGCCAAGACTTTATAGCTCATACAGCTTTCAGCGTGAAAAAGATATCAGATCGCAATTAGCGCCAAGCGCATACTCCACACGGCGTAACTCTACCACTACCAGCCACGCTCTACAAATTCTACATCTTGGCTAAAAAGTATAGCTTTGTTGGGCACATCCCGGTCGCCGCATAGACTTTCACGCCGAATGAATTTATGATGATATTAATAAGTGACGGGTCTATACTTTTTAGCCAAGATATAGAATTTGTAGAGCGTGGCTGGTAGTGGTAGAGTTACGCCGTGTGGAGTAGGAAGCTTGGCGCTAATTGCGATCTGATATCTTTTTCACGCTGAAAGCTGTATGAGCCATGAAGTCTTGGCATCACTTTACATGTAATGTTTTTGGTGGGATCTCATTCCTTTTTGTAAGGTAATTTCTAAAGAAGTGAATGGGAAAACCCATACAAACTTCCATCCCCTAGTGACGAAATCGGCGTTTTTTAGATATCAATAAAATCTTAAGTATAAGAGCTATGTTACTGAAACTTTATATGTTTAATAAGTCCACTATCGACATCATATTGAATACCAGAGAAACAGAATTTTGTTTATCTGGTATTATCCAAACCCAAGTTACGAGGGTTCAAAAAAACGACGAACCGCTTCGAGAAAAGGTAGGTAGTGCCCTTGCGTTGCGCTTCGCTTGGCTCGTCTTGGCGGGGGCACTGCCGTGCCCCCAGATATCAGACAACTTGAAAGTGATATCGAAAGTACGTTACCCAATGAGTACAATCACATCAATAACTTTTTGAAAACAAAACTAGACATATCCTAAATATTAAGTTTAAACGTTCCCATACATTTAATATCTCACTCCCTGTGATTTTTTCTTTTGGGGATTAATTTATTTATTTTTCGTATGGCAAATCTGTGTAAAAGATTACGTGTACGATGATCTAATACACAACCTAGAAGAGCTAAAGAATGGTGTACACACCGTGCAATTGCTTTAATTACGCCGTAAATTGTATGAAAAGTGCATTTAGAAACAATGAAGAGAGCCCGTTAATGTATCGCACTACAAGGGCGTCACTTAGGGTGAGGCCAGACGAGCGTAATTTGCGAGCTGTGAGTCGCGTAATTTGGGTTCGCCTATTGATGGACATTTCGGTTTGCCCATATGGCCGGCCTTAGTAGTCCAATCAATGAACTGACAACTTGTATGGAAAAAATGACAATCTTGGAAATAATTTATAATAGCTTATTTTTTTTGTGTAACGGATATATTATCATTTAAATAGTTACCCAGCAACAGAATCCGACAAAATTTCAGACATCAAAAAAATTATAAATCAACTAGTTTCTGAAAAGTCAGGAAAAATATTCATAAATATTTTTGTCTTTATTTTGGTTCATTTACATTTGCTCTATAATATTCAAGATAAATCATACAAAAAAAGACAATGCATGCTTCATTTAAATCTACATAATTACTTCCGGGTGGAAAGTTTGTCGGATTCTTGAATAAAGTATCTTAGATTAGAATAATATTTTAAAATGAAATGAACAAAAAAACGCTATTATAAATTAAAATTACAAAAAATCACAAGCGTATTTTTCCTGCAGTATAGAGCAACAGCTGTAAACAAAAAAAAATCTTTGAATATTTACATATTTTGGATATTACTAGATTTATTTCTAAAAAGGTATTGATGTGATTTTACTTACTGGGTAAGGTACTTTCGATATCAGTTTAAAGTTTTCTGATATCTGTTATATTTACAGAATAATCGCCAGGCTACACTTAACGATTACTTACACCCCGTATATTGCGTCGGTGTTTTTTAACGTGTGGGACACAATCTCCCAGGCATAAATTAATTCCAAAATTGACATTTTTAGGGTTCCGTAGCCAAATGGCAAAAAACGGAACCCTTATGGATTCGTCATGTCTGTCTGTCCGTCCGTATGTCACAGGCATTTTACTCGAAAACTATATGGTGTATTTGAATAAAATTTTGAGGATAGGTGTATTTTGTAATTTTGTTAGCCGCTAAGTACATAGTTTTGTAATTAAATTACTAAATTACTAATAAAATGTTTTTAGCGGTGCACTCCATACATAAAACTGAAAGTCAAAAAAATGTTTTTCATTGCATGCCCACGTGTGTCACATCAATCGATAGGCCTTTCAAAATAAATATAAGGTATGTCAGCAATTTTTTGATTAAGTGAATAAACTTGGAGATAATCGCCCCGAAAGTCACTAAAGATGTGCCCCCCCTCTAATTTTTGAACCGCGTATTTTAAAAATATGAAAATAATCATGGACATAATATAGGCTTATTAAATTCTATCAGCGAAAATGGTTTTGAACAAGATCAGTTCAAAGGTTTTCGATATATTTCTAAAAAACTGCCTTCCTTAAAGAAAAGGACGTAAGTGCCCATAAGATGTTAGTAACGATTCGACCTTTTTAATAGGCACGGAACCCTTCGTTGTGCGTGGTCCGACACGCACTTGGCCGCTTTTTTCCATACAAGTTGTCAGTTCATTGACTGGACTATAGTCGCTTTCCGCTACATGCAGCAATAAGGTTGTAGTATACATATTTATGAAACTTTGAGTGAATAGATATTGCCATATTGGTGCCCTTGACTGTAATAGTACAGTCAAGGGCACCAATATGGCAATATCTATCCTATAGAGGTACATTTACTTTTTCGTCGTGATTCACTTGTCTGTATATGATATAAAAGTGCAACAAATCACTAGCGTTGATGTAAGTGGGGTAGTGGATCGGAGCGTGTGGGGGGCCAAATGGAGCGAAATTTATTGCAATAATGGCATGTAGTTCACGGCCACTTCATTTGGCGCGAGTGCGGGGGACAAAAGGCGCATTATAACCGGAATATTCGCCCTGAACGATGAGTCTCATTACAAATGTTTAATTAAACATATATGGGTTATACAGCGATATACTAAATATAGGTCCACATCTTTCATGTAGAAACTGCTAAAGTTAAAGGCTGAAAAGCCAAATTTTTGGTTGGACTCGTAATCCTCGTCGAATATTGAGAATGTATGTAGTAAAACAATTTGGATAATAATCGAGGCAAATGGTTGTCACAATAATAACGATGTAGAAATAGTTGTTACAACACGGGAGTGCGATTTACACGTTTGTAGTGTTTTACTGATTATTTTTTACACATCCATTAGCATTATCTTAAATTCGAATGTTTCAAGAAAAAGTAACACTCATTGGCTAGCTGTGTGATTTTTTTCAAGGTTGTGGACATCGTTTTCTATAAATTTCTGTTACGTTCCCGACACTCGATTGCCGAAGACTGCCCTTAATCTTAATTATAATCGTAAATATCAGCCACGAAGAATGCCAGGAAAATAAGACTTTTATTCTTCGTATAATTTTAGCTGTTTACCCTAATTCTCTTCTCAACTGACCCAGATGCCCCCTTGGCTGGAAGGAAATAATATGCGCGTATAATTTTAGCTGTTTACAGATATATTGATATCGTTAGCCGTGTTGTAAGCTAGTTGGTAATCGTGGTCTGAGATCCGTCAAGCGTGCATATTATTTCCTTCCAGCCGAGGGGGCATCTGGGTCAGTGCATCGCGCCGTAAGGTCATGGTCGTGAAACACGTCATATTCATACAAATACATCTAATCGGTTATTGAAAATTATCGAATGATGACAATATTTTTAAGTTTCTTTTTTAATTCGGCTACAGATCAGGAATGAGGAAGGAGGAGGAGGAATAAAAGGAGAATCAGGTCGGACTCGATACGGCCTACTATGTCCAATAGTAATTCAATTATGTTTGTCTTTCACATTAATCAGTTTTTTTTTTTAACACGAACTAAGAGGCACTAAATTTTAATATGTAATTTGACGCATTTTAAGATTGCATAATACATTTTCCTGGCTGTGTCAATACGTAAAATCATGTGTATTATTCCACAAGGACGACTGCGCTCTCATACGTATGTATTTGTGCTCCCCTCATATATCTCCAGCTCATTTCATAAAAGCCAACTCCATTAAAATAATAAACTTTATCTGGCTGCTCGAAACACGCTCCGTGATGATACTCGTGCCTCGTACGTACGGGGATACGAGGGCTTATGAATGTTATTGCTCGCCATTTAAAAAAAGAATTCCGCTCCCCGCTCGCTCCACGCAGGATTTATAACAAGAACGTTGAAAACAAATATTGGCTGAATAATTTTGAAACAATTGTAGAGAGAAAATCCTGAATAATGGTGTAGTGTTTGCTTAATCGAATCGTGTCATCCATAATATTTAATAAGTTTGTGTGTTCGTCAACGAGTTCATGAGTCCACTTGGAGTCGCTGTGCACAGCGGTTAATTGATGGCGTCAACTGGCTTGTGATGGTATAGAAGGATCAAAAAATGACACGCCTACTGACTTGGTGCCGATCTTAGTTCTCAATTAATCATATTCCTGTCTTATTTCTATAGGATTGCCTAAGACTAGTAGTGATTATTGGCTACGGTTGTGGCCTGCAAATCTATACAAATAGTGTCATCTATCGCGATTTCCGCAACACGGGGGACACCTCGAAGGTGAGCTAAATGAAGATGGAACATCGCTGAGCCGACCCTTAATAATTCTTCGTCAGCCGTTTATTTCCTATATTTAAGTCATCAGTTTTTCTAACCTACGAGTTGTAGTCACAAAGTTCTTAACAAGATTCTAAAATTGATATTCTTATGCATTAAATTTATTCTCATGACGTACAGTCGACTACAATTTTTTTTTTTAATTATCTTTTACCTAAAGTGATGACAGCGCCTGAATTATTGACCAGCGATCACTGCCTACAAATAATAAGACTACATACATCCAGTGCATGGTCTGACTGAATTCGTGACAGCAGATGGTTTAACGGTCCGGCCACGACTTTGCGCGAATTGCGGCGCGGCAAGCGTTTTATCTGTTCATTGCGCGGTCGAGACGCGCAGCGCACTGTGGATAGTTGGGATTACACGCAATGAATTAGTAAAACCGCTGCCGCTGCCGCCGCCGCGCGTGTCCGTGGCGAGGCCGTTAGGGTAGATTGTTAAAAGTTGTTGAAAACCCATATACGACTAGCTAACTGTCGTTAAGTACACAATGGAAAAAACATACAGCGTAGAATTAAGGCTTTAACTAAGTAATTTTTTGTTATAATTCATCCATAAATGAATACTGAGTGATACGTCTCATTTTGGGTTCCAGAGAGCATATCAACCGTGATGCGATTGCTGAGGCTTTTAAAAAATAACTAACGAACGGGTGCAGTCCGTAAGACTAATGAGTTTCAGAGTTGAAGTCTGAGAGTAGATGTTTACAAATGGTTTTATTTAGTTTCCTCGTTTCCTTTTTCTGGTTTATCTACACTAATATTATAAAGAGAAAAGATTTGATAAAAAAAAAAAAAATCCATCCATACTAATATTATAAATGCGAAAGTGTGTCTGTCTGTCTGTTACCTCTTCACGCTTAAACCGCTGAACCGATTGCGATGAAATTTGGTATGGAGATAGTTTGAATCCTGGGGAAGGACATAGGATAGTTTTCATCCCGGAAATCACCCCCTAAAGGGATGAAATGGAGGGTTGAAGTTTGTATGGAGCTGCGATATAAACGATTTCCACGCGGACGGAGTCACGGGCAGAAGCTAGTACTTAATATTATAAGTGCGAAAGTGTGTCTGTCTGTTACCTCTTCGTGCTTAAACCGCTGAACCGATTGAGATGAAAATAGGTATGGAGATAGCTTGAATCCCGGGGAAGGACATAGGATAGTTTTTATCCCGGAAATCATCCCCAAAGGGGGTGAAATCGGGGGTGAAAGTTTATATGGAGCTACGATAAAACGAGTTCCACGCGGACGGAGTCGTGGGCAGAAGCTAGTAATTAATAAATTGTTTGTTTGTATTGAATAGGCTCCGAAACCACAGGACCGAATTGAAAACATATTTTACCATTAGATGCCGACATTAGCTCTGATGAACATAATAATATGCTACTTTTTACTGCGGGAAAATGCTTCAGTCCTACGCACTAACCGTGCGAAGCCGGGCCAGGCAGCTAGTAGCTAATAAAGTTGAATTGAAATGTGGCGAGTAAAAATGGACAGGTTATTATTACCCCTCTTGCAATTTTAATAAAATACTTGAATAATAGTATACTATTTCATTCAACTGCATATTATTAACCCATTCGTTGTCGGGGTGCAAATATTCTATATAGTTAGGACGGCAATCAATGTTTTAATAAGGGCGCTGGGTGCGGGGGGTGCAGGCAGGACCGATCACTTTGGCACTCTTTGGGAGAGGTCATGTCGAGCATTGCATCGATTGAACTTTGGATGTCTTTCGACTGATATGATGATGATGATGATTTACTCATACATATAGTAATAGACTATACATAAATACCTACATAGTGAAGGAAATAGTTGAATTAAATAACAATGATAGGTTAGTGAATCATGGTTCTGCGTAAGTGAGAAACGGAACGACGATGTTTGCAGACGATAATTTGATTGCACATAGCAAGAAGGTAAAAGAGATTTTCCACCGACCAGACGAGGAGAGAATTTAAATTGCATATAATTATAAATTAATAGTTTATCGCCGATAGTCAGGCCTCGCATTGCCGGTGAAAAACCTGCACAATCAAGCTTCTCTTATTTAGGATCATGCCTATTGCTTCTACAAACCCACTCAGGGCCTCGCAACGGGTGCTACGCCGTATCGCGTAGCAGCGTTTTTCTGCTCTGTAGCGGAAATTGCTCGTAGAGGCATGGCTTATATGTGAGTCATCATTATTGAATAGTTAAGTATATATAGAAATAATGTATTAAGCAAATTAAAATGTGCTCTTGGTTGTGAATATTGGGATACGTACCGTTTAATGAAGCCTTATCTCCAGCTGCTGTAGCACTGTTTGCTTGGTAATAACCTAATAACACTAAAACCACATGAGACACATCAACATTTGAGAAAAATGTGTCCCAAGCATCACTGATTATTATTTCTATCATTAGATTGTTTTATTTGGTGTTATTCAGTGAAGGGATAAACGCACTATTTTACAAAATGACGAATCAAACCATTTAACAAAAATAAAAAGACGTGAGCCTCGATAAGATGGTGTTTTGACACTTGAACTTTGTCAGTGTCATTATCATTATTAAAATGTTTGACGATCGTTTACTCATGTCATTTAGGCTTCGTTCACGTCACACGGCATTGTCCTGCACGTTTTTTTGCAGTATACATACATCTTAACGTATACATAGTGGATTAGTGGCACATACAAAATGTGGCTTATACGTTACTCACCGGACTTGTCAAGCAAACCGAATACGTGCAGAAAACGTGCAGGACAATGCCGTGTGAACCCAGCCTTAGTTCGATTCCAAATAAGTTTTAGCTTGAAATACCTACTACTAATGAACTTGTAACCTTGTACAGAGACCGGAAACAAAGGATCCGAATCACGATTACAATATCGCCCATAAATTTAATACAAAATGATTTGTTTGTTTATGTAACGTTAACATAAAAAGTTCCGCTCCACACTTTCAGCGCTGGAAACCCGCCATATGGGATGTGGGCGCTCTGTTCGGAGGTGGTGACCCTCGCGTGTTCGCATGGTTACAAGCGTAGCGTCGTTTTCAATGGAAAGGGTAAGATTTCTAAGATTTATTTACGACTCCATTCGTACCAGTTTTTGGATAGGAACTAATGTTTGTGGGGCAACTACAATTAAAGCACATGAATCACAAAATGATGGCTTCCGAGGCAGACACAAAAGGAGATGGCGAACCGACCTTGATACGTTTTGTACAGATTGGCGAACACTAGCACAAGACCGATACAAGTAGCGGAAAATAGGGGAGGTCTTTGCCGAGCAGTGGAACACAATATAAGCTAATAAAAATAAAACAAGCTTCTGTACAAAAAAAAACATTTTTGGTACAAGCTTTTATTGCCGACTGTACTTTTCTGTATACCATCATCAACTACTCATTGAGATGATTCTAACGAGCCCAAACTCAACGGGGTTACGTCGGTTAAGTACTGAATTCCCATGTTCACTTTCTGTCTCCATCATCAGATCAGCTCGATGGTACCATAATATTGAATTTTGTCATCCAAACTATACTCATTCCCAAAATTTCAGCTCAATCGGTCCCCGGGAAGTGGGTCAAATTTAACTTGCAAGATTTGATTACAGACAGACAACGGGACAGGTGAAACTAAATAAAAGCTTGCAAAAATAGGCCGAGTGCGTGTCGGGCCACGTGCACTGTAGGGTTCCGTAGTTGCCTGTCTGTCTTAGTTACATCGAGACGTGCGCGCCTACTAAATGGTGCGGTTGCGTCGGCCGCATTTGTACGAAAGTTAGCCTTTCTAAGTACATTTTATGTTGGTCGACTATTACTCGGTAACTATAGTTATGCCTACTTAGCCGTGATAGTTTTCATTTTAACTTCATTATATGTACTAGTGCCACGATTTTTTTCACATCCCCAGTACCTAGTAGCCATTTACCCGGCAGACACATGACTCGAACAAAAATTAGGGCTTTAAAGCCCAATATCTCACAAACGCATAACTGAGTTGATAAATGGCTTTTAAAATCCCATAATATTTTTGAACCAAGCTATCTATCGATACCCCACACTGTGTTTAACGAGAAAAAAAATGCTTCCCCAGTTTAGTTGTAATTGGAATATGAAAAAATTCGTGGCTTTAGTACATATAATGAATTTAAAAGGAAAAATATCACAATCACAGCTAAGTAGGCATGAGTAGTTGCCGAGTAATAGTCGACCAACTTAACCGCACCATTTAGTTGGCGTGCGCGTGTCGATGTCACTAAGACAGACAGGCAACTACGGAAGCTTAAAAATATCTGAAATTCTGAACCATCACTCTAACACCCCGTTCACACTGCGTCCGTTTCCGTGTCCGGGAGGCATCCGTCTCTCTCGCACTCGGGCGAAACACCGCAAGCGAGAAAAAGAGGGATGCCTCCCGGACACGGAAACGGACGCAGTGTGAACGGGGTGTAACACCTTTTTGTACACCGACCAAGTCATTCATTACTTTGTATTAAATTCACATTTTCCTTCCACTACGATACAGCTGATTGTTGTTCCAACAATTGCTACTACATATTTATAAACTTATTATTTATTATACTAACAATACTTACTTAAAAGTATTCAATCTCCTTTTTATCTTTAAATTAATGAATTATTTAAACCCTTAAAACAACAAACCGCCAAAATAAAATCAATACTCACACTAAACGCCCGCTCCATGTTTGATGTATGGGCTCGGACTATACTCATCCGAAATTCCACGGACCCCAAGCTAAGAATCGATCCCGGTGACATAGGTTTCCGGATGCATGTATTCGGAGCCTGAGTTTATAGAAAATGCAGGTTTTATTAAACATTAGAGTAGTTTCCCGGTCCTCCGTCATAACTCCTTATTACCTACTCATTCATTCATAAGTCGAAAAACGTCGTAACTGAGATGAGATTGCTAAGGTCTCAAAAAGCCTGCAAGCGACAGCAGCACTCGCTTATCAAGTGTAATTACTCTGCAGCGTGGCAGTATTTTTGTTCGCTTCAGAGTTCAGAGTGTCATTAGCGATTCGACGCGAGGGCGCCGCATTGCAGGTCGCAGGCCGATGCGCGGATGACCTAAAACTGCGGTCGGATTCTGGGTAACCCTAGAATAGATTGGGATTTTATATTTTCTCGTTTGTGATACCACGGAATAAATAATAGTAGTTTCGTACAGAAGGTCCTCTATCTTACACAACGGATCGGAACGCATCAAATTATGCCATACCGCTCTTCCGCATAGCACGTGCTCTTTCGTTTAGGTAAAGTTATTACGTTTTTTGTATGACTCTGACAGTGACAACGCCGGCCGCGAACGATAGAGTCTGGCCAGCACGGCTATCATGCGACGGCGCTCGAGCTCTCTCCATTTTTCTCGCACTATGCGTTTCTTTCTTATTAGATCAGTTAGAACAAGAGATATAGTGTGAGAAAAATCGAGAGTATGTCGCGGCCGCCGCATGATAGGCGTGCTGGGAAAGACGAGCCTTTTTTTATAATGGCAATTTTTTATATGGCAACAGTAATATCGTTGTCAAATGTGTCAAACGTCTTAAATTAGTATGATGTCTTGAATTAGTGTGGTGGTGTGTTAGTGTGATGTGTGTGATTAGTGTGATGTGTGTGTGGTGTGTGTGTGTGTGTGTATGTGTGATTAGTGTGATACTTGATATGGTAACTAAGAAGGTAAAGGCTCTTAGGTATTTCATCCAGGGGCTGGAAACTTAGAAAAGAGGCGACACGCCGATTGATTGTATGGAAAGTAGTGACATCTCTGGCGAAGCGGATCGCTGTATTTAATGTTGTTGACAGAAAATGGAAATAGATGTCAGTACAATAGACCCACGACAATAAATTTTAAGATTTTGAAATGAAATAAAATATATTTTTATGTTTTGTGATAGAATTTATTAAGTATCCATTTTATTTAACTGAACATGAACAAATATCTAATTAATATGGAATTGTGTTTGTTGTTCGGCCTTTGTGGTTTTAGATGAAGTATACATGTCAGTCAGTAAATAAATGTCAATGTATTGTCTATAAAAACATTGAATGAAAACACATTTAAATCATATTTAAATAAAATCAAGAATAGTTTTAGCCACAGTATCTATTTATAAAAATAATATCTAGTTGTTATGTGTGCAGTAAATAGTTTGAGGTTGAGTAATATGCAGTGTGGATCGGCTGTACGTGGATTTGCTAAATCTGGTCCAGAAGATTTAATCTAAAGTGTTGAAGCTAAATCTCGTCCTTGTCTCGTGTTTTTTGTTAAAAAAGTTGTGCTTTGTTAAGTTCTTGTTAAATAATTTGTTAAGTTAAATAAATACTTTTATGAATGTTGCATGTTTCACTTTTCAGATCCATTTCATAGTTGTGTGATTATTTTGAAACCTACAATGTATGAAGGGAAGCGTACTTAGGTAACTAAAATGTGATTTATATCATGTTTTAGAAACGTTTACTTCCTAACTTTGATAGTCGCATTGTAGGCTTCAAAGTCAAAACAGAGAATACAACTTTTGTACACGTGTGTGCGTGGTGCGTGAATATGTATGTGTGTGCGTTAGTGTGTATGTGAAGCGTGAACGCTGCACGCATGCGTGCGTCAGAGTAGTTCAATCCACTCGCTGCTAGGCGGCTGTGGGACCAGTAATTTCTTGGTGTTGCCACTCTTTACATAAATATACTTATTATACTCTTTGATTTCATCATCATCATCAAATCAGCCGAAAGGCGTCCACTGCTGGACATAGGCCTCCCCCAAAGAGTGCCACAATGACCGGTCCTGCGCCACCCGCATCCAGGTATTTACCTAATGGATACTGAATTGGAAAATAATTTCAGAGGTAGGTACTAAAATAGACTAAATACTTATTTAGACTACCTATTGATTATTAAGTGAACCCTAGATTTAAAGCCCTTAATTAGTTAATTCTATAAGCGATTAAGACGATTTCATTTTATTGAATACTCGCTAATAATTTAATTACTAAAAGAAAGTTTTATCCATAGGGGGGGGGGCTTATGGATAAAACTTACTTTATGACTTATTTGTGTATATATATGATTTTTAAAACAATGAAGGGGTAAATTGAAAAAATATACAAAAACTGATTAGACTGAGGAAGAGCAAAGCTAACACAAACACAACACTGGTGGTAGCCGGCAGCCGGCAGCCCCGATAGCGCCTCGTCCACACAATGTCGGCAGACAATGCGGGCTCCTTCAACGTGAGGCGCCATCGAATCTCGCCGCCCAAGCGAGAGGTGTTCCTTTCAAGTACTCGTACAATATTGTTCTTAGCTCACCGAAATACAAAGGGGATTTCAACATTTTCTTTTCGTCACTTCGTGTGATTTATATCTTAGGAAGGATGTAGCCTAATTTTGAATATCAACACACGAAATTCCTAAAAGTCCTCAACCTCCTAGCTTTGGGGGATTTTTTTTATATCAAATTACGTTAGATGCGAAAAGCTTGCGTTTTTAGAAGATTTTTCGATTCGTTTTTATTAAAAAATACTTTTGAAAACGTACTTCTATTTAAAAATTCAGTAGGGAAAATGTGGCTTGAAATATTATAAACTTAGCAGGTTTGGTTATTAGTAGGTAATTGTGGAGTCAGGACAGAGTGGAATAGATGTTTTGTGGATTTTCCTACATTAGCCGACATGATTTTCAAAGTGTTCTCTTCAATGCGAATGTAGTAGTAGTAGTAGTAGGAATTTTGATTTTCGAGTATTCTACATACCTACCCGTAGATACTCAATAAAAGATAGGTAAGACGAATGAATGGAGATTAAGTAATAATTATTATGTCCAACAAAGATATATATAATAGGAAGGTATATGTTGTGTATACAACAGAGGACAAATTCTGGTAACGATTAAATTTTTTACTCCATTAAGTTTCGGTCCTGGTCCATTAAATTAGATGAAAAGATAATGAGATAAGAATCGGGACGTTTAAGACGGAAATCCAATTGCCTAATCTCGTTGTGCGTTTTCCCTACCCACTTAATTCAATTTTAATCAATTTACCGAATAAAGTTTGTATTTAATGAAAATAAGATCCCGACCAGTCATAACACCCCGGACGAGGTGAATGACGCATATTTATAGATACGAGCAAAGAGAACGGGCGCACTTTGCATAGAAATACTACATAAACTGTGCCTGTTTTCGTGAGTATATAATTATAAACCTTAAGACGCGAGTTCGAGACCAAACATACGGGGATTTTAGCTATTGTGGACTAGGTGTGTAGGTATAGGTTTTTGCGGGCTGGGTTTCCGCAACTCGACATCATATATTATGCGCATCATTTTTTTTGTGATTTTGAGTGAGGGACGGTAACGATAATCATATTTTTCTAATTATGAAATAATTGGACACAACAACGGAGTTACAATAACAGGATAGGAAAGAATTTTATATCATTCACTCTTGAACAGTGGTCACAGATATATTTATATTCGCAACGAAATACAGATTTGACAAAGCTTTATATTTTCTTGAGACTGTTATCGTTCTTCTATCTGAGATCGTTAAAAGCTTTTCGCCCGTATATATTTGTATATTTATCTGCTGCTGTCTGTATTTATTTCAATACCAAACTAGACGACTAGATATTTGCCTGTAAATTCGTACGCCCGATGTTAGTTTGGCTTCCATCGATCCCGCAGATAATGGCGTCTCATTTCAAACCGAGTCCCGTTCCGGTACATGCCCGGGATAAGTCTATGCATTATCTGACATCGGAGTTAAACAGGTCGTTATTATTCTAACGTAAATCTCGTTTGGGTATCCGATCCAAATAGATATGGCAATACGGCAGTAGAAACAATAGTCAGTACCTTGACTTTGAGATCACGTGTGCCAACGAAGAGTTATCTTTGTAAGTCTGTATGTAGGGGGTTATCTCGTGAACTATTATGCGATTTCAAAAATCCTTTCAGGAAAATATAGAATGGACTTTTGGAATAGACAGCCTATATGAATAGGTCCTCTGATGATAAAGTAAATAACGTTAAGTTCCCGTTGATTTTCCATTAATCTGTCGCGCAGAGGTGAGTTCCGGGGGGCAGGGGGGCATTTTGATTCAAAGCAAAACATTTACATTCTGTGAAAGAAAGAAAAAAGTATAAGTGTATCAGACTTGCATGTGTTGCTATATAAGAAATAAGGTAAGTATAAGTGTATCAGACTGGGGTGAAAAGCCAGTGCCGCGCTCCTAAGATGGTCGATAATGTAAATGATGTTCCTATGTCCACATGCCTTTTCGTTCGTAATCAAAGTGCCTACTGATTGTTATACATTCGCTACTGTGGAAATACTTCAAATACTGCACGCACACGGTTTGCTGATACATCTCCATAAGTGTTTATTCATGTCCCGGCTAACTCGTATGTTACGCAAGCTTTTTGTGAACACATTCAGATGGTTTTTTGTTTAAACAACGGGTGCTCTAAATAAGTAGGATTTCAGCTCGCTTTATGCTTACTCAATTGATATACATAATTAAAATATATATCCCATCGATCTGATCCGATCGATATTCAATCTGCTTGTCGAGTGAAAATTGCTATACATGTGATTGTAATGATTGAAAAGATCTCGGGAGGAAAAAAAACACATCGCATTATCATCATTAGCCTATGTTATGTACTACTGTTTTTTTTAATGTTGAAAAAGTGAATCGATGGTATAATTCTATAAAATTAATGAACCTGCTCCCAAAATTGTATGAGAATCGGTTGAAAAATGCGACCGGTAGTGAACAGCCGGACAGACACCGGACATACAAACGATTCTCGGCCCAAGCTGAAGCATACAACTTCGTTCGCTTGGCTCGCTCGTTTGATAACTACGTCCCACTACTGGACACAAGCTTCTTCTCATAAACGAGATGGTCAGTTAACTTACGGTAGCCTAGTGAACTGCATACTGCTACTAGTGGTTCAAGCATGCGGCTGTCTAAAACGTTGGTGGCGGATTCCAAACCTGGCTAGTACCAATGAGTTTTCAGAACTTATGTACAGTCAAGTATAAAAATATGAGTGCATACAACTTACTCATAAATATGTTCTATCGCTCTTATGTCAGCGGATTAAGGTTTCGGTACATATTTATGAGAGGATTAAATCGATCGCATTGGGGTAATTGCGAAATTGGGTATATTCCGAAAGTTTGTGAAAACTACCAAACGCCGCAATATTTTCTTACTGGTAACATTACTTTAGACGCCATTGTTATCGCCTTTGACGCTCCAATCGCAGTTTGTCGCTGCTAGCGTAAGTGTGTGAGCAACGTGCCGTCTCGACAGACCAGTGATTTTCGCGCCTTTTTGGGTGCTTCGTAATAACCCCCACACTCTTTTCTCGGAACCCAGGTAAGTTGTTAAAATAATTGTTTTTTAGTATTACAGGTTATTGTTTTTTACTATTGATTGAGGGGAACACGAAGTTCACGTGTTGTTTTTTATTTTGTTTCGGAAATACCCCTCTGGGTTTATTACGATACACATATTCATTTGCAACCACTTCTTCTTACCGGGGTAAATCCGAAGTAATCAATCCGAAATTACCGTAAAAGCGAAACTATTAACAAAGTTTACAATATTACAAGTAATAATATAAACCATCAGTCTATGAGTAATAAGATCTATTTTTCAACTATTTCGGATTTACCCGGGCATAATTCGTATTTCCCCCAAATGTCCAAAATAGTGAGACATGACAATACATGTGCATAAAAAAGAAACAACAGCGTATTTTTGTTTGTAATGTCCACTAATCATAAGTCTATTCATCAATTTTCAAGAAATACGTGAAAATAGGTAGTAAAATTTAAAAATAAAATGTTTTTTTAACTATAATGCTTTCGGTTACTCAACTCGTCAAAATTTCTACCGTAATTACCCCAATGCACCATATTTTTGCACTTGACTGTAACCACGTATGTTCATTTGATATTTACCATTCAATTTTCGGTAAAAAAATAACATCGCGAGGTTTCCTGCATCCGGGAAGAAATTTAAAAGTGTATGTGACGTTACCTGCACTGGGTCAGAGCGGGAATTATTGCGCAAAATAATAATCAAGTGGAATTGAAAATCTCCTACTTGTTGTTAAGCCGGTTGAATATTAATCACTATTAATAAGCCGACCCACGAACAGCTTTCGATGATAAGAGGCTAAGCGGATAAGAGCCCCTCACTTTAGTATCAGAAATAATTGTGTCTAATAGAAACAAACTAAAATAAAATAGGAAATAAAATAAAATAATAAAATAATGGATGAATAAAATAGGTTTCAACTAGAATTGAGTAACAGTTTCAGTGGGTTAGCTGCCGATGACGATATTAACAAAACATGGGAAGACATAAAGACGTAAAAGTAAATGAAGTGGAACTTAAAAGTAGTGGGTCGCAAAGGAAGGAAAAAGAGGAGAAAATGGTGGAATGATGAATGTGAGAGAGCCATAGAAGAAAGAAGTAAATACAAAATCCTCTCCTTACAAGACCTACTCTAGGTACAAGTTTTTCCAGACGGAAGCCAAGAGGACTATAAAAAGGCAAAAAGATCATATTTAGACGGTATAGTAAGAAGGATGGAAACGTTACTTAGACGAAATCACTCTCGAAAATTCTACAAAGAGCTCAATACTTTTAAAAAAGGGTATCAGCCTGTCACTCAATTGTTGGAAGACGACAGCGGAAATTTAATAACATCCAGAGCTGAAATTAAGAACATGTGGAAGGACTACTTCCAACAATTACTCAATTGTCCTCCTTTAGATGAGCCAATCCCTCTTAACGATGCTGACAATGACGACAGCGAAGTCCCCTCCCCCAAACCTTTGACGAAGTTTACCAAGCGATCAGGCGTCTCAAGATCAAGAATCAAGGCACCTGGAATCGACGGCTTGCCATATGAATAAATATATATGGAAAGACTGTGGCGGTGTTGGACAGTATAAAATCTACGATCTTCTGCTTAAGATATGGCAACTAGAAGAACAACCGCAAGAATGGAATGTAGACGTCATCTGCCCTGTCCACAAAAAGGGCTCTAAGATGAAGTGCACCAACTACCGAGGCATTGCGCTTCTCACAACGGCGTACAAAATCTTGTCTAACGTGCTGCTTAAGAGACTGGAACCACATGCTGAAAGAATCCTTGGGGATCACCAATGTGGTTTCCGCAGAAATCGCAGCACGATAGACCAGATTTTCCTGCTGAGACAGCTCATGCAAAAAAGATGGGAGTACGCACAGACGATCCACTCTTTGTTTGTGGACTTCACGAAGGCCTACGACAGCATAGATCGGGAGGCTCTATATTCCATTCTTGTGAATTTTAACATCCCAAGAAAACTAGTTGCTATAATCACTACAGCAACGAAGAATAGTACAATGCGTGTCAGAGTAGGGGGAGAGCTCTCGGAAGAATTCCCGGTGATGACCGGTCTAAAGCAAGGGGATGCCTTATCACCAGTGCTTTTCAGCTTAGCCCTTGAACATGTCGTCAGGAATGTTTTAGCACTGGACGTAGGTGTTGAGCTGAGCGGCAGGCACAAGGTGATAGGGTACGCGGATTACCTTGCTTTATTAGGAGAAAGCCGGGAAGAGGTGGTCAAAGCGGCCAGGGTCTTGGAGCAGGAGGCGTCCAAGATAGGGCTCAGGATCAATCAGGCAAAAACAGAATACCTCCACATGAAACGATAAAGGAATACACGGGCTCGGCGTGGTAGTCTTCACGTTGGGGGTACCTTCTACAAGGGAGTTGACAAATTTTGATATCTTGGTTGCACCGTAATCGACACTAATACCAGAGAGGAGGAGATAAACATCCGCATCAAAAACACCCTGCGATGCAGTGCAGCCCTTCACAAGGTGTTGGTGTCCATGCTTCTCAGCAGGAATACAAAGTTAAGGATCTATAAAACTGTCATAAGACCCATCCTTATGTATGGCTGTGAGGCGTGGACACTAACACAAAAAGAGGAACGTCAACTCCTTGTAGCGGAAAGGAAGGTCTTGCGTAAGATCCTGGGACCTGTCAAGAGAGACGACGGCACGTGGAGGATTCGTAAAAACATAGAGATCCAGGAGCTGGTGGTCGAACCCAACATCATCGGTGTAACCAAATCACACAGACTTCGTTGGTTCGGTCACCTACTCCGAATGGGAGAGGATCGTGCTGCCAAGAGAGCGTACGTGGGACGACCGACTGATAGCCGCCCGGTTGGGCGACCGGTACCGCTGGAAGGACAGTGTGCAGGCGGATCTGCGACATCTTCAAGTCGGCAACTGGCAAGAAGTTGCGCACGATCGGGACAGATGGCGTGCTCTCGTTTCGGAGGCCAAGACCCTCATTGGGTCTCTGAGCCAAATTAGTTAGTTAGTAGTTAGAAACAAACTGAAATGTCGGCATTAAAAAACAAAATATCGCCTTGTAGTAAACGCTTACCCAAATCTAGTAAGTCAATTTTCGCACACGCTAAAATTAATTCAATTGAATAAGAAACGTACCTATTAATTATTACATGTCGTACATTACACATCCCCTGAGCTTATCAACCCATTGCTTTTGGATGCCACATTGACACATTCTTTCAGCAATAATATTCAGAATGCTGTTGTGACTACCCCTTAGTCGCCTTCTCAGCGATGCATATTTTTTGCGCATGACGGCGTGGAAACCATCCACGCGCGCGCTCACAAACATACCTGAAGCGCTGGATCTCCGGGGCAGTCCCATCAGCATTCTGAAGGCACTGTTGTAGAGGACGCGCAGGGCATTGTATGCTCGTTGTGTGTATTTGACCCACAGGCCACCCGTGTAAAATGTCTGGCAATAAGCCTTTAATAGAGTTATTTTTACCTCCGGCGTACAACGGGCGAACCTACCTATTATTAACGTTATCATATTTTTATTACTTGTTATTATACTTAAGAGGCTATACATATTAATACATAATCTGCGGAAATTTCAAGTGTCTACATATTACGGTTCTAGATATATACCGATTGTTATGGGCGGGCAAAAATACGCCATAAAATTACGTTTCACGTATGAGAGCACTGTTTAATTTTTCATTTAATTTTATTTTTATGAATGTATGTTAAAGCAGCAATAGAAAAACAACTTCTGTGAAAATTAAGAGTCTAGCTATTGCTGATACGCAGACAGCCGGATGGACAGCGGAAGCTTAGGAACAGGGTTCCGTTTGATATCCTTTGGGAAATCGACTCTAAAAATATCTAGTTGAATTCCTTGACCCCATGTATGTATATTTAGACAGTAAGTTTGTGGTTCTACGTTATTTAGAACTCGAGATATTAATGATATGCGTATAATTCAAAATTACCGCCATAAAATTAAATATGGCTGACGGAGGAGTTGGTTCCTATCAAAAACTTAAAGCTACGGACCTAACAAGTACCTGAAAAAAATTTGGTGCTTTTGTCCAGTGTGTCCACATTATCACCTGAAACTGCCCTACTATGAGACATTTTGTAGGACGTGTGTCCAATCAATAACTGATCAACTATTTATACACCCCCATAGAGGGCATTATCTTTACAAATAGCCGTTATACGGCCCGCCGGATTAAAGTAATAACCCCGGTCATTGACGTAGCCTAAATTCATCGGCGGCCCACATTGTGAGTATATAATTTAGATATGACTTACGTAATACTGAAAGGCAAGTTGATTTAGTCTGGGTTAAAGGCCAGTAAAAGTTGATTTAAATTGAATAATTTTACCTCATTTTAAAGACTATGGCACAATACCACGTCGGTCACAAACAAACATTAGGTTGTGGATCTATGTATAAATGCCTTTTCGAATATTTATTTTGACGAATTCACCTCACCATATTTTGTAGAATCAGCTACTCAGCTAGATACTTTGGACTCACTTTATACCCTTTCCATCCGATAGGTATTTTTCCAATTTTTATTATTCAACGATCTTTATTTTTATAAAATAACTGAGCAAGCAAAAATAATGTAGTGTGTAAACATAGTAGTTAGACGATGTGTGTGACCTGACAGAAATTGAACATTTCACCTAGGTTAGAGAGGTCATGTCACCCATCCTTCATGATTCATGACCATGATCAACTCGGACGGAATTCATGGGTAAAATATGCGCCGCATTATATTTTTGTAATCTAAATTATCCTTTCACATACTGATAGATTACTACTACTACTGAAGGATGACCCGTTTTTGATTAAATGACGAAGTTCCATATCTATGGCTTGAGATTTAGCTAAAAGGTAAGGGTCTAGTCCATTAGCACGGTTAGCCCAAGATGGCGCGCGAGCTCTCTCGCGCTCTCTCGCACTATCGGTCTCTTTTTAAGTTTTCTAATACGGCTGTACCAATGAGTTTTTCGGAACGTATGTACGGAAACGGAATATAATTTGATATGTACCGTTAGCTTTTCGGTGAAGGAAAAACATCGTGAGGTGAGGATACATCTGCGAAGAAATTCAAAGGTGTATGTGAAGTCCCGAACCCGCACTGGGCCAGCGTGGGGCCTACTGCCCGTTCCCCCTCATCCATCAGAGGAGGCCTGTGCCCAGCAGTGGGACGTATACAGGCTAATTTATTTTTATTTTTATAACTTTTGACGATCGTGATAAAAAATCTTATTTTTTTGACATGGTATGCAAAGTAATGTATTTTTCACTTCTCATGCTCTAAAAGTATGTCATATTAGGCTTAGTAGGCGGGGCTTAAGTAGTACATGTAGCATCTAGGGAAAAAATTCATACACATTTATGATTTTTAAAACATTTTAATTTGACCAATCAAAACTTCACCGTACTAAATCCACCAATCACTACTCTATAAAAACAGTTGTAATTCCTATCAACTAGCCAGAAACCATTAGTTATTAAAAGCGGCTAATCAGGAAACAATAGTTAATTTCAAACGTTAGGTGTTTTTTTATTCCTTACGGTGGCGCCGTAGGTTCAGCGAAGTTAAGCGAACAGAGTTTTTGAAACAATATAATGCGTCTGTTTATAATAATATGGTTTCAAAAAATACGATTAATAGTATAAAACAAAGTCGCATCCCGCTGTCTGTCCCTATGTATGCTTAGATCTTTAAAACTACGCAACGGATTATGATGCGGTTTTTTTAATAGATAGAGTGATTCAAGAGGAAGGTTTATATGTATAATATAGTACCCGTGCGAAGCCGGGGCGGGTCGCTAGTTATTTATAAAAATGAACGCATCTGACAATCAATAGCCGTGTCCAAACGTTCAAGCGTGTTTGACTGCATACATACATACTGCTGTCTATCCCGCTTTATCTTATGCAACGCATGCTGTCCGCCACGCTCGGCCGTTTGGACGCGTCCAGATAGACGGTCAGTAGCGCTCATTCGTGGTATCAATATTTTGTATCCATGTCAAAACATTTCATTAAAAAAATCTTGCCGCCAAAATGGACAATCTTTTCACCGTGGAATTTATTATCGATTGTGAATGGATAATTTTTGTTTTTACTATTTTCTCGCAGTATAAGTGAAAAGAAGAGCGTATAATAAGCTATAAATAAGAATAAAATAATTTATTGAAAACGTATTTTACAGACACATTATGATAATACAGATAATTACAAAAGCTTGAATTAGGGTTCCCTGTGTAAAAAAGGACGAAACTGTCTATTTTAAAACATAAACGGTGAGTTTTCCAGATTTTATATTGCTTACGACTTTTACAAGTCTGTACATAATTATGAAACCAATTCGGCAGAACAGGCCCTGCATAGTGTCGAGTAACTGCAAATTCACTTACTGTAACAGTATCAATTAATAAATAGGGTCGTACTTGTATTTTAGATACCTACTATAAGCGTAGTACACAGCAGTTGACTAATTCGTCTTGGATCTATCATTCATCTCCGTGAAAGTTCATGTATGTTACAACAGAACCTAATGACTCTAACCATGACTGAACGCTACAATAAAATAATGATTGCTTATTGATATCGCTTGTCATCATCGACCATTATTTTATTATGGGAGCGGGCGGCTACGGCCGCTACGGCGCTACGTCACGGCCGCCGCTACGCGCTACGCGGCCCGCGGTATGCAGTCGCGCGGAGTCGGCAGCGTACGCGACACTCGGACATATCGTTTTAGTGCTCAAGGTACGTAAAGTAATATAAACGCAATGAATAGTACCAATTTTAAAAGTTAGTGTTTTTTATAAAATGGAAGCTTTGATGTGATATTATTTTGTTTCTTCCTAAACAGTAATTATACCACCAGGTTATTACCAGGCTTTAGAAACGATTTTTTTATTAACGGCCTCAGACAGGACCGATTCTGGAATCTGATGCCAAGCCGGTTAAGCCTTGCTCGAAGCATGTTTTGTTTTAATTCTGATCAGATTTCTAATTATAATTGGGATTGCAAATCTGTCTGCTGAATACACAATTGATGTTCAAATTTAATGACTCAATAGCCTGCTTTGTAAACTAATGCATTTTAGATTCAAATTGTTTGCAAGTATAAAATTGTGTCAAACCACAAATCAGCTAAGCCCACAGTTAATATCATTTGAAACCTCAACACCGTGAAATGTTTGCGGGCTTCTAATTCCGTTTTGTTTTTGTATGGACGCGGCGGGCGGAAAGTGCGGTAGTAAATAATAAAGTTTGACTCAGATGGCGAGGCCCTGGACGACCCCGCTCCTGCTCCCCGCCGCCTTCATGTTGCTAAGTGGTGAGTTCCTATTATTCAGATTATAAGTCTTTTACTGATTTCAGGGTACAATGTATACTAACATACACTTTAGCATAATATCACTGGATTGCTAATGCTAAAATTGAATGTGAAGTGGATTGGTTACAAACGTCATTCACAATGTAAGAGTAAGTCGTAAGAAATCAATTGTATTAGGTTTTAACATCAAAGGAAAAAAATGTCCGATTCAACCTCAAGAACACAATCTTGAGAAAGCAATACCATTTTTATGCGTATAAAACTCATCAGTTGCTTTTATCACCAAGCATTGACTAGGGATTAAAATTTGAATGCAAAGCTAATTTATAATGTCAAGGTCACTAATATGCCCAATATAATATACCCAAAGTTGCAAAAATATGTATACAACAACCTTCTTTTCGTCGTAATAAGGTAAACATATTTCTGTAAGTTTGTGGTGTACACATATTGGTGACCTTGACTGTACCTCGGTATTATATTATTCAATAATAATTCAATATTAGGTACTCGAACTTCTCAGTACTCAATAGGTATGAGTACTCCATGTTCAAAAGAGTATTTTAAGTTCATTTTTTGTGGAGATCCATCAGCTGACTGTAAATATGAACCATTCAGTGTAATAATCCTGTCAACTCATCTTGTTTTCCATTTAAATTTTTAACGTTGAGTTTGTCCACAATTCCTCATTCATACATAATACAAACAACGTCCAACGTAAACCGAATGCTTAATAAATGCGCCCTCAATTTCCTTTCAAAAAGTCCACACGCCACGAGCGAGTCAGTTAGCTATTTACAACATATACAATTCATATTCCTAAAGCTAAGCGACATTAAGAAATCATGCCGACCTTCACCACACGTGTACTACTCCCAGCGAAAGTGTCCGGGTTGGTTAAAAACTTATAAGTTTTTAACGACTTTAGGAACTGTATTTGCAGGCCATATTTAGTTCCCAATAAAGATTGATATTATGTGAATAAACAAATAAGGTACCATTTAGCAAACTACTGCCCAGAAATTACAATACTTAAGGCATATGGCGAGTGCTTTTAATAGGGAAGATGCAGCTATAATATTTACCATTATTTCGTGACCAAAATGTTAAAAAAACATACAATAATACTCGTAGCTACTGAAACGTTTTTACATTATACTAATTTCAAACAATAATTACGATTTGAAGTAATGTGAAACGGAACGTGTTTTAATCCAACAATCAGCGCCTGGTGACGTCACTCCTGTCAAAAGTCAAGACTTAGGCAACTCTATGACATCTAGGGACGAACCACGGACACACATATATGGCGAGTGACACACATGATTGACGTCACAGGAACAGTAGACCCGTTTAGGCGTGAAAGTTTAAATTGACAGTTTGTAACAGGAATTTTTGACTTTAAATTATAGTATTTAATTTTTTTTATACTTTCGTGGTCTATTCTACATGCGATTCTTTCAAATGAAATTGAAAATATTGCATCTTCCCTATTCCATGCCAATGTAAACTTAGGAGCCCGCACCACCGCATACTGTAGCGCTCGGTTACGAGTATTATACTGTTAATTCATTTCGTATTGCAGTGATTATAGACAGTCCCACAGCGTCAAACGATCTGAATAATTTTGGTGTGTCCATGGTTCGCGTTTAGTTTACTAGCATATGCTAAGGGCAACTGAAACGCGTACCTTTTTATCCCTTATTATCATTGTGACAAGAGAGAGAAAGCTACGTGTTTTAATTTCCTTGCACTTAGAGTTGATAAAAATTAAGAGGTTTTCAAAGTCGTATTTAGCCAATGTTTATCGTTGCCGTTTGCAAACCAATTATATTGAATTAAACTATTTACTGTCTCAAGGCATATTCAAAACAGGCCAGGGATGAATGGATTACTGCTTTCGGTATGAATTATTGAAACTATGTCATGAGCAAATACATAGTAATTGTCATTAATGAGATAGGTATGTAAATTACGGCACGGACTTTCATAATTGTATTATTATTTCGTTCTTTTAAATAATATGGATTAGGGTAGAAATAATAATATAATCAATCATCAATTAGGAGACAATTGCGCATCGATAATTTGACACATTTTGAAGCGCCAAACAAAGGAGGCGGTTTCCAATTCGGTTTTATTTATGTCACCATTATCTACTTTTAATGTTTGTTATCATCTTTCTACCTCAGAACTCCGTTATTCATGGACCAATTTTTAAAAACTTTTATTTAACTTGTAATGTGTGTACCTATGGTTGTTCAGGTCAAATCTAGCAAATCAAAGACCCACTTCTCGAAGTCGTATCGAATTGGAATTTTGAACACTTGTGTATGTTACCACAAAGCTATTCTACCTATAATTATAGTAATTATGGATATGGAAGGTGGCCATAGGAACTTCTCAATCACAGACGATAAACCTGTCGTGTTTGGGCTCATAAGAATTGTGCAAAAAAGTAATGTCGGCTTTAGATACTTCACAGGATAAGATTTCGTTCATTTGCTCTCGGAAATAAGTTCGTATGTGCAGTTGGCATGGCGATTTATAAATTGAATTCGGTTTTATTTTTCTTATAAGTACCTACATTACTTAGGTGCAAAATGTAGGCCTTGATCTTTCACACAGAGAAAATCACCGCTTCTAAAATTTTACATTTATGTACCTACTCGTATATAAAACATATTAAGAGCTCTCAGCGCCACTTCACTAAAATTCACTTTAACCAGTTCACCCCTTTGGAGCTTTATTGTAACCTTTGAACTTAAGTTACGTTAGGTGCAACACTTCTATATTTAGGCGACCTTTAGTGGCCTGTCCGGTCTGTTAGATATACTGGACACAATGTACATTAGAGAATAGGTTAGAGGTTTTTTTCAAAAAATAATATTTATAATAATAACGTTATAAATGATATTCTTATGTAATGTTCAACAGTCTATGAAATTTACTTTAGTAACCGGTAGAGAAGAAGGTATGAACTCTACCTTTAACTCTAACAGAAGTCTATTACTAAATATATTCAACTAAATCGGGTTCGTATTTATTTCCCGCCACTTCTGACACGTTGGGCTTGGCGCACGCGATAGGAACCCCACAGCAAAAAAAAATCCGCTTCCAGTTCTAGTGAAATAGACCCCACAGGCCAGCGGTGCTACCACGAAAATCGAAACTCGAAGTTCGTATACAATACATGCATCCCTGTCACTCGAGTATTGTGCGTGCGATAGAGATGGAAATACCCGAACTTCGAATTTCGAATCTGAGCAGTTTATCCAAAAGGACCGAAGTCACGCGTGCTCATTCCAAACGGTGTACATGTACAATCGAGTTCTCCACACACACAGACAACCTTTCAAAAATATCTATACAGAGACTTTATTGTTACTGACATAAGACACATGTGTAGATATTTTTGAAAGGTTTTCTGTATAGATATTGGAGAACTCGACCGACAGGACCTGCGACAGTGACGGAAAATCTTATATAATTTAATACAAATTAAATTTGTTTATAAAGAGAGATAGGAATGTTCGCATCAAAATACAGACTGTCGCCTTTAACGGTGTAAGAAATACACTCGCGGTCAAAGAAACCGGGTCAGTGACGAAAACCTCAATATTTTGTAAATCGTTGGTCGTATCTGCATGAAACTAACTCTGTTTTATAGGGAATTTAATATCCTTCTAAATCCAACCTTCAATGTTCTACGTAGTAACTGGAAAAAGGTTTAATTGAAAAAAAAAGACCAATTGGGTACTTATTTGAAATTGCGTTCGTTTTACTTTTGCTTGTTTTTAAGCAATTATTTTCAATCTGTCAAAGAACTATGATAAAAGGCTGTCATTGTTTTATTTTGTGGTCATTCTTGAATGTCTATCATGCCGCTAACACGAGATGAATGTACTCGTATCATCACTATGTTAGAAGAAGGAAGAAGTCAGAGGTATACAGCGAGAAGAACAGGTGTGTCACTTTCTACAGTGCAGCGAGTCCTCCAACGTTACCTACAAACTGGGCAGAACCTTAGAAGACCAGGAACCGGCAAAACAAGATATACTACAGCTAGAGAAGATCGATTTATTGTTACAACCATGCTCCGAAATCGGCACCTCACAGCAGTTGAAGTGAAAAATCAGCTTTTAGAGACCCGAAGGGACGGCATCAGCGAGCGGACTGTCAGGCGGCGGCTCAAAGAAGCAAATTTGACCCCACATAGGCCGGCCAATGGCCCAAAACTTGAAAGAATACATCGAACAGCAAGACGACTTTATGCCCGCGATCACAGATACTGGGGTGACGAAGATTGGGCAAGAATTTTGTTTTCCGATGAATCCAGATTTATGCTCTATGCAAATGACGGGCGGCAAAGAGTTTACAGACGGCCTGGTGAACGTTTTATTCCAGCATGTTTTGAGGAAAAAGTGGCGTTCGGCGGTGGGTCAGTCATGGTTTGGGCTGGAATCTCTTCAGAGAGCCGCTCGGAGTTAGTTTTAATAGAAAATGGATCATTAACGAGTGCAAGATATGTAGAAGAGATTCTTAATGAGCATGTCGGCCCATACTTAATTAATATGGGTGGAAATTCTATGTTTATGCATGACAACGCCAGGCCACACACAGCTCAAATTGTCAGAGATTATTTTTTGGAGGTTGGTATCAACTGTATGAACTGGCCCTCGAGGAGTCCGGAGTTAAATCCGATTGAGCATGTATGGGACGAGCTTGGGAGGCGTGTAAGAGCTCGAAACCCCGCCCCAGCTACACTTAGAGACCTGAAACAGGCGTTAGTGGGACAATATCCCGCAAGAACGCATAAAGAACTTAATAAACAGCATGCCGAATCGTTTAGAAGCTGTAAGCAGAGCCCGAGGAGGCAATACGAAGTATTAATTTTTATTTTTTGTGTTGTATGTGAAGTACCTACTGCTTATTTTTGTCCGTAAAATTGGTTGATTTTTTGTTTCCTATGTAATTTTATTAAACAAAAGAATTACGATTCCACCATTTGATGTTATTTAATTCAGTATAAAATTATCTACAATATGCAGTTTAATTCATGTCCCTAGCTTTATTATTTTAGGAGATATTACAAATTTTCGTACTGACCCGGTTTCTTTGACCGCGAGTGTATTTGTTTATCGATAACTGGGGCACACAGAGATTTAGGTTCGCATCTCTTTTGTGAACATTGCCATAGTTCAGGGCTATAAAGCCAAATTGGACTTAATCAGCATATATAAGGGCGTATGGCTTATAATGATTTCATCTAATTAAAAAAAAATTATAAGCACGGAAACTTAAAACTATTGACCACAGGAAATACAACCTTTGTTTTATGCAATCTGTATGACCCATCTATATTTGTGAAATATAAAAAAAACATTAGAACATTAGCTCAGTATTTTAAATACGAATTGTAAGAAATCAAAGACCTATCTAAATTGTTTCCAATGAAGTGGGATTGTTATTTCATTATAGTTTTATTTCTTTTTTCTTAATAACTTCAATGAAACGGCATAAAGATTACTAGTCCGGCTACGCACTTGCGCAAACGGAAGCACACCATCTAATACGATTTCAATATGCTTAATACCATAACAATGTCAGTGATGCTTTCCAAATTGAGCCCCATGTCCAAGTAAAAGTATAGTCAGGTGTAAAAATAGAAACTCATTCAACATTCTGCATGCACCCAATCACGTACTCCACAATAAGTATGCCCCAATGCTATTTAGACGTCGACGTAATAAAATGTGTAGGTACTTATGAATCGATACTTTTGATGTAGATATTAATTTTCACTAAACGTTTCGTTTTGTATGAGCAAATAATTTGTGTTCACATTGACAGTCTTTATAATAATGAAATCACAAAGACTGTTAGAGACACACAAAAATCCGGGAAAACCTAATCTAGTATTCCCGATTTTTTTAATATTCATTTTCAGTCTGTCTAATGTCCCTAGCAGGTAACAGTCGTATAGCACGACGGTAGGTGTTCTCGGGAATGTATGGTAATGTTTTCTTTTCCACACGTAGAAGTGCTAGCAGGCGGAAATGCAATGCAAATTACCTACATACTTATTTAAAGCAACATATAACAACATACAACATTTCAGCAACCGCAGTTACAGATAAAGTGAGAAAAGGTTTTCACTCACTCTCAAAATATTGTGTTAGCAACAATAATGTACACTTTAAGGAGGTCGTTAATCAATACTTAAAGAAAATTGTGTATACATATAACAATAATTATGAGTGAAAATTTTAATATATACTTAACTCAAAGAAATGACATAATTTTTTTTCACTGTAGAAACAGATTAATTGAAAAAATTGAATAAGCAAAAATATATAAAATTTCCAGTTATCGACACCCGAGCTCCAGTAACCGATTCCCACATTATTTGAAAAATATTAATAGCAATCCATAAAATAAACTGAAATTCAAATATATTTTATAGTACCTATTTAAGTTATCGGCAAAAGAGTATACTCACTCTATATTTAGATTATTGTTATTCAAGGGTCTAATGCGATATTTATTTACCTTTATATATCGCGTTAGACCCGTGAAAAACAATTATTTCATTAGGTATGTGTACAAAGTGCGAGAGTTTAAAGTGTTATATACTCACTCTTTTAACGATTGGCTGTAGAAATCTTGAAAGCGAAAGTGTAACGGTGTCAGGTTTCACTTTTAAATAAAACGACCGATCTCAATAATATTGTACAGGATAGACACTGTCTACGGTTCAGTGTTGCCTCATTTAAAGAAATGCCAGTCCTTATTTTCAACTGTTAAAGAAGAAAGTGTTAATTACTGTTCCGTGTCGATAATTGGTGCCATCACGTTATGATATATCGACATTAATTTGGCTCACCTGTGGAAAATGAAGAAGGGATGTAATTAAAGGATGCTTACCTATCAAAGGCTTTTTAAAACGGGAAGTATACCAGACATCGTTCTCTACCACTTCATGCGAAACTCCATTCAACATCTTGTGAATATCATTAAGTATGACGTGAGTCTGATTCCTGACTTTCTTTACACACAATTATAATTAGACTATAAACAGCGTGACATCAAATCATTTATCATCAATTGAATGATGGCATTGTCATGAACTCATTTATCATCATCACCATTATCATCATCATCATTATCACCGACATAACTACATCGCCATTATACTTACAGGCATTACAACTTTAATGACAATTACGCCCGTGATTTCTTTTATCGCAATAATTCAATGTATTAATATACGTTATCATTTGTCTCATTTAATGCATGATAATGGATTTTGTGAACCTAATTTGTATGGAGGTACCTAATATAAACGAGTTTCTCGTGGGAAAATAGTCGATCATAAAAACTTCGACTTAGGCATTGATGTAATATAAAAAAGAGGTAAATAGGTTATAATACGCACTCCGAAAGTGGCATAAGGTGAGTCGGGGCAAGAGTAACAACGGGGGAAGAGGGTCAAAAGCTTCTCCAGCTAATTCTTTTGAAATGAGCGCCTTTTTGTACCGTCGGTAAAACAGACAGGCGTGTATTAGTTCCATCGTCAAATCATACATATCTCTTTCACACGCCATATTGAAACAAAACGTGGTTTATTTTGACTGGTTACGACTTGTGATAAGTGGAAGTGCACGTGTATAATTCAAAAGCAGTTTTGTGTAATTTATGGCTGTTAATTCGGATTTGTTTGTTGGTGAGTCGAATATTTATAGTTTATTTCTTATGTTAAATCGTTATTTTCTGTTATTCCCATTAAGTTTTTATCAAGCCAATAAAATTGTAACCTCATCATTATTTAAGTGGGGCAAGAGTGCCAGTTCAGTCCGGGGGAAGGGAGTCATATGCTACTCTTACCCCATGTCAGGGCTGTCAAACCTTTTATAAATTGTCAAGTTTATTACAAATTGGCACTGCTTAATTCAGGAATGTGCGTATGCGATTTTTCGACATTTAACCCGTCGAGCGCGCTAGTAACACACGTGTGTTACTAACGGAAAATAGAAAAGGGCTCATGGACCCTTACCTGAATTTAGCATCCTAATTAGGGAGCGGAGTTGGGTCATACGTCCTTTACGCATTGTTCTACAGATGACGCGCGCTCGACGGGTGGATGCGGATGTTGGGTTCAAGCACTCAAAAACATAAATAATCAACCATATCGTGACACAATTACAATTATGAACAAAACAAAAAAATCGCCTCAGTTCTTGTCACCTGCTAAAATGCGGCAAATTGGTATAACAAAAACAAAATAAAGATTTTGATTGGTTAAAGACGAAAGTAATCACGAGTGG
Organism: Epinotia ramella; assembly: GCA_947578815.1. Lineage (NCBI taxonomy): Eukaryota > Metazoa > Arthropoda > Insecta > Lepidoptera > Tortricidae > Epinotia > Epinotia ramella. The sequence goes on from OX388201.1 coordinate 10,579,967, forward strand.
CATTAATACTAAATACTACTACTGTAATACCTACGAGTATAGGTACTCGTAAAAATTATAGTTTTCAAATTGAAGTAAAAAGTATAGTTTTCAAAAAAATTCAAAGCATTCTTTTTTTTATTTAAGTGTTAGGTGGTTTGTCACCCCTGCCCCCCTAGCACACTAGGTTTTATGTCCGACATAAAGCATTTGTCCCTCTTGCACTCGCATATTGGCCAGAATGGGACGAATGCTTTATGTCCGACATAAAACATACTGTGCTAGGGGGGCTGATAACACCTACTATGACACTCGTGCCCCAGAATATGTATAAACGCAGTCTCTCAGGATTTTGAAGAGTTTTTCTACTTATTAAGGTATTCATTTTCTTGACAGCGTCTACCAACTGTGTTACTAAATACGTAAATCCACTGGAGCTAACCTAGTTCAAGTTAGGTACGTACGATACTCTTACCCCAGTCATGGGACAAGAGGAACAGTCGTGCCGATTTTTATTTTTTTACAAATTAGTGCATGTTTTAAAAGTTTATTTGCTTGATAAGTAGTTTCAATTAAAAATATATTCAATTTACTTGTATTTTATCGCATTAGTATACGAATTAATGCAATAATAAGATCACAAACACTATTTGAATCTAACTTTCAAAAAAGTATGATACACTCACCTTATCTGTTTCGCTTCCAGAAATTAGCATTAGCATTTGCTTTCACTATGATTAGCGTACGTAAGCCTGGGCATTTTTACACATGTAATTTCGTAACATATATCCCTTTTTAACCGACTTCAAAAAAAAGGAGGAGGTTCGGTTTTTTTTTGTTTGTAAGTATATGCTTCCAGGTGGGTCCCATTTTTTTTCAAAAATTCAGTTGGATGCTGGGATCTATTAGGAATTGAGGGGACTCCTCAATTATATTAGGCACGCGTGTAGTGATTTTGGTATTTTCTATTATAACTCGTGTATTTACACCCGGAAATCGTAATTTGGTGGACTGGAATTGATGATGAAGACCACAGATGACTTATGGAATTCCTCAATTATGTACTTAAAAGTACAAAAGCATATCACAGATTCTGATAAGATTCCGTGGAAATAGGAACTAATAAATTGCCAAAGGTGATGATGATCTTGGGGAATCGACGCAAGTCCTCAAATATTATCAGCCCACATACAGCGATTCGCTTTTTTTTTCTAATAATCAACGCATTTGCTCTCGGAAATCAGTTCATGTGGTAAATTGGAAAATAAATGTGGAATTGTTCTCGTGGCTTGGCGGAGTACTAAATTGAAGTCGGTTAAAACTTTGTTTTTAAAGTAAATTATTATTCTACACGTCTTAGGCATTACGTCTTTACGCGCTGTGTTGGAGATACGTCTCCGAATAAGGCAGGAACTAATATCAACACTGCGGCAGGCTACAGGTGAATAAATGATGGCGTGTTGACCGCGCTGCTCATTGCTGAATAACTAACGAACGGTCCCCGAGGCTCCGCACACTTGACGCCTCGCACGAGGACCAAAATATTTTACTACCCAATAAATTTTAAAGTATTCTAGACTCACCAAATGAAATGAAAAACCAGAAGCACGGTACAGAAACGCACATAAACCTGCCAATATTCGAGTACAAATACAACAGCTAATTTTCTTGTAGTTAACTTAGTTTTCCGTGATTGATACCATATTTTATTTAGTTAGGTAGGAACTTAGTCAACGTCATTTATTTCTGTAGAAGTAGGTTATTAAGATATTTTTTACGAACATATGTTCGACAGAGGTTCGCTGATGCAGTAATATACCAGTCTCTGCCCGAAAGAAGGGGTCATTTAGCGCCAGTTGGCGTCTTTTTGGAATGCTGATACCCTATTTCTTCTATAAGCAAGACGCAAAAACCTGAAATTTGCTGGAAACCGGCCCGATTTCTAGCACTATATAAATTCATTTTAAGTACTACCTACTACTAGTACTACAATTTCTTCCTATCAATTCCATACCAGATTTCAAGATTTACAACATTACTTATTACTCACTTTGAATGCTTTGTTCTTTGCAGTTACTATGAAAATGAGCAGTTTCATCATACAGTGTAGCTTTGCTTCCACCTTCTCTGTAATAAATACTCAACCATAAACGTTATTACTTAGCTACTGTGTCACATGCAGTTCGCAAAAGAAAAAAAAAAATTTTTTATATGGAAATGAAAACCAACGAGCGTTATCCTTCCCTTTGCTAGGTAATATCAACTAAGAGCTTTGAGATTTTATTCACCATTACGTTGCAGTGCCGACGCACAAAGGCAATATCTTTTTTAAAATGAAGTGTAGTTAGTTCCTGTTTGGAGTGAGTCATTGTAAAATGCGTGACTAAGTGGAGCTGGCAACGCATTACAGAAACTCCGGTCTGCGTCCGATAATCCGAGTCCGGCGAGACTAAAAAATAAAGTCACCAGCGATCATAAATATAATAATAAATATAAGGGGACAATTTTACATAAATCGACCTAGTCCCATAGTAAGCTCAGTAAGGCTTGTGTTATGGATAGATACTAGACGTCGATATATATTATAAGAGAGATAAATACTTAAATACATAGAAAACATCCATGACGCAGAAACAAATATTCATGCTTATCACACAAATATTTGCCCTTAGCCGCAGCAGCAGCAGAAGTAACTACACAAAATATCCTACCTTATTATATGATACCTTATCCTCTTGACAGAGTTGTGTGTAGGTCATTCATGAGCACTTAGCGGCTTTTGCTGCTGACTGTAGCCGCCGGGAGTTGTGCATTCATACCAATATGTAGGTATTATAAATCTGAAAGTAACAGTTACTTAAACGGCAGGAAACAGTCAGACAGAGTTGCTCTGTCTGTCCTGTTACCGTTTCCCGCCTAATACAGAAATCTTAAGTCCTAGGGATGTATTAATTGTATAGGTACGTAGTTATTTTTGCTATTGTATCAGTGGCGGAGCGCCCATACAAGCCGAATCCCACCGGCTTGCCTAAACAATATTTTTAGGCAAGCCTATAGTTATAGACTCTGATACTCTTTCATAACTTTTTTTATTCCGGGTCGCTCATCGAAAATGTATCTACCTACTAGGTATAGGTACGAAACATTATATAACTCTAAATCTAAATTTTGAATCGCTTGTAAACACATTCCGAACGTCGAAAAATTGGCCAAGTGGCCAAGATCCCCATTTAGCCAGCAGGGGGGGGGGGGGGAGGGGGGACACACATGACTCGAACAAAAATATTTTTCAAGATTGTACTATACTGTTTTGTCGCCTGTCGGCGTGATTGATGTCGAATTACAGTTTTCTAGTAGTAAGGTTTACAGAGCTAAGCCGCAGACGGACATGGCGAAACTATAAGGGTTCCGTTTTTGGCTACGGTACCCTAAAAATGTACATGTTGACGTAGATATACCTACGTATTTTAGTACATATGAGTATTATTTGTATATGTGTCTTGTACACTCATGAAACTTTTCTAAAAGGAAAAACTTTTTAAACGGGCCTGTTTCCGCTAGGCACTTGTTTATAATTTCGTTCCATTCCCGGATTGCATCGTTCAGAGAAATGGGTTAAGAGGAAAACAAACACGTAAAAAACTGTCGTTCAACAACGAGGGAAAAAAAAGCGATTATGTGTAACTACCATGCTGTCAACCTACTTTCCTGTAAACACGATCCATTGTTATTTATAGGGTAGGTACTATTGTTTTCACTAGTTTAGTAAGCATATTTTAACTATCTATAGGCCAGAGTATCTGTCGTATTAATACTTTTTGGAATTTTGGTATGACATTATAGTTATCCCAGAGATGATTCCACTTTTGTATAAATGTTTACAAATAATTCATCATTGAGTTCAACGAGTAAAGTTAACACCTCAATACCCATGGAAACCCAATAGGTGTATTTCACCGGAGTGATCGACCCTTCTATTTTCAGGGGTATCGTCGGAGCCCCGACGTTGCTACTGGTGTGGGCCGCTGGCGGAGCAAGTGCATCGCAGCCGGCGCTCGGCCCCGTGCGGTGCCTCCGACCACGTGACGGTCTGCGAGCCCGGCTATAACTACTGCGCGGTCGTGGCTACCTCACCACGTCAGTATCACACTTTATGGAGCCCCGGCGCTGCTGGTGCGGGCCGCTGGCGAAGCAGGTGCACCGTAGTCGGCGCTCGGCCCCGTGCGGCGCCTCCGACCACGTGACGGTCTGCGAGCCCGGGTATAACTGCTGCGCGGTCGTCTCTACCTCACTACGTCAGTATTGCACGTTCAGGAGCCACGGCGCTGCTGGTGTGGGCCGCTGGTGGAGCAGGTGCACCGCGGTCAGCGCTCGGCCCCGTGCGGTTCCTCCGACCACGTGACGGTCTGCGAGCCCGGCTATAACTGCTGCGCGGTCGTCTCTACCTCACTACGTCAGTATTGCACGTTCAGGAGCCACGGCGCTGCTGGTGTGGGCCGCTGGTGGAGCAGGTGCACCGCGGTCAGCGCTCGGCCCCGTGCGGTGCCTCCGACCACGTGACGGTCTGCGAGCCCGGCTATAACTGCTGCGCGGTCGTCTCTACCTCACTACGTCAGTATTGCACGTTCAGGAGCCACGGCGCTGCTGGTGTGGGCCGCTGGTGGAGCAGGTGCACCGCGGTCAGCGCTCGACCCCGTGCGGTGCCTCCGACCACGTGACGGTCTGCGAGCCCGACTATAACTACTGCGCGGTCGTCGTGACCTCAACACGTCCGTATTTCACGTTCAGGAGCCACGGCGCTACTGATGCGGGCCGCTGCTGGAGCAGGTGCACCGCAGTCAGCGCTCGGCCCCGTGCGGTGCCTCCGACCACGTGACGGTCTGCGAGCCCGACTATAACTACTGCGCGGTCGTCGTGACCTCAACACGTCCGTATTTCACGTTCAGGAGCCACGGCGCTACTGATGCGGGCCGCTGCTGGAGCAGGTGCACCGCAGTCAGCGCTCGGCCCCGTGCGGTGCCTCCGACCACGTGACGGTCTGCGAGCCCGGCTATAACTACTGCGCGGTCGTGGCTACCTCACCACGTTAGTATTGCACGTTAGAGCCCCGGCGCTGCTGGTGCGGACCGCTGGCGGAGCAGGTGCACCGCAACGCGCGCTCGTTCCCGTGCGGTGCCTCCAACCACGTGCCGGTCTGCGAGCCCGGCCATAACTATTGAGCAATCGTCGCTACCTCACCACGTCAATATTGTTACGTTTCGGAGGTACCGGCGACATAAGAGCGCGGTTTTTTTGTTGAGATTTATAATATAATGGATACTACTAGTAGTAAAAAAGATAGTGAATTTTGACGTTGATTTAGGTATTACACAGCGTTTTCTCAGCGACCCTTGTAAATCCAAGGAAAGATTATACAAGTGATATTTTTCTTCAATTGAGTATCGCATTTAACTACTATAACCTTCCCTTTAGTTTGCTAAAACTTTCATCAAGTGATAACGTCAGTAATGTCAGTATAATCTTAAACAAATAAAAAAGATATAACGATTTCCTCTAAAAGATTAAACTAAGTAACTGTTGATCGGCCGCGTCTGGGTGTCCATTTACGCGGGGTATGTATTCAAACAGTATTTGTATTCTCTTTGCCGTCCCCTTGAACGCGGGACCAACGCGTGTCCAACGCGGTAATAACGCGGGCCCGCGTTACTATACTATCCGCAAAACTATCTGGCCGGTAAGGCAATAAACGTCCGCTACCGTTAGGGGTGTAACATGTCGATAACTTATAATGTAAACGTCGATATAATTATTATATTTTCAAATGAAATCTTATATCATTATTGATATTGTTTTGTATGAATAATACTAAGTTTTGCTGATAGTATACCTACACCCCGCCCGCCTGCGGTGTGAATATACCGCTTCAACCGCGCCCGACCCGCGCCGCGCCCGCCCCGCCCCGCGCTCGACCCGCGTTCGATGTTTCGAGGCCTTTAGAGATATCTTACCACCAAGCCGTTTAAGCTGCAGAAAGTGACAAAGAATAGACATACGAGCCTACACTCGAAAAACATAACTCTCCTTCTACCGCAGTCGGCTGAAAAGCAGGTACCTAAAGACTGCAGTAAAAGTAGAGTATGTTTAGAACAAATGAAAAAGTTTGCAGCTTAGTCAATTATGGATGAAACAAAGTCACAAGGTCGCTGAATAAACAATACGGCAAACTACATTTTACTTTACCGGTGTTCATAGGTACCTATGCAACAAAAAAGTAAATGTATAGTAGTAGGCGTAGCGTGGAATGGAATGAGTTGCATGTTTTAAATTTGATTTGATTTGTAGTTTTCATTGCTCAACTAGGTAGTATTGTATTTCGTCATAAGTGCCATAACATAGATAAGCAGGTATATATTTCTGCTCGTTTCTTTTATGTAGCTTGAGAACTTCTACTAACTCTCTAGTTGCTCTCTCACTTAACAAAGTATAACCGCAACAAAGTCTAGTTTCCCCTTTGGATTTAAAGGGGGCTTGTCCATATATTACGTCATCGGTTTTTGTCGATTTTTGACCCCCCGCTCCCCCTATCTTCATCCTGTTAATTCCTTGAATAATAATAATAATATTATACCTATGTGTGTTGTATAATCCGCCGTTTTACATAACAGCTAGCTTTCTATGAATCTTAATGTGGAACAGTAAAGAAGCCATGGACAAAAGAACGAGTTTCAGAGGTTATAATGCAAATTAAAACGTCAATTATCATTCAGCGTGATTCAATTCGCCCGATCGTCAACCCGCCGTATTAAAAAACAGCGTTGTTTTGTGAAACAGCTAGCTGTTATGTAAAACGGCGGATTATACTATTAAACTGCGACATATGGACAGCTCCAAAGTCAGACGGCAGTCACTTGCTTAAAATCTAGTGCGTAGCTAGGTACGCCAATAACTTTGGCAGTAGGTAGCTCCTCGGACCTCGTAGGAGATTAGGGTCATACACAAATCTACTTGCCTAGACTAAACAATCCAAGCTCTAATTACGTACGTACTTCAATATTGCAAGACTTAAGAGCGCGATAGATAGACTACAACTTGATACAATTTCGCTTATTTGTTTCAGCTCGAGTGGAGTCGCGATACTGTGTTAAGATGTATCAGGATGAGTGCTACCCGCTCTATTGCAACTCGACCAACATGTGGAAGATGACTTGTCCATGCCGCGGCGAACTCTGCAACGGACCTAACACGGAGCGGGAGAACGAGGCCTTCGCCCTGCTCCCCAAACTAGTAGCAAAAACACACAATGCTCGTATCAAGAAAAGAACAGCCAATCCAACACCCCATTTCATAAAGGACGACAGTAAGAATAAAATAATCGCCAGCGATACAGAGCTTCATAATCTGTCAAATCTTAGTTCTGGCCAAATAAACAATCTCCCAAATGAGAATAAACTTATCGTAACTGAAAATGATGGCAATCTGGACGAAAAATCCGGTAATATGCAGTCAGATCAACCTATTAACAAACCAGTAGTTGTTGAACACCATAACGAAGAAAATTACCAAAGTACAGTTGCTAATAGACAGCCAGACAATATTCAGACGTCGAGTACTAAAAATAATCAACTTATAGAAATCGTAATTCATGTTAGTGATCCAACGGAAAAATCCATGAAAGAAAATGAGCAATCCTGTACAGATTCCCCAACCACGGCCGAATTTAATGAAGCAAACAAAAACGCAGAGGCAATTAAAGAAGAAGAAGAACCTGCAGCTACAACTGTTCCGAGTGTATTAAACACTGAAACTTCAGTGACACCTACAGAAAACACGAATGCTATCGAAAGCGAAACAATGAAACCAACAGAAATTGTTCAACAGTCGGCTACAGAAACCAAAGCCACAGGTAAACCACATGCCGAATCACCGACAAATATTACAGAAATCATGCAAAATGATCAATCAATGAATCCTATAGACGAAATGCAAAATGATGCCCCGCTAATAAGTCCAACCGACACCGTCCAACCATTAAAATCCACAGAAGTAAATAAAATGGATGAACCGCCAACTATAAACACCGTAAAGGCAAGTGATGGAATACCTACAGCTGAAGCTCTTCTACAAAACGGAAGCCCTGTGACAGTAGCTCCTGTCGCGGTAACAGAAAAATCAACTGAACCGTCAACTACCGAGGCCACAACAATTCCCACCGTTTTGACCACTCAAGAGCAAATAGCAAAGATGGCAACTACACCCGCGCCTCGGCGTAAAAACAACGCAGTGCAAATTACGTTTAGCTACACGTTACTTCTAATTTGCGTAGTATATTTGTAAATAATAGATCACTTTTATACTTACGATACTCACAATTAACAATAAAATAGTAAATCTATGTAATGTTGATCTCTATTCATACAACTTTGAAACAGTTGTGTCTATCTAAGTGATATAATGGATCGTATTTCATACACATTAGTGTTCATCATTGTGATATTAGAGTAGTTTACAGTTATAGAGGATATAACAAATTGGCAATGTTACTAAAATACAGTTCTGGAATAAAACTTGCACTATACTTACATTCATATTTTATTCAATATCAATCAAATGTAAAATCATAATTGGGAGGTATCCGTTCTCTGCTTGATTTAGGTTCCAAGCTCTTGGATCCTTGGGCATATGCTTCCCTGATATCAGATTCGAAAGGTTTCTGATGCTTGGCCTTTTTTGGCACAGGCCCATAATAATCATAAATAGGTGGTGGGGCTATTTCCGAATGATTTGTGTCGTGTCCTCTTTTTTCGGTGATCTGTCGATCTTCAACATCATCGTCACTTAGTTCATTTTGTATAGGAGTTGGTTCACTGCCTTTGACAAAGTTCTTATATTGTATATTGGGTTTAGGATTTGATTTCTTACTCGAGAAATATAAACCTTTCTGTTCAGGTTCAAAATCACTTAGAACAGAAGGCGGAGGAACATTCGCTGTTGGTCTAACATCTGACCACGTCGGATGTGGGGGAGTCTTTTCTTTAAGTCTCGACCCATCTGAAGATACCATATTACCTTTATCATCAAAGGCAAAATTCGATTTGTCTTTACTAGAGCCCTGCAGTGGAGCAAATTCATTTATTCTTTTGGCTCTCTGCTGCTCAACATATTCTTCTTGGGTCATTTCCCTGAATTTTTTCACATTGCCTTCAACCCCATCTTTCCCAATATCCCATTCACGGACATAAGTCTCTCGCAACTTTTGCCTCTCTTTCTCCTGTGCTTCTTTAAGCTTGTTCTCTTTTTCTTTCGCAGTGGCATCAGCTTCATCCTTTTGTTGCGTCAAAAATTCTAGAAGACATGTTGTAAAGTCTTTTTCGTCCTCTGTAAGAAAAATATTTGAAATGGTGAGCAACTTGACACTAAACAGTGTAAGAGTTTTATGTTTTTGTATCCAAATGAAAACATTAATAACTGCTGAAAAGCGGTTAGGCTCTTGTTGTTAAAGAAAAAAATACTATTAAATAACGAATATCATTGGAACTATGACGTTATTCCATCTGCGATATTTGACTGAAGAACAGACATGTAAGCGGGGACATGTTATCTTCTGTCAAACATCGCAGATGGAATACCGCTTCTAGAGTATTCAACCATTCATAGGCAATAGACATGAATAAAGATGAACTGAACTGAACAGTGTCTCCAACCTTGCCTAAGCTCCTAGGACGGGGCGGCAGACAGTTCCCGTAGCTCGGCCTCTTGTGCTGCCAGAGTATTCTGAGACTATCCATACTTCCAAACTAATATTATAAATGCGAAAGTAACTGTCTGTATGTCTATCTGTTGCCTTTTCACGCTTAAACCGAACTGAACAGTTTGAATCCCGTAAGGGGTTGCAATGGGGGGCGAGAATGTATACCGAGTTAAGATATAAACGAGTCCCGCGCGACGAAGTCACCGGTAAAAGCTAGTACAAATAAATGTCAGGACCTTTGTTGGGTTCCTCGGGCGGCAGGCCGGCGCGCGCGCGCTGCCGTGCCCGCGCGGCGGCCACGCGCGCCGCCAGCAGCTCGTCGCGCCGCCGCCGCTGCCGCTCGGCCTCCTGCTGTGCCGCCAGGGTCTCCTGCCGCTCCTTCTTCAGCGCCTCCATCTGCTTCCGGCGCTCGGCCTCGTCCGTGCTGAACGAGAAGTAGCCGACGCCGTGGATGCGGGCCTCTGAAATGTTTTAAGTTAATGATTTTTTCTCAAAAATGGCCCGCAAAGTGAACATAACTCGCTACATATTGGAAGGTAAAGTGTATAGGTAGTTTAAGGTCAGATCTAAATTAAAAAATAAAAAACATTGCAGGCCGCCTGGAATGTTATATATAAATTCCTTTATTTGTCGAGTACCAAATTTTTAAAAAAGTAGAAACTGGCATATAAAAGACGGCACAGCTGCTTTGCTCGTATTCAGCCAATTCAACTCGTATTTTTCTGTTGCAAACACGACGTTTTTGTATGTGTCTCAAATAGTTTGCGTTTATTTGGTGTAAAAATACACTTGCGATTCTGTTTAGATAAAAAACGGCGGAAATCGTAAATATTTTCACGTTGTGCAACGATATTTAAAGTTTATATAAATTTAGTATTTTGTATTCCCCCATTTTTGAGAAAAGCACTATATTAGTCTCAGCCGGAATGGCAATTGCAGGCTTCGTATTATAATTAAACGGACTCGCAAGCTCGTCCGTTTAAACAAATACTCAGCCTGCAATTGCC